>OY977936.1:54785789-56101623 GCA_963854355.1 Epinotia brunnichana
TTCCTTCTTTTGTATTCTTTCGATGCGCTTCGCTTCCTTTTCGGCTAGTTTCGCTTCGCGTTCTTGTCGCTTCTTTTCTCTTTCGATCTGGAAATGGTTAATAGGAAATTTATAATGAAAATAGCTTACTTAGTTTTTTTTGGACTTTTACATTTGTATCGTCATGATGTAAAAGTTAGGTCAGTTATTGATATTTAGATTTCTAATTAGATGTGAAAGTTAATTGGATATAGGCATCATCAGTCGTTTCAACTGCCTGTCTGATAAATAATTAAAATTTAGTATTCGTGGAATTTTGATTGTGTTTAAAATATAGTATAACTCACCTGATTAGGTTTGATTGGTTCTTGTCCTAAATCTGTAAATAACAATTTGTTTGTTTTGGTTAATTTAAACATTGAGGATGTTCAGTGAGTTTTTCTAACATTTGAGTCGTTTCAAAAACGGAGGTGTAAGTCAATTTACAATAGCAAAATATTTGGAGTTGAAACAGAAAGTTGGTACATGAGTTAATATTTTTTTTTGTTATGTCGTTATAATAACTCTGGGGACAAAAGTAGGAAGTTTTCTAGTAAATTTGGTACACATAAATATGCCCGGTATTGTACTGAACAAAGTGAATTTATAATAATTATTTGACGCAATTCTCAAATATTAAATTTAAGTGTTCAGTAATGTTGTCGTATTTTGTTTAATAAAAAAAGTGTTAAAAAGACAGAAAAAAGTTTGGGAAGCAGTAGTCGCGAATGAGTGGACGCCAGCGGGCAGCGACGCGACTCGCGGCTGGCCATACATTGACATCGCTCGAATGTATGAACTGTCGCTCGCCGCCCCGAGCACGCTGCCCCCCAGTCCTCGGCCTGCAGCATGCTGACCTTTGATCTTGACGCCCACCAGCTTGGCCAGCGCGTCGTCCGCGCCGGCCGCGCCCCCCGCACCCGCGCCCCCCGCGCCCGCACCCCCCGCACCCCCCGCACCACCCCGCCCGCGCCCGCGAGGACCTCTGCGGACACCAAACCTATGTTAACTACCTATTCCGATTGGGAATGGAATAAAACTTTACAAGTGCCTGATTATTTTTTTGGTGATAGGAATAACTTACTCAGCACCAGAAAAAGTTGCAGACTTTTCAGCTGCATCAATTATTTTTGAAAAATATAAACAGTTTCCTCACTTACGTTTAGGGTTTAGGACGGCGAATGAGACACTTTCTTTGATCCGTCTCATAGTACATTACTTACCTAGGGCGGTTAAACAAAGAATGTCTCAGATCGCAGGTATTTGACGCCCGAGCCGAAGGCAAGGGCGATAAATATGCGCTCTGAGGCTTTCTTTATTACCGCCCGTGGTAAGTACAACATTTTACGTCTCTATCTGGCCAGGAAGTGGGGTTTTCCGCACGCATAGCGTGCGGTAATTCCTACTTTATGACCAGGTATGACTGATATTTTAAATATCTGACCCTGGCAATGACAAATATAGCTGCTGCAGCTGTCAATAACATTGCTAGTATCAGTTTACAACGGATTTTTAAGATATTTTTTTGTAATATTAGACGGATCAAGCAAAGTATCTTACTTGCCGTCCTAAACCCAAAACGTAAGTGAGAAAGCTGTTAATATTTAAAAAAAAATATTGACGCAGCTGAAAAGTCTGCAACTTTTTTCTGGTGATAAGGAAGGTTATATTATCACTTCTTTATTATCACAAAATGTTCATCCATTCCCAATTGTTTAACTCAAGTCGTGTTTATAAACTCACGCAACAGACGTCCACACCTGTTGGTTTTTGCTTATAAACATTTGCTCTCCACTCGAAGTGGGGAACACGGCAACATGTTTAATAAATTTATAAACTGTTTACAGATATGATGAAACATTGTGAGACACGGTTTAAAAGATAAGATAATTTATTACAATGTAATATACAATATACATTTGCCTTAAATCAAACTTATACGCATATATATATATATATATATGATCGTCAAGAATAACAGATTTCATATTATAATAAATAACTATATTAACTATTGTAAACCTATATAGCTATTAACTTCAGTTTCTTATTTATATCGGATTATTATTGTTATAATGGTCTTGTTATCTACTGTCTGATAAATACATACTACCTACTAATGTACCAGAATTAAATTAGAAATAATGGTCTTGTCATCTACTGTCTGATAAATACATACTACCTACTAATGTACCAGAATTAAATTATAATTATCATTTTTCATTTATATCAATGTCAAACTTAGAATAATCGTTAGAGAGGTATTATTTAATGCTGTATAGTGTGCGATCTAATAGAAGTGCTTTCAGGCGTAACCGAAAAGTGCTTTCACTCTTTATGTTCTTAAAGTTACATGGTAAATTATTATACAACATGGAGCCCATGGCATTTGTTTGCGCCGATGCCGGTGGTGTTATTCGCTCGACGACTTTAAATAAAACTTCGATAAAAGTTTGACTGTAATATAATGTACAATTATATAGGCTCTGATTGAAAGCAAGGAGAGTGTGGCCGTTTAGATAGTTACAGAAGTGGTCGTATATATGTTATGTCAAAGTAAGTGACCAGCGAGATCTCTAGTTGGTTTAGGTAGGGATAAACCTACACATGTGTAGCACCATGATTGGCGCATTCAAAGCCCCCCTCATACAAACCGTGCCTGACGGGCGCGTTTTGCTACTGCTAATGAAATAGATACCTATAATTAAGTTTATACACAAAAAGAGTTGCGTTCGCAACAGCATTAGGAGTGCCGTTTGCCAGCTTCAGCCTATATGGAGTTAGTATTATATCGAGTGATCTGTTGGTATGACGGGGATTACATTGAGACCTTGAACTCGTTGATGCTTGTTTTCACATACATAACAACCTCCATGATATAGACAGATATCGATGTTAAAATACTAAGATGTTTAAATTGTTCTCAGCATGTTTCCCTAGGTTTTGCTCCCATGAGTATTCTAATTGCTTGCTTTTGCATCTTTAGAATGCGCTCATTATCTGAACAGCATCCCCACAATATTATACCGTATGATATCATTGAATGAACATAAGCGTAGTATGTCTGTTTCAAATTATCAGTCGAGATCATAGTCTTAAGTTGTCCTAATAATACCATTTCTACATCCTCATTCCACTTCAGTGTAGAGTCTATTTGGAATCCAAGTTATTTTGCTCCACTTACTGTCTGGAGGATTTTGTTATTTTCCGGAGTAACATTAAGTGACAATGTGGGTTTTGCTGCTTGGAATAACATTATTTTAGTTTTTTCGGAGTTTAACTTTAATCCGTTAGCTTTGAACCAGTCTTCGCACACATGTATGACTTTGGCTATCTTATTTTCTAAATCTTCATACGTCATAGCACTTACTATAATGGATGTGTCATCAGCGTATAATATCACCTTGCCATCGATGTTTAATTTTGACCCATCATTGACAAAGATAAGGAACAATGTATTACCCAATGAGGATCCTTGCGGAACGCCAACTGGGACGTTCTGAGATGTTGATTTATGTCGCATTCCGTTAATTGTAAGTTCTACCGCTTGTTTCCTATTAGTCAGAAACGATTTTATCAAATCACCACTTTGACCTTGGATACCGTATACTTCCAACTTTTTCAGAAGGAGTGAATGTTGAATAGTGTCGAAAGCCTTCGACATAAACAGTATATGTTGCGTAACGAATGCAACGTCACATACCTGGTCCCGCGGCCGCGACCGCCCTTGCCGCGCACAGGCCGCGCCGCGTTACTGGCGGCTTGAGCATCTGAAACGCAACACACAGTGCCACTTACTACACAACAACGACTCTCCAATCTTCCACACACTCTCATTCTAAATCATTTTCTGACCAAAATGTAATTTTTGCTTGTAGCATTTATTGTGGACTGTACTTCTTTTTGCACAGACACTAACTACTCGTTAAGGTTTCAATATACCCAAACACAGCGAGTATATAGTAGTTATGGCTATGGCTATTCCGTCTCCATCGTCAGATCCGCTCTATGGCGCCATAATATAAATATGTTGTCATAAACAGCAACTTAAATAAATAAAAACGGACTTTTACCTAAAGACAACATTAGGATTAAGACCTCCATAAATATGGAATTAACCCATTGTATTCCAGCATTCCGGTGTACGAAGGCCTGGTCTCCCAACGACATACATGTATGTCGGCATGTGTGGTCCCATTGGTCCAGCTGTCAGACCTGGATAATGAACCGTGGTGTATTTTGTATATAAGATTCATTTTCATTTGGGTACATGTGGGTCATTGGGATTCCAGGGTAAAAAAAATGACCCACGTGTGGGGCCTACCTAACTCACTAAAATAACGATCTACTTCGGACTCTCAGACCATAGAGAATAATTAAATATTTCGTTAACAAACTAAGAATGATGGTTTGAAAGAATTGTGTAAGTCACTGAATAGAAGTATTGTACGTAAAAAATACGTGGGTCATTGTCAGATTTAGGTTCGCGTCTCTTCGGTGGACATAGCTAAAGTTAAGGGCTCTAAAGCCTAATTTTAGGTTGAATTCTGAATCCGCATAAACAGCGTTGCCCCTTCTATAATTCTATGTGATAAAAACATATAAACGGAAGCCCTTAATTATTGACCACTGGAAAGATGATTTTTGTTTTTGTGACTGACAATGACCCACGTAAATATTAATTGTTATTTAATGTATTAATTGTGCAAGACTACAAGAATATAAAGTGCAACAAAATCATATTTGTTAATGCTACAATATAGAAGTGGTGATTTTTTTTTAACATGTGCTTAGTTTAGGGCGGTATTGCATTTGTCCAAACTGTTTTTCCAAGTCCAATAGTTGACCAAATTTATTTGAAAGAGGCACGGCCCATTCCACTTGTCCAAGTTTTTGCGTAGCCATTTTGATTCAAATGTCATTCTCATCATTGATTAAAAGTCGGTGTTCCTGGCATATTTGTCAAATCATCCAACTTCTTTGATCAAATCAATGATGTAATATAAAAAAAAACCGGCCAAGTGCGAGTCGGACTCGCGCACCAAGGGTTCCGTACCATTATCAATAAAAATATGTATTGTATTCTGTTTTTAGTATTTGTTGTTATAGCGGCAACAGAAATACACCATCTGTGAAAATTTCAACTGGAACTATCACGGTATCAGTGAGATACAGCCTGGTGACAGACAGACGGACGGAAGGACAGCGGAGTCTTAGTAATAGGGTCCCGTTTTACTCTTTGAGTACGAAACCCTAAAAGAGGTAGACAGGTTATAAGCGCTCTACAAATGGCACACCAAAATTGAGTCAATTGCACCAACTTGCTGCAGTTTCGCGGCGTCAATGGAATCGTAAACGTGTTTCAGCTGTCAGATGTGCCTGGCCTTTTTTAAACAGGGAATTTCGTATAGACAACATATCTACCTCTTTTTACGGTTCCGTACCTAAAGGGTAAAACGGGACCCTATTACTAAGACTCCGCTGTCCGTACGTCTGTCTGTCCGTGTGTCACCAGGCTGTGTCTCATGAACCGTAATAGTTAAATAGTTGACATTTTCACAGATGATTTATTTATGTTGCCGCTATATCAACAAATACTAAATAACACAATAAAATAAATATTTAAGGGGGCTCTCATACAACAAAAGTGATTTTTTTGCAGTTTTTATAGATAATGGTACCGAACCATTCGTGCGCGAGTCCAACTCGTACTTTTCCAGTTTTTTTTTATATTACACCATTGGATCAGATGTATACACAATATTGGACAAGTGTAATCATCATTTTTTATCAGGGCGAATACATAGTAGATCACTTTTTCAACCGACGATAAAAACGGAGGAGGTTCTCAAGTCGACGCGTATATTTTTTTTAATTTTTTTTATGTATGACCTTTTTACAGAGTAGTTCGATTTTGATAATTCTTTTTTTATTGGAAAGGGTATACCCCGAAGTTGGTCCCATATAAATTTGGACAAAAAAAACCAACCTTAAGGGTAGGAAAATAGGGGATGATTGATTTTTCGTCGGTTAAAACTTTGTTTTTAAAGTAAATTATTATTAAATGGCTATGTAGCCCTCTGCGGGAGCGGCATTGTCTTTTGTTGCGTCCTTCAGTGAGAGCAAATTTGACAAGTGTAATACCAGTGTGTATACAGGATGTGGCATGTAATTGGAGCAAAAAATTAAACACTATATTTTTAAGTTTGTGAATACTTATCTCCACGTGGTTTTTATTTGAAAAAAAAAAATCAGAACATGTTTACTTGTATTGTTTTACTCTTCTGGAGTGCTATAAGTAACTTTTTATTTTAAAAACACTAAATAAAATTAAAAAATCACAAAAGTATCTTTTGAAAACCAAAATGCAAAAACTATTATGACTCATTACACGATGTTACCTCAAAATCTGCATTGACTTCTGTGCTATGATGTCTTGGTGCCAAGATACATTACTTGGAGGTCATAACTTTAGATCAAAATTTCTCCGAATCCAAAAAACATAACTCTAAGTAAGCGTCTTTTTGAATTGTTGCCCCTATTGCAGGCCACACTCCGTATTATTAATAAATCTACTTAGTTAGAAAGGTTAAAAAGCGTACACACATAACTTACTAAGATGCGCTTGCAGCTCCTCCTCCTTGGCCCTGGTGACGTCATCGGGCAGCTTCTCGAGCGGCACCACGGCCGTCCGGATGAGGTCGCTGAGCGCGTGCTGGCGCGGCGAGGACGAGGACGAGGACGAGCTCATCAAGAACTCGTCCGAGCTGTCCGGCATGTGCTTGCCGCTGCCCTTGTGCATCTCCTGGGGGTAGAGATCCAGTCTCATTCCAATATCTAACAAGAGATTTATTATTTCGATGAGGTCGCTGAGCGCGTGCTGGCGCGGCGAGGACGAGGACGAGGACGAGCTCATCAAGAACTCGTCCGAGCTGTCCGGCATGTGCTTGCCGCTGCCCTTGTGCATCTCCTGGGGGTAGAGATCCAGTCTCATTCCAATATCTAACAAGAGATTTATTATTTCGATGAGGTCGCTGAGCGCGTGCTGGCGCGGCGAGGACGAGGACGAGGACGAGCTCATCAAGAACTCGTCCGAGCTGTCCGGCATGTGCTTGCCGCTGCCCTTGTGCATCTCCTGGGGGTAGAGATCCAGTCTCATTCCAATATCTAACAAGAGATTTATTATTTCGATGAGGTCGCTGAGCGCGTGCTGGCGCGGCGAGGACGAGGACGAGGACGAGCTCATCAAGAACTCGTCCGAGCTGTCCGGCATGTGCTTGCCGCTGCCCTTGTGCATCTCCTGGGGGTAGAGATCCAGTCTCATTCCAATATCTAACAAGAGATTTATTATTTCGATGAGGTCGCTGAGCGCGTGCTGGCGCGGCGAGGACGAGGACGAGGACGAGCTCATCAAGAACTCGTCCGAGCTGTCTGGCATGTGCTTGCCGCTGCCCTTGTGCATCTCCTGGGGGTAGAGATCCAGTCTCATTCCAATATCTAACAAGAGATTTATTATTTCGATGAGGTCGCTGAGCGCGTGCTGGCGCGGCGAGGACGAGGACGAGGACGAGCTCATCAAGAACTCGTCCGAGCTGTCCGGCATGTGCTTGCCGCTGCCCTTGTGCATCTCCTGGGGGTAGAGATCCAGTCTCATTCCAATATCTAACAAGAGATTTATTATTTCGATGAGGTCGCTGAGCGCGTGCTGGCGCGGCGAGGACGAGGACGAGGACGAGCTCATCAAGAACTCGTCCGAGCTGTCCGGCATGTGCTTGCCGCTGCCCTTGTGCATCTCCTGGGGGTAGAGATCCAGTCTCATTCTAATATCTAACAAGAGATTTATTATTTCGATGAGGTCGCTGAGCGCGTGCTGGCGCGGCGAGGTCGAGGACGAGGATGAGCTCATCAAGAACTCGTCCGAGCTGTCCGGCATGTGCTTGCCGCTGCCCTTGTGCATCTCCTGGGGGTAGAGATCCAGTCTCATTCCAATATCTAACAAGAGATTTATTATTTCGATGAGGTCGCTGAGCGCGTGCTGGCGCGGCGAGGACGAGGACGAGGACGAGCTCATCAAGAACTCGTCCGAGCTGTCCGGCATGTGCTTGCCGCTGCCCTTGTGCATCTCCTGGGGGTAGAGATCCAGTCTCATTCCAATATCTAACAAGAGATTTATTATTTCGATGAGGTCGCTGAGCGCGTGCTGGCGCGGCGAGGACGAGGACGAGGACGAGCTCATCAAGAACTCGTCCGAGCTGTCCGGCATGTGCTTGCCGCTGCCCTTGTGCATCTCCTGGGGGTAGAGATCCAGTCTCATTCCAATATCTAACAAGAGATTTATTATTTCGATGAGGTCGCTGAGCGCGTGCTGGCGCGGCGAGGACGAGGACGAGGACGAGCTCATCAAGAACTCGTCCGAGCTGTCCGGCATGTGCTTGCCGCTGCCCTTGTGCATCTCCTGGGGGTAGAGATCCAGTCTCATTCCAATATCTAACAAGAGATTTATTATTTCGATGAGGTCGCTGAGCGCGTGCTGGCGCGGCGAGGACGAGGACGAGGACGAGCTCATCAAGAACTCGTCCGAGCTGTCCGGCATGTGCTTGCCGCTGCCCTTGTGCATCTCCTGGGGGTAGAGATCCAGTCTCATTCCAATATCTAACAAGAGATTTATTATTTCGATGAGGTCGCTGAGCGCGTGCTGGCGCGGCGAGGACGAGGACGAGGACGAGCTCATCAAGAACTCGTCCGAGCTGTCCGGCATGTGCTTGCCGCTGCCCTTGTGCATCTCCTGGGGGTAGAGATCCAGTCTCATTCCAATATCTAACAAGAGATTTATTATTTCGATGAGGTCGCTGAGCGCGTGCTGGCGCGGCGAGGACGAGGACGAGGACGAGCTCATCAAGAACTCGTCCGAGCTGTCCGGCATGTGCTTGCCGCTGCCCTTGTGCATCTCCTGGGGGTAGAGATCCAGTCTCATTCCAATATCTAACAAGAGATTTATTATTTCGATGAGGTCGCTGAGCGCGTGCTGGCGCGGCGAGGACGAGGACGAGGACGAGCTCATCAAGAACTCGTCCGAGCTGTCCGGCATGTGCTTGCCGCTGCCCTTGTGCATCTCCTGGGGGTAGAGATCCAGTCTCATTCCAATATCTAACAAGAGATTTATTATTTCGATGAGGTCGCTGAGCGCGTGCTGGCGCGGCGAGGACGAGGACGAGGACGAGCTCATCAAGAACTCGTCCGAGCTGTCCGGCATGTGCTTGCCGCTGCCCTTGTGCATCTCCTGGGGGTAGAGATCCAGTCTCATTCCAATATCTAACAAGAGATTTATTATTTCGATGAGGTCGCTGAGCGCGTGCTGGCGCGGCGAGGACGAGGACGAGGACGAGCTCATCAAGAACTCGTCCGAGCTGTCCGGCATGTGCTTGCCGCTGCCCTTGTGCATCTCCTGGGGGTAGAGATCCAGTCTCATTCCAATATCTAACAAGAGATTTATTATTTCGATGAGGTCGCTGAGCGCGTGCTGGCGCGGCGAGGACGAGGACGAGGACGAGCTCATCAAGAACTCGTCCGAGCTGTCCGGCATGTGCTTGCCGCTGCCCTTGTGCATCTCCTGGGGGTAGAGATCCAGTCTCATTCCAATATCTAACAAGAGATTTATTATTTCGATGAGGTCGCTGAGCGCGTGCTGGCGCGGCGAGGACGAGGACGAGGACGAGCTCATCAAGAACTCGTCCGAGCTGTCCGGCATGTGCTTGCCGCTGCCCTTGTGCATCTCCTGGGGGTAGAGATCCAGTCTCATTCCAATATCTAACAAGAGATTTATTATTTCGATGAGGTCGCTGAGCGCGTGCTGGCGCGGCGAGGACGAGGACGAGGACGAGCTCATCAAGAACTCGTCCGAGCTGTCCGGCATGTGCTTGCCGCTGCCCTTGTGCATCTCCTGGGGGTAGAGATCCAGTCTCATTCCAATATCTAACAAGAGATTTATTATTTCGATGAGGTCGCTGAGCGCGTGCTGGCGCGGCGAGGACGAGGACGAGGACGAGCTCATCAAGAACTCGTCCGAGCTGTCCGGCATGTGCTTGCCGCTGCCCTTGTGCATCTCCTGGGGGTAGAGATCCAGTCTCATTCCAATATCTAACACGAGATTTATTATTTCGATGAGGTCGCTGAGCGCGTGCTGGCGCGGCGAGGACGAGGACGAGGACGAGCTCATCAAGAACTCGTCCGAGCTGTCCGGCATGTGCTTGCCGCTGCCCTTGTGCATCTCCTGGGGGTAGAGATCCAGTCTCATTCTAATATCTAACAAGATATTTATTATTTCGATGAGGTCGCTGAGCGCGTGCTGGCGCGGCGAGGACGAGGACGAGGACGAGCTCATCAAGAACTCGTCCGAGCTGTCCGGCATGTGCTTGCCGCTGCCCTTGTGCATCTCCTGGGGGTAGAGATCCAGTCTCATTCTAATATCTAACAAGAGATTTATTATTTCGATGAGGTCGCTGAGCGCGTGCTGGCGCGGCGAGGACGAGGACGAGGACGAGCTCATCAAGAACTCGTCCGAGCTGTCCGGCATGTGCTTGCCGCTGCCCTTGTGCATCTCCTGGGGGTAGAGATCCAGTCTCATTCTAATATCTAACAAGAGATTTATTATTTCGATGAGGTCGCTGAGCGCGTGCTGGCGCGGCGAGGACGAGGACGAGGACGAGCTCATCAAGAACTCGTCCGAGCTGTCCGGCATGTGCTTGCCGCTGCCCTTGTGCATCTCCTGGGGGTAGAGATCCAGTCTCATTCCAATATCTAACAAGAGATTTATTATTTCGATGAGGTCGCTGAGCGCGTGCTGGCGCGGCGAGGACGAGGACGAGGACGAGCTCATCAAGAACTCGTCCGAGCTGTCCGGCATGTGCTTGCCGCTGCCCTTGTGCATCTCCTGGGGGTAGAGATCCAGTCTCATTCTAATATCTAACAAGAGATTTATTATTTCGATGAGGTCGCTGAGCGCGTGCTGGCGCGGCGAGGACGAGGACGAGGACGAGCTCATCAAGAACTCGTCCGAGCTGTCCGGCATGTGCTTGCCGCTGCCCTTGTGCATCTCCTGGGGGTAGAGATCCAGTCTCATTCTAATATCTAACAAGAGATTTATTATTTCGATGAGGTCGCTGAGCGCGTGCTGGCGCGGCGAGGACGAGGACGAGGACGAGCTCATCAAGAACTCGTCCGAGCTGTCCGGCATGTGCTTGCCGCTGCCCTTGTGCATCTCCTGGGGGTAGAGATCCAGTCTCATTCCAATATCTAACAAGAGATTTATTATTTCGATGAGGTCGCTGAGCGCGTGCTGGCGCGGCGAGGACGAGGACGAGGACGAGCTCATCAAGAACTCGTCCGAGCTGTCCGGCATGTGCTTGCCGCTGCCCTTGTGCATCTCCTGGGGGTAGAGATCCAGTCTCATTCCAATATCTAACAAGAGATTTATTATTTCGATGAGGTCGCTGAGCGCGTGCTGGCGCGGCGAGGACGAGGACGAGGACGAGCTCATCAAGAACTCGTCCGAGCTGTCCGGCATGTGCTTGCCGCTGCCCTTGTGCATCTCCTGGGGGTAGAGATCCAGTCTCATTCTAATATCTAACAAGAGATTTATTATTTCGATGAGGTCGCTGAGCGCGTGCTGGCGCGGCGAGGACGAGGACGAGGACGAGCTCATCAAGAACTCGTCCGAGCTGTCCGGCATGTGCTTGCCGCTGCCCTTGTGCATCTCCTGGGGGTAGAGATCCAGTCTCATTCTAATATCTAACAAGAGATTTATTATTTCGATGAGGTCGCTGAGCGCGTGCTGGCGCGGCGAGGACGAGGACGAGGACGAGCTCATCAAGAACTCGTCCGAGCTGTCCGGCATGTGCTTGCCGCTGCCCTTGTGCATCTCCTGGGGGTAGAGATCCAGTCTCATTCTAATATCTAACAAGAGATTTATTATTTCGATGAGGTCGCTGAGCGCGTGCTGGCGCGGCGAGGACGAGGACGAGGACGAGCTCATCAAGAACTCGTCCGAGCTGTCCGGCATGTGCTTGCCGCTGCCCTTGTGCATCTCCTGGGGGTAGAGATCCAGTCTCATTCTAATATCTAACAAGAGATTTATTATTTCGATGAGGTCGCTGAGCGCGTGCTGGCGCGGCGAGGACGAGGACGAGGACGAGCTCATCAAGAACTCGTCCGAGCTGTCCGGCATGTGCTTGCCGCTGCCCTTGTGCATCTCCTGGGGGTAGAGATCCAGTCTCATTCTAATATCTAACAAGAGATTTATTATTTCGATGAGGTCGCTGAGCGCGTGCTGGCGCGGCGAGGTCGAGGACGAGGATGAGCTCATCAAGAACTCGTCCGAGCTGTCCGGCATGTGCTTGCCGCTGCCCTTGTGCATCTCCTGGGGGTAGAGATCCAGTCTCATTCCAATATCTAACAAGAGATTTATTATTTCGATGAGGTCGCTGAGCGCGTGCTGGCGCGGCGAGGACGAGGACGAGGACGAGCTCATCAAGAACTCGTCCGAGCTGTCCGGCATGTGCTTGCCGCTGCCCTTGTGCATCTCCTGGGGGTAGAGATCCAGTCTCATTCCAATATCTAACAAGAGATTTATTATTTCGATGAGGTCGCTGAGCGCGTGCTGGCGCGGCGAGGACGAGGACGAGGACGAGCTCATCAAGAACTCGTCCGAGCTGTCCGGCATGTGCTTGCCGCTGCCCTTGTGCATCTCCTGGGGGTAGAGATCCAGTCTCATTCCAATATCTAACAAGAGATTTATTATTTCGATGAGGTCGCTGAGCGCGTGCTGGCGCGGCGAGGACGAGGACGAGGACGAGCTCATCAAGAACTCGTCCGAGCTGTCCGGCATGTGCTTGCCGCTGCCCTTGTGCATCTCCTGGGGGTAGAGATCCAGTCTCATTCCAATATCTAACAAGAGATTTATTATTTCGATGAGGTCGCTGAGCGCGTGCTGGCGCGGCGAGGACGAGGACGAGGACGAGCTCATCAAGAACTCGTCCGAGCTGTCCGGCATGTGCTTGCCGCTGCCCTTGTGCATCTCCTGGGGGTAGAGATCCAGTCTCATTCCAATATCTAACAAGAGATTTATTATTTCGATGAGGTCGCTGAGCGCGTGCTGGCGCGGCGAGGACGAGGACGAGGACGAGCTCATCAAGAACTCGTCCGAGCTGTCCGGCATGTGCTTGCCGCTGCCCTTGTGCATCTCCTGGGGGTAGAGATCCAGTCTCATTCCAATATCTAACAAGAGATTTATTATTTCGATGAGGTCGCTGAGCGCGTGCTGGCGCGGCGAGGACGAGGACGAGGACGAGCTCATCAAGAACTCGTCCGAGCTGTCCGGCATGTGCTTGCCGCTGCCCTTGTGCATCTCCTGGGGGTAGAGATCCAGTCTCATTCCAATATCTAACAAGAGATTTATTATTTCGATGAGGTCGCTGAGCGCGTGCTGGCGCGGCGAGGACGAGGACGAGGACGAGCTCATCAAGAACTCGTCCGAGCTGTCCGGCATGTGCTTGCCGCTGCCCTTGTGCATCTCCTGGGGGTAGAGATCCAGTCTCATTCCAATATCTAACAAGAGATTTATTATTTCGATGAGGTCGCTGAGCGCGTGCTGGCGCGGCGAGGACGAGGACGAGGACGAGCTCATCAAGAACTCGTCCGAGCTGTCCGGCATGTGCTTGCCGCTGCCCTTGTGCATCTCCTGGGGGTAGAGATCCAGTCTCATTCTAATATCTAACAAGAGATTTATTATTTCGATGAGGTCGCTGAGCGCGTGCTGGCGCGGCGAGGACGAGGACGAGGACGAGCTCATCAAGAACTCGTCCGAGCTGTCCGGCATGTGCTTGCCGCTGCCCTTGTGCATCTCCTGGGGGTAGAGATCCAGTCTCATTCTAATATCTAACAAGAGATTTATTATTTCGATGAGGTCGCTGAGCGCGTGCTGGCGCGGCGAGGACGAGGACGAGGACGAGCTCATCAAGAACTCGTCCGAGCTGTCCGGCATGTGCTTGCCGCTGCCCTTGTGCATCTCCTGGGGGTAGAGATCCAGTCTCATTCTAATATCTAACAAGAGATTTATTATTTCGATGAGGTCGCTGAGCGCGTGCTGGCGCGGCGAGGACGAGGACGAGGACGAGCTCATCAAGAACTCGTCCGAGCTGTCCGGCATGTGCTTGCCGCTGCCCTTGTGCATCTCCTGGGGGTAGAGATCCAGTCTCATTCTAATATCTAACAAGAGATTTATTATTTCGATGAGGTCGCTGAGCGCGTGCTGGCGCGGCGAGGACGAGGACGAGGACGAGCTCATCAAGAACTCGTCCGAGCTGTCCGGCATGTGCTTGCCGCTGCCCTTGTGCATCTCCTGGGGGTAGAGATCCAGTCTCATTCTAATATCTAACAAGAGATTTATTATTTCGATGAGGTCGCTGAGCGCGTGCTGGCGCGGCGAGGACGAGGACGAGGACGAGCTCATCAAGAACTCGTCCGAGCTGTCCGGCATGTGCTTGCCGCTGCCCTTGTGCATCTCCTGGGGGTAGAGATCCAGTCTCATTCTAATATCTAACAAGAGATTTATTATTTCGATGAGGTCGCTGAGCGCGTGCTGGCGCGGCGAGGACGAGGACGAGGACGAGCTCATCAAGAACTCGTCCGAGCTGTCCGGCATGTGCTTGCCGCTGCCCTTGTGCATCTCCTGGGGGTAGAGATCCAGTCTCATTCTAATATCTAACAAGAGATTTATTATTTCGATGAGGTCGCTGAGCGCGTGCTGGCGCGGCGAGGACGAGGACGAGGACGAGCTCATCAAGAACTCGTCCGAGCTGTCCGGCATGTGCTTGCCGCTGCCCTTGTGCATCTCCTGGGGGTAGAGATCCAGTCTCATTCTAATATCTAACAAGAGATTTATTATTTCGATGAGGTCGCTGAGCGCGTGCTGGCGCGGCGAGGACGAGGACGAGGACGAGCTCATCAAGAACTCGTCCGAGCTGTCCGGCATGTGCTTGCCGCTGCCCTTGTGCATCTCCTGGGGGTAGAGATCCAGTCTCATTCTAATATCTAACAAGAGATTTATTATTTCGATGAGGTCGCTGAGCGCGTGCTGGCGCGGCGAGGACGAGGACGAGGACGAGCTCATCAAGAACTCGTCCGAGCTGTCCGGCATGTGCTTGCCGCTGCCCTTGTGCATCTCCTGGGGGTAGAGATCCAGTCTCATTCTAATATCTAACAAGAGATTTATTATTTCGATGAGGTCGCTGAGCGCGTGCTGGCGCGGCGAGGACGAGGACGAGGACGAGCTCATCAAGAACTCGTCCGAGCTGTCCGGCATGTGCTTGCCGCTGCCCTTGTGCATCTCCTGGGGGTAGAGATCCAGTCTCATTCTAATATCTAACAAGAGATTTATTATTTCGATGAGGTCGCTGAGCGCGTGCTGGCGCGGCGAGGACGAGGACGAGGACGAGCTCATCAAGAACTCGTCCGAGCTGTCCGGCATGTGCTTGCCGCTGCCCTTGTGCATCTCCTGGGGGTAGAGATCCAGTCTCATTCTAATATCTAACAAGAGATTTATTATTTCGATGAGGTCGCTGAGCGCGTGCTGGCGCGGCGAGGACGAGGACGAGGACGAGCTCATCAAGAACTCGTCCGAGCTGTCCGGCATGTGCTTGCCGCTGCCCTTGTGCATCTCCTGGGGGTAGAGATCCAGTCTCATTCTAATATCTAACAAGAGATTTATTATTTCGATGAGGTCGCTGAGCGCGTGCTGGCGCGGCGAGGACGAGGACGAGGACGAGCTCATCAAGAACTCGTCCGAGCTGTCCGGCATGTGCTTGCCGCTGCCCTTGTGCATCTCCTGGGGGTAGAGATCCAGTCTCATTCTAATATCTAACAAGAGATTTATTATTTCGATGAGGTCGCTGAGCGCGTGCTGGCGCGGCGAGGACGAGGACGAGGACGAGCTCATCAAGAACTCGTCCGAGCTGTCCGGCATGTGCTTGCCGCTGCCCTTGTGCATCTCCTGGGGGTAGAGATCCAGTCTCATTCTAATATCTAACAAGAGATTTATTATTTCGATGAGGTCGCTGAGCGCGTGCTGGCGCGGCGAGGACGAGGACGAGGACGAGCTCATCAAGAACTCGTCCGAGCTGTCCGGCATGTGCTTGCCGCTGCCCTTGTGCATCTCCTGGGGGTAGAGATCCAGTCTCATTCTAATATCTAACAAGAGATTTATTATTTCGATGAGGTCGCTGAGCGCGTGCTGGCGCGGCGAGGACGAGGACGAGGACGAGCTCATCAAGAACTCGTCCGAGCTGTCCGGCATGTGCTTGCCGCTGCCCTTGTGCATCTCCTGGGGGTAGAGATCCAGTCTCATTCTAATATCTAACAAGAGATTTATTATTTCGATGAGGTCGCTGAGCGCGTGCTGGCGCGGCGAGGACGAGGACGAGGACGAGCTCATCAAGAACTCGTCCGAGCTGTCCGGCATGTGCTTGCCGCTGCCCTTGTGCATCTCCTGGGGGTAGAGATCCAGTCTCATTCTAATATCTAACAAGAGATTTATTATTTCGATGAGGTCGCTGAGCGCGTGCTGGCGCGGCGAGGACGAGGACGAGGACGAGCTCATCAAGAACTCGTCCGAGCTGTCCGGCATGTGCTTGCCGCTGCCCTTGTGCATCTCCTGGGGGTAGAGATCCAGTCTCATTCTAATATCTAACAAGAGATTTATTATTTCGATGAGGTCGCTGAGCGCGTGCTGGCGCGGCGAGGACGAGGACGAGGACGAGCTCATCAAGAACTCGTCCGAGCTGTCCGGCATGTGCTTGCCGCTGCCCTTGTGCATCTCCTGGGGGTAGAGATCCAGTCTCATTCTAATATCTAACAAGAGATTTATTATTTCGATGAGGTCGCTGAGCGCGTGCTGGCGCGGCGAGGACGAGGACGAGGACGAGCTCATCAAGAACTCGTCCGAGCTGTCCGGCATGTGCTTGCCGCTGCCCTTGTGCATCTCCTGGGGGTAGAGATCCAGTCTCATTCTAATATCTAACAAGAGATTTATTATTTCGATGAGGTCGCTGAGCGCGTGCTGGCGCGGCGAGGTCGAGGACGAGGATGAGCTCATCAAGAACTCGTCCGAGCTGTCCGGCATGTGCTTGCCGCTGCCCTTGTGCATCTCCTGGGGGTAGAGATCCAGTCTCATTCCAATATCTAACAAGAGATTTATTATTTCGATGAGGTCGCTGAGCGCGTGCTGGCGCGGCGAGGACGAGGACGAGGACGAGCTCATCAAGAACTCGTCCGAGCTGTCCGGCATGTGCTTGCCGCTGCCCTTGTGCATCTCCTGGGGGTAGAGATCCAGTCTCATTCCAATATCTAACAAGAGATTTATTATTTCGATGAGGTCGCTGAGCGCGTGCTGGCGCGGCGAGGACGAGGACGAGGACGAGCTCATCAAGAACTCGTCCGAGCTGTCCGGCATGTGCTTGCCGCTGCCCTTGTGCATCTCCTGGGGGTAGAGATCCAGTCTCATTCCAATATCTAACAAGAGATTTATTATTTCGATGAGGTCGCTGAGCGCGTGCTGGCGCGGCGAGGACGAGGACGAGGACGAGCTCATCAAGAACTCGTCCGAGCTGTCCGGCATGTGCTTGCCGCTGCCCTTGTGCATCTCCTGGGGGTAGAGATCCAGTCTCATTCCAATATCTAACAAGAGATTTATTATTTCGATGAGGTCGCTGAGCGCGTGCTGGCGCGGCGAGGACGAGGACGAGGACGAGCTCATCAAGAACTCGTCCGAGCTGTCCGGCATGTGCTTGCCGCTGCCCTTGTGCATCTCCTGGGGGTAGAGATCCAGTCTCATTCCAATATCTAACAAGAGATTTATTATTTCGATGAGGTCGCTGAGCGCGTGCTGGCGCGGCGAGGACGAGGACGAGGACGAGCTCATCAAGAACTCGTCCGAGCTGTCCGGCATGTGCTTGCCGCTGCCCTTGTGCATCTCCTGGGGGTAGAGATCCAGTCTCATTCCAATATCTAACAAGAGATTTATTATTTCGATGAGGTCGCTGAGCGCGTGCTGGCGCGGCGAGGACGAGGACGAGGACGAGCTCATCAAGAACTCGTCCGAGCTGTCCGGCATGTGCTTGCCGCTGCCCTTGTGCATCTCCTGGGGGTAGAGATCCAGTCTCATTCCAATATCTAACAAGAGATTTATTATTTCGATGAGGTCGCTGAGCGCGTGCTGGCGCGGCGAGGACGAGGACGAGGACGAGCTCATCAAGAACTCGTCCGAGCTGTCCGGCATGTGCTTGCCGCTGCCCTTGTGCATCTCCTGGGGGTAGAGATCCAGTCTCATTCCAATATCTAACAAGAGATTTATTATTTCGATGAGGTCGCTGAGCGCGTGCTGGCGCGGCGAGGACGAGGACGAGGACGAGCTCATCAAGAACTCGTCCGAGCTGTCCGGCATGTGCTTGCCGCTGCCCTTGTGCATCTCCTGGGGGTAGAGATCCAGTCTCATTCTAATATCTAACAAGAGATTTATTATTTCGATGAGGTCGCTGAGCGCGTGCTGGCGCGGCGAGGACGAGGACGAGGACGAGCTCATCAAGAACTCGTCCGAGCTGTCCGGCATGTGCTTGCCGCTGCCCTTGTGCATCTCCTGGGGGTAGAGATCCAGTCTCATTCTAATATCTAACAAGAGATTTATTATTTCGATGAGGTCGCTGAGCGCGTGCTGGCGCGGCGAGGACGAGGACGAGGACGAGCTCATCAAGAACTCGTCCGAGCTGTCCGGCATGTGCTTGCCGCTGCCCTTGTGCATCTCCTGGGGGTAGAGATCCAGTCTCATTCTAATATCTAACAAGAGATTTATTATTTCGATGAGGTCGCTGAGCGCGTGCTGGCGCGGCGAGGACGAGGACGAGGACGAGCTCATCAAGAACTCGTCCGAGCTGTCCGGCATGTGCTTGCCGCTGCCCTTGTGCATCTCCTGGGGGTAGAGATCCAGTCTCATTCTAATATCTAACAAGAGATTTATTATTTCGATGAGGTCGCTGAGCGCGTGCTGGCGCGGCGAGGACGAGGACGAGGACGAGCTCATCAAGAACTCGTCCGAGCTGTCCGGCATGTGCTTGCCGCTGCCCTTGTGCATCTCCTGGGGGTAGAGATCCAGTCTCATTCTAATATCTAACAAGAGATTTATTATTTCGATGAGGTCGCTGAGCGCGTGCTGGCGCGGCGAGGACGAGGACGAGGACGAGCTCATCAAGAACTCGTCCGAGCTGTCCGGCATGTGCTTGCCGCTGCCCTTGTGCATCTCCTGGGGGTAGAGATCCAGTCTCATTCTAATATCTAACAAGAGATTTATTATTTCGATGAGGTCGCTGAGCGCGTGCTGGCGCGGCGAGGACGAGGACGAGGACGAGCTCATCAAGAACTCGTCCGAGCTGTCCGGCATGTGCTTGCCGCTGCCCTTGTGCATCTCCTGGGGGTAGAGATCCAGTCTCATTCTAATATCTAACAAGAGATTTATTATTTCGATGAGGTCGCTGAGCGCGTGCTGGCGCGGCGAGGACGAGGACGAGGACGAGCTCATCAAGAACTCGTCCGAGCTGTCCGGCATGTGCTTGCCGCTGCCCTTGTGCATCTCCTGGGGGTAGAGATCCAGTCTCATTCTAATATCTAACAAGAGATTTATTATTTCGATGAGGTCGCTGAGCGCGTGCTGGCGCGGCGAGGACGAGGACGAGGACGAGCTCATCAAGAACTCGTCCGAGCTGTCCGGCATGTGCTTGCCGCTGCCCTTGTGCATCTCCTGGGGGTAGAGATCCAGTCTCATTCTAATATCTAACAAGAGATTTATTATTTCGATGAGGTCGCTGAGCGCGTGCTGGCGCGGCGAGGACGAGGACGAGGACGAGCTCATCAAGAACTCGTCCGAGCTGTCCGGCATGTGCTTGCCGCTGCCCTTGTGCATCTCCTGGGGGTAGAGATCCAGTCTCATTCTAATATCTAACAAGAGATTTATTATTTCGATGAGGTCGCTGAGCGCGTGCTGGCGCGGCGAGGACGAGGACGAGGACGAGCTCATCAAGAACTCGTCCGAGCTGTCCGGCATGTGCTTGCCGCTGCCCTTGTGCATCTCCTGGGGGTAGAGATCCAGTCTCATTCTAATATCTAACAAGAGATTTATTATTTCGATGAGGTCGCTGAGCGCGTGCTGGCGCGGCGAGGACGAGGACGAGGACGAGCTCATCAAGAACTCGTCCGAGCTGTCCGGCATGTGCTTGCCGCTGCGACCAGTCGTTGGGCGAGTCGTCGCTGAGCCCGCCGTACGTGACGCGAGCTCGGATGACGTTGCCCATGGCGTCATACTGCTGTAATATACTTACATCCTCTGACTCTGTATTAGGCATCTCCGTGTAGTTGATCTTCTTCTGCCTGGTGCGGTGCTTGGGCGACCAGTCGTTGGGCGAGTCGTCGCTGAGCCCGCCGTACGTGACGCGAGCTCGGATGACGTTGCCCATGGCGTCATACTGCTGTAATATACTTACATCCTCTGACTCTGTATTAGGCATCTCCGTGTAGTTGATCTTCTTCTGCCTGGTGCGGTGCTTGGGCGACCAGTCGTTGGGCGAGTCGTCGCTGAGCCCGCCGTACGTGACGCGAGCTCGGATGACGTTGCCCATGGCGTCATACTGCTGTAATATACTTACATCCTCTGACTCTGTATTAGGCATCTCCGTGTAGTTGATCTTCTTCTGCCTGGTGCGGTGCTTGGGCGACCAGTCGTTGGGCGAGTCGTCGCTGAGCCCGCCGTACGTGACGCGAGCTCGGATGACGTTGCCCATGGCGTCATACTGCTGTAATATACTTACATCCTCTGACTCTGTATTAGGCATCTCCGTGTAGTTGATCTTCTTCTGCCTGGTGCGGTGCTTGGGCGACCAGTCGTTGGGCGAGTCGTCGCTGAGCCCGCCGTACGTGACGCGAGCTCGGATGACGTTGCCCATGGCGTCATACTGCTGTAATATACTTACATCCTCTGACTCTGTATTAGGCATCTCCGTGTAGTTGATCTTCTTCTGCCTGGTGCGGTGCTTGGGCGACCAGTCGTTGGGCGAGTCGTCGCTGAGCCCGCCGTACGTGACGCGAGCTCGGATGACGTTGCCCATGGCGTCATACTGCTGTAATATACTTACATCCTCTGACTCTGTATTAGGCATCTCCGTGTAGTTGATCTTCTTCTGCCTGGTGCGGTGCTTGGGCGACCAGTCGTTGGGCGAGTCGTCGCTGAGCCCGCCGTACGTGACGCGAGCTCGGATGACGTTGCCCATGGCGTCATACTGCTGTAATATACTTACATCCTCTGACTCTGTATTAGGCATCTCCGTGTAGTTGATCTTCTTCTGCCTGGTGCGGTGCTTGGGCGACCAGTCGTTGGGCGAGTCGTCGCTGAGCCCGCCGTACGTGACGCGAGCTCGGATGACGTTGCCCATGGCGTCATACTGCTGTAATATACTTACATCCTCTGACTCTGTATTAGGCATCTCCGTGTAGTTGATCTTCTTCTGCCTGGTGCGGTGCTTGGGCGACCAGTCGTTGGGCGAGTCGTCGCTGAGCCCGCCGTACGTGACGCGAGCTCGGATGACGTTGCCCATGGCGTCATACTGCTGTAATATACTTACATCCTCTGACTCTGTATTAGGCATCTCCGTGTAGTTGATCTTCTTCTGCCTGGTGCGGTGCTTGGGCGACCAGTCGTTGGGCGAGTCGTCGCTGAGCCCGCCGTACGTGACGCGAGCTCGGATGACGTTGCCCATGGCGTCATACTGCTGTAATATACTTACATCCTCTGACTCTGTATTAGGCATCTCCGTGTAGTTGATCTTCTTCTGCCTGGTGCGGTGCTTGGGCGACCAGTCGTTGGGCGAGTCGTCGCTGAGCCCGCCGTACGTGACGCGAGCTCGGATGACGTTGCCCATGGCGTCATACTGCTGTAATATACTTACATCCTCTGACTCTGTATTAGGCATCTCCGTGTAGTTGATCTTCTTCTGCCTGGTGCGGTGCTTGGGCGACCAGTCGTTGGGCGAGTCGTCGCTGAGCCCGCCGTACGTGACGCGAGCTCGGATGACGTTGCCCATGGCGTCATACTGCTGTAATATACTTACATCCTCTGACTCTGTATTAGGCATCTCCGTGTAGTTGATCTTCTTCTGCCTGGTGCGGTGCTTGGGCGACCAGTCGTTGGGCGAGTCGTCGCTGAGCCCGCCGTACGTGACGCGAGCTCGGATGACGTTGCCCATGGCGTCATACTGCTGTAATATACTTACATCCTCTGACTCTGTATTAGGCATCTCCGTGTAGTTGATCTTCTTCTGCCTGGTGCGGTGCTTGGGCGACCAGTCGTTGGGCGAGTCGTCGCTGAGCCCGCCGTACGTGACGCGAGCTCGGATGACGTTGCCCATGGCGTCATACTGCTGTAATATACTTACATCCTCTGACTCTGTATTAGGCATCTCGGTGTAGTTGATCTTCTTCTGCCTGGTGCGGTGCTTGGGCGACCAGTCGTTGGGCGAGTCGTCGCTGAGCCCGCCGTACGTGACGCGAGCTCGGATGACGTTGCCCATGGCGTCATACTGCTGTAATATACTTACATCCTCTGACTCTGTATTAGGCATCTCGGTGTAGTTGATCTTCTTCTGCCTGGTGCGGTGCTTGGGCGACCAGTCGTTGGGCGAGTCGTCGCTGAGCCCGCCGTACGTGACGCGAGCTCGGATGACGTTGCCCATGGCGTCATACTGCTGTAATATACTTACATCCTCTGACTCTGTATTAGGCATCTCCGTGTAGTTGATCTTCTTCTGCCTGGTGCGGTGCTTGGGCGACCAGTCGTTGGGCGAGTCGTCGCTGAGCCCGCCGTACGTGACGCGAGCTCGGATGACGTTGCCCATGGCGTCATACTGCTGTAATATACTTACATCCTCTGACTCTGTATTAGGCATCTCGGTGTAGTTGATCTTCTTCTGCCTGGTGCGGTGCTTGGGCGACCAGTCGTTGGGCGAGTCGTCGCTGAGCCCGCCGTACGTGACGCGAGCTCGGATGACGTTGCCCATGGCGTCATACTGCTGCAGGCCGCGCGGTTTCTTGTGCTTGGAGGGCCGGGATTTGTCGCGTCTCTCGCGTCGCTCGCGCTTCTCGCGTCGCTCGTGCTTCTCGCGTCTGTGACGCGATTTGGATTTTGATCTGGAAAATGTTTCGCATTTTTAATGATTAGAATGCACGATGAGTGATTTGCCTCTGCCGAAAAAAGGTGTAAGAAATTTCAAGCTTCAACTTAATTTTCAGTATTTATGAGTGCAATAAAATACAGTGAACAAAAAAACTTGTACCAAAAATGTTTTTTTGGCAGAATTAATGATGATAAAACCGATTAAAGATGATCAGGCGATTTTAAGAGCTGCTAAATGTCGCTGACGGAATGCTGAAACTGGACACTCACTTGATTTTGGGCGGCCATTCCTTGGCCCCGCTAGACTCGCTAGAGCTGCCCGCAAACTCGCCCTTCTTCTTTTTCACTTCAGGCGAAGACTCACGCAGTTTTGGACGGTCTGTAATATAACATAAAAGCTTAATCATTATTCTCCGCTGGTGCAACCGGGATTGACGCTCAGATGAGAGGGAGTTTTACGTCGGCATGTCCGCATGTGCTTTACCTTTCTTCTCGGTGCGCTGCGCGCGGCGAATGGGCCGCGAGTCGGACGAGCGCGAGTCCGTGCTGCCGCGCTCCGCCGACGACGTAGAAGAAGTCGGCATGCCCGCATGTGCTTTACCTTTCTTCTCGGTGCGCTGCGCGCGGCGAATGGGCCGCGAGTCGGACGAGCGCGAGTCCGTGCTGCCGCGCTCCGCCGACGACGTAGAAGAAGTCGGCATGCCCGCATGTGCTTTACCTTTCTTCTCGGTGCGCTGCGCGCGGCGAATGGGCCGCGAGTCGGACGAGCGCGAGTCCGTGCTGCCGCGCTCCGCCGACGACGTAGAAGAAGTCGGCATGCCCGCATGTGCTTTACCTTTCTTCTCGGTGCGCTGCGCGCGGCGAATGGGCCGCGAGTCGGACGAGCGCGAGTCCGTGCTGCCGCGCTCCGCCGACGACGTAGAAGAAGTCGGCATGCCCGCATGTGCTTTACCTTTCTTCTCGGTGCGCTGCGCGCGGCGAATGGGCCGCGAGTCGGACGAGCGCGAGTCCGTGCTGCCGCGCTCCGCCGACGACGTAGAAGAAGTCGGCATGCCCGCATGTGCTTTACCTTTCTTCTCGGTGCGCTGCGCGCGGCGAATGGGCCGCGAGTCGGACGAGCGCGAGTCCGTGCTGCCGCGCTCCGCCGACGACGTAGAAGAAGTCGGCATGTCCGCATGTGCTTTACCTTTCTTCTCGGTGCGCTGCGCGCGGCGAATGGGCCTCGAGTCGGACGAGCGCGAGTCCGTGCTGCCGCGCTCCGCCGACGACGTAGAAGAAGTCGGCATGCCCGCATGTGCTTTACCTTTCTTCTCGGTGCGCTGCGCGCGGCGAATGGGCCTCGAGTCGGACGAGCGCGAGTCCGTGCTGCCGCGCTCCGCCGACGACGTAGAAGAAGTCGGCATGTCCGCATGTGCTTTACCTTTCTTCTCGGTGCGCTGCGCGCGGCGAATGGGCCGCGAGTCGGACGAGCGCGAGTCCGTGCTGCCGCGCTCCGCCGACGACGTAGAAGAAGTCGGCATGCCCGCATGTGCTTTACCTTTCTTCTCGGTGCGCTGCGCGCGGCGAATGGGCCGCGAGTCGGACGAGCGCGAGTCCGTGCTGCCGCGCTCCGCCGACGACGTAGAAGAAGTCGGCATGCCCGCATGTGCTTTACCTTTCTTCTCGGTGCGCTGCGCGCGGCGAATGGGCCGCGAGTCGGACGAGCGCGAGTCCGTGCTGCCGCGCTCCGCCGACGACGTAGAAGAAGTCGGCATGCCCGCATGTGCTTTACCTTTCTTCTCGGTGCGCTGCGCGCGGCGAATGGGCCGCGAGTCGGACGAGCGCGAGTCCGTGCTGCCGCGCTCCGCCGACGACGTAGAAGAAGTCGGCATGCCCGCATGTGCTTTACCTTTCTTCTCGGTGCGCTGCGCGCGGCGAATGGGCCGCGAGTCGGACGAGCGCGAGTCCGTGCTGCCGCGCTCCGCCGACGACGTAGAAGAAGTCGGCATGCCCGCATGTGCTTTACCTTTCTTCTCGGTGCGCTGCGCGCGGCGAATGGGCCTCGAGTCGGACGAGCGCGAGTCCGTGCTGCCGCGCTCCGCCGACGACGTAGAAGAAGTCGGCATGCCCGCATGTGCTTTACCTTTCTTCTCGGTGCGCTGCGCGCGGCGAATGGGCCGCGAGTCGGACGAGCGCGAGTCCGTGCTGCCGCGCTCCGCCGACGACGTAGAAGAAGTCGGCATGCCCGCATGTGCTTTACCTTTCTTCTCGGTGCGCTGCGCGCGGCGAATGGGCCTCGAGTCGGACGAGCGCGAGTCCGTGCTGCCGCGCTCCGCCGACGACGTAGAAGAAGTCGGCATGCCCGCATGTGCTTTACCTTTCTTCTCGGTGCGCTGCGCGCGGCGAATGGGCCGCGAGTCGGACGAGCGCGAGTCCGTGCTGCCGCGCTCCGCCGACGACGTAGAAGAAGTCGGCATGCCCGCATGTGCTTTACCTTTCTTCTCGGTGCGCTGCGCGCGGCGAATGGGCCGCGAGTCGGACGAGCGCGAGTCCGTGCTGCCGCGCTCCGCCGACGACGTAGAAGAAGTCGGCATGCCCGCATGTGCTTTACCTTTCTTCTCGGTGCGCTGCGCGCGGCGAATGGGCCGCGAGTCGGACGAGCGCGAGTCCGTGCTGCCGCGCTCCGCCGACGACGTAGAAGAAGTCGGCATGCCCGCATGTGCTTTACCTTTCTTCTCGGTGCGCTGCGCGCGGCGAATGGGCCGCGAGTCGGACGAGCGCGAGTCCGTGCTGCCGCGCTCCGCCGACGACGTAGAAGAAGTCGGCATGCCCGCATGTGCTTTACCTTTCTTCTCGGTGCGCTGCGCGCGGCGAATGGGCCGCGAGTCGGACGAGCGCGAGTCCGTGCTGCCGCGCTCCGCCGACGACGTAGAAGAAGTCGGCATGCCCGCATGTGCTTTACCTTTCTTCTCGGTGCGCTGCGCGCGGCGAATGGGCCGCGAGTCGGACGAGCGCGAGTCCGTGCTGCCGCGCTCCGCCGACGACGTAGAAGAAGTCGGCATGCCCGCATGTGCTTTACCTTTCTTCTCGGTGCGCTGCGCGCGGCGAATGGGCCTCGAGTCGGACGAGCGCGAGTCCGTGCTGCCGCGCTCCGCCGACGACGTAGAAGAAGTCGGCATGCCCGCATGTGCTTTACCTTTCTTCTCGGTGCGCTGCGCGCGGCGAATGGGCCGCGAGTCGGACGAGCGCGAGTCCGTGCTGCCGCGCTCCGCCGACGACGTAGAAGAAGTCAGCATGCCCGCATGTGCTTTACCTTTCTTCTCGGTGCGCTGCGCGCGGCGAATGGGCCGCGAGTCGGACGAGCGCGAGTCCGTGCTGCCGCGCTCCGCCGACGACGTAGAAGAAGTCGGCATGCCCGCATGTGCTTTACCTTTCTTCTCGGTGCGCTGCGCGCGGCGAATGGGCCGCGAGTCGGACGAGCGCGAGTCCGTGCTGCCGCGCTCCGCCGACGACGTAGAAGAAGTCGGCATGCCCGCATGTGCTTTACCTTTCTTCTCGGTGCGCTGCGCGCGGCGAATGGGCCGCGAGTCGGACGAGCGCGAGTCCGTGCTGCCGCGCTCCGCCGACGACGTAGAAGAAGTCGGCATGCCCGCATGTGCTTTACCTTTCTTCTCGGTGCGCTGCGCGCGGCGAATGGGCCTCGAGTCGGACGAGCGCGAGTCCGTGCTGCCGCGCTCCGCCGACGACGTAGAAGAAGTCGGCATGCCCGCATGTGCTTTACCTTTCTTCTCGGTGCGCTGCGCGCGGCGAATGGGCCTCGAGTCGGACGAGCGCGAGTCCGTGCTGCCGCGCTCCGCCGACGACGTAGAAGAAGTCGGCATGCCCGCATGTGCTTTACCTTTCTTCTCGGTGCGCTGCGCGCGGCGAATGGGCCGCGAGTCGGACGAGCGCGAGTCCGTGCTGCCGCGCTCCGCCGACGACGTAGAAGAAGTCGGCATGCCCGCATGTGCTTTACCTTTCTTCTCGGTGCGCTGCGCGCGGCGAATGGGCCGCGAGTCGGACGAGCGCGAGTCCGTGCTGCCGCGCTCCGCCGACGACGTAGAAGAAGTCGGCATGCCCGCATGTGCTTTACCTTTCTTCTCGGTGCGCTGCGCGCGGCGAATGGGCCGCGAGTCGGACGAGCGCGAGTCCGTGCTGCCGCGCTCCGCCGACGACGTAGAAGAAGTCGGCATGCCCGCATGTGCTTTACCTTTCTTCTCGGTGCGCTGCGCGCGGCGAATGGGCCGCGAGTCGGACGAGCGCGAGTCCGTGCTGCCGCGCTCCGCCGACGACGTAGAAGAAGTCGGCATGCCCGCATGTGCTTTACCTTTCTTCTCGGTGCGCTGCGCGCGGCGAATGGGCCTCGAGTCGGACGAGCGCGAGTCCGTGCTGCCGCGCTCCGCCGACGACGTAGAAGAAGTCGGCATGCCCGCATGTGCTTTACCTTTCTTCTCGGTGCGCTGCGCGCGGCGAATGGGCCGCGAGTCGGACGAGCGCGAGTCCGTGCTGCCGCGCTCCGCCGACGACGTAGAAGAAGTCGGCATGCCCGCATGTGCTTTACCTTTCTTCTCGGTGCGCTGCGCGCGGCGAATGGGCCGCGAGTCGGACGAGCGCGAGTCCGTGCTGCCGCGCTCCGCCGACGACGTAGAAGAAGTCGGCATGCCCGCATGTGCTTTACCTTTCTTCTCGGTGCGCTGCGCGCGGCGAATGGGCCTCGAGTCGGACGAGCGCGAGTCCGTGCTGCCGCGCTCCGCCGACGACGTAGAAGAAGTCGGCATGCCCGCATGTGCTTTACCTTTCTTCTCGGTGCGCTGCGCGCGGCGAATGGGCCGCGAGTCGGACGAGCGCGAGTCCGTGCTGCCGCGCTCCGCCGACGACGTAGAAGAAGTCGGCATGCCCGCATGTGCTTTACCTTTCTTCTCGGTGCGCTGCGCGCGGCGAATGGGCCGCGAGTCGGACGAGCGCGAGTCCGTGCTGCCGCGCTCCGCCGACGACGTAGAAGAAGTCGGCATGCCCGCATGTGCTTTACCTTTCTTCTCGGTGCGCTGCGCGCGGCGAATGGGCCGCGAGTCGGACGAGCGCGAGTCCGTGCTGCCGCGCTCCGCCGACGACGTAGAAGAAGTCGGCATGCCCGCATGTGCTTTACCTTTCTTCTCGGTGCGCTGCGCGCGGCGAATGGGCCGCGAGTCGGACGAGCGCGAGTCCGTGCTGCCGCGCTCCGCCGACGACGTAGAAGAAGTCGGCATGCCCGCATGTGCTTTACCTTTCTTCTCGGTGCGCTGCGCGCGGCGAATGGGCCGCGAGTCGGACGAGCGCGAGTCCGTGCTGCCGCGCTCCGCCGACGACGTAGAAGAAGTCGGCATGCCCGCATGTGCTTTACCTTTCTTCTCGGTGCGCTGCGCGCGGCGAATGGGCCTCGAGTCGGACGAGCGCGAGTCCGTGCTGCCGCGCTCCGCCGACGACGTAGAAGAAGTCGGCATGCCCGCATGTGCTTTACCTTTCTTCTCGGTGCGCTGCGCGCGGCGAATGGGCCGCGAGTCGGACGAGCGCGAGTCCGTGCTGCCGCGCTCCGCCGACGACGTAGAAGAAGTCGGCATGCCCGCATGTGCTTTACCTTTCTTCTCGGTGCGCTGCGCGCGGCGAATGGGCCGCGAGTCGGACGAGCGCGAGTCCGTGCTGCCGCGCTCCGCCGACGACGTAGAAGAAGTCGGCATGCCCGCATGTGCTTTACCTTTCTTCTCGGTGCGCTGCGCGCGGCGAATGGGCCGCGAGTCGGACGAGCGCGAGTCCGTGCTGCCGCGCTCCGCCGACGACGTAGAAGAAGTCGGCATGCCCGCATGTGCTTTACCTTTCTTCTCGGTGCGCTGCGCGCGGCGAATGGGCCGCGAGTCGGACGAGCGCGAGTCCGTGCTGCCGCGCTCCGCCGACGACGTAGAAGAAGTCGGCATGCCCGCATGTGCTTTACCTTTCTTCTCGGTGCGCTGCGCGCGGCGAATGGGCCGCGAGTCGGACGAGCGCGAGTCCGTGCTGCCGCGCTCCGCCGACGACGTAGAAGAAGTCGGCATGCCCGCATGTGCTTTACCTTTCTTCTCGGTGCGCTGCGCGCGGCGAATGGGCCGCGAGTCGGACGAGCGCGAGTCCGTGCTGCCGCGCTCCGCCGACGACGTAGAAGAAGTCGGCATGCCCGCATGTGCTTTACCTTTCTTCTCGGTGCGCTGCGCGCGGCGAATGGGCCGCGAGTCGGACGAGCGCGAGTCCGTGCTGCCGCGCTCCGCCGACGACGTAGAAGAAGTCGGCATGCCCGCATGTGCTTTACCTTTCTTCTCGGTGCGCTGCGCGCGGCGAATGGGCCGCGAGTCGGACGAGCGCGAGTCCGTGCTGCCGCGCTCCGCCGACGACGTAGAAGAAGTCGGCATGCCCGCATGTGCTTTACCTTTCTTCTCGGTGCGCTGCGCGCGGCGAATGGGCCTCGAGTCGGACGAGCGCGAGTCCGTGCTGCCGCGCTCCGCCGACGACGTAGAAGAAGTCGGCATGCCCGCATGTGCTTTACCTTTCTTCTCGGTGCGCTGCGCGCGGCGAATGGGCCGCGAGTCGGACGAGCGCGAGTCCGTGCTGCCGCGCTCCGCCGACGACGTAGAAGAAGTCGGCATGCCCGCATGTGCTTTACCTTTCTTCTCGGTGCGCTGCGCGCGGCGAATGGGCCGCGAGTCGGACGAGCGCGAGTCCGTGCTGCCGCGCTCCGCCGACGACGTAGAAGAAGTCGGCATGCCCGCATGTGCTTTACCTTTCTTCTCGGTGCGCTGCGCGCGGCGAATGGGCCTCGAGTCGGACGAGCGCGAGTCCGTGCTGCCGCGCTCCGCCGACGACGTAGAAGAAGTCGGCATGCCCGCATGTGCTTTACCTTTCTTCTCGGTGCGCTGCGCGCGGCGAATGGGCCGCGAGTCGGACGAGCGCGAGTCCGTGCTGCCGCGCTCCGCCGACGACGTAGAAGAAGTCGGCATGCCCGCATGTGCTTTACCTTTCTTCTCGGTGCGCTGCGCGCGGCGAATGGGCCGCGAGTCGGACGAGCGCGAGTCCGTGCTGCCGCGCTCCGCCGACGACGTAGAAGAAGTCGGCATGCCCGCATGTGCTTTACCTTTCTTCTCGGTGCGCTGCGCGCGGCGAATGGGCCGCGAGTCGGACGAGCGCGAGTCCGTGCTGCCGCGCTCCGCCGACGACGTAGAAGAAGTCGGCATGCCCGCATGTGCTTTACCTTTCTTCTCGGTGCGCTGCGCGCGGCGAATGGGCCGCGAGTCGGACGAGCGCGAGTCCGTGCTGCCGCGCTCCGCCGACGACGTAGAAGAAGTCGGCATGCCCGCATGTGCTTTACCTTTCTTCTCGGTGCGCTGCGCGCGGCGAATGGGCCTCGAGTCGGACGAGCGCGAGTCCGTGCTGCCGCGCTCCGCCGACGACGTAGAAGAAGTCGGCATGCCCGCATGTGCTTTACCTTTCTTCTCGGTGCGCTGCGCGCGGCGAATGGGCCGCGAGTCGGACGAGCGCGAGTCCGTGCTGCCGCGCTCCGCCGACGACGTAGAAGAAGTCGGCATGCCCGCATGTGCTTTACCTTTCTTCTCGGTGCGCTGCGCGCGGCGAATGGGCCGCGAGTCGGACGAGCGCGAGTCCGTGCTGCCGCGCTCCGCCGACGACGTAGAAGAAGTCGGCATGCCCGCATGTGCTTTACCTTTCTTCTCGGTGCGCTGCGCGCGGCGAATGGGCCGCGAGTCGGACGAGCGCGAGTCCGTGCTGCCGCGCTCCGCCGACGACGTAGAAGAAGTCGGCATGCCCGCATGTGCTTTACCTTTCTTCTCGGTGCGCTGCGCGCGGCGAATGGGCCGCGAGTCGGACGAGCGCGAGTCCGTGCTGCCGCGCTCCGCCGACGACGTAGAAGAAGTCGGCATGCCCGCATGTGCTTTACCTTTCTTCTCGGTGCGCTGCGCGCGGCGAATGGGCCGCGAGTCGGACGAGCGCGAGTCCGTGCTGCCGCGCTCCGCCGACGACGTAGAAGAAGTCGGCATGCCCGCATGTGCTTTACCTTTCTTCTCGGTGCGCTGCGCGCGGCGAATGGGCCGCGAGTCGGACGAGCGCGAGTCCGTGCTGCCGCGCTCCGCCGACGACGTAGAAGAAGTCGGCATGCCCGCATGTGCTTTACCTTTCTTCTCGGTGCGCTGCGCGCGGCGAATGGGCCGCGAGTCGGACGAGCGCGAGTCCGTGCTGCCGCGCTCCGCCGACGACGTAGAAGAAGTCGGCATGCCCGCATGTGCTTTACCTTTCTTCTCGGTGCGCTGCGCGCGGCGAATGGGCCGCGAGTCGGACGAGCGCGAGTCCGTGCTGCCGCGCTCCGCCGACGACGTAGAAGAAGTCGGCATGCCCGCATGTGCTTTACCTTTCTTCTCGGTGCGCTGCGCGCGGCGAATGGGCCGCGAGTCGGACGAGCGCGAGTCCGTGCTGCCGCGCTCCGCCGACGACGTAGAAGAAGTCGGCATGCCCGCATGTGCTTTACCTTTCTTCTCGGTGCGCTGCGCGCGGCGAATGGGCCGCGAGTCGGACGAGCGCGAGTCCGTGCTGCCGCGCTCCGCCGACGACGTAGAAGAAGTCGGCATGCCCGCATGTGCTTTACCTTTCTTCTCGGTGCGCTGCGCGCGGCGAATGGGCCGCGAGTCGGACGAGCGCGAGTCCGTGCTGCCGCGCTCCGCCGACGACGTAGAAGAAGTCGGCATGCCCGCATGTGCTTTACCTTTCTTCTCGGTGCGCTGCGCGCGGCGAATGGGCCGCGAGTCGGACGAGCGCGAGTCCGTGCTGCCGCGCTCCGCCGACGACGTAGAAGAAGTCGGCATGCCCGCATGTGCTTTACCTTTCTTCTCGGTGCGCTGCGCGCGGCGAATGGGCCGCGAGTCGGACGAGCGCGAGTCCGTGCTGCCGCGCTCCGCCGACGACGTAGAAGAAGTCGGCATGCCCGCATGTGCTTTACCTTTCTTCTCGGTGCGCTGCGCGCGGCGAATGGGCCGCGAGTCGGACGAGCGCGAGTCCGTGCTGCCGCGCTCCGCCGACGACGTAGAAGAAGTCGGCATGCCCGCATGTGCTTTACCTTTCTTCTCGGTGCGCTGCGCGCGGCGAATGGGCCGCGAGTCGGACGAGCGCGAGTCCGTGCTGCCGCGCTCCGCCGACGACGTAGAAGAAGTCGGCATGCCCGCATGTGCTTTACCTTTCTTCTCGGTGCGCTGCGCGCGGCGAATGGGCCGCGAGTCGGACGAGCGCGAGTCCGTGCTGCCGCGCTCCGCCGACGACGTAGAAGAAGTCGGCATGCCCGCATGTGCTTTACCTTTCTTCTCGGTGCGCTGCGCGCGGCGAATGGGCCGCGAGTCAGACGAGCGCGAGTCCGTGCTGCCGCGCTCCGCCGACGACGTAGAAGAAGTCGGCATGTCCGCATGTGCTTTACCTTTCTTCTCGGTGCGCTGCGCGCGGCGAATGGGCCGCGAGTCGGACGAGCGCGAGTCCGTGCTGCCGCGCTCCGCCGACGACGTAGAAGAAGTCGGCATGCCCGCATGTGCTTTACCTTTCTTCTCGGTGCGCTGCGCGCGGCGAATGGGCCGCGAGTCGGACGAGCGCGAGTCCGTGCTGCCGCGCTCCGCCGACGACGTAGAAGAAGTCGGCATGCCCGCATGTGCTTTACCTTTCTTCTCGGTGCGCTGCGCGCGGCGAATGGGCCGCGAGTCAGACGAGCGCGAGTCCGTGCTGCCGCGCTCCGCCGACGACGTAGAAGAAGTCGGCATGTCCGCATGTGCTTTACCTTTCTTCTCGGTGCGCTGCGCGCGGCGAATGGGCCGCGAGTCGGACGAGCGCGAGTCCGTGCTGCCGCGCTCCGCCGACGACGTAGAAGAAGTCGGCATGTCCGCATGTGCTTTACCTTTCTTCTCGGTGCGCTGCGCGCGGCGAATGGGCCGCGAGTCGGACGAGCGCGAGTCCGTGCTGCCGCGCTCCGCCGACGACGTAGAAGAAGTCGGCATGCCCGCATGTGCTTTACCTTTCTTCTCGGTGCGCTGCGCGCGGCGAATGGGCCGCGAGTCGGACGAGCGCGAGTCCGTGCTGCCGCGCTCCGCCGACGACGTAGAAGAAGTCGGCATGCCCGCATGTGCTTTACCTTTCTTCTCGGTGCGCTGCGCGCGGCGAATGGGCCGCGAGTCAGACGAGCGCGAGTCCGTGCTGCCGCGCTCCGCCGACGACGTAGAAGAAGTCGGCATGTCCGCATGTGCTTTACCTTTCTTCTCGGTGCGCTGCGCGCGGCGAATGGGCCGCGAGTCGGACGAGCGCGAGTCCGTGCTGCCGCGCTCCGCCGACGACGTAGAAGAAGTCGGCATGCCCGCATGTGCTTTACCTTTCTTCTCGGTGCGCTGCGCGCGGCGAATGGGCCGCGAGTCGGACGAGCGCGAGTCCGTGCTGCCGCGCTCCGCCGACGACGTAGAAGAAGTCGGCATGCCCGCATGTGCTTTACCTTTCTTCTCGGTGCGCTGCGCGCGGCGAATGGGCCGCGAGTCGGACGAGCGCGAGTCCGTGCTGCCGCGCTCCGCCGACGACGTAGAAGAAGTCGGCATGCCCGCATGTGCTTTACCTTTCTTCTCGGTGCGCTGCGCGCGGCGAATGGGCCGCGAGTCGGACGAGCGCGAGTCCGTGCTGCCGCGCTCCGCCGACGACGTAGAAGAAGTCGGCATGCCCGCATGTGCTTTACCTTTCTTCTCGGTGCGCTGCGCGCGGCGAATGGGCCGCGAGTCGGACGAGCGCGAGTCCGTGCTGCCGCGCTCCGCCGACGACGTAGAAGAAGTCGGCATGCCCGCATGTGCTTTACCTTTCTTCTCGGTGCGCTGCGCGCGGCGAATGGGCCGCGAGTCGGACGAGCGCGAGTCCGTGCTGCCGCGCTCCGCCGACGACGTAGAAGAAGTCGGCATGTCCGCATGTGCTTTACCTTTCTTCTCGGTGCGCTGCGCGCGGCGAATGGGCCGCGAGTCGGACGAGCGCGAGTCCGTGCTGCCGCGCTCCGCCGACGACGTAGAAGAAGTCGGCATGTCCGCATGTGCTTTACCTTTCTTCTCGGTGCGCTGCGCGCGGCGAATGGGCCGCGAGTCGGACGAGCGCGAGTCCGTGCTGCCGCGCTCCGCCGACGACGTAGAAGAAGTCGGCATGTCCGCATGTGCTTTACCTTTCTTCTCGGTGCGCTGCGCGCGGCGAATGGGCCGCGAGTCGGACGAGCGCGAGTCCGTGCTGCCGCGCTCCGCCGACGACGATATGTCTTCGGACGACGACTCCATGCTGACAATTTACAAATAAACTATTACATTCATTCATTTTATCTACATTCATATCATAAATCCTCTAGAATGTGTTCGGAAACCATAAATAACGACCACCATAATTGCAACCAGTAACTTAACATCAGCGTTTTATCTGTGCCAGTGTTATTATAATGTATGAAGGGTGGTTACAGAGTAGCGTCACACCGCCGTTTCACGCAAAATAGGCACAATGGATGTCAACTTGCGCAAAACGCCCAGTATAACTCTAACTAACTATAATGTATGGATAATCATAATAGCATCAGGTCCGGTGTTGGCGTCGTGCAGCATGATGTAGTTGGTCATGATTTGAAATCTAGTCGGCCATGGCGGTGCAATACAGGTTATTCTAATGCTTGTCGAACACATCATTGAGGATTTATAACATGTGGGTGTAGATACACAAGTCTATGTAACTGTACATAATTAAATTAGGCATGCCTCTCATTATGTACAGTCACATAAACTACTATTATGCTGCAACTAGACCGCAATAGCACTTTTACAGGTCAAAAATCTACTAGCGTTTCTGGAAAAGAAGACCACTTATCATCCTCCTAGCGTTATTCCCGATTGTGCCCTTAAGGATCCCGGGGTCCGCTTCGACACCTAATCCCAAGATTTGGCATAGGCACTAGTTTAACGAAAGCGACTGCCATCTGATCGTCCAACCCAGAGGGAAAACTAAACCTTATTGGGATCAGACCGGTTTCCTCACGATGTTTTCCTTCACCGAAAAGCTAATGGTAAATATTCCGTACATAAGTTCCGAAAAACTCATGCCGGGATTCGAACCCACGACCGCCGCTTGACAGCCGCATGCCTGAATCATGAGCTTATTACAATGATAGTAATTACTAGTGTATTATTATTATTATTCTGGTAGTGGCTTCCAGGCTATCAAAGCCCTTGTATCACTGCGACCATCGCTGATCTATTGATAAATGATCACAAAAATTTCACAAAACACTTGTTACATGATATGGGGTATATCCATCAGACTCCAAACTAGGCTTAAGCCTGTATCTTGGCAGTCTGCGAGTGCGAATAAATAAGATTTACAGGAGTGTTAAGGAAATGTAGGTACTTAGTTATATAGTTTAGATTTGGATAATACTAGTCGAGTTGGTATATAAACTAAATTCTGTTGACATGCATTATGGGAGCGAGTGTGTTTGCGTGCGTGCGTGCGTGCGTGCGTGCGCGTGCGCGTGTGTGTGTGTGTGTGTGTGTGTGTGTGTGTGTGTGTGTGTGTGCGTGCGTGCGTGCGTGCGTGTGTGCGTTTGCGTGTGTGTGTTTGCGTGTGCGTGTTTGCGTGTGCGTGTTTGCGTGTGTGTGTTTGCATGTGTGTGTTTGCGTGTGTGCTTGCGTGTGTATGTGCGCGTGCGCGTGCGTTGCGTGTGTGTGTGTACTTATGTGTGTGTACTTATGTGTGTGTACACCCAAGCACATACACGATGTGCTTGGGTGTGAGTTAATGACGGAAATTCCACAACAGCTTTACAGGGTTTAGTTTGTATGCGGTATTTTAACCAGGCTCTCGATTTCAGCATATGACAAATTTAGGAACCATTTCTTTACAATACGTCTACCTTCAGGCGTGGAAAGCTGTTTAATGTTCTGGTACTTGCAGATGTTATTGTATACGTAGGGATGTGAAAAAGCTGGAGATTTACGAGCCGAAGCTGATATGAGGGGTGGCAGAGGCGCTTTATATATGCGTCTTCTTAAGATTTCCTCATAGAGCGCAGAATTGAGTAAACAGCTGTGAGTCGCCACTACTGTGATCGCCACTTACTACAATTCTTAGTGAAGTCCTGCAAACTCAAAGAATTGCAGGATTTTGTTGACCTCAAGAAATTTGATCTCCTCTGGGCACATGATGTGTTTGCCCAAGATGGAGTTACGACTGCGCATGAGGCAAGGGCAATCGGTTAGGATGTGTGTAGGCGTCTCCTCTGCTTCTTGCTAGTGTAACTGGTAAAGTAATTCACCTGTAACATGATATTTGTAGGTTAAGTTATTGAGCCAACTCACCCGGTGTCCTTGAAATCCTCGTCGGTCTCGCCGTCGTCCTCGGAGACCACCTCGAGCGAGTTCAGCTTGCGCGGCTTCCGGCGCTGCTTCTTCTTCTTCCTTATCTCTACTATCGGTTTACCCTGGAGGGGATTAATATACGATTAGATCGAGACATCGTACCAGCCGAACCGAATTTGGGTTATGTTTTCATCAAAAGCAAAAGGAATAAGGTATCCTATTTATAGTCATTAAATAAGCAAACCCCTAGGGATGCCGGGACACTAGTCTCAGGCAGCAGTAACACTATTACTAGGAGGAGAATGAAGATAGCAATCTAGCAGTTTGACATTCATACACACATCGCACTTGAAACACAAAAGGTGTAAGGACCAAACCAGCGGAGATTTTCTGCGTGGCACCTTTACCGTTACCGCTAGCAGACAGCGATCACGCGCCCGGAAATCAAACCCGGTTGGAGAGGGAATGAACGGCCGCATTTATCGCGGTCGAATGGTTTAGCGGTGAATGTGTATTGCGTGGTTACCTGTGCAATGGCCTCCTCCCGTTCGGCCTTCAGTTTCTCCTCCTCGGCCGCCTCGATGATGGTAGATATGTCCTTGCCGCGGCCCTGGTTGCCCGCGCTAGTGGTCGGCTCCACGTATTCCTCCTGTAACAATCGTTTTAAAATATTAATAATGAATACTATCAGTCATCACTAAATTAGAGTTATTATATTATTGTTGTTGGAGTAACTCTCTGCATCTGATTATGTTTAGTTTATCTCTTTTCTGTCATGCCTAGGTTAAGTATGGATGATCCTTTGATTTCACCGTACCTTGATGGCGGAGCTGATGAGGCGGTCGTACTCCTGCGCGCGGTAGCTGACGGGCAGCTGGCGCCGCGCGCGCAGCCGGTACACCGCGCCCGACGATGACGAGGACGACCTACTGTCTGATGACACCGTACCTTGATGGCGGAGCTGATGAGGCGGTCGTACTCCTGCGCGCGGTAGCTGACGGGCAGCTGGCGCCGCGCGCGCAGCCGGTACACCGCGCCCGACGATGACGAGGACGACCTACTGTCTGATGACACCGTACCTTGATGGCGGAGCTGATGAGGCGGTCGTACTCCTGCGCGCGGTAGCTGACGGGCAGCTGGCGCCGCGCGCGCAGCCGGTACACCGCGCCCGACGATGACGAGGACGACCTACTGTCTGATGACACCGTACCTTGATGGCGGAGCTGATGAGGCGGTCGTACTCCTGCGCGCGGTAGCTGACGGGCAGCTGGCGCCGCGCGCGCAGCCGGTACACCGCGCCCGACGATGACGAGGACGACCTACTGTCTGATGACACCGTACCTTGATGGCGGAGCTGATGAGGCGGTCGTACTCCTGCGCGCGGTAGCTGACGGGCAGCTGGCGCCGCGCGCGCAGCCGGTACACCGCGCCCGACGATGACGAGGACGACCTACTGTCTGATGACACCGTACCTTGATGGCGGAGCTGATGAGGCGGTCGTACTCCTGCGCGCGGTAGCTGACGGGCAGCTGGCGCCGCGCGCGCAGCCGGTACACCGCGCCCGACGATGACGAGGACGACCTACTGTCTGATGACACCGTACCTTGATGGCGGAGCTGATGAGGCGGTCGTACTCCTGCGCGCGGTAGCTGACGGGCAGCTGGCGCCGCGCGCGCAGCCGGTACACCGCGCCCGACGATGACGAGGACGACCTACTGTCTGATGACACCGTACCTTGATGGCGGAGCTGATGAGGCGGTCGTACTCCTGCGCGCGGTAGCTGACGGGCAGCTGGCGCCGCGCGCGCAGCCGGTACACCGCGCCCGACGATGACGAGGACGACCTACTGTCTGATGACACCGTACCTTGATGGCGGAGCTGATGAGGCGGTCGTACTCCTGCGCGCGGTAGCTGACGGGCAGCTGGCGCCGCGCGCGCAGCCGGTACACCGCGCCCGACGATGACGAGGACGACCTACTGTCTGATGACACCGTACCTTGATGGCGGAGCTGATGAGGCGGTCGTACTCCTGCGCGCGGTAGCTGACGGGCAGCTGGCGCCGCGCGCGCAGCCGGTACACCGCGCCCGACGATGACGAGGACGACCTACTGTCTGATGACACCGTACCTTGATGGCGGAGCTGATGAGGCGGTCGTACTCCTGCGCGCGGTAGCTGACGGGCAGCTGGCGCCGCGCGCGCAGCCGGTACACCGCGCCCGACGATGACGAGGACGACCTACTGTCTGATGACACCGTACCTTGATGGCGGAGCTGATGAGGCGGTCGTACTCCTGCGCGCGGTAGCTGACGGGCAGCTGGCGCCGCGCGCGCAGCCGGTACACCGCGCCCGACGATGACGAGGACGACCTACTGTCTGATGACACCGTACCTTGATGGCGGAGCTGATGAGGCGGTCGTACTCCTGCGCGCGGTAGCTGACGGGCAGCTGGCGCCGCGCGCGCAGCCGGTACACCGCGCCCGACGATGACGAGGACGACCTACTGTCTGATGACACCGTACCTTGATGGCGGAGCTGATGAGGCGGTCGTACTCCTGCGCGCGGTAGCTGACGGGCAGCTGGCGCCGCGCGCGCAGCCGGTACACCGCGCCCGACGATGACGAGGACGACCTACTGTCTGATGACACCGTACCTTGATGGCGGAGCTGATGAGGCGGTCGTACTCCTGCGCGCGGTAGCTGACGGGCAGCTGGCGCCGCGCGCGCAGCCGGTACACCGCGCCCGACGATGACGAGGACGACCTACTGTCTGATGACACCGTACCTTGATGGCGGAGCTGATGAGGCGGTCGTACTCCTGCGCGCGGTAGCTGACGGGCAGCTGGCGCCGCGCGCGCAGCCGGTACACCGCGCCCGACGATGACGAGGACGACCTACTGTCTGATGACACCGTACCTTGATGGCGGAGCTGATGAGGCGGTCGTACTCCTGCGCGCGGTAGCTGACGGGCAGCTGGCGCCGCGCGCGCAGCCGGTACACCGCGCCCGACGATGACGAGGACGACCTACTGTCTGATGACACCGTACCTTGATGGCGGAGCTGATGAGGCGGTCGTACTCCTGCGCGCGGTAGCTGACGGGCAGCTGGCGCCGCGCGCGCAGCCGGTACACCGCGCCCGACGATGACGAGGACGACCTACTGTCTGATGACACCGTACCTTGATGGCGGAGCTGATGAGGCGGTCGTACTCCTGCGCGCGGTAGCTGACGGGCAGCTGGCGCCGCGCGCGCAGCCGGTACACCGCGCCCGACGATGACGAGGACGACCTACTGTCTGATGACACCGTACCTTGATGGCGGAGCTGATGAGGCGGTCGTACTCCTGCGCGCGGTAGCTGACGGGCAGCTGGCGCCGCGCGCGCAGCCGGTACACCGCGCCCGACGATGACGAGGACGACCTACTGTCTGATGACACCGTACCTTGATGGCGGAGCTGATGAGGCGGTCGTACTCCTGCGCGCGGTAGCTGACGGGCAGCTGGCGCCGCGCGCGCAGCCGGTACACCGCGCCCGACGATGACGAGGACGACCTACTGTCTGATGACACCGTACCTTGATGGCGGAGCTGATGAGGCGGTCGTACTCCTGCGCGCGGTAGCTGACGGGCAGCTGGCGCCGCGCGCGCAGCCGGTACACCGCGCCCGACGATGACGAGGACGACCTACTGTCTGATGACACCGTACCTTGATGGCGGAGCTGATGAGGCGGTCGTACTCCTGCGCGCGGTAGCTGACGGGCAGCTGGCGCCGCGCGCGCAGCCGGTACACCGCGCCCGACGATGACGAGGACGACCTACTGTCTGATGACACCGTACCTTGATGGCGGAGCTGATGAGGCGGTCGTACTCCTGCGCGCGGTAGCTGACGGGCAGCTGGCGCCGCGCGCGCAGCCGGTACACCGCGCCCGACGATGACGAGGACGACCTACTGTCTGATGACACCGTACCTTGATGGCGGAGCTGATGAGGCGGTCGTACTCCTGCGCGCGGTAGCTGACGGGCAGCTGGCGCCGCGCGCGCAGCCGGTACACCGCGCCCGACGATGACGAGGACGACCTACTGTCTGATGACACCGTACCTTGATGGCGGAGCTGATGAGGCGGTCGTACTCCTGCGCGCGGTAGCTGACGGGCAGCTGGCGCCGCGCGCGCAGCCGGTACACCGCGCCCGACGATGACGAGGATGACCAGCCGCTGCCGCTGCCGCTGTCCGATTCTGGTGACAATGTAGTCAAGGTTGTAGCACACAGTCTAACTACGTACAGTCTGCAAGCTCAGGGCAGCGCGGGCCAACGATGGGGGGTACGCGGGGAAGCGGGAGGTGAGGAAATTTCAATTCTGAAGGGGTGTCAAGTTTGACTTTATAAAACCGATTTCAAAAAGGTAAGGTTAGAATTAAGTTTTGGTGTTCTTATTAATAATTCCACTACAATTATGTTCGAAATCGATATTTGAGGGCTCGAGAGGTCTTTTAATATGAATCTGAGGACAAATAAAAAAGACAGAAATCGGACCGTATTTAAAGAATTTCAAGATGGCGGCCACTTTTTATAAAACTGTAACGTGGGCGCAGCAGCCCTACGTCACACACACACCGGTACATCACCCCACCACGCTCCGCGGAGAACGCCGGGGCAGTCGGCGGGGCGAGGAGCAGTACGACGCACCGGCCGCCCGCATCCCGCCCCGCGACGCGCATAAAACCCGCAGCGCAGCGCCGCGAGCGCCAGTGTGGCCCAAAGACTACAATATACATACTGAGATAGACAGGCAACTCGACCAAATTGAGAAGGCATTTAATGCTTGCGTATACAGGCGCCATCTCTTCTGCGGTAGTTACAACTTTTCTTTGAATGTACAAAACATACAAAAAGTGCGATAGGTGCGTAGGATTTGAACGTCGGATCATCGACTCCAAATACCACCGTCTGTACCCCTAGGCTACTGATGCCTTGTGACAATACGGCGAATTTTGAAATACCTTGACAGCCTAGCCTAGCAATCGCTAGAGCTTCAGAGAGTTCGCCAGCTATCAAGAAGGTGGCACTGTTTTCAATAAGAAACTGGATTTGCATTAAGTTCTAAGTTCGCATAGCATGGTGTGGCCCTCCGCTCGGTGGAAAGCACTGCCCTCCCCTCCTCTCCGAGGCAACGCTGGCAAGTCCTCGCTCGCCCGAGCATCCCCGCCTACCGTGAGGCAGTGTGGCAAGCCCGCACTCAGCCCAGGTAGGGCGACGAGGCCGTGAAGCAAGTCCTCGCGTGCCACGGACCTAGGACGTGAATCACCCTCGAGTTCTCCCGAGGCAGCGCTGGCCAGTCCTCGCTCTCGCCCAGACTTCCGTCTAACCTTCCGCCGAATCCTTCCACTAACAAACGCCGCCCTCTACGGGCGGCGTTTGTTAGTGGAAGGTAGTTTGTTAGTGGTTAGAGGAAATAAGTAGCTCCGCGCTAACACCGCCGTACCGGTCTTGATTCACTACCGTAATTAGGCTTTTAGACATAAGGTTTTGAAGTGATAATAAACGGGCGTAAGACCCATTTATATTGTTAATTTAATCCGTGTTCGCCTTCTGCTCCTCCTCGATCCCTAATCGCACCTCTGAGCTAGTCAGGAAACCCTAGCGTTCGAGGGATTTGTGTGTGCCCTAAACCAGCACATCACAAAACCAACCTGGGATTTGTATTAAAAAGCCCCTCGGACCCTAAGATATAGAATTTGGATAGAAAATAAAAATTACCGCTACTTCTAAATTTATTTCTGTTTAAAGATCTGATTGAGCGAGAGTGTTTATAAAATAAATACCTACTTATGAAATGCTAGAAAATTAAAGAATTATAAGAAAATGTATATATCTCCAAACATATTTTGACAACCCTGACTCGGACGACCTACTGTCTGAGCGGTTACGCTAAGCGACTGCTTATTCCAGTGCATGCGACACTAAACTCAAAATACACCAATGCAATAATCAAATAATACTGACCTCGCTGGCGGCAGCCATAAACGCTTCATACTAATTGACGCACAGGTATGACTTCACACCTGTTATTTGTACTAAACGTTGTATGAAAAATCAAGTAATTTGCTGTTTCGCTGGCGAAATATTACGTTTAGGTACATAGTCGCTGTACAATTTTGTTTCTATAAAAGCGTAAGGATACTATTGTAGCTTTAAACAGTGAAAAATCTTGGACAGTGAAAAAATGCATATTTTTTCTTAATTTTTTAAGTCCATATCTTTTTATGTTTTTAATTATATTCTATAATTTATACTTAATTACAATAATTTAATGGTTAACTATCCATTTCGCAACACTACTGTATCAATTTTAACATGAGCTGCGTTGCACTGGCAGTAGCAAACAAGGCAACATAAAAAAATGGATAAAGGAATATTTTAATATTCAGAAATATATTAACGGGCTTAAACGCATAAGCGGGTATTACATTGTCTTGAATTTAGCATCCTGAATGAGTTAGAAAGCTGATTCGGGAAGGTGTAATCGCATTTAGCTAGTAATGATCCTAAATTTAAATGCGAATATGCAGAATAAAACTAGCCGGTGTGCCAAGCGCGTCGCAAGCGCTCATGAATAAGGGCCACGCATTGGTGCGAAGCATGTCGAGCGATATTCCACCAAAAAGACTTGACTGGCGTTCATTTTCTCGTACATTTTGCATGGCGATACGAAGTTCGCGGGTTCAGAAAGTATTAATAATAAGTTTCTGTCAAAAATTTCATTTTTGGTATAAGGTTTTAACAACCCAGCACGGGTATCACAAGACGGCCGCGACATACTCTCGAGCTCTCTCACACTATCCGTCTCTCTTTAATTAGAACACTTGGAAAGAGACGGATAGTGCGAGAGAGCTCGAGAGTATGTCGCAGCCGTCTTGTGATAGCCGTGCTGGAGTTGCAAGCGTCCATGGGCTACGGTAACAACTTACCATCAGGTGAGCCGTAAGCTTGTTTGCCACCGACGTGGTATAAAAAAATAAAAAAGTTTTTATTGCCGACTGTACTTTTCTGCATACCATCATCAACTACTCATTGAGACGATTCTAACGAGCCCAAACTCGATGGGGTTGTGTCGTTTTATTGCGGAGTTAATTCCTATGGCCACCTTCCAGCTCCATGTCATCATAATATTGCATTGTCATGCGATATACATATGCATGACCTGAGGGCCTACCGCGAAAGGCATTCGAAGTTTCCCCTCTCTGTCATACTTACGAGAGTTACAAGTTCGTACGTAAGTGCGACAGAGAGAGAAAACTTCGAATGCCGTTCGCGGTAGGCCCTCTGATAAAGGTCGCTGGAGTCCGCTCGATGCGGGTGGCGCAGGACCGGTCACTTTGGAACTCTTTGGGGGAGGCCTATGTCCAGCAGTGGACGTCTTTCGGCTGATATGATGATGATGCATGCAAAATTTCAGCTCAATCGGAAACCGGGAAGTGGGTCAAATTAACTTGCAAGATTTGATTACTTACATACAGACAGACAACGGGACAGGTGAAAGTAAATAAAAGCTTGTAAATAAGTGATGTACCTTCTTCTTTCTCCTCGTTCTTGACCGAGGGCGGTTTCCTCTGGAGCTCCTCCTCCTTCGCCCGCGCTCGCTCGGCCTCCACGGTCACCAGTAGTTCGTCGTATTTCACCAGCTCGCTCTCCAGTGACGATATTAACATAGCCTGGAAACGACAATGTTTTATTTGACTTTGACCATTTTTACACATTATTTTAACATGTTCTGACTCTGATAAACCTTTCGGTGCCCAGCAATTATGCAGTTCAGAAAGTACAGGAGCCCAGGGTCTCGATCGATACCAATGGACAACTTAAATAACCTTGAAATAGGGAATATGCATGTGATTTAGATATGGACAAAAAAAATGATGTGTAATCTTTATTGCTAAAGAAATATACACACATGATTATTTTAACAAAGTATCATGTTTCTATTGATCAATTTAATTATTTAAAAGTAGTATTTTTCAAATTCCCTCGCGCATTTCCAAAACGCAACGCTATTGGCGGAGCGAAATGTGACGTCACCGTTCACTCGGTGTCTACTGCTGACAGGTCGCTTGTATGAATATTGAATTGTTTTGCCGCTGTTTATTAGTGTTTTTTGGGAATTACTAACTGAAATCACTCAGACTCCTTGTTAAAGAAGACTCGCCAAGTCGCCACAATGACTGAAAGCGGTTTTGTCAAGGCACAGTCGGATAATCTGCCTAAAATTTATGTGTTCATGATGACGACGTACTTCGCAAATAATTGTGACTTTACGTCCGCTGAACTAAGAGGAGTAAAAGCTGCAAAGTAAATAAGTTAGATATTTGATAAATTTTGATATCCGTTATTTTGTATTTAATATAATTTTCTGTATATTTTTCAATCTGAAAAGAAGAAATAATATTATGTAGTCAAAATAGGTAGACTTTTAAACTACTTCAAATAGGTGTCTTTCTTAAATAAGGCTTATAAATAAAACAAATTTATGTAGGTACGTTACTCAGTAAAAAGAATTACTTAAATTTAATAGAATAGAACTTATCAACCCAGTGCGAACAAAGAAACTTAGCTAAAACGTTTGGTGATCGAAATCAACACTCGTAGTCAGCTGTTGATCAACAAAAATCATAATATTTGTAACATTAGTAACAAAAAAAATTGTGAATCTGAACAGTTTTATGAATAGGTATGTAATTAAATTTTTAGGTTAGGTTATTGTTAATATTGTTCGCGAGTACTAATAAAAAGATTTTAGCTATATACATAGCTATATACTCACGTCGAAATGATCTTCACAACAGTATAAACTACTCAAGCACGATACATCATCTCTCTTCATCGCCTTACACCACTTTTTCCTTATATTTGCATCTTTGGGCATATGAAAATATATCTTGTCAGGTGCAGTTTTAATGTTATTTTCACACATAGGGACAATACAATATTTATAATAAGCTTTTGTTTGCTCTTCCATTATAATAAGTTGATCTTATAAGCTTTATAAATACCCACTTTTATTAAAACTGTGAATCTAACACTTCGTTGTTAATTTATTCTTAGTGCACGGTGACGTCACTAAATGAGCGCGCCAAAATGGTGGCGTTTTAATCGTCCGAAAATTTGCTTATTTTTGCTTATTTAATAAAATTGTGCGAGTGTTATATTTTTTCCGGATATATAATTACTTATAGAATAATTAAAAAAAATAAAAAAATATCATGAATATTCCCTATTGTGATGCATTTTTTTGACCAATCACAAGTAAGTTATGGATAAAGGTCATTAGCTTGAGTTTCATTCTGTTCAAAAAGCACGTAAATCAAGCTAAAATAGACTTGATTACGAGGGAAAAAGGTAGAAATTCGGGAGCAAGACGCCTGTCATCATATGATGACGCTGGGAATCAGTATATGTCTCTGATCACTGAAAGGTAAAGAGAGAACTAAGAATAGGCGGCGTTTACCTGAATCGGCACCAAACTGGCATCAGATTGAGCTCGAACGTCACACAAACAGACCCCTCCCTCACCACGCAGTTATAGTTAAAAAATAATACCAATATTACTGAATATAACCAAAAAACCTATTCGTATTCCTAAAGATTCTATTAGTTGCATTACTAGGTCCAAAATAATAGAATCCGCCGTAACGCGGTAGGTAACCTACCGTTTAAGTCGACGTAAAGCAACGTCCCTCACACACACTTGTGTTAGAAGAGCCAGGACCAAAGACAGAAATCACAGAAATGATCTAGTACAACGAATTTTTCATTCATTTTTCGAAAAACATCATTTTCACACCATGAAGTTAAGCTAATTTTTCATTAAACACAGACAAAATAAAACGTAGAACGCCTTATACCTCTCCTACTTCTTCCAGTTTATCGTGAATATAACCACAGGAACACATTTCACTTCCTTTCGTTCTAATCTGACTCCTAAGGCAATTTTACTCATACAATAAAACAAAACATCTATCAATGCAATTATCCGAGCAAAAGAAGAGTTACGGAAAAATCTTGTTTCGTAAATGTTATAACAGAAATATTTGTATACTGCAACTTATTCACTTAATCCCCAAAAATAAAATAAACCACATTGATGTGTATTTTGATTACTAATATAACTAAAAAACAATATTCTTCGTTTACGTTACTTAATCCCGGAAAAAAACCTTATCGCGCGAAAACTGAACTGAAACGACGCTGACGCTTACCCGCCTATTTGAGTTTTATTTTTCTAATCATAGACTTTATATCGTTTCATTTTTCTTTATCGGAAAATGTCGAAGGGCGTATGCCCATTCTGCCAGATGAACTCCTCAACTACAACAAACGCAATCGAAGCGTTTCTTATGCACGTACACATAATGAAAACGAAGGTGAACTAATTTCAAACGATAACGTAGCAGCTATGTGGAGGTTATCTGAGTGAAAAGAGAGTTCGTTGCCCGTTAGTTTCCTTTATGTGTACACACCTTTAGAAGCCACTTACGTATCATGTTTTATATTATGATATAATTCTTGTTTTTTTTTACTTAATATACGAAATACTTACATGATTGCACGGCGGACAGAACCAATCCCCCTCCGGCACCAGAAACAGCATGGGTTTGAGGCAGGACGCGTGGTACCCGGCATCGCACTGGTCACACAACAGAATCCACTCGGGCTGCTCTCCGCTGCCGCAGTGCTTGCAGAACCCGTCGTCTGCGCCTAGACAGTCAATAAACTCACCAAACGGACTAAATACGGCGTTGGTGCGGAGTTTTCAGTCATCTTTCGTGATAAAAAGATTGTAAATAGAACCGACGCCGCATCCTTGCGTACGTATACAATTTGACAGTTGTTTTTTTTTTCTTTTTTTACTGTTAGTTTGCTTTAAGGGCCTCTATTCACGGTCCATTATGTAGTATTTTTTCTCTATAAAGTAAATCAAGAGGAAAAAATACCCTATTAGGCCCGTAGCACACGTCTGTTTGACCCATCATGATTCATTACGGTTTTGGGATTATCAATGGTTTTATATGGATGTCGGGCGCTGTGAATGGTATTAAAAATATATGCTCGAATATGAATAAGGTACCGTCGCCTAATAAGGCCCACCTTATTTTCAAAGCGTTGTAAAATAATTACAGTATGATTAATAAAGAAAAGCATTCATAGGACTGCTAATGATTTATTTCACAAACTAAATATTAAAAAAAAACTTTAATGTTATTTGCGTAAGAACAGACACCCAGGCACCCCGTCGCCTAATAAGGCCCGTTATAAATTATTTAAAACAATCGTTTAATTAATGTTTAAACATTACTATCGTCTAGAACTAGGCGTAAAATATTTTTTTTTATTAAATTGATTTAATCAAATATTTCAACCTATCCCAAAATTATAGCTGTGGGCCATTTTAGGAGTATGAAAATGAAAAATCCTATACTATTAAACGAGCAATATTTGTATATATGTATATATATATATATATATATATTTGCAATCACGTTCTCGGAAACGGCTCTAACGATTTCGATGAAATTTGGAATGTAGGTGGTGAAGGAGGCGAGAAATCGATCTAGATAGGTCTCATGTCCGGGAAAATTCGTTTTCTCCGTATTTTCTCCATTTTCATCCGAGCGGAGCTCGGTCGCCCAGGGACTAGCTAATACGACAACATTTTAAATTAGAAAAAAAAAACACATGTGTGAGATTCTTTTTATCAGAGAGATGTACGATTAAAAAACCCGCAATTCGACCTACAGTTTAGCCATTTGGCACACGCATACTAGAGGTCAAAATTATTTTTTTGACCCGCAGTTCCTAAAAAAGGTATATTTTTAGAATCGCCTCAAGAGGCTCTGGCAGTAGCCATAAGGCTCAAAAGACAACATCTCTGGAGACCGCCCAGGGTTCCACACACCGAAATACTCTACGAGGCTGTAGGTAGGGAACCCCTTATAGAGGCAACTTCAGACATTATTCCCAGACAGTTCGTCTTTGACAAAAAGTACAAAGTGGAACTTTACGAAACCCCCCAGGAAGGACTTAACCCCAGAGAGTTAAGAATCTTCACGGACGGGTCCAAGACAAGGTCAGGCACCGGATCAGGAGTATTCTCGGAGGACCTAAACATACACATTTCGACACCATTAGGGACCCACAACACCGTCTTCCAGGCAGAGTGTATGGGCATAATAATGGCTGCTCATGCAATCGCCTCCAGGGAGGTAAGGGGATATCCCATCCGCATACTTTCTGACAGTTGATCCGTACTGCAAGCCCTGCAAGGTCACGCAACAACTTCTGGGCTGATACACGAGTGCCACAAGGTCCTATCAGAGGTATGTAATGACAGCGACATAACCCTACTGCAATGGATCAAAGGGCACAGCAATTCACGCGGTAACGATGCAGCGGATGCACTGGCTAGAGAGGGTTCAGAGTCAAGAGCTGTAGGACCGGAACCCACAATTCCTCTACCCTCTGCATGGCTGCGGAGCACACTGCGACTAAACACCAAGGTAGAACACCAAAAACATTGGAACACCCTAGGAACCTGCAGGCAAACCAGGGAGGCCCTCCCGACAATCAACCCCGGATTGTCAAGGAAGCTAAAACAGCTAAAGAGGCCGGCACTCCGTCTTCTGACAGGAGCTATAACTGGTCATGCACTACTAAACAAACATCTTTTCACTTTAGGTGTTACAGACAGTCCTCTCTGCAGAGCTTGCATGGAAGAGGACGAGACAGCCGCCCACGTCATCCTGACATGTCCTGGAGTGGCGGAATACAGGGCAAAACACCGAGCAACACCGGGGTCACTACCGGAGGCCGTCGGCAACATAAAGGGTCTGCTAGGCTTCCTGGTGGAACTGGGTTGGCACGAATAACAGTAGTGCCAAAACCCCTACGCAAAATAGGCGCATTTATGACGTCGAGTTGCGGAAACCCAGCCCGCGTACAACCTATAACCTATATAGAATCGCCTCAAAATGCCCTTTCATTAAATACCACACACAATAGCTTTCTGAAAAAAATTTTTTTTTTTCATACAAAAAATAAAATGTCTTGGCACTCCTAAGGGACATTTTTTTAGGAACTGCGACTCAAACAATTTATTTTGACCTCTAGTATGCGTGTGCCAAATGGCTAAAATGTAGATCGATTTGCGGTTTTTCTTTGAAATTGGGCTTGTACGGCTACCACTATCTGTATCATAAATATCATGATATTTATAAATCGGTTCTTTATTCTAACATAATTTTTTTGACATACTTTAAGTTGGGGATACATATACAGTGGGCCTTATTAGGGGACTCTTACTTCAGCTCAAATGAGTGTCGTAAAAATACGTAAATAAATTTAAAACAACAGTATTTAAACAGATTAAACACCTAATTTCACTAAAAATACTTACTAAATTAACATAATTTTTAAAAATTTTGGATGATATGTAAAGGTTGGAAAATAATAAAACGTGCAATATTTTAACACGACACAACTGTAATTTTTTTACAAAATGGCAGCACGCTTGAGTAAAAACTTAATTGCACGTTTGTTTGTGATCATAAACGCATGTGCTCACGAAATTTGAAGTAGTTTGGAAAACCATAACTGCGACTTTTTAAAGGTTCTTAGCAACCGGGCCATCCTTGGTGAACCTACCTTATAAATGCTACAAGCGCCCTGAGCCTGCAAATCCTGGGAAACGATAACAGGTACCTGTGTGCTTTGAGCCTAACATACTCTTTTATTTTTAGACTGATGAATTATATTACAATAAAATGGACAGTGAACAAAGGCTTTAAATGTTTACCAAAAAGGTGGATATCTTGAGATTTTTTTGTTTATGGCTATATTTTTTCTAAAAAGTGTTCATAGAGTTCCATAAGCATTATTAACGAAACGATGACGAGTCAATCTTGAACTCGATATTTTTTTGTCAACTTTGAAATTGAATAATAATAACAACCGAAATAAATAAGAATAACAACACATGCAAAATAACTTTTATTTTCCTTTTCAAAACTATCTACAATAGCTATAACCTGACTATTATCATCAGATAGCAACCAAAACTCATTTATGTAATAACGCATTAAGCTATTGTCTGCCTTATTACTACTGATGCTAGTTTCAATTTTCCTCAAAATGTTTTATGAAATACCTAAGCATGTTTTGGTTGCCACTGGACGATATGAAGTGCAAAAATCATGCAGCTCTCTTCCTTGAAGATTTCTTAGCGGCACTACGCGTTCTCGCCATTTGTTGCACACACCCGAACCGAACTCACCTGCCTGTAAAGTTCTTGCCCTTTTCAGAGGCTCGCTAGGTTCGCCTGTCTCGAGGTCGGATTCCGGTGAGAACTCATGGTCTGACTTCCCGAACTCGACTGCGAATTAATAAAGTGTGAAGTTATAATGTTAGTTATTTGTAAACAAATGCAAATTTGTGGTATAAACGAGACGATCGTCTATTCAATGTGAATGTATTCTATTCAGAGTGCAGCACTAGCACAAACCGTAAACCAGTAGAGGAAGATAGGGACTCACACACACGCACAATTGATTGTCAAATGAGTGACAAGGATGCATGCATAGACAATACCGCAAGTGGGAACAAAATACAATGCCAACTCTTGAGAGTCAACACGGAGTTTTGCGTAATGTTTCCTATTGTGACACACCCTTTACCCTTTTAGATACATATCTGGGAAATAGCAGGTTATGGCGAAGTATTCTTTTCGTTCCTTAGCAGCGAATCTGTCAAAGTTCTTTGGACAGACAACCAGCAGTTTTTAAATTATGGATTCACAAGATGCGAGTCCCAAATGTGAAGTCCCAATTGGTTGTTTTTCGAAACTTTCAGGGACTACTGGAACTAGGGAACCCAATGGATATTATTAAGATCAGGGTTGTACAAATGTTTATGAAAATTTTACAGACTTGTTTACCTGCTTCATGAATTCATTTCATTGAAAGATAATGAACGAGATACTTATAAAGGTACAAGTTGGAACCCGATTGCAGACGGCAGCAACAGACGACGTGTCGCGGCGCCACGGCTGGTTTTTATTTATTTTTAACTCCCGACGAAAAATAGGGGTGTTATAAGTTTAACGTGTCTGTGTGTGTGTGTGTCAGTCTGTGGCATCGTAGCGCCTAAACGAGTGGACCGAATTTAATGCGGTTTTTTTTGTCCGAAAGCTGACGTCATTGAGATGGTTCGTAGCTACGTTTCAACAAAATCGGTACAACATGAGATATTGAACTGTGAAATGAAAATGTCGGGTGTTTTTCAACTTCTTGTCAATTATTATGAAATATCTTTCGTGGCTAGCTACGAACACGAACGAAGTACGCGAATCGACACGTCGCCGGGCGTCGCTGGCATATAAATACCAGTCGTGTCGCCGCGACACGTCGTCCGCTGCTGCTGTCTACGGTCAGGTCCTTGTACCTTAATGCTGCATCAGAGGGTCACTAAAGCCAGTTTATCTACGCACATATCATTAGTGCTATAAAATGCGTTCAGAAACCGTCGGTAATGACCAGCATTATTACAACCAATTTTACTATGACAACTTTCTTGTCTGGGGTAGTAGGTAAAATCTGTACTGTAATGTTATTACAGTACAGATGTTGGTATCGTTATGAGTTTAAATTTGGAACAGCTGTCAAAACTCAAGTGGGTCTCTATTCTAGTATCTATAGATATTAAAATAGTTATCGATACGAAACGTCAATTTATTATGTTTTTTAATTTTACTTTTTTTTTCATATTTTACTTTTTTAACTTTTTTTTTTAGTTTTTTATTTACCTTTTTCACATTTTTTTTACTTTTCGAACTTTATTTTCCACTTTTTAACTTTTTCACTTTTTTTTACTTTTTGAACTTTATTTTCCACTTTTTAACTTTTTTTAACTTTTTGCACTTTTTTTATTATTTTTTCAATTTTTTTTACTTTTTGTCACTTTTATTCCTTTTTTTATATTTTTTTTGCTGTTTTTTACTTTTTCTAACTTATTTTTAGTTTTTTTTTTTTCACTTTTTTTTTCTTCATTTTTTTCACTTTTTTTTTTTTTTCAAAGATAACTTACAGGTAGGTCTCGTAATAATGCAGGTCATTTTCCTACGGCTTCTGAAGCCATCTTAGAGTACTTATGATATGTGTTTAGATAAAGTAGTGTATGCAACTGTATATAATTAGGCCTTAAAACATTCGTGTGATCCTATTATGAAACTCGCTGACGCTCGTTTCATAAAACCACACTCGTATTTTAAGGCCTCTCATTATGTATCAGTAGCATAAACTAATATTATGCAGCTTCGTTGGATGTTCTGTAACGTAACAACAATAATGTCTAGTTTGTTGTAGGATATCAGTATCTCACGGTCAGGCTCGGGCCGGTCGGAGAGCTCGTCCCGGTCGGAGTCCGAGTCGGGGTCGCTGGAGTCCTGCGCGCGCCACGTGGCCGCGGGCCGGCGCCGCACCGGGGAGCCCGAGCTGCTGCCGGACGCCCGCCACTCCTCCGAGTCGTCCTGGCTCTGTAAGGGAGTCAGTAACTCACGGTCAGGCTCGGGCCGGTCGGAGAGCTCGTCCCGGTCGGAGTCCGAGTCGGGGTCGCTGGAGTCCTGCGCGCGCCACGTGGCCGCGGGCCGGCGCCGCACCGGGGAGCCCGAGCTGCTGCCGGACGCCCGCCACTCCTCCGAGTCGTCCTGGCTCTGTAAGGGAGTCAGTAACTCACGGTCAGGCTCGGGCCGGTCGGAGAGCTCGTCCCGGTCGGAGTCCGAGTCGGGGTCGCTGGAGTCCTGCGCGCGCCACGTGGCCGCGGGCCGGCGCCGCACCGGGGAGCCCGAGCTGCTGCCGGACGCCCGCCACTCCTCCGAGTCGTCCTGGCTCTGTAAGGGAGTCAGTAACTCACGGTCAGGCTCGGGCCGGTCGGAGAGCTCGTCCCGGTCGGAGTCCGAGTCGGGGTCGCTGGAGTCCTGCGCGCGCCACGTGGCCGCGGGCCGGCGCCGCACCGGGGAGCCCGAGCTGCTGCCGGACGCCCGCCACTCCTCCGAGTCGTCCTGGCTCTGTAAGGGAGTCAGTAACTCACGGTCAGGCTCGGGCCGGTCGGAGAGCTCGTCCCGGTCGGAGTCCGAGTCGGGGTCGCTGGAGTCCTGCGCGCGCCACGTGGCCGCGGGCCGGCGCCGCACCGGGGAGCCCGAGCTGCTGCCGGACGCCCGCCACTCCTCCGAGTCGTCCTGGCTCTGTAAGGGAGTCAGTAACTCACGGTCAGGCTCGGGCCGGTCGGAGAGCTCGTCCCGGTCGGAGTCCGAGTCGGGGTCGCTGGAGTCCTGCGCGCGCCACGTGGCCGCGGGCCGGCGCCGCACCGGGGAGCCCGAGCTGCTGCCGGACGCCCGCCACTCCTCCGAGTCGTCCTGGCTCTGTAAGGGAGTCAGTAACTCACGGTCAGGCTCGGGCCGGTCGGAGAGCTCGTCCCGGTCGGAGTCCGAGTCGGGGTCGCTGGAGTCCTGCGCGCGCCACGTGGCCGCGGGCCGGCGCCGCACCGGGGAGCCCGAGCTGCTGCCGGACGCCCGCCACTCCTCCGAGTCGTCCTGGCTCTGTAAGGGAGTCAGTAACTCACGGTCAGGCTCGGGCCGGTCGGAGAGCTCGTCCCGGTCGGAGTCCGAGTCGGGGTCGCTGGAGTCCTGCGCGCGCCACGTGGCCGCGGGCCGGCGCCGCACCGGGGAGCCCGAGCTGCTGCCGGACGCCCGCCACTCCTCCGAGTCGTCCTGGCTCTGTAAGGGAGTCAGTAACTCACGGTCAGGCTCGGGCCGGTCGGAGAGCTCGTCCCGGTCGGAGTCCGAGTCGGGGTCGCTGGAGTCCTGCGCGCGCCACGTGGCCGCGGGCCGGCGCCGCACCGGGGAGCCCGAGCTGCTGCCGGACGCCCGCCACTCCTCCGAGTCGTCCTGGCTCTGTAAGGGAGTCAGTAACTCACGGTCAGGCTCGGGCCGGTCGGAGAGCTCGTCCCGGTCGGAGTCCGAGTCGGGGTCGCTGGAGTCCTGCGCGCGCCACGTGGCCGCGGGCCGGCGCCGCACCGGGGAGCCCGAGCTGCTGCCGGACGCCCGCCACTCCTCCGAGTCGTCCTGGCTCTGTAAGGGAGTCAGTAACTCACGGTCAGGCTCGGGCCGGTCGGAGAGCTCGTCCCGGTCGGAGTCCGAGTCGGGGTCGCTGGAGTCCTGCGCGCGCCACGTGGCCGCGGGCCGGCGCCGCACCGGGGAGCCCGAGCTGCTGCCGGACGCCCGCCACTCCTCCGAGTCGTCCTGGCTCTGTAAGGGAGTCAGTAACTCACGGTCAGGCTCGGGCCGGTCGGAGAGCTCGTCCCGGTCGGAGTCCGAGTCGGGGTCGCTGGAGTCCTGCGCGCGCCACGTGGCCGCGGGCCGGCGCCGCACCGGGGAGCCCGAGCTGCTGCCGGACGCCCGCCACTCCTCCGAGTCGTCATGGCTCTGTAACACAGTCACACACAACAACCTTATTACTACTTTATCTACACCCATATCATTATCCCTCTATAATGTAATGTGTCCGGAAACCATATATAATGACCACCATTATTGCAACCAGTAACGTAACATCAGCGTTTTATCTGTGTCAGTGTTATTATAATGTTTTAATAGTAGTTTATGTGACTGTACATAATGAAGGGCATTAAACATGAGTGTGGGTTTATGAAACGAGCCGAAGGCGAGTTTCATAATAACATCACACAAGTGTTTTAATGCCTAATTATTATTATTATTTATTTAGAAAACCAACAGCGATACAAAGTATGTAACTTATAATATAATACACAGTAGTATGGCCAATTACAGGTTTACCTAGATAACTTGATATGTAAAGTTGACAGTTGAACGGACTATAATAACATGTGTGAAAGAGATGTTTTATTTTTAAATTAAGTTTAAGTCATTGTTTTTTTTTTTTTGAAGATGAAAGCATAACCAAGCATGTCAATCTATATAGGTTACCGCAAATGAGAATATATTGTTATATTTTATCCTAGTGACAATATTATTGTATTAATCCCATATTTGCTCTAAACAAATAGATTTAGTAACTTATGTACAATACTACAACATTTTTAAACATGATATTGATAAGAGGTGATTTACCTATTTCTAAAACTATTTATGCTGCTTATTCTTAACACTATTAATTACTTGCATTTTAAAAGATGTCTTTGAATATCTAAATATATCTACGCTACTGAAATCCGCATTATAAGTTCGAGAAATTCGTGTGAGCACGTTATTCTTAGCGTAGTTGGTGCCATGCATTGGCACGTGTAACATTGGGGTATGACGAGTGCGACGAAGACGAACATTAAACATTATTTGAGAGACCAATTCGGGACAGTCCAAGCGATAGTTCAGTATGTCATATAACAAACACATGTCCATGACTTTGCGCCTATCGACAAGCGGCAGCAGATTATGTTTGCGACAGTTATTCTCATAGGATGACGGAGGTAGGTGTAGACGAAAATTAAGGTGGTTAATAATTTTTTTTTGAATACGCTCCAGTTGATGAATGTATTTAGTATAATTCGGAGACCAAATAGGGCCGGCATATTCGAGAGTACTGCGTACATACGCAAAATATAGCAGTTTGATTACTTCTATGTTTTTGAAGACTTTACAAGACCGTAGGATAAAACCTAGATTTCTAAAACCCTTATTACTAATATAATCAACGTGTTCTGAAAACATTAATTTACTGTCGAACGTGACACCTAAATCGCGAACTACATCTACTTTACTAATTGTGGTACCTTCAAAATTGTATGAAAAACAGACAGGACGTTTTTTACGTGTATAACTTATACATTGACATTTTTTGACATTAACAGTAATTCTATTTTTAGTATAGTAGTTTTGTAATTGATTAAGGTCTGCCTGTAAAGCCATACAATCGTCAGGACTTTTGATAACGTAAAATATTTTTTGGCATACAATAAATGTTTAGCATTTGTAAAAGTGTCAGTGATGTCATACAAGTAAGCACAATAAAAGAGAGGCCCTAAATGAGATCCCTGTGGTACGCCACTAGGAATCTCACAGAAGTTTGAATGGTAACCTCCAAGAACTACCGCCTGTGATCTTTTGGTCAGATAAGATTTTATCCAGCGAAGAAGGTCTCCTCGTATTCCCAGTCTGAATAATTTCTCTAGTAGGATGACGTGATCCACACGATCGAAAGCTTTTTCAAAATCGGTGTAGATCACGTCAACCTGTCCACCTTTATCCATATTTTTAAGAACGTAATTAGAGAAACATGCTAAATTAGAGATGGTAGAACGTTTTCTTAGAAACCCATGCTGTTTATCAGATATACCTGCTAGGATGCACGGATAAATCGCGTTATATACAATTTTCTCAAATATCTTACCAACTGTATTAAGCACAGAAATACCCCTATAGTTTTCAATATTTGTCCGTGAGCCCTTCTTATGTATGGGAACAATGTTTGCCTTTTTCCATATGAGAGGGAAAATGCCTAAGCTAAGATAACAAATTATGTACAGTTACATACACTAATTTATCTATCCACATATCATAAGCCTCTATGATGCATTCAGGAGCCGCATGGGTCATTGCCAGTCACAAAAACAAAAATCATCTTTCCGGTGGTCAATAGTTAAGGGCTTACGCTCACATATAATATGTTTTTATCACATAGAATTATAGAAGGGGCAACGCCGTTTATGCGGATTCAGTGTTCAACCAAAAATTAGGCTTTATAGCCCTTAACTTTGGCAATGTCCACCGAAAAGACGCGAACCTAAATCTGACAATGACCCGCATAGTATGACCGGCATTGCGGCGTTGTTTTCTGGCAGCTGTCATAGTTTTTTTTTTAATTCAGAGACAATTTAGTGTCGGGCTCCAACTATCATATCATTCGATATCTTACTTACGTGCGACACTTGTCAAATTTGTATGCAAACTGACAATTCATTTCGAACTAAACGTCATCAAATTTCTTTGTTTTCAAAGATGTTCGAAATTTGAATGAAATAATATTATCGAAATCGATGTTATTATTTACCAATAATAACATTTTCACAGATAAGAAATTTGTTCTAACGAAACAGTATGTTTTTATGGTGGTCATAATGTGCGGTTCTTGAAAGCATCATGGAGGGTTTATGATATTTGGATAGATAAAAATTATAATAACATCGGTATCGATGTTATTATGGAAATCTAGTTGGTCATGATTTGAAATCTAGTCGGCCATGACGATGCAATGGCGGTTATTCTAATGGTTCCCGAACACATCATTGAGGATTTATAATATGTGGGTAAGTAGTGTATGTCACTGTACATAATTAGACATTAAAACACTCGTGTGATCCTATTATGAAACTCGCTGGCGCTCGTTACATAAGCCCACACTCGTGTTTAATGCCTTTCATTATGTACAGTCACATAAACTACTATTATGTAGCCAAGTTCAAAGCCAAAAGGAACTGGCGACGCAGCAGCCGTGTGTAATATAATATTACATACACGAACCATTTGGAGCCACTTTTAACTTTTCAATAACTTAAAATCTATTTAACATATAAGCTTAAAATTTGATATATGTATGTATTAATTCAATTCAATTTCATTTATTGAAGATAACAAGGATCCAAGAAAGGAGGAAGGTATTAGAACCCCTTAGATTAACTAGAACTCGAAATTTCATATATACGATACGGCGCGACGCCCGGACCGGCTTCGCGTCCGAATCCTCCGATTGACAGTAACTATTGTTAACTTTGAGAAAGAGATCAATCATCGAATGCGACTCGGCTGGGCAGCGTTCGGGAAGCTACGGCACATCTTTTCGTCCAATATCCCGCAGTGTCTCAAGACGAGAGTCTTTGACCAGTGTGTGTTGCCAGTGATGACATATGGCACGGAAACGTGGTCGCTTACTATGGGCCTCATAAGAAGGCTCAAAGTCACTCAAAGGGCAATGGAGATGGCTATGCTGGGAGTTTCTCTGCGCGATCGCATCAGAAATGAGGCTATCCGCAGCAGAACCAAGGTAACCGATATAGCCCTCCGAATTGCTAAACTTAAGTGGCCGTGGGCGGGGCGCACATTGCACGTAGAACCCATGGTCGTCGGGGCGGAAAGGTTCTCGAGTGGCGACCACGTATCGGAAGGCGCGTGGGTAGCCCCCCCCCCCCCCCCACAAGGTGGACTGATGACCTGGTAAAGGTCGCGGGAGTCCGCTGGATGTGGGTGGCGCAGGACCGGTCATTGTGGCACTCTGTGGACGTCTTTCGGCTGATATGATGATGATGATGATGATGATTGTTACCTTTCCCTTCTTATGGATCATCTTGAGCTCCCGCAGCGCCACCTCCTCCAGATGCCTGCGGTCAGCCTCCTCCTTGATCTTCTGTTGCGCGATCCGGCGCGACGCCCGGACCGGCGTCGCGTCCGAATCCTCCGATTGCCCCTTGGACTTGGCTTTCTCTTTCCCTTTCGGCTTTTTCAAGAGAACCTTCTTGCCAGTCTTCTTGCCAGCTGAAACAATTAGTGAAATGTCATCGTGTCATGGATGAAAAGAAACGTAATTAAGCACTCTAATAATAGGGTGTAGACCAGTGGCGTATACTCAAAAATTATTATTCCAAAAGAAAGAAGGCAATAAAATATGCCTAGTGACGAAAATCCCATTCAGATATCTAACAAAACGCTAGCTAGCTCTACACCCGTAATAATATTGCTTGTTAGGGAGAGACAACGCTGTAGTAAATGACACTCGTTTCATAAGAAGATGGGTTTTGCGGAAAAGGGACAGATTTTACCCCCACTTAAAACTTTGGACACGTATAACTTTGTGATTATTGAACTTTTTTCTCCATTTGACCACATACCCTGAGAAAATTACGGTATTTTTGGAAATAATTCATTATCAGGCTAATTATTTGTATACGGCTTTCATATGTTATTTTAAACAACTTTTACTATTGAAATGAATAATTCTATGGACCGGAAGTTAGGAAAAAAAATTAACCTGTAAGCAAAAATGCTATCAGTATTTTTATAATGAAAACATGTTTGAATACACAAATGTTGAGACTTACTACCTGAATACAAAAATATATGCATCAGGAAATAACGGCATTTTAATTAAATATTTACGACCTTGAGATAATATTGAATTTCATCTGGCCTACAGAAAGGTTTATTCATTAACAAAAATAAGTGGATTATGCGCGTATCCCAAAGAACGTATATAGACGTAGTCAATTATAAAGTAAAGAAAGTTTATACCATTTTCGCCTGATTTTTACGGAATTTATGAAGATTACTTTTCATACATTTTTACCGTATCGGTATTAAATTTAAGTGGATTATTAATGAATATTTAGTCAAATTACCCAACCTATTTTTTGGTGTAAAAATATGGCTGATATCGATATATTGTTGTGTTTTCATAGAGCGAAACCGTAAAGTTCTCAGGGTAACAGTTTTAATCCTTTTTCGAGAAAATTCATCATAATTGGTAATTTTATTTGGTGTCTACACCACTATTGTATGATTAACACGTTCAGTTCAGGAATCCGCTAGGATGCTCGTGGGCGCTTTTCTCTACATATGGTTTTCCGCATGTTATCGCTTACGAGCGTGGCACTACAAACCATTGGCAGTGAATGTGTTAACCAACTTCATTTATGATTTTTATATGCAATATAAATTGCTCCATTTTTACCTATACTGTACAGTGTTTCTTCCTCAGAATCGTCACTAGACTTTTTCTCTAGCAGCTTGGCTTCAACCTTTTTTCTATAAAAGAAAGTTTTATTTTAATATTTTATCAAAACAACTAATTCTACAATCAGATATAATCTGCCAATTTAAGAAAGCTGTTCATAAACTGTACCTGGATGTAGTGATTATTTTCTTGGGTTTAATTTTCAACCGTTTCCCGCTAGTAATAGGCATGTCGTCCTCACTTTCACTTTGAGATTCAGATTTGTTTTTATCACTGTTTGTCGCGTCTAAAAGAGACCTCTTCAACGGCTTAGATTTACTCTTTTCTTCCGTCTTATCAGTACTTTTGTCTACATCACTATTATCTAACTTATTTTGTAATATCTTTTTTCTTTTAAATTTCCCTTTGTTGGCTTTTATCTTCTTCCTCATAGCTATGGGGTCCTTCTCTGGAGGCTCTGTGTTCACACTGTCGTTGTTTTCATTATTTACATTGGCTTCGTCATTATTTACATTGTCTACTGTATCTTTTTCTTTGGAATGTGATACATCAACGTCCTTATGGGTAGGTTCTAAGCGTAGTTTTTTTGGAGGTAGGTCGTCTTCCACTTTAGTCTCCTCTTCAGGGCTCCCTTCCTTCTCGTTTTCCGTGTGTTCTACGCCATCTTGGTCTGAAGACACACTGCTTTTTCGCTTCTCAATAATACTGGCCTTATTATCGTTGCAATTATCCGCGTCTGATGTTGGAGACAGTTCTTTCGTCTGATTTAGTTTTAATTTCCTAGTTGCTTCCGGTTTTTTCTTCACTTTACCTCTAGATTTCTTGATATAATTTTTGTTCGGGCTTTCACTGTCAGTTGTTTTGTCGTTGATACTGCTTTCTCTTTTCAAGTCGTTTTCATTATTACTTGAATTCGACTTTAAACTGTCTGACCGGGTGGGCTTCCTTATGCAGTGTTTCTTAGAATCTGGTTTCAACACTTCAGAGTTGTCATTAGACTGCTTCTTCAAAGAGCGCTTATTGACAGCTGGCAAACCACTTTTTAACTTAACAGTTTTACCTAATTTACTTTTACTAGAATTAGAGATATCATTTACAGAATTAGAATGTTCGCCATTAACACATTCCTCATTGTCATTTTCTTCATCCGAGTTATGCTGAGCAGTGTTTGCTTCCTCTAATACTACTGGATTTCCAGTGTCATTATCGTAACCACAACCTTCGCCATAAAAATACATTACTGGTTCACATATTTCTTCGCCAAAAAAGTAGCTCTCACAGTCGGCTCCGCTGCCTTCCCCTGTAACCACCATGACTGGTTCCTCTATTGCTTCACTCACTTCATCTGGATCCTTAATTTCACTAGTTTCCTCTTTTGAAGGACTTGCAGGTTTCTTTTCAGGTTCAGGTGATTTCTGACAGTCTGTGGTGATTGCAGGTGTTTCAGCCACTTCAGAATCCATTTTTTCTTCACTTACATCTTCTTTCTGATCTGAATTCTCATTTTCCGAACCTTCAACCTTTTCTGATACTTGCTCTATTGTTTTTTCACTTTGCTCTTCAATTTTTTTATCTTCTAGTTCTGGGGCTACTTTTACCACAATATCTTCTACCTTATGATCTTCTTCTATTACTGTGTCTTCAATTTTTTCACTTGGTTCTACTGGTTCCTTATTTACTACTTTTTCTTCATTTTTATCACTGTCAGGTTTCGAGGGAGGGGATTTCTTATTTGCTTTAGATTCATCATCATCATGTTCAGATTCAGACTCTGGGCTTAAGAATTCTTCGTTCTCTTCTTCTGGTTGTGTATTTGTGATCTGAAATTAATAGAAGGTATTAAATTTAGAATGATGATTAGTACCATTTTTTATTTGTATGAGGAGTCCTGTGAGAACATAACACATTCAGTAGTCTAAAAACTCCGATATCTATCGATATTATAAACAAGTGGAAGTAACAATGAGAACAAACCTCAGCTACCTCAGTTGCGGGTGGGATTTCATTGCTACTTGAGTCCTCATTGGTGTTGGATAATGATGAAGGACATATTTCTTCTCCACTTTTCAATTTTGATATTACATTGACTAGCTGTTCGCGATTTCTGTAACGAACAACACAACTTAACAACATATATTAAAACCAATTCAACTTTCTAAAATTCACAGCACTAATCAATTAAGCAACCTAAAGTAAGAAAAATAAGAAATGCATTCTTATAAGAAAACGGTATCAACAAGAATAAAGATTCTGTTACGTGCTAATTAAACATATACAATGCTCATGGTCTGAACTTGACAGCTAATACAGATTATTTATATACAAAAAAATACAATAATCTTCCATTCATTTCTTTTTAATCTAGTACTTTGACTCAGCTGTACAATTTTTTTTTGTAGGTATATTACTATGTACTTAAAAATTCTTAACAAACATTAAAAGGCACATATGCTAGCTATGTCTCAAATAGTTATCTATAGATACTAATAATAGAAAGGTAAAATTTCTGAAAGTAATTAGGTAATGTACGAAACAAAGCATGGATGGTTCCCCTGCATTACAAGGACCTTGAAGTCAAGAGCACGACTTCTGCCTGTACCTTGCTATTAACTGCCAAGTCTCCTCATCCTGATCCTCCTTGTAAAGACAGAGATTAGCGTCATCATCCACCTGCAGCCAGTACACACAGCCATTCTTGTCCCGCCCAATCGGGTCCAGCCGCAGCTCCTTACAGGACAGAGCATTCACTGCCGCCTTGAACTTTGTGTGGCATGTGAACTGATATTCCAGCAAGATCTGTGGGTAGAAAGATGGATTTCCTAATTTATATTTACAATTTTTAATACAGCTGGAGCTGCATGGGCAGCTAGCATAGACTCAGAAACAAATATTCAAGCTCATTGCAAGGATTCAAACCAACCACTAACTGCATATCAAAATGAATGCCAGATGGGTTCATTTTAAGGGTTTCAATCTTCGAATTCTAGAAATATTGTGATGACTGATGATGGCTTTTTAACCCCCGACGGAAAAAGAGGGGTGTTATAAGTTTGACGTGTCTGTGTGTCTGTCTATCTGTGTGTGCTAAACAAATAGATCGATTTGAATGCGGTTTTTTTTATCCGAAAGCTGACGTGATTGAGATGGTACTTAGCTAGGTTTCAACAAAATCGGTTCAACAATGTTGGCGGTTTTTCAACTTTTTCCAAGTTGTAGTTATTAACAAAAATTCTATTTTTTTAAGTATTTATAGCCATCTATAGAAAGAGGCTTAAATCCCCTAAAGATACATACACATATAGCACAACTGTCCAACACTACCATTACCATGCAGAATATTTTTGGCCTAATAATGAGTAGGAGCAACATGGCAAATCCATAATTGTTAGGTTTGCCAGTGTGGACGGTTGTTTTGTGTGGCCACACGCTCACCCGAGCGTTGTCGGCTTTTTGGGCGAAATCAAAGGGGCCGCGGCGCCATGCTACTGGCTATTTATCGTTTTCAAATGAATAACGTGAAAAATATTTTCGCAGTGTGCGTCCACACTGAACGCACGCTCGCCCGAGCCGAGCCCTCCGCACGCTCGCCTGAGCGGCTCGGGTGAGCATGCGGAGGGCTCGGACGAGCCAGCCGCTCCGGTGAGCGTGCGTTTGGTGTGGACGCACCTAATAACAGAAGTGACACTCACATCGGGAAACATTTATACCTAAGAGTTCAAAATGTATACCTTTTCTTTCAGATATCTTACTTTCGTACTTCAGTTGATTAGTAGGACATACTTAAATAGATTACCTAAGCAACCTATTTAGTCACTTTTCCTGCTAATTTAGACATTTGTCAGTCCTTGATTGGTTTGTAGCAACATAATTAACTAATTCTGGATTTTCTTTTAAAGATGCCTGGAAGGAAAATAACGTGTGATGAATTTATGGTTTATTATTATATCTAGTTGACACATTGACTTAAAGGTAATCGTACAGTGGAAGACAAGGCTGATTGATCTTTTCCAGCAAAAATTTCGTGTCTTACACTAAACTTCTTGAAGGCTTTGAATGCGTGAGCAGAATATACTGATGCTTTCCAGCAAAAATTTCGTTTCTTACACTTAACTTCGAGTGAGTCAAGGGACTGGTGTAAGACAGAGAGAAGTGAAGAGATAGTGAGATAACTCTTAATTTAAAGAGAGATACACTAAACTTCTTGAAGGCTAAGAATGTGTAGGCAGAATATACTGTTTTTACTTAATATACATTCTGTTATACACATTCTTTAACCAATTTGATTTTGCCCCCCAGATGATGTATGGTAAGGACTAATACCATAGAGTTCATATAAGAAGATAAAAATTAAAAAATATCTAAGAACACCTACTACACTATCTATCACTGGCAGCGCATAAGAATTTTCACTGGACAACCCGGAGCCAAATAAAAGGGCTGTTTTTGATGATTTACGAATTAGGTTATTTATATCATGAAATGTTAGGGAAGCCGGTGGGAATCGGCTTGTATGGGCGCTCTGCCACTGCTACCTATGACACTTAGTCCATGCACATATCACTCTACTGTTAGTAATAGTTAATAAACAAGACATTATTTACCTATAACATACAAAACAGATCACTGAATTTGACTGTCCTAACACAGTTTCAGATTGAGTTGAATGTCCTCTCTAATATTTATATACATGCACATTATGTACATAATTATAGTTACACAATGATAAATTTAGTTGTTTGTCTATGCAAAAGGCAAATTATTTAAAAATAAGCACTTTTTGATGTTAAATTAGTATGTTGTATACAATTAGCTAGTGAAGGATCTGAATATGATACAAACAATCAATTGTAAACTAACAGAAGTAAATAAAAGATTAGCAAAATCCAATTATCATCATAGAAAACTCCAACCAACTTGACATTAACATTGTAACAACACACTACATAGTTGTTTTTATGTCAGATCAATACACAATAGAAACTAACTGTAATGCTTCCATCTGGTTACTTTCTAATTGAGCGGTGTAGGTTGTAAAGTGTTGCATAAAGTGCATTAAGTACCTTTAAGGTCTTTAGTTTGACCTCTGTGCTGGCCTTCTTGTAGGAGAAGCGCTCGATCTCCCAGGCCTCCTGGTGGTGACCCTGCTGGTGGCAGAACTTGATGAGGCAGCGCTCCCAGCGGCCGCTCTGCACGGACTTCTGCGCGCGCCGCAACAGTCGCAGGTGCAGCTCCTTCAGCGCCTCCCCGACTGCACAAACACCACACTCAACATTCTCAACACTGTTTGTTTATATCACACGACACCACTAGTCTCGCAATTACTCACCTTCCTCTGTATTTTCTACCAGCTGTTGTAATTTCGCTATCGACGGTATCTCTAGCCCGTACAGTTTCCCAAAAACCTTCAAGAACGAGTAAATAGCGGCGAAATTGGGATCATTCGTACAGGAAATTTCTCCGTCAGACGCCATCGTCGAAACTCAGATAGTTTTTATACTAAACATCGCTATGTGGCTTCAACTAGTGGTATACGATTGCATCACTTACATCTAGATTAAAATTGTATAAAATGTACATGATTCACGAAAATATCATTTTAATGTGCACAGAATTCATTATTTTCTTATTTTCTAGTAATAAAATATAACTCAATTGACAGCCATCGTGCCATAGACTTGCGATTCACAAATGATTTGTTTTTAATCAGCTTAGCCACAGTCGCCACAGATGCGATACAATTCAAAAATACCGTTTGAAATGCATCTTTCTGAAGTGTGTGTCAGAAGCTTTATAAATTGTCGGCCGAAACTGACAGCGAAAACATGATTTAATAAGAGTTGCCATGGAAAAATCACCTGTCTAGATTACGTCTATTCTGTCTGTGGTTAACATCAATCCAAAAATTGCTCAAAAGAGCTGAGTATTGTTTCGTTTGAGAGTTTCTCGTGGGTGCATAGTTAAGTTTATTAATAATTGTTAAAGCAATACCAGCAAACATGTCTTCAGTGTGTTTTGGTAGCAAGAAACAGAAGTTAAACAATTCGTACAGTAATTGTATAGATCGACCTTTAAATGGGTATCAAGAATCAGTGGCTATTCCTGATATGTGTTACTTTTGTTTCGATGTTTTGTATTGTCAGCTGCACAGTATGGACCCTCCACAAACGCCAAATTTTACAAATGATGCATAGTAAGTCCCAGTGTAGTTATACTGTAGTTAAACTATTGATAAGTTAACCTCTGGGGGGTTGGATGTCGCTTAGGTATTCTTTTGTTTCCTTTCAAAGAAGCTGCTTTGTCAGTCGATTGGGCAATTAGTAGGTCGACCAGCTTACGAATAAAATGCGTTTTTGTTGGCGCAAATGTGTGGGTGGTGTTATTTATTGTGCTTCTTGTCATAGAAGCAACTTTCTCTTTATATAATAAATGCATTCTTTGTGATAGTGCCCGTAGTGTATATATACGCGCATGCTAACTATAAGTTGTTCTTCCAGCCCTTTGTTTGTGACCTGGAAGATTGGGAAGGAGCACCGTCTTCGAGGCTGCATTGGGACATTCAATGCCATGCATTTGCATACGGGTAAATAAAAACTTTGGTAATAAAACAATGTATTTTTTATAACATTAAGAATTATTCAATCCAGACAAATATAAATAAAAATTGTGAAACAAGTAATAAAATAATTAAAGAATGGTTTTTTTGTTTGGGTAGTAGACAATTTTATAGACTCAATTAATATTATATATCACTTATTATTATTATTATTCTGGTAGTGGCTTTCGGGCTGTCAAAGCCCTTATATCACTGCGACCATCGCTGATCTATTGTGATCGCCACTTACTACAATTCTTGGTCAAGTCCTGCAAACTCGAAGAATTGCAGGATTTTGTTGAACTCAAGAAATTTGATCTCCTCCGGGCACATGATGTGTTTGCCCAGGAAGGAGTTACGACTGCGCATGAGGCAAGGGCAATCGGTTAGGATGTGTGTAGGCGTCTCCTCTGCTTCAAAGCAGAATTTGCACTGCCTTGTGTCACACAGTCCTATCGTTTGCACATGCTTATTTAGGCGGCAGTGCCCAGTAAGCACCCTGACCAGCATGCGTAGACGGTTCCTACTTAGCGCCAAGGCGTCAGATTGCCTTGGAATGTTTCAGTCCTGGGATATATCACTTAACTTTACTTCAAATTGTGTAGAAAATAAAATATCCATGATGGATGGGGGCATTGAACTCTGTTGTGTAAAGGGCTAAGTAATCAAAATGTGCCGTTCCATAAGGACCCTTTAGGCATGGAACACCACACATTATATTATAAAAAATGAGCCTCGAGAGAGCACAGAATCCCTAAGTAAAGCATTTTAGCTAAAATGGCTACATTAGGTACACTACACATATGTGTAAACTACGTTAAAATTGCTTCAGATTTACACAACAATGTACATCTAAATTTTCAGAAAGACAGCAGAATATTTTGTGTAATGTTGCTGGCTTTTAAGGCTACATTTCAAATATCCAATTCAGTTGTATGCATATTCAATGGTTCTTTGTTTGATAAGACAGTTTATTTCCAAGCAAAACATAGGTATAGTCTCTAATTGTGCTCTGCAAACGATGGGCTTTGCCAAAAAACCTATAGATTACTCAAAGGGCATGGAAAATGTCCATACATAGGCATTATTAGCTAATAAAAACGTAATTCTAGCTAGGGCTTAACCAATCCTAGTTTACCAACCATACCAACCAATTTAGGCTATGTTGCACTTTTAACCTCCTGCCTACCAAAGGTACTTTTTAGGGTTCCATACTCAAAGAGTAAAACAGGACCCTATTACTAAGACTCCGCTGTCCGTCTGTCTGTCTGTCAATCTGTCACCAGGCTGTATCTCAACAACCATGATAGTAAGACAGTTGAAATTTTCACTGATGATGTATTTCTGTTGCCTCTATAACAACAAATACTAAAAAACTGGATTAATAAAAATGTTTTTTTTTTCTTTTACAATTTCACATAAATCGGCTTAGTCCCAAACTAAGCAAAGCTTGTACTATGGGTACTAGACGACGATAAACATACTTATATAGATAAAAAAAAGTTTCTGTCAAAAAAATCCTTTTTCATTTCAAAAAGCTTTTATTGCCGACTGTACTTTTCTGCATACCTACAATCATTAACTACTCATTGAGACGATTCTAACGAGCCCAAACTGGATGGGGTTGTGTCGTTTTATTGCGGAGGTCCTATTGCCACCTTCCGGCTCCAGCATCAGATCAGCTCCATGTCATCATAATATTGCATTGTCATGCGATACACATATGCGGCGTGGGTAGGCCCCCCACAAGGTGGACTGATGACCTGGTAAAGGTCGCGGGAGTCCGCTGGATGCGGGTGGCGCAGGACCGGTCATTTTGGCAGTCTTTGGGGGAGGCCTATGTCCAGCAGTGGACGTCTTTCGGCTGATATCATGATGATGATACATATGCGGGCCAATCAACTTTTGGACCCACAGTATTTTGTCCGGTAATGCAAGATACAGAACTGTCATGTTTGTTAGAGAAACTGCTATAAACCAGGTACCCAATTGTGTATAACGATGGTTTACACCAGCAGTTACGATATGCCACAGATTTTAATTGGATTGATAGACACAGGTTTGAAATAGATTGATTTGAAAGTTTGTAAAAAGTAACACAGGAGACAGAAAAAGTGTGGGTGAAAAAGTTGATTGACCCTGCATGCAAAATTTCAGCTCAATCGAATAACGGGAAGTGACTGGAAAATGGATTGCAAATTTTGACGGACAACTTACATACCTGGGTCATTGTCAGATTTAGGTTCGCGTCTTTTCGGTGGACATTGCCAAAGTTAAGGGCTATAAAGCCTAATTTTTGGTTGAACTCTGAATCCGCATAAACGGCGTTGCCCCTTCTATAATTATATGTGATAAAAACATATTATATGTGAGCGTACAGCCCTTAACTATTGACCACCGGAAAGATTATTTTTGTTTTTGTGACTGACAATGACCCACCTACATACTTACATATTTACATACATACGAACAGTGCAAGTTAATATAAAGCTTGTAATAATTACTTAAATACATAGAAAACATCCATGACTCAGGAACAAATATTTGTGCTCATCACACAAATAAAAACCCTTACCAGGATTCGAACCCGGGAGGTCCGGCTTCGTAGGCAGGGTGACCTCCAACTAGGCTACAGAAGGCTCCCATACAACAAACGCGATTTTTTTGCCGTTTTTATAGTATAGATAATGGTACGGAACCCTTCGTGCGCGAGTCCGACTCGCACTTGGCCGGTTTTTTTTTTTGGAATATCCTATTGATACTTCCTAATTATGTTACTTAGGACCCAAAATGGCTATCTTATCTTATCTAGGTGAGGGCCCTTTCGGATGCACTTCGACCCAGTGGGATCTTTTGTGCATTTGCTCTCTCCTTTATACCTGCTCCCAGGCTTGCTCCATCATTTCCACAAAGCGGATGATGCAGTTCGCCGGGAGCACCTTGAATTCCTTTGGTTGCGGGTAACCGTTACCAAAGTAGTTCATTCTTTGTCTGGCAAGGGCATGACATTCACACAATAAGTGTTCCATAGTCTCATCCTCCTCGCCACACATTCTACAGTCTAAACTATCAGATAGTCCCATCTTGGCCAAGAGATCCTTGACCCCGAAGTGACCAGTGAACACCCCAGATATGATTCTGAGTTGCTTCCTACTGGATTTCCAGAGTTTTCTGGTCCAGCCCGAGTCCACTCCTTCTATGAAGAGCTTAGAGTGCCTTAAGCCAGCCTCATTCCTCCACTCGTGTTGGTGTTTGGTTTTGGCGTAGGCTTTAAAGGCCGATATTATGGTCCCCTGCGAGAGTCCCACAAATGGTTCTGGACCTACAAAGTGATTTGTAGAGCCCCCTCTTGCAAGCTCATCTGCTCTTTCGTTGCCGATGAAGCCCTTGTGCCCTGGTATCCAAACTAGTTGCACCTTATTGTGCCTTCCAAGTCTGTTTAGTGCTTGGACGCCATTATAAATTAGTCTAGAGTCCACTTTCGGCGCCGTAAGCGCTTTAAGGGCCGCTTGACTGTCACTGAGTATATAGATAGTCCGCCCTTTGGTTCGCCTGTCTATATTCTCCTGTACACAAGCAATTATGGCGTATGTCTCCGCTTGGAAGACAGTTGCCAAACTACCCATGCTTACACTACTACTGTAGTCATTTGCATAAATGCCTGCTCCCGTACCGGATCCCATTTTTGATCCGTCCGTGTACCATATACTGTCTTCGATACCAGACTTTGGTGGTTCTAGACCTTCGGCCCACTCAGCCCTGGTTGGAACTTTTGTTGTGTAGTTCCTGTGGAATACATACTTGGGTAGCATTTTGTCGCTTCCCATGTTTGTTATTCTGTCTAAGAAACCATCAGTCTCCATGTTTGTGTGCTTAGTTTTCGGCTTGCTATCGCTCCACAGTCCAAGAGTTCTTAATCTGTAGAGCGATTTGCGCGCCTCTGACTTAATCACCATGTGAAGTGGCGGTAGGTCCAGTAGGACTTCTAGCGCCGCTGTAGGCGTGGTACGAAACGCCCCTGTTATAGCCATGCATGCCGTTCTCTGCACCTTTCTCAGGGCCTCTCTGCATGTGCTCATTAAAGTCCTTGGCCACCATACCAGGCTACCGTACAGTATTATGGGTCTCACCATCATGGTATAGATCCACTTCAGTACCTTGGGGTTCAGTCCCCATGTTTTGCCATACGCTGATCTACACATTCCAAATACCCTCAGGGCCTTTGTAATGGTGAGATCTGTATGCTTCTTCCAGTTCAGTTCCTTATCCAGTGTGACACCTAGATATTTCACGTCATTGGACATTTCTAGTACCCTTGGCTAGGATGAAATGGCTAGGAAAAACAATGAAAAAAATCCCTTGTTTTTCTTTGTAGTTTTTCACTATGTCCTTTACAAAATACATCGGCGCCTTATTGAGTTGACCTTTTCAAAGTACATAAAACACAATTTGTCAGTAAAATTAAAAGTTCTCTAATTAGAACGAAAATGGAGACAATAATATCTTCAGCAACGTTGACCGTTTATTGAATGAAAGTGAAACTCGTTCGTTTTTTACGTTATCATAAAATCTGATTTACTGTACCTTCTTGCCTGCAATTGTCTTTTGTGAAGGACATAAGAGTGACATCCACCTAAATCTACTCTGCATTTTCTAAATCTGCTTAATAATTTGGCCGAGTGACACCTTGCAATGTTTCTGTGGTGAAATACATCAATATTATTGGTTTACGCTGATAATGCACAATACGCAAAATGCTCACTGCACGCATAATGTACAAACAGTCAAAATGCACATACGCAAAATCCACATCATGATAAATGTATGATGAGAAATGTGGCGGTTAATAAATGAGTTATGCGGCAACACCCCCTTAAATATCGATGAGACTATTTTAAAATCCTTTAAAGCAACTCCATTAGAAATAGCGAACCGGTTTGCTGAACAATACGACAGCAGCGCAGCACAGTCACACACATCTTCGTGCAAATATCGCATGCTAGACGCCGACTCATACAAACTAACACCTCATGCTTGTATGAGATTAAGGCCCATCACCAATGACATTACTTACAAAATTATTAAAGGTCTAAACATAAAAAAAAGTCCGGGCATTGACGGCATACGTGCATCAGATCTTTTAAAAATTAACGATTTAATAACCCCCGCCATAACTCATTTAATTAATGCATGCATAACTACTTGTTCATACCCGGATAAACTTAAAATTGGAATTATTCGACCTATATATAAAAAAGGTAACCACTCTGACTGTGGCAATTATCGACCGATTACGATCCTACCTACACTGGACAAGGTGGTTGAGCGTTACTTGGGCAATGAACTTAACTTGTTTCTACAAAAACACGCGATTATCAATCCGAAACAATTTGGATTCCAAAAAAAGCGAAGTACTGCTCAGCTACTTTGCCAGTTCACAAATGAAATCAACGATCACATGAACCTAAAAAGACACGTGATCGTTGTTTTCATTGATTTTAGCAAAGCGTTCGACATGTTGCAATTTAACACTTTATATGACAAGTTGTACCAAACTGGAATACAGGGCCCTCTATTGACTTGGTTCAAAAACTATCATAACAACCGAAAAACATTTGTTAAAATAGACAACGTAATGAGTACAGGTTCAGGCATAGAAACCACTATGGGCACAGCCCAAGGCTCAATAATTGGGCCGAGTGAATACCTTATATACGTAAATGAAATGTGTTCTATGATCAGAGAGGGTTCTGTATACCAGTTTGCGGACGATACCTGCCTGATAGTCGCGGACACAGACATTGTAAGGGCAGAACAGCAAATGCAGGCAAACTTCGACCTGCTGTGCCGCTGGTCGCACGATATGGGGCTTGTCATTAATGCTCAAAAAACCAAAGCTATGCACATACATACTAGACACAATAAGGCAGCTCACATCCCGTGCCTCATAGCGCACAGCGTCGACTGCTTGCATAATAATTACGATGTTAAATGTATTAAGTGTAATTGTACACAGATTGAAATAGTCATGCAACATACTTATGTGGGTTTAATAATTGACCAGAGATTTAACTGGGGTCCGCATATAAAGCATGTATGCGATAAACTAAGAGCACTACTCAGTAAAATACACATTTTAAAACATAAACTACCTTATCGCACACTTAAGCTATTGTATAACTCCATGGCAGATTCAGTGGTTACATACGGACTAAGCAGTTATGGTAGAACTTACAAAACTTACCTGAACGATATTTATAAACTACAAATTAGATTACTTAAAAACATTGTACCCAAAAACACAAGGAAAAAAATATCCCCAAACTATGAGCGTTTATTTAATTATTGTGAAGTAATGTCAGTGTTCAATAAAGTTAAACTATGTATTTTAAGGGAAGAGTATGCGTACAAAGAGCATTTAGTATTATATGTAAGAAAAAGCAACCTTAGGCAAAATTTACCAAAACAAGCTATGTTCAAATTACCTAATTTTGTCAATGTGCATGGGAAAAGAAACGTCAGATATCTTCTTCCTTATATAATAAACCAACTACCAAAAGAACTACAGCATAAATACGTAAATAGCTTACAATCGATACCTAGTATCAAAAGGTATCTGACGTTATCTGAACCCAATACGAGTGTATTGTAATAATTATGAGTCTATAACGGTGATGTATTCAAGTAAATTAATGTACCATAGCGAACTATTCATCAGCATATAAACCCTAGAGGTTTCCGCTGGTGAAAAAATGTATATCAAAATGTACTACTCAGATTATATTGGTCAATAAATTAAAAAAAAAAAAAAAAAAAAAAAATAGATCGAGAAATGTACAGTACGCAGATAGTACAAACAATAAAATGTACATATGATGATTGTACAATATGCAAAATGTACTCCACCCGAAAGTGGCAAAATGTGCAAAGTTAGAATGATCAATACGCAAATTGTTCATTACGGAAAAATAACAATACGCAATATGTACTGATTATAAATTAAATTAATGAATTATTTTGATAAAACTTAGCTAAGAACACCTTCGATAAACCAGATTTTAAAAGAAAACGAACCGCATCTCAATTAGCCTATCAGTTTGGGATCTACGTTTCACACATATAAATACACATGTCAAACTTACAATACTTACACTCTTTTTCTGACTGAGCATTATTATTTATTATCTATTTTGCTTTGTGTACATTTAACGTTTTGTACGTTTGGCGATTGAGCATTTAGCTTTTGTAACATTTAGCGAATTATGCGTTTTGCATTGAACAATTCGCGAAATGTAGATTGTTCTTTTTACACATTATGAGTTATAGAAATAGAAATAGAAAAAACTTTATTGTTTAACCGTGTTACATAGATGGTATTTTATACAAGTGTTAGGTCCCAACGGTTACCCATTATGTGCTTTCAGCGTAAATACATTTTGCGTACTGTACATTTCTCGATCTGTACATTTATCATGATGTGGATTTTGCGTATGTGCATTTTTACTGTTTGTACATTATGCGTGCAGTGAGCATTTTGCGTATTGTGCATTATCAGCGTAAACCATATTATTTTAATATAAACTGAAAATTTTTGTGTTATCATTATCACGCAAAGTTGATCAAAATCAAAATCAATTATTTATTCTGCAAATAGGCCACAAGGGCACTTTTACATGACAAATGGTATTCTACAATATAATACTAATAATCTTACACAATAATCATTTTAAAATTGCAGATTTTAACCAATTAGTACCTAAACGGTTAACAAACTAAATGTCACTAAATGAAAACTAAAAAAATCCAAAATTGTAAAATATTATCAAATACATTCGATACAAGGTCTGTATCAGAATTAACAATAAGTTTATGATATTAATTTAGTACCCCAGAGATGTATAAGGTCTCTGAGCATCCAAATACAATTAATAATTATTCTAATGTTCTTATATAAAAAGATTTATACTGTCTCTAAGCGTTAAAACAGAAAAAAAGGATCATTAATGTAATATTGTCAGAGATGTACAGGGTCAATAACAATAAAACGTGTCAAGAACAGAATGATGTCTCTCGTCAAAATAATTATAATAACACTAGTATTTAGGTAGTTACTATTCCCTTGCAAGCATGAACAGACCGGACTCCACAAACAGCACCCGATCACGAGTATGACGCATATCTCAGCCATCGCCTCCCTCAACTTGTTGACTTTTTTAAATAATATTTCATGACTTTTTATTATGCCACCACTTTTCACACTTATTGAGAAACAATTGTATTTAACCAAATAGAGTTGATATTATGTGTTCAAATCCTGACTTTTATTAACATTTTCAAGACGTCTCATGTCTAAATAACTCTTTACAAATCTTCTCAGTCTAGTAATGGCCAATGTGTAGTATACTCGGCAGTAGCAGTTTTCCGTCATTACTGGTGAAATATACTTTAAAGCGTAGTCAGAATCATCTCTCAAGAATCATTTAGGATGTTTGCTGTGTTTGTGTAAGTTTTTGTTAAAGTCATTACACAAAAACTAAAAATATGCATACCTATGTAGTATAGCAAAATTAAACCAATTCCAACATATTTTCGGACTCACCTACATTTGTCGTTTGCATAGGACATAAAACATCGTGGCGTAATATTTCGAAAATATTGGTTTACTTTCAGTAAATAAGATAAGATAAGATCATTTATTCTTATATAATATTCAATATAAATTTGCCTTAAATCAAACTTATACGAATTTATATATGATCGTCAAGAATACAGATTTCATATCATAATAAATAAAATAACTATATTAACTATTGTAAACCTATGTATCTATTAACTTCAATTTCTTATTTATATCGGATTATTATTATTACAATGGTCTTGTCATCTACTGTCTGATACAGTACCAGACCTAATAATGTACCTACCAGAATTAAATTAGAATTGTAAATATATATTTTTTTATATTTTCATTTCATTTATATCAATGTCAAACTTAGAATAATCATTAGAGAGGTATTCTTTAATGCTGTATAGTGTGCGATCCAAAAGTAGTGTTTTCAGGCGTAACCGAAAAGTGCTTTCACTCTTTATGTTCTTAACGTTATATGGTAAATTATTATACAACATGGAGCCCATAGCATTAGGAGTGCGGTTTGCTAGCTTCAGTCTATATGGAGTTAGTATTATATCGAGTGATCTTTTGGTATGACGGGGATTACATTGAGATCTTACCCTGAACTCGTTGATGCTCTTTTTCACATACATAACAACCTCCGTGATATAGACAGATATCGATGTTAAAATACTAAGATGTTTAAAGTGCTCTCGGCATGTTTCCCTAGGTTTTGCTCCCATGAGTATTCTAATTGCTTGCTTTTGCATCTTTAGAATGCGCTCATTATCTGAACAGCATCCCCACAATATTATACCGTATGATAGGTGTCTGGTATGTAAAAATGATTATTTATTTGTGTGTTACTGGACAAAATGAATGTTAACTAACCTTGAATAAAAAGTTTCCATGTGATCAAAATGACCATTGCAAGGGCTTCGACAAAAAAAAATTTCCGGCGCCAATTTTCAAAAATGGCTGATTGCTTTTGACGTTTATATTTTGTGACGAAGACTGACACCTGGATAACGAGTTGCAGTAGAAACGATGGGGTTGCCATTGAAGAAAAAGCCGGCAGTTTTTTTTGTTTCTTACGATCTTAGTGATGTGCAAATTGCGGAAAGTTTCCAATAGTTGGAAAAGTTCTCGGAAATTTCAAGAAATTTTCACAAGAAATTAAGGAAATTTACGTACTGAGAAGCATAAAAATGTAACTATTATACACTATGTATAAGAGTTACTGTTTTATGCTTCTCAGTTCGTAAATTTCCATGTTGGAAATGGAAAGTTTCAATTCCCATACAAAAATGAGGAAAATATCCGAAATTTTCCTATGTTAAATTGCAGAAACATTTCGCAACATAGGAAACTTTCCGTCGGCACATCAGTTCACCATAGTACAAATGTAGGCAGGAGGTTAAGAAACAAACGTTTGTGCACATGTTTAAGTCACCATGTCAATCGAATTATACCAATCTTAAGTATTAGTGCAATCATCCTGAAGGGTTCCAAACATGTTGACTGTTTACACGGAGCCCTGGGACAATACCAAATAAATTTAACAGCACTTAATCGAGGTCCTAAGAAGTAAAAAATCATAGATTAGATTAGATACATTTAATTCCTTTAGACAATATCATATTATTTTACATCAAAAAATAAGATGGATTCGCTAAAAGGTTGTTGATACCCTAAAAAGTAACCTGAGTTTGGTTCACTTTATAATTTTATTGAATTTACATACATTAGTTAAGAAGTTGAGTTGGCCGAATGCATCTAAGTAGTCCATCAAAAAATCAACTCTTTCGCCCAAGGCAGAAGGTTACAATTCCAATAACAATATTCTACCTCGGGCGAGTGTAGACACGGCTACTCTCCATTTCAACAGTTAACCATACAATATACTTCAATTACCACGTACCGGAAGGCGCGGCGTGGGTAGGCCTGCCCACAAGGTGGACGGATGATCTGGTAAAGGTCGCGGGAGTCCGCTGGATGCGGGTGGCGCAGGACCGGTCATTGTGGCACTCTTTGGGGGAGGCCTATGTCCAGCAGTGGACGTCTTTCGGCTGGTAGGATGATGACGATGAATCTTGAATTTCCAGGTCTCCGCGAGTACGCGATAACGAGCGCCCTGAAAGACTCCCGCTTCAGCCCCATCTCCCGCGAGGAGGTGCCCCGACTGACGGTGTCCGTCTCCATCCTGCAGCACTTTGAGGAGGCAGAGCACTACCTGGACTGGAAGCTGGGCAAGCATGGCATCAGAATCGAGTTTATTAGTGAACGGGGGTCCAAGCGAACTGCCACTTATCTACCACAAGTTGCTACTGAGCAAGGTGAACTACTAGATTAATGTGATTTTGGCCCCCAGCAATATAATACTGTGTGTTTGTGGCATCGCAGCTCCCAAGCAGATGATCCGATTTGAGGTGCGTTTAAATGCTGCAGTATTATTTGCTCGATGATGGAAAACGAGCGTTTTGTCTGACAAATGGCGAGCGATCACATCGTATCTAATGACAGGAAAGGTAAACACGAGAAGTTTGGATATCTGTGTCTCGTTTTAGGCGTTTCACAGCGTGTGTGGTATCTAGTAACCTTATAGCCAAAGGATTTGGGTGGCCTGCAAGGCGCTCGATATAATCTAGTGTGCTTTATAATTTCGTCCTTTATAGTGGGGGCATGTTGAGGTAATCGTGTATTTCGTCGTTCCCGGTAAACCAAGGTACGTTGGCAATTACGCGTAGCATTCCGTTCTGTGCTCTCTGCAGACACATTATGTTGCTGTCACTGGCAATCCCCCACAACTGGATGCCATAAGTCCAGATAGGTTTGATAATGGCGATATTATTTATTTCAATATCAGACATCATTACAATTGGTCCATAATCTTTAGTAAAACTTAGCCTAGGGGTTAGTAACTTAAACTAAAGAGGTATTGTTTTACTTACCGCCTAACGGTCATGATAATATTATAATGCCGCATGAAAAGAGAGTTGTATCTGTCTGGCATAGTGGCGAGAATGGGGTTTGAACTGGCCCGTACCCTGCAGAGCAACGAGACGGTTCTTTTTCGCATTATAGCGTAGAAATCATCTTATAGTATACAGGAGTAGTTTGTTATCCACAGAAAGAGTTAAACAAAGTAAAAGAATAGAAGAATATTTTTTCCAGGTTGGGACCAAATCCAAACAATCGACTCCCTGCTCCGCAAGGGTGGCTACAAGGCGAGCATCACCGGCGAGATGCGGCGCAGCATCAAGCTGACGCGCTACCAGTCCGCGGAGGTGTCGGCCTCCTACGGGGACTACCTCGGCCAGCGCTGCTAGCACCCGGCGGCCTGTAGCTTACAGTTAGTGTCTAAGAGTACTAGTGTTCTGGTGGCATCATGTCAGTATGCTCCAAGCGAATACGTGTAGGTTACCTGAAGCTCTAGTATAAGTTTTATCGATGCAATACGTTTTCGAACGCGTTTGCGTTTAGTTTCAGTTTGTATGGCAACGCGACAAACGCCTCTGGCGGTAACTATGAGGAACTACGCGATGCCATACAAACTGAAACTAAACGCAATCGCGATCGAAAACGTATATTTATCGATAAAACTGATACTAGAGCTACTGTAAAGCTTTCGAGTTCTTGTTTCTCCGTAATTTACTTTAAAAACAAAGTTTTAACCGACTTAAATCGGTAGCCGAATTGCTTCAAGTTTGCCTATAAGATTTGAAGAGTTCCCTCGATTTCTCCAGGATCCCATCATCAGAACTGGATTTTGGTGACACCGGGACCAATCTGGAAGTAAGTATAAGCTTTCAAAAAAAGAAAGAATTTCTCAAATCAGTTTAAATTACCGAGGTAAAAAATTAAAGATTCCGACGAATTGAGAACCTCCTCCTTTTTGACGTCGGTTAAAAATCAGGAACTTAACTACTGTACTGTTTGATGCTTTTAAACACCGACACTTAAATATTTTACGTCATACCTGGCCATAAAGTAGGAATTACCGCACGCTATGCGTGCGGAAACCCCCACTTCCTGGCCAGATAGAGACGTACAATGTTGTACTCACCACGGGCGGTAATAAAGAAAGCCTCAGAGCGCATATTTATCGCCCTTGCCTTCGGCTCGGGCGTCAAATACCTGCGATCTGAGACATTCTTTGTTTAACCGCCCTAGGTAAGTAATGTACCATTATAGGTTAAACACGTGTGTCTGTCTGTGGCGTAGATCTCAGAAAGATGAACCAATTTTGGGTAGGCAGGTTCATTATCCTGGTTAGTTTAAAAGTTAATTACAGTTATGTTTTAACGTTTAGCTATTTAGCATTATTTTTAAACAAATGTGATGGGTAAGGCATATTTTTAACTGACTTTAAAAAAGGAGGAGGTTCGCAATTCGTCGGAATCTTTTATTTTTTTATATATGTTCCCCGATTACTCGAAGACGCTTGGACCAATTTGGAAAGTTCATATTTTTTTGAAAGGGTATCCTTTCCACATTGCCCTCACCAGGTCAGGATCTGATGATGGGATCCTGGAGAAATCGAGGGAACTCTTCAAATAAAGCGAAGCACTGAATTGAAGTTGGTTAATACTTTGTTTTTAAAGTAAATTATAGATGAAAGGTTAAGTTAGGTAACACATCACTGCCAACAATTGACGAGGAGGGGGAGTAAACTATGGAGAAACAATAACTTGGAACATGGCAGGTGCCTGTCTACAACACTGCCAGCCACATTCCGTTGAACGAACACCGAGTGTGCAGTGCCAACAGTTTTAGTCCAGGCAATGAACTGACAACTTGTATGGAAAAAATACAATTTTGGAAATAATTTATAATAGCTGTTGTTTACTATGTAACGGATATTATTATCAATTAAATAGTTACCCAGCAACGAAATCCAACAAAATTTCAGACATCAAAAATATGCTAACTTAACTAGGTAGCTTCTAAAAAATATTAATTCAATTCAATTGAAAGTTTTTATTTCGGAAAATAGTAATCCATATAAAATGTTAGTAACAATGAGATTTATAAGGCTATGTTAGTACCAATCGAAATAATTAACGAAATAAAATAAAATAAAAATTAATGAAATGAAATGACATGAATGAAATATTTTATTGATAACATAGTTATAGGTCATAGGTAGGTACAATATTAATCAAACTTATAATTATTATTTTATTAATTACTATTTAGGATCATATCATTACATCAGAATAGGTAGACTCAAAAAATCGTCATACGTATAAAATAATTCCTTCATAAGCATTGACGTACCATAAAGTAAATAGACTCACAATGCCGAACAAAAATTTCTGGAAATGTGCCCCAAAATGACAACTCTAGCTATATTTCAGTAGTTGCTAATAGCGTTAACTTATAACCTGCATCAAGATATATGTTTCATAAAAAAAAGAACTCAGTTATTTAGACTTTAAGCACCATATTAGCAAATCAACATCAACAGATAAAATACTTTTTAGTTTATTGAGATTTTATCATAATGTGACTTAACTGCTCACGTCAAAACTAAATAGCGAATGAATGGAGTCGCATTATAAAATTATTTTACAATATTTTATGTAGGAATTTAAACAGAAAGACCAATATCACAAATAAATCAGGTTTCTTTATTTTACAAGTGGGGAATAAACAGTTTAAAATCTCCAAATTATGTATTGATATTGGATTATACAATTATATTATAGTTAATTAAGAGTCCGCAGTAAGCTCAATTCTCCATACATCTCATTTTAAAACGACTAGCTAGTTAGCTCTAAAACTTTGTACTTAGAATACCGTCCAGGTCTTTAATTAGTTTATGTAGCTTCAGTACCATAGTAAAAAAATTCAGCTAAATTAAAATTTTCATACAAACCTTGTTTTTGCTGTATTTTTTTTTTTTTTTTTTTTTTTTTTTTTTGAAACAAACGGTCTTAAAATATACAAATTAATTAGCTGGAAGCTATACATTAACAATATCAATAGACCTATAGTTTCCTTATTGTTATTAAAATTAACATAACTATTTAAATCACTAGGTATAACCGATATCATTACATACAATATATATATATTTATTTACATACAATATAGATACATATATTTTTTTTACTTTTACCATTATCTAATGTTTTATATTACACACTATATTAACATTATTTTAAACAGGAATAAATTTGTTTTTTAAATGTTACTAGCGAACTGCCAAATAAATCTGCATTCATACACTTTTTATTGTAAAGCTGGCATGCGCGTTTAATATATGAATTTTGTGCGTGATTCGTTCTGCTATATGCAATGCTGAACAATGCTTTACTGCGGCAACTACGTTCTGTTCTACGAGGCACACGAAAGTCTATATTGTGTAACAATTCAGGGGCATCTATAAAGTTGTTGATTATTTTATACAGGAAAAGTAAATCAGCACACGAGCGTCTGATTGAAAGCCCTTGAAAATTGTATCTTTTAGCTGAGGAAGCATAATCAACGTAATTTCCGCCTACTCGGAATTCAAGTGCTCTAATAAACTTTTTTTGCAGCCTTTCGATCCTAGTTTTATGTACATCATAACAGGGGTTCCAGACTACCGACGCGAATTCTAAACGGCTACGGACATAGCTGTTATACAGTAACTTATATGTTAAAGGCCGACGAAAAGGTTTTGCAACGCGAAGTATGAAGCCTAATTGTTTGTACGCCTTATTTAAAACGTTATCGATGTGAGCGTTAAAAGTAAATTTAGTGTCCATTGTAACACCTAGATCACGTATGTTGTCCTGTCGCGCTAGAACTACTCCACATAAATTGTAATTATACAAAATGGGTTGCTTTTTACGTGTAAATGTTATTACTGAGCATTTGTCATTATTTAAGAATAAATTATTCCGTGCACAGTAACTCTCGAAACTGAGCAAGTCATTTTGTAGCAATATGCAATCAGTTTGTGTTTTAACAACCCTAAAAATTTTGGTGTCATCGGCGTATAGTAGAGCCTTTGAGTTAGATAGGCATTCCGTTAGATCATTGATGTACAATATAAATAATAAAGGCCCCAAATGGGATCCCTGTGGGACACCAGAATCTGTTTTTTTATAATCAGATGAAAAGCCTCCCAGTACAACAGCTATATTATGTTTGTTTTATAAACTGGATCCATATAAACTTATTAATTTTGTCTGACAAATTATTGGAAAAAATTTAAATTAAAATTGGACTCGTTAGTCCTTTTCTTTCCATGACAGGTGTGGCAGTTTTAGTTGGCTGTTTAATCCAGTTTTTGTCGTATATATTATCCGAAGCAGAAAAATGAGTCCAACAAACGACGCGCGAATAGAATAGAAATTTCTTTATTGTTTTTCTTTTCGGTGTTACAATCATGTCCGCTAAACGGGTGTCTCCTTTATGGAATATGTCTTAAAGATCAGTACATTTATTTTATATCGTGTAGCAAATCTACAGCTCACAGATTGTAACATATTGATGTTTTACTTCGCTTTTTATTTTAAAGTCGTTTGGTTTAAATAAATCGTCTCGACTGTCGCGTGCTATGACTGCAGCCCATTTTGCATGTCGCTGAGGATTTCTTGGAAATCTTAAATATGAAAACCATATAACGTAGGTAACAACGTCATAAAAAAGGTATCTAATACCGACTCCTTAGATTTATGTTCTGCGACGTACGTCATTTGAACTAACAAAACTAATTATTTAAAACATGTTTAAAACTATTAAATTACAACGAGTTTACACAAATTTCGTTACGTTATCAAGAGAATTTACTGGAATAAATATATCCCATCTTTTTTTCTTGTTTTTTTTGTTGGTATTTACGCAGTTTTTGACTGAACATTTAGACATATCTGACAACCAACAAGTCTGACGGTCAAAACCAGACTAAACGCAAAAGAGCCGGCCAATTCCATCAGCCGGTTCTTTTGGACTGCCATTTTTTTCGGCTGATTGTGTATCTAGTTACATATACTAAATCAATGTTCATAAGCCACATATTTAATATTTTTTGAACGCTGGCGTTGTAGCTGCATTTCTAATTATATCGGGCAATCGGTTATACATTGTTGGGCCCAAATAGTACACGGATCTTTCTTATTTAGCGAGTCTGTGTTTATCGGTGACCTGTTATGGTGTTTGTTACTGCGGAGGTGGTAATTGGTGTTTGTGCCCTTGCACTTGAATATACCTATGTTTTCCCGTGTAAACACTGCCCACATGTTGTATAAATAAACAAGGCGAGGTTAGGATCTTAACACATTCACGGCCACGCTAACCTCGTAGCGCTACGCTGTAGTCCGTAGCAGGTTAAACCTTGTATGTAGCGAAAAGCGCTCGTAGCGCTCTGACGCATATGTGTCGTCATGGGCCCTGAATGGGTTAAGGCAGCGGAACAGGTCACGTGCCGGCGCTTAATAAATGTTTCTATCTTAATTTTGGTTCATTTACATTTGCTATATAACATTCAAGATAAATCATAAAAAAAGACAATGCATGCTTAATTTAAATCTATAAAATTACTTCCGGGTGGAAAGTTTGTTGGATTTTAAATAAAAAAAACAAAAAAAAACGCTATTATAAATTAATGTTTTTCAAAACCGTATTTTTCCTGGGGTATTTGGGTGATGTGTGTTTCGTATGAGTTAATTATGTGTTTAACATGGCGTCTTGGTTTCGGCGGGAATGTCCGTTTCCTAAGTCCAACATCCTAGAACATCAAATTTTTGTAGATCTGTAATGAATGTTTTAGGATTGGCGATGTTTTAACTCAGCCATGATAAAATGGATCGCATTGGACATGGTCGTTATGTGAATTTTGAAAACGAGGAAACGGATGTTTTGTTGCGGAAAATAATAACATGCCGTCCATATAAAAAATTGCAGAAATTTCTTTAGGAAAAGGACATTGAACCAAAGGGAACTCGCCGAATTCTATGTTCGCCACCGACGCGTTTCGCCACTTTGATCAAAATAATGACTGGCTGTTGACATCTGTTGTTGAATAAAACAGTTATACGTTGATTGTGTTTGTTTCTTTCTGGCGATTGATTAATTTCATGAGTTGAAAAGAGACAAAACTGGACTACTTGGAATACATCCACTTGTTTCAATATTTTGTAAATACTGGAACTTATGGTTTTCCGATTTAAGTACTTTCCATGTTTCGTTCTTGCATGACTATTTCGGACAATATTACAAGGTCATACAATTATGTTTCTAATCTTTATCATGCCTTAATCTTATAAATAATCAATCATGTTTGAAAATCAATTTTATTTATCGCAGGTCTTTTCAAAATTCACCGCACTCGTAATTTGCTAATTTGAATTAATTATGGACATTATGGTAGACTAAGTCTTGAAGCAAAATTTGACACAATATTAGGAACTAGCGCCTCTGAATAATAACTATCAGATTTTATATTTGTAATTTGGGAAGGCTTACAAGGCTTGAAACTAAGCTTCAGTCACAAATTATAAGCGCGCTCGTGTCATACGGAAATGTCAAATTTTGTTTTTTGCACAATCCCTTAGAATATCTTGCTTGCTTATTAGGTAATTGAAAAAAAATCACCACAAGTGAAATTAAAAGTAAAAAAAAACTGGTGCTTAGTTACAAATATAAGCCTATGTCACTCCCACGACTAGGTGGAATCTAACCACACCTCACATGATACAAACCATCAAGTCGTTTGAGCGTGCCAAAGACATAAGACGTAAAGTCGTAGCCAGATAATTAAGAAAACGATTTTTTTATAAAAGAGGGTATATAGTCCGATAGAAAAAATATTACTCGCGATTCGCTTTTCTAACTTTTATTCTTTTTAGGACTCCCTGTAGGCAAAATGAATACTATCTGATTTAAAAATCGAGGTTTAAGATTCCTCGTTGCATAATTTACAAAATAGCTACGGTACGTCCGATCTGTACGGCAGACGACGCAACAGTGAGAAAGCCAAGATGGTGGCGACTGGCGGGCGTGCGTGCGCTGGCTCAGGTCTTGACAGGAGAAGAGGCGGATGTGACGTCACTGTGATGACGTGGAGTGACTAGTTTGACGCAAACGGCTACGTTCGAACGTGCGCGTGGCGCCCTCTCAAGTTCAACGAATACTGGACGTCGAACGGAACACATAATAATGTGTTTGATTAATTTTGTTTCTGATTATACGGAAGTAACCGTGTTTAAACAGTATTTAATATAGTGCACATACAGCTTCTGTAAAATTTAGGCTTTAAAAAATACAGGCGATCAAATCAACACTTTTTATTATAAGTTCATACATTGTTCCTAATTACAGTATGAACTTGTAAAAACTGTCCATTTGACCATCCGTATTTTTTTAAGCACAACTTTTACAGAAGCTTTATATAAACTAAATTCAATCTTATTTATACACAGATACCTCCATGTACTCAGAAATAAATTTGGCCAAAACATGTTATAATCATCATTAAATTTGAAAAGTCATTTTTGTATGCAGTTGTATGGGGAAAAAATCTTGTTCTTAATTATCTAGCCACAACTGTACATACATACATATACTCGAGAAACATAACCCTCCTACAGCCGGAGTCGGGTAAAAACAGGAGTACTTATAAATGATAGCATTAACTTTAAGGTGCAGTTCTTCTGCTAAACTCACAATGTGAATAATGTTAACGTTCTCTAGAATATCATTATATATATCACGCCTTGGTTATGTAACGAGAAAATTATAAAAAAAACAAATAATAATTAAAGGACAAAAAAAGTAATGGTAATGATACTAATGATAATGATTGATTTGTTAGGGCGGATATCCGTCGATTGTTATAACCAGATGTATATAAGCATTAGTATGGTAAATATATAACGCTTATATGCCTGTGACATAGGTAGGTTTTTGTCATGATTTCGTCAATTGCAATTGAATTTGTTTGGATTTTGCGCTGAAAACCATTTGGGGACGGAACTATATCGGTAAGTAAAAGGAATATGAAGTCGAAAGGTCATAATACTGATGTGCCGACGGAAAGTTTTCTATATTGCGAAATGTTTCTGCAATTTAACATAGGAAAATTTCGGAAATTTTCCTCATTTTTGTATGGGAATTGAAACTTTACGCACTGAGAAGCATAAAACTGTAACTCTTATACATAGTGTATAAGAGTTACATGTTTATGCTTCTCAGTATGTAAACTTCCTTAATTCCTCGTAAAACTTTCTAGAAATTTCCGAGAACTTTTTCCACTTTTTGGAAACTTTCCGCAATTTGCACATCACTAGTTCATAATAAACCTAATTTCATTTAATGTTAAGGGCGTGGCCACACCCAAGCAATCCACATCGATCGGCGACTGGTCAGCCACACGAATTTGATCGATCGACAAAGCAATTAACTCCAGGCAATTAACTGACAACTTGTATGGACGAAATTACAAATAATTTATAATAGTAGATTTTTTCTATGTTATGGATATATTATCAATGAAATAGTTACCTAGCGACAAAATCCAGCAAAATTTCAGACATCAAAATAATTATAACTTAACTGGCTTCTGGAAAGTCAGAAAAAATATTAATAAATGGTTTTATCTTTATTTTAGTTAATTTACATTCGCTCTATAATATTCAAGATAAAAAATCCAAAAAAATGACAAATCATGCTTAATTTAAATCTATATAATTACTTCCGAATAGAAAGTTTGTTGGATTCTTGAATAAAGCATCTTAGAATAGGTAACGTTTTAAAATAAAATAAACAAAAGAAACGCTATTATAAATTAATATTTTTTGCAACCGTATTTTGCCTGGAGATAATGAATGCTACTTTTATAACACATTTTAGCCTACCAGAGTAGCCTCTAAAGCTAAAAAAACGATTTACTCCGTCAGTTAGATTATCTAGAAATATTGGACACGATTTTTTTATTTTGTCGATCAAACAAAAAATTATGAAGATATAGCCTGTTAAAGTTCCGCGTGACGTCTCATTTATGCTAGAAAGTGTACTATTACTCCAGGCAAAATACGGTTTTGAAAAACATTAATTTATAATAGCGTTTTTTTTTCTTTATTTCATTTTAAAACATTATTCTAAGATGCTTTATTCAAGAATCCAACAAACTTTCCATCCGGAAGTATTTATATAGATTTAAAAAAAGAATGAATAGTTTTTTTTTAATTATTTATCATGAATATTAAAGAGCAAATGTAAATGAACCAAAATAAAGATAAAACCATTTATTAATATTTTTTCTGACTTTTCAGAAGCTAGTTAAGTTATCATTTTTTTGATGTCTGAAATTTTGTTGGATTTTGTAACTAAGTAACTATTTAATTGATAATATATCCATTACATAAAAAAATCTGCTATTATAAATTATTTCCAAATTTGACATATTTTCCATACAAGCTGTCAGTTCATTGCCTGGACTATTTACGGTCAGCGGCGGCGAGGCAAATTGCTTAAAATTATCTAATAAACTTATTTTTTTGTGACGTGTGCAGATGTTTTTGAGCTCTTGGTCTGCTTAGCTTATGGCTCTTAGCTTTTATTTGGCTCAACTCTGAGTCCCCAACTCCGATGATAGATTGCTAGAAAATAGAACGATTATCTATAATGTACCTAAGTATTCAATATGCGGGTTTGAGTTTAGTTGCACAGGCGCTCATTAAACGTAATGCCCATTGTTTTAACGAATTAATATGCGTCATACACATAAGACCTAGTTATAGTCCTAAAGGGACAACAGCACTAATGGACGTTTGTGAAACTGGCTCTTAATGAGGCGTTCTCTCAATAAAATAGTGTGTAATTTATCAATGAGATCAGGGTGTTTCTAAGGACTAATACCCGTTAGAATGTAAGTAATACTGTGTAGTGTTGGGTTGTTAACACTTTCATCGACATTGTATCGATAAATAGATGTACAGTTAGGGGTATTAATATACATACATGAATATCTGTACAGGATTCTATTGTCAATGTCATAAGGCGTGTACAGATATTTATATCCTTATATTAATACCCCTGACTATGCGCAGCCAATGATGTAATATAAAAAATAGGTAGATGCGTTGTCTATACGAAATTCCGTGTTTAAAAATGGCCACCAAATTCTGCCAGCATACGTTTCCATTGACAACGCGAAACTATGGCAAGCCGTGTCAGTTAACCAGGTTTTAGTGTGCCACTTTTGGAGCGCTTATAACATATCTACCTATATTTTATATTACATCATTGTAAGCTGCAGAGTCGCTTCATTTTAACCTAGAAAATGTCCAGGAAATGGTTACAATGTTTAAAAAAAATCCTGAAAATGATGTCACACGAAATTAATCGATCGATGGTCGATTGACTTGATAACACCCTTTGTCAGTGGTGAAAATAGCTGGTCTGGAGCACCTTATAAATCGATGTGCACTTTGACTGTCCATGCATTGTATGTAATGCAGTGAAGACCTACCTCGGTACGTCCGTGCATGATATATAATGCACCAGTGTATATATCGTGTGTTAATATTGGACATTTGGTGTTGGGGTAGTAAATATCCTTGGGACAGTCAATGTGTTCATGTGCCGCAGTATTGTAACTTCGAAATGGTACTAAAATCAGCCGCTTTTGTAACTGACTTTACTATGACGTTGATGAATCATTGGAGAAGTATTGTCTGTAAAATAGGATATCAGCAAAATAAACTGCCATTATAAACCTTATTGGGGTTAAATTAAAGTGCAAATTGAATATTGAAAGCGATCGCACATTACCTAGTATTACTTGCGTCCATTTGGAAGTACTTAAAGGGAAATATAATTTGGGTCAATCAACTATTTCTTGTTGTTATTCTGTTCCGTGAGCCAGGAGACATATTTACTGAGTTTCTTGGAAAATTTGTTACAACACTGACTTCTAACATACAAAAAGGGATTGAACATGACAAGAAAAGCCCACATTTAAGTAGTGAATTTAAGCCGACAAAATCGCAGTTTTAAAACGTGAGCCAGGAGACCGAACCATTAACAACTACTGACCGAAAATAGTTGATTCGCCCATTTAAAGAGCGGGAGAAGGGGCTAGGTAATTGTTTTAGTGTCTGTAATCGTAAGTTGCGTCCGTTACACTAGTAATTTGACAAGTAAGAAAATACGTTGAAAGACTAACCTTGCCAACCTGCTACCCCGTTTTAATTTTATATGACACTTAACAATAACTTAATGAAAAATGTATTAAATTGAATTGAAAAATTTGTCAACCATAGATGTTTTGTGTCGCGACAACGCGTTAGTACGGATTATTCGTGCGTGTTACCACCAAAGAAATGTGGTTACCATATGCTATTTTTTCTAGGCAACTCCCAGCTGTTACCAAATGTGTTGATGGTAACCTGCTCTGGCTATAACTACGGTTGCCATTAGGTATTGTTGAGAACTGATACGGGACTTATTATTTATTAGTGACCGAGCAGCGAGCGAGCGGTCCGCACCGCCCCTCCCTCACCTCTCCTCGCAACCGCGCGTCTCTTGCCTGCCGTCGGCTTCGAGCCTTTAGTACGTGTATATTGAAATATTGATAAACGGGACAAGTAACAACAATACGGAGCGTGATACTTAAATACGGTGACAGTCCCGTATATACGGGACGTATGGCAACCCTAGCTATAACATTAGCATTAGCTAGCATTGGTGGTATCAAATGGGAATAACCCGTCGGTACTCGCGTAGGTGATCGTGGGTGGTGTCGTATAACATAAGCAACATACGATTACAGTTTAAAGCAACCGGCCTCATCTAGGATGTTACCACGATCCGTTTTGTTTGGTGCAACCGACGCGGGTTGTTTTTGTGTGGTAACCCTCGATGTATGTATAGTGCGGATCCTTATTCAAGACCGGATCTTATCTTAAGAGTCTTAAGACCCTTCGGTTCAACAGTGCAATTGTTTAGCCACGTGCGACAAACGAATCGCGACTCTATTGTTAAAGTAGTCTATTGTTTTAAATACATGATTTACTTTAAAAACAAATTTTTAACCGACTTCAAATCAGTAGCCAAATTGCTTGAAGTTTGTCTATGAAATTTGAAGAGTTCCCTCGATTTCTCCACGATCCCATCATCAGAACTGGATTTTGGTGACAGCGGGACCAATCTGGAAGTTTCATATCAGTTCAAAAATTACCGAGTTATCGCGTAACAAACACACAAAAAAAATAACGTTGTGACAGACGGACAGAGTCGCACCCATAAGGGTTCCTTTTTGGTACGGAACCCTAAAAACGAAGTCGAAACGTGTTTGAAGTCGGTTAAAAATGGTCCACATTGCTAAGTAGTATTTTTTAACGTGGACCACCGTTCCTTACACATAAAGCCTTTTAGTTGAAAAAGTGTTGATGTTTACTATGTTTATTTTACGGAGTGGTTACACTTAACAATAAAAGACAATCGCTTTGTTTACCACTAACAATGAAAGACAATTGCATTGTTTACTTAGCACAAATATAAGTGAATTCTATCTAGAAGGATCCGCACCATAAAAACCATGAAAGTTAAACCGATATGATGTGAAAGCAATAATGTAGCTAGAGTAAGCAGTCTCACACGTGTTCATCGGAGCGAGTGTACTTTCTGTTGTGACGTTGTGTGCATAGTTTGTTGTCCGTTTTTGTATATCGTAATTATGAATTATAATTAATATAGATTACTCAAAAGAACGCTTTTTTCATCCAGACGGTTACCTCGTGCATAGTGATGCCTGAAGTGGTCGCAAGTTGAGACGATAAAACAAACTTAAAAGCAGGGACTGATTTCGGTTACGGTTGTACCGGTATGAAACCGGTATTCCATTACGGTACCGTTATGTCGTAAAGGTTATGCGCGCTGCGCGAACATAACGGTACCGTAACCGTTTTGAAATAACGGTTAGCGGTATCAGTTTTAAATGATACCGAAACCTTTATAATACCGGTATTATAAAGGTAGCGGAAAATTAAGCGAGCTGGCACTCTACAGAGGAAGCATTGGCTACTAAACATTTAAATACAAAAAGACAAAACGGCAATGCCTTTGCCGGCGGTTTGGCAACAACTCCAGGCCAAAATCGATGTATCGGTACCTTTACATTTCGATAGCGAAATATAAAGGTTCCGCTACCGAAACCGCTATTTGACAACCGATATGACGTCATACCGGTACTTTTCGGTTATGCAGTCCCTGCTTCAATCAGCACTTTTAAAAGTGCTGATAGACACACTGCATTCACATATAACTAATCACTTTAACCTTTGGATCCATCCAACGGCGGCGTTAACTCATTCGCCGCCACTGACTTGAACTCAAGTTTGTCATTGCCACCGAATTGGAAATGGATGAAAATTTTAGAAGTGCCTGATTATTTTTTGGTGATAGGAATAGCCTTCCTTAGCACCAGAAAAAAGTTGCAGACTTTTCAGCTGCGTCAATTATTTTTGAAAAATATAAACAGTTTAGTACTTAGACCTTATAACAAAAATAATCATCATCAATCATTATATCGGCCGAAAGACGTCCACTGCTGGACATAGGCCTTCCCCAAAGAGTGCACACAATGACCGGTCCTGCGCCACCCGCATCCAGCGGACTCCCGCGACCTTTACCAGGTCATCAGTCCACCAGCCCACGCCGCGCCTTCCGGTACGTGGTCGCCACTAGAGAACCTTTCCGTCCCATCGGCCATCGGTTCTACGTGCAATGTGCCCCGCCCCCTGCCACTTAAGTTAAGCGATTCGGAGGGTTATATCGGTTACTTTGGTTCTGCGGATAGCTTCATTTCTGATGCGATCACGCCACAGATGTATGATTATAAGGAGATCGGACATAGCGGCCGATTTGTATAGAGTGAGCCTGTCGCAAGTACATTAACCCACACAACGCCCAAGTAATTGACAAGACAAAGCACGCACACATCTAAAACACACACACTTGTATACCTACACGCTTATTTGACAATAAGCGCGCATCATATCAGGCATTTTGGGAAAAAACGTAATATTCTCTGCGATCAGCACGCGTGCACAGTATGGCAGTGTATGCCCATTGAGCATACAGCTGCGACACGGCCGTCGGCGGCTTGTCCTCTCTCTAGTATTCTATGCTCTGAGGATCACGCAGAACAATAAGGTAGGTAATTAAAATAGTATTTTGATGTGGTTTTCGTCTGTAAGCAGTATATGAAGTAAAGTATATTAGCTAGAATATACATGTTTATGTCCGATGCGGCATATCTAGCCGCTCCTACCATTGAAGAATAAATTGACAATGAAATTTAATTTAACTATAATAGGAAATAGTTTAAATTAAAAATCGAATAAAACGTAACAAATGCAACTAACTATATGATCTAATCTAGAAAGGTATACCTACATTTTATACCCTTGGGCAGTCCTTTATATAGGCCTCAAGTTAACTCTTCCTGGTTGTACGATTACAGACCGATCAACCATAGATATATAATACCAGTTTGGTGCAACCCGCCCTTATAGGTACTTGCCAGTACCCAACGAGTACATTATGTCGAAAATCTTCATTTATTAAAACTTACTTTCTAATTATATTGCATTTATTAACAAGCTACAACAAAAAACTAAACTATTCAAGCCCATGTTCGGCCATCACTTTATCTTCAAGTTCCAATATTTTTAGTCTGACAGTGATATGGTTCCTCATTTCGAAATACGTCAGCACTGATGACAGGACCAGCTGGAAAGCTCCAATGTATACCAATGTTGAGTAGAAGGGCTTCGTTAGTTTGCCTAGGAAGTCGAAGATTACTTTAGGCCCCTGTATTAAGTTTGGTACTCTGTAGGTGGAGTATCTGCTGGCGAACTGAAAAAAAAAGAGTATAAGTATACTGTTAGTAAGTACAAGGTGATTGGGTGATATAAAAGTCAAAGAACAGAAAAATCATCATTATCCTACCGTATTTCCCGGTTGTATCCTGTAGCCTGGGGTTCGGTTTGGCACCTAATCTCAAGATTTGGCGAAGGCACTAGTTTTTACGAAAGCGACTGCCATCTGACCTTCCAATCCAGACGGAAAACTAGATCTTATTGGGATTAGACTGGTTTCCTAACGATGTTTTCCTTCACCGACAAGCTAATAGTTACTGTTAATCTTTTCGACGCATATATCCGCAGGTTCAACGCCAACGACTGATATATGCGTCGAAGGGTCCAGCGCGATAGCAACCTTCTTGCATTGACATAAGGTTTAACTCCGTACTAAATGTCTTGTTGATTTGGCGTGTGGTTGACAACAACTTTTCTCTTTGACAGAGTGTTGAAAAGGCAACTTTTTTTTGTTGTTATCGTCCCGTTAACAATAGAAAGATTCTTAGAGAAATTGTTACAATATGGACTCCTAACATGCCTAGATGACTACAAAAAGTCTATACAACAAGTGAAATCAAAAGATATTTCAAAAAACCCAACTGCTTTTTTGCAAATATTATGGCATGTCACTCCTACGATTATGAGGAATCCAACGACAGACACCTCATATGTCGAAATCCGTCAAACGGTTTAAGCTATAGGGCGTGTCAAAGAATAAGACATACACACATACATACCTACATACATACTTACACACATTCATACATACATACGTACGCTCGAAAAACATAACCCTCCTCTCCTTTGGCAGTTGGGTAAAATGGGGAGTCACGGCTCCTTTAGGATACAACCAGGAAAGACGGTAGGAGGATGATGAGTAATTATGAATGAACATACCATTAAAGCTGAAGTGGGGCCCAGAACCATGGGGTAGGCGATGCCGAAGCCCCACTGAATGGCGGCAGATTTGAGCTCGTAACAGATAGGGCAGGCTTCTTTCTTCATTAAGAGCATTTCGGTTGATATTAACTGAAATCAATATGTCTATCAAGAATATAATTTAGTATATATTTCGTGTGATTCGAACCTGCGACCTTCTGGCATGCGAGGCCAGCCGCTGCTACTAACTGAGCTAACAAATATTTCCATTTTATTTGAAATTGGGCATGACCCCCGTTCCGGGTCATTCCTGTTGCAAAGGTTGTCGATCGCGATTCAACGCGGCAATGCGGCGAGTGTGATGGGCACCTTTGCACCCGGAATGACACGGGGCGGGTTATTTGACTAAGTTTTATTGACTTGTAAACCTATCTAATATTATAATTCATTTATTTATTCAACCAACTTGGATCATACATTTAAATACTATACACAAACCATAAAAAATACAAATACAGTCATGTCAAGGTTAGTAGGTAAATTTCATCTTACATCTAAAGTGTTAGTAGACATTATTTCCCATTACATGCAGTGCACTGCAATGGTTTAGGTAGGCACCATCCAACCTGCCTGCAAACATTGCCATTATGACTTTTATTGTACTATGTTCTATGCAAATAAAGATAAAAAATTGAAATTTATGAAAATAGTGTTACTGAAGTGGGTTGAAGGGGCTATACAATGTATTTCTGTAATTTCTTTGCTATTTATTATTAAGCCAGGCTGAGATTCCGAGTATTACCAAACTAAATTTAAGGCTACATCAGGAACTAAATACTTCGTTTTGGATAATACTTATTCGGTATGTTAAGAATCCAATAAATCATGGGTCATCAATATAATCTATATAAACGTTAAAGTCCTGACCGACTCACTGTCACACTCACTTAAATGAACGCCCAAACCGTTGAACCTAGAAAGCTGATTTTTTCACAATATCGGGTTAAGGGATTTTTGAAAGTTGCGCCCTCAAAGGCGTAAAAAAGAGGTTGAAAGTTTGTATGGGGATGGAGTAAAATTTTAAGTGAGAGACTTGAAACTTTGTGTATGGTCTCCTTATTACAATACAAGAGAAAATACTTGAAACTTTGTGTATGGTCTCCTTATTACAATACAAGAGAAAAGACTTGAAACTTTGTGTATGGTCTCCTTATTACAATACAAGAGAAAAGACTTGAAACTTTGTGTATGGTCTCCTTATTACAATACAAGAGAAAAGACTTGAAACTTTGCGTATGGTCACCTTATTACAATACAAGAGAAAAAACTTGAAACTTTGCGTATGGTCACCTTATTACAACACAAGAGAAAAAACTTGAAACTTTGTGTATGGTCACCTTATTACAATACAAGAGAAAAGACTTGAAACTTTGTGTATGGTCTCCTTATTACAATACAAGAGAAAAGACTTGAAACTTTGCGTATGGTCACCTTATTACAATACAAGAGAAAAAACTTGAAACTTTCTGTATGGTCTCCTTATTACAATACAAGAAAAATAATTTTAGGGTTTTAGAAAACAACCCTAAGCGGGTTAAATAGGGGTGCAAAGTAGGGCTTTAACCCTTTTGCTGGACCCAACTTTAATTTGATGGTTTTGGGGGGAGGTAGAGCCCCCTTCATTCCCCCCCCACCCCAGCTCCTGGATCCACTCCTACACATGCTTACACCAACTTACATGTCTATGAAACAGCGCAGTCATCAATCCAGGCATCAATGAGATTGGTATCACTGAAGAGAAGAAGCCGAAATTGCCCAACTTGAGTTTCTTCCTGTAATGATCGTTGATGATCACACCAGACAACGCGCTCACACCTCCCAGGACTGCTGACCCGTGGCGGAGCGCCCATCTAAATCAAGTATTAAAAAAAATGGTATAAGGATTTCTCCAGGTGCCATCTTCTCCATGAGTGGGTCCCTGAATTTTGCGGTAGATTTTCCATTCTGCTACTAGCAATACATGTTCTTCTCTTTGTGTTAGAGTCAAGGCTTCGCATCCATACCTACATCAAGCGTACGGGGGATGCCCAGCTGGTCAAGGCCTGTTGGGATTCCTAGATACTAAAAGGGTGACAACAGTCAAAAGATTTGAATTAACTCCGGGCTGTTGTCTGGACAGAAGTGGCATTGGACAAGGAAGCCTGGCAGTCTTTAGTGTCGGAGGCCAAGATCCACTTCGGGTGTTGCGACACAGCAGTAAGTAATTTATACTTACTGAGATATTAGTGGGTTCATACAAGTTTGTGGCAAACAAACAATTAGCCCCCAAATTAAAAAGGGTGCTGTTAAGCCGTCTGCCATTTCAAAACAAGTTCTCAAATAAGCTATATGGGAGCCTTTCTGTTTCTTACGATGACTCTATGTGATTCTTCCTTTGATTAACCATGTCTTTAGTGATTAACTTCTCGCCTAAGTGATTTGTAATCTTAGAGAAATAAATAAATCTGAAATTTAAATTTTTAGCAGATACGCACAGCAATGAGTTAAAGCCGCTGCTTAGACGTAGGAATTCGTCAAATGAAGGATACTTTCAACGCAGTATAACATAAGCTCTGGCCTTTAAAAAATAAAGTTAGGTTAGAAATCAGTCTTATTAGGAAATTTGGGGAACTCTATAAAATATAGGCGCGCTATGAATTAAAAGCAGTCCCTTACGTGTCGGAGAAAGAATCCCAGTTGGAAATAATTTCCCAAACGTAATTAGTAGCCTCAACTTTTGAAAGTTCGACCGCGTCTTTCGGCAGCGCTCCAGATTGTCTTAGAGCCATAACGGCGGAGTTATTTCACTTTACAGTTACTATTTACTCTTATAAATCACAACAACATCTCAGGTATTAAACTAGTATACAGAAAATGTTATATTTTTGTGGTTTTATCTTTCTTTTTTTGGATATTTTGTTCAGGCAAATGTCAACTTCAAAATCAGCTGGTTGTCAATGTCAAAAATGGAACGTTCGGATATCACGACACGAGATATAATGTGACCACCATCCGTATCAGATAATCTGAAAACACGTCCCCATGCATACATTTATTTTCACGAGTCTTTTTTCTTTCTTCCTTCACTACTTACCTAAGTGCGAAATGGACGAATGTTTTACCTATGTTGGACGTATACGCAGTCATTGAAAACAACTGCAGTGTTGTGCTTTTTCCGTACAACAACGGTTAGGTAGTTAGTGCAGAAATAAGTTGTGACGTCATATAGGGAACATTACTGCAATGTTCTGCCGCCAGAGGCAGCACTACCACTAATAGTAAAACAGTATAAAAATATAGGGATTCACACACACATGCACAATTCATTGTCAAATGAGTGACAAGGATGCTTGCATAGACATTACCGCAAGTGGGAACGAGTTACAATGTCAACGCTGCTAGTGTCGCCACTTCCGAAGAGTTTTGCGTAATGTTCCCTACGATACTTGATGATTTCGATAAGTTTTTGATAAGACCTAATGCCACGAGCCGGGGTTCGAACCTACTATCCCCAGATTGAAAGTCACGTACCTTTCTTCTCGACTACAGTGCACCATGCACTGCACTCACACCGATTAAGTCGCATAAATGGGGAATGGATGAAAATTTTAGAAGCACTAGAAAAAAGTTGCAGACTTTTCAGCTGCGTCAATTATTTTTTGAAAAATATTAACAGTTTCCTCACTTACGTTTGGGGTTTAGAACGGCGAATGAGACACTTTCCTTAATCCGTCTCATTTACAAAATCATTACCAGTGTCAGTTTACCACGGATTTTTAAGAGCAAAGTGTCTTATTTGCCGTCCTAAACCCAAAACGTAAGTGAGGAATCTGTTAATATGTTTCCAAAATAATTGACGCAGCTGAAAAGTCTACAACTTTTTTCTAGTGCTAAGGAAGGTTATTCATCACTAAAAAAATAATCAGGCACTTACTTATAACATTTTCATCCATTCCCCATTGTTCGGTTGGACCCATTTGGTACGGAACACTAAAAAATTACGCTGTATTTGGTTACGACTGAACATGGTTGTCTGCGATGCGGCCAGAAAGCATTTATTATGCTCAGACAATTCTCTAGGGAGCACCGCACCTGGTGTTTGACAGGCACAAACAACCTTGTGCCAAGGGCGACAATTTGTTCGTAGAAAACCACTGAGACTGAAAAAAAAACTCGAATAAATTCATTATTTCGCAATATTAGCGGTCGTTAAGACAATTTAATTCAATTATAACTTCAATGATACCTATATTACGTATTAATAAAATACTAGCTTTTGCGCCAGACTTCGTCGGCGTGGAACTAGTTTAATATAGTACTTCCATACAAACTTCCGCTTCGGTGACCAGCGGTAATGGCTACCGGGATATAAAGTAGGGTAAGGTGGTTGACAATGGATCACTCCATTTTTCATTGCCCGTAGCTCGAGAAATAATTGTGCTATAAGCATCAATTATGCACTATAGTATACATAATTTATTCAAAATTCATTATTTTCTGTTTTAATTACTTAATTGTAATAAACTTGTCACCAGCAAAGCTTTTTAAAAAAAATGGGATTTAGCCCACTGTGCACCAGGGGGTGTGAACACTGGGCATACCAGTAGTTCACAGTGGGCCAAAGAGAATTAGATGAGCAAGGTTAGGGCGAAACCAATGAAAAACGAGCATCTTTTCTTTATTTTATTATAAGAATCAGTAATATGTAATTACTTACTATAATTAAGAAAACCTGACTTAGTAGGCAAATAATCATCTAAGAGATCACATTTCAATGTCTGCTGATGCTTGGCGAATACTGGTCCCGTTATTTATGGCAAGTAATGCATTTTGCATTCATTCAGCGGGTATTCTGCCAACTTTTCGAAATGTGGCCTTTTCCTCGGCATTCTGAAAAAAAAACTTATGTATGTATGTAGGTATGTAATGGCAACGACGAATGGGTCAAGTACACATTGTGTCATATGACGTATGAATGTATGTGAAAAACGGGACTGAGCGAATGTAAAATGAAGTCTATTGACATAAGTATGTTTTGATTTGACGATTAGTTGTAAGAAACCCGCACGATTGTATTGGCCAGGTGCCAAAGGAATAAGTATTGGCAACGACGAATGGGTCAAGTACACAGTGGGTTATATCACCCACTGTGTACTTGACCCACTTGATCCAGTGTCAACCCACATACCGAAAATATTTAAAAAATATAAATAAAAAAGTATAAATGTTCACAAAGAAAAAATGATCGTACCTTGAAATACCTTATTAATCAAGTTATAAATAAAAACATAAAAAATAGTTATTGTGCAACTCATTTAGAAAATATATTTTAAATTCCAACGTAAATGTTAATCCTGCGCAGTGATGACACTGACACGCATGCACATGACGTTGCGTTAGCGCAGTCGCACGGGCACTGAGCTAGTAGGGACACGTTGGCTAGAGGTGTGTGTCGTGTCGCGCGGACTAAAGTATTAAAAAAATACCATTCGTTTTGCCGATGTGTGCGTTACCTACTGTGCACCAGCAACCCACTGTCCCCTATTCTATGCCCTTCCCTGAGATTAAAACTATCTCCACACCAAATTTCATCTTAATCGTGTCAGCGATTTAAGTGTGAAAAGGTGACAGACACTTAGATAGAGTTAGTTTCGCGTTTATAATATACTTAATATTAGTATGGATAGTATACCTATAGATGTATGTCTGTCTGTGGCATCGTATTTTCCAAGTGAATGAACTAATTTGCACGCATTCATCTGAAGTAGCAATACGTAAGCAATAACTGGCGTGAACCTAGTGCTGCGGCAAGGGATCGGCATTTTTAGCAATGATCGAGCTTATAATTTGTCGGCTTGTTATAATTCGTGACCTGTGTGACATTTGAAGGTACTTCCTGCGTCCACGCATAGGTACGTATTATGTATGTAGGTACACAATGGGTCTCTCTAAGTATTTAGTCTAATTCATGACTTTCCTAAGCTAAATATATCTTAACTCCCACATTGACAAATATCTTAAATTACACGATAATCAATTTGGATTTAAGCCGGGATTATCCACAGAAACTGCAATTTTGGGTCTTAAGCATACTGTCAAGTACTACACGGACCGACAGACAAATGTATACGCATGCTACCTTGACCTATCTAAGGCATTCTATATGGTGAATTACGACATCCTCTGGGCGAACTATACTCAGGCACAAGACAGTGCTCTTCGTGTTCAATTTAATAACGCATTCAGGATGCTGATGGGGCTGCCCCGATATTGCAGCGCGTCAGGGATGTTCGCAGAGGCGAGGGTGGACTGTTTCCACACTACTATTCGCACGCGATGTACATCCCTGGTGCGTAGGGTACGGGCCAGTGCCAACAGCATCCTGAAAATGATCGCTGAACGGATGGACTGTGGGTATCTAAACCACTGCTGTATGATGCACACAAACACACATGTTAACTACGAGGTCGCATAACATTTGACTTTTTTTTTAATTTAAATGAGTAATTAATTATTTAACTTGACATCTTGTACATTTTTAATTTGAATTTTTCATATACATATTATTTTAATTGACTGTACTTAGCTACTTACCTTTAATGTAAATTTCGTTCTGGCCTAAATTGTATTGCCATAATTATTGCTTTAAATTGACTATGTGTGCTGTTCTATTATTTTTATAGTTACTAATATTAAGCTAAGTATTATTTTATTACTTAACAATAATGATCCATGTTGGTCCCTGAATAAATGAATTGAATTGAATTGAATAAAGCCATTTTTTTTTGTTGGACGCTTTATCTGCACAAATGATGATTGCCCCTTTTAAAAATCAACTAGCCAGCCGCGCAGATTCGCCCGCCTATCGCAAAGAACGCAGGCAAACCCGCGGGACAAAATATAGCCTAAGTACTAAATCATCCAGAAAGTAACCATCCAGAAAGTCCATTCTACACGCAGGCATTCTATTCGCCATCTAAGGTTCCACCCTTATGTTGTTGATTTTACCACTGATTCGCACGAAGCGCTTTGCTTCCAGTTTTCTCGCGAGGACAACTAAAGAGTGGAATTCACTTCCGGCAAACCTTTTCCCAGCTACTTATAACTTGGACAAGACGAGAGTGAATACGCACTATCTAGGTATGCATGTAACACCCTCTACCTCATCATCACTTACCATCAGGTGAGATATAGGTCAAATGCGTACCTACGTATAAAAGTAGTAAAAAAAGGTGAAAGAAGTTTTGCAAGGTTCTCTATTGGAAGGCATAAAGTCATTTGTACTATTATTGTTACGCATAATTGCTTTTCGCCGAATTAGTGATGTGCATAATTCTCATTACGCATAATTATATACGCATAACATTAAAAAGCATAAATACTGAAAGCATAATCTTCATGAAGACTAATGTCAAATAGCATAAGCACAAATAGGCATAATAATCAATTGGCATCATATCGAAATGCATAATAAAAAAAAGTTATGTACAAATGGATCATATAGTAATAAAGTGATACCTACCTATCTACCCGTTCAAAATCCCTGAAATTTAGATTCTAGCCTATGGTTTTCTTAGTAGTAAATTGCCTAATGTTCATTAGTAGTAAGTTTTAATAAAAGGTTTTTCCGCTCTTTTATAAAAAAAAAACCTCGAAGACGAAAGCGGGAGCAAGGCTCCCGCTTCCATCTCCTAACCTATCTGCGATCCGATTCGGTTTTGCCACTAAGCCCCTGTTCCATAGTACTTACGCTACGATCACTCTCATTGATTGATCTCAGAGAAAGTCTTCAAGGTTATTTTTTTTTATAAAATAGCGGAAAAACTAATACTATGACAATAACTAAACTGAGTTTTATTCATCTATAAAACTGAAATTATGGATTATGAGATAATGAGAGATATACCAAATAATTATTAGCCCAAACAATAGTATGCGTAATGTTAATGTGTATTCGGCCAATAAAGCTCAGGTCAACTGAAATTATGCTATTAGCGTAGTATGCCAAAAAAGTATACGTAGTAGGCCAAAGTATTATTATGCGACAGTATTATTATGCCAATATAAATTATGCCAAATCAATTATGCGAAACCATATTAGTCAAAAAAAAAGTATGCCAATGAAGGGGATCCCGTTTTGCAATCGGATAAGCGGTTCTGGGGAGTGGGGATCCATTACATACAAACTTACAAAGCTACATGATATGTTCTTCTTCTACCTAGCGTTATCCCGGCCTTTGCCAGGGTCCGCTTTCCTATTCGCTTTCCTCCACTTTGCACGATCCAGGGCGTCTTCTTTTGTGAGCCCGTTTTATTCGCTCATGTCGGCCTTCACGACATCCAGCCATCGCTTCTCAGGTCTGCCGCGGGGTCGAGGGCCGTCGAGGACTAGACCAAGGCATTTGTTCCCTACGTAGTCAGTTGGCCTGCGAGAGAACCAACAAAGGCGACATTCCTGGAGCTTATCCGCTACGTCACGAACTCCGAGGCTGCCCCGGATGTACTCGTTACGAATGCGATCCGCACGCGTAACGCCGCACATCCACCGCAACATCTTCATTTCAGTAACGCGAAGCTCCTGAATGTGCCTTCCAAGAACTGGCCACGTCTCGCTGCCATATAATAGGACTGGTCCGATGATGCACTTGTACACTAGCCCTTTGAGTCGAAGTGGTATTATGTTAGTTAGTTATTAGTATAGATATGTTATTAACATATTTTTCCTAAGAAGAATTTTTTGTGTGATTGAGTTACAGAATATCCAATCATCTAAACATCCAGCTTTTCATATTTAGGTAAAATGTCATCACATACCTACCTACCTTCAACAGTATGACTTGAGGAACCCTAATTTTAATATTCGTTACATATATTTCTGATACCTCTACAACGTAAATATGTCTGTGCCCCACGAAGTATCTACATACCTACAAGCTAGTGCTAAGTTAGCCACGACACTTTTACTTGAGTTAGTTTAACATGGGTCAAATGAAAGTGACATGTCCTTTGTACCACGGTTTTTTAACGCGTTAATTATGAGTATGAAGCCAGGTGTAGTGAAAGTATTTTTTCAATAGCCTTATGCTTTTGCGGGTAAGTATTATACATAACTAAGTAAGTACCTAGTATTTTATTGCATTCACTAGTGGTGTTGAACCTTAATTAAGGAGAGACTTCGCCTCCATACCCTATGCATGTTCTATTTGTATCGCCTATACAATACATAGATCTTAAGGTTCGCAACATTCGTGTGACTATTAAAAAACAAAGGTGACAATGAGTAAAACGTCTAATGATACAATTAATGACACCCGCAGTCAATAAATAAGTCGCGGTGCAAAAGTTTAGTAATTTAACTAATTACTTAGAGAAAAGTTAATTGGTAAAAAACTAGTCCTTCGCCAGTTGGTGCCGCCGCGTCATAGAGAAATGTTTCTCCAATGAGTCCTGTTGATCTGGTAACTTTATTTAATTTTTATAGCAAGGTAGGTAGGTATATACTCTACATTTTTTTATCCTTTTTGCTCAATTTTTATCGATTAATGATTTAGAAATATTCATGTTCATCACTCAAATATTTGCCTTTACCTTTGGGTTTCGAACCTAGGACTGCCCGCGTCAGCTTTGTAGGTATTAGGTAGGGTCACTTAAAGTCGTACATCACTTGATCTAGTAACTAGACATTCATATTTCCACCCCCTTCATATAAGTACCTAATTTTTGATGGAAAATAAAAATGGATATTGAAGTTTCTCATTTTCAATATATTTGGATTAGCCTTAATTATTTATAATACGTACCTACATACTGGTAGTTAGCTAGTTTAAGTATGCCAATGATTGTTAAAGCCATTACAGATTTTGCAATTTGTCACAACAACCTACAGAGATGCAGCTATAGTTGGTTTGAACACAGAATAAATTCGTACAGAAAGTCTTCTGTCAAACAAAACTGATATGTTACTCCACCGCATAGCTCGTGCTCTTTCGCCCTAGTTAAGGTTGTCGCGTTTTGTGCTTCGAGCAGCATCGCGCTCTACCGCATAGCACGTGCTCTTTCGCCCTAGTTAAGGTTGTCGCGTTTTGTGCTTCGAGCAGCATCCCGCTCTACAGCATAGCACGTGCTATTTCACCCTAGTTAAGGTTGTCGCATTTTGTGCTTCGAGCAGCATCCTGCTCTACCACATAGCACGTGCTCTTTCACCCTAGTTAAGGTTGTCGCATTTTGTGCTTCGAGCAGCATCCTGCTCTACCACATAGCACGTGCTATTTCGCCCTAGTTAAGGTTGTCGTGTTTTGTGCTTCGAGCAGCATCCCGCTCTACCGCAAAGCACGTGCTCTTTCGCCCTAGTTAAGGTTGTTGCGTTTTGTGCTTCGAACAGCATCCCGCTCTACAGCATAGCACGTGCTATTTCACCCTAGTTAAGGTTGTCGCATTTTGTGCTTCGAGCAGCATCCTGCTCTACCGCATAGAACGTGCTCTTTCACCCTAGTTAAGGTTGTCGCATTTTGTGCTTCGAGCAGCATCCTGCTCTACCGCATAGCACGTGCTCTTTCACCCTAGTTAAGGTTGTCGCGTTTTGTGCTTCGAGCAGCATCCTGCTCTACCGCATAGCACGTGCTCTTTCGCCCTAGTTAAGGTTGTCGCGTTTTGTGCTTCTAGCAGCATCCTGTTCTACCGCATAGCACGTGCTCTTTCGCCCTAGTTAAGGTTGTCGCGTTTTGTGCTTCTAGCAGCATCCTCCTCTACCGCATAGCACGTGCTATTTCGCCTTAGTTAAGGTTGTCGCGTTTTGTACTTCGAGCAACACGGAAGGGAGTAGACATTCGCACGATTTCCCCTCCGCAAAGTGGGCATGGTTCGTACACAGAAATTGATGAAAGTGTGCAAGTTTTTTCGGTGTAGGTATTGTGTCATTTTTGATGTATTAATATTACAGTTTTGTTTTTGCATTTGCGTGCAAATTTCCCCGCCCCGGCCTCGCAAGAAATTACAGAATTATTTGACTGTAATACAGGGTGGAATTTCATAAACTGTACATAATAAAAGGAGAAAAATTTCAGCCAATTTCATCGGTTAAACGGTGTTTTTTTTTTTTTCTAGTCATTAGTTTTTTTTTTACAGAATTTTGAAATTTTTTGTAAAAACTCGGGTAATACACCTAATTCAGACGGTATAACTTTTGATCCAATGGTCCTAAAATGAAAATAAAAAATGCAGAGTATTACCAAAGGACAGGTTAATAATTCTTAATAACAATAAAAAACCAACTAGAAGAGAAAATCCGCAAAAAAAATATTGTTTTTGAAAAATGGCTACAAAAATTACGAATTTTAAAAGAAAAACACAATTTTCTGAAAAAAAACGCAGATTTAGTTACCATTTTTTTTGCTTAGTATTAAACCTCACTTAATGCCGATTCTAAAACCGTTTTTAAACTGTCTCAGACTTTGAAAAATACCACGCAAATGGGTACGTAAATCAAACCATAATTTTATTAATTTTAATCCTCTTAAAATCCTTAATGACAGTTTGTTCACAGGTAGTTGAAGGGTGTTATTGGGTTTTAGGTGGAAATAACAAATTACGTACTTAGTATTAATCCTCACTTAATGCCGATTCTAAAACCGTTTTTAAACTGTCTCAGACTTTGAAAAATACCACGATAATGGGTACGTAAATCAAACCATAATTTTATTAATTTTAATCCTCTTAAAATCCTTAATGACCGCTTGTTCCCAGGTAGTTGAAGGGTGTTTTTGGGTTGAAGGTGGAGATAACATGAGGGGTATAAAGGCATTGGGCAATAGGTCAACTATTCAGTCGCTCGCAAATCGCAATTGCTTGTCTTTGCTCGCCACTTCTTTGATTACTCCAGTACTTGTTCAGTTTGAATCATCATGCCCCGCTTACGAGAGTTTTCGCCGTTACAAATAGCCAACATGCACTATTATTATGGATTGTGCCATGGATCTGCAAGAGCTGCGTGTATCGCCTATTTGGAGCAGTATCCTAATGACGTTCCAAGACCTGCTGCTCGCCACTTTCAAGAAGTTCATCGCCGGTTGTGCAATATTGGCCTGGGATACGGTGGCCGAGATCGCCGAGAGCCAGGAAACATAATTGATGTTGCCATAGAAGAAGCAGTTCTCAGAGACTTGTACGCGGACCCAACCACGAGTCTAAGACGCTTGGCATTGAGGCACGGAATCTCAAAATTCTCTGTCTGGAAAATTTTGAAGAAGGAAGGACTGCATCCATTTCATTATCAACGGGTACAAAATTTGCAAATTGGCGATGCCCGCGTTAGGTGTGTTATGTCGACTTGGATACTTGGCAATATCAGAAGGGATCCGGAATTTACTAGAAGAATTTTATGGATGGACGAAGCAAGATTTACTCATACGGGAATAACTAACTTCAGAAATTTACACACATGGGCTCACGATAATCCAAACCTTACCATCTAATTTTCAAGACCAATTCTCCATAAACGTTTGGGCAGCGGTACTCGACGATCAATTGATTGGACCAGTCTTCTTACCGAATACTTTGAACGCCGACAGATTTTTACTGTTACTGAGAGACGAGCTCCCAGAGCTTTTGGAAGATGTGATGTTAGATGTGAGACAACGCCTGTTTCTCCAAATGGATGGATGCCCAGCTCATTGGGCATTAAGAGTTCGACATTTTTTAAATGAGCAATATCCCAATAGGTGGATCGGCCGAGACGGCCCCGTTGGATGGCCTGCAAGATCGCCTGATATGACGCCGTTGGATTATTTTCTTTGGGGTGATATGAAGCAACGGGTATATCACATAATCGTCAATACCGAAGCAGAATTGCACGACAGAATTTTAAATGCAGCACAAGAAATAAAACATAATCCGGGAATGATTCGACGGGCTACGCAACAAATTCAAGCTCGGGCCACATTGTGCCTTCAAGAAAGAGGAGGTCATTTTGAACAATTAATACCATACAGGGAACGCCCTTTGCAATAAGTTTTTTCTTTAATAAAGGTTTATCAATCGAATTTATGACTTTTAATTAAAATACATGATTTTATTTACGCAATTTTTAGGACTACTTTTCTTCCTATTGTTTTCTCTACCTAAAACCCGATAACACCCTTCAACTACCTGGGAACAAGCGGTCATTAAGGATTTTAAGAGGATTAAAATTAATAAAATTATGGTTTGATTTACGTACCCATTAGCGTGGTATTTTTCAAAGTCTGAGACAGTTTAAAAACGGTTTTAGAATCGGCATTAAGTGAGGATTAATACTAAGTACGTAATTTGTTATTTCCACCTAAAACCCAATAACACCCTTCAACTACCTGTGAACAAACGGTCATTAAGGATTTTAAGAGGATTAAAATTAATAAAATTATGGTTTGATTTACGTACCCATTTGCGTGGTATTTTTCAAAGTCTGAGACAGTTTAAAAACGGTTTTAGAATCGGCATTAAGTGAGGTTTAATACTAAGCAAAAAAAATGGTAACTAAATCTGCGTTTTTTTCAGAAAATTGTGTTTTTCTTTTAAAATTCGTAATTTTTGTAGCCATTTTTCAAAAACAATAATTTTTTTTGCGGATTTTCTCTTCTAGTTGGTTTTTTATTGTTATTAAGAATTATTAACCTGTCCCTTGGTAATACTCTGCATTTTTTATTTTCATTTTAGGACCATTGGATCAAAAGTTATACCGTCTGAATTAGAAGTATTACCCGAGTTTTTACAAAAAATTTCAAAATTCTGTAAAAAAAAAACTAATGGCTAGAAAAAAAAAAAAACACCGTTTCACCGATGAAATTGGCTGAAATTTTTCTCCTTTTATTATGTACAGTTTATGAAATTCCACCCTGTATTTATAGCTAAGGCGACTCCCTTCCACTAGGAAGGCCGTGTTCCTCGAAGGTTTTGTGTCAACGCCGGCTGCGCGACTATGTGCGAACGATATCGAAAGTGTGCGAGCACCTCAGAGATGTGCGGAAGCCAAGTGTAGTCTGAGTGGAAAGAGGAACAGGCCTGGTAAAATACAGTACATACCTTTCATTATAACTATCATGAAGCGTTCATAGCCCAGCGGCGCCTGCGAATCTGAAACGATAACGCATCAGGTAAAGCAAAGATGGCAGCGGTCAGTCCTTGGATGGGTGACCGCCTGTTTGAGTGGTTACTATAATTGAGCGCTTCCGTGCTTTGGGAGGCACGCTAAGCAGTTGATCCCGGCTGCTGTCTATGACAGTAGTCGTTAAGCCGAGTTAGAGGCCTTCGGGCGGGTTAAGAACCTCTAACAGTCGAGTTGCCCACTCACTTGACAAAAGGGGGACAACTTTCACTTGCGTCCGAAGGAGCTACCCACCACAACCCTGCACGTGTCCCCTGGGTGGTACTAAAGAGTGACAAACTTAAAGGCCAAATAATGTATGCCATACGATTAAATAAATTCTAACTATAGTTCCGTCAGTTATGACAAATTGCATAGTTTGGCTTGGTTGCTTTATTAGGAAACAAGGAAGGAAGGTTCTAATCAACCAATCGTACGTCACCCTTGATTAAGCTAACATCATACGAGCGATATCGTATTGAAGGGTGATACTTATAGATAAGATATTAGCTATCAGCCAGCCAGTCCGTTTGTGCACGGCGACAGGGTCACGCATATTTGTTTTTTTTTTATGTTTTTCTAATGCTGAACAAGTGACGATGGCGTTTGCAAGAGCAGCCAGTTGGCTGACGCAGTTAAATTCGAGGGTGAATGCGATTATTGGATATGTGTTTGGATTATTTGTGGTGAGTAGTTTTGGATATTGCTTATTTTGTTTACTTACTGTTATGGGGAAGTGAGTTATGGGTGGCACCTTATATTCATACATCTGTGGGTGGCACCCATTAAATAAGCCATTTTATTATTAAAGCATTCGATAGTATTATGATCGTGATAAGTAATTAATTAGAGTAGCCCAGTGGTTATTAAAGCATGCTGCTGTCAAACGGCGGTGTGGGTTCGAATCCCGGCTCGTACCAAAGAATTTCTCTGAACTTGCGGAATATCATTCTATATTTACCGTTAGCTTTACGGTGAAGAAAAACATCGTGAGGGAATCAACATACATGTGCAAAGGTGTATGTGAAGTCCCCAACCCGCACTGGGCCAGTGTGGGGACTACTGCCCATTGTCTCTCATCTATGAAAGGTCCAGCAGTGGGAAGTATACTAATAGGCTGGTGATGATGATGATGATGATGATGAGTAATTATGGGTTTCAAATTAACGGAACAGACTTAGATGAAATTTTATGGAGATGGTCTGAGACCCTGGGCAGGACAATGGATGAAGAACAAAGTACCTATACGTATAGGTACAGTCAACCAATTTTGTTCCTAGGCCATCATAGAACCTTGCTGTTATAAATGCTATGTCAATACGGGTTACTTAAGATTATTGCGGCGCTATGTAGCAGTCACAGAACATATTCTGTGGTAGCAGTTAAAATGACAGGGTTCCACGGCGGCCTAGAAATCAAATTGATTGACTCTACGTATAAGTACCTACATGAGTGCTGCGTCAAAACTTTGGATGGGTCCACACAGGAAAGACTGAACACTAAACATTATTTTAACCCAAATAACAACTGAAACTTGAATTACTACCAATATAGTTACTAAGTAGCTACTACGGTGGCCTAGTGGTTCAGGCATTCGGCTGTCAAGCGGCGGTCGTGGGTTCGAATCCCGGCTCGTACCAATGATTTTTTCGGAACTTATGTACGGAATATCATTTCATATTTACCGGCTGCTTTTCGGTGAAGGAATACATCGTGAGGAAACCTGCATACAACTGCGAAGAAATTAAAAGGTGTATGTGAAGTTCCCAACCCGCACTGGGCCTGCGTGGGGACTACTGCCCGTTGTCTCTCATCCATGAGAGGAGGCCTGTACCCAACAGTGGGACGTATACCTATAGCCTGATTTATTATACAAATATAAATAGTTTCGGTTACCTAGTCGAGGGAGTCCGCTGAATGCGGGTGGCGCAGGACCGGTTATTTTGACACTCTTTGGGGGATGCCTATGTCCAGCAGTGGATGTTTTCGGCTGATATAATGATGATGATAAATAGTTTATTTAACAGAAACAAATTAGCATACAAAAACATATATATCAGACTCCAAACTACTCCAAAAATGTATCCCATATATAGGGGATTTTAAAAAACGTTGAATTTTTTTTCTAGTTTTTAAACAAACAGTCTAAAACCGAAGTTACAAATCTCATACTTCAAAAATGTCTTGCTCTCTACACAAACTTTAAACCCCCTTTTAACACTCTTAGGGGATGAATTTGAAAAAAAACTTCTTGCTCTCCATATAAACTTTGAACCCCCTTTTAACCCCCTCAGGGGTTGGATTTTTTTTAACGCTGTAAGCACTTTTTTGTATTTTAATAAGTAATCTTTCTACTAACTTTTAAGTCTCTAGCTCAAACAAGGTGTTGTCCATACAAATTTGCCCCTCGTTTTAACCGCCTTAGGGGTGGAATTTTTCAAAACGCTGTAAGCATTTTTGTTGTATTCTATAATTTAATAAGTAATATTTTAACAAAGTTTCATGTCTCTAGCTTAAAAAAGTGTTGCCCATACAAAGCTTGCCCCCTTTTTAACCCTTTTAGGGGTGGTTTTTTTCCAAAACTCTGAAAGTACTTTATTTTTATTCCAATAAGTAATCTTTCTACAAAGTTTTAAGACTAGAAAAAAGTTTCCCCCATACAAACTTTGCACCCCTATTTACCCCCTTTAGGGATCCAATTTCGAAAAATCCTTTCTTACCGCTAGCCCAGGTTATAAAATTAACCTACTGTGCAAAATCCACTCTCTAATATTAGTAGTTTCGGCTGTACGTTGATGAGAGTCAGTCAGTCAGTCGGGACTTTTTCTTTTATAGATATCTATACTTCAATCAATGTTATTTATTGGAATATTATCCTATAGGGATAATATTTATGTAGGTATTAACCATGCCCTCATTTACATAGAAAAATTGTATCTTATAAGGATTATATCAATTTATTAAACGTATTCTCAATTATTAGCAAATTTTAAATTTGCAAGCAATATTGTAGCCAAAATGGCAAGAATGGATCCCTTATAGTTTTTCAGTAGGTACAGAATAATGGCCTGAATCCATGTTCGTTCATATACGCAGAATAATGGCCTGAATCTATGTTCGTTCATATACATAGATGGAGGGTGTAAAATTATGAATTGTGAGTACGCGACGTGTAGAGGAGAACAGTCGGCAAAGCCGGTCAGACGACGGGCATACGAAATATTTTTTCCTAAGCTGAAACGGAGAACCTCGTTCGGTTCGCTCACTCGTTCTATACAGAGGAAAAACCTTTGAAGGAATTGTTGTAAACAAGGGTAGTGTTTTTGTTTAAACAGTCTGTAAGGTTGTAGCTTTGTTGGTATGTACGGGGTAATCTCCGAAACTACTCAACCGATTTCAAAAACTCATTCATCTGTGTATGTTATGGACTTTTCGGATGGACATAGACTTTATTTTATTTCGCGGGTTTGCCTGCGTTCTTTGCAGTACGCGGGTGAAGCCGCGCGCGGGCATGGGCGTCGCGTCGCCGGGGGGGGGGAGGGGGTAGACAACCCCCTAGACATTGAATAAAATTTATATTTAATGAAGAAAACCGGTCAAGTGCGAGTCGGAGTCGCGCACGAAGGGTTCCGTAAGTACCATTATCTATAAAAACGGCAAAAAAATCACGTTTGTTGTATGGAATAAATAAACAAATTAAAAAAACAGTTTTTTAGTATTTGTTGTTATAGCGGCAACAGAAATACATCATCTGTGAACATTTCAATTGTCTAACTAACAGACAGACAGACAGAAAGACGGACAGCGGAGTCTTAGTAATAGGGTCCCGTTTTACTCTTTCAGTACGGAACTCTAAAAATAAAGCATTTCGGCTCGTGACGTTAACAGTATACTTAATTAACCCCTCGTAAGCTTAAACACGGATCTGTGCCACACATTTGAACCTATTATTTTACATCTCAAAGTAAATTTTGACATCCACATACAAGGGAATATTATAAAGGGCTAAAGTTAGTTCGTTTGAAAGTTGGTATAATCTCCGAAACTACTCATCTGCCTTAAAATCAGCACATCTGAAAAAACACTTTCACTAATATACCTATATTAATTTGATGTGTAATACTTGGGCGGAGCTACTGGAACCGTTGTCTCAGTAGATTTATAGCTTAAAGGCGCCGTAGGTCTTCTCTCCCTCTCGCTGAGCATAAGCGTGAGCGAGATGGATGTGCGTGTTCGGAAGCGCGGATATCATGTTTTATAATTTTAATTATTTGTGCGTTTTAATAAATAAAACAGTAATCACTAAGTTCCCTCAAACATGATGTTGCCGATTTTTAGAACCAATTTGTTTAGCTTTTGTGCATAATTTGTTACGAATGTTTTAAGTCTATTTTAGATTCGTGATTTTTTTCAATCATGTTTTGAATCACTGATCTGCAGAAAAAAAAGATTAAGTACTATTCGTATTTTTTTTAAGCCATATTATTATAAACAGACGCATTTATATTGTTTCAAAAACTCTGTTCGCTTAACTTCGCTGAACCTACGGCAACGCGTAGGGTTAAGTATTTCCACCCGTTACCACCAATGTTTACCAGGATAACAGCTGGGATTTTTCCCCGTTTTTTACCACTAAAGGACTCGGTGGTAAACTGGGAATATTTTTCCCATCTTTTAGACGACCGGTTAGCCTAGTGGGTAGTGACCTAAGAGCATAGAATACTAGAGAGAGGACAAGCCGCCGGCGGCCGTGTCGCAGCAGTTAGCTCAATGGGCATACTCTGCCTTACTGTGCACGCGTGCTGTGGGTCGATCACGTAACTTTTCTTACGCGCGTCTGTAAGGTCTAAATGTCAATTTTATATGGAAAAATGACAGTTAGATTGTGATTTTACTATCAGACGTGCGTACAATGCGTTACGTGATTGACCTACTGGTCACAGAGAATATTACGTTTTTTTCCAAAATGCTTGATATGATGCGCGTTTATTGTCAAATAAGCGTGCAGGTATACAAGTGTGTGTGTTTTAGATGCACATGTGCTTTGTATTTTCAATTACTTGGGCGTTGTGTGGGTTAATGTACTTGCGACAGGCGTACTCTATACAAATCGGCCGGCATGTCCGATCTCCTTATATTCATACATCTGTGGTAGTGACGCTGACTATAAAGATGAAGGTCCTGGGTTCGAGTCCCGGTAAGGGCAAATATTTGTGTGATGAGCATGAATATTTGTTTGTGAGTCTTGGATGTTTTCTATGTATAGTATGTATTTAAGTATTCATATATATTAAATATGTCGTCGTCTAGTACCCATAACACAAGCCTTATTGAGCTTGCTATGGGTCTAGTTCGATTTGTGTAAGATTGTCCGCTAAAGTAGGTACCTACTCGGTGCCAAGTACTTTAGTGTGGTAAATGATGGGAACAATATTCCCAGTAGTTCCCACTGCTAAACGATGGGGAAAAAAACCCCCAGCGGTTACCACTGGTACAGTCAAGGGCACCAATATGTAAACACCACAAAGTCTCATAAGTACACATACCTTATTTCTCCAACAATAAGGTTGTAAGGTACCGTCGCCTAATAAGACCCACCTTATTTTCAAAGCCTTGTTAAATAATTACAGTATGATTAACAAAGAAAAGCCATTCATAGGACTGCTAATGATTTATTTAATAAACGGAATATTAAAAATAAATAAATATTACGGGACAATCATACACAAATCAACCTAGTTCCACGGTAAGCTCAGTAAGGCTTGTGTTGTGGGTACTAGGCGATGATATATATAATAGATACATACATATAGATACTTATATACATATATAACATCCATAACTCAGGAAAAAAACTTTAATGTTATTTGCGTTAGAACAGAAAAAAACCTATTTCAAAAAAATGTTGCTAGTGGGCCATCTTAGGCACCCGGTCGCCTAATAAGGCCCGTTATAATAGTAGTTTATGTGACTGTACATAATGAAGGGCATTAAACACGAGTGTTTTAATGCCTTATTATGTTCAGTTACATACACTATTTTATCTATCCACATATCATAAGCCTCCATGATGCATTCAGGAGCCGCATGTTATGACCGGCATCGCGGCGTTGTTTTCTGGCAGCTGTCATAGTATTTTTTTAATTCAGAGACAAACTAGAGTCGGATCTAACAATCATATCGTTCGATATCTTACTTACGTGCGACATTTGTCAAATTTGTATGCAAATTGACAATTCATTTCGAACTACGTCATCGACTGATATTAGAATAGAGGTTAAATCAAATTTCTTTGTTTTTCAGAGACGTTCGAAATTTGAATGCAATAATATTATCGAAATCGATGTTATTATTTAGAAATAATAACATTTTCACAGATAAGAAATTTGTTCTCACAAAACAATTTATTTTTATGGTGGTCATAATGTGCGGTTCTGGAACGCATCATGGAGGGTTTATGATATTTGGATAGATAACTATTTAAAACAGTCGTTTAAAAATTACTATCGTCTAGAACTAGTCGTAATTTTTTTTATTTTATTAAATTGATTTAACAAAATATTGAACCTATCCCTAATAAACATAAAGCTGATATCGAGTCATATGAGGAAGTCAAGAGGCTGGCAATGGACAGAAAAAAGGGGCGGTTACTCCACCGACAAGAGCAAGGCTCTTAAGTAATGATGATGATGATGAACCTATCCCAAAATTATAGCTATAGGAGTATGAAAATGAAAAATTGCTATAATACGACAACAACTTTTTAAATTAGAAAAAAACACATGTGTGAGATTCCTTTTATCAGTCTGTATCATTATATGTATAAATCGGTTCTTTATTCTAACATCACTTTTTTTGACATTCTTTAAGTTAGGGATACATATACAATTATACAGTGGGCCTTATTAGGGGACTCTTACTTCAGCTCAATTGAGTGTCGTAAAATACGTAAATAAATTTAAAATAACAGTATTTACTTATAATTGGATGTTAAACAGATTAAACACCTAATTTCACTAAAAATACTGACAAAATTTACGTATTTTTTTTTAATTTTGGATGATATGTAAAGGCTGGAAAATAATAAAACATGCAATATTTTAACAGGACACAGCAAACTGTAATTTTTTTACAAAATGGCAGCACGCTTTAGTAAAAACTGAAATGCACGTTTGTTTGTGATCCTGATCATAAACGCATGTGCTCACGTTTGAAGTAGTTTGAAAAACCATAACTGCGAGTTTTTAAAGGCTTAGGAGCCGGGCCATCCTTGGTGCAGGTACCTTGGTATACATATGTATGAAGCTTTGAGTGAATACATATTGGTGCCCTTGACTGTAACAATTTGGTGGTAACAAATTAAAAAAAGCGGACAAGTGCGAGTTGGACTCGCACATGAAGGGTTCCGTAAAATAAATTGCGGATTACGATTTATGACGTATTAAAAAAAACGACTAACTAGATCTCGTTCAAACCAATTTTTGGTGGAAGTTTGCATGGTAATGTACATCATATATTTTTTTTAGTTTTATCACTCTCTTAGTTTAGAAGTTACAGGGGGGGGGGGACACACATTTTACCACTTTGGAAGTGTCTCTCGCGCAAACTATTCAGTTTAAAAAAATATATTTTAGAAACCTCAATATCATTTTTGAAGACCTATCCATAGATACCCCACACCTATGGGTTTGATGGAAAAACATTTTTTGAGTTTCAGTTCTGAGTATGGGGACCCCCAAAACTCACTGTTTTTTTTAGATTTTTGTGTGAAAATCTTAATGCGGTTCACAGAATACATCTTCTAACCAAGTTTCAACAGTATAGCTCTTATAGTTTCGGAAAAAAAATGGCTGTGACATACGGACGGACAGACAGACAGACAGACAGACAGACATGACGAATCTATAAGGGTTCCGTTTTTTGCCATTTGGCTACGCAACCCTAAAAACCGGTCAAGTACGAGTCTGACTCGCGCACCGAGGGTTCCGTACAAACTTTCATACACCATACCCGTCATGTCAGGACCCCATTCATTCTTGAACAATCTTAAACAGCTCATAGTAGAAGTTACCGTTGCAACTTCTGCATTTTGGTACTAACAACTTACAACCTAGTATGTTCGTTTATCAGCGATAGCTTTTTATCACGCGTACCGATTTCGATTAATTATTTTTTAATTTAAAGTAGGGACTTTAAAGATAATCTGATAGGAATTTGAAGACATAAAATTTCATCAAGTAAATGACAAATTTAATTTAGAAATTATTTTTGATAAATAAAAAAAATAAGCTAGATAGAGATATCAGATATTATTTCAGAATGTTCGCTTCGCAAACTTCGGAGATAAGGGGGGGGGGGGGGGGGATGGTGATTTTTTCTACATTTTCTTTAATAAATCAAAATTGAACCACTGTAAAAAAAATTAAAGACGGTTTTAGAAAGTGCATTTCAAGTCCTTTCATATGATACCCCACTTGATCTAGTAAATACTAGACTTTGATTTTTTAACCCCCCTCATATTCGTCATTTAAACAGAAAATATAAATGTATATTTATTTTTTTAATTTTCCATACACGTGTCTTAACCCTTTTAACAGTTGTTCTAAATTTCAAATTGATAGCTTAAGTAGTTCCTGAGATATTTAACGTTGTGACAGACGGACGGACGGACAGACGGACAGGCGGACAAAGTCGGCACCATAAGGGTTCCTTTTTTAATTCCTCTGTATGTTTTTTTTATATGTGTATGTTACGCGATAACTCCGTAATTTATGAACCGATTTGAAAAATTATTTCTTTGTTTGAAAGCATATAGTTCCAGATTGGTCCCGTTGTCACCAACATCCAGTTCTGATGATGGGATCCTGGAGAAATCGAGGGAACTCTTCAAATTTTATAGGCAAACTTGAAGCTATTTGGCTACTGATTTGAAGTCGGTTAAAACATTGTTTTAAAAGTCAATTATTACCTTTTTGGTACGGAACCCTAAAAATTGTGGGAACAGCCCAACGCGTCGATACAGTAAACTCAAGTGCAAGTTGGGGCAGTCGGCGGTACAGTCGCCATCACATACATCGGAGCAAACAAGCACATCACAAACATCGGAACACACCTCTATTTTCAAGGCATTAGGGTGCATGTGTTGATATTTTTAAACACCTATAGTGTACCTATGTATGTGATGGCGACTGTACTGCGTGCCACACGTGCGCCTTATACAACTGGTTTAAAAGGAGCGCAGTGTGGAAAGGTCTTAAGCGAGACGCTAGTTGAGATAGCGCTATTATATGTAGGTACCTAATCTCTACTTAGATACTACGAATCGAGGCGTCAAGATATATTTGTGGATTAACGGTGATGTGAGGCTAAAACAAGTTACAGAATAGCGTGGAATACCGGATACATGTAGTTTGGGCCGCAGATATAAATCGATATGAAAATATACGTGCAGTTATCATGTTAATTTAAAATTCTTGTGAATTTGGCGATTATTATCGATGACAGCAGCCTTGCGCCACTATTTGATTTACCTACCTCGTATTGTAGGTATAATTGTATTATCAATTAATCACAGAGTAGATATAGATAATTATTAATTATAGAATGGGAGTGAATAGTACATATTTACCTATGTAAAATGCTTGGTGTGTAGGAAAATACAGACAATTAAGGTTACAATTGTCTAGACTCGTAGTCGAGCAGGGTCTCATTTTTGATCATTAAGTATTACAAGATGTTTGAATTTTCAAAAATAAATTAACACTTGCAGTGTTCCGTGAATTTTTTGAGTTTTGTTTATTACCTAGGTAATGTAAAAATAATTATTTTTTACTATCGTATTGAGTATTAAATACTATATCAACGTTTCTGCCAAGTATAATCACCTACTTAGTAAACAAAATACTAAAACTTTATCAATTATCACTCCGTCTCCCCGCGGCCAACTTACTTGAGGCAGGCATGAAATCAAATAAAATCCCAGTAAAAATACAAGCCCAATATACTCATGTCAAATATCAAATACTAATGCTCTGTTAGTCAGTGTTAGTTCGTTTAAAAGTCCGATTAACTTTTTAAATAGATAACAACCTGTTAGGCGTTGTAATTGGCTAGAAAAGCGTGGCGCACTAGGCCTAAACAAGTTACATATCAGCCTAAATATGTTTCCAAAAATTGTTTCCCAGATTTATCGTTTGTCAAACTTTCGTTTGTCAAACTTTCGTTCGGCCGGAATGCATTGCACCTATAATTGATTGCACCAGATTTTATTTTATTTTAGTTATTCATTCCTTAAATTAACACTAACAGACTGGCTATGCATTTTAATTAATTGATAAGGTGACCTAACAAACAATATTGAAAAGCTTAAGTTAAAAAAATCTGTCATATGAATTTTTGGATAAATGATACATAGAGGAAACAATGTTTTGAAACATTGATAGGAACCTATTGTAAAAAGGTATACTTACATTTTATCAGAGGGTATCGAGTTGTGATAGAGTGCAGAGATTGGACCTTCGAAGAAATAAATTGTGTCTCAAATTAGGTGTTTCACTAGATGGCATCCCAATCCGCGGGCATTCTTAATAAATGCCCGCCGAATGTGGCGACATCTCGTGAAACAGTTATTTTCGCGGCACCATTTTTTCTTTGACTTAGCACTCAATTACCTACAACTCAATAAGTAGGTACAGTCAGCATCAAAAGTAACTGCGCAATCGAAGACGTCAAAAGCTCTTATTCCCTTTTAATAAAGACTTTTGACGTCTTCGTTTGCGTAGCTACTTTTGATGCTGACTGTACTCTCTGATTATAGTTACAAATAACTAAACTAGTCAAGCTAATGATAACCAAACAGTTTCGTTATTGGTTACTTTATTTACAACGAAAATATGGTAATTGGTTAACAAAATAAATATCGTTTAGTGGTTACTCTAAACGAATAAATTGGCTACTAATAGCAAAATAATTTAGTTTCTAATAACAAAATAATTTGGCTACTGATATCTAAATCATTTGGCTACAGATATCTAAATTATTTGGCTACTAATATCTAAATTATTTGGCTACTGACAGCTAAATAATCTAGCTTCTAATAGCTAATTAAGCATATTTAGCCTTACTGAGCTTACCGTGGGCCTAGGTTGATTTGTGTAAGATTGTCCCGTAATATTTATTTATTTATTATTTATTAATTAAGTTAAGAAAACAACTTAACCGTAAAGCCACTAAGAATAAATTGGTTCATTTGATTATGACAAAGCACTTTGTTATTTGTAGGCGAAAATAAGTATTATACATTCATGAACAGTTTGGTTAGGAACTGTAAAATTGTTAGATAATTAGTATCGAAAATAGCTACCTGAATCTGACTGTTCGTTTTGTTGATACTTACAAAACATTTCAATTAAATCCAGACTAACACGTTTGCTATAGTTAACATAAATAGTTAAGTTGTAAATACCTAAACACTAATAGCAAAACACGGTTTTGTAACAGATAACACCTAGTTTGCAAGTCCCAATTTTTGAGTAATCAGTAACCAAATTTTTTGTTACAGTTATGCAAACATTTTTTTCAGTGTGGTGCCGAAGATGCTGGCTGCATTTCCCCGGTGTATCGCAATACTAATGCGTTGAGCGAGGAAACTGACAGCTCTTCGGTCTCTAAGTAAACTCAGAATGCGAAATATTAAATTGGACTTATCTTTTTACCTAATAATTCTCAAATTGACCCTCTATAAAACGTAAAACCTCTGCTAAGACCCCTGCTGCATCCTGTGTAAAACTAGTGTAGACACACCGTATAGACAGTTGTTTGCAGTAAAATGTAATACTACAGCGGTCGGTGCCGACCAAGGTCGCTCGGTCGGAGGGGCGTGTTGGCGACCATCTAGCAGAGACTTTACACTACAGTTTATTAGCTACACAAACGAGTCGTAGCTCGTAGCTATTTGCTACGGGCTACGGCTACGCCATAGCAATCGAATTCACCTTCGAGAGCTCCATAATAATGCGATTATTAAGTACACACGGGCGACTTCGCGGGCAAAATCTATAGTGATCCTATATAGTTAATTATTATTAATAGGAGGCTCTATCATTCCTCGTAATTATAAAACCATATGCCTATTCTGACTAGTGAACAGCTCATTTACCTAAGTACAAACGAAGACACGCTGGAGTATCCAATAATAGACCTTATCCCGAGGCAATAAGGTCTATGAATGTTCAATGAACAGAGTTGTAGACGATACATAATTTACAAGCAATTGATCGCTAGGAATTACTAATTTTAATAAATCCCTTCACACATTTTGGCTTCTAATTTTTAACTTTCATTTAAGTTAGGTAGGTAGGTATATAGGGTGAATGATTTTATAGTGTTTTTTTTAAGTGGCACGAATGGCACTATGTAATAGTATAGAACTTGTTTTATTAATTTTTACTTTACACGTTTTAACATTTCTTTTATTAAAATTAAACAATAAATAGACTAGTAAATAGTACAGTAAAAAAATTGGCTGCATAATAAATTAAATGCATATTATAATTATTTTTGCGCTTCGCCTTCGCCGTAGGATATGTATTTAAGTAATAGATAGGTAATGACCTAATGACTAAGTAATGAGTCTAATGACAATAGTAATAACACGCGTGTAAACTGGTTGATAAACTTACATGCTTTTAAGTATCGTCGCTTTCATGCGTGACAAAAATAACTGAAACGTTGGGATGTCATACTAAAATATTCATAGGCGAATTACCTAATACCTAAGTACGTTAAAAAAATGCCTGGTAAATATATCTGAAGAATCTTAGTGGTAGGTACAATTTGCAAAATTTTTTTTTTTATATGAACTTCACTTGCTTGTAATGAGTTTGCAAAATTGACGATTTTCACTCATCTCTTCGTCGAGTCGAGAGAGAGAGTCGAGATTGAGGGTGAGTAACAGTGCAGCCCCGCTATTCTGTAACTTGAATTAAACCCCACCTCACCGTTCACCCACAAATATATCTTGACGCCGCGATGCGTAGTAACTAAGCGTAATCAGAGGTCTAGTTCCGTTAGACGTGATGGGTGAGGTGAGGAGCATTAGCGCGTTCCGAATAACAGCCCAGTGTGCAAGGACGCAGATCAGCGTGGCGGGAAAAATTCCACCGTTCATGCACAGCTCGGGTGATGTTGAGGGTACCTACTCATTTATCTCCGTAAGCAACATACTTTTATTAAAAAGAGTTTAAATAATACATGGTTTAACGAGGGGCGATTGATTAACGACGGAATATGGTGAACAAGATGACTCGAGTTTGCAATATTCTTACGCCCGTGTTATACACAATGTTTTTCATCACATTTGCGAGGAAATAAATACAAAAGACAGAATAATCTATGTTTCATACAAGCGCACCAATCAAAAATTGACGAAATTGTCAATTTCACTTCCAGATCAGTGCGAGTGGAGCGCGCAGCTTCAATATTTCAGCGCGGGGCCAACTAGATTTTTTTTCAACCAATCACAGAGCAGAATTCTTATAGCCCGCGGCCTTTTAACATGGAAGTTAACATGGAAGAACCAAATTGACATTATATGTAAAAAATTAAATAAGTACTCGTATGCACTATATAACTTGAATAAAGTAGTGAATCGGCCTACAGTACTCACCGCCTACCACGCCTACATATGTAACCTCTACCCTCAGATACGGCGTCATATTCTGGGGCAATTCCACTGACCGAGAATTGGTGTTTAGGGCTCAGAAGAAGTGCTTGAGATCTGTTTGTGGGCTACGGCCAACAGATTCATGCAAGCCTTACTTTATCCAATTTAAAATATTGACCCTGCCATGTTTATATATTTTCGAGTTAGTAATGTATATCAAGTGCAACATCAAACAATTTCCTGTTTTTAAAAGTATACGCCATGGCAATTACCTACTTTCCGCACTTGTATCATAAATAACTATTGTTATACAAGGGGGGAAAGTTGTATTTTACCTGCGAGTGTTTCAACACACAAGACGTAAAATAACTTTTCACCGAAATAACGTTTTACAGCGAGAAAAATAAGAAAAAGGGTAAAAAAAGTAAAAAAAAGAAGTTAAAATAAAGAAAAAAAAGTTAAAAAACATTACACTCCTTTTCGTTGGGCAGTCGTGTAAAAAATATATGTCTCATAAAATATGTCAGGAAAATAAACATTTAACGTTCTACGTCACAAATAGTACTTTTAACGTTCTGCGTTTACTTTCTTCACATGTGGATAAAAAGCGATTTTCTCAATAGTTAACAAACATATGTACAAAAAGGGCTTTCCGAGCTAGTGAGGTGAAAAAATAGTTATTATATTAGCATTCACCCTGTCTGTACTACCCGTGGAGCTAAACGCGGGACATATGCGGCGCTTCACACGGTGCACTGGCAATGACATTGGCCGCATACCTCGAGTAGTCACCGACGGTTGCTCCACGTGCTAAGATGCCTCGGCGAGCGTGTTTAGTTTTTCGATATTTTCACGTTTGAGTTTGGAACACATGAAGGTATTTAGGCTTTTGTACACATAGTTTCGTACTGTATAGGTAAATTTAAAAAAAGGTCGGCAATATATGAAATGGGGATATTCCGGCTGGGTATAAGACGGTATTGACCGATTCATACCGGACGGCTTTTTCCCACTTGAGAGTTGAGGAATTATACATTTTTAACAACCTGTAGTTTCACAACAAGTAACGATAATGTAAAATGGATTAAACTACCAATAAGCCTGATTAACGAACAATATAATAAACATACTTACTAAACCGTAATCCGCATTTTCTGATCGCAATTTCAAAAAAAGGAGCAACGCTCCGAACTCGTGTTTCGACTTCGGAGCTCAACGAAACTTTCAAGGCCATTTTATTGCATGTGCTGCCTACATAGCGCCATCTGTTTTTGACTGTTGGTAGCAAATACAGTCGCTGCTTTATCGATCGAGTCGGCAAGTGCGTATTGTGGTTAGAATTGCCGCAAAAGCCGTTGTACGGAAATACCCCGCAGACGGAATTGGCCGCACTGACCTTATATGTATAAGGTAATAAAGATAGCCTCAGATCGCATATTTATCGCCCTTGTCTCGGGCGTCAAATAACTACGATCTGAGAAATTCTTTGTTTCACCGCCCTAGGTAAGTAATGTAGGTACTTACTATTCATTAAGTATAGGTATTTTGTAATTTAGGTGCACTTTATTGTAATAATTTGACAGTTTAGGTATTGCTATATAGCAACACTTGCGTTATACATTTTGATACGAGGAAAAAAATGAATGACATAAATCGATTACTGATGTTTAGCCTTTGTTTTAAATCATAGACAATTGGTGATACCACAAGGACATATCTGTCAACAAAATTTGTTTAGTCTAATCGCTATACTCGTCTTTTTTAGGGTTCCGTACTCAAAGAGGAATACATAGTACATACATTTGATTGCGTCTGAACGTTCAGACGCAATCTAATGTATGTACTATGTATTAATACGCAAGCACTTTGTTAAAATTAGCAGTAAGGTTTTTCAATAAATTATTAAATTATAATTATAAAATATTAAAATATAAATTATAAATTATTGAGCTAACAACTGCGACTCGGCCGCCGGCGGCTTGTCCTCTCTCTAGTATTGAGCTCTCTCTGAGCCCAAAACCATAATTAAATTCCATCAAATCTACCAAGAAATATCACTGTCACAGTGAAATAGTCAGAATTTATGTAAGACTGATCGGAGATACATATCATATTCATATTCATATTCATTTATTTCGTATTAATCATACATTGTCATTCTTTACATTAAAATATCATAATAAGGTCATTAAAAACAATGTCAACAGGCATATATATAAGAAGCAATACAGGCAAAGTTATTTAATTATCATTACAATTATTTATCAAATTTTGATTAAATTAACTAAATAATTCTAAAGAAACCATTCGTCCGCTCCATATGGACGTAAGATACCTACCGAAAATTAAAAGAGGAGTATTTTTTTTATTCCCCAGGAAGCTCGACACAATTTGGCTCCCAGACAGACACAAACCTAATAGTATTAACAGACGATCGAACGGTGCGGTGGACCGAGTGGGACACAACTATCTGAAAGAATAAGAGACAAGACGTTTCTCTTATTCTTTCAGATAGTTGTGTCCCTCTCGGTCCACCGCACCGTTCGATCGTCTGTTAATACTATTATGCGTACGACATATAGGTAGAGGTAGTGTTGCAGCGTAATTGAATCTAGTGGGTTCTATTTGCATACTTATGTATGGCTAAGTCTTTGTATAGTGTTTTTAACTATAGTGTGTTGCAAAGCTGCGAACTTTAACATTGAGTGCCGTGGGCGGGGAAGAAAATAACGCGTGAATCCAAGGTCTTAATACTTAAATACGAGTATGATCGATAAGTTAGCATACACAACACCTGCTATTTCACCCGATTTTCCGTCGTTGCATGACATTCCTCAACGTCACGAGTAGTCACGTCAGATTTATTGCTCTACTACGGCAGAACAGAAACGAAGGGATACGTCTATGTCTTAACAGTTTATGTTTGTATTTACGTGTGTTCCGCCGTAGTAATACTGTGACCGGAGCGCTCGAGATACTGAGCCAAATGATAAATGAGGTGTCAATCGATTTGAAATTATGCTCCGGGTGACATCTACACAATGATGTAATATAAATAAGTTACTGTCAAAAAAAATTTTTTTGATACAAGCTTTTATTGTTGACTGTACTTTTCTGCATACCATCATCAACTACTCATTGAGACGATTCTAACGAGCCCAAACTCAATGGGGTTGTGTCGTTTTATTGCGGAGTTCCTATGGCCTTCCAGTTCCTGCATCAGATCAGCTCCAAGTCATCATAATATTGTATTGTCATGCAATATACATATGCTTGCAAAATTTCAGCTCAATTGGATAACGGAAAATGACTGAAAAATGGATTGCAAATTTTGACGGACAACTTACATACGAACAGTGCAAGTTAATATAAAGCTTGTAAAAATAGGTATCTACCTATTTTTACAAGCTTTATATTAACTTGCACTGTTCGTATGTAAGTTGTCCGTCAAAATTTGAATTTCGTATAGACAACATAGGTATCTACCTATGTTGTCTATACGAAATTCCGTGTTTAATAATTTACTTTGAAAACAAAGTTTTAACCGATGAAAAATCAATCATCCCCTATTTTCCTAACCTTAAGGTTGGTTTTTTTTTCAAATTTATATGGGATCAACTTCGGTCCTTTCCGATAAAAAAAATATTATCAAAATCGAACTACTCTGTAAAAAGTTATGCGTGGTCATACATAAAAAAAATATATAGGTATATACGCGTCGACTTGAGAACCTCCTCCGTTTTTTCGTCGGTTGAAAATGGCCACCAAATTCTGACAGCATTCGTTTCCATTGACGATTATTGCATTAGTTTTGCGCAAGCTGTGCGACTTGACCAAGTTTTAGTGTGCCACTTTTGGACCGCTTATTTATAACATATCTACGTATATTTTATATCACATCATTGCATCTACATATGTCTACCTGGCCCCGTAGCATGGATGGCGTTATCACGCAATAAGTGATAGGATAAGCGCGTCGTCTCATTCTATCTAACGGTGTCAGCCAGGGACGGCAGCGCTATCCTATCACTTATCGCGTGATAAGGCCATCCATGCTACGGGGCCTGGCTACCTTTTTAACCCCCGACGGAAAAAGAGGGGTGTTATAAGTTTGACGTGTCTGTGTGTCTGTCTGTGGCATCGTGGCTCCTAAACGAATCGATTTGAATGCGGTTTTTTTATCCGAAAGCTGACGTGATCGAGATGGTTCTTAGCTACGTTTCAACAAAATCGGTTTAGCCGTTTTTAAGATATTGAACTTTGAATTGAAAAGGTCGTGGGTTTTTCAACTTTTTTAAGTTGTAGTAAAGGCGTACTAGGTATTCAATCGATCAATATGTACAACAAATTACCATCAAATATAAGGAATATAGAAAATAAGTGATAAGTAATCATTCTGTTCTGTACAAGTAAACATTGAAAATTAAATCTAAATAAATAAATTTAAGCTATCCTAAAATAGTAGTGAGTAAAAAATTAACTACAAACAGAATACCTACACAAAAGTAAAAGTTGTAGTTATGAATGAAGAAGAAATAGTAGTTTATGTGACTGTACATAATGAAGGGCATTAAACACGAGTGTGGGTTTATGAAACAAGCCGAAGGCGAGTTTCATAATAACATCACACGAGTGTCTTAATGCCTAATTATGTACAGTTACATACACTGCTATCGTTAGAGTATTTCTAAAGAAGTATTCAAAACGATGCTCTCTTGCAATTTTTATAGTAGTTTATGTGACTGTACATAATGAAGGGCATTAAACACGAGTGTCTAAATGCCTAATTATGTACAGTTACATACACTTCTTTATCTATCCACATATCATAAGCCTCCACGATGTATTCAGGAGCCGCATATTATGACCGGCATTGCGGCGTTGTTTTCTGACAGCTGTCATAGTTTTTTCTTAATTCAGAGACAAACTAGAGTCGGATCCAACTCTCATATCGTTCGATATCTTACTTATGTGCGACATTTGTCAAATTTGTATGCAAATTGACAATTCATTTCGAACTAAACGTCATCTCGACTGATATTAGAATAGAGGTCAAATCAAATTTCTTTGATTTCAGAGCTGTTCGAAATTTGAATGAAATAATATTATCGAAATCGATGTTATTATTTAGCAATAATAACATTTTCACAGATAAGAAATTTGTTCTAAAAAAACAGTTTATTTTTAGGTGGCCATAATGTGCGGTTCTTGAACGCATCATGGAGGGTTTATGATATTTGGATAGTTAAACATTTTTTCAGTTACTTTTCCGTAGTCGGGTTGCAGTTTTATGAACTGTTTATGCTTGTTTTATATAAACGGGAGTAGACTTAAAATATATTATTACTTTAAAAGAAAGAAGGCAAAAAAATATGTCTAATGACGAAAATCCCTTTCAAATATCTCAAAATATTACGAAGCTAATATACAACCGTTTTCATGTTAATTGTTAGAGAGAGAAAACGCGCGTCACGATCCGACGCCAATGCGTTACGTAATCGACCTGCTGCTTTTGTCTCCCAGTGGGGTAATCACGTAACGTGTCGAACGCGCGTTAGGACAATCCAACTGTCGTTTTTTCATATAAAATTTGACATTTAGATCTACCTAACGTGCGTACAGTCAGCAGCAGAAGTTGCTAAGCGGTCCTAGTGCTCGAAATGATCTACACACGAACTCTAATGTCAAGGGAATAAGGATCTGTGTAGCTCATTTTGAGCGTGTTATTTTGCTTCTGATGCTGACTGTACAATGCATTACGTGTTTGACTAACATTTCTTTTTTAACTATTATTATTATTTTAAACTATTCTTTTACCATATTAGTGTATAATATTATATAATTGTATTTAGACATAAGCAATGAATCAAACGTAATGCTAATTTTCACAGGCTAAACATATTAAGGAACCAGAAAATGACTGTAACACCTGTGCTTATAAATATTACCATATGTTTAATGTGAATAAACGACATTTCATTTCATTTCAAAATCTGTCAACACTTTGGAACTCTTTGGGGGAGGCCTATGTCCAGCAGTAAGACGTCTTTCGGCTGATATAATAATAATAATTTAATAATAATTTATTGATAAAACATAATGTACATCAGTGTTTACTATAGACTAGGATCTTAATATTAGAGGCAAATAACACGTGCCTGAACTAGGATACCCTGTGTTTCAGGCAAAAAAGAACTAACAATTGAATATTTATTCACATGCAAAATATTATTCAATATGATTCTTATTTACTAGGTAGTACAAAATAATTAGTAAGTTAATAACCTATATATAGAACAAAATTATTTTAAAACGATAAATAACTTCTCAGTATCGTCATAGGACATATTATGTAGGGCTTCTCGTAGCGTTGATTTACATTTCATGTAGTTTAGGGGATATAAATCTAGCCGTGCATTAAGTCTTTTGTAAAGAAGTGGACCTAGGAAAAGAAAAAATCTAGAAGAGAAAGCGTGTCGTGTTTGAGTATAATTAGGACAAACAAAATCTTGATATGATGATGATGATGATGATCTGTCAACACAACGAATCCTCAAATTAATAAAGGGTCCGCAGCGCGCTTGTGATTCTTTTGGTGTCGCAAGCGTCCATAGGCGACGGACTATCAGGCAGGCTTGTTTGCCACCGTCGTAGTAGGTACAAAAAAAAAAGAAAACCTTCTTTCAAGACACTAAAAGTATTTTGGAAACCTCAATTTTCAATGATTTCTTATAAACTTATTTGTATCCCTCAGGGCAATAAAGTAGCGTCAGCAGCAGAGACCCGGCAGATCGAGGTGGGCGCGGCCGCCGACGGCAAAAAACACAACAGAATCAAGACGTCCCGCTATACGCTACTCTCTTTCATACCTAAGAACCTGGCCGAGCAGTTTAGGAGAGTCGTCAACTTCTACTTCCTCATCGTCACCGTCATAGCCGTCGTTATAGGTGAGTTTAGGAGACAACAACAAATCAAGAGGTCCCACTACACACACGTTGCTCACGATCGTACATTGCTTACCTCAGTCAGAATGTGTCCTCCAGTATTCATTTTGTTTTTATTTATTGTTTCTAATTCCTAATTAAGCGTGAGCGAAATTGCGAAACAACAAAAAAAACAGTCACATTTTCATTATCATTTTTGTCTCTCCTATCGTGGCTCCCTTATCATAATATAGCGTTGTATTTCCCCTTCAATTTAAATGCCACATGAATCATATCTTCGAAGTGCACCCGATGCTGTTTTTCTCGTATCTCTAAATTGATATATCATGGCCGAGACAATAAAAGCAAATACCCGTCGGATAAGTAACCTTTGTACAGTTTCAACTATTGTCTTGTAGTTCAGTAACTTTATACATCCAAAGCTTGCGTCATATCCGGGAGTTCTGATTTTTTGCAGACTTGTTTATGATGTTGGCCCAATTATCCAAGTGTGTGATGACCTGGAGCGCCGAATGCAATTTTGTCGAAAATATCGAAAATACCGTGAAAACCCTAAAGGACTAAATTTGCTACAATATGAGACTATAATTGTCTCTGTAGACCCAATAGTTTCCGAGATAAAGCCTTTCAAAGTTTACCATTTTTTCGAACTTGCGAGGCTCTGGCGAGGGCTGTGCGAGGTCGCTGCCAATAAGAGGAGATGCGTGAGCAATGCTAGTAATGCTATTGGTGGTTTTTAGGGTTCCGTACCAAAAAGGTAAAAAAGGAACCCTTATGGTGCGATTGATGCGACTCTGACCGTCTGTACGTCTGTCCGTCTGTCACAACGTTAAATATCTCAGGAACTACTTAAGCTATCAATTCGAAATTTGGTACAACTGTTAGGAAGGTTAAGACACGTGTATGGAAAATGCAAAATTTAAATATACCTACATTTTTATTTTCAGTGTAAATGGGTCATTGTCAGTCACAAAAACAAAAATCATCTTTCCGGTGGTCAAAAGTTAAGGGCTTATGTTTATATATAATACGTTTTTATCACATAGAAGAGGCAACGCCGTTTATGCGGATTCAGAGTTCAACCAAAAATTAGGCTTTATAGCCTTTAACTTTGACAATGGCCACCGAAGAGACGCGAACCTAAATCTGACGATGACCCAAATATGAGAGGGCTTAAAAATAGATCTAGTAAATATAGCAAGTGGGGTACCTATCATATAAAAGGGCTTGAGTTGCACTTTCTAAAACCGTTTATTTTTGTACAGTGGTTAAATTTTGATTTATTAAGGAAAATGTAGAAAAAAATACCATCATTTCCCCCCAACCTACCTTCCTTATCTCCGAAGTTTACCAAGCGAAAATTCGGAAATAATTTAGAAATTTAATATAGTATTTTATGCAACTGTTTTGTAAGAAGGGTCTTAAAATGCGAGTGGCGTGAGTTGCGATGCGAGCCTTGGCAAGCATCGCAATTAAAGACGCCACGAGCGTTTTTAGACCAGTTATACACCGTTGCATACAATACTTTTTCTACGACAAATTTTAAATAAATAGCAGACTACAGAATAGTTAAACTTTTCAGACAGCAAGTTTTCTATTCGTACTTTTGCTACACACGCAATTTCTTCAGGAGTGCAGTTATTAATTACTTCGACCATTTTAAAAGGAACGTACACTTTTGTCTTCACAAACACGAATAAAATCTTAATAGTTTAGGACTAATAGTTTATCATCTTTTGTCTTTTCATTTTGAACTGTATTTTGGTGGGAAATCGGAAATGTGACAGCTCTTGCTTATGGTTTGTTTTGTTTTTAATTTGTTTGCACTTGCCAATTCGAACTGTTTATTTTTATAAATAATACCAAAAAATTATAGAACATGTAATTTAACACACAATAGATGATGATTAATTATTATTGTAGTAAATAATTTATAATATACAAATGTTAAATCGTAAATAAATACTTTTATTTCGAAATATTTGTTTATGAAGTTGGCACCACTGCAATATAGAGTCCGATTTAAAAAAAATTAAACAGTGCTTTTATGAAAAATGTATGAACCAAAAAAGTACGCTAAACAGTGCGTTTTTGGGCCATAGAGCATAGAGTTTTTCGACGACTTATTAGTGGTGTCATTGTATTTGAGCTACAGCCTATTTAAATGACAGATAACGGTACAGAAGTAGAAAAAAACTTTTATTTCGAAATATTTGTTTATGAAGTTGGCACCACGGCAATATAGCGGCCGATTATAAAAAAGTTTAACAGTGCTTTTATGAAAAATGTATGAACCAAAAAAGTACGCTAAACAGTGCGTTTTTGGGCCATAGAGCATAGAGTTTTTCGACGACTTATTAGTGGTATCATTGTATTTGAGCTACAGCCTATATAAATGACAGATAACGGTATAGGAGTAGAAAAAATAAATTATTTTTGATAAATAAAAAAATTACGCTAGATAGAGATATCGTTTTATTTTTCCTGTATTATTTATGTTACTCTTAATCATATGTAATTATTTCGGAACACCTTCTTTTCGTAACTAACGTTTGGCAACCTGATTCATTTCGCATCTTTCCATTTCCCAACATCTTAATATTTCTGAAACTGTTAGTTGAATATTTCAGGATTTTTATAAACTAACCTAGCCTAACCTATAGGGTTCTACACGATGGCCCTTAAATAAATCCTGAAATATTTACAGTTTCAGAGTTTGGGAAATGAAAAGTTGCGAAATGAATCAGTTTGCCAAACGTTAGTTACGAAAAGAAGGTGTTCCGAAATAATTACATATGATTAAGAGTAACATTAATAATACAGGAAAAATAAAACGATATCTATCTATCTAGACAGAGATATCGTTTTATTTTTCCTGTATTATAGAAATTTAATAAATAAATTACTTACTTTTGTGTGTCATTTTATGTTTTCTAATTCCTATGAGATTATCTTTAAATTCCCTTCTTTTAAATAAAAAATAAATATACGAATTCGGTACGCGTGATAAAAAGCTATCGCTGATAAACAAACATACTAGAGGTTGTAAGTTGTTAGTACCAAAATGCAGATGGCGCTTTGCAACGTTAATTTCTACTATGAGCTGTTGATTGTTCAAGAATGAACGGAACCCTCGGTGCGCGAGTCAGACTTGTAAAGATAAGATAATTTATTTCATGATAACTTGATAAGAGATTACCGTAACCCATAGTCACCCTTACCAAGAAAATACTCTACATAATCTACATAATGCAGAACACAAAATTGCAAGTAGGTATAGTACGACCGAAAGTGTAAGAGTAAATTGTGCCATAAAAACGCAAGCAAAAAAACTACTTTATTGTCAGAGCATAAAGTCGATTGTTGGTTGCGTTCGTTTGAGAGAATTTACTTCTTCACTTCCGAATAGACTATACCACAGTATACGATAAAAGGGTAAAGTGAGGCCTACTTATGCCAATGTAATAAATTCTCGAGTAACCCAATTGAACTGTCCCCGAAGTTGAGCGAATTTAAAATACCGCTAGAAGTTCTAGGTCAATTGAAACGATACTTTCAAAGTCGGGAAAGTTTTGCATTAATAGTTAAACGTATAAGTAAGTGTCAGTTTACCCAAATATTAATAGTTTAACCCAAGGTTACTCCAAACTGTTTGGACGTTTAACCTCAGATTAAGTCGACATGTACTCGTACCATTCAGGTCGAACCCCGTTACTGACATATTGTTATTTATTTATTTATTATATTAATGAGGCTCACAAAAACAAGTTAAAGACATTATAAGATATATCAGACCACAAAGCCAGTCTCGCGAGATTTCGAGATTTACGAGATTTCGTGAGATTGGGCGTTTTTCACTGAAAACGTATGCAAATGCTATGAATTCCATTTAATGATTATCAACATGTGAAATAAAAATAAAATCTGCATGTAGTGGTTTCTTTTATAATATCCGCAAAATATAATATTTAATTTTTTCGGAAAAAATATTATGAAACTTTTTCAGGTTTTAATATAATTAAAAGTAACGTTTCGTGGTGATAGGTGGTATGCCAGGCTCTACGTCGCAAATCAATGCCCACTACAGCCCGCGCGTTCCCACTCAACCTGCTTATTAGAAACGCCTCGTAAAATGTTTTGTATTGACTATCGGCTAGTGTAAGTTGAGATTTAGGTTTTTAACGTATACACATAATGGAATTTCAGATTTGTATTCAGTCAGATAGTAGCGCAGTCGTGCTTTATGAACAGCAATGTGTAACATTTTATCGGAGTTTGACCCCGCGGCGACCAACGACGAAGACCAAAGAACTTTTCTCGCAAAATAGAATGTCCGTCCAGGATCGTGCATCCGTAAATATTAGGACCGTAGTTCACAACGTACGTACCTAGTTTAAACAGCGATAGATAACTGCGACACCGCCTACGCCTATTGGGAGAATGGTACAACATGTAGGCGGTTATAACACTGCCGCCCCATCCCGGCCGGACGGTTCTCTCGTTGTATGCAAGTACCTACCTCATTGCCAACCTCAGTTTCCCTGATGTGTAAACGCACTGTTTCGCAGACAGCCCGGTGTCGCCGCTGACCAGCATCGCGCCGCTCAGCTTCATGGTGATGGTGACGGCCGTCAAGAACGGCTACGAGGACTGGCTGCGGCACAAGGCCGATGACCATGTCAACAACCGGATCGGTGAGTAGGAGAACTCTCTCGGGACAATGGACTCTTCATTAATTACAGAAGACAAAGTAGTTGGTTGACTCAAATTGTAATTCGACCGCGGCAGAAGACGTGTTATGATTTTTGAGTAGTATGAATGTGGATATGTATGTATGTATACATACAATCATACACTCGAATATCGTAACCCATAATGCATAGGTGCAAAGTGTATTAGATATGTGCGCATATACGTATTGTACCTATGTATGTTAATTCCTTTGGTAGGTACTTGTTGTATCTATTTTAAGATGTGAGATGTATTTAGATTCCTGTTAGTCGCGGGAGTGCATGGCGTCCCTAAGTCGAGCAGTTAGTTTTTTTGTTTTGATGAAATGTCGTTGTATGTCGTTGTATGAAATGAATGAAATGTCGCTGAATGACACAATGACACGGCCTACATTCTTGGTATCATTTGGCCGTGATAAATCTATACTTTATCAGCCACCGTTGTTTTACGAGTAGAAGGTCACTGTCTACTCACAGATAATTCGGTGGGTACTTGAGATATTATCCGACTAGCTGAATTTTTCTAATGCACTTTGTATGTGATTGGCGAGATTGCTATTGCCTTGCTGGGGCTTACTAATTACAATTTTACAGGTCTATCTATACTGGCAACACTGAGGCGTGTGACCAATAATGACTGACCATTATAAATAAATAAATAAATATTAAGGGACTCTCTTACACAAATCGAACTAGTCCACCATGGTAAGCTCAATAAGGCTTGTGTTATGGTTACTAGACGACGATATATTATTTAATACCTAGATATAAATACTTAAATACATAGAAAAACATCCAAGACTCAGAAACAAATATTCATGTTCATCACACAAATATTTGCCCTTACCGGGAGTCGAACCCAGGACCTTCAGCTTCATAGGCAGCGTCACTACCCACTAGGCTAAACGGTCGTCAAAATCGTGGCCATTTGACCTGTGTGGCCTGTTTAGACTTACTGAAGTCGATTCTGCCTTTCTTACCGCTTGTTTCTTTGTGTTCATCACTACCATTCGATGAATTGTCATTTTAAAACCACTAATATATTATAAAGCAGCTATGTTTTCCAGCTGAAATAGTACAGCGAGGGGTAATCAAGGAGGTCCGTAACTCATCCATTGCTCCTGGCACTCTTGTGCGCGTGAAGCGAGGCAAGGAAGTGCCAGCAGACCTGGTGCTGTTGTGTGCGGAGGGGGAACGGGGCAAATGCTTCGTCACCACCGCTAACCTGGACGGGGAGACCAACTTGAAGACTCTGCGGGTGCCACCGCCGCTGTTGGGGTACACGCCTGGTGAGTGACAGTGTTTTGTCGTCAATTAATGCCTGTAACTCTGTCATTATGCCTGGAACGCTGGTGGCTATGAAGCGAGTCAAGAAATTGCCAAGAGGCTTTGGCGTTGTGTGAAGGAAGTTTAGAATGACTCAAGCTTCTGACAATACGCTAACACACAAATATCGTCCACAGCACTTGGTTCACTACTTCCACATACTTATATTATAGAGGGTATTGACAACGGCACATCCGTTTATCGGCCGGGAAACAATTAAAAGAACACCCATCAAAAATTTAATTGCTGAATTTGCCACGTTAGCTAACATTTAGTATTTAGCGGTGTTTTATTATTCGGCGTCAAGCCATTATTACATCGTCTGTGTACCATGAATTATCCTATGTATTGGACTCGACAGCTCCACCTGCATCTGTAAACTGTTTACGTTTCCACAGACGTACTGCCTCAGGGCATGAAGATAGAAATCCCGAACCCCATGGCGGACCTGTACACGTTCTATGGCCGCCTGGAGATTCCCAGCATGGAGAGTCTCCCGCTTACAACTGACAATCTGATGCTGCGAGGATCCCGTGTCAAGAATACTGAATGGGCTATAGGGTGTGCAGTGTACACAGGTCAGTGGCATCCACTTGCTCATACTGTTCTAACTTAATAACAAAAGCGCATGTTGTTCGTGGTCAATTTTAAATTCAATAACTCATGGTCAGCTACAATAGCTAAACCATCAGCATTATTAGTAGGTAATCATATCAGCTGAAAGACGTCCACTGCTGGACATAAACCTCTCTCAAAAATCCACAATGATTTGCCTCCAATGGGCTCCCAACCTTCACTTGATTATCTTCATCCTTAGAGTATAGATTTCTACAGAGCAGCTATACTCGTTGCGTTGCCACAATAAGGGACGGATCTGGCCTTAAAATGGCTGATGGCTATAAACCTACTTAATTTGGACGAGTATTTGCCGCAACCTCATCAGCGGTGTACCAGTTGCGGCAAATAAAAAAAGTGGAACTATGACAAGGACAACGAATTATATATCCCTTTCTGTCACACTTATTGAGATTTGTATACTACCATCTCGCTCGCTCGTGGTATTATTATTACCAAAACTTGTCCCGAGTATTATAGGTCTACGTCTTCATCGGTATTCGTCAGATTGCTATCCAGTATTATGTGATGGCTGTAAGGCGGTTCCACAACCTTTCGACCTTATCGACCATTATGTACCTATCATCATCATATCAGCCGAAAGACGTCCACTGCTGGTCATAGGCCTCCCCCAAAGAGTACCACAATGGCCGGTCCTGCGCCACCCGCATCCAGCGGACTCCCGTGACCTTTACCAGGTCATCAGTCCACCTTGTGGGGGGCCTACCCACGCCGCGCCTTCCGATACGTGGTCGCCACTCGAGAACCTTATGTACCTATACCTAAGAGTAATGTGCATAATTTTGTGAACTGAAATGAAGTTTACTAAACAGCACTTAACAGCAAAATTCTAGTATTAAGCTGAGATGGAACTGGTTCGTGTCAATACAATATGTCTGACATAATTTTAACTATGCGAGGTTATTTCTGTGTCTCGAAACTCTCGAATAAACGATTCATATTCGCTTAAGTGTCTTCGTATAAAACAACTAAATGACTGATTTCATTTCAGGCGAAGAAACCAAACTAGCTCTCAACTCAAAGTACGCTGGCAACAAATTCTCCTCGTGCGAGCTAGCCGTCAACGGTTTCCTTGTAGTGTTCATAGCGATCCTGGTGGTCGAGATAGTGCTCAGCTACGCCATCAAGCGCTACATCGACGCGCGGCACCCGACCAGGGAGCTGTACCTCGGGGAAGGGACATTGTTCCCGCAATCCATATCTGGAGTACTTCAAGACATGTTCTCGTTTCTGTTGCTGTATTATTACATCATACCCATGTCGCTGTACGTCACTATTGAGCTGTACAAGTTTATTGGTAAGTGTATTTTTAACCGACTTAAAAAAAAGGAGGAGGTTCTCAATTCGGATGTATTATTATTATTATTATTATTTTAATGTTTGTTACCTCAGAACTCCGTCATTTATGATCCGATTCATACAATTCTTTTTTTAACTTCAGTTATATATGCTTCCAGATTGGTCCCATTGTTTCCAAAACCCTAGTTGGATGATGGGAACCATGAGGAATTGAGGGAACTCCTCAAATATATAAGCACGCGTGTAGTAATTTCGGTATTTTCTATTATAACTCGTATATTTACACCCGGAAATCATAAATTTGGTGAAGTGGAAGTGATGATGAAGACCACAGATGGCTTGTGGAACTTCTCAATGATGTACTTCAAACTATATAAGCACGTCACAGATTCTGATATTATTCCGTTGAAATAGCAAACAATGAAGTGCCAAAGGTAATTCTGAGATCCTTGAGGAATCGACGGAAGTCCTTAAATATTATCGGCCCACATACAGCGATTTGGTTTATTGGTCTAAAAATCAACGCTTTTGTTTTCGAAAATCAGTTCATGTGGTAAATTGAAAAAAAATGTGGAAATGTTAATGTGGCTTGGCGGAGTACTGAATTGAAGTCGGTTAAAACTTTGTTTTGAAAGTAAATTATTTCATATTTAATCGTGTACCTATCTGACACCTGATACCTTCGATATCCATAATTTAATTTGATTTAACGCTAGTGTTGGCCATAATCACTTGCCATAATAAGTGACTGTCTCCTAAACCATAACAGTTTCAGGTCAAATTATATTTGTTTGGAACCCTGTAGGTTAGGTTCGGTTTGTTTTATAAATCCTGAAAAGTTGATAGTTTTTGAGAAAAACGAATTTGGGCAAATGATGATTATGGCAAACGTTACATTTTTGGCACATGAAATTATGGAACTCATTAGTAGACTCTCATATGGCAAACTGAGTATGTTGGATCTTGAGAAGTTACCTTGATTCATTCGTCGATTTTTCTGAGAATTAGAGGAGGCAGGACGACTATTGGATACCCTTTTGTAGCTTTATATTTGCCGTACTTACGTAATATTCTCGACTTCATCATTATTACTAGGTAAGTATATAGCAATAAAACATTCTTGGACACGCAGATACACACACACACAATACATATACCTACATATGTCAAAATTATAACTCCCCTTGTTTTATTAAAATTTTACTTTACCATCTGTTACAGGTGGTTTACTTGTTCAAAAGTATGATTAAGTTTATGATAGACAAAAATTAATCAGTCAAACGTGTATCAAAACAAATATTCTTATCTGTCGTAAATGCTTATCGTGCAATAAGTAAGTATCCGCCATTATTAAACGCTATCAGTTGATTAAAATTATATCTTAGAGATTTAAATGCGAATTCCGAAGATTGATACAATTACTAAGACTCGTTAATCGCACTTCCATACGAAATTCCACTTTAGGAGAAGATTGTTGGGATACAATTCCTTCTCTCGGACTAAAAGTATCTCTCAATCTTTCAGTTAGGTTCATACAGCTTCAAAAAGTAAAAAACAAACAGATAAATATAATGGCGTACCTAGTTGTCATAAGGCACCCCGTCATAACATTTACCTCACTGTTAAATCTCGCAAAACATCCAATCCCACCCTCAGACCAAGAAAAAAAGATAGACGGAGTATGACGAACGACCCAGTGAAGCCGGTTTTCAACCAAGCCAAATAAGTTTAACACACGCTCACGCACATAAAAACAAATTAAATTACACAAAACTCGAAATATGTGATCTTGATGACGGCATTGCGACACGCGTTGAACAGTTTGTGCAACTTTGTTTGTATATGTGTGCGTGAGCGTGTGCTAAACTTATTTGGCTTGGTTGAAAACCGGCTTCACTAGGTTGTTCGTAATGCTCTGTCTATCTTTTTTCTTGGTCTGAGATCCCACCACCCATCGCAAATTGTGCAAGTTACATGCCTGTAGTACGGATCTCGAACTTAGATTATCATTTATCCCTCACTTCCCAGGTGCGCTATTCATCGGCTGGGACGAAGAGCTCCGCTGCGAGGAGACGGGTAAGCCCGCCATCGCCAACACCTCAGACCTGAACGAGGAACTCGGCCAGGTGGAAGTCCTCTTCTCCGACAAGACTGGCACGCTCACCAAGAACATCATGGCCTTCAAGGCCTGCTCCATCAAGGGGAACATCTATGAGGAGAGAGATAGGATGCTGTATGATGTGCAGAGGTTCGAGGAACCCGTGGATACTGGACAGGTCAGATATTGGACTTGATTTTGCTGTCTTTAATTGTATGCATGGGCAGTGTGCTTAGTAGTCTTTGCCCTGCTAGTACGCTTGACTGGCTTAGACAAAAATACTTCGGGACAGTTAAGTATACCTACGGATATACTTCAAAGCAAGAGACAATTAGGTTTCAGTTTCAGTGATAGGAACAAGAAGTAAGTATTTTGTGCGTACCAGCCACAGTTTATCCATTCCATAAATCCCGATTATTACCTACAACAGATGATATGTAAAAAAAACCGGCCAAAGTGCGAGTCGGACTCGCGCACGAAGGGTTCCGTACCATTATCAATAAAAATATATATTTTATTTTATTTTTAGTATTTGTTGTTATAGCGGCAACAGAAATACATAATCTGTGAAAATTTCAACTCTCTAGCTATCACGGTTCTTGAGATACAGCCTGGTGACAGACAGACGGACGGACGGACGGACGGACAGCGTAGTCTTAGTAATAGGGTCCTGTTTTATTATTTGAGTACGGAACCCTAAAAACGAGATGCCTGATAAGTAATAATGTATGTATTGCTTTATTGTACACAAAACAGTCATAAACATATGTAAGGTAGGTACAAAGGCGAACTTACAACAACAAACCAAGTTTGGGGATAATTAACATACCTAAGAAGTATGAGTATGATGCTCGCTTATTCGCTGTTTTAAAAAATATTTTACGCCATACATAAATCGTAATCGTAACGGTTTTACAAACGTATGTAGGTATACGTATACATGCATTAGGTAGGTAATTCAAATAATAACTGTTACTATAAATACAACAAGATAAAATAAATTAAGTAGTTACATGAGCTTGGTGATTAAGTGATATCATAATCGCCATACCTACCATAAGTCGTACTACCTACAAAGTCATGATTTTGCGCAATATGCTTTCGTACAATTAGGTATTTGTTACTAGCGTCCTGTATAATAATGATCATAAGTTTAATGTTATACAAATGTCCATTACAAAATCTATTGACCCCGTAGCGTAAGCACAAAATAAACATTGCACTGGTACCTGCACCTGCCCTAGCTAGCACGATAGGTTTTATCGTCACGTCTTACGGCGAAAATGTACTGAAACGTCACGTAAAACGTGACGTAAAACCTATCGTGGTAGGGCCTCAGTAACTGCCGATTATTGTACTACCTGTACCTACATCTATTCTACACAGTAAACTCGCCCCACTTTAAGGTTTTGTGATAAGCTATCAGTACATGGAACTCTAATCGTTTCGCTTGACCGTTGTCTACATCAACTCATTTCCGCCTAGGACTGTATATGTAGGTAGTTACTGCAGCGAAAACTCGCTTCAGGCTTATTGGTTGCGCCATCTGAATTCCTTTTTGGGAGTTAGTTCGTTTGATTGTCCACTTCATACGTCTGTTGTATTTAGATGCATTCCCAGTTGTCTGTGATGTCAGGTTTTTCTCGTAATAGATGGCATTTTTACTTGAATATTTTAATATTATTTTGCCCTGAATTAAATTTCTTTGTTTCGCGTCGTTTTGAGACTCTGGCTGATTTTTGGCTTTTACTTTTTTAAATTATTCAAAACTTGAATTTCGTACAAGATCCTTCTAGAATCTTGTCAGATTTGGAAAACAAATGACAGACCGTTCATTCTGTTGGTGTATTTTGTCGTTTAAGCACGATATTTTGTTGATTTCTTTGCTTCACCAGATTTGATTTTTATTCTTCCGGCTAATACCAGTTCTTGCCATCGAAGTAAAACTAGAAACCTCCTCTCAATAATCTCAATACCAAGCGGGAGTCGAGTTGCTGTTTTTACGCTGCGAACAAGGCAATTCGCAGGTTCTCCTATACTGGATTTTTTTTTCTGAAAGGCCAGACGCCTGATAGCGTGCTGGGTAAGTTTTGCTCGTTTTTGTTCAGATTTGGCTTCAGTTTCAGTTTCAGTGTATTTATTAGTAAATATCAATTTACAGGTCATAATGGATTTGAAAGCTTGTAGTTATGTCAACTGTATAGTGGGTTTTACCATTTCTGTATTTACTTTGTAGCTTTCTGCATGGTACGGGCCACGAGTTCTGCCACACCGTGAGCCGCGTTTGATTCTGCTACCGCCAGTACGCCGGAGCACAGGAGTTTGTGACGTGCGCTAGCTGCTTTACTGAAACAAATCCCCGCAGTTGCGTCTGAGCGCAGGGACGCCTTGCGCATACTCTACTTCGGGAGCGGACCTCCGCTGTGGAACTCCGGAGGCTGTGACGTTTTTTTTCACCTTTTAAAAAAGTGTTTAATTCATTATCCGTAGTTAGGAAGGCCTAGGATTTCATTCTAAAACCTTTTATTTAATGAGTGCAACTAGATTTTTACCTTTAGCATTGTCCGTACGCTTTGTTTACCTTACCTCAAGTGAACCTCGGTATGAAGGTCTCAACTCTTGACAGGTTTTTCATCAGTTGCACGCCACCAATCTTTTCCAAATTCTGTAAGGCAGTACGCCACCCTCTGTAGTTTTATTCGGCATTCCCTCTTGGTTATTCATTCACCTTCACCCATTAATTCATCCATCCAACCATTTCATTCATCCCAATTCCGTTTTTCACCATACCAGTTTTAAGACGCGACCCTTCAAAGTTGGTTCTGTTCGTCGGGTTCAGGATAGCGCGTGAGCCAGCGTATTTCTTTGCGGCATCTGAAGGTGTTCGGGTTGTAAACTTGTGTGACAACCGTACCCTGTTTTAAATAGTGTTATATGGTTTCGCGTTACGTGCAAAAAGTGTTATTGTTGAAATAATTATATACCTAAATTACAATCGTGTATATTTGCAAGCGTAAACTTTGTTGTAAATCAGGCACCGAAGCCCAGAACTGCGTAAACGCTAAACGGTCTACCCATTGTCCTATCTTCGTCTTCTGTTAGAAGTCTGAACTGTGTCATCATCATCATCATCATATCAGCCGAAAGACGTCCACTGCTGGACATAGGCCTCCCCCAAGGAGTGCCAAGGTGACCGGTCCTGCGCCACCCGCATCCAGCGGACTCCCGCGACATTTACCATGTCATCAGTGCACTTTGTGGGGGTAGGCCCCCACAAAGTGTTTTTGTAGAGCTCATCGACTATCGCTGGATATTAGGTAAGTATGCTGGGAGAACAAATCATCATCATCATCATAATATCAGCCGAAAGACGTCCACTGCTGGGCATATACCTCCCCCAAAGAGTGCCAAAGTGACCGGTCCGGCGCCACCCGCATCCAGCGGACTCCCGCGACATTTACCATGTCATCAGTGCACTTTGTGAGGGCCTACCCTACCCACGCCGCGTCTTCCGGTACGTGGTAGCCATTCGAGAGCTTTTCCGCCGCAACGGCCATCGGTTCTACGTGCAATGTGCCCCGCCCACTGCAACTTAAGTTTAGCGGTTCGGAGGGCTATCGGTTACATTGGTTCTGCTGCGGAAATAAACTGTGTGGCTGATGGCAACTCGGCACAGTTTAGGTCTCGACTGTCAACATTTACAAGTTAAGACACCGTGGTTATAAATATTTAGATACAATCTAGACCAAACTGTGATTACCAGAAATTACTACAAACGATAGCTAGGCAATAAACGATAAGGAATATAGTCGTAAGATAGGAAGTCAAGTTGTCAATCGAGTTTTTGTTGCATGTGCTCGTTACTTGACTTACTTAAGAAGATGATGTCAATTTGTTTTCGAGTAAACAGAAGTAGAGGGCTTCTTTTTATTTTTTGCTGATACGAGTATAGACTGAGTGTCGTAAGAGTCAACTAAGGGAACAGGGTTAAAGTGTGTTGTGGGCAATGGGCTAGCAACCCATCACTGCGATATCACATTTTGTCGATCTTTTATACCCACATGTACGCTAAAAAAGGCACTGGAATACACGTTTCATGTGATCTGCCTACTGCCTACCCCTTTTAGGGATAAAGGCGTGAATGTATGCATGTATGTACGAGTACGATTAATACATCGTGCATCGTAGCAAGTTTAGAAATAGCGAAATGTCTGCATGGAAATGCTGTTAATTTTGATGTAAACTGCATGTTATTTAACCCATTCAGGGCCCATGACGACACATATGCGTCAGAGCGCTACTAGCGCTTTTCGCTACATACAAGGTTTAACCTGCGGACTACGGCGTAGCGCTACGAGATTAGCGTGGCCGTGAATGTGTTAAGTACTTCACTCATCCATAGAAGTGCAAAGCTTCACCAATGACTTTTTATTCCAGGCAGACATCAGATTCTTCTTCAAAGTCCTCGCTCTATGCCATTCCGTGCAGATATCCAACGAAGACATGAAGAGACTAAGCGCCCGTCTATCCATGACGGGTGACCTTCAACTTATGAACATGTTCAGAAGAAAGAAACCAAAAAAGCCTGTTGCGAACGGGAATGCAGTCAATGGAGTTGTAGATAACACTACGTGGAATACAATGATGAGTGTCAATAATGTTTCTGGCATCGACTATCAGGCTAGCAGCCCGGATGAGAAGGCTCTAGTCGAAGCAGCAGATAGGTTAGGTGTCACATTTCTAGGAGAGGAAGGAAACAATTTAATAGTCAAGTTGGGAGATGAGACTGAAATGTACGAGAGGTTGCAAATGATCGAGTTCACATCTGAGCGGAAAAGGATGTCTGTGGTTGTGAGGGATAAAGACGGGAAGGTAACTTGAACGACAATATTTTATATACTTTCATTGTTATCATAATTCAAACACAATTGTACTTAGGTATGTCTGACTCAGTTTTATGTCACTAAAAAGGTGTGTTTTACACAAGTTAAGTTCAAGGACTTCATAATGTACAACAACACCATTGCATCTAAGAACTCAATTTAGGTATATTTTTTAATAAGCGTCAGAAACTTAGAGCTTAGCGGTGTATTTCACTAACGTTCAGAAACAAATCCGGTTTATCTTTCTGATATATATATTTCTATCGACTACAATCGTTTTTTCTCAGATTTTACTGTTCTGCAAAGGCGCGGAGAGCTCGGTGTTCCCACTATGTCGGAACTCGGACATGATTGAAGAGACTAACGTGGACATCAACACATTTGCCACCAAGGGGCTACGGACCCTTGCCATTGCTTATCGGGAGATACCAGAAGAAGAGTACGAACGGGTTTGCGAATGTAAGCACTGTTTTAGATGACGTCAGAGATGGCGTCAGTCTCAGTGTCCATAATATTATAAGGCAATATTTAGTTCTACTGACTCAATATAATTGCAAAAGTAATGGTGCATTGAATTCAAAGCATTTGAACATATACGCAGAGCACGTTCCTATAGTTAATATCTTTCATCAGCCGGTGAAATATAATCGTCCTATATATTTATGAAATAACTTCTCGCATTTTACCCGTACCTATTGTAATAACTTCTCTAAAATTTGCTGATTTTTCAAGGCCTAACAAGTATTGGAACCGGTACTTAAATGATAACACTCTCTCATTCCAGCAATAAAGAAACAAGACGTCAAAAGTGCCGAAGCTCTCCAGCAAGTATCGCACCAGTACAGATTATTGGAGCGTGACCTAACGCTGATTGGCGCGACGGCAGTAGAGGACTGCCTCCAGGACGACGTAGCTGACACACTCGCTTCACTGCGCCGCGCTGGAGTGAGGATATGGGTGCTCACAGGTGACAAGGTGAGACGAGTACATACTAGCCACGAAGCCCCATGTTGGGCGCCAATATTTTTGTTAAGTGGAGTTGTTATCAACATCGAAACAGGACTGCATACGATCATATAGGTTCTCACTGTTCTCAGTGACCATAAGGTGAGGTTGCTTGTAGCATGAATCCCACGCGTTGGGTGCCACGAGTATTAATCAAGGTAAAGGAACAAAAGCGTTGAAGACTTGCTGGCTATAAGGTGAGGCTAGTTCAAGCAAACATTTGCCACCATTGGTTTAGTTAGGAAACAAAGTGAAAAACGTTGAATTCTCAATCAACGCGCTGGTGGGCAAGACAGCTGTAAAGGGCGGTGCTGCCTACGACGGCATGATCTACGCACCGGTTTCAGCACGGGGATACTAACTGACGATACGCCATTGGATTAGAAACATTACGTTAACAGCGTTTAATCCCTATTATAGGTACGCCAAAGGGCTGTGGAGTGTTGTCTAAAGGACGATATAATCGACGTCAGGACAGTAAGGCAACTTATCATTTTAGATTTAAAATTTAAATTAAGCTCATGATATTGCTAGTTAGCCTTGATATCTTTGCCAGTATTTATTTGGTAATGTGTAAATAAAAATTCTTGAATTTTCTGTTCCGATCCCTCTTCTACTGGCAGTAGCAAATTGGTAGCTGTCAAGTTCTTAAGGGATGGGAAAAATATTTATGATATCGATATCGATACTCTTACTTATTCTTTACATTTAGTTTTATATGTATACCATTTTTTAGACTACAATTTAACATGTTTTTTTTGGGATCCATGATAATCATTGTCATCAGAAATATAAACCATTATCAGTACAACAAAGATACTATGGTTGCAATTTTACTTTTCTAATGTTTCGAGTTGCAGGGCAGTGCATGAACGCTCTTAAGTGTCTTGAGATAAACCTTTTCAATAGAGGGTTTATATAAATACTGGGTTTATTGTTGAATATATTCATCGTGGCTGCACTAGATTACTGCAGAGAATCTAAAAAAAACTGATTGTTCATTAAGAATACGATAGCCCTTTTGGTGGAAATAAAAGAGAGATTTATTAATTATTTAATTTTTAATTAATTTATGAATGGTTCGTACTTTGAAAATAACGATAATTTGTTAGTAATGATGAAAGATTGAAGATTTTTATTTATAAAAATGAAAAATATTGAACAGACAATTTTGTAATTATAAAGCCCTGTTTTATAAAAGTAACACGTTTAATTAAAGTCTTAGACTCTCATTATGGTAAAGGAAAATTATCGACATATAGCTATAATTATTTTTTATAATTATAGTTTTTCAAAATACAGCTACATTGAAATCAATCAACCATTTTTTCCTGTTTTCCAGGTAGAAACGGCAATAAATGTCGCTCAGTCCTGCGCTCATCTCTCAGAAAACGGCAGACAAATGTTCATAATAGGCGTAGACAACGACGAGGCTGTCAAGTCGCATCTAGAGGAATGCAAAAGGATATTAGCAGAGCCAAGCTACAAGGATTTAGCGTTAATAGTCGATGGGACCAGTATGAGTTGGATTTTAGACAAACCCGCAGCACACGCGTTCGCAGAGATATCTTTGAACTGCAACGCTGTACTTTGCTGCAGATTGTCTCCGATTCAGAAGGCTAAAGTGAGTATTAGTATAGTCTGACCAGCCATGCGCATCACTAGAAAACCGAATTTGAATCGGTTGTTGAATTTGTCTTATGAGCTCGGCATTTATTTCTGAAGGACTATTAGGGTTCCAAGCACTATCAGCTCATAATAACGTTTCACCGCTCTCGGTGTGCGGGCCATCGATGAGAAGATCGGTGATAAGTTATTTTATTGCCCTAAATAACTGGCAGTCTTCCTCGTCAAGCATACAGTAATGGCCAGATAATTAAGAACATGATTTTTTTTCCCCACACAGTTGCATACAAATATGACTTTTCAAATTTGATGATAATTTATAATGTGTTCGGCCAATTTTATTTCTGAGTGAGAGTAATTATTGTGAGTGTGTAGAGTAATTTAGTTTATATAAAAGTTCTGTAAAAGTTGTGCTTAAAAAAATACGGATGGTCAAATGGCCAGTTTTTACAAGTTCATACTCACACATACATTCATACATTGTTCCTGTTAGGTACACCTAACAGGAACAATGTATGAATGTAATTAGGAACAATATTTGATCGTTTGTATTTTTTAAAGTCTAAATTTTACAGAAACTGTATGTGCACTATATTAAATACTGTTTAAACACGGTTGCATCCGTATAATCAGAAACAAATTTAATCAAACACATTTTAAATTATCATCTAATTAAAAAAATCATATTTGTATGCAACTGTATGGGAAAAAAACGTGTTCTTAATTATCTGGCCATGACTGTATGTGCGTGAGAGTGGCACTTAATTAAATGGGTATTGATAACTATATATTTTCAGATAGTGAAATTAATAAAGCTCAGTCCAGAGAGGCCGATCACTGCGGCGATCGGTGACGGAGCTAACGACATATCCATGATCCACGAGGCGCATGTAGGCTTCGGGATCTTCGGCAAGGAGGGCTACCAGGCTGCCAGGTATTACAGAAAAACGGAGCCAGTCAGTCCAGTGGGGTAATCACGTAACGTTCCGAACGCGCGTCGGTACGATTTAACTGTCAATTTTCCATATAAAAATTGACATTTAGACCTACCCGACGTTCGTAAAATGCGTTACGTGATCGACCTGCAGGGCTAGTCCAGGTTTCAAGTTATAACGAAGAGTTTTTCTTAGAGCCACGTTAGCTATTAAAGAGTAGCTTTTGTTGTCACGATAGTCATGTAATTTTTTCTTTCAGATCTGCAGACTTTGCTTTCACAAAGTTCTCCATGGTGAAGAAGTTCCTTTTAGTGATGGGGCACTGGTACTACCAAAGATTAGCTACTTTAATACAATATTTTTTCTATAAGAATCTAGTCCTCGGGAATTTAATGGTAAGTTATATCAGAGACGAGTATGAATAGTTCATATTGTATTATTTGGCTAATTGGCACTCTACATATTGCTTTACAACACATAGGTATATGAAGTACTTTGTCGTCCGTCTGTATAGGTACAATATGTTTGGCAAACCGTTTTCAGTCAGTCTAATTATTTGTTTTATTTTCAGCTGTTTTACCAAATAAACAGCGCGTTCTCAACTCAGTCAATATTTGACTCTATGTACCTGACATTTTTCAATTTATTCTTCACCGCGGCGCCTTGTTTATTCCTATCCGTTACGGAGCAGAGATGGTCAAAAGAAGCATTATTTAGGTATTTATACAAACTTGTGTTCGTAACAAGCATCATATTTCTTAGTAATCCAAAATCACAAGTAACTGGCTTGAATAAAAGCCTGATTGGAAGGACCAACAATTTTAAGCAACTCACAGTTTTTTTATGAACAAATGTTTAATATCGAATCAATTTATTATTCTAAAGATCTGGAAGGGGGTAGATTCAAAATTTCATTAAAATTTACCTGAAAAGAACATTGATGTCAAAGGCTTATTACAGGGTTGAGGACTAAAGTATCTAACTGAGAGAAATGCGTGGCCCAAACCACTTTTATGATTCGTACATAACTTTTGAGAAACTTTAGATCCTACCAAAATGAGAACCGCTTGTGGATCCAGTGGGGGGAGGGGTGGGGGTCAAGACCCCGCTAAACCAAAATCCTGGATCAAACACAGAGTGAAATTAAAATTAAAAAAATGTGCTAAGCTCTACTAAAATGACGTCACTATTGCAGGGACCCAACGTTATACAGAGACATAAGCAGGAACAAGCTCATGTCCTGGCCCCGCTTCTCCGGATGGCTGCTGGTGGCGCTGTACCACTCCGTCATCATCTACACGTTCGGTGCGTTAGCCGTGCGCCACTCCGTCATCAATGCTGACATGAAAGCCATGGACTTATGGTGAGCCCTCTGAAGACTTAAAAACCCGGGTTGTACTAGTGGCTCTTTTCATAAAAACATGTGACATGAAAATGAAGCCCCCCTTTTTCACATATTTGATGTTTTTGACTTGAGCCGCAGGCAATCATAGCTGAGGTTACGTATCTAATTGGTCATCGTCATTCGTATGCAACGTTTGGTGAAATTAGGGCCACCGTTTCCCGCCTGACACCATTTTCGCCTTTGCTCCTTGGTCACATTGATAGTGTATTAAAGAATACGTCGGAGGTAGAAATAGCATCTACTTTAGAATTTGATCCGCTGTTCACTAATGAATGCGAAAGACTATATGGAAAACATGCTTCATCTGCCTATTTTAAAATAAATGTATTTGTCCATAGGATCTTCGGCGCCGTACTGTTCCATTTGCTCGTGCTGATCACGAACCTGAAACTGTGGCTACAGGCACGCTACCACACGAAATACTTTGTGCTGAGTATCATCGTCTCCGTGCTGTTCTACGTGGTATTTAACCTCATCTACTCCCTCATAAACGTGTAAGTAAAGGATAAAGTATATATGATAGGGAATTTATGGACGGTATATACTGCACTATGGATCCACTACTTGAGACGTACTTATACTTGAGATTATTTCCATTAGTCCATTCAATAACTAAAACTTAAAAAAATTGACAGATCCCCGACATTTTCATTTCAAAGTTCAATATCTCAAAAACGGCTAAACCGATTGTGTTGAAACGTAGCTAAGAACCATCTCGATTACATCAGCTTTCGAATTAAAAAACCGCATTCAAATCGGTCCATTCGTTTAGGAGCTACGATGCCACACACACCCCTCTTTTTGCGCCGGGTCGGGGGTTAAAAAGCAACGTAGTATAATATATATTGCAATTCCAATAAGTAACAGTTTTATAAAATGTCAGCCAGATGAAATAATCTCAACCATACCTTTACATTTATCCTATACTATTAAACGAACAATATATTTGTCTCGAAAACGGCTCTAACGATTTCAATAACATTTGGAGTGTGGGGGTTAACGGGGGCGAAAAATCGATCTAGCTGGGTTTCATGTCTCAGATCGTTTTCTCCATATTTGGTCGTCCAGGAACTACGAGTACAAGTTTACATGGATTGATTCTTTCCCACTGTCGAAACGTTTCGCACAGTTTAAGGCGACGTGAGCTCCGAAAACGGATTTTTTAAAAATCGTAGCTCTTGTTTGGATTATAATACGGCTGCCCTAAATTTAATTAGCAATCTTGAGGCCTTTCTCGAGGGAAATCAGCTATTCGAATCTTGAGTTTTTGAATTTCGCTCGATAGAAAAAAAACACGAACATAGGTCTAAAATACACTTAAAAAAATTCTAACATATTATGCACAACAGCTAAACATATTACAATTAGTTTTTAAAATCGGCATGTCATGTTTGAGGGAAATCAGCTATTACTTTTTTATTTATTAAAACGCACAAAGAAATAAAATTAAAAAACATGATATCCGCGCTTCCAAACACGCACTTCCATCTCGCTCACGCTTATGCTCAGTGAAAGGGAGAGAAGACCACGAACCTACGTCCCCTTAACACTTTCCGCAGGACCACGGTTTTTGTAAATGCTCTTTTAATTTCAGACAAATCGACGGCGCGATACTAGGCACGTACACCCGACTCTGCTCCTCGCTTTACTTCTGGCTGCTCAACGTGCTGGTGGTAGTTGCCGCACTAGCACCCGACTTCTGCTACCGGTATCTCTCCGAGAGCCAGAGCACACCGCTGCTCGACGGCGTCACTACTGTCTTCGCCACTAGATTGTGAGCTTAGAGGAATTACAGGGATTTTTAATGATACTCCAATAGTCTTGGTTGCCCAAAGCGCTAGTGGTCGTGTCTACATTAGTGGCCGAATACTGCTATTGGGCATACCCACTCAGCATGTTGAATAAAAACTTGCTTTGACTGTTAAATAGACGTTTTTTTCATAGAAAAAAAAATAAGTTTAGAGCAGCACAGCTGCCTTGATCAATGATCGAAACAGAAGAGCTTTATTGCTTCTGGATATGACTCATTAACAATGGGCAAATTTATGATTACTGATACATATATCAGATAGCCAGGGCACGCGATAGAGTCACTGCTGTCTTCAACAACAGACTGTGAACTTCGAGGCTTTAAAAGGACCTTCTAAGATACCCCAACATCAAACAGTGCTATATTGCCACTAGATTAGTGAAGACAAGGCTGATCATAATTTGTACACTATTAGTAAACTGAGGCTAAGAAAATTTACCACTGAACTCAGTAAGAATACTTTCGACAGAATTAATATTATAAAAATACTAGAAGAAAATACATGTACCAAAGTACAGGGGTATCTACCTCATGTGAATTAAGTATAAGGTTGACAAAGTTGTATCTCTTGATTGAGTTAGAAATATTGCAAGAGCAAAACAATAGAAATGTGACTCATTACACGGGTTAAAAGATAATGGACTTGTTTCACGGGCCCTACACACTGTCTGTTCATAGTCATCATCATTCAATCAAGGTTACTAGGTATTTTAGGTTATTTTAAGAAAAACTAATTGTATTCAATACAGTACCTATAATTATAGAATGTTTAATTTAATAGAAATTGTCAATACAGTGATATATTTAAGTAGAAAAAGTGATGACTGTAAACGGACTGGGGCAGAATTCAGCTCGTTTTAATATCATCTTGTGACAGCGATTTTGTGGCATTTTGACGCTCTTCTAACATATGGTAATACAAACGAACACAGAACAAATAAAATAGAATGGTAGGAATATAAATGACGAAACGAGCTATGAAATTATAGTTCAAACTGAATACCTCAAATAGGAATATTCGCAAATAAAATATTGAGTTTTTCACACTTTTAGTAGCTACGGTATCCTAGTGGTTCAGGCATGCGGCTGTCAAAAGGCGGTCGTGGTTTCGAATCCCGGCTCATACCGATGAGTTTTTTGGATCTTGTGTACGAAATATCATATGATATTTACTTTAGCTTTATGGTGAAGGAAAAACATCGAGAGAAAACCTGCATACACCTGCGAAAAAATTAAAAGGTGTATGTGAAGTCCCCAACCCGTACTGGGCTAGCGTGGGGACTACTGATCCATGAGAGGAGGCCTATGCCCAGCAGTGGGACGTATATATGCTGATTTATTATCATTATCACCAATAAACTGTCCGCCACAGTCACATATTTAGTGCATAATATTATTATTGACAAGCCAGACATAATAGTTAGGACTTTATAGGACGTTGATGTATGGCAACCAATATTAATGACATATTAAAGAGAGACTTGGCACACTTGATGGACTAGAGTAGAAAACGCCCGAGAGCCAAGGGCGGTCGCCCCGCTGGTGGGGAGGGGGTGAGGGGGAAGCTTCGTTCCGCCGCGCGTTTTTTCGGTCCTCCTATCATCTTATTTATAGAGACTAGGGCATGCATGTTGACTCGGGCGTTTTCAACTATATTCCACCTAAGTAACAAGCAAGTGTGCCAAGGCTCTTGCTTTAATGTCAAAAATATTGGTTGCCATACATCGACGTCCTATAAAGCCCTAACTGTTATGAGTTATGACTGACTTGTCAATAATGAAAAAAAAAAAAAAAAAAATGAAAAATGTTTTTATTTCATAAGTTTTGTTCTTTTACAAAGGTCCTTTGCGGCTACCTAGTAAGTAAATAAATAATTGTGTCAGGTAGTCCCGCTCTTCCATCGGTACAAGTTGCTATATAATATATGAAATAATTTACTTAATTTAAATATTAGTTTACAAAGTTTTGTTTTCAGCCATTCACTGACAACTAACTTACATTTGTGCAATTGCATTACATAAATATTTATCTTCTCATTGACTACATTATACACGTGTGCAGATTGCGCTTTGTATTGCCTTTTTGCAAACACAGACTTGGTCATTGTAGAGGGGGCAACGTTGTTTTTTCGTCAACGTGTTAGTAGTGTGTGGTCGAAGTTTAGAGTCCTGTGAAGTTTGATTATTGATTGCAGGATATACAGTTTCCTCATGGACAGCTGGTCACTGATCAAGTATAACTCATCCGTGGGGAATCTGTGTGGCTTAAAAAATAAGACTTTTAGCAGACAACTAGGTAATAATGTTATGAACTAAATATGTGACTGTGGCGGACATTTTATTGGTGATAATAATAATAAATCAGCCTATACTATAAGTAATTTTGGCGAACGTCACCGTTTCCCGGCCGGTGCACGGGCAAATGTATGGGGAACTTGGTGACTTAGTGCTGGTCGGCGCTCGGGCCGGACTCGACACATTGTACTGCGAGTCATCCTTAATTTTCTCGATTTTTAAAGAATTACTTATTTATGCATCTGTGATAGTATTTATACAATTCTTGACTTGTTATTTATAATTGTGAATGACCTCAAACTTTTATGATGTAACTTATTTAATAATAGGTGATATTATTACTTAGTGAATATATTAAGTACATATTTAAATCGTAACGTAGTGCATAAGTAAAGCAATTAAATTATTTTTCTATTTACTAAAAGTTTTAATTTAGTGATAGTGATGTCCTTCCTCTCAGACGTATTTTTCCAAATAAAAAAATGGCGAATTATTATATATAATATATATCCGCGGTGCAGGTTTTTAGGGTTCCGTAGCCAAATGGCAAAAAACGGAACCGTTATAGATTCGTCATGTCCGTCTGTCTGTCCGTCCGTATGTCACAGCCATTTTTTTCCGAGTCCATAAGAGCTATAATGTTAAAACTTGGTATGTAGATGTATTTTGTGAACCGCATTAAGATTTTTACACAAAAATCGAAAAAAAACATTAAGTTTTAGGAGTCCCCATACACAAAACTGAAACTCAAATTTTTTTTTTCATCAAACCCTTGTGTGGGGTATCATTGGATAGGTCTTCAAAAATGATATTAAGGTTTCTAAGATCATTTTTTTCTAAACTGTATAGTTTGCGCGAGAGACACTTCCAAAGTGGTAAAATGTATGTCCCCCCCCCCTGTAACTTCTAAAATAAGAGAATGATAAAACTCAAAAAAATATATGATGTACATTACCATGCAAACTTCCACCGAAAATTGGTTTGAACGAGATCTGCTAAGTAGTTTTTTTTTAATACGTCATAAATCGTAAACTGCAATTTATTTAACGGAACCCTTCATGTGCGAGTCCATTCTCATATATTTTATGGAGATGAACTCCACTTTATATGCATGGACGCCGGGCGCCGCAAGTTCAACGCCAACGACTGATATATGCGTCGAAGGGTCCAGCGCGATAGCAACCTTCTTGCATTGACATAAGGTTTAACTCCGCACTAAATGTCCTGTTGATTTGGCGTGTGGTTGCCACCTTTTTTCTTTGATAGAGCGTTAAAAAGGTTAAATTTTAGAAATAATGGTACCTATTCACATATTTATCGATATTTGTCGAAAAAAGCCAGTCCCGAAGATATAGTGCTCTCGTGCACGGAAGACATTAAACGTGTATCTGATACGGGGGCGTCGTTTACAACGCAGTATGACCAAAAGTAAATTCCTTCGTATCCCCTTATTGAAGGAGAGAGCGAAGGGTACAAAGCTCTCTGCTTCAGCTTTGGGCAAAATTCTTTCGTATGTCCGGTTATCCAGTTCTCCCCTACATCAGGTTGCATTTCTGGTGAAATTTTGTAGTTAACTATATAGTTTCTTTTTATCGATTCAATTTTTGGAATTAAAATAAAAAGTTTGAACAAAACGAAAATTCGGGACGGGAGTTCTAGCTCACAGACGCACAGAGCCTGATATTATACGCTTTATGAAGATAAACGTTATTGATAACGTATTACGATATCAGATCAGCTTGTCAGTCAGTTATTTGGCGCCGTAAAGTATGCCGCAATGTTTTAGTTTTTGGGATAGTTCTAAATTGCATGTATGAGGATGCGGGGAAAGTCACCGATTTTCAGTAGACTGTCTGGTTGGTTTTCGAGGTGCAGGAGACATTTGTGTTGCTGGGTAAGTTTATTTTTCTATATGTGATAGTTAGTAGTAAAGTTCTTTTAAATCTAACGAAGACGCCGATGCCTCTATTCGTGAAGTGTTAGTGGCTTAGTAGACTAAAGTGTAATAGTTCCCCAGAGAGCAATATATTTTGACTCCGATATTGAACAAATATATCAAGTTCTTTCAAGCATCTCACCACCGGATTCGAACCAACAGATAAGGACTTCATGTAAGATTAAAACGTGAAAATTGTATAAACTAACCTCGGAAATTCTATTGTACTTATTGGCGCTTAGGTCGCGTTTACTAATAGTATGGCCAGGACTTTCTTAGCCAAACATACACGAAATAATTTTAAATCTTACTAAATTCGTTACAAAATGGTTGAAGGTCGTGCCTCTTCGCATCTCCGTACATCTTCATATATAACGTCGCGCGACACTCCGCGCGAGGTGTCAGGCAACTATGGCGATTCCCGCCTCCGACGGCATACCTACATTTTGCGATTTTCGCGCGACATTACACCAGTCGTAAACGCAGTCTTACCTTTAGATACGACAATAACATGAAAAATTGCACCTTAAGATGACGTCTCCAAACAATAAAGATTATCTGACGAATGACGAAACTACAAGCCTCGTTACTATTTCAGCTATCTTATCTTTATTTGAATTTAACGTTTGTAAGCCGACGGAGCATCTCACGTATCGCCGATATCTTAGGGATTTCACGAGGTCACATTCCAACAACACCTACCGAATGCCGAACCTACTTTTAACGTAAATCCGTCCATGCTGGCTATAAAAACTTTTGCAAGACGGTCGCCAACACGCCCCTCCGACCGAGCGACTTTGGTCGGCACCGACCGCCGTAGAAGGAAATTTTGCTACAAACAACTGTCTACACGGTCGGTGCGGACCAAGGTCGCTCGGTCGGAGGGGCGTGTTGGCGACCGTCTAGCAGACACTTAACTGTACCGGGGCGTCGCCAACCGATGGCCTATATAGTGGGGAGCAATAAGTTCATATACATAAATGGAGGGTGTAAAAACCGCGTATGAAGCGGTATGAGCGGGATGTATGAAGCGACACACTTGCGGGGGGAGCAGCCACGTATGGAATTTGGATCGGAAAACCGACTTAATATTGCTCTACGCCCTATTGATAACATTCTCTATTAAATCGTTTGTCATGACTGACTGACACATCAACGCCGGGCCTAAACTACTGAAGCTAAGAAGTTGACATTTTCAGAGTAGATTATTTCGATAAGATTAAACAAGCATTGGCATTTCACAAAATTCATCGCCTAATGGGGTTAAGAAGGGGTTGAAAATTTGTATAGTGAACAAGTAAAGGATGACTCACGCTAGAACGGGCCGTTTTCTAAGAAAAACGACGGCGTTTTTGCGCGGCCGAGCCATACCCAAGCCCAGCCGGGCCCCGGCTGGACCGTGCCGACACCGAGCCGCTTCCGAGCCTAGGCCGTGCAAAAACACCGTCGTTTTTCTTAGAAAACGGCCCGGGCCGGACAAAGCCCGTTCTAGCGTGAGTCATCCTTAATTTTTACAGTTAGCTCATTGGAACTCCGGTAATAGACTCTTTGACCAGGGTAGGAAATTATGGTTTCGAGTTCAATAGAATTGTAAGACATATTTACATAAGTATGTGTACGTATTAAGTACAAGTAACTTATCTTCAATCCATCTTTACCTAGGTCAAGAAAGCCGAACCAGCAGCAGAGACGCGGCTGATCGAGGTGGGTGCGCCTGCGCCGGGCATGAGGCACAACGAAATCAAGACATCCCGATATTCGCTGCTCATGTTCGTGCCCACGAACTTGGCCGAGCAGTTCCGACGAGTCATACATATTTATTTCGTGATTGTTACAATTATCGCTTTGACTATAGGTAAGTGGATTAAATTAATAAAAGCTGAATTTAAATGGGTAGTGTAGGTCACCAAGCGAATCCGACCCGACACACTTGGAAGGAGATACCTAACCAAACTGGATCTTTAAGTTTTCCGACAATCGGTCAGATCTAGAAACCATATCTTTACTCATCAGTAACATATAGCTTAAAGATTGAGGAAAACGTTTCCCAATTTTGTTTTTTGCATCTGGCGTGACAAAATTTTTCATGTCGATATTTTTATTTCTCATCGTGACGCGGAGTGCGGAGAGATTAGGTAACCCCTCTCAACACTTTTAAATCGAGATAACGAGTACGAGTGCATAAGTACTAAGGTACTAGTATACGAGGTTAGGATATTATTTACACTAGACTCAGTAAGTTTAGTTTGTGATGCTGGGAATTGGGAACAATAATATTGTCAGTGAGCATTACATGGTTGTGGGAACGGAAATATGTTTCTAAACCACAAATTCATACATACATACATATAATCACGCCTCTTTCCCAGAGGGGTAGGCAGAGATCACGGATCTCCATTTGCTACGATCCTGACAAACCACTTTCGCTTCACTCACTTTCATAACATTTCTCATACATGCTCGTCGGTTTAGGGTACTTTTGACCTGGCCTTTCTGTAAGATTTCTCCAATTTGATCGGAGAAAGTTCGCCTAGGTCTTCCCCTTCCAACTTGCCCTTCCACTCTTTTTATATACACTCTCTTCGTTAATCTTCTTTCATCCATCCTCTCTACATGCCCAAACCACCTTAACATATTCATACCTTAGTAATATTTCTTTTGCAGGTCTAAAACTGTGTCCAATCGACATCTATCTATATCTATACATAAAATAAAGCTGAAGAGGGTCGAAAGTCTGTACATGGAAGATATTCGAAAAAGAAGAGGCTAGGGATACTTAAAATCGATAACAGAACACATTCAAACAGTTTTTAGAATTTTCGTCTGTTTATCTGTTTGTCTATTTATGTGACCGCGCATCACGTGGAAACGGCTAAGCCGATTGAGATGAAATTTGGTATAGAGATAGTTTGAGTCCTGGGGAAGGACATAGGGTAGTTTAATTAGGGTAGGGAGTGAAAGTTTGTATGGAGCTACTTAAACCGCTGCACCGATTTGGATGAAATTTGGTATATAAATAGTTAGAGTCCCGGGAAAGGTCAAAAGATAGGTTTAATTCCGGAAATCTGGGGGATGAAAATTGGGATGTAACCCATTTTGATAAAATTTGGTTTAGAGGTAGTTTAAGTTCTAGGGAAGGACATTGATAGTATTTATCCCGGAAATCTTCCCCTAAGGGAGTGTAATAAGGGGTGAAATTTAGCTTGGACTCCGTTTAGATCAAATTTGGTATAGCTATAGTTTGAGTCCCGGAGAATGACAACGGATACTTTGAATCCCGAAAATCATCCCCTAAGGGGATGAAATAGGGATGAAAATGTGGATAAATCCCATTTAGTTAAAATTTGGTAAAGAGATAGAAGGAGTCCCAGGGAAGGACAATGCATAGTTTTTATCCCGAAAAATCATCTCCTGAGGTGGTGAAATGAGGGTTGAAGATTTGGATAGCATTAAGACGAAATTTGGTAAAGAGAGAGGTAGAGTCCTAGGAAAGGACATAGAATAATTCCGGAACAAATGAAAGGTGGAAATCATCCGCTAAGGGGGTGAAATGGTGGATGGAAATTTGGATGGAACCCATTTACGGTATAGCGATAGTGAGTCCTGGGGAAGGACATAGGATAGTTTTATCCTGAAAATCAACCCCTGAGAGGTTGTAATTGGGGGTAGAAATTTGTTTGTGACCCATTTTGATAAAATTTGGTATAAAGATAGTTTGAGTCCCGGATAATGACAACGGATAGTTTTTATCCCGAAAATCATACTCTAAGGAGGTGAAATGGGGGGTGAAAAATTGGATGGAACCCATTTACGGTATAGCGATAGTTGGGAGTCCTGGGGAAGTACATATGATAGTTTTTATTCCGGAGATCATCCCCTAAGGGGTGAAATTTTGGATGGAACCCATTTACGGTAACGCGATAGTTGGGAGTCCTGCGGAAGAACATAGGATAGTTTTATGGGGTGAAAATTTGGATGTGATGTAACCTATATATTTAGATGAAATTTGATTACTTCAATTCATTTCAAATTTTTTTTTTAGACTATGTCCATAATTATCATGTTAGTAACAATAAAAACTTATAAAACTTAAGTTAACAGTAAAGAGATAGTTTGAGTGCTGGAAAAGGACATATGATAATTTTTGTCTCGGAAATCATCCCTTAAGGGGGTGAAATGGGTAGTGAAAATTTGGATGGAACCGATTTCGATGGAATTTGGTATAGAGATGGTTTAAGTCCTGGAAAAGGACATAGGGTAGAGGAACCAAAAGATGAACACCACCCAATAGTTGAACGTTTTGTCGTAAAATTGAAATAAAAAAATCATTTTACGCCTTCGGGATATTTTTTTCCTAACACATCATCCCTTTGCCGAGGCTGGCATTTAAACTCCCATACAGTTCCCATTCCCACACACACACGGCTGTGAGCGGTTGTCGCGTCGAGGTCTCGCGCCAAAATCACCGTTTGTATGGAGATTTACTTAAGGAAAGCGCTCTTAAATTTAAGCTCTAAATTATGTATAAAATTGAATAAAACGTCTACATGGATTGTTTTGCGTGATATAGATTCTTGATTTATGCCTTTAATGGATTATCTATCACAAATTGCGTATTTATTGTTAATTTAAGAGATATTTAGCGTTCAACTAACGGTTCCAACTTTTTGTACCTGAGCCAATAGATGAACGGCGTTCATCTACTGGGCAAGGTATAGTTTTTTCAAATGCTTATATAAATTCTTATTGAAAAGGTACATAAAACTTTTATGGCTGAAATTAATCGTTTTTTAACTGTTGATTTTTGAACCAAAAGTTGAACGTGAGTATCCATTCGCAACACGGTTATTTTGAGTTTTGTTTTACTATGAAAAGCACGATTGTTCAACAAAGAACTGCTGCCCAGAAGATGAACGAATAAAATTAGTTCGTTCAACTTTTGGCTTCGATTCCAATAAGTGAACGCTCTGTTAAATTTAGTCCGTTCATTCCTTTGCCATCGTGCCCAATACATGAACGAACAAAATTTATTCGTTCAAGTTTTAGGCAAGGGTTAGTACAATGAACATCTTAATAACAAAGATACGTAATAAATATGAAATCTGACTTATACATATAAAACCCAACAATTTATCTATTTTAATCTAATGATAAATTAATAAAAATATGTTTTAATGATTAATATGTAAAAAATAATCTCTTATAATTGTAACCATATGAAAAGGGTACATTTGAACTGTTTTATTCTGTGTTTAGTATCAATATTGTGATTGTTAACTAGTATAAATTGCTATAACAATGATTATATAATAACTAGACCAAAAGTCAGAGGCTGCGCGGTGTTACGGTTTTCTTCGTTCAACTATTGGTGTCAAAATGTTCAACTATTGGGCACAGTGTTCATCTTCTGGGCAAAATGACATACTTCAGCATAAAACCATTTTTAATAAAATACTGTATAGTAATAGGATGGTTTAAAATAGTCATATCTAATCTCGACTATATACGAAATCGTATAAAAAAAATTAATGTAAACAAACTAAATCACCACTCCTCGAAAAAAAATTGTAAAGTTGGGATAGTCGCTTAAACGTTCATCTTTTGGTTCCTCTACCCTAGGGTAGTTTTTATTCCGGAAATTATCCCATTAGGGGGTGAAATGGGGGTTAAAATTTTAATGGAACCCATTAGGATGAAATTTGGTACCTATAGAGATAGTTCGGGTCGCGGAAAAGAACAACTGATAGCTTTTGTCCCGAAAAAAATCCCAAAAAGGCATAAAATAGGAAGTGAAAATTTGGATGTACCCTATCTCGATGACATTTTGTATAGAGATAGTTGGGGTTCAGGAGAAGGACAATGTATAGTTTTTATCCTGAAAATCATCTAAGAGGGTGAAACGAGGGGTGAAAATTTGGATGGAACCCATTTAGATGAAATTTGGTATAGAGTTAGTTTAAGTCTCGGAGAATGACAACGGACATTTTAAATCCCGATAATCATCCCCTAAGGGGATGACATAGAGGGTGAAAATTTGGATAAAATCCATTTAACTGAAATTTGGTATAGAGATAGTGGGAGTCCCAGGGAAGGACAATTTATAGTTTTTATCCTGAAAAATCATCTCCTGCGGGGTTGAAATGAGGGATGAAAATTAGAATAGAACCCATTTAGATGACATTCGGTATAGAGATAGTTCGAGTCCCGGGAAAGGAAATCTCATAGTTTTTGTAACGAAAATCATCGCTTGAGAGGATGAGATGAGGGGTGAAGATTTGGATGGAACTCATTTAGTTGAAATCTGGTAAAGAGATAGTTTGAGTCTTGGGAAAGGACATATGATAGTTTTATTCCGGAGATCATCCCCTAAGGGGGTGAAATGGGGGTGAAATTTTGGATGGAACCCATTTTCGGTTTAGCGATAGTTGGGAGTCCTGGGGAAGGACATAGGATAGTTTTATCTCGAAAATCATCCCCTAACGGGTGAAAATTTGAATGTGAGTGACCCATTTAGATGAAATTTGGTTTACAGATAGTTTGAGTTCCGAGAAAGGACATAGGATAGTTTTTATCCCGGAAACCAATGATGAAAATATACGTAAATATGTTATAAGCGGTCCAAAAGTGGCACACTAAAACTTGGTCAAGTCACACAGCTTGCCATAGTTTTGCGTCGTCAATGGAGACGAATACTGTCAGAATTTGGTGGCCATTTTTAAACACGGAATTTCGTATAGACAACATATCCCCATTTATGTAGGGGTCAATATAGGGATGATGACTAAGATTTTTTTAAGATGCCATTCGAACCAGTTTTTGTAAAGGAACAAATACATAGATAATTTGCTTCTGAACCCACGAAAGAATAAAGGTCGGACAAACCAAGAACACTATCTTTGGGATGTACGAGATAAGCGTTTGAAATTGACGGTTTACCTAAGGGTGGGCGCTTCTTGGTTCACTAAAAACGCAATCTTGTCAATAGTCATAGGATTGATCTTGTCACTTTCGTTCGATATAAAACCGTAACGTACCTAACCGTGGGATACCGCACCGCCAAATCGAGCAAATTAAAGCCAACTGTTAGAAGATCTCAACCCGTCTGAAGCATGCTATGCGTACACGGCTAAACTATAGTACATTGTTGTAGAGGCTAGAAAGTAAGCAATAGATGGACGAGTTCAGCTATTGCACTTTCGGCCGAGGCTTAACATAGTGCTTTTCACGTCTACTGCGAGGAAATTGCAAATAATCATAATTTTAAATCAAAATTAAGTTCCTAATTGAAGATCATAATACTAATCAAAAAACAAAAGAAGCGCGGCACCGCTCGCCGGCGCGGCAGCGCCGCTCCTCCCGCTCGACGCCCTGTGATTGGTCGAAGAGCTGTTCAAACTGAACAACCACTATTACAATGACCAACCACTCAAAAATAATCGACCAATAGCAGAGTAAGAAGTAAAAAAGGCCGCTAAACACTACATTTTACTTTGCAAATCTACATTGTTTGACTGTTTTTGAATTGTACTACTAAGAACTACTTTCTACTCTCATTTCAATCCATCTTTGGCCATATTTCCGAGCAGTGGCGTGAAAAGTAATGTTGTCGTAGACACCAACTAGTATCAGCTACTTTGCCAGTTCACAAATGAAATCAACGATCACATGAACCTAAAAAGACACGTGATCGTTGTTTTCATTGATTTTAGCAAAGCGTTCGACATGTTGCAATTTAACACTTTATATGACAAGTTGTACCAAACTGGAATACAGGGCCCTCTATTGACTTGGTTCAAAAACTATCATAACAACCGAAAAACATTTGTTAAAATAGACAACGTAATGAGTACAGGTTCAGGCATAGAAACCACTATGGGCACAGCCCAAGGCTCAATAATTGGGCCGAGTGAATACCTTATATACGTAAATGCAATGTGTTCTATGATCAGAGAGGGTTCTGTATACCAGTTTGCGGACGATACCTGCCTGATAGTCGCGGACACAGACATTGTAAGGGCAGAACAGCAAATGCAGGCAAACTTCGACCTGCTATGCCGCTGGTCGCACGATATGGGGCTTGTCATTAATGCTCAAAAAACCAAAGCTATGCACATACATACTAGACACAATAAGGCAGCTCACATCCCGTGCCTCATAGCGCACAGCGTCGACTGCTTGCATAATAATTACGATGTTAAATGTATTAAGTGTAATTGTACACAGATTGAAATAGTCATGCAACATACTTATGTGGGTTTAATAATTGACCAGAGATTTAACTGGGGTCCGCATATAAAGCATGTATGCGATAAACTAAGAGCACTACTCAGTAAAATACACATTTTAAAATATAAACTACCTTATCGCACACTTAAGCTATTGTATACCTCCATGGCAGATTCAGTGGTTACATACGGACTAAGCAGTTATGGTAGAACTTACAAAACTTACCTGAACGATATTTATAAACTACAAATTAGATTACTTAAAAACATTGTACCCAAAAACACAAGGAAAAAAATATCCCCAAACTATGAGCGTTTGTTTAATTATTGTGAAGTAATGTCAGTGTTCAATAAAGTTAAACTATGTATTTTAAGGGAAGAGTATGCGTACAAAGAGCATTTAGTATGTATGCATGTAATATGTAAGAAAAAGCAACCTTAGACAAAATTTACCAAAACAAGCTATGTTCAAATTACCTAATTTTGTCAATGTGCATGGGAAAAGAAACGTCAGATATCTTCTTCCTTATATAATAAACCAACTACCAAAAGAACTACAGCATAAATACGTAAATAGCTTACAATCGATACCTAGTATCAAAAGGTATCTGACGTTATCTGAACCCAATATGAGTGTATTGTAATAATTATGAGTCTATAACTGTGGGCGACAGAATGTAGTTTGTGAAATGTAGGACCTACGGGTCACGAAGAGAAAGGGTGTTGTATAGTATGTGAACGATAAGGCCTACGGGCCACGAAGAGAGAGGATGTGTAATTATAATTCCTTCACATAAGGACGGCAATTGTGCCCAGATTAAGCTCCTAAAGCAAACGGCTCATATAAGAAGCGCGCAATTTATTTAGGACCTAAGTACCATAAGTACAGACGAAGAAAATAGCTTAAAGTAAAGATAAAGGTACCAGGTACCTCCAGTAATTATTTCATAAAGATCGATAGGGGGAGAGCCCCTGATAAATGAGGGAGAGATAGCCAAATTATTTGTAAAGAAACCAACTTGAGACTATATCCAGATCTAGTCCGTCAACAAGGGACATCGGTAACTAGAGTTACATAAAATGTGAAATAAAAATGTACACTACGTATGCATAGAGTTTTATTGCATATTATGGTGCAAGAATGGTCAAGGTTCAGGTTGATTTCTCTGATTGGCTAAAAAGACGGGAGCAAAGTCAAACTTATGCTACCACGTTAATGTAAATGTGAAAATTGACGGTCTCACCCGGCCATAGCTTCGTAACCAGATGAGGTACGAAAGCAATTGAGGTATCGTTAGGAAGGTACGGTAAATGCCCTTACGTATGTATAATCACTTTTGATAATTAATGTTAATTAAAGCCACTAGGGCCTGGCAAAGCCATTTCATGTTACCAAAGTTGATAATTTTACGTAAATATCGACTTTCCCAATTTAAACGGGAAAAGCAGGAAAACTAGTAGATATTGTAATGTATAGCTCAGAAATAGTTCTTTTGAAGGAAAATATGTAAAAACCCTTAAGGTTTCCCTGAAAACCAGGAAAACGTAAAAACTAGCTTTTCCATAGTAAAAGTGGGCGAGGTCTTCAAAATTATATCCCCACCACTTTTAATGCCTTAGGGGTATAAAAGAGGCTATAATCGCCGGATGAAATTGTGTTCGCTCAGCCCCACCAGTGGGAGCTCCTAGGAAGAAGAAGAAAGGAAGAAGTAGGGAAATTGTGATAGGAAGTAGGAAATTGTGATAGGGAAAGTTTAACCAGTAGTTTGTGTCTCATTATTTTATTATACCGTTTCATTTATTTTTCGCCAAGTATTATTTTATCGTCACCCTCACCCCATCCTTCAACAGTGCAGCTCAGTCTGCGGGATTAGTGCTCCCCTAGAGCACCTGCGCTATCAGAGCGCGTTACGGCCGTTTAAAAACACGCTGAGCGGTTCAACCGCCGCGGTTCACCCGCCGCGGTTGAAACGCGCGGTTCGCCCGCCGCGGTTTTTAAACGCCCCTTGTTAGGTGACTGTGAGGTCGCGAAGGTCAAACCCAGGCCTGTCGCACATCGACCACGTCGGCGCCACGCGTCGTCCACAGTCGTTTTGGTCCTTCGAACCGGATCTGTAGATCCAGAAAAAGTGAAAGTTATAAAAAGTGATAGTACGTGTGGGTACTCAAAGAAAGTCGTTTGGGGGTTATAAAACCAACGACGCTAGCGAAAACAGCGTAGCTCGAAATTTGTCGCCGCGACGCGACCAAAAGTGGTGAAAAAATTAGAAATTGTGAATGCATGTATGTCACTACGGTGTGACAGCATAAACTGTATACAATACGTGCGGTGTATTGAGTAGAAGCCCTTTCATGCCTGTAGTGTAGGTTGCCCAGAGCGCAACCGCAGGCATTCGAATAGAAGAGTTCTAGTAGAAGTACTTATTCGGTCACTACGGTGTGACAACAGTGTTATTAAGTGCGCGTGCACTGAAAAGCCACAATGAAAGTGGTCTAAATAGGCAGAATTAAGCCAAAATTATGAACCGAACGATTCCAATGAGGCCAGTCAGGAGCGAGCTGACACCATATCACAACTACGTCCCTAGAACATGGCTCGCCGAGTCAGCGGCGTACGGCGCACACACTGCGCACGCCGCACGGGTTGCCAGGAAAAAGCAACCGGAAAAAGATGCCCGAGACGCGGTCTGGGAGCAATGGCTGAGGAGAAGAATGCCAGCCCCTATGAGTATCGACGATACTAGAAGAGCCGACCCCCAAAGAGGGGCGGCCCCCGCAGTTTTATCAAACATGGACGTGACAGAGTCCCCATATGAGAAAGCGGATATTTCGTGGCGCATAAAAGCAGAGAACCGGCTGCAGCGGCTGAACGAATATGAGAGCATACCCCTTGGAACTTACCAGAGAGGGATCCTCAAATACCCCCTGACGGGGGGAGCGCAGGTCGGCAAGATGAGAAAGAGAGTCACGTTCGCGGAACCACTGACGACATGCCGGCCGGAATCACAACAGTCAACCGAAAGTCGGTTATCGGCGACACGCCAGCAGGAGCTCGAACGAGAAGAGAGCGAGCAACTAGCCAATTTACGGCAAAAAGAAATGCTGCAACAAGCAGCACACCAGGAAGAAATAAGGAAAATAGACGCCGGCCTTAAACAAGAGTTACGAAAAATGGAACAAGAATCCATAAATAGGCAAGCCCTATTAAAGAGGGCACAGCAAGAGGAACACGAGTGCTGGCTAAGAAATGCCAACGAGAGGCTTATGGCCACTGCGGAGCGTCACCGACGCAACACCGCATCAAAGTCGGAGCCCGCCCAGCAGACAGAGCCGCGGCGGCACGACGAGTTGCCGGAAGTCGTTGACTTCGGCACATCTAGGGAGCCCCAGCAAGGGGGGCCCCCCACGGCTGACAATCAGTCATACGGGCACCTACAGACCGCTGGTTGCGGTGCCCCACCGTCCGGACCACCACCGGAAACCTACATCGCGCTCGCCATGGCTGAGAAACATCGCCAACGCGACGCAACACCCACGCCAGAGCCCGCCCGGCCGACAGAGCCGCGACAGGGCGACGCCTTGCCGAAAGTCGCTGACTTCGGCATAGCTACAAGGCCCAAACAAGAGGGAGCCTACTTGGATGACAGCCAGTCGTCCGGGCACCCGCAGACCGCCGGTCGCGGTGCCCCACCATTGGAAATTATAAATACGAGCTCAGAGGCAGCGCTCACCGTACCGAGCAACACAGAGGACAATACAGTGTCCATAACCACAGCGCCAGGGGGCGCTATGGCTCACCTCACCGCTGAACCGACCCACGGTCGCCCGGGGTTGGTTGCAGCTCACGCCGACATCACTCAACCGACCCGCGGTCGCCCGGGGTCGGTCACGGCCACTCTTAACATATCGGCCCCTGGAATAGCAGGGTCGATCTCCACCGCGACGCACGAGAGTGCCGCGGTCGCCAGTTGCGGAAGGGCGAGCCAGCTCGCCATCACACGCACTGCACACAACGGAACATCGTCGGCGGCACAGCGCAAACGGCGCCCCGCCGACCCGCCAACCTTCGCGACGCGAGAGGCAGCGACTAGTAGTGTCGCTTACATGAAGAAGAGCCGCCGGGACGCGCAGTTGACACTGCGTCCCGGCAATAGCGGACAACCCCCGGCTCCACCGGAGCCACTGGATGACGCAGCGCCTACAAGGCCTGCTCAAAACAAAAAGAAGAAGGTAAAGTTTAAGATCGGCGATTGCAGGGTCGTCGCCGACCCCGCCGACCCACCACGTGATTGGGGGTACCGGCTAAGTGAAAGTGTGTTACCAGTGGTGGCCGCTCAAGGGCCACATAAGGTAATTAAAGTGAAAGTGTCTATTCCGGTACGAGGGGCAGGCAGCGACAAGGAAAATGCGCCCCCCCCAACCCGTACGGAACCCATCACCAAACCGCAGCGGCGGCTGGTGGCTGTGAAAAAGTAAATAATAAAGACAGTGAATGAACATGAAAGTAAAAGGGATTAAAAGTGTAATTGGTAACGAATCGTGCCGTAAGACTTTAATGTAGACTGTCGCTTACCCTTGCAACCCAGTATGTATCTGCGATACATACCGGCGGGGGCATTGTGGGCGACAGAATGTAGTTTGTGAAATGTAGGACCTACGGGTCACGAAGAGAAAGGGTGTTGTATAGTATGTGAACGATAAGGCCTACGGGCCACGAAGAGAGAGGATGTGTAATTATAATTCCTTCACATAAGGACGGCAATTGTGCCCAGATTAAGCTCCTAAAGCAAACGGCTCATATAAGAAGCGCGCAATTTATTTAGGACCTAAGTACCATAAGTACAGACGAAGAAAATAGCTTAAAGTAAAGATAAAGGTACCAGGTACCTCCAGTAATTATTTCATAAAGATCGATAGGGGGAGAGCCCCTGATAAATGAGGGAGAGATAGCCAAATTATTTGTAAAGAAACCAACTTGAGACTATATCCAGATCTAGTCCGTCAACAAGGGACATCGGTAACTAGAGTTACATAAAATGTGAAATAAAAATGTACACTACGTATGCATAGAGTTTTATTGCATATTATGGTGCAAGAATGGTCAAGGTTCAGGTTGATTTCTCTGATTGGCTAAAAAGACGGGAGCAAAGTCAAACTTATGCTACCACGTTAATGTAAATGTGAAAATTGACGGTCTCACCCGGCCATAGCTTCGTAACCAGATGAGGTACGAAAGCAATTGAGGTATCGTTAGGAAGGTACGGTAAATGCCCTTACGTATGTATAATCACTTTTGATAATTAATGTTAATTAAAGCCACTAGGGCCTGGCAAAGCCATTTCATGTTACCAAAGTTGATAATTTTACGTAAATATCGACTTTCCCAATTTAAACGGGAAAAGCAGGAAAACTAGTAGATATTGTAATGTATAGCTCAGAAATAGTTCTTTTGAAGGAAAATATGTAAAAACCTTTAAGGTTTCCCTGAAAACCAGGAAAACGTAAAAACTAGCTTTTCCATAGTAAAAGTGGGCGAGGTCTTCAAAATTATATCCCCACCACTTTTAATGCCTTAGGGGTATAAAAGAGGCTATAATCGCCGGATGAAATTGTGTTCGCTCAGCCCCACCAGTGGGAGCTCCTAGGAAGAAGAAGAAAGGAAGAAGTAGGGAAATTGTGATAGGAAGTAGGAAATCGTGATAGGGAAAGTTTAACCAGTAGTTTGTGTCTCATTATTTTATTATACCGTTTCATTTATTTTTCGCCAAGTATTATTTTATCGTCACCCTCACCCCATCCTTCAACAGTGCAGCTCAGTCTGCGGGATTAGTGCTCCCCTAGAGCACCTGCGCTATCAGAGCGCGTTACGGCCGTTTAAAAACACGCTGAGCGGTTCAACCGCCGCGGTTCACCCGCCGCGGTTGAAACGCGCGGTTCGCCCGCCGCGGTTTTTAAACGCCCCTTGTTAGGTGACTGTGAGGTCGCGAAGGTCAAACCCAGGCCTGTCGCACATCGACCACGTCGGCGCCACGCGTCGTCCACAATAACGGAGATGTATTCAAGTAAATTAATGTACCATAGCGAACTATATTCATCAGCATATAAACCCTAGAGGTTTCCGCTGGTGAAAAAATGTATACCAAAATGTACTACTCAGATTATATTGGTCAATAAATTAAAAAAAAAATCAACGGCTAAATGTGCCTACCAAAGAATTGAAGTGCTCCGGTAGTACCCAATCAAAGCGACCCACGCCGTTTATCCTCGCGGGCCGTCACCGATCCATGAGCGCCGCTACGGCAAGAAAGCTTATCATAACGCCTTGCAATGACTCATTACTTTTTGCAGACAGCCCCGTTTCCCCTCTGACCAGCATAGTGCCTCTCGCCTTCATGGTTTTCGTGACCGCTGTCAAGAACGGGTATGAAGACTGGCTGCGACACAAGGCCGATGATCGTGTAAACAACCAGATTGGTGAGTAATTGGGAATGGATGAAAATATCAAAAGTGCCTGATTATTTTTTTGGTGATAGGAATAACCTTCCTTAGCACCAGAAAAAAGTTGCAGACTTTTCAGCTGCGTCAATTAATTTTGAAAAATATAAACAGTTTCCTCACTTACGTTTTGGGTTTAGGACGGCAAATAAGACGCTTTCCTTGATCCGTCTGACCCTGGCAATGACAAATATAGCTGCTGCAGCTGTCGATATCATTGCCAGTGTCAGTTTACCATGGATATTTATGATATTTTCTTGTAATATGAGACAGATCAAGGATTTATTTTTTCTGAAAAGTCTGCAACGTTTTTCTGGTGCTAAGGAAGGTTATTCCTTAAATGAAAATCTTCATACCTAACCTAAAGTTAAATCAGAATCTTAATTTCAGTGGAAATAGTCCAAAAAGGCGTGATCACGGAAGTCCGTAGCTCAACCGTCTCTCCGGGAACCCTAGTCAGAGTTAAAGAGGGAGGGGAGGTGCCAGCAGACTTGGTGCTGCTGTGTACCGAGGGTGACAAGGGGAAATGCTTCGTCACCACGGCCAATCTCGATGGAGACACGAATCTGAAGACGCTCAGAGTCCCTCCACCGCTAGTTGGGTGCACTACTGGTGCGTTAAATCTGAGGATATCTGTTAATTATAGTATCAATCTCACTACCGTAAGCATGGGAATTCATGATGTGGCAATGGCAATCATTGTAATTCGTAGCTAACTCCACTATCGATTTTGGATTATGCACAAAGATGTTGATTCCTGCCGATATTATTTTCTACGAGTACTCAGGTCACTTTGGATGATAAACCTAATTCCTATCATCAATATCATATTTTACAGAAGCTTTGCCTCAAGGCTTGCGAATAGAAATACCGGACCCTATCGCAGATTTATACACGTTTTACGGAAGACTGGACATCCCTGGCACTGACAGTTTGCCGCTCTCCACTGACAAGTTGATGCTGCGGGGATCCAGGGTCTTGAACACGGAATGGGCCCTCGGATGTGCGGTCTATACAGGTCTGTTCTATATCTATATAAGTAAATATTTGAGGACATTCTTACACAAATCCACCTAGTCAAAAACTAAGCAAAACTTGTAGGTACTATGGATAGACGACGAGATACATACTTAGCTTATACAGATATATAAATTAGGTACGTACATAGAAAACATCCATGACTCAGGAACAATATAAGAAGCTTTTTACATTTAGAGTTGAGTACCTAGAAGTTTTGGAGAGCAATACTTTACAATTTACAAGACACAGATGAAAAGTGTAGGTATACCTACCACCAAAGAAGGCAGGCAGATTTGTCAAGTTAACTTTAATTTGAGTAGGAATCAAGTTAAAGTTAAATAGACCGTGATTCTGCGACCCTAGTTTCCTTGAAGAGTTCCCATCCTCTGAAACGCTTCCTGCGTGGCATTGAAATACGATGCTATAGAAAATTTTCTGTTTCAGGAGAAGAAACGAAGTTAGCTCTCAACGCGAAGTTTGTCAGCAACAAAATTTCTTTCTGCGAAACGGCCACCAACCGGTGCCTATACGTCTTCATAGGCATCATCACCTTGGAGATAGCGGGGTCTTACATCGCCAAGAGATACATCGATGTCAACCAGCAAAGCTGGGACTTGTATCTGGGACCAGGAGCTGAATTCCCGCAGCCATTTTCTGGTGTCATGCAGGACGTATTTTCGTTCTTGTTGCTGTATTACTATATAATTCCAATGTCACTCTTCGTAACTATTGAGCTATATAAGTTTGTAGGTGAGATTATACTTATTTTTTACAAAATACATATTAGGTATCTCAACGAATGGTAGCAGCAAATTAAGTCGCCAGAAGCAGCAGTCTAATGTCGGCATTTACGAGTGTAACTAATATTTCTACTTAAGTCAATTAGTCCATTTTTGTCTTCACCTTGTTCACACTCACTGTCCTGCCATCCCATCAATTATTTGACAAGTTACTCTTATCATAATAAGTTTAGCTGCCAGTTTGCCTCGTGCTGACATAAATTGTGCTCCATGCTTGGCTATATCACATTTTATCAGGTTATTGCCTGTTTTCCAGGTGCTTTATATATTGGATGGGATGAAGAACTCCGTTGTCCAGAAACTGGTAGAAGGGCCTTGGCCAACACGTCTGATCTAAACCAAGAACTAGGCCAAATCGAGATACTCTTCTCCGACAAGACGGGTACACTCACTAAAAACCTCATGGTTTTCAAAGCTTGTTCTGTAAAAGGAGATGTGTACGAGGAGAGGAATAAGTTGCTGTATGACATAAAGAAGCCTGAAGAGTTTGTGGATACTAGGCAGGTCAGATTTTATGAAACATGTTTTTAATGTTTACGCATCCCGCCCGGTCGGGGGGTAGGGCGGGTATCACGTACTAATCACAACCAACGCCATGGACTACCGTCTAAAACCTCAACAAATGTCGGGCGCCGCGGGATCGCTTTCCGTATTCGAGTATCCCTATAAATAAAGTCTGTCTAAGTTAACATTCATCGCAATTACTTTCAATGTCAAATTAGGGGGAAAATAACCTACCTCACTAACTACCTCATTTTCTTCCAGACAGACGTCAAACTCTTCTTCACAATTCTTGCTCTCTGCCATACTGCACAAACCTCTCCAGCAGATATGCGTAAACTTAATGCTCGGCTATCACAGACAAGCGAGCTGCAACTCGAGAGTAAACATGGGAAATATAAAAATCCTACCACCCCCAATGGGAATGGAGTTTTACATGAATCCTCAACGAACACCATCATGAATATCGATGAAACAAAGAACATCGAGTACCAGGCTAGCAGCCCTGATGAAAAGGCACTAGTCGAAGCAGCGGACCGATTTGGTGTGTCATTCCTCGGAGAAGAAGGAAACAATATGTTCGTGAAGACAGGAGACGACACTGAAATGTACGAGAGACTACAGTTAGTCGAATTCACTTCTGAACGTAACAGAATGTCTGTTCTTGTTAGAGATAAAAATGGAAAGGTAAAACATGTACTGGATGTAATATTTGCGAGGCAGTTTGCAATGCAAAAAACTGTGCCAATAATTAATAAATAAATTAATATTTGCGGACAATCTTACACAAATCAATCTAGTCCCAAACTAAGCAAAGCTTGTATTATGGGTACTAGGCGACAACGAATATTCGTGCTCATCACACAAATAAATGCCCTTACCGGGATTCGAACCCAGGACCTCTTGCTTCGTAGGCAGGAACACTACCAACTAGGCTAAAGCGGTCGTCAAATTATCTTTATCTTATCGTTTACATAAACTCCAAGATAGCTTCTCTTGATTCCTCGTTTGAATATGAACTCAACTAAGATTATATTTCCTCCGATAAAACTTTAATTCGTTTTTTGTTTTCAGATTTGGCTATTGTGCAAAGGCGCGGAGAGCTCAGTTTTTCCACTCTGTCAGAATCAGAACTTGGTCGATGATACAAATCGTGACATCACCACATTCGCTAGTAAGGGGCTTCGGACGCTTGCCGTTGCGTATCGAGAGATCCCTGGAGAAGAATATCAGCAAGTTTGTGAATGTAAGTATCTTGGAGTCAGATGTGTGCCATGTGCTACTTATTTCTGAACGATTTAAAGATGTTACGTGTATTGACACTGTTGACATATTTGTTTTTTTTTCAGCAATAAAAAAACAAGCTGTAAAAAGTGCTGAAGAGCTAGCACAAATGACTCAACAGTTTAGGATACTAGAGCATGATCTGACTCTTCTTGGAGCGACAGCGGTAGAGGACTATCTACAGGATGGTGTTGCCGAGACAATAGCGGCCCTACGCAAAGCTGGCCCCAAGATCTGGGTGCTCACTGGAGACAAGGTAACCAATGGAACATCACAACTGTTATAGTATCTACACTATCTACCTATAGGTAGACCGTTTAACTCAGTCCTCACCTGCGCGACTTTGCCTCCCGCACGTCGCTCGCGCCCCGTTATCGTCATACCCCTGCACCCGCGCGCCGCGCAGGCGAGGTCTGAGTTAAGCGGTCCACCAATCTTCTTTCTTCTTTAGGTGCCATATCCTCTACGGATGTCGGCTACCACAGTCCGGAACTCTTCTCTATTCGCAGTCTTTTTGCCCAGGGAGGCAGCGTCAATACCCGTCCAACTCTTGAGGTTATCCATCCATGTTAATATTTTTCTTCCTCTGCCCTTTTTCCCCTCAACTTTACCCTCTATTATGGTTTTGATAATGTTATATCTCTCGTGCCTATGTCCAAAGTATGCGGTTTTCCTTCTCATAACTGTAAGTACCAATTCCCGTTTCTTTCTCATTCTTTGTAGTACTTCTAGATTTGTAATTTTATCTCGTCAAGATATTTTAAGCATACGTTTGTAGAGCCACATCTCGAAGGCATCAAGTTTGTTAAGCATGGTCTTGGAAAGAGTCCAACCCTGTGATCCATAGAGAAGTACAGACACAATATAACATTTAACCATTCGCCACCTTAATTTTAAATTTATGTCTCGATTTATAAAAAATGATTTCATTAAAAAAACGTGCTTCTGGCAATTTCTATTCTGATCCTTATTTCTTTGTCTGGGTCCCATTTTTGGTTTACCCAACAACCTAGGCCTAAGTGGCCCACATGGTGTTTCTTTCTTACTAACTACCATAAATTGAGTTTTTGTGATATTCATCTTTAAGCCATATTCCTCTATCTTGGTGTTCAGGTGGTTTAGTAGTCTCGAGATCTTCCTTCGACTCTGCTAAGATAGCTGTGTCATCAGCATATCTTAAATTATTTATTATGGTTCCGTTTGTTTTTATACCTATGTTAACATCGTCTAGTGCTTCTCGGAAAATAAATTCTGAGTAAAGATTAAATAAAACAGGTGACAGGATGCAGCCTTGCCTTACGCCTTTTAGTATGCTTAGATTTTCTGTGTTGGCCAACTTTTTGGATGATTTTCTGTGCTGTTTGCTTCCAGTACAAGCTCTTGAGAAAATAAAGGTCTTTGCTGTCCACTTCTGTTTTATTCAATATCTCCATGAATAATACATCATGTTTTACGTTATCGAATGCCTTTTCAGTACTTGCATGGATACAAGAGCCTCCCTCGTACCTAAACCGCTTCTGAACCCGAACTGAGTTTCACTAATATTTTTGTCAATTTTGTTATAGATTATGTAGTGAATTATCTTTAAAAACACCTTAAGTACGTGGCCAAACTTATGAGTCTGTGGTCTCCACAAGTTTTAGCATTAAGTTTTTTTAGGTAGAGGCAGAAAGTCCACCAATAAAGGCAACCAAACCGCGTCCTGCTAAGTTGGTTTAGTTTTATCTGAATTAATATCTAAGCGGTTAAACTGTTTAAGCTGATTTTGCTATACCTAGATAGGACTGTCCTAGAAGTACAAATATGTCGTTATCGGATAATATGAAAAAAATGGTATAAAAACTTTGGTACATGTAATTTTTAGGTAGAGACCGCAATAAACGTAGCACAATCCTGCGCCTACATTTCAGAACATGCCAAGCAAATGTTCATCAAAGACGCAAAGGATGAGTCGGCGATTCACGCGCATCTAGAAGAGTGTAAGAAGATAGTCGATCAGAGTGAAGAGTTGGCACTGATCGTTGATGGGACCAGCTTGAACGAGATTTTGGATAAGCCTGTGGCGCCAGCGTTTGTGGATATTTCGATGAAATGCAATGCCGTGTTGTGTTGCAGACTGTCCGCAATACAGAAAGCTCAAGTGCGTACCTAGAATATGTATATGCATGTAAGCACTGCATTGTACACAATATCTGGTAAGATTAGACCGTATACTTAAGTCACACAAGACCAAAGACAGCGCGTATTGGTGTTCAAGTTTATTTTACTGAGCTATAACGGTACCTATTCATTATCAAATTCATGTATCATAAATATTAGAACTATCGTAAATTCCTTATCACTCGGTATAAAACTTGTTCCAGATAGTGAAACTAATAAAGAATAGCCCAGGACGGCCGATCACTGCGGCGATCGGTGACGGAGCTAACGACATATCCATGCTCCAAGAGGCCCACGTAGGCTTCGGGATCTTCGGGAAGGAGGGCCACCAGGCTGCCAGGTAGAAAATAATCTCCTATACATGTTTGATTATCACTAGTATCCGACCGAAACATGTTTTTTTGCCAAAACCGAAACCGAAGGTTCGGATTTGGCTCTAGTTTCGGCCGAAACCGAAACCGAACCTTTTGTAGACTTGTTAAATCGTTGACAAAATGACGTAAAACCGCTTTTATATACACATATTAACAATGTAATACCTGAAACTCGTGAAGGTTGTATAAATTAAAACAAGGTTCACTACAAGTTACCATAAAACAACAAAGCGTCACTTCACTGAGCCGGTGGCCGGCGAGCTACGCCACATTGCCGGTTGGTAAGAGCGCACCCGAAGTTAGCCGAACGCGACCCGAAGTACCGTTTTGTAAGTTTCGGCCGATAGGTTCGGCCGTTTTATAGCCAAAACCGAAACAACGGCCGAAACATGATTTTTTGGCCGAAACTGGCCGAAACCGAAACCGAACCTTCGGTCGGACACTAATTGTCACGCATCCATAAGACGCTTTTGCTTACTTTACGACCTGTGCTTTTGCTTACTTTAAGTCTTAGGATTAAAGAAGCATATCAAGATAAGTATGGTAAAGGTCTAGTTTTCCCTCTGAATCGGAAGATTAGATGGCAATCACTTTCGTAAAACTACTCTCCTCTTTACGATTTGCTTTCGTAAATCTTGGGATTAGGCGCCAAAGCTCCGGGCCCCGGGCTCCTATAAGATACAACCGGGAAAAACGCTAGGAGCATATTTATGATTGAGATATGTATTGTAATACATTTATAAATCATTTTGAAACCGGTTTTCTGCGTTTCAAACCGGTCGCATCATGTGTGGTCTCTCAAAGGATATATATAAACTCAAATGAAAGTCAAAAGTAACTAGAAGTTGCAGTTTCATTGCAGTTGCGTTTCATCGTCTGTTTTGGGCCTATGGTCAAGTCATAGCAAGTCACAATACTGAAAATTCGGTAGGACGTCTCTAACTGAAGTTAAAATTAATTAAAAACGTTGGTTGCAGGTCTGCAGATTACGCTTTCACAAAATTTTCTATGCTAAATAAGATTTTATTGGTGATGGGACATTGGTATTACCAAAGATTTGCCACTTTGATACATTATTCCTTCTACAAAAACCTTGTTCTCGGGAATTTAATGGTAAGTTTTAATTATTCATACAAACAACATGTTGCTGTTGTACTTCGGCTTTATTTACAGATAGCTCGCATAACTTTCAGTGATTCTAATGCGCCCATAATGTTGAAGGTGAAATGATATCACGTTTAAAACTGAATCATTCATTAGGTACACTTATATAGCCTGTGTAAACTCATTCACAGCTAAGCTACGCTCGTAGCGCTACGCCGTAGTGCGTAGCAGCTTAACGTCCATATGTAGCGACAATCGCAGTGTCGTGAATGTCGTGATTACCGCAGAGTGGGTTAAGGAGATTGGCTTTTTACTTAGAAAGAAAGAAAGAAAAAGTATTTATTGTCACACGAAAAATTACTAAGAAAAAAATGAAATAAAATAAAAAATAATATAAACTTAAAAACTAACATGTGACAATAGGCCCCAGTCTCAGCATGTGCTGGGCTAGGCCCAGCGCTGGTTATCAGACTGGTCCCGGGGAATCGGTCGATCGCAGCCTAACAAATTACCGTGCTCATAAATATTTACAATAATAATATGCTTAAAATGGGGCTTAGTAGCATACAGTGGGGCGCGTGAAAATTTTCGATGGGCAACACGGAACAAAAAAGTTATGAAAGAGTTTAGAGTAAATATAACTATAGGCCTCATCATCATCATCATCATCATGACAGCCGAAAGACGTCCACCCGCCACTCCTGCCTGCCTAAGAAGAAATTTTAGGCAAGCCGGTGGGAATCGGCTTCTATGGGCGCTTCGCCACTGGTAGCTTATTTCATTCAGTCCTTGACCAATCAGTTCTTAATTTCCTCTCTGAGTAGGTAGGATACATCAACTTTTAAAACTTTTCTATTCGAGTTACAGATTCATGGAGCTTATTGTGTTTTTCAGCTTTTTTTCCAAATAAACTGTGCGTTTACAACACAGTCGATATACGACTCCATGTACCTGACCGTATACAACCTGTTCACGGCGCTGCCTTGCATGGTCTTATCTGCCACAGAGCAGCGGTGGCCGGCGGATCTGCTCATCAAGTAAGTTTTCCAGAGACATGATCAAGAGCAGGGGACCGATTTTTGACTTTCGAGCGCTCGACTCTTTCACTCGAAATCTGTCAAAAATTATGAAATACTATTTAGAAATAGGGATAGAAAATTGCAAAACGAGCTGTATTGACCACCACTCGTATCCACTTCTATCGGTAGAAAGTAATTGCCTGCCATTATGGCACTACAATCGTATTTACTTTTATTTAATTTTCGAGCGATCGAAAGTCAAAAATCGGCCCCCAGGGCGTTTTCACTCAAATATGCTTTATATTACTTTTTTTTCTCAGAATTGAGATTTTTTTGGTTTTTCCTGTTCAGAATCATGGGCACTCAATTCCTATTAATAAAAAAAGTGTCCCCAGTTTTTTATTCCACTATGTGACGTTTTTTTCATACATTCTGTATGGACCGTCACATAGTGGAATCCTAAAAAAATTATGAAAAATTAGGGTAACTTTTTTTTTTTCAAAAAAATCTAAATTCTGAGAAAAAAAGTAAAAGTCGCACATTTTAGTGAAAACGCCCGCATATTGCTGCTTAGATATTATACGTAATTTTTAACCTATTCTAGGTCAAGCAACGCTACGCGTGCTACGCCGTAGCGCGTAGCAGCTTTATTCCGCTTTGCAGCCTAGCTCGTAGAGACATGAGACATAATATGTGAGTTAGCCTTGAATAGGTTAACACTTTAACTGCCGGAAACCCTCGTGCGCCTACGCCGTAGGCGCTTTCCGCTACATACGAGGAAACCACGGGATCGGCCACGAGTGTAGCGCGTAGCGATTCGCGGCACCGAATGTGTACATACATAACATAATATATATGGTTTATAACATAGTGAGATAGCGTTAAGTAAATAAGTGAGATTTTAAAAACATGTTGTTTGAAAACTCCGTATGCTTATTTGTATGAATATCGTATTCGTACTCGTATAGATTACCCGAACACTAACCTACTACACCGAAACATCTATGGGTCAATCTGATCGGACCTTACAGTACCTAAACCATTTGTAATATTAAATAGCTAGCCTTGCTCTCTTTCCAGAAACCCAACGTTATACAGGGTCATCAGTAAGAACAGCCTCATGTCGTGGCCACGCTTCTCCGCTTGGATGCTGACGGCAGTGTACCACTCCGTGGTCATCTACGTGGTCGCGGCTCTGGCCGCCGGCAACACGGTCATCAGCGCGGACATGATGCCTTTAGATCTGTGGTGAGCTATTTCAACTTCCGCAACTTGATTTCGTTATCAAAATATCAGAAAAGAAAATTCAGACATAACCCTTAATTAATTAATGAATATATGTTTATTTCGTAGTAAAGGGTACATCCATAAATGTTAAAAACGTGACTCATAGTTCACTTGTGAGTTATGAGACTTCGTCAATAGGCAGAATATAGGACTGTCCTGCGTATCCGCAACTGCGCTCAGGAGTCCGTTGGAGCTGCCTAATTAATGCATCTGCTCCGCCTAGCTAGTAGATGATCCCGTAGGTATATATCTGACATAAAAAATCGACCTCCAGCACTAACATATATATGCTAGTCAGGGACGAATACTGTATGTTCGACATAGACACGAGAGCTAGGTTAGTAGATTCATTACTGTTGGTTGAGCCACGGTCGACCCTTAAATATAAACGCAAGTGTCCATAGGCTACGGTACCAGCTTAACATCAGGCAGGTCGTAAGCTTGTTTGCCACCGTAGTTGTATAAAAAAAACCGCAAGAGCAACAAGCCTCGCACGCAGCAAGCCTCAACGGAGTGGGGTTCTATTGTGCTTGAACAAGGTCATAAAGCTATATAGCTCAACGAACAGTTATAAATCTGTCCATAAATAGAAACCGTGCTAATATGAGTACGGCTTCTATCACGTAGTATTATTTTTTGGCACGACGTCTGTAACAAACACTGGAATGGTGTAAATATTGAAAGCTATGGATTTTTCTCGATATTTTGAAGCGACTTCTTGAGAGACGTTAAATTCCATGCGAGGTAATAATAATAACATTATATTATTAACAGGTCTTTCGGTGCCGTATTGTACCATCTGTTGGTGCTGATAGTGAACTTGAAGCTGTTGCTGCAAGCCCGCTACCACACCCTGGCGTTAGCGGCGAGCGTCGTGGGTTCAGTGTTCGTCTACATGGCTGGCAACACACTGTACGCTCAAGTAAACTTGTGAGTGTTAATAACGATGATCGCAAGAACGCTCTTATCGTACCTATGGAAAGTAGCAATTCCTGGGGTATCACATGGCCATTGCCCGGTACCGTTAAACGTTCAGTGCCTTTAATTCACATATATGCGTTCACGTTGATACACAAGTTTTTTCCTAGGGTGCGCCGTTGTCAATGTTTTAACACGACCATGATTATTCGACGAGTTAACCGCTTAAGGTTCCTCGCTGTCTACAGACAACTCACCTTCTTAGGAGCTCCGGCTACCATAAACTCATCACCGGGAACACTACAAAACCTAAGTAGTAAGTAGTGATATTTGGCTGCGTCGCCTCAGACTCAGAGCACACTCTACTTTAGAGAGCAATATAAGCTATCCACTCTGTCAAAGATTACTACAATGATCGGCCTCATCCATTACATAACCTTCACCAGATCACCATTGCCTTTGGACCCTCAGGATTGTAAAAAATGTAATAATAATATATAATATAATAAACTAATAATCTTGATAATTTAATTTACAAATGAATGTTCTATTTTTATTGTAAACATGACTTGTAATACTTTATTACCAATTGGCGTAGGGATGTGACGGCCCCATCGCCCACCAGATTTCTGGTGCAATCAGTCAACGTAAGGCAGCTTGTGGCGGGCTGTTAGGGAGTAGCGATCCTACGTACCTGAGTGCTCCTGGGGGTGTTCTGTGGTCAGGCTGAGCCGATCGGGTGGATGGATAGACAGGCCCCCCACCTCTGGCTTGCCTTAACTGGCTGTCCAGAGTGGAGTCGCAAGAGCTGTTGCTCGAGGGTAGATGTGGACACCTAAGTGGCGAGTTGGCTAAATGTTTAAAGTCCAGTGCCACCTCTCTACCCCCCCCCCCAGCCTCTCTGACTGGTGTTGCCCTTAGGCCATTTTTTAATGCGTCCGATGTTTCACCCAATAGCCCAGCCACTAGTCCATCATTTTCACCCAATAACCCGTTTTCTTTAGATTCCATCAACCAGCAATAGTCCCTATACACCCCAGCGGGTGCTGTCTCTGTGAGCGTCCCATGACACGGGCAGGGACAGCATCCGCTCGGTGTACTCCTTGCATTTCATTAAATTGTCAAAAGGGCCTCTACGTGTTGGCTCAGTTGGTACTTTGTAGGTACCTAGCCCCACGCACGCCTTCGATTAAGCTTAAGCATTGCGATTCAGCGAGGTAATGCTGCCAGCATCTTTGGCACGATGCCGCGGGGGCCTTATTTAGATGTTTTTTAGTTTCTAAGTTTAGTTTTGAGATTTTGTAAATATTTATTTAAGTAGTTTCTTAATTCGTTTTTTATTTAGGTTTTTTATACTTAGTTTTAATTTAATTTACCTATGTAATAATAAACTGTAACATATTAACATGCTATATAAAACAAAATGCCATTAACACACAAATAAAGTGTGCCTGATGCACCTATGCACTGGTTGTGCAACTGAATTTGACGGGATTCCGATGAGGGAGCAGCTGAGTGAAAGACTTGTTTTCTTTTCCGAGTTGATGCCGTTTCGTAGGTATTTGTAGAACTGAATTTCATGAGGCCCGGACGCCATATTTATACCATGAAATTCCTTGCCCCGCAACCCGCCCGCCCGTGCTTTTGGCGGGAAATATGGGCGGGAAAGTATTGGCGGGAAATTTTGGCGCGAAACGACATCTCATTTATTTATGACAATAATCTTAGGCTAATACGTTATTTACAGTGTTTTATACTTATTTCTATGACATTCGTAATGCATTATCACCCGAGATCCTCTCCGTTTGCCGGCCAATCGCATCTAAAGCGCGGGTTTTTTCGTGTCGCTGTCTATATACGTACCTCGGCCCCCACCTGGGGTATAAATACCGAGCTTCCCCCCTCGCTCGCCCATCAGTCTATGCTTGGCCAGCGCGCGGATAGGATCTAAAGGCTTCCTCTTAATCTATCTATATTTCTAGTGGAAACTTAGTGTTTAGCCACTCTTTACTTATGAAACCAACAGTATATTACCTCTTAACTAGGTAGGAATTAAGTGTGAGACCTATTATTATTTATTTCGACTACAAATTATATAAGGCGACTGTAATACAATGCTTACGTTGTAAGAGGGTTATAAGCTAGGTTACAGGCAATCTATTTTATCAGTATTTACGTAGATGGTTGTCCTGCACATTTCTCCCGCCGTGGAACACCCGGCCGGTGTTCCAGCTCGCTGGCGTGCAGGTCGTCATCCTTGGTAGGTAAAATCGCGAGCTTCTTGGTCGGTCGCCGTAGCACTCCGCCCTTTGTTCTGACGTCCACCACTCTTGTCTCGCCGTCGGGTCCCGGGTACTTGGCGATCACTCTACCCATGGGCCAAGTATTGCGTGGGAGGGTCCCGTCGCCGATGAGTACGATGTCGTCGATTTCTATGGGCCGGCCGCGCCTATACGGCTCCCGCCGGTCTTGAAGTGTAGGTAGGTACTCGCGGACCCATCGACTCCAGAAGTGGTCCGCGAGTCGTTGGCTCGTCCTCCACGTTGCTCGGCCGACTAGGTCCTTGTCGTTGAAGGTACCGGGCGACTGCACTCTGCCGGATCCGCCGAGTAGGAAGTGATTCGGTGATAGGGCTCCGGGGTCATCGGGCTCCACGGACACGTGTGTGAGGGGGCGGCTGTTCACGATGTATTCTGCTTCAGCCAGGGTCGTGGCGAAGACCTCCTCCGAGGGGTGACGCTCTTTCAGGACAGTGTAAAGAGTGTCTTTTACCGCTCGCACCATTCGCTCCCACGCCCCGCCCATAAATGGCGCCGAAGGGGGGATGAAGCGCCATATTATTTGTCGTCGCCCCGCCTCCTCTCGCATCGCGTCTTCGGCGGCCGCCCGCAGCATCTTATCCGCAGAGTGGAAGTTCGTCCCGTTGTCCGACCAAATCTCCGTAGGTGTGCCTCGACGCGCGATCATTCTTCGTAGAGCCATTATGGCGGATTCGCCGCTTAGACTGGGCACTATTTCCATATGTATAGCGCGCGTTGTAAGGCATGTAAATAGCGCTACATATCTCTTCTGTGTCCTTCGGCCTACTGTAATAGTCGCGGGGCCCCACAGATCGACGCCCGTGTATGTGAAGGCTCTCTCGTGATGTGCGAGGCGGCAGCGCGGCAGATTTCCCGTCGGAGGTACAGTCGGCTTCGATTTTCGTCGCCGGCATGGCAGACATCGATGGATAATCATTCGGGCGACTGTACGTAGTCGTAGTATGGCGTAGTGTTGTTTGCATTCGTTCACTGTCGCTTCAACTCCGTGATGGTTCATTTGTCGGTGCACGCAGTCGATGTACAGTCGGATGGCCGCGTGATTTCCGTCTAATACGGACGGCCGTTTTTGCGTTGTGGTTATGTCGTTTGCTTCGTTGATGCGCGTTTTTAGCGTTATCACGCCGTCGATGAGTTCGATCGCTAAGGGGCGTGAGCGACTATTCATGGCCGGCGGCTTGCCCTGCATTAGTCTCTGAATTTCGTCGCTGAAGCTGTCTCGTTGACTCTCTCGTACTATTAGGCGTTCCGCTTCTATTAGGTACCGCGCGTCAATTGATAAGTAGGTTTTTGATGCGGGCCGGGCCTGTCGCGGCGCGGCGGGTGCGGGTCGCTTGTGTTTTCTGTTCCACTCGGGGTCCTTTTCTTTATCTCGATCCAGTTTTTTCTCGATGCTATGTAGGCGTTTGAGCGCGTTCTCGTAGTTGTCCGGCGGTTTGTCGTCTTCGTTTTTCCATAGTAAAGGCACTTGACAGTGACCGTCGGCCGTGAGCGTGGTTAATTGCGCGAGCTGAGCGAGGGCGCGTTCCTCCGGGTCGGATTTGGGTCGTTTCGGCTCTATCATCATATCTTTAATTGCGAAGTATTCTTTCAACTGCCGGTCGACGTCTTCTTCGCTTGTTAGCGATTCCCTTTCTTCGGCTGGCTGATTGGAGATGTGGCTGACGATATGGTGGATGACCTCGCCTTGTAGGGGGGCGCGGGTGTGTGCGCCGTGTAATACCCATCCGAGCGGTAGTCGGCTGGCGACGGGTTGATTTCTGTCGCCGTGTCGGATTTCTTCTGGTATCAATAGATGCCAGTTGTCTTGCCCGAGCAGTATTCCCGGTTCGGCCGTGTCGTATCTCAGTAGGTGCTCTATGTCTCGTAGGTGTGCACACGTACTGATATCGTCTTCGCTTATCGTTTGGGGTGACAAGCGTAGGTCGGGAATTGTGCGGGCGTGTATGCGCATCTCTTCGCCTTGTCCGCGTATGAGGAGCGGGACTCGGCGGGATTTTCTGGCGTTTATTTTTTCACAGGTGATTGCCTCTATGCGTAGCGGCGTTGTAGGCCCGAAAATGGGAGCGTGGGTTCCCCCGGCGGGGGGAGGGGCGGGGACGGCGGGGCGCACGGCGGCGGCGCCCTGTCCCGCGCTCTCGGCGGTGCTCCTCTCTTGGGCCTGCTCGGCGTACTGTGGGGTTTCCCGCCGCGGTGTTGCTGCAGGGTGTAGGCTCTCCTGCAGCGGCGGGACTATGGGTGGCAGCGTTGACTGTGGGGTTTCATGAGGCAGTGTTCTCCACTGCGCGGCATCATGAGTTCGCTGCCCTATGGGTGACCTTGGCTGTAGGTCTGGACGAGGCGCCGGCGTCGCAGGAGTGCGTGTCTGTGGGGTTTCCTGCGAGGGCCTCGAGCCGTCTTGACACGTAGTTCTTGACGGCACTATGGGTGGCAGCGTTGACCGTGGGGTTTCATGAGGCAGTGTTCTCCACTGCGCGGCATCATGAGTTCGCTGCCCTATGGGTGACCTTGGCTGTAGGTCTGGCCGAGGCGCCGGCGTCGCAGGAGTGCTTGTTCGCGAAGTCTCCTGCGAGGGCCTCGAACCTTCTTGCGTCGTAGCAGTTCCCGACGTGGACGTGGTTGCTTGTTGTGATGTTTGCGGCACTGCGTGGGTGGTGCCGCTTTGTTTGTAGCGATTCGCGCAGGGCAGCGCGGGCGTGAAGACGGGGGAGGGGTCGCTGAAGGGGGCGTTCCCCGCTTGCGCAGGCGTCGCGACGGCAGCGGCGACTGGTGCGCTGGGCGGCGGGGGGAGCTGGGTCTCGGCGCGCGGCAGTGGCTGCTGGACCGTAGCTTTTTCTTCGTCAGGATTGTTCCCCTTTTCTTCTGGAAGGTGTGGTTCTTGAGTGATGGCGGGCATCTCGTGGTTTTTCTCGAACCAGGCGTCGATTTGCTCGTTCACTTGAGTGGCGGAAACCACAGTTCCTTCGGCTTCGTCGCTTTGTTCGGCTTCTAGTGTGGCGATGTGTGCTTGGGCGAGTTCAAGCTTGATGCGTAACATCTCTTCTTTTGCTTTGGCTAAGCGTTGCGCACGGCGGCTCGTGGTCGTTGCGCGTGACTTCGACGACGGTGGCGGCGCGGGGGGACGTGGCGTCGTCCCCGTCTGTGACGATTCCTGAGATAACGGCGGCGTCTCAGTGATCGTGTCCGTGCTCGTCGCGTTGTCCGTCGTCGTCGCGTTGTCCGACGCCGTCGGTGGCGTGTATGTTGAGTCTCTACTTGTTTCTTCTCTTGAGGTCCTCGGCGGTTGCTCTGTCCCGAAGATGAGCTGGGCTAACGACTGCCCCGGCGCCGATGACCTTGTGACTGGACCCATTTTCGACGATAATTTCTCGGCAATGTTCTTTCACTTTCACTGGAATCTTCTTTTTTTCTTGAGGCTGTAGCTGTGCTTAAACTGCAATTTCTTTCTTGAATATCCGGCTTACTGAAGGACCATTATGTGCCTGATGCACCTATGCACTGGTTGTGCAACTGAATTTGACGGGATTCCGATGAGGGAGCAGCTGAGTGAAAGACTTGTTTTCTTTTCCGAGTTGATGCCGTTTCGTAGGTATTTGTAGAACTGAATTTCATGAGGCCCGGACGCCATATTTATACCATGAAATTCCTTGCCCCGCAACCCGCCCGCCCGTGCTTTTGGCGGGAAATATGGGCGGGAAAGTATTGGCGGGAAATTTTGGCGCGAAACGACATCTCATTTATTTATGACAATAATCTTAGGCTAATACGTTATTTACAGTGTTTTATACTTATTTCTATGACATTCGTAATGCATTATCACCCGAGATCCTCTCCGTTTGCCGGCCAATCGCATCTAAAGCGCGGGTTTTTTCGTGTCGCTGTCTATATACGTACCTCGGCCCCCACCTGGGGTATAAATACCGAGCTTCCCCCCTCGCTCGCCCATCAGTCTATGCTTGGCCAGCGCGCGGATAGGATCTAAAGGCTTCCTCTTAATCTATCTATATTTCTAGTGGAAACTTAGTGTTTAGCCACTCTTTACTTATGAAACCAACAGTATATTACCTCTTAACTAGGTAGGAATTAAGTGTGAGACCTATTATTATTTATTTCGACTACAAATTATATAAGGCGACTGTAATACAATGCTTACGTTGTAAGAGGGTTATAAGCTAGGTTACAGGCAATCTATTTTATCAGTATTTACGTAGATGGTTGTCCTGCACATAAAGGATGTCTATGTCTATGATTGGACACTGTGCTTACAGGTGGTCGCTTCCCAGGACTTCAGCCCGTCGAATATTAGTTATATCGGCAATCTAATGTCAATAGCCACTTACGTCTAGCAATATGAATTTTATCTCTTATCAATGTAAAATTGTCTATTACAGAAACGGCACCGGCTCAGTCCTCGGCACATACACCCGCCTGCTCTCTTCTCTCACCTTCTGGATCCTCAACTGCCTGGTCGTAGTCGCGACGCTGGCACCGGACTACATCTGCCGATATCTTTCGGACAGGAAAGGAAAGAGATACCTTGAGAGTTCTGCTAAAGACTTCGCGACACAAATTTAACCTTGTAGTTATTAGTCAAGCGCATGATGAATTCGACGTAGAAACATATAAACCTCCGTATCCTAGTCATAAAATAAGAAACAGATATAGGTACTACAGAGAGAACAGAGGATCAAGTTGATTAGTCAAGGGTCAAAATTAAGGATGATTTTGCGGTCCATTGTCAGCATACTCATTTATACCTAAGTATCCAGGGACCATACTTAATGGTTCGATCGACAAACTATTGGATTTGAATGACCTGCCTGGAGGCCATTCAAGGACAATGTGGCACCTAACAGTGGGAGATCGAGATAGCAAACAACCGTACAGCGTTTTGCCACCGGATGTGAGTAGTGTGTTTGCTACGCGTGTCTCTAGGCGTTAGAGACCGTAGCTAGTGAACCTATATGCATCCAGACTTTATTTCCAATTGCAGAATTGATTTGGAGTGTTTTCTTAAGGTAGACCCATCCACGAACGATTGATGCCATTGTGAGATCTCGCCATCTAGAACTTTAATGTCATGCTCCCTGGCAACCCCACTTTCGATTTTGGGATTTCTGAGTATGTGAAAAAATTGTACCAAAATTGTACCGAATTAGTACTTACTTGAAAAAAATTGTAATTTAATAGTCTCGAGAGTACAATTATTTTAAATTTGGATTGCTGGGGAGTATCTGTCCAGCAACCCCAATCTTAAAAAAGAAGGAATTTCGCGTAGAATCTAAGTTTTTAGGGTAAAATAAGGCCCAAAAAAAATTTGTACTCTCGTTTTTTCCCGTTGAACGAGATACTTAGCTAGGCTAGTTAAATTAAAAGCAAAATGCGCCTTATGAAAAATATTTGCAAAATATGGAGTACATGTGTTTCCCGTATTGCCGTGTCACGCAGGCGTTCGCTTTCTGGCGAAAATTTGGTGATTTAACTAGCCTAGCTATCACGTTCAACGGTAAACACGAGAGTACAATTTTTTTGGGGCCTTATTTTACCCAAAAAACTTAGATTCTACGTGAAATTCCTTCTTTTTAAGATTTGGGGTTGCTGGAGAGATGCTCCCAGCAACCCCAATTAAAAATAATTGTACTCTCGAAACTATTGAGGTACAATTTTTTTTAAGTAAGTACTAATTCGGTACAATTTTGGTACAATTTTTTCACATACTCAGAAATCCCGAAATCGAAAGTGGGGTTGCCGGGGAGCATGACATGAACTTTAGCCAGGAGGTACATTTTCGCGAGCCGCTTCCGATCGTCGGTCGTTCTGTTTTGCGCTCGTTTCCAGGCGAGCCGAGATAACGTGTCAAAGAGGCGCGCGAAACATAAAAATGCGATGGCACAGTTAAAAGAGATGAACCGAATTGAAGCCTACTTAGGCCTGACTATAACAGAATACTAGATTATTATATATAACTTACGTAACATATTTTTATTTACATAGATATACCCACGTGTTTAATATATTTTATCCATCCAAATATCATACATAAACCCTCCATGATGCGTTCAAGAACCGCACATTATGACCACCATAAAAATAAACTGTTTTGTTAGAACAAATTTCTTATCTGTGAAAATTTTATTATTTCTAAATAATAACATCGATTTCGATAATATTATTTCATTCAAATTTCGAACGTCTCTGAAAAACAAAGAAATTTGATTTAACCTCTATTCTAATATCAGTCAAGATGACGTAGTTCGAAATTAATTGTCAATTTGCATACAAATTTGACAAATGTCGCACGTAAGTAAGATATCGAACGATATGATGGTTGGATCCGACTCTAGTTTGTCTCTGAATTAAAAAAAAAACTATGACAGCTGCCAGAAAATGACGCCGCGATGCCGGTCATAATATGCGGCTCCTGAATGCATCATGGAGGCTTATGATATGTGGATAGATAAAATATTGTATGTAACTGTACATAATTAGGCATTAAAACACTCGTGCGATGTTATTATGAAACTCGCTTTTGGCTCGTTTCATAAACCCACACACGTGTTTAATGCCCTTCATTATGTACAGTCACATAAACTACTATCTACACCCATATCATAAATCCTCTAGAATGTGTTCGGAAACCATATATGTATAACGACCGCCATAATTGCAACCAGTAACGTAACATCAGCGTTTTATCTGTGCCAGTGATATTATAATGTATGAAAAATCACAATAGCATCGACAATCGATGTTATTATGGAAATCAGGTCCGGTGTTGGGGTCGTGCAGCATGATGTAGTGCAAAGGCGGTTATTCTAATGGTTCCCGAACACATCATTGAGGATTTATAACATGAGGGTAGATAAAATAGTGTATGTACATAATTAGGCATTAAAACACTCGTGTGATGTTCAATGCCCCTCATTATGTACAGTCACATTACAGTACAGTTACTGTAAGGATATTATGTTGTGTCTGTGATAGGCTAGTAGGAAAGTCTAACTCGGTGCAAGGATGATTACTTACCTAATTAATTAATTATTCATAAGGGCGCCGTAGGTTCAGCGAAGTTAAGCGAACAGAGTTTTTGAAACAATATAGAGTCTGACCAGCGAGTCGTGACGCTGGAAAATCCCGGCAAATTTAAAAAAAAACGGATTCTGGTAACACGTAATGTATGGAGGCGTCAAAGGTACTTGTATTGTAACTGACAGTTTATTTCGTAGTTAAAATGGTTGCCATATAAAGAATTTGATAAAAATGCTGGTGTCACGACTCGCTGATCAGACTCTACCTAATGCGTCTGTTATAATAATATATGGTTTCAAAAAATTACGAATAGTAATCTCGAGACTTTTCTGCAGCGAGATCAGTAATTCGAAACATCATTAAGCAATTTTCGCTCGTTAGAAAAAAAACACGAACATAGGAAACAGGAACATAAATAAAATACACTTACAACATTCGTAACAAATTATGCACATAAGCTAAACAAATATTAAACTTGGTTCTAAAAATCGGCAATATTATGTTTGAGGGAACTTTGTCTGTCTGTAATCAAATCTTGCAAATTAAATTTGACCCACGTCCCGGTATCCGGTTGAGCTGAAATTTTGCATGCATATGTATCATCATTCATCATCATCATCATCATCATATCAGCCGAAAGACGTCCACTGCTGGACATAGGCCTCCCCCAAAGAGTGCCACAATGGCCGGTCCTGGGCCACCCGCATCCAGCGGACTCCCGCGACCTTTACCAGGTCATCAGTCCACCTCGCGCATATGTATATCGCATGGCAATATACATATGCATATGCAATATATAATGATGACATGGAGCTGATCTGATGCTGGGGCTGGAAGGTGGCCATAGGAACTCCGCAGTAAAACGACACAACCCCATCGAGTTTGGGCTCGTTAGAATCGTCTCAATGAGTAGTTGATGATGTTATACAGAAAAGTACAGTCAGCAATAAAAGCTTGTACCAAACATCAAATTTTTGACAGAATTTTTTTAGTTATTTAAACGCACAAAAAATTAAAATTAAAAAACATGATATCCGCGCTTCCGAACACGCACTTCCATCTCGCTCACTGATCTTTATGCTCAGTGAGAGGGAGAAAAGACCATGAACCTACGGCGCCTTAAGTGACATAACGGACTAATTTATATTTTGGCATGTGTTAGAGATGTTAATATTTTTCTAAGCAATAAAGAGAGTCGTTAAATAATAACTTGCATTTGCTTTATTTTAATGTTTATAAGCAAATGTTGAGAATACCCACAAGATCCCATTTGAATAAGCTAGGTACAGTCAACCAATTTGATTCCTAGGCCATCATAGAACCTTGCCGTCGTAAATGCTATGTCAATACGGGTTACTAGGATTATTGCATCGCTATGTGGCAGTTAAAATGTCAGGGTTCTACGGTGGCCTAGGAATCAAATTGGTTGACCGTACATGTTATACTCGTAATAGGTGGTTATTACAAGTTTAGGCATATATAATAAAACGTCAAAATGCGTGTCGGGTTCCGTAGTAGTCAAATTTAATTTCACGGACCTAAAACGGGCGGCTGCCGCTCGGTTAGATACCTAGCTATCTTTGACACGCGCGCGACCGTCTGAACTGCGCAGTGGTGCGCACTGCACACCAACCAACTATCAACTAACTTAGGTACTTAAATCTTTTCCAGGCCGGCAATTGAAAAATTACAATCAAATGTCAGATTTTTTTATTGACATTAAGATACATGCTTGACATTCTGTATGTGGTCGATATGACGCCTCTGCCTGGAAAAGGGTTAAACATTGCGCTTGCGTCGCCCGCGAACGTAAACATTGAAGTGTAGGTACCTACCTAGTGTAGGGGAGGTATCATAATATCATAAAAAATATACCTATAGGTTTTCGAGACTTTATTATACCTCTTTTTCAGCATGATTGATTGGTTTACGCATGGCAAATTAGTTTTCTAGTAGGTATAGTAAGGGTCACTGAGATAAGCTGCGGATAGACGGCCATGGCGAAACTAAGTATAAGGGTTCTATGTTGTCTCGGGAACCCTAATAAAAAAAATCGTTCGACATGAAGAGTCAAAAACAAAATTATTATTCTGTAACAAACAATAGGTACCTATATATACATATAATAAAAAGCAACAACTATCTAACCTGCTACAGGGAACTCAAACTGCGAATCTGCTTTTGGCTTCTATTCTAATCGTTGCTAGGATTTCTTGTTCAAAGACTACAATATACATACTGAGATAGACAGGCAACTCGACCAAATTGAGAAGGCATTTAATGCTTGCGTATACAGGCGCCATCTCTTCTGCGGTAGTTACAACTTTTCTTTGAATGTACAAAACATACAAAAAGTGCGTCGGTCGTAGGGATTGAACCCCGGATCATCGACTCCAAATACCACCGTCTGTACCCCTAGGCTACTGATGCCTTGTGACAATACGGCGAATTTTGAAATACCTTGACAGCCTAGCCTAGCAATCGCTAGAGCTTCAGAGAGTTCGCCAGCTATCAAGAAGGTGGCACTGTTTTCAATAAGAAACTGCATTTGCATTAAGTTCTAAGTTCGCATAGCATGTTCTTGTTCCAAAAACTTATCGGATTTATTTATTTTACACCTATCCGAAACCCGAACTCATTCAATAGGTATTTTAAAGCATGCAGTATGTATAATTATATTGTAGTCTTTGTTTTAAAGTGTCTGTCACTGTGAACGTCGTCACTGTCAATCTCATTCCTTAGCTACACGCTACACGGTCCTGCGTAGCCTCAGACTTGACCTACAAATAAGAATTTCTACCAAACGAGATGGTCGTATACAAATCTCAGTGACTGAGGAATATATATAATTTTTAGTCTATGTACATGTATGAACAGAACTTGAAATCATCATCATCATCATCATTTTCAGCCTGTAATCGCCCACTGCTGAGCATAAGCCTCTCTTCGCGTACGCCACCCATCCCGGTCCCGTGCTAGTCTCATCCAGAAATGACCCGCGGTCTTTTTTATGTCATCAACCCATCGAGCTGGTGGACGACCAACGCTTCTTTTTCCTGCAATTGGCCACCAATCCGTTAACGTTTTGGTCCACCTACCGTCACGCTGCCTGGCAATATGTCCTGCCCAACTCCATTTGAACTTGAAATGCCCACGAACAAATCAAATGCTTTTACAGCCTGGCAAAAAGAGTAGAAAAATAAAAAGTGGCAACATTGTAGTTTCGTCCCTTATTTCTTAAATTGATTTGACAGGGACGAAACTTTTTGCCAGGCTGTACGATCAAGTCCACTATGACACTTGCAATTTATCACAACAACTGGCAGAGACGCAGCTCTACAGTTGGAATGAGACAGCAATAAAGGCTGTTAAACACTCCTCGCCATAGTTGGAATGAAACAGCAACACATAGTTCTCATTCTAACTATAGCTGAATTCAGACGAGCTAAATCGGTGGACTGCCGACGAAAGTAAAAGGGAACGCAATGATGATGGTTTTGCCGGACACCGTTACTTCTAACTGGCCCGAAATCACGATTTCCCTCTTCGGTTCCGGCTTAAAGTAAGTTGCACTGTGAGAAATGTCTTAATCCAAACTGACACATGTCATTGTCAAATTTATAGCTTGACATTTGTGATATAATGGTAGCTTGGTTCACAGACTTCTCGGCTTGTGTTTTTCCGGTTTCCTAAATAAATATAATCAAATATAATCTGAATTGTAACAAGAATTAACCATTAAATGGTTAAAACACAATGGCAGACTCGCAGTTCTGCTTTGAGTGGGATGCCCACAACAAAAACATTTGCAATGGCCTAAGTTCTCTTCAACAGGTAAGAGCTACTTAAAATGTATTTTGGAATCGTTTGATTCGTTTTTTATTCGCGTAGCTTAAGTAAGAACGCGTTGTCTTTAAACAATGGAGCTGGCTATGATATTCGGTTGAGGGTCATAATATCAGTTTCTAGTCGGTTTTTATAAGGTCCTCGCTCCGAAATCAATGTTTTTCTAATTTAACCCTAGGGGTCTCGGCAATCGGCTGGAGCTGGCCCTAGAATCCCACTGACCCACTATATATGGGTTAGTGTTATGTTAAATTCCCATGGCTGGGACAATCCTTTTGACCCATATAGTCGCTGGGAGAGGAAGGGTAGAATAAATACACGAATACAGAGTTTAAGAAAGCTCCACAATTCATCATATCAGTTAACATACTTGAATAATTCCATCTGTGCGTTTCACTGAGTTGCATTTTTTATTTAAACTTTGCATAGTGCATAGTTTTCTTTTATGCATGCTTTGTTCACCTGTAATTGGTGGCGCAATCAAATTTAAATCATTTTTTCATGTGTATTAAGCGCTTGTTTGTTGTTGCCGCTCTTATAAATCCTTAATAATAAAATAAAATAAATAAAAATAGTGGGTGTAATTAATAAAACATGCCCATAGTTAAGAGCCTTAATCTAATCTACGATTTAACCTTTATAATTTTCGTAACAACTATTACCCATATAAAATATGTAAGCAATTGTTGAGAATGGTTTATACTTGTATTGGCCAATCGGTTCTAACATATGGATAAATTTATGGATAATTGCCGTTACGAAAATGATAAAAGTTAAATCGTTGATTAGATTAAGGCTCTTAACTATGGGCATTCTTTATTTCCGTACTCAAAGAGTAAAACGGGACCCTATCACTAAGACTCCACTGTCCGTCCATCCGTCTTGTCTGTCACCAGGCTGTATCTCACTGATACCATGATAGTTCCAGCTGAAATTTTCACAGATGATGTATTTCTGTTGCCGCTATAACAACAAATACTAAAAACACAGAATAAAATATTTTTTTATAGATGCTATGCTAATGGTGGAATGCTATGGAACCCTTCGTGTTCGAGTCCGACTCGCACATGGCCAGTTTTTTTTTATTTCCACCCTATTAATGAATAGCTGTGTGACTGTTGTGTAGAGCGGGCAGTTCGTTGACATGACGCTGGCAGCGGACGGGCACCACGTGAAGGTGCACCAGATGGTGATGGCGCTGGCCAGTCCGTACATCATGGAGCTCATCTCATCTGCCAGCTGTCCGCATCCTGTTATATTCTTAAATGTAAGCACAATGTTTTATCTGGTGGCACAGCAGTGCCCCGCCAAGTCGAGCAAAACAAAGAGGCACGGCCGTACCCATCCATCCTTTTCTCGAAGCCTTTCAGGCATTTTGCAACATCCTGTAATTACGTGCTGGCTAAAGCCAGAAATTTTCAGTAACATGTACGGCATAATAGGGCCTAGATATTATGTTCTCAATAATATTCATATTGAACTATTAGTTTAAGAACTATTGCCCGTTAAAGTTGCTTAGTTTTGTCACTGACATACTCATAATGATCAACATAAACCTAACTTCTAGTAATTGTTCTAATAATTAGTTTTTAGCCTATTCATTCATAAAAACCTAAAAATATTGCAATTTCAGTCACGTTTCAGAGATATACAAACAGCATAAGTAAGTTTGGAATCCTATACAAATACATGCGGTTACAAAGTTACTTTTGCAGTTCCACTGCAAAACAATACAAACGTTATTTGCGGTTGGTAAAATAACATTCCCATACATAGTCTACAAACAGAAATGAGATCCCATAAAAAACATTCCATGTAAAAAATAGGCCGAGTCTCGAAACTCTTCCACAGTAAAAAGTGGTGAGATATTTCGTAGAGCCAAGTCAGGCATTCTTATTATTATTAATCTTTATTTACTTGCGAAATAAAATTTTGTGACTTGGCAATCACACTTTCATAGGTAGTTTTAGGTATGAAAAAATTTGTAAATGCAGTTATAGAATGTGAACCATGGGACTCCTGCAGGAGTGTTCCCATTTATAGTATTAACTAGACGATTTTATATGAATGCATCTTCAGAGGTTAAAATTAATCATCTGAACTATCTTGTACAATTTTCTAAGTATCTATATTAGTCTGTTTTTTTATTTTATTTCAGAAAGTATCATACAAAACACTGTGTTCCATATTGGAATACATATACACGGGACAAGCTTTAGTTGGTGTGAATGACATCGGTGACCTGATAATTGCTGCCAAAGAATTACACATTAAAGGACTGGAGGATGTGGTAAAGTTCCATTTTTAAATTGTATTAGGCTTTTAACAATCCGGCAGGCAGCCATGTTATTGCTAGCACCTATCACAGTTATTTCATTCTCTGCTAAGCTAGGGACGTAGCGCTACACCATAGCTCGTATCAATGTATCAGTGCTCTGATGCATGTGTGAAGTAAATGAATTTTATTCTGCAAGTAGGCCGCAATAGCACTTTAAAAAGTCAATAATCTACTAGCGTTTCTGAAAAAGAAGACCACTGTTACGAAGAAACGTTGAAACAAACTCAACAGTCAGTTATTTTTCGCCAATAAGAAGCTTATTACAATGATAGTAATAATGATAATATACGTATAAGATCTGTGTCATGAAATGATTTGATGTTGAAAAGGTTATTCGGCTCGGACAGTCTTAACACATTCACTGCTAAGGATCCCGTGGATTTCCCCGTATGTAGCGGAAAGCGACTACGGCGTAGGCGCCCGCTAGGCGAGATCCTGCCAGTGTAAGTGTTAAGTGTTAAAAAACGTCCTATTGGCATTACCTAGGTTGCATACTAAGGAGCCTGAATCCGTTTGCAATCTTAAGTATATATATTATTTAATACCAAATATCGGCGTAGGCACTAGTTTTTAGGGTTCCGTAGCCAAATGGCAAAAAACGGAACCCTTATAGATTCGTCATGTCTGTCTGCCTGTCTGTCTGTCTGTCTGTCTGTCTGTCTGTCCGTCCGTATGTCACAGCCACTTTTTTCCGAGACTATAAGAGCTATACTGTAAGTTAACTTGGTTAGTAGATGTAACTTAAACTCAAAAAATTTTTTTTCATCAAACCCATACGTGTGGAGTATCTATGGATAGGTCTTCAAAAATGATATTGAGGTTTCTAACATAATTTTTTTCTAAACTGAATAGTTTGCGCGAGAGACACTTCCAAAGTGGTCAAATGTGTGTGTGTCCCCCTGTAACTTCTAAAATAAGAGAATGATAAATCTAAAACAAATATATGATGTGCATTACCATGCAAACTTTCAACGAAAATTGGTTTGAACGAGATCTAGTAAGTAGTTTTTTTTTAATAGGTCATAAATCGTAAAAAGCAATTTATTTCACGGAACCCTTCATGTGCGAGTCCGACTCGCACTTGGCCGCTTTTTTTTATAGTTTTTTGCGCAAGCGACTGTCATGCGACCTTCCAAACTAAAGGGTATGATACCTAGTAAAGAAATAAATACTTAAAAAGTACAGCATAATATAGCTAAGGCTTATTTTCTCAATGCATTGGGCTAACCCAACAATAAACATTTGGTATTTGGACGTTTTTACAAAAAAAAACGAATAGTACATACAATTTTAACTGAAAACGCCCATTTGCTATAATAGCTCTAATTTGTATATTAAAATAGGTATGTTGGTCGTAATGATACAATCCAATTCTCTTTCAGAAAAGGTCGGACGACACACCAGTAGCGGCATCAGTCGAAGCCGGCTTAGAAACTCAACCAACAGAAATGCCAGAAATACAAATAAAACTTCATCGACCCGCCACCAACACCCCTCAAATCCCTGCACTAAGCTCACTCAAACGTAAACTAGACACCAGTAGTGTAAAACTCCTCTCTAGTATGCCAATACGGAAAAGAGCAACTATGTTAAATACATCGGACAAAGAAAGCAAAGATATGCCAGTATTACAGAATGAAGAATCGCAAAAAGAGAAGGAATTTAAATATGATGACCCGCTTGATGCAGATGATTATGATGATGACGATGATGATGGTGATAATGATAGGAAAGCTCCTAATAAGACCACTCCTTCGGATAACCCTCACAGTAAGTGAACTTATCCTTTCCTGAACAAAAGGTCGTGCGTATACGAGAGAGCACGGTTATCTTATCACAAGACGGTACGCGCGCGGTATCCTCTTAAGATCTCCTGACCCGATCACACAAGTGATCGTATTGGACGAATATGTCTTGTGAGATCACCCAGGTGATCCTATTGTACGCCATATCGAGCACGATCCCCCGGGTAATCTTTTGAGAAATAATTATCTTTTTCTACTCCTGTACCCATTATCTGTCATTTATATAGGCTGTAGCTCAAATACAATGACACAACTAATAAGTCGTCGAAACACTCTATGCTCTATGGCCCAAAAACGAACTGTTTAGCTTACTTTTTTGGTTCATACATTTTTCATAAAAGTACTGTATAACTTTTTTTAAATCGGCCGCTATAGTGCAGTGGTGCCAACTTCATAAACAAATATTTCGAAATAAAAGTATTTATTTACGATTTAATATTTGTATATTATAAATTATTTACTACAATAATAATAAATCATCATATATTGTGTGTTAAATTACATGTTTTATAAATTCTTGGAATTATTTATAAAAATAAACATATCGAATTCGGTCCGGGTCCGGATTCGCTTTGGTTTGGATGGCAAGTGCAAACAAATTAAAAACAAAACAAACCATAAGCAAGAGCTGTCACATTTCCGATTTCCCTCCAAAATACAGTTCAAAATGAAAAGACGAAAGATGATAAACTATTAGTCCTAAACTAATAAGATTTTATTCGTGTTTGTGAAGACAAAAGTGTACGTTCCTTTTAACATGGTCGAAGAAATTAATAACTGCACTCCTGAAGAAATTGAGTGAGTAGCAAAAGTACGAATAGAAAACTTGCTGCCTGAAAAGTTTAACTATTCTGTAGTCTGTTATTATTGTATATAAAAGTATTGTATGCAACGGTGTATAACTGGTCTAAAAACGCTCGTGGCGTCTTTAATTGCGCCACTCGCGTTTTAAGACCTTTCTTATACAACAGTTGCATAAAATACTATAAACCATAAAATTACAATTAAGGGAAAAATTAATAAACACGAGCTGCTTAAAAAAAACATTTTCTCGCGAAAAAAATCATAAAACGGCCCACTTGAAAAAATTTAATGTTGTCAATTTAATGTGTGGAACATTACTGCAATGTACTGCCGCCAGAGGCAGCATTACCACTAATAGTAAAACAGTATAGGAATATAGGGATTCACACACACATGCACAATTGATTGTCAAATGAGTGACAAGGATGCTTGCATAGACAATACCGCAAGTGGGAACGAGATACAATGTCAACCCTGCTAGTGTCGCCAGCTACGAAGAGTATTGCATAATGTTCCCTATTGTGCATGTGTGCTAGTGCTGCACTCTGGCGGCATAACATTGCATATTCAATCTTTGATCTTTCGCAATCTCTCAGCTACCGAGAACCGAAGTACGAGTATATCACCACTGTACCCTTGTTACAGTGACAGTACAATACACGGTGTCCAACCAGGGCAGCCTCCAGCTGATTATGAACAGATTCATGTACTTCCTGTACTACCAGTACCGGGACAAGAGTCGGCAGTGGCGCTGTGTAGACAATAGGAACAACAAGTGCATGGCGTCTGTGTTCACTAAGGACAACATCGTGTTGAGGAGGTATGCTCACAGGAACAATAACAACATATAGGAACAACAAGTGCATGGCCTCTGTGTTCACTAAGGACAACATCGTGTTGAGGAGGTATGCTCACAGGAACAATAACAACATATAGGAACAACAAGTGCATGGCCTCTGTGTTCACTAAGGACAACATCGTGTTGAGGAGGTATGCTCACAGGAACAACAACAACATGTAGGAACAACAAATGCATGGCGTCTATGTTCACTAAGGACAACATCGTGTTGAGGAGGTATGCTCACACTGGAACAACAAATGCATGGCGTCTGTGTTCACTAAGGACAACATCGTGTTGAGGAGGTATGCTCACAGGAACAACAACAACATGTAGGAACAACAAATGCATGGCGTCTATGTTCACTAAGGACAACATCGTGTTGAGGAGGTATGCTCACACTGGAACAACAAATGCATGGCGTCTGTGTTCACTAAGGACAACATCGTGTTGAGGAGGTATGCTCACAGGAACAACAACAACATATAGGAACAACAAGTGCATGGCGTCTGTGTTCACTAAGGACAACATCGTGTTGAGGAGGTATGCTCACAGGAACAATAACAACATATAGGAACAACAAGTGCATGGCGTCTGTGTTCACTAAGGCCAACATCGTGTTGAGGAGGTATGCTCACAGGAACAACAACAACATGTAGGAACAACAAGTGCATGGCGTCTGTGTTCACTAAGGACAACATCGTGTTGAGGAGGTATGCTCACAGGAACAACAACAACATGTAGGAACAACAAATGCATGGCGTCTGTGTTCACTAAGGACAACATCGTGTTGAGGAGGTATGCTCACAGGAACAACAACAACATATAGGAACAGCAAGTGCATGGCGTCTGTGTTCACTAAGGACAACATCGTGTTGAGGAGGTATGCTCACACTGGAACAACAACAACATGTAGGAACAACAAATGCATGGCGTCTGTGTTCACTAAGGACAACATCGTGTTGAGGAGGTATGCTCACAGGAACAACAACAACATATAGGAACAACAAGTGCATGGCGTCTGTGTTCACTAAGGCTAACATCGTGTTGAGGAGGTATGCTCACAGGAACAACAACAACATATAGGAACAACAAGTGCATGGCGTCTGTGTTCACTAAGGCCAACATCGTGTTGAGGAGGTATGCTCACAGGAACAACAACAACATGTAGGAACAACAAGTGCATGGCGTCTGTGTTCACTAAGGCTAACATCGTGTTGAGGAGGTATGCTCACACTGGAACAACAACAACATGTAGGAACAACAAGTGCATGGCGTCTGTGTTCACTAAGGACAACATCGTGTTGAGGAGGTATGCTCACAGGAACAACAACAACATATAGGAACAACAATATACACATATGAGGGGGGGGGGGATCTGGGGGTATAATCAGTCTTAGTTACGACAAATATCACATTTATAACGCGCCGATGAGAACTGTCCATCTTTGCATTTCTCATGAGCTCATTCTTCACATACGAAGCACATGATCCAGTCGTCATAGGGAGGACTCACATATTTATCCTACAAAAAATACAATAGTAGTCATCTTTTTTATTTTTACCTCTTCAAGATTTTCATTTGTTCGTTCGAGATTACCCGACGTGGTCTGTTCACCGTTGCCCGCAGGACCAGAAAAATAAAAGTGGCCAAAATTATACAAGGTTATTTTTACTGTGGTGGTTGGCGTCATTGTCAATAAAATTGTTAATACATGAGTATTCCACCAAGTACATGTTACATAACGATAGTCGATGGAAATAAAGCTACATCAAGTTACATTTACGCAAAAACTACATCAAAAACACACAAAATATTGAAATGTTCATAGTATGAAAACGACCCCTAAAAAGGGGAAATGGAGGGTGAAAGTTTGTATCGAGCTACGATATAAACGAGTTCTACGCGGACGGAGTCACGGGTAGGAGCTTGTACTATATAATATTATAGCGAAAGTGTGATTTTCTACCTCTTACCTCTTCACGCTTAAACCGCGAACCGATTTAGATGAAATTTAGTATAGAGATAGTTTGAGTCCCGGGGAAGGATATATGATAGTTTTTATCATGGAAACCATCTCCTAAAGGGGTGAAAGTTTGAAGATCTACGATATAAACGAGTTCCACGCGGACAGAAGCTAGTTTACTTATAATTCCTGTTTTTATTTCAGGGTGGGCGCTCACAACCACACGTTCCACGACAAGAACATTCTGAAGAAGGTCCACGCGGGCTCCGTGTACTCCGCGCTGCACGAGGCCGAGGCCCAGAGCACCCGCGGGGCGCGCAACGCGCGCAAGGAGGGCCGGGAGACAGCCGAGTAGTATAGTGACGTGTACTCCGCGCTGCACGAGGCCGAGGCCCAGAGCACCCGCGGGGCGCGCAACGCGCGCAAGGGAGGGCCGGGAGACAGCCGAGTAGTATAGTGACGTGTACTCCGCGCTGCACGAGGCCGAGGCCCAGAGCACCCGCGGGGCGCGCAACGCGCGCAAGGAGGGCCGGGAGACAGCCGAGTAGTATAGTGACGTGTACTCCGCGCTGCACGAGGCCGAGGCCCAGAGCACCCGCGGGGCGCGCAACGCGCGCAAGGAGGGCCGGGAGACAGCCGAGTAGTATAGTGACGTGTACTCCGCGCTGCACGAGGCCGAGGCCCAGAGCACCCGCGGGGCGCGCAACGCGCGCAAGGAGGGCCGGGAGACAGCCGAGTAGTATAGTGACGTGTACTCCGCGCTGCACGAGGCCGAGGCCCAGAGCACCCGCGGGGCGCGCAACGCGCGCAAGGAGGGCCGGGAGACAGCCGAGTAGTATAGTGACGTGTACTCCGCGCTGCACGAGGCCGAGGCCCAGAGCACCCGCGGGGCGCGCAACGCGCGCAAGGAGGGCCGGGAGACAGCCGAGTAGTATAGTGACGTGTACTCCGCGCTGCACGAGGCCGAGGCCCAGAGCACCCGCGGGGCGCGCAACGCGCGCAAGGAGGGCCGGGAGACAGCCGAGTAGTATAGTGACGTGTACTCCGCGCTGCACAAGGCCGAGGCTTAGAGCACCCGCGGGGCGCGCAACGCGCGCAAGGAGGGCCGGGAGACAGCCGAGTAGTATAGTGACGTGTACTCCGCGCTGCACGAGGCCGAGGCCCAGAGCACCCGCGGGGCGCGCAACGCGCGCAAGGAGGGCCGGGAGACAGCCGAGTATTATAGTGACGTGTACTCCGCGCTGCACGAGGCCGAGGCCCAGAGCACCCGCGGGGCGCGCAACGCGCGCAAGGAGGGCCGGGAGACAGCCGAGTAGTATAGTGACGTGTACTGCGCGCTGCACGAGGCCGAGGCCCAGAGCACCCGCGGGGCGCGCAACGCGCGCAAGGAGGGCCGGGAGACAGCCGAGTAGTATAGTGACGTGTACTCCGCGCTGCACGAGGCCGAGGCCCAGAGCACCCGCGGGGCGCGCAACGCGCGCAAGGAGGGCCGGGAGACAGCCGAGTAGTATAGTGACGTGTACTCCGCGCTGCACGAGGCCGAGGCCCAGAGCACCCGCGGGGCGCGCAACGCGCGCAAGGAGGGCCGGGAGACAGCCGAGTAGTATAGTGACGTGTACTCCGCGCTGCACGAGGCCGAGGCCCAGAGCACCCGCGGGGCGCGCAACGCGCGCAAGGAGGGCCGGGAGACAGCCGAGTAGTATAGTGACGTGTACTCCGCGCTGCACGAGGCCGAGGCCCAGAGCACCCGCGGGGCGCGCAACGCGCGCAAGGAGGGCCGGGAGACAGCCGAGTAGTATAGTGACGTGTACTCCGCGCTGCACGAGGCCGAGGCCCAGAGCACCCGCGGGGCGCGCAACGCGCGCAAGGAGGGCCGGGAGACAGCCGAGTAGTATAGTGACGTGTACTCCGCGATCCACGAGGCCGAGGCCCAGAGCACCCGCGGAGCGCGCAACGTACTACTATTTCCCTATAGAAAAGGATGTAAGTGCCGTAAGATTTCTGTGACGATACGACCTTTTTAATAGACACGGAACCCTTCGTTGTGCGTGCTTTGCTCCCGCTTTCGTCTTCGAGGTTTTTTTTTTATAAAAGCGGAAAAACTTGTTTGCAAACCCTACTTACGTATGACGGCGAGTATTGAACGATATGGCGGCGTTTCATGATATGCCTAGGAATTTCATGATCTGCCTAAACGTCATTAGACAAATCGTTAAACGTTAAGTTTTGAACGATATGGCGGATGTCATTTGGCCAAATCATGAAATGGCGGCGTTTCACGATATGCCTAGGAATTTCGTGATCTGCCGGATTTTACGATCAGCCGCCGACACATATACAAGTAAAAATCCTAAATAGGTACCTACATTATAATTTATAATACTGAAATCTTTACACAGTCTCGTGAATCTTTTTTTTTGTACACATTAAGCATAGTTATTTTATGTGAGTAGCCTTAATTAAAGAAGTAGACGACTATTCAATTTGTTGTTTTATTGACACCAAAATCGATACTCGCAGTATTTCCCTCTTTGTCGCTTATTATGTGCAAGTGCGACCGAGATAGAGATAGACAAACGATCAACACGTAAATGCGCATGGCCCATCGAAATAATAAATACAATCGAGTAATAAGATTACGGGGATTAAGTACCTAATATTTACACTGTAAGTAAGTAGGTGCAAGCAAATGAATATTGTTTTTTTTGCTATCATAGTTCTAGAAAACAGTTACGTACCATGTCTTTTTTTTACAAGCTTTTATTTACTTTCTCCTGTCCCGTTGTATGTCTGTCTGTAATCAAATCTTGTAAGTTAAATTTGACCCACTTCCCGGTTTCCGATTGAGCTGAAATTGTGCATGCATATGTATATCGCATGACAATGCTGGACATGGAGCTGGAAGGTGGCCATAGGAACTCCGCAATAAAACGACAACCCCATCGAGTTTGGGCTTGTTAGAATCGTCTCAATGATTGATGATGGTATGCAGAAAAGTACAGTCGGCAGTAAAAGCTTGTACCAAAAATGAAATTATTGACAGAAACTTTTTTATTCTAGTGTGTTGGCCCGTGGCCAAATCATTGGTTTCGATTGGGTGATAATGCACGGCCCGATAATACGCGTGACTTTTTGCCGTGGGTCGTGCATTATCAGAGCCTACCGCGAACGGAATTCGAAGTTTTCCCTCTCTGTCGCACTTACGTACGAACTCGTAAGTATGACAGAGAGGGGAAACTTCGAATGCCTTTCGCGGTAGGCCCTCAGAGCTATAACCACGAACTTCGTATATATCCGTCTCTATCGCACTTATGGTACTCGAGCGACAGAGACGGAGTTATACGAAGTTTGTGGTAGCGCCGCAGGGCGAGCAAAAATGGCTTTCAATTAGCCCTGGACCAAGTCTGATGCCTGTCAAAAGCAAACTCTGTCTTAGGTCGGTTAGGTTAGGGTTCACTTGTGTCCCTGAGACCGGAAATACACACCCCGCGATGCGGGGCGGTGTCGACCCGCTGGACATTATCAGTCCGCACAGATAATGTACAGCCCGATAATCCGAAGCCACAGGGACTCGGATTAATGGACGCGAATTATTGGGCCGTGCATTATCAGGTCGTACAAAATTGGCTTCTAATTTTTTTTTTTTTTTCATTTATTTACTACAAAAAAAACATTTGTACAGCGGACAAAGCCGTAAAGGTTTATCTGACGCTGTATTCGCTCTTTAACTAATTACATATATATTTTTACAAGGGTGCAGTTCTATTTTAGCTAATTTAAATATTATTTATTTTGTTTTACTAATTAAAACTAAATTATTTAAATTGTCAGTAGTGTGCTATTTTTATTATTTTTTATTGTGAATTGAAATTTATTTCATGAATTATATAATATTGTGATTGTGAATTTATAACTAATTTGGAACTCGCTTTAACTTACTTATTATACTTTGATGTAAACTTTCGAGCTTATGTACCTACACCTACCTATTTCAAACGCAATGTATATTGTTTTTTGAATAAAGATATGATATGATATGATATAGTGACTTACAATAGTAGGTACTTAGTTAATTACTATTGGCCTTATTCATAAACGTTCAACAAACCTATTTTAGCTAAAGTGCCGTTAAAGTTCGTCTCTCTCACATTGTCTTTGGCATTTGTGTTCGTAATAATGGGACAAAAAGATTTTTTATACACTTAGTAGGCCTTCAAAATTTAATGAATTAAGTATTTTTTTTTTATTACACTGTTTTTTTTTTACACGGAATGTTTGTGCAGTTGGCACATCAGCAAGATATAACGCTTTCAAAGTACGTTTACATTTATGTGTGAACTTATATTACTATTCCGAAAGACGACAGATTCTAAATGGACTGTATCAAATTGAGTCCTTACGCGGGTCGCCGTGATTTTGCAGAATGAATGTTGATGTTTGAGCAGATTGCGTAGCGGCTTACCTAGAGGTCTTGAAGGCAGGCTCAGCATCCGATGAAGTCACTCCCTAAGGCTAAGCCCAGCGCTGGATCCAGATAAGCGGCACCCCGGGTTCTACCACTCAGATGCACACACAGATGTAATATAGCCGAGTCGCAATCTCTTTATGAGAATTTGATTGGAAGCCGGTGAAATGAGTCACTGCCTTGGCCCGACAAGCCCAACAATCACAACTTGTGGGCGTTTATAGACTTCAATTCAATTTTTAGTTTATATGGCTCCATCAAAGCCTTGATGATTCCGCCAATGTCGAGTTTGGATAAGACACGGTCAGTATTTTAATCTTGGCGGTGGACTATAGGTAGTGTTCGGTATTATATCCAACCGGTGTTTATAGACTTAAAGCTCGTAAATAACGGACGAGCAGCGAGCTGTCTTATATCGAACATCTAGACTAACTGTGTTGCCACACTAAACTATAAAATGGGGTGGCAACTGGTGTTACTATACTAATAACTTAAATTTACCCGAAGTAGGCAATATTGAACAATGTGGGTTATTACTTATGCTATTGACAATATCAGCGGGTAGTTGATTAAGAATATTTGGTAACAGGTGTTCCCATGTTCGTTTGCCATACACATTTCTACATTTCGGAATGACAAAACGAGGCAAATACACTAGTTGCCTCAGGTGTAACGATCTAGTTTTTTTTATGAGACTGTGTATTTTATCTATATCTTCACTAACAATTTCTATTTTGATTTGGTTATATATATTAATAATCTTACAATATTTAAATATCTCCTCTTGACTCAAATGTTTTTTCTTAACAGAATTAGGTATAATTGTTTTTATAAAGCTGGTCTGTAATTTAAATATCTTTTCAATGTAAGTTTTAAAGGTTCTACCGTAGCTACTCAGTCCATATCCAACGACGGATTGCGCTAGTGACATGTACATCATTCTAAGTATGTTGTATGGGAGTTTATATTGGAAATAAACATCCATTCGTTTACTTAATCTATGGAGCTGTCAAAATGACGTTCAACTTAGCTGTCAAGTTGACTCTGTATACCATTCCCTTCTTACCGAACCTGTAATGGCGGATGATGTGCTTAGAAGTGCTAAGTACTAAAATAAACGATATAGACTTATTTATGGGGCTTTTAATAGTTAATTCCATTAGGTTATGGGCCCAGTGCCCATGAGTAAGTCAGATCGACAAAGGATAGCGTAGAAAAGTGAAGAAATCCCAAACGTGGTAAACGGCCATAAAAAAAGGTCACATGTGTTTCAATAAGGGGTAGGCTTCTTACTTTCAGCTTTCAGCCTAAATAAGCAAAATATTAAGAATGGCGACGTCCGCGAACCATATTCCACAGCTAGAAAGTGGAAACTTCGAAAATTGGTTGTTCAGAATTGAGATGGCGCTGGATGAAAAAGGTATTAAAGAAACAGTTAAAAGTAAAACTGAGGACAAAGCTAACAAAAGCGATGCTAGAGCACGAAATGTAATAATTCAAGGACTGCCAGACAAATATCTAGAGTACGTGAAGGGCGCAACCACAGCATTTGAAATGATCGACAAACTGAAGGCTGTATTTCAAAGGAAAAGTACGCTAAGTACCTTATGTCTCAGGCGAGAGTTTATCAACGTAAAATGCAGAAAAGAAGAAAGTGTACAAGAATTTCTTAATAAATTCGAAAAGTTGACACAGGACATAGAAGCAAGTGGAACCAAAATAGACGAGAAAGAGAAGGTTTGCCAGCTATTGCTTAGTGTAGAAAAGGCTTATCAACCTTTGGTAACAGCTTTAGAAATGTCCAATGTTGAACTCACAATCGAGTTCATAAAAGGAAAATTGCTGGATGCAGAAATGAAAGAGAAAGGAAATCACAAAGAAATAAACAAAACTAAAGGCGAATATGTGTTTCAAAGCTATTCAGTGAAGTGCTATAGTTGTGGAGGTCTAAATCACTATGCCCGAAATTGCCCAAAGAAAACCAATAACTACAGGGGCCGTGGCAACTTCAGAGCTAGAGGGGCCAGAGGAGCTGCAAATGTCGGAGAGAGGCACACCAATTCAAATGCCATAACGTTTGTAGCAGCTCAAGCTGTATCAGCTGATAATAAGCCCCAGTACAAAGAAGAAATCCAACTCGTGATCGATTCAGGGTCAACATACCATCTGATAAACAAAAGATATGAAAAGTATATGACCAACATAAAACAAATTCCACAAATTAATATAAGAGCGGCCAACGGTGGCATCATTAAAGCTACATGCAAAGGGAATTTAACAGGAATGTCTGAAGAAGGATACGAAGTTACAATAGAAGATTGTCTAATAATAGACAACTTGTCACATAATCTTTTATCAGTACTTAAACTAAACGAAAAGGGTCTTCAAGTAATATTTGACAAGGAAATAGTACTTATACAGAAAGGTAACATCAAAATACAAGGCGACTGCAATGGAAAATTATTTACTATGAAACTTGACCTTAATAGAACACATGCATTGGTATCAAAAGAAGAAGACAACCTTTGGCATAGAAGAATGGGACACCTTAATTATGGAGGAATGAAAATCTTAGGTCTACCTTTATCTACAATCAAATGCACAATATGCATGGAAGCTAAAGCAAGCAGATGTCCATTCAGTGAAAACCCGGTACCTAGAACCAAAAGAATAGGCCAGTTGGTGTACTGCGATATAGGAGGGCCAGTTACGCCTATTACTCATGAAGAAGAGAAATATTATCTAACGATAATTGACGACTATTCGCATTTTATGGAAATACACCTACTACACTCAAAGAGTGAAGCGAAGAACTACATCATGAAATATATAAAAATTATGAAAAATAATGGAAATAATGTGAGACGAATTCGAACAGATCGAGGTGGAGAATTCCTCAACGAGGATCTTGCTTCATTCTATGCAGAGCACGGAATTATACAAGAGACTACATGTGCCTACACCGCCCAGCAAAACTCTATTTGCGAGAGGATGAATCTCACTCTGGGAAATAAAGTCAGAGCTATGTTACTAGAAACAAACCTTCCTAAGTACCTATGGGGCGAGGCGATGAGATGTGCTGCCTACACTATAAACAGATCACCTACAAAAGCACTACAAGGAGACACGCCAGCAAAGATATGGTATGGTAAAAATAATTTAAATAAAGTGAGAGTTTTTGGTGCGAAAGCTTGGAGCATGATCTTTCCAAGGCCCAACAAACTAGAGCCTAGAGCGAAGCCCATGAGAATGATAGGATACTGTGGATCAGGATACAGACTATGGGATCCAAAGACCAATGAGATAATAGAATCGCGAGATGTAAGATTTGATGAGTCAAACTACAGATATGAAGACAGTGAAAAGGTTGTACAAACTATTATCTATGATGAAGAAGAAGAACCTTCAAAATCTAACTACACTACACCGGAAATGACAAACATGGAGAATACAAAAGAACCAGTTCAAGGCACAGAAGAACCAGCACAAGGTACAGAAGAAAACCAGGAACAACAACCTCAACAACGTGAAAGAAGAGAAATAAAGTTACCCAAGAAATATGACGACTATGATATGATAACCATAGCATACGCACTGCTATCTGAAGATCCTATAAGCTACAAGGAAGCTATACAAAAAGAAGGATGGTCGGAAGCCATAAAGAAAGAACTACAAGCTCACAAGAAGCTAAGAACATGGGAGGAGTGTGAATTACCTAAAGGTCACAAGGCTATCGATACAAAATGGGTATTCCGCACGAAAGCTGACAACACAAAGAAAGCCAGGCTAGTGGCTAAGGGCTTTCAGGAACAAACAACTCAGAATGTTTATGCACCTGTAGCAAGGATGACAACTGTGAGACTATTTTTGAATAAAGCTTTTCAAGAAAACTTACATATTAATCAGCTAGATATACCTACAGCTTTCCTAAACGGGGAGTTAAAAACTGATATTTACATTAAATATCCCGAAGTAGTACAAATGAAACAAGAAGGAAGAGTCTTAAAGCTTTGTAAAGCTTTATATGGACTAAAAGAAGCTCCGAGGTGCTGGAATGAAAAGCTCAACCGATTCCTAACAGAAAATGGACTTAAACAATCACAAAGTGACTTCTGCCTATACACAGGTACAAATGTGTACATACTTATATTTGTAGATGACATACTAGTAATTGGAAATGGACAGAACATAATACAAAAATTAAAAGAAGAATTTCAAGCAAAAGACATGGGAAAAATAAGCAAATTTTTAGGAATGGAAATATCTCAATCCAAAGATGGGATGGAAATTAAACAAACACAAATTATAGAGAAAATTTTATTGAAGTTCAACATGCAAGATTGCAAGGGATGCAATACACCAATGGAAGTCGGATTAAAAATAAATGAAAATGAAAAAGTGATGAACGACATCCCTTACAGACAAGTTATAGGTTCATGATTCGCCCAACACCAATTTTATGGACAGCTGCGAAGAGAATCCTAAGATACCTGAAACAGACAAAAGAAAAAGGATTAGTGTACAGAAGAGAAGATAATAATAATTTACTAGTCTTTTCAGATTCAGACTGGGGAAGTGAATAAATTGACAGGAAGAGTGTCAGCGGTACTGCAATATTCCATCAAGGCAACTTGGTCAGCTGGAGCTCCAAGAAGCAGTCATCAGTATCACTGTCTACAGCAGAGTCGGAGTACTATGCAGCAGCTTTATCTGTAAGTGAAACAGTGTTCATTAGAGAAGTGTTAAAAGATTTGAATTGTGATAAGAACTTAATTTGTTCATTGCTCATTGACAATCAAAGCACAATTAAAATGATTGAGAGTTACGAAAATAGTAAAAGGTCTAAACACATTGACATTAAAGCTCATTTTATCAAGGATATAGTGAACAAAGGTTTAATAACATTGAAATATGTGTGTACTAATGAAAATAAAGCAGATATACTTACCAAATCATTGTGTCATGTTAAACATAACTATTTCTGTGAATCTCTTGGATTGTATTAGATATCGCTTTAGATTTGAATTGTACTAAGTTGTTACTATTGTTATGTTTATGATTAATCTCAAACTTTGAGGAATTTCAGACCTGTTTTATGTATATGTAAAAGTTAACCTCTAAATTTAGGTTAAGTAAGACACTTGTCAATGTCAAATGTCAGTCATTGTGACAGCTCATGAGTGTTGCTACTTTCGAAATGTTATTATCATTTGCAAGTTCAAGTTAATTTGTCATAAGACTTGATCTTGAGCCGGGGTATTGGAAATAAACATCCATTCGTTTACTTAATCTATGGAGCTGTCAAAATGACGTTCAACTTAGCTGTCAAGTTGACTCTGTATACCATTCCCTTCTTACCGAACCTGTAATGGCGGATGATGTGCTTAGAAGTGCTAAGTACTAAAATAAACGATATAGACTTATTTATGGGGCTTTTAATAGTTAATTCCATTAGTTTATACTTTAGTATAGAAAGTTTTTGCTAGAATTGATCTAAGTTTGTTACACACATGGTTTATATGCGGTCCCCAGTTAAAATGTGTATCTATGATAAGACCGAGGTACATGTGTTTATGAACAGTTTCTAATGGTTCACAAGTACATTCGCGCTTTTTTTCGTTATGGTTATTGTAGTGCAAGCATTGATGACTATGGGCCGTGATAACGGGATCGGGTGACTTTACCAGGTGTGTGGAGTGAGTATTCATTAATTTGGTTTTAGAGTAGTTTATAATTAATCCCACATCGTGGGCCCATTAAAAATTATTGGCCATGATAATGCACGGCCCGATAATTCATGTACTTTCGACGCGAATTATTGGGCTGTACATTATCATGGCCGTACATTAACCGGCACAGACAATCGACATGACATGACATTGTCAACAGAGGGCCTACCGCGAACGGCATTCGAAGTTTTCCCTCTCTGTCGCACTTATGTACGAACTCGTAAGTATGACAGAGAGGGGAAACTTCGAATGCCTTTCGCGGTAGGCCCTCAGTTGTCATATTGTCAACCAAGCTATTGACAAAGACTACGTCAAAGAGTACTATGAATAATATAGAGATAGAGACGTCAGTCAAGGTTTTGCATGCCGCGCGTCATCTAGTTTTTATCCGACGTCAACAGCCCAATAGTTAGCTCTAGTAAGTGCATATGTGTGCGTCAAGTGTACAAATGTGTGCGTCACGTGTACGCATGTGTGCATGAACGGAAATACTCACACACACATATACACTTTCCCTGTACCTACATGCATACATATTGATGTATAATATGCCAATTCCTAAACGAATAAATTTAAAATAATAAAGACAATTTTTGAGTTATAATATATTTCATTCGAGGAATCACAGTCAATTATGAACATGAAACAGTTATTCAAGCAGTAGGTGCATCAGTTTGGTATCCTATTACTAGTTTGGTACAATATTATTGACTTACAATCGTCAATAAGCAAATCAAGGCAATCCAGATGAGAAAACAGCAGGTCCAAGTGATCAGCGCACTCGTAGCACACGATAATAAACGATAAATAATAATTAAAGGCAATTATGAAACCATTTTCAGAGTAACGGTGACAGTCTGACAATGACGTGACGTGAATGACGGAAGCATAGACTAGACGGAATGTTTACGTTCCATTTCATGTAAAATGCTCTAACCGTAAATTTATGTTCTGTTTTAATAATAAAGTATCTATAAGTAGTAAGTTTTTTTAGCAGAATCAATTGTATGACGAATATACTAACGTGGAAATGTAGTCTCAGTTATAATCAAAAACGTAAAATGGAATTTTCCTGAATGTCATACTTAGGCAGGCCTGTTTCCGCTTCCGCTTTGGACTGCCACCTGCAGGCGTCAATACAGAACAACGATAGGTCTCCTCAAACTCGCCACTATTTTGACTTTTGACGTATAAACGTCAAAATAGGCTTTATAACCTTTGAGTAGATAAATTAGTCTGAGTTTATAACGCACTGAAAACACCGTGGATAGTTTGTGCTGTTTGTGCTCTGCTCTTCCTAGAAATTTGAATTGAATCAAATCAAGTCTTGCGATGGTTGGGAATTCCCAACTAGAAACTTTAGACTAAACAAGACTATAGTGTCTCAGTCGTTATCTCTCATTTCAGTCTTGTACGTACACTAACAAAAAGATAAGTTATTTCATCAGCAATATAATAGTGTAATATTTTGAGCAACAAACATGGATATCAACGAATCGCCGAACACCGAAATTCGCAATTTAAGAGAGGGCACCATCCTCAACTTAGTTCAAATCCTGCATGTTCTAAACGAGGACTGGAAAAAGTTCATGTCTCTTATACCGATGGACCCGCAGAAGGAAAATTCCGAGCCTAAATACAATAGTGAGCATGTACGGTGAGTCATTCGTGAACTGATCATTTTGTTTGTAATTGGTTCCTTATTTAACCTTTCGTAACCAGTGACCCTGTGGGTTTTTAAATTCGTTTTTGTCCTAACGTGGTGGAATTTGAGTACTCCAAGGCGCCAGTATCAAATAGAGAAACCTTTTCAGTTATCTTTTAATGTTTGGTAATAAAGATCTGTTTCTTGAAATCAGATTTATGGATCTAATACTTGATATTATAAAGAGAAAAGTCTGTGATTGTAAAATTCTTTCACAAATTTAAGTATTTTATACTTCATATGTAGGACTCAGTTGTGTTTTGAGGTAACGAGTGTGTAATATTAGATTGCCCAATTAGAAAATGAAATAATTAACAAAGAGCAAAAAAACCGGTTACAGTTCCCATACAAAAAATAACCTGTTACAATCCCCGATAGAATAGATTTTCTAGATGGACATTGGCTCTATTTTAATTTTAAGATACAATTTTGCTAAGCTCCTATTTAATTTGCGGACAGAGCAATGCAGGCAGCTACACGCAAAATAGGCACAATGGATGTTGACTTGCGGAAAACGCCCAGTATAACTAACTAACTAATGCAGGCAGCTAGAATAATGTAAACACCTAACTAGGTTGTTGTATTTTCCCTTCTACAGATTTATTGAAGACCATGCTAAGGACACTAAAGAGGAACCTGCCAAGATACTGTTTGATGAGTGGGGGACGTCGGGCCAGATCAGACCAACACTGAGAACTGTGCAGCAAATCGCATTAAAGGCACAAATGATACGACTCGCTGACCGAATAGCCGAAATGTTGGGAGGTAATAAAACATTCACACTCATCATCTCACTCACACACACTCATCACACTCTTCATTCATTCTACATCTTGCCAGAAAATAGTCATTAGTCTCTGTATGGCATATTTCAAACCCGAACTCAAAATATTTATTGCACACATAATATTACAAGTAATAAAATGGACAGCATAAGGGCACAGCAAAGAAGCTTAAATCTAGGTTATATTTAGGTTAAATCTAGGTTGCAGGTACTACCTGGATATTACTAATTCTACCTCGAAAAGCTTCCCTTAAAGTTATTTGACATTATATTAACCTATTTAAACTATTTAACCTCTTCTCGTGAGGTATGTCAATTCAAGTATTATGTTAAATGTCTATAGGACATCCTGGGTACCTAAACGGTTAAGGAACGTAATAGTTGTGGTGAACTTTTCTGTAGCTCTAGTATAAGTTTTATCGATACATATACGTTTTCGAACGCGTTTGCGTTTAGTTTGAATTTGTATGGCAACGCATAGTTCCTAATAGTTACCAGCAGAGGCGCTGTTCGTGTTGCAATACAAATTGAAACTACACGCAAACGCGTTCGAAAACGTATTGTATCGATAAAACATATACTAGAGCCTCTGTGTTGTGATGTTTAAAAAATGATGAATATAAAAATTCCTCTACTTTACATTCTTATATACTGTGAAAGCTACAAGCTCTTCACATCAATTATACTAAAGAAAATAACACAGATAATTGACAACAACCAAACTACAGAACAAGCAGGCATCTGAACAAGCTTTAGCACTATAGACCATATACACGCTTGAACAAGTACTGGAAAAATATAAAGAGTTCAACAAGACACTATACCTAGCGTTCATTGACTACAGCAAAGCCTTCGACACCATTAGCCACAACTCAATCTGGGAAGCACTGGAATCCTTTAAAGTTCACCATAAATACACCGAGGTCCTGATAAATATCTATAAAAACAGCACCAGCAGAGTGAGACTCGAGCAAAGAGGAGAAGAGATCAAAATAGAGAGAGGCGTGAGACAGGAGGGAGTATTCCGGAACCTTAACTGGGTAAAAACAGGAATAAAAGTAAATAATCGTTATTTGAGCCACTTACGATTCGCTGATGACATCGTGCTCTTTGCTGAGAACCAAAGCAACCTAGAAGGCATGATAAGTACACTGAACGAACATAGCTCTAAGATAGGACTGGAGATGAACATAAGCAAGACCAAAGTGATGACTAATAGCTACAAAAAACCCATAAACGTTAATGGCACAACAATAGACTATGTGGATAACTATATATATCTAGGGAAACAGGTGTCATTCTCAAAAACTAACAATGAAGAAGAGGTCACAAGGCGATCAAATATAACTTGGAAAAAATACTGGTCCATGAAAGATATTGTTAAGGGAGACTACAACCTTTCATTAAAAAAAGTAGTGTGTGACACCTGTCTTCTACCATGCTTAACTTACGGCTCACAAACATGGGTCTACACAAACAAAATAAGAGAAAAAATAAAGTGCACACAAAGAGCTATGGAGAGAAGCATGATGAGACTGCGGAAAATAAATAAATTAAGGCATACAAAAATCAGGGAAAAAACGAAAATAACCGACGCTCTCACTTATGCCCTCAAACAAAAGTGGCAGTGGGCCGGCCACATCACACGAATGACAGATGGAAGATGGACTCAAGAAACCACCACGTGGCAAGGGCCATCCGGTAAACGAAATGTTGGCAGACCTTACAAGCGATGGGTTGATGATATCATCCAGACAGCTGGCAAACATTGGACAGAGATAGGAAGACAAAGAGAGGAGTGGAAGAGTTTGGAGGAGGCCTTCACCCAAAGAGGGATCCATATTCAGCAGATATAAAACTATTAAAATATAACTTCAACTACAAATGTAATATGGAATATAAAGGCTTAATAATAATAATAAAAAAAAAATACTGTGAAAGAGTGCCAGACGGTCAGAGAGATGAAATCACAAGAAGTTTACACATTATGTTGGATTTGTCTATATCTATCCACTCACAACCTCCTCCTTCACTCCTTGGGGGAGGCCTATGTCCAGCAGTGGACGTCTTTCGGCTTATATGATGATGAATTGATGATGATGCTCTATATCTATTATTATTATTATTATTCTGGTAGTGGCTTCCGGGCTACCAGAGCCCTTGTATCACTATCGATGATCTATTGTGATCATCATGCGCATGAGGCAAGAGGGCAATCGGTTAGCAGAGTCTGCACTGCCTTGTGTCACACAGTTCTATTGTTTGCATGTGCTTTTTAGGCAGCAGTGCCCTGTAAGCACCCTGACCAGCATGCGTAGGCGGTTCCTACAGGGCCAAGGCATCAGAAGGTGCCTTTTTGCTAAAGGCTCTAATAAGCGCCTTGAAATGTTTCAGTCCTGGGACAGCTCTCCAGGCTTGAATGGTCTTGTAGAAACAATAGGCTTTTGCAGTGAGCTTGGTCAGTCTTTTGGGGATACCACAGAACGGCTCTGGTCCGCAGTGTGTCGCCTTCGCCCCCGCTCATGCAAGCTCGTCAGCCTTTTCGTTACCTGCATGCCCTGGGACTATACTAATATTATAATTATTATAAAGGAAAAATGTCTGTAAGAATGTAAAAATAAAAAATACTTACATAAAATAAAAATCATTTTCTCAAAAAAGGCCCGCAAAGTGAACATAACTCGCTACATATTGGAAGGTAAAGTGTATAGTTTAAGGCCAGATCAAAATTAAAAAATAAAAAACATTGCAGGCCGCCTGGAATGTTACATATGAATTCCTTTATTTGTCGAGTACCAAACTTTTTAAAAAGTAGAACCTGGCTTACAAAAGACGGCACAGGTTCAGCCAAATCAAGTCGTATTTTTCTGTTGCAAACGCGACATTTTTGTATGTGTCATAAAAAGATTGCGTTTTTCGGTGGAAAAATACACTTGCGATTCTGTTTAAAAAAAATTATGACGTTTAATTTTATATAATTTGCAGTATCCTCAATTTGTATTTATGTATTGTATTAATAATAACGCTTGATTTAAATTTAGTCTTTTTTATTCCCCCTTTTTTGAGAAAAGCAGTATATTAGCCTCAGCCGGAATGGCAATTTCAGGCTTCGTATTATAATTAAACGGTCTCGCAAAAAACAAAATACTCAGCCTGCAATTGCCTCCTTCCCGGCCACGGCAATAATGTACTATTATTTCAGAAAACTGTACGCTCGCTGCGTAAAACTGACCCATAGACTGCTCGTGTAAAAACTTTGGCAGTAGGCTCTAAAAAGGGTTAGTTTTACAGGCACAGTACAACAAGCAAATCTATGAGCCAGCATGTTGCCTCTCACGGACAGTGACCTGCGCTCACGTTCGATGTCTTTATCATCCTTAAAATCATCGGTTAACACATGTCCCAAATATTTGTACTGAGACACCTGCTTTATTGATACAGCGTTTAAAAGAAGTGGTGGTACGTAATAAGGCAATTTATTTTTACCTTTGAAAATCATGAACTCACTTTTTTTAACATTGTACCTCAAGCCATGTCTCAGCATACCCCATACATACATTTAATAATTTTTGGAGCCCATAAAATAACGAACTGAGCAGCACCATATCGTCCGCATAACTTATGTTATATTGTAGCTTTGTAACTTTGTATGTTATGGGTATACCTAGATATTTTTCTAGCAGGAACAACATTTGTTTAGTGCTTGCCACAATAAAAATATGTTATCGACAATCCTGTTATCGATAAGTACATACACACCAAACGCACGCTCACCCGAGCGGCTCGCCCGAGCCCTCCGCTCACTCGCCCGAGCCGCTCAGGCGAGCGTGCGGAGGGCTCGGGTGAGCGTGCGTTCAGTGTGGACGCACAGGGCGAAAATAATTTTCACGTTATTTATTTGAAAACGATAAATAAATAAATAAGTACATTGCCAGTAGCATGGCGCCGCGGCCCCTTTGATTTCGCCCAAAAAGCCGACAACGCTCGGATGAGCGTGCGGCCACACAAAACAACCGTCCACACCGGCTCGGCTCAGGCTCGCCGATCGCCGTCTGCACTTAGCGCGCACGCTAGGGCGAGCCGCGCTCGGGTGAGCGTGCGTTTGGTGTGGACGCACCTAAAGACAAGACGTAAATACAACAACAGAATTATATCGGCTACCTACCTAGACGCCGCGTGCACCGATCTTGTACAAATTGAATTTGTTTTGGGACCAAAAATGAGTTTGGGAAAAACTACATGTTGTGACATTCTGCGTCGATTTGAAAGACTATTTCGGTGTGTGTGTGTGTTATGGAGTGACTTATGGGATAATTAATTCAGTGACACGAAGAAAGAAACTTACGAAAGTATTCCAAATTGTTTTCTGAAATATGTAAAATACTTAGAATAATAACGCCTAGAAACGCAGTTCACGCGCAACGGTGAGGCCACCTAAACTCGGCCATTTACCCAGTACGGCGCTCGGTGGAACAAAATTGGTGCGTTTGCGTGCGTATTGGCGCGTGTGAATACGAGTGGATCACAACTACATGAATCCATTTTATGCCTCACGCTTGGCGCGTCGGCCGTATGAAACTATCCTTCTATGCGTTATTATTCTAAGGTAAAATATAAATAAATTGATAGTTTTGTTATTTTTATATCTCTATCCGGCCTCGCCGACTTGGCCGGAAATCCGTGTTTTCCCGGCCTCTGATGTAATATACTATTATTCCGAACGTTAGTTTCTTCATTAGCAAAGGCCTCCAACTCCTTCCAATGTTTCCTGTCGCTCGACACTCTTACCTTACTCTTAGGGGCCTGCAATTAGTTTAATTGGGTATTTGACAACTGTGAAAATAAATGTTTTTTTCATTAGCAACAGATAAACATTACGAAAATACTCGGAAAGTATCAAGCTTTCATTTATGTCTGCTATTTTAAAATTCATAAAAACTTACAATAAGGACGTTATTTGATTGTGACGTCGCAACTAAGTAATCCCTACAAATTGACGTTTCATAAAAACTTACAATAAGGACGTTATTTGATTGTGACGTCGCAACTAAGTAATCCCTACAAATTGACGTTTCATAAAAACTTACAATAAGGACGTTATTTGATTGTGACGTCGCAACTAAGTAATCCCTACAAATTGACGTTTCATAAAAACTTACAATAAGGACGTTATTTCATTGTGACGTCGCAACTAAGTAATCCCTACAAATTGACGTTTCATAAAAACTTACAATAAGGACGTTATTTCATTGTGACGTCGCAACTAAGTAATCCCTACAAATTGACGTTTCATAAAAACTTACAATAAGGACGTTATTTGATTGTGACGTCGCAACTAAGTAATCCCTACAAATTGACGTTTCATAAAAACTTACAATAAGGACGTTATTTCATTGTGACGTCGCAACTAAGTAATCCCTACAAATTGACTGATGGGTGCGAAGAAAAAGTTAAAAGGAATTTGGAGGCAAACCTGGTTCCAATATTTGCCCCGCGCGTGCTTGGTGTAATTTGACGTGCTTCTTTGGTTCTTCTTGAAACTTCTTCTGCCCCAGGGCGTATGATCGGCGATAGAGTCGCGCTGATTTGCTTAGTTTTGTCCACTAGCGGTATTTTATTTTCGAAGGGAGCGTGGGCTCGACCCGAAGCGCGCAATAGTAGTGTGTTTGTCATGGTGTTTATTTTCCTACCCCCAACTCAGGTGTGTGAATGTATGGAATTAGGATAGGATAAAAAGGGTAGTTTAAAATTACTAGTGATGGGATGAATCGGCATTTGCCATACCGCCTCCCGAAGAGCGGACGTGCTCTTGAAAATATCTGAAATCTTGTGTACAGATTAAAAATATAATTCAGGAAAAAATGGATCACTGAGTGTTGACATTTGCATAGAGCTTACATAACTAGACTAAATATTTGAAACTTAATTAATTGTATAACATGGCTTGATTGTTTAGTAGTTATAATAAGGGTTTAATTTGCGTTAAGCAGCGGACACAACTTGACCACTGGGCGCATGAATGTAAGTGGAGGTTTTAATTTCGACGACTCTAACTATTCCGTCTGATCCGGGGCATATTTTTGACACACGAGCTCTGCGCCATTGCAGAGGAGTAGTGTTGGGCTCGATGAGAAGCACCAGCTCTCCGACTTGTAAATTGTGTGTAGGAGTAAGCCACTTGTGTCGCTGCTGCAAGGTGTGTAGGTATTCGCTATGCCACCTTTTCCACAGATGCTGTGTTATTTGCTGAAGCAGCTGCCAACGACTCAGGCGATTACTAGGGGCTTGCTCAACATTGTGCTCGGGAACGCAAAGAAGCGGTCGACCAATTAAAAAGTGTGCTGGGGTCAGAACGTCAAAGTTGTTGGGGTCGCTGCTAAGCGGACAAAGCGGCCTCGAATTGATAATGGCTTCGACCTTGGTGAAGACGGTAGTTAGCTCTTCGAAGGTGAGAACGCGCTCACCAACGATGCGTGCAAGCAAAGTTTTAGCGGACTTCACTGCGCTCTCCCATAAGCCGCCGAGATGCGGGCCAGAGGGAGGGTTGAAGTGCCATGTGATCTGCTGTGGTGCAAGCTTTTGCTGAAGCTGAGTTTCGTCGAAGTTTTGGTAAATTTGTTTCAGATGATTTGTGCCACAGTCCGAAAATATGTCTGACGGCAAACCACGTCTCGAAACGAAACGGTCCAAACACGCCAGGAAAGCGTCAGTAGATAGCGCAGACACGACCTCTAGGTGTACAGCCTTGGAAGCAAAGCAGATCAGGACGCAGAGATACGCCTTGTAAGTCTTGGGCGTGCGCATATGCGATGCTCTGACTGTGAACGGACCAGCGAAATCAACACCGACCTTCTGAAAAGGTCTAGCCTGCGTAACTCGGCTAGCAGGAAGGTTTCCCATGAAGGGGGTTAACGGTTTCGCCTTAAGCCTGTAACACCGCTGGCACTTGAAAATCCTATGCCGGATAACTCTGCGCGCTGATAATATCCAGAACCGGCGGTGAATCACAGTTAATAGCGTATCAGCGCCTGCATGGCCGTGAAGCAGATGGTAATGGTCGATCAGAAGATGAGTCAAATGCTGCGAGTGAGGGAGAAGCAAAGGATGCTTGTGGTCGTAAGTTAGCTTTGAGTTCACGAGGCGTCCTCCCACTCTAAGCAGACCATTATCGTCGATGTAAGGATTGAGGCGGATTATCCTAGTCTTGGGTGCGCGTTCCTCGCGCAACGCTTTGATGGTGTCGTGAAAAGCTGCAGATTGAGCGAGCTTTACGATTACTAACAGGGCGGTATTTAACTCGCCAACAGTTAAATAGCCTTTGGTTTTCTGTGTAGGCTGTCGCACGTTGTTTATAAAGCGCAAACACCAACCGACGGTAGTTTGGAGCTTTGAAAACGAACTAAAACGCGCGATAAGCCAGGGTTCCTCGACGGAGCGGCAGGCGTTGCCGCCAGCCGGAGGCTCATTATAGGGTTGCTCGACAGCTTGCGCAGTGAACGCAGCAGCTGGAGAATAATCGTGGAGTTGCTCGACGGTTCGGGCAGAATGCGCTGCAACCGGAACAAAATCTTTTAACCATTCAGGTCCCCACCACAGATTGTGATTCAACAGCTCTGAAGGGAGCAGTCCTCTGCTGGCTGAGTCCGCAGGGTTAAGAGCCGAAGGTACGTGCATCCATGGAACATCTGGGATCATACCCTGTATCTGGGATACGCGATTGCCTTCGTACGTCTGCAATCTATGCGGTGCCATTTGCACCCAACTCAGACCGATGCTGGAATCGCACCAAGCTGTGGTAGAGTCGATTTTTATTTTTGCCGTTAAAATCTTTACGACGTGCTCAAGCAATCGTGCCAGGAGTACAGCACCACAGAGTTCCATCCTGGGAATCGTCAGTTTCTGTTTAACCGGGGCTACCCGCGACCTCGACATGATCAAATGCACGTTCGACTCATCCTCTGTTGTGACAAGGAGATATACGCAAGCAGCGTAGCCCCGCTCAGAAGCGTCGCTGAAGCCATGAATATGACATTCATATGGCTGGTCAGCGAGCACGAACCTACGGATGCGGACTCGATGTAGAGCTTGGAAATCGTTGACGAATTTTGACCAATACATTTGAGAGTCAACAGGAATCGGATCGTCCCAGCTGAGATCAATGAGCCACAGATTTTGCATGAACGATTTTGCGGCGAACGTGACTGGAGTTATGAAACCGCAAGGATCGTACAGTCGGGCTATATCCGACAGGATTCCCCGCTTGGTTGTCGTACGTGACATCTCGGCCACACGATATAGAAAGTTATCATTGGAAGGATTCCACTCGATGCCGAGTATTTTGAAGATGTTATCACCTGACTCCTCAAAGCGATATGGAGTCTCACGATGATCCGATGGAAACTCGCTTAAGATCTCAGTTTTGTTGCTAGACCATTTCCTCAGATGGAAGCAACCTTGACCGAGCACGTTGACGAGTTGATGTTGTAAAGCCTTAGCGCTCTCTATAGTGTCTGATCCACTTACGACGTCGTCGACAAACGTGTCCTCCCGCAGGACGCGCGAGGCTTCGGGGTAGAGTTCGGAATTTAAGTTCGCTAACTCGTGGACGACCCTAATAGCCTGGAACGCGGAGCTGGAGACTCCGTAAGAGACAGTAGTGAGTTCGAATTCTTGCAACGGCTCATCTGGGGACTCGCGCCAGAAAATTGTTTGATAGCGCCAGTCTTCCGGATGCAAGCGCACATTGCGGTACATTTGTTTAATGTCGCATGTGAATACGACGGGGTGCAACCTGAACCTTAAGATTACATCTTGGACATTTTGTTGCAGCTTAGGACCTGACATCAAATTTTGGTTGAGTGAAACCCCAGTAGAGCTGGCTAGAGAGGCGTCGAACACTGCGCGCAGTCTCGTGGTGCTGCTTTCCTTCAGAACTCCGTGATGCGGGATGTAGCACCTCTCACCTGCAGTGTCAGATGACCTAAGTTGCATATGACCAGAGTCCTTATAATCGCGCATGAACTCTACATAGAGTTCACGTAGGCGCGGCTCTCTTATAAGCTTCCGCTCTAAATTGTGAAAGCGCTTTAAAGCAGCGGGGCGCGTTTCACCCAGCTGTTTGTGCTCTACCTTGAAAGGCAAACGAACGATGAATTTTCCATTCATATCGCGACTGTGAGTATCAACAAAATGTTTCTCGCAGGCAATGTCTTCAGGATCTAAAATAGGTGTCGCCGGAGCCTCTTCATCAGTCCAAAACCGATTTAAAGCAAGTTCTAGCTGAGAGTTGCTTGATACTAAGTGGGCGTGTTGATACCCTCTAGAAGTAACAGGCGAATGTCCCATCACAACCCAGCCAAATATTGTTGAGTGTGCAGTAGGCAATCCTTCTCCGAGCTTCCGCTTGTCTCCTGTGAATATTTCATCGAACAGGTCAACTCCTATCAACAAATCAATGCGTCCGGGAATGTGAAATGTACTATCAGCCAAAGTTAAATCCCTACAGTTGTTTGGTACTAAAGAATTTACTTGAGTTGCTGGCTGATAGCCAGTGATGCGCTTCATCACAATAGCCTCTGTAGATAGGCCATGATGCTGTGAGTCCACAAGTGAGGTAATGTGACAATCCACTTTTCCACAAGTGGCCTGCCGTTGCTCACCTACACCAACCACATCACAGGATCGGCGGCGCTGAAGCCGCAGCTGCTGAGCCAGGCACTCAGTCATGAGAGAAATCTGAGCACCAGGATCAATCAATGAACGAACCACATGAACATGACCACTTGCATCCTGGACTCCGACAAGAGCAGTACCTAGCAGTCCCGTAGACATGGGTTCTACATTGAATAGGATCGGTTTGCCATCAGCATCAAGATGGCTGTGATGACAACATGTGTGTATTCATTACACTATTAAAACGTTGATTTGTGCTACCAGTTGGTATGTTATCGTTACAAGTTTGCATATCAGCTTTAGGCGAGACAATGGCCCTGGTGGTACTGCTTGTCGCTTCGGCTGTATGCAGTTTAGTATGATGCTTGCCCCCGCAGACCTGACAATGCGATTTAGACAAACACTTTGAGACATGGTGGGGACGCAAGCAGTTATAACATAAATTCTTGCTCTTGATGTATGATTTTTTGTCATCAATAGAATCGAATTTTTGACAATGGTAAATAGGATGACTTCCACCACAGCAGATACAGGCTGGCTGTTGAGCCACATGTAAGGAAGTGGGAGCATCGCTTGAAGTCCCTTTTGCAAGGACATTTTGGCTTTGGGAAGCTTCTAAGACCCTTAAATGATTTTCAAGAAAATCCAACAAGTTCTCAAAGTTGGGTAATTCATTTACTTTAAGAGTAAATTCAAACTTTGTACGCAGCTCTGTAGGCATTTTTCTTGACACTAGATGGAATAGTAAGAAACTCCAGGAAACCGTATCAAACCCGAGTGCTTTGAGAGCTTGTGTATTTTCTTTTAGTGTGTTTACAAACTTCCGCAGGTTTTTGTGTATCAGTGTATGGCAACTAGCAGAAAGTAAGAGCTCTAAGTGTTTTGACGCAATCAATCTCTTATTTTCATAGCGCTCCTGCAGTAGAGTATAAGCGATCATGTAATTCTCATTTGATATAGGAAGATGCCGCACCAAACTCAAGGGTTCATATTCGAGTACCGTTAACAAGTAATGAAACTTTTGCACAACACTTAACTCTGCATTGTTGTGTATCAAACTATTGTAAATAGCTATGAAGTTGGGCCATTCCGTGTGTGTACCCTTGAATTTAGTTAACTCGATTTTTGGTAGATGGAAACGAGTGCTTTCCATACCATTTGATTTGACGATTTGAGTTTGTGTTGTAGAATGAGCAAACAAGTCTTCATACATCGTTTTTGTAGAGTAAAACTTCTCGTAAAATGCATTATATTTGTCTTCTATATCCGATTTATCCTTATCCTCAACTGCAGTCATAATTCTGGAGAAAGCCTCATCCATTTGATCTCGCATACGATCGATGTCGGCATAACGCACTTTAAAAAGCCCTTAATTGTTCCGGTGTCGGATTTACATTCGTTAAACTGGATGCCATGTCATACACTTGACTAACGAAACTATTCGAAATATTAAATTTCACGACAGAAACTTGAGATTCCATTGTATTTTAGTTACAATAAACACGATATGTTAGGTTAAGTATAGATGTAAACAAACCGATACAGATAAGATTACTATGCAAGTGTCAAACTCGAGAGATATTTTCCTATATAATTCATTTAGATGCTTGAAAATTGGCCAACACCGTTCATTAAATTCGTTGGTGTGGTCAACCTTTACAATTGAATGAAGTGACAGTTGTTAAGAACAAATCACGAAACAAGAATGTTACTTGTCTGTGGCAGACAAAATGACTTGCGAATTAATATGAAATGTTAATATGGAATGCTGAATAAGCTGAATTTAATTTTGAAAAACTATTATGTTTAGATCAAAATATACAGATATATACTGTTCGAAAGGACCAAATGATGGGTGCGAAGAAAAAGTTAAAAGGAATTTGGAGGCAAACCTGGTTCCAATATTTGCCCCGCGCGTGCTTGGTGTAATTTGACGTGCTTCTTTGGTTCTTCTTGAAACTTCTTCTGCCCCAGGGCGTATGATCGGCGATAGAGTCGCGCTGATTTGCTTAGTTTTGTCCACTAGCGGTATTTTATTTTCGAAGGGAGCGTGGGCTCGACCCGAAGCGCGCAATAGTAGTGTGTTTGTCATGGTGTTTATTTTCCTACCCCCAACTCAGGTGTGTGAATGTATGGAATTAGGATAGGATAAAAAGGGTAGTTTAAAATTACTAGTGATGGGATGAATCGGCATTTGCCATTGACGTTTCATAAAAACTTACAATAAGGACGTTATTTCATTGTGACGTCGCAACTAAGTAATCCCTACAAATTGACGTTTCATAAAAACTTACAATAAGGACGTTATTTGATTGTGACGTCGCAACTAAGTAATCCCTACAAATTGACGTTTCATAAAAACTTACAATAAGGACGTTATTTCATTGTGACGTCGCAACTAAGTAATCCCTACAAATTGACGTTTCATAAAAACTTACAATAAGGACGTTATTTGATTGTGACGTCGCAACTAAGTAATCCCTACAAATTGACGTTTCATAAAAACTTACAATAAGGACGTTATTTCATTGTGACGTCGCAACTAAGTAATCCCTACAAATTGACGTTACATAAAAACTTACAATAAGGACGTTATTTCATTGTGACGTCGCAACTAAGTAATCCCTACAAATTGACGTTTCATAAAAACTTACAATAAGGACGTTATTTCATTGTGACGTCGCAACTAAGTAATCCCTACAAATTGATGTTTCATAAAAACTTACAATAAGGACGTTATTTCATTGTGACGTCGCAACTAAGTAATCCCTACAAATTGACGTTTCATAAAAACTTACAATAAGGACGTTATTTGATTGTGACGTCGCAACTAAGTAATCCCTGCAAATTGACGTTTCATAAAAACTTACAATAAGGACGTTATTTCATTGTGACGTCGCAACTAAGTAATCCCTACAAATTGACGTTTCATAAAAACTTACAATAAGGACGGTATTTCATTGTGACGTCGCAACTAAGTAATCCCTACAAATTGACGTTTCATAAAAAGAAGCTGATTTGACTTTTGTCAAATACCGTATTATGTATGTAAGCACTTCATTGTACTGTCGCCATCACATACATCGGGGCAAACAAGCACGTCACAAACATCGGAACACCTATAGTTTCAAGACATTAGGGTGTGCCGATATTTTTGAACACCTATAGTGTACCTAATGTCTTGTTGCTGCATTTACTTTTTACTTCCTGTGTCAAATATACTTCTTAAATACTTATTTAGGTTTATTTGAACGAATCCCCTTATTCGTAAAACTTAAAATGCCTCTGCTAAATAAAATGTGCTTTGTCCCTTTCTTACGAACACAAATGTCAAAGTGACAGATAAGGACAAACGAATGTTAACGCCATTTTAGTTAAAATAGGCTTGTAGAACATTTATGAATACGGGCGTAAGTCTTTAGTAGGTAGCTATAATAGTACCTAATATAGGTAATATTGGATTTATATAATTACTTTGTGTCTGTGCCTACGGTGAATTAGTGCATTTAAACCAACGCCAACTTTCGCTATCAAATTGCGGCAGTTTTACTAGTTCGTTGAATGTACTAGGTTTAATTAGTTTTTGTGACTAATAAATTAAAAACAAAAATAATCTGGTCTGGGATGATGAAGTGACGAATAAAGACAGAGATTCAGTTATCTACCATTCGGTTTTCAGCGTGGACTCGGTAAAAACATCATTTTGTAGCCGTATTTTCGATTTTCATTGTTGTATTTTAAGGATCCGTAATATCCGAAAAATCCGGATCCAAGAGCCTGTTAGATCCGGATCCGAAATTTGGCGGATATCCGGATATTTCGGATATCCGGATTGCAAACCCTAGTACCTATGTATGTGATGGCGACTGTATACAAACAGCCATAAACATGATACCTATGTAAGATTAAAGTAGGTACAAAGGCGAACTTATCCCCATAAGGGATCTCTTCCAGGTAACCTTTGAGCAATTGAGTGGAAGGTAGGTATGAACGAGACAGACAAACTTACACCGCGTACAAAAACATCTAGAACTAACCAAGAACACAAAGAAATCTACTAAAAATACAAACATATTATTTAATGTAGGTAAATATAAAGGTGGGTACGAATTAGAGCGGCTGCGCGCGAGCAATTTGTCGTAATTTGTTGCACATAAACATTGCGCGGGCGAGGCAGCGTGCTCGCGGTGAGCCGACATTGTCCGTCATTCAAAATGGCGTTAGACACGGTGACAGCCGCCGCGGCTGCGCTTATCACAATTTACTAAATTATTAACAATTTTGAATTGACACGGTTTTATTTTAATAAATTTACTAATAAAAACATGCACTACTCAGCAACTTGGATAAATTTGTACGCGTCGCCCACAGTCAAGTATAAACTTGTCACTCTGCCCGCGGCACGCTCGGATACACGTCCAAGATACGCGAGGCACGCACACTGAGGCGCCTTTGAGCACGGTCAAAAGACCTATACTCTCGGCGGCTCGCCGGGCGCTGCTCGCGCACAGCGCGTGAGCGCGTACGAATTTGAGCAAAATAGGTGAGCCGTGCGTGCCTCAACCCGAGACTGCTCTAATTCGTACGCAGCTTAATGTGTACAAACACAAAGTGTGCAGTGTGTGTTAAGTCTGTCTGCCCAAATCTTGACTTGGCGACCTCTTGCTCATTTACCGTCTCTTGGGTACCACGTGATGATTTTATGACTAGACTTGTCTAACTTGCATCTGATGCCGACTGTACACACTCGTCGAGACACCCCGAGACTGACCGAGAACGAGAATGTACAGCCGGCATAACACACATTCTCGGTCTGTCTCGGGGTGTCTCGACGAGTGTGTACAGCAGCGCATCTCCATTTCTGATTGTCTATACAAGTGAGGATGTCTACCGCTTTGTTTCTGGATCTTATGTCTGAACTGAGAATCCTGTCTTGATGCTTAGCTCCCAATAGCAGCCCATAGCTCTTTGGCATTTTGATAATTTTTCCCTTTGGTTATTAGCTAGGGACCAGGTTTCACAACCGTACGTTAAGAATTGTAGGATACAAATATTAAATGTTTTGCTTTTTGTAAGCAATCTAGGTATAGATTGCTTTTCATGATCTCCTCAAGTGACCAATATTCACTCCAGCCATATGCTATTCTTTTTAAATTTTTTTGTTCAATAGGGAACATTACTGCAATGTTCTGCCGCCAGAGTGCAGCACTATCACAATTAGTAAACAGTTTTTTTGACAACTTTGACAACTCCTTCAAAGCTCTGGATCAAATAGCGAAGAAAATATTTTAATAAATAAAATGCATCAGTGCTGCGTAATTGGATGCAAGAATGAAGGGCATCATTAATTTCCTAAGGAAACGATGATACGAAAACTATGGGAAGCGGCAATACGTCGTAAAGCAAAAAAATTCGGCCAAGTGCGAGTCGGACTCGCACATGAAGGGTTCCGTGAAATAAATTGCGGTTTACGATTAATGACGTATTAAAAAAAAACTACTTACTAGATCTCGTTCAAACCAATTTTCGGTGGAAGTTTACATGGTAATGTACATCATATATTTTTTTAATTTTTTCATTCTCTTATTTTAGAAGTTACAGGGGGGGGGCCCTGTAACACACATTTTACCACTTTGGAAGTGTCTCTCGCGCAAACTGTTTAGTTTAGAAAAAAATGATATTAGAAACCTCAATATAATTTTTGAAGACCTATCCATAGATACCCACACGTATGGGTTTGATGAAAAAAGTTTTTTTGAGTTTCAGTTCTGAGTATGGGGACCCCTAAAACTTAATGTTTTTTTTTCGATTTTTGTGTGAAAATCTTAATGCGGTTCACAGAATACATCTACTTACCAAATTTCAACAGTAAGTATAGCTCTTATAGTTTCGGAAAAAAGTGGCTGTGACATACGGACGGACGGACAGACAGACAGACAAACGGACGGACATGACGAATCTATAAGGGTTCCGTTTTTTGCCATTTGGCTACGGAACCCTAAAAAGCCCTCATCCACCTTTAAATAGCTATATGATGCCATTTTAATATCACAGTACAGGTATTTTACAAACTAATTTAACTTAATTTTATAAAACGATTGTAGTTTAACGCGTTTTCATCAATTATTTGTTATTGTTTGTTAGGTAAATAAATATGACATTGTACGTCATGGCGGTTTGTTTACGGGTTGTCTTAGTGTCGCCCCTTACGCAGAGTTTTGCGTAATGTTCCCTATTGTTGTTTGGGTGAGATTATTAGTTTACAGCGATTCACAGTAATTTCCTGCTTCATGGAATTTGTCAGCATTCACTTTGGTCTTGCTTGAATTTAGTTTTAGTCCCACAGCCCTGCTTAATTCTCCTAGATTCCGTAGCATACGTTCCATCTCACAACCTAATAACAGAACAGAATACAGCCTCTAAAATACTTACATTTTGTAGAACTCATATCTAGTCTAGGGAACATAAATCATGTAAGAAAGCAAACCAAAAAGCTTTACTGCATTGTTTTAAAATATCACTTATAAATAACTTTGCCAATAAATGTCTGTTGAGTCTTTTAGTGTTTCCTTTCTCCTAAGTGAGTCACTTTAGGTATTGCTGTCTTTGCTGATAGAGTCAAACTTTCATATCTCTACTTGCACAATAAACTTAATCTATTACTATATTATCTTAGTACTTATTGCACTTAAGAATTGTCACACCTTTTCTAGAGCCTCGCCCACCGCGACCGATGGAAGGCCCCGGAGCTCCTGTGAACGAGGACATCTCTGATTTGGATCTGGCCACAACTAGTGTGTCAATAAGGGATACAACTAAACAAATGGGATCTGATAAGGGGACTAATGTGCCTAACTGGGATGTATTTAGCAATTCGGAATGTGATAATCAACAACCTAGTCAATCTGATCAACAAAATTGTCAATCTTATCAACAAACCAGTCTATCTGATCAACAAACCAGTCAATCTGATCAAGAAACTAGTCAATCTGATCAACAAACCAGTCAATCTTATCAACAAAATAGTCAATCATATCAACAATCAGAATATCAACACTCTGTGCCGAATATCTCCATATTTCAAGCAACAGGAAATCTCAGCATCAGCAGTAGAATAGATCCGTCAATCCTGCAAGACACCAACTTGATTCAGTTCGACTACCACCAATTAGAGGCTATCACCGATAAGTTTTCAAACGATTTCAAGATAGGCGCGGGCGGGTTCGGCGACGTCTACAGGGCCCCCACCGCAGACGGAGCGCTCGCTATAAAAAAAACTCGAATCCAGGTGCACCGGAACCAAGAAGATATGATGATATTGTTCAATAACGAAGTGAAGTATCTGTCGCAGTTCCGCCACGAGAACATAGTTCCTATATTGGGTTTCGCGAAGAGTCCGGTGCCGTGCATCGTGTGCGAGTACGTCGCGGGGGGCTCCCTGTTCGACAAGATAGCCGAGCGCGTGCTGAGCGAGGCGCAGCGGCTGGCGGTGATGCGCGGCGCGGGGGAGGGGCTGCGCTACTTGCATAGCAACCGCGCCGCGCTGGCGGCCGGGGCCGGCGACCCCAGCGCGCAGGGGGTCTCCAAAACTAACTTCGTGCATGGCGATGTCAAGAGTGCTAATATTCTGCTCACGTTGGACTGCGTCCCTAAGGTTCGTATTTACTATTTCAAATATTTAACCTACATAGAGTTAATTGGGTCGTTCTTCTTTTATACCTCGTAATTTTTCTGTTTTTTGCGTTTTTCAACTATTGATAATTATGGTTTTGTTGTAAGGCACCAAGGATGACCCATTTCCTAAGATAGATTTATCTGGCCCCGTACCATGGATGGCCTTAAGGCGATAAGTGACATGATAGAGCATCCGTCCCTGGCTGACACCGTTCGATAGAACGAGACGACGCTGTTATCTTGTCACTTATCGCGTGATAAGGCCATCCATGCTACGGGGCTTGGGCAAAGACATAGAACCTGCTGTCAAAAAGAACTTGCTTTTCCAGCTAGTGAATTTTTTTTTCTATTTGCTATACCAAAAAAAAATCCCATCTTTTATCACACATCTTTTACTCGACACCGAGTACATACTTTAGTGGTAAAAGATGGGAAAAATATTTCCAGTAGTTCCTACTGATAAAAAATGGGGAAAAAATCCCAGCTGTTACTTAATACCACTGGTAACAACTGGGAATAACCCAACCATTCTATTGTCGCCCCAGCAAGGTGTATGCCGGGACCACACTTCGCTATGCGCTATTCGTTATGTGACTGCGCCGTATTTGCGAAAATATTTGTTATGTGCGCGAACAACAAACATGCCCACCACACTTCGTGCCGGTGTGCCGAACATGCCAAATATGTGTGTTGTTTGCGTTGCAAATGTCAAAAGCTAATAAATAATGAAAGCGAAGAAAAAAATAACTTTCTCGTTAGTCCACTCCATATTTAAGTTTTCAAACCCGTCGCGAGACATGACTGCCACTAGCCACATATTTACTAAATGAGTGAGTGAACAGTGAACGAAGTGTGGGCAGTCGACGCGCTATTCGGCTTATTCGCCTCCTTTGATGTGTACCAAAAAACCGACAAGTCGACGGATAGGCGTATTCGCTATATTAGCGCTTATGCGTTATGAGTGCGAATAAGGCAAACATAGACGAATAAACCGTCCACACTTCGTCGAATACAGGCGCATAAGCCGAATAACGAATAGCGCATAGAGAAGTGTGGTCCCGGCCTTTAAAAACTGGCAGTTATGGTTTTCCAAACAACCAGTGCTGCCATTTTGTATAAAAAAAATACAGTTTGCTGTGTCGTGTTAAAATATTTCCCGTTTTATTATTTCCAACCTTTACATATCATCCAAAATTTAAAAAAAAACGCAAATTTTGTCAGTATTTTTAGTGAAACTAGGTGTTTAATCTGTTTAACATCCAATTATGGGTAAATACTATTATTTTAAATTTGTAATATCTGAACCTTGGATATAGAAGCCAATTTCTTATGCGAGGGCTCAATATTAAAAAAATTGCAAACGGCTACTCAGAAAGCACACATAAGTCTCAGAGGTAGGTATAGGCCAGAGTGGAGCGAAGAAGTCACCAGTGTTTATTGTTTAATGGGCGCCAGGTGGTTCCTTCGTCAAACGAATGACATCATCAAATAAAAATCACATAACATAAGTAAACACACATTTAATTTCTTTTTAAGTAGTAGTCCTTAGTACAACAATACCTTATCTTTATATTCTTTCCTTGGTTTCCATCAACCCGTTAAATTTAATTAGTTATAAGATTGCTTTTCATGCAACAAACATTTTGTTATACCCTTGAAAAGCAGTGGCTGTTCAAGGGTTAATAGAACTTTTCTTAATTAATAACACGGTTTAAATACTACCGTTTAAGCAAGTAATTGGTTAAAGGAACTATTTATTTTAAAACACTCTTGTGGTTATATTAAGACATAAAATTATACATGTACCACATTGATCTACATAAAAGTTTCTGTATGTTGAGTTATAGCACTGATAGTCAATATGTACACGGTTTAAATGGATAACACAGGTATACATACAGTTTTAGATTTCGTGTATGGAGGATATATTCACTCCGCAGAAGTACCTGGCTCCAACTAGAGGTCAAAAGGGCAGTGTCCATAAATGGTCCATAACTTTGGTTAGAAAAAGCTTACTTTTGAGCTAACCATGAGGATTGGGATGTAAGGATATCTCCTTATCCTTCCCTGGTATTGAAAGTTAGGTTTAACCCTAAACCTGCCTCCCTGAAATCAATTTTTTCCACATGTTAGATAACTATTTGGAATTTTATATTTCAGTATTGATTTAAACAAAAGGCGTTTATAATGAGTGTGTAATAAATAAATTACTTACCAGCAAAGCTGGGTGAGTGAAATGAGGTGTTAATGCCACATGACCGGGCACATTTTGTAGGAAAATAAACGGAGACGTACGATGATTGAAGCGGAGAGCTGAAAAGAAAATCGACAGACATTACTAACAGTATTCCATGATAATCTCGCGACATAACGTGGAAATATTGAATCGAATTCCTTACCAAGTTCTCAATTACATAATGGAGGACATATCTCCAGTGACTCTAAATTTATTCAACTTTGGCCACAGGCTGAAAGGAAAACAGAGATTATTAGCTTCGGCGTCTTACCAAACAAACAAGGAAACGAAAACGGCTGTTATTCTTACCCAAAGCGATGAGATTCGACACAAATGATTTATAATAACCTTCAAGGCATGGTGATGAGGTGTCGAATGAATTTTGCTGGAAAGGAAATCCAAATCTCAGTCTTTTGATATGGCAACAATCCCCTTCCAGGAATGAATGAAATGAGCAAACAGAATTTCTAAATTACAACAATAATAACCTTTTAAAGGCTAGAAGACACTCCAAATAGAAATTATCTATTTATCCTTGAGTAGAATGCTTACAAAAACAATAGGACAGTAAAGTTAGGAATTCGAAAGAATTATCAACCGGAAAACAAAATCTGTAATTTAGACATGGCAACATGGCACGTGATGACGTTTCGTCATTCCTGTGAAAGAAACGCACGACCTTTAATAACTACTTTGGAGTTATTCGTTATTTAGTAAAGTTTTATATTTACCGAGATACAATTACTTATTTTGATACGAAACTTCTATTAGGTTATTAAAATTACTAGTACACCGTGATTTACTATATATTAAGTTCATTTTGACGTTACCTTGAGATCTGTCAAAACAAGAAACCAAACGCCAAACGTCTTGGCTGACAGGTATCACATATTTTTATTAACTGCTTGTTTATAGTATTTAAGTAGCAAATTTATAGTCTTTTAAACGTGAATTGATTGTTTAAAAGTAAAACAAAGAAGTGGGTGTACCGTGTTTAATGTGATTTTGCCGTAAAAAGGCTTCCCACGATGAAAGTACATGGACAAAGCTTTACGACTTGGCGTCCCTTACTGGGACTAACAACAGGTATGTGTATTAGTAATTAGGCCCCATTTGGACCAAAATTATATTTTCTTCATGATATAGGGCTACCAAGCATCCTATACCACCACTGAGTCACACCTTTAATCTGTTTGCAGGTCGAGAAATAGTAGATATAAGTTGAAAGAAAATTTATTACTAACTCCATACAAAGTACCACTTTACCTAAGTATAAAGTGTTACAGTTCATCTTCAGTTGGGTTAAAAAAAAAATTAAAAATTTTTTTTAATTTTTTTTTTTTTTTGACAAAGAACTATCTTAAAAAAAAAAACTTCAAGACCAACGTACTAGAGACAAAAAAGCTATATAATTAAAACCATTCTGAGGAACAGAGGTTTCATACCTACTACTAACAAATTTTTATACTAATGGAAAGCATGCAGTATTACTATTTAAAGTTCTTATTCTCATTGTTACAGCTGTACTGTATGACAATGATATCTCTTAACGTAAAATTATAATAGGGTTTTGTTGGGGAGGCGCGCTTCTCCTAAACAATTATATACTAAATTTAACTAACTAGGTTGGCCATTACAAACTACTTACGGATTCGAATCATATAACCTAAATAAACTATTACTACTATGGGCATGGGCTTTTACTTTATTAAAGAATGCCGTTCTATTTACAAAGGAGGCAGAATGAGGAAAAGCTAATTAACCTAGCAGGTTTCACCATTCTGGGTCTCGTATTTTACGCCACTCTTCCTTTAAAGATAAGAGGATGAGCTGGCAGTAAGATTTGCTATAAATCCTTCTTTAGCAAAAAAAAAAACTACAGATAAACTTAGCTCATAGCTAATTATCGTTTATTGTAAAGAAGAAGATAGGCATATGGGTAACCATAAGTATAACTTTACGCTTTTTGTTAGCTGAAAAGCAATTATTTAGAAATAATTTAAGTGATATTTTTCATCTTTATTAGGACAAAATTATCAGTGTGGACAGTCCGATCGCTACTGAACACAAGTATTAGATAGGGACACTTTACACGTGACTTCCATGCAAGAGGAATAGACATTAAATTTGCACACCGAGGAAAACTCTTAACGAGGAGTTTCCACTCATAGAACAAAGTCTATTGTTTCCCTTTGGAGGTTCAAAGTGCATTGTCTTTTCAGTAGATAAGGGAGCAGAAAGTTTATTAAAAGTTTTCTCAGGTTTATATATAACTTCTTTGACTACACGAATATTGTCATCAAGAGAGCTCTGATCGTCATCCGAACCAGAGGGTGAAGAATTACTTCCTTGTATTGTAGACAACATGGACTTAAGTTCAGTAATTAACTCCTGTGCTCCTTCCGAATCATCACCTAAGCGTGAAAGACGGCATATTAAGTAGCGACACCGCGAAGTTAACCGATCCACGGCAGCATCTGAAAGTTCACCTTGCAAGGCTTGTTCAAGTTCTTCAGCTTTGCGCTTACACACACCTATTTCTGACGCAAGATCACCCTGAATCAGATCAGCAACGAGTAGGCTTCCTTTACGAGCGAGTTTAGCTGTATGTTTTAGTGCTTGACATAAGCTAGTCCTACGAGATAATGGATTTACTGGAAGATTCCGTATAGTGAGTTCATGTGTAATTTCATCTTTGTGTAGATGTGCTACTTTACATCCAGCTCTTGTGAAATCCATGATGTGTTGTATGTATGTATGTAAATATTACTATTTATTAATAAACTACGTGTAGTTAAGTTTAGTTATACTTGATATCTCAAAAGATTTTTAATTTATTTCAGGAATATATTCTATTTAAAAAATTCCAAGATAGTTTTACAAAGTCCAATAGTGCTTCGTTAGACAAAGCAACCAAATAGTAAAAGTATAGATTTAAGTTAAACCATCAAAACGTTGTAACAATGATGATGCTTGTTACACCAATATGTCACATAGGTTTATACACTTAAAATTAGTAAGTATATCTTAATCTAGAGAACATGCTAATCCGCTTCAAGAAAAACTTAAAATTAATTATTCGTTATGCACTGTTATTTGAATTTGTCATTCTCCACTGCCAAACGTTGGGTTCAGCCACTGTAATATCTGAACCTTGGCTATAGAAGCCAATTTCTTATGCGAGGGCTCAATATTAAAAAAATTGCAAACGGCTACTCAGAAAGCACACATAAGTCTCAGAGGTAGGTATAGGCCAGAGTGGAGCGAAGAAGTCACCAGTGTTTATTGTTTAATGGGCGCCAGGTGGTTCCTTCGTCAAACGAATGACATCATCAAATAAAAATCACATAACATAAGTAAACACACATTTAATTTCTTTTTAAGTAGTAGTCCTTAGTACAACAATACCTTATCTTTATATTCTTTCCTTGGTTTCCATCAACCCGTTAAATTTAATTAGTTATAAGATTGCTTTTCATGCAACAAACATTTTGTTATACCCTTGAAAAGCAGTGGCTGTTCAAGGGTTAATAGAACTTTTCTTAATTAATAACACGGTTTAAATACTACCGTTTAAGCAAGTAATTGGTTAAAGGAACTATTTATTTTAAAACACTCTTGTGGTTATATTAAGACATAAAATTATACATGTACCACATTGATCTACATAAAAGTTTCTGTATGTTGAGTTATAGCACTGATAGTCAATATGTACACGGTTTAAATGGATAACACAGGTATACATACAGTTTTAGATTTCGTGTATGGAGGATATATTCACTCCGCAGAAGTACCTGGCTCCAACTAGAGGTCAAAAGGGCAGTGTCCATAAATGGTCCATAACTTTGGTTAGAAAAAGCTTACTTTTGAGCTAACCATGAGGATTGGGATGTAAGGATATCTCCTTATCCTTCCCTGGTATTGAAAGTTAGGTTTAACCCTAAACCTGCCTCCCTGAAATCAATTTTTTCCACATGTTAGATAACTATTTGGAATTTTATATTTCAGTATTGATTTAAACAAAAGGCGTTTATAATGAGTGTGTAATAAATAAATTACTTACCAGCAAAGCTGGGTGAGTGAAATGAGGTGTTAATGCCACATGACCGGGCACATTTTGTAGGAAAATAAACGGAGACGTACGATGATTGAAGCGGAGAGCTGAAAAGAAAATCGACAGACATTACTAACAATATTCCATGATAATCTCGCGACATAACGTGGAAATATTGAATCGAATTCCTTACCAAGTTCTCAATTACATAATGGAGGACATATCTCCAGTGACTCTAAATTTATTCAACTTTGGCCACAGGCTGAAAGGAAAACAGAGATTATTAGCTTCGGCGTCTTACCAAACAAACAAGGAAACGAAAACGGCTGTTATTCTTACCCAAAGCGATGAGATTCGACACAAAGGATTTATAATAACCTTCAAGGCATGGTGATGAGGTGTCGAATGAATTTTGCTGGAAAGGAAATCCAAATCTCAGTCTTTTGATATGGCAACAATCCCCTTCCAGGAATGAATGAAATGAGCAAACAGAATTTCTAAATTACAACAATAATAACCTTTTAAAGGCTAGAAGACACTCCAAATAGAAATTATCTATTTATCCTTGAGTAGAATGCTTACAAAAACAATAGGACAGTAAAGTTAGGAATTCGAAAGAATTATCAACCGGAAAACAAAATCTGTAATTTAGACATGGCAACATGGCACGTGATGACGTTTCGTCATTCCTGTGAAAGAAACGCACGACCTTTAATAACTACTTTGGAGTTATTCGTTATTTAGTAAAGTTTTATATTTACCGAGATACAATTACTTATTTTGATACGAAACTTCTATTAGGTTATTAAAATTACTAGTACACCGTGATTTACTATATATTAAGTTCATTTTGACGTTACCTTGAGATCTGTCAAAACAAGAAACCAAACGCCAAACGTCTTGGCTGACAGGTATCACATATTTTTATTAACTGCTTGTTTATAGTATTTAAGTAGCAAATTTATAGTCTTTTAAACGTGAATTGATTGTTTAAAAGTAAAACAAAGAAGTGGGTGTACCGTGTTTAATGTGATTTTGCCGTAAAAAGGCTTCCCACGATGAAAGTACATGGACAAAGCTTTACGACTTGGCGTCCCTTACTGGGACTAACAACAGGTATGTGTATTAGTAATTAGGCCCCATTTGGACCAAAATTATATTTTCTTCATGATATAGGGCTACCAAGCATCCTATACCACCACTGAGTCACACCTTTAATCTGTTTGCAGGTCGAGAAATAGTAGATATAAGTTGAAAGAAAATTTATTACTAACTCCATACAAAGTACCACTTTACCTAAGTATAAAGTGTTACAAATTTATTTACGTATTTTTACGACACTTAATTGAACTGAAGTAAAAGTCCCCTAACAAGGCCCACGGTTATGTATCCCTAACTAAAAGTACGTCAAATAATAATGTTAGAATAAAAAGAACCATGATACAGGCTGATATAACGAATCTCACGTGTTTTTTCTAGTTTAATAAGATTTTACTACTACTGGTCAATGAAGGAGCTAATGAAGGGCAACCTTCCTCTGACACTAAAGCGGAAACTCGTCGACATGTGTATTTTGCCTGTCCTAACCTACGGTGCCGAAACATGGTCACTCACTGAGAGCCAGAAGTCCAAATTGAAGGTTTGCCAACGCGCTATGGAGCGCAGTATTCTAGGTGGCAAGAGGACGGATCGGGTCCTAATCCTAAACACTACACTGCGCTCCAAAACACACATAGCTGATGTGGGTGTAAAAACTGGCAGGCTCAAGTGGGACTGGGCCAGAGTTGGGCATTCAAGAATAAAATCATGAATAGAATAAGAATAACGCGGGAATAATTCACGTTGATTTTATCCCCGTCAAAGTTATTCCAAATAAGTTTCGTCGGGAATAATTCTTGGGAATAAGAAAAACAAGTCTCGCCGTACGCGCCATTGTGATCGGTCGCTTGTCGATGCGCTGCGTGCATTTTTAACCGCGAGTACCGTGCGAGGCAGCAATGTCCTCTAAAGTGGTGAAATGTCCGTCGTGCAATGTGTCGACCCAGTCGACCCTGACTACAAGTCAGTTGAGCAGATGTGGGTCTCTCTGAAGTTGAATGGAAAAAATCTTGTAATAGGTACGGCGTATCGACCACCTTGGATGGACATTAATTTATTTTTTGACGCTATTTATGACACAATTAGTTCTATTCCTGATTATGACAATTTGATAGTTCTTGGTGATTTTAATATAAATTTATTAGCAAATACTGACATGAAAATTACAAAAATTAATGATTTCTTAACATGTTTCCGGTTAACACAGATAGTAACACAACCTACGCATTTCACAGACAGTACCCGGACGCTAATCGATGTAGTTTGCACGGACTTGCGGGCAAAGAATGTGACTGTTGAACATGTTGGCTCGCTTTATGGGCACTGCCTTGTAGTCTGCGAATTTAATATTAAAATAGACAAACCTAAGCCCTACTGCATAATCTACAGGCCTCTCAAAAGCATTCACCTTGACAAATTTGACTTGGATTTGCAGTGTGTGAGGTGGGACTTAGTGTCGAGGTTAGGCAATGTAAATGACATGGTCGGTGACTTTACCCTACACATAACCATCTTATTTGACTTGCATGCGCCTATAAAGAAAATTATAGTTAAGGGATGTTCTCACCCCTGGATTACAGACACTGTGAAGCTTATGATGCGATTGCGAGACAATGCTGCGGCTGACTTTCATAAAAGTCAGTCTGATGTCAAAAAACAGTATTATAAGGACCTGAAATCAACAGTAAATAAGGCAATATATTATGAGAAAGCTGCTTATTTTAAAGAAAATATAAACAACAAAATACACGACCCTAAATCTCTTTGGCAAAATCTGAAAACAACTATATTGCCTAAAAAAAATACCGAATTACCCTCTTCATTCAATGACCCTACTGTCATAAATAAACACTTTTTAAGCTTACCAGGTACTTCACAAGTGCCCATATCATACCTGACCTACTTTGAGTTCCATAGGTATATTGAGTCTGCCTTTCACTTAGAACCGACCAGCACAGATCAAATCATCCAAATCATTAGAAGTCTCAAATCTAATGCTGAAGGATGTGATGGTATTAATTTAAATATGCTAATTTTGACATTTCCACATACTATAGACTTTATTACGCAATTAATGAACACCTCGATCTTGACATCCACTTTCCCAGACTTATGGAAATTAGCAATTGTTCGCCCACTTCCTAAAATATCTAATCCATCAGAGCTAAAGGACCTTAGGCCCATAAGTATATTACCATGCCTATCTAAGATATTGGAAAAGATAGTATGCAAACAACTAACTAGTTATCTTGAGAACAACAATATTTTGCCGGATGTGCAGTCCGGTTTCAGAAAAAGGAGAAGCACAGCGACTGCCTTACTTGATGTCACCGACAATTATTGTACTCTCAGGATAGGGGGATGTGCACACTGTTGGTGTTACTTGATTTCTCTAGAGCTTTCGATTGCCTGAATATGAATATTAATTTAATGCTATCTAAGATGAGCTACTACGGATTTGATAGTAGTACACTGAGGTGGTTTGACAGCTATCTTCATAATCGGTATCAGTGTGTAAAACTGACTTTAAATGATGGTTCCACTCTATTGTCGGACAAGATTGGCCTCACTAGAGGAGTGCCACAGGGATCCGTAATTGGACCAATCCTTTTTATTTTGTACACCGCCGACATTGTATCACAGATCACACATTGTAAATTCCATATTTATGCAGATGACATTCAGGTTTATATTTCATGTAAACCATCTGAAATTGATAATGCGATTGAAAAACTTAATTCGGATCTCAGTCGAATAACTTCCTGGGCTACTAGTAACTGCTTGCTGCTTAATCCTAGCAAAACCAAATATCTAGTTTTTGGCAGTAAACATCAAATAACAAGTATTCAGCCCGCACATAATCTGGATGTCGTCTTAAAGAATGAACCCATCGAGCGTGTATATGAGGCACGTAACTTGGGGCTATTGGTAGATAGTGGGCTTCGTTATGAGAAGCATGCTGCAAATGCTGTAAGGAGTTGCTTCTACAAACTTAAGGTCCTCTATAAAATCCGCCCATTTATAAATGAAAACTTGCGCATTAGGTTGGTAGAGTCCTTAGTTCTATCTAAGTTGAATTATGTGGATACAGTGTATGGACCACGTCTTCTTGCCAAAACACGAAGACTCATTCAACGTGTACAAAATGCGTGCGCCCGCTTCTGTTTTAGCATACCGTTGAGGGCCCACGTCACACCATTCTTGAACAAACACAACATTCTCAAAATGCAACATCGTCGAAAATTACACTTGGCCTGTTTGCTCTTTGGAGTGCTCAAGTACAAATCCCCCAAGTATCTTTTTGAGAAGCTGTCTAACAGGAGGTCACGTGGTAGTCGGCAGTGCGAGTTACAGCTGATGACACCTCAGCACGCATCAGCAGCTTTCCGAGGAAGTTTCCGGTATGCAGCAACCAAGTCTTGGAATATAATTCCACCGCCAGTAAGAACCCTGCAAGATGTCCATAGTTTTAGAATCAAACTTAAAAAGTATCTGCTTGAGCATCAGAAAAGCCAGGAAACTTGCCAGCTAGACACAAGTTGTATTTAAATAAAAATAAAATGCTATTGTTATATCTGTTTATGCTTACCACTGTGTTACGTCCCTTCGGCATTGCTTTAATATTGTTTTTCGTTTTGTTCAGTACCCCTTTGTTATTATGTATTTGTTGTAATGTGTTCACTTCGTTATTGTTTATTGGTCATAGTTGTGTGTAGTAATGATCACTTTTCAAATTGTAACCGGTTTTCAACCTTGCATGGTACGTGTTTTTTCTCAGTTATAAGTAAATCGAATTAATTATACTTAGCATATTGTAGATTTTCAAACATTATTGTTGATTACATGTTTAATTGAAAAGAATGACGCCTGTCTGCCAGTGCCACCTGTCACTTCTGTCACTGTCAGTGTCAATGACGCTAGTGTGCTGTTACGGATCGCGCAGGAGTGAAATGGCTGCGTTCATAGACCACTGGACAATATTATTATATTTTATGTTCTATTTTTAATTTCGTTAATTGTCCCTTCTCGTGTTTAATTAAGTTTATATCATTATTTTGTTTGTTATCCACCGTGAACTCACTCGACGGTTCTATCGGAAGACCAGCGCTGGCAGCAATGCCAGCATTATGCTGAGATAGAACCGTTTCGTGACAAACGCTGTGTGTTGTTTGTCTCGAATAAATGTTTCTTTCTTTCTTTCTTTCTTTCTTTCAATATAGTGATAAATGAAGTTCTCGCGTTTGTGAGCAACAAGATTGAAGTGGTCATCGAGGAGACCATCAGCCGTATTTGTGTCAGCGCTTTCTCGGAGACTGATATCTTGGAGGCAAAAAACTTGTTATTTGATTCCATACCCACTGTAAAGCGAAATATATCGAGGAAAGGTACTGGAAAGAAACTTCGTGAAATAGATGATATCATTTGGGTTTTTAAAAACACGATTGCCGAGGAGAGACCTATATTTGTGGCCAGAGACCTTCATAAACTACCGCCTCTGCTGTTTGATCATCTTGATGCGACAAAGTTGTTAAAGGATATTTTGATATTACAACAGGAATTAACATCGTTAAGAGAACAATCTGCTACAGTTAAGCAACTAGATTTGTTGAGGTTGGAGGTAGATTCGATGAAAAATCAGCCTCATGTTAACTTATCAAATACATCGATGCAAAGAAATGTGAATAAAAAGCGAGGAGGTTTCGTTAGAAATTTTGAGTTAAACAGCGGGCCCATCGGCTTGCCTCCGATGTCCAATGATGGTCAGATTGCGAGTAATTTTGATGTATCCTTGTCCGATAGTAACAGCCAAAATACCTACCGTGACATTGAACCGTCATACATGCTAGAAAGTGGAAATATTCCGGAATCGCAATCACCAAGTTCGCCCCGTCTCCTTCCAAATCGATCAGCCGAGAGTAGTCGTATTTTGTCAACTTGTGAGGTGGATCGCGATAAGATTAGTATGAGTCATACAGTAACCGACCGGTCGCCTGCGCCGGCCGTTATGACGTCTTCACCGGCCCGCGCGCATGCGCCGGTCGCCTTAGCCCTGCCGCCGGTCCCCGCGCATGTACCGACTGTCACTGCGCAGCAGCTACTGCCGGCCGTTGCGCATGCGCAGGAGGCGAAAACAGCTGACCTAACTGTCGCCTCAGAGATAAACAACAGAGCTCGTACATTAAAATCGAACGGAATGTCAATGGCAGATATTGTGCGCGGAGGTGAATTTAAGCAGAAAAGTTGCACGATTGAGTGGATATCCGCTCAAAGAATGAGATTGAGAAACCGCTTTGTAGGCAATAGAGGGAATGCAATTTTGAGTGCTGAAGAGAAATTTAAAGCCGCTGATATCAAAACACCCATATATATATATGAAGTGGCAAAAGATGTTTCTACAAAAGACATATCGGATTATATCAAAAATAAATCTGGTTTAAATGTAGTTGTGGTTCCAATAAAAATGAAAGTACAAAAGAAATACAATGCATTTAAAATCTTTGTTCCTAAGCATAAACTGAGCATATTTCTAAGTGATAACTTTTGGCCTGAAAATATTGCTTATCGTCGTTTTATTGATTTTGGCCACACTACGCCAAATACTGTGAATACTATGAACAGTTCCATGATGAGGCCGCCTAATACTTCGAATGGATAGTTCCACAATGGATAGTTCCACAAAGTTAATTACGTTTAACTGTAAAAATGTTGTGAGGTCGATCGAATGTGTGAGAAGACTGTGTAACGTAGCGGATGTGATCGCGCTACAGGAGACCTGGTTGCTTCCGCATGATCTAGCGTTCCTGGGAAACATAGACGACCGCTTCGCAGCAACAGGTACTTCTGCGGTTGACACGTCTGCCGGCGTGCTGCGTGGGCGTCCCCATGGAGGAGTCGGCCTGCTATGGAGAAGGGACCGGTTTCCCATTGTATCGGTCATATCGTGCAAAAGTGTGCGTCTGGCCGCTATCAAGGTACTGTCAAACAATCGTTCTATCTTAATATTTTCAGTGTACATGCCCACCGCTTGTAACGATAATTTAATAGAATTCATAGAATGCCTAAGTGAAATAAGTGCTATAATCGAAAGTCAAAGTGTAGAATCTGTGTTTATGTTAGGCGACTATAACGCGCATCCTGGAGAACTATTTGCTACAGAACTTATGAATTTTTGTGAAGAACAGTCTTGGTCATGTGTAGATTTTGAAAGGCTGGCGCCTAGTACATACACTTTCGTGAGTGACGCGCACGGTTGTCAGCGGTGGCTAGACCATTGTCTAGCCACCAGCGCTGCGCGTCAGTCAGTGCATAGCGTGTCAGTGTTATTCGATACATATTGGTCGGACCATTACCCTCTGCTTGTCGAATGTAATCTTACCAGAATAAAACCTAAGCTTGTAAATGATACTCCTGCTATTTACAAGGTTGCGTGGGGGGAGCGGGATGAGGCTCAAATTACACAGTTCAACGAAATATGTAATTGTAAACTGCGGGAAATCGATTTTCCTACAGAGTTAAGTAGTTGTGCAAATAGGGTGTGCATGGACAGTAATCATGGGATGATTTTGAAAAATATGTACGGAATGATCATAGCCACATTGATTGAGGCATCAGAGAGCAGTTACAATACTAAAGTCGTAAGACGGGGTAGGTATATTACGGGCTGGAACAAGCATGTCCGGGGTGCTCACGGGAGGGCTAGGCTTTGCTTTCAGCCCTGGGTGTTGTACGGAAAGCCTGCGGCGGGACGTATTTATGAGGAGATGTGTGATTCCCGGCGACTTTTCAAATCAAAATTAAAATGGTGTCAAAATAATGAACAACAGATTAAAATGGATATCATCGCTCAACACCATTTTGATAAGAAGTTTGGAAGGTTTTGGAAATCTACCAATAAACTCAACCTTAAGTCCGGGCTTCCCGTGAGCGTAGACGGTGTGAATGATCCGTCTGAAATAGCTAATTTATTTAAGAGTAATTTCAAGGTCGAATCGCCGCTGGGTCCAGCGTCGCAGGTGTTTAATGTTGAGGACTTCCCCCCCGAGCTGAGCGTCACATTCACCGCAAAACAAGTGTCATCAGTTATTAATAAAATGGTCAGGGGTAAATCACCGGGACATGATGGACTCAGCATTGAGCACCTGAAATACGCTGGAAAACATCTGCCTAGAGTACTAGCTATGTTTTTTACACTTTGTTTGGGCCATTGTTATCTGCCCGATGAACTAATGCAGACTGTTGTAGTTCCAATCGTTAAAAATAAAACTGGCGATACTACAGACTTGTCTAATTATAGGCCGATATCCCTGGCTACCACCATTGCCAAGGTACTGGACGGTCTGCTTGATGCCAGCTTGGATCAGCATATCAAAGTGAATGACGCCCAATTTGGCTTCCGGCGGGGGCTGTCCACAGAGAGTGCTATCCTGGCCCTCAAGAATACCGTCCAGTACTATACCAGTAGGAACACACCGGTTTATGGTGTGTTCCTGGATCTATCGAAGGCATTCGACCTTGTATCATATGACATCTTATGGGACAAGCTACGTAATGAGACAAGTGTACCTCGGGAAGTAATAGCCTTGTTCAAATATTGGTATTGCCATCAAAATAATTTTGTAAGGTGGGGCAATTCAATATCCAGCGACTATAAATTGGTATGCGGGGTCAGACAGGGTGGGCTGTCTTCCCCCAAACTGTTTAACTTGTATGTCGACCAACTCATCGAGGAGCTGAGCAGTACCTATACCGGATGTCACATTGACGGAGTCGCCGTCAACAATTTAAGTTATGCTGACGACATGGTGCTGCTTGGCCCTTCGATCGACGCAATGAGGAGGTTGACAAAAATATGCGAGTCGTATGCTGCGGCCCATGGACTCAGGTACAACGTGAAGAAGAGCGAAGTGATGATTTTTAAAGCTGGCAGGAAAACTTATCCGACTGTACCGTTAGTGACACTCTACGACGTCCCTTTAAAATTTGTCACTAAGTTCAAGTACCTGGGTCACTGGGTGACGGATGACCTAAGTGATAACTTAGACATTGAGCGGGAGCGTAGGTCGTTGGCTGTCCGATGCAACATGTTGGCCCGCAGGTTTGCGAGATGTACTGTAAAAGTAAAGACTACACTTTTTAAAGCGTACTGTCAGTCGTTTTACACTTGCAGCCTGTGGACCAACTTTACGCAAAAGGCATACAACGGCCTACGTGTTCAATACAATAACGCATTCCGGGTGTTGATGGGGTTGCCGCGATTTTGTAGTGCCTCTGGTATGTTTGCGGAGGCACAAACTGACGGCTTTGCGGCGATAATGCGCAAGAGGTGCGCCTCCATGATGCGTCGCCTGCGCGGCAGCCCCAACAGCATTCTGAGCGTGTTTACGGAGCGTGAAAATGGCCCCATGCTCACCCGCTGGCAGAGACTGCATGCAGTCATTGTTTAATTATGTTATGTCCCTCTTTTTATGTCATACTTACACTAGCAATAAGATTTCATTGTTTACTAACCATATATGGACTCTAGTCTGAAATAAATGATTTTTATTTTTTTTTATTATTTATTTATAAAATGAAGATAACTTATTCTTATTCAAATAAAACTAATCCTGATTTTTTATTTGAAATAATATTCCATGAATACGAATGTAGTTCGGTTCGGATTCGGATACTCGGGGCCCTTGGGGGTAAACACAGCGCATTTGGTATCGGTATAGAGGCACTCGGTTGATGTATAGAACATAACACTTGGTGACGATGGTCTGATGATGGAGTCAGGAGGTGGATAGTGGAACTCCTCAACGGTTAATTGTATACCCCTCGAGTTTGGGTTCGTTTGGTTTGTTTTGTCGAGTTCTACACTTTATACTTGGTGATGATGGTCTGATAATGGAGTCAGGAGGTGGATAGTGGAACTCCTCAACGGTTAATTGTATACCCCTCGAGTTTGGGTTCGTTTGGTTTGTTTTGTCGAGTTCTACACTTTATACTTGGTGACGATGGTCTGATGATGGAGTCAGGAGGTGGATAGTGGAACTCCTCAACAGTTAATTGTATACCCCTCGAGTTTGGGTTCGTTTGGTTTGTTTTGTCGAGTTCTACACTTTATACTTGGTGACGATGGTCTGATGATGGAGTCAGGAGTTGGATAGTGGAACTCCTCAACGGTTAATTGTATACCCCTCGAGTTTGGGTTCGTTTGGTTTGTTTAAAATAACAATAATATACAAAACTAAAAAGATAATAATAAATACAAACAGTTAAATTACACATCACTCCAGATCACAGTCACAATCAATATCATATTTCGTGTCCAAGAACCGTGCCGGGGTCCAAGAACCGTGCCCGGGTTGGCGTGTCTCAGCTCCTCTCGGGTAACGGGAGTTACCGTTGAAGCAAACATTATTTATGATAATCTCTTATTACTTGCTCGTAGAGTTATTAAGTATACTTAACATTAAACATAAATTGCCTTATTGAAATTTTAAGGGTTCATTTCATTATTAATAACGGCAAGATTACAGTGGATATTGAAATTTACTTTGAAACATGTATATGTATATAGCTGATTTAGTTCAACAAGCTAAACATTATTAGCAGTAACGAAATGTACACAAAATTATCATTTAAATAGGCATTATCAGTGTCTTGCATTTTTTTTTGGACAAACCCGAAAGTATTACCGAGTAAATTTATTGATGAACCAGTCGTTGAATTCCCAAGCAATATAATGGTTATTGTATTTGCGATAAAGTCGAAATTTCAACAAATAAATGGAAGGTATTACCCATGCTCTAAGTCTCTTTTGGTTTTTATTGTTCGCGCGTACCGGGGAAAAGGGGTTTATGACATTACCTGCTACTAGGGCAAGTACGATAATAATTTGAAACTTAACCGACATTATGATGGACGTTAAGCAACGAATCAAATGTTAATATTATATTGAAAATACTGTATTTTGAGTTGATTTTAAAATTGAAAACTAGTATCATAGGCAAAGTTTACTCATTTAAATACTGTGTTGATTGTTATCTTATTCTTCTGCTTGCCTTTTTTTTCCTTTTTCTATGTAATTATTCCATAATATTTTATTTACTTTACAAAGAATATAAAATTTTGTACTTTACGATTAAATTTTATGAAGACATTAAATATATTTTTGACATTACCAATACTTGTAATGATATCAATAAGTTTGGCTGCAAGAGTAAATAAACGAAATTCGAGACGCACGAGCCATGCATGATATTTATCGTAGTTTTTAAAGGCAACGTCTCAGATCGCCAATACACGGTGTGAGCGGGTCGGACCCGCGTGTAATTAAGACCCGTGTACCCGGGTACACGGGTCTTAAATACACGTTCCGAACGGGACATAAAACCGTTTCCGTGTAACATGGGAACGGGGACCCGGCTACGGGTACATGAAATCCGGGCACGAGCTCGAGCCCTAATTACTACTATTACTAGCCATTGAACAGTTCCGCTACCTTTTAGTATTTATTTATTATTTATTATTATTTATCGTCACCAAGTGTATTGCATAGAACTCGTCAAAACAAACCAAACGAATCCAAACTCAAGGGGTATACAAGTAGCCGTTGAGGAGTTCCACTACCCACTTCCTGACTCCATCATCAGACCATCGTCACTAAGTATAATGTATAGAACTCGTCAAAACAAACCAAACGAACCCAAACTCGAGGGGTATACAAGTAGCCGTTGAGGAGTTCCACTACCCACTTCCTGACTCCATCATCAGACCATTGTCACCAAGTATAATGTATAGAACTCATCAAAACAAACCAAATGAACCCAAACTCGAGGGGTATACAAGTAGCCGTTGAGGAGTTCCACTACCCACTTCCTGACTCCATCATCAGACCATCGTCACCAAGTATAATGTATAGAACTCATCAAAACAAACCAAACGAACCCAAACTCGAGGGGTATACAAGTAGCCGTTGAGGAGTTCCACTACCCACTTCCTGACTCCATCATCAGACCATCGTCACCAAGTATAATGTATAGAACACATCAAAACAAACCAAATGAACCCAAACATGTCATAAAATCCATTGCGTGAAAAAACCTTACAAAATTTTACCGACGATACCACAACCACAAAGTTATCTTTTATTAAAATAACGTTTTATTTAAATAAAATGTTAGTTGGAATAACCCCATTTGGGGAATAATTATTCCGTATTTCATTCCTTATTTAAGATAAAAGTAGCGTGAATTATTCCCGTTCAATTTATTCCGGAATAACGAGCGCATGAATTTATTCTTATTCCCATCGATGGGAATAAGAATAAAAATTCTGTTCTTATTCAAGATAACTTTTGCCCATGTCTGGACTGGGCCGGCCACGTCTGTCGCATGCATCCAGATAAGTGGGCTAGAATTAATAATTTATATTGGGCCTTATTAGGCGGCCCACTGGCAACATTTTTTTTAAATGGTTTTTTTTTCTGTTATAACACAAATAACATTAAAGTTTTTTTTTATATATTGTTTGTTAAATAAATCATTAACAGTCATATGAATTACGTTTCTTAATTAGTCTATAATCATACTGTATTTATTTTACTAGGCTTTGAAATTAAGGTTGGCCTTCTTTGGCGACGGTACCTTATGTTACATTATGCCTAAAGGTCGAAACGCACTGAAAGTGGTGGCGGCGCGGTGCGGAGGCGGTACTGGTTGTAATGTTCGAGGCTCGAACATTACAACCAGTACCGCCTCCGCACCGCGCCGCCACCACTTTCAGTGCGTCTCGAACTTCGAGCTAATATGAAAAGGTCCGCACAGAGTACCGCGCCGCGCCGCGTCCCGCCGCGGTACTCTGTGCGGACCCTTTCGCATTAGTTCGAACATTACAACCGGTATCGCCTCCGCACCGCGCCGCACCGCACCGCCACCGCTGTCTGTGCGTTTCGGCCTTTAGGCAGTGGGGCGTAAATAATTGAATTTAGGTAGATATCACGCCCTGCAAGGGTGATTTAATTTGCGGTGCGCTTTCTAATTTTCCCTTTTCAGAGATTAGCGCGTTATTAAAGATTAGTGGACTGTATGTAGGTATCCAACCGTGTGGTCTATTGTCGTAGCTACTTGAAGCGAAATTGTGCAGGAAAGTCAGCTGCTTTTGGAAATCGGAACAGGTGGATGAATCAGCTAACAGAAGGTTATAGGAGCCATGCACACTTACTTGTGATTTGGGTGAACTTCTCCTTCAGGCTAGCGTCTCGTGGCACACCACGTGCTTTTGTGGGCGCGCAGCGCAATCCAAAATTGTCCAAAAGCACCTTCACTTCACGAACACGTTTTAATGCTAAGCTGATATGATAGCACATATAGTTTCAACGATGTACAGCAAATGCGTTGGATTTAATTAGATTTGATGTCCTTTTTATCAGCGGAGGATCTTACACGCACGCAAGAGAGTATTCAACAACACTTTACTCTCGCCAGGTGGGGCGAGCGTTGCGCACACGTCGTGTATGTGACAAAGACGGTGCGATATATCAGTGCGCATGTTGGAAAGGGATGATGTAGGTATAGGAATCGCGAGTATAGACACGACAACAGATTAAAGTCGGACAGACACGAAATCCAACAGGCAGACTACAAATAGCAAAAAAAAATACCTTTAAGAAATAAATAATTAAATTTTGTTGACAGCTCTGTGACTTCGGGCTGACGAAGCAATACGACTACACGTTCATCCAGCCCACCGTGGTCGGGACCAAGGTGTACATGGCGCCCGAGGCGCTCTCGGGCTCCGTCACCGCCAAGTCGGACATCTACAGCTACGGCGTCGTCCTGCTTGAGCTCCTCACTGCGCTCAGGCCTCGTTTCTTAGTAGACGGCAGTGACGGAGAGTATATAGACATTAAACTGTACATTGATGAGGGTATGAGCAGTGGTAAAAGTATATTAGATTTTCTGGACCAATCGGCGCAGTGGACTCGCGCCGAGGAGGTGTTTGCGTTGGCGAGGCGCTGCCTGAAGTACGACCGGAGGGACCGGCCGAGCAGTGAACAGATATGCCAAGAATTAGGTGCTATCCAGGGCAGCCGTAATTAATTACGGTAATAGGGATGGGGACACCAAATAAAATAATCAATAATGTTGCATTTTCTCGGAAAAGGATTAAAAATACAGTCGAATGGAGAAAAAGGTAACACAACAGAATAAACTTCTTTACAACACACCTGCTCGTAAAGTAGGTCTTATTACAGCGTATTTACACTGATAATGCAGAATATTACCCATGCCGTGCCTTTTACATTACATTATCGCACTAGTGCCTTTTCATTACACATCTTTTTAAATATTAGCAAAATAATGCAGAATATTACCCATGCCGTGACTTTTACATTACATTATCGCACTAGTGCCTTTTCATTACATATCTTTTAATATTTTCATTTTTTATTTTTTTTCCTCGCAAATGTGTTGAAAAACGTCGTATGAAACACGTGAGCATTGGTCATTACACTTCTCGTCTCCATTAAGCCTTCGCCTTCGGCTCAGGCTTAAAAACCGACTCGAGTGTAATGACCTACTTAGCACACTTGTATCATAATGTACTATTGTGGCTACCAGGAGTGCATAAGATAAAAGCGAGTAGATTAAATTGTGGATGTATATTTTATTTAGCAAAGTGAGTGTGAGCAGCGATTATGTTTTGCGTGGTCAAGGACGGGGGTGATGTACTAGGATCGCATGAAATGCAAGTCGCATTTGCGTACATGCAGTGTAGTCACAGCTAAAGACAAGAGCAGTCTACTAGGAGCATATAAGTTAAAAGTGTACATAGTTACTACGCTGGAACATTTTTGAGCAGTTATGGTCCATCGTCTGTTTTCGTTACCAGGGGTACATAAGTAGGTTGGTTAATTCTAGAGTATGTGTGTAAGGTATTTGTGTGAGTGTAGGAGTTGTTAAGTATGTGTAACAACAGCAGAGTGTTGTTATTTATATCCAAAAAGAATGTAACCACTACGTTCTAAAGACGGGACTTCGATTCGAACTAGGTTTTGGATGACAGTGACATTGTCATTTGATTTTGACATGACAACTCATTTATACTTTAGAATACAACAATAGGTACACATAAAAATAAACGCCTAAAGCGGAAGTAGACTTACTAACCTAACGAACGAGGACGATTATCGTTATACAATATTAGACGACTTCATTTTTGACGAGGGTCGACGTTGTTTCTAAAATAATAGTTGACGTCTTACCTTGTTCCTTTTTATTTTGAATTCGGTAGATGTCCTTATTTTCAGACTTACTAATGGGGCACGCTATTGTGTTGCCAAGTCGAGAGGCCATGGCGATAAGGTTCTCTTTTGTCTAATTTTTTACGATAGGAACCTTTTAGATTTCGAGTGAGGTCTTAAGTACGTCCCTCTCTTTGCAGGTCATAAATTTTGCGTTCTAGTGTGGCCTACCTATTTACGGTCTGTCGCGGCGTAAAACTAATTTTTTTCGATTTTTAGTTTAGCATCCTCGTAGTATTGGGCCGCCAAGAAGGATATTGCGTCTTCGATGCTACGGTTTGTTTCTGTAAGGTCGTTTAGTATTTGTGTATTCTTTTTTATTTAATTCATCTGAGTTGTCAACTTCGGACAACATGGTGGACATTTCTTGTTTAAACTGCTCGAACTCATTTTCTCGTTGCCGTTTCTGCCCTTTGTGGCGTTGTGTGACGTATCGGTTATCTGGTGTTTTATAACCGACTTCAAAAAAGGAGGAGGTTCTCAATCCGTCTGTATGTTTTTTTTTATGTGTATGTTACGCGATAACTCAGTAATTTATGAACCGTTTTGAAAATGTATTTCTGTATTTGGAAGCATAACATCTAATCCTCCAACTTTACTCCACCGTCCAATCTTTGCCCAGGAAGGAAATATAACTAAGAGTACATTTATCTGAGAAAATTTATGAAGCATGTTTTTATTTGGTAATAATTTAAGTTATATTTTGTCATTCTTAGTTATAATTTGGTATTCTTAGTTATATTTCCGTCCTGGGCAAAGATTGGACGGAGGGGTAAAGTTGGAGGATTTGACGGTATACTTCCAGATTGGTCCCGTTGTCACCAAAATCCAGTTCTGATGATGGGATCTTGGAGAAACCGAGAGTTATCTTCAAATTTTATAGGCAAACTTGAAGCAATTTGGCTACTGATTTGAAGTCGGTTAAATCTTAGTTTTGAAAAGTATAAATAATCCTGACTCAGAGACTCAGAGAGTGATTTTTCTAGCTCCATGTTACCAAGCATTCATAAGTTTAAGGAAATCCCAGAAACAATTGGCAGTGCACCAATGGCGTGATTAGCGGGTGCGAATAGGTAGACCGTCCGTTGGACCAACGAGCGCACAGCTCACGTGAGATCACCAAGCGTACCAGGTACCAGGGCCGCAGCGCCGTAAGGTGGTAGGTATATTAGCACATGCAAGTTAACAGGTTTCGCCTCCTATACTCTTATATCTTATGCACTCCTATTTTCGCATTATATTTATTGTTTTCAATTTTACAATTAATTCAAAAATAAAACTGGTATGACTTCTAGGCACGTCTACACCCGAAGCATGCTATGCGAACTTAGAACTTAATGCAAATCCAGTTTCTTATTGAAAATAGTGAATAGGTGGCGAACTCTCTGAAGCTCTAGCGATTGCTAGGCTAGGCTGTCAAGGTATTTCAAAATTCGCCGTATTGTCATAAGACATCAGTAGCCTAGACAGACGGCGGTATTTAGAGTCGATGAGCCGGGGTTCAAACCCTGTGACAGACGCACTTTATGTATGTTTTGTACATTCAAAGAAAAGTTTTAAGTATCGCAGAAGAGATGGCGCCTGTATACGCAAGCATTAAATGCCTTCTCAATTTGGTCGAGTTGCCTGTCTATCTCAGTAGGTATGTATATTGTAGTCTTTGGGTGGTCCGCGGGGAAGAGTAAATATGTTAGCAAAAGCAATATCTCATTCTCAGCGTCCACTTACAATCAGTTCTACGCACACACGCGCGGCACGCTGACTGACTGATGTACCGTCGACTACCCCGACTTGCGCTTAAGTATATTGTAGCGATGCGTGTATGTGTGAGTGCGTCACATCAGACGTTTGTGCGGATTAGTTTTACTGCTTTAAACTATTTATACCTAGAGTCGGAGCTAGACGTCGTTATCTTGTCGCACTGTCATTGGTGTTTCGTAGAGCGTGAATGATTTTTTTATCGACTATATAAATATCGATAGTGTACTTAGAGTTATATATGTCACTGATAATTAGTCAACTGATAAGGAGTCACTAGGTACTATCGGGTATACATATATATGAAAAAAAAGTCTCGGGTGTAGGTACCTTAGTCAAGACTTAAGACTGTTTATCATAGTGTTTCCACAATAATTACAATACACTGTATATAACTCTCTACATCGTCAATGTTACTTTACTAAGGGTCATATAGGGGTTTTGGTGATCACAAGTTTCACATTGGGCGGCAACTGTAAATCCTGCCGCATATACATACATGCGAAGGGCGCATTGACCAGCCCCACACAGTTTCAAAAATAAATGTTTTTTAAACCTTTAATTACCGAGGTGGTTTATGAGTAGCACTAACACCGAGGTACTGTCTTACAGACGCAATATTTCAACTCGATTTAAAAAAATCCTATTGACATGCGAGTATTATCAAAGTTTTTAAACTAGTTGGGTAATTATATTAGGTAATTCAAAATGGGATAAAAAACACTGAATAACTTCAATCATGCTGACAATATTTTTTTAATTATGAGGCGACATTTTTCATATGCTAAATTTCCGGACTTGGTTCAGTCTTATTTTTTACTAAAATTATGAAGATATTATCTATAAAACATAAAATACCTTTTGATTATAAGATGTTTCATCATATTACATAAATGAAAAGCTCCAAACTTTAAACATAAAAAAACTGACATCATATGATTTAGGCATATTTTTACTGAACTAATTGGTAGTTCCTAATGATACTAACTTCCTACGGGTAATTAATAATATGTAGCGAGCAGAACCTTATACTGACAGTAAGCCTTACCTGTTTTTTTCTTAGAATTTTATATAAAAAAAAATATAGCTCAAACTTAAAAGATGACGTCACGACTAGGATACACGATAATTACTATAGAGTCACAAACACTAACACCGAGGTGACGTCCAGGAGACGTGCATATTTTTTGTACATAAACACCGTGGTGGCGTCTGTGAGACGTCGATCGCTCCGTAACCGACTCGTGCGCACTCGCCGCGGTTACGGTCTTGGCTGCGGCTAGAGGACCCCAAAAAAGGAAGCTAGCGGAAAGGATAGCTACAGACGCCACACATACGCAAAAATATTTTCGAAATGAAAGTGGTGACGTCTGTGAGACGTATACCACGGTAGTTAAAGGTTATAGGCTGCTGGTACTGGTAATTCAAAAATGGCTGCTATTATACATTCCATCTAGAAATAATAAATAGGTACCTACTTAAAATCAGCGTTCAACCAAGTATCCTTTAAAACCTTTGCAAATAACTTCCACTTACGATATTGAAGATCCCGATGTACAGTCGCCATCACATACATCGGAGCAAACAAGCACGTCACAAACATCGGAACACACCTTTTTTTTGAAGGCATTAGGGTGCATGTGCCGATATTTTTGAACACCTATAGTGTACCTATGTATGTGACGGCGACTGTACTGGTTGCAGTTGCAAATAGGTAAATCATTTATATCACTTCACCAATGAGATTATCTACTTATTTTTCATCAAGAAGTTTTCATTGAGACAGAGCAAAAATTTAAAAGGCGAAAATTCAATCGCATTGTTGCATTATATAAACATCGATATCAAGACGGTCGATAAAAAAATCATTCACGCTCTACGGAAAACCAATGACAGTGCGACAAGATAACGACGTCTAGTCGGAGCGTACACTCGACAATTCTTATTTTAATTCGACTGTACAGTCGTGGAATGAAAAAGTTGACCACCTTAAGATCTGTTTTTGCTTGCTTAGTATAAGTTACATGGAGCAAATAAAAGAGAAAATAAACGCTTCATCGTACAGAGAAATAAAAAGAAAGGCAGAATGTAGAACATGTTGGAAATTACTCCACCGACAAGAGCCTAGCTCTTAAATAAAAAGAAGTATAAGTTATCAGTATCTGCTTTATAGACCGAGTGTCGTCAGACACATTCCGTCATAATGAATGTCATTTCACTACATGGTAGTATACTACTACGTTCCCCCTATTCCCTGTAGTCTTACCGCGTAGTCTTCCCCTATTCCCTGTAGTCTTACCGCGTAGTCTTCCCCTATTCCCTGTAGTCTTACCGCGTAGTCTTACCAGTTGGACTACTGGGAATTTCCTTCCTAGTAGACTTACTGGTAGTAAGACTTCGTAGATGTAATTTTTATCCCATTAGTTTTACTCTGTTAAAATGTATAAATCATAGACCTCATACTTGTTAGACAGTAGCTTTATTAAATCTAAGAAGAAAAATAAATAAAATGCATTTTTTCCTAATGACAAACAATAACAAACTCAAAGACAATTACAGGCGAGTTCATAAAATATTTAAATATAAATATGTTTTATTTAAATAAATTTTCCTTTTTAAATAATAAATGCATGCAATTTCCTGCAATAATAATGAAAGGTGACAAAATGTACACGTATTTATGAACTCGACTGTACCCAGTAAGTAACAACTTAATTGACCTATTTCATCAACGTAACTTTTCCAAAAAATGACCAACGCTTATCTCTCCACTAATTAATTGCATTTGTGCATTCTGAATGAACCGGTCGCGTTCAATGTAAACATTGTGTCTTTTATTCAAATTCAAATTGTTTTTGACTTGGATTCTACGCACCTTTTGATACGATGCGTCAGAAATTAAAATGTTTAACAATTGGTGTAAGTTACTTTTTTTCTTACCCACATCACCTTTCAATACAAAATGCCACGATTCCAAATAATTGGTTGTGCGATGCCGTTGGCCAAATACACACATTCTCTCAATTTTGTTTTTTGTTATCCAATATCTGATCATATATTTTTTAAATGCTTTCATATTATCTTGCACATAGAAGTTTTCCATCTCATCCATTATATAACTCCAACCGTCCAGAATGTTTTCTTTAGGTAATAGTGGCAAAGATTTGCAAAGTGCAAAGCTCCTCATAGTCTGTTTTAAATTGCATAGGGTTCCAGTCCGGTATTTGGCTTTTTATTAATTGCAATAATGTAATGTATGTTTCCGTTTTTTTATCCGGGAGGAAGGCATATATAACGGGTATTATATTTGTAGTCTCCTGAGAACTACTCAAATCGCAATGTATAGTATAGAGCTGACAAAAGGGTACAGGACTTACTTCAAATGTGCCATACTGAAAAATTCCTTATTTTCCGTCAAAGCTTTCTTTGCCTCACTGGATGCAAACACTAAAATTCGTGCACCGTCATCACGATAGTAGTCCGCTAACAGAAATGAATCAAATTTAGGCGGAACCTTAATATCAGAAAAACTTTTGTGATATAATTTTTCTACTTCCAGAGTTTTATTTCGATGTCGGTAAAGTGTCGATTTTAAACTGGTGAATTCTGGTAACTTGCTAATAAGATTAATTCCAGAATTTTCGAGTGAGCCCACGGCTTTTCTGTAGACTCTGGGTATTGATACCGTGTCTGATTCAACTTGTTTTTTACAATCATTCATCTTTATGTCTATTTCGTTTTGAGCATGATCAGGACAGCACGTTACAAGATGTGGTTTACTTTTTACCACAAAATTGTTATTAATAGTAACAGACCCGACACAATTACTTTTACGGTATACCTGCTCCTGCATCTTTATAAGCCTTTTATTTATAGTACTGGTATCCATTCAGCAATAGTACCTCACCTCTTCCCCTTTTTATTACATTTATATCACACATTTCACTAAATTTAAAATAAATTACACGTATTCTTCTATTACTCGTTTGTAGTTTGATAATTATGTGACAAGATGTATATCAAGCAAATGTTTTATCTTGGGTCATAGATTCAAGTTCAATATGTAGGTTGTCTATCAATAACCTAAGTCTATGTAGACTCGTATGTAAGAGTAGGACTATTGGGAGTTTTGTTTTACTGGTAAGTCTACTGGGCACAAAATTCCCAATGGTCTTACTAGTAAGTCTATTGGGAAGGAAATTCCCAGTAGTACAACTGGTAAGACTACGCGGTAAGACTACAGGGAATAGGGGCTACGTTCACTATGAGAATTGACCTCTTTGAATACTGGAAAGGCCAGTTAAATAAAAAAACTAATACAATAAATAGCAGTGATGACATTGACAGGAAATGTTACTCACAATTATAGTTTTAATCGTTATAAGCGAAGAGGATTTAATAATTAGATGTATAAAACTTGAGACAACGTAATGGCAAGATCAAACGAATAAAAAAGTTTTAGTTCAACTTTTAATAGTCAAGGAATATTCGTCTGTAAATTTGAGCTTTGTTGTCAAACAGTTGAACATAATTTTCGATACAACACTCTCGTCTGTTACACAGTTTAAAAAGGTAACATGTGCTTGCGTAAATGAATTTATTCGAAAACTGTTCAACCTTTTCATTCCGCGACTGTACGTTCTGACAACTCGGCCTTCAATTGTCGGATGCTCGTTGGATACCAGCAACATTTTAAAGCCTGTTGCAATCGGCCGTCATACAGGACGCAACGATGCGTTAGACGGAGAAAGATTTACTTCCATCACATTCCAACGCATAACTGCGTCTTTGTCCTGCGCTATGATGGTTCATCGTGTGTGCTTTAAGAGACAACTCATTTCTTGTATTGTAGGTAAGCGATGTACAGAAAAAATAACACGTTTAAAAAATATAATTTATTGTCAGTGATTTAACATTCATAAATGTTTTACAAACATGTAAAATATGTATATAAAAATATTGGTACCTATCATATAGATTCTGAGCAAATCTTAACCAAGTGTAAATAGATATCGATAATCCATCATAAATAAAAGCAGTACAATATTTAATCGGTATAATACCATAGTATAAAGAGGGCAAAGTATGTTATCTTCATACATCGCACCTTGTACCTATGTGTGCGCTATACTATCTATACATCGCCGCACGCACACTCAAACAAAATCTCGACCCGTTTCGCACTGAGAAACGGGTCGAGATTTTGTTTGAGTTACACACATACAAGCCGCGCGCGGTGCGTTTGTATGAAGATAACATATTATGTCGGTACAATCTGTAATGGTCACTACTTTTATGCCACGTTTGCACTGATCAGCCTGGCTAGCATGATCGGGTATATGTCGCACATAAAACATACGTCATTCTCGCAGTTGGGTCAATCAACTATTATTTGTTGCTCGTTGCCATGGTTACGTCTCCTGGGTTACTCTTTAAAACTATCATTTTATGGGATTTAAATCCAATAAGCACGTGTTTCTGTTATATTGGTAAACCCATTCCATGGTGGGGCATCTCCTTAGCATGATATAGGAGTCCAATGTATAGTATTTTTTTCTAAGAAACACTGTCACTGTTGTCTCTTGGCTTACCGGGACAGAATAACAACAAGAAAAAGTTGATTGACCCAGTTACATAGTTGTTAGTAAAGGACGACTGGTTTTATGTCCGACGCAAAAGCGATCATGCCACTGTTATTTCGCGACGGCTCAATTTAAACGTTGCACTAGACGTTACATGAAAAAAATATGGAATGTCAATGATCGGAAGAGCGACTCACGTTATTTACTGGGTACACATTCACAAGATCCTTCTCTAACTTAAAAAACGTTCGATAGAGACGGAATAAAAGTATCGGCGTAAATAGGCACGGCCATTATAAAATTCAGTCTTAGTTGTAACCATAACCAGATACGAACACGTATCGTTAGAACCTTCGTTAATTAATATGCATATACACATACAAAAGTTGATAAAATTTTGAATTGCTATACCTAATTATAAAGTATATTTTAGACAACACAGTTAAATACATGGAATGTCTTATTAAATAAGTAAAACTCAACAATCAGCCAACAGTGTAAACATTAAAAAAACAACACCTTGTATTTATTACGCTTATTCCATTCGCTATAGTAAGTACCTAAGTATAAAAAACTAAGGCATTTGTTCCTTAAACTTTATTAGAATGAGTACGTGCAATGGCTCAAGTCATTTACAGCAAGAAATTAACGAATGTACTTAGTAACTATTATAATGCACAGTACAGAAACCCTTGTTTCTCGTTGCTTACCAACTTTGTTACGAGTAACTGAATTTCTACATTGTTCGTAGCTAACCTTGTTAACCGTTAACCAATGGTAATTTATTTTCCCAATAGCCTACTGTGATTCTAATCGTTTACCTACAATAAAGTCCCAGAACATTGAAACTTTTTGCTTTTTTGTCCGGTATGATCTGTCAAATTTCTGACACTTTTATTGCATTAGCAACACTAGCAGCATCAGTCTAGCTTAAGTCCTCCACACACCGCTCGCGGGCCCGCGCCCGACCCGCGCCCGCGACCGGTGTGTGGAGGCCTTTAAGGGCCATTTACATAGTACAACAACTCGCATGCAAGTTTTAATACATTGCAGGGTTTGATTGAATTCGTTGTATCACATGAGTTCTTGCACCATGTAAATGGCCCCTTAGCATGATCGCCTATATGCCCGGCATAATGTACGAGAAGAATGTACGAAATTTATTAACAATAGTACATTACATCAGAGGCCGGGAAAACACGGATTTCAGGCCAAGTAGGTATAGAGGGCCGAGCGTAGCGAGGTCGGATAGAGATACGAGGCCGGGAATCCGCTGTCACGCCGAGGCATGTATAGTGCTTTTCTCAAACATGCAATGAAATAAATAAATTAAATCCTCAAATCAAACTAATTTTCATGGCTGAATGCCGTGATGCTGTGCCACAAATAGTGGAATGAAAATTAAAAAGTTAATTTGCAGGCCTAGGCCTGAAAAGTTGTATGAAATCCCATTTCAGGCCGCCTCGAGATGCTGCGCCCGAAAAAAGTTACTTCCGAGTCTATTATAAGGAACATAAAGAGAATATTTCATTGCAAATTAGAGAAAATTATGGATTTTATAACTGAAATAAAGATTTATTATTATTATATTTAGTGTGAGAACCAAACTACGCTTGTATCGAGACTCGAGCTTCCCGGGCACTCTTAAGTTATGTCGAACATAACCCGATCAAGCTAGTCTACAATGAGAATTTGGTCGTCGTTGTTGTTCTACGTCCGTAGGAGTAACCCTAGAAACCCTACACGTGACCTCCGGGTGGTGCTAAAAGAACAACAAACTCGGCAGCTGCACTGTTCCTTCTGAACCTCGCAGCGCACACTGGAACTCTATCAGCGACATCAATACGAATACATATATGTACCAGTGTGTGACCGCCATACGATAAATAAATAAATGAGAATTAGGTAATTTTTTTTGCTATTCACTCCCCTAAGTACCTACGCGAGCTGATTCTTAACAAAGGTGGGCAACACGAAGGCCGCCCTATGCACGTCCGAGTTGTAGTACCTCAGTTTCATGGCTTGTTCCTCGTCCCTGGAGAAGGCCGTCGCGGGCGCGCGCAGGTCGGCGCGCGGGTCGAGCGCGCCGAGCACGAAGCCGATCTGTCCGGACGGGTAGGTCGGCACCGACGCGTACGCGTAAGCCGCTGAGGGGAACTGTTTTCTGCAATGGCTGAAAATAAATATATACAATATAAAAAATATATAATGTATTTTATCTATATCCAAATATCATAAACCCTCCATGATGCATTCAAGAACCGCACACCTGAATGGCTAAAGGGATTATTCCCCACCCTAAAAAAATAAGTCCCGTTTAGTAAGAGGGCTGCCTTTTAAGTTCTGTCGTTTGCAAACCTCCTGTGATTGCATAAAAAAAAACTAGTGTCATCTTAAAATATTTGAATTTAGAATTCGAAAACAAAAGAATGACTCGAAATCGGCCCAACCGTTTTAGTACAGCGTTCGTTCAAAGTTGACAAGTCAGTTGGAAATTTCGAAGGAAAATTTACGTGCGATAATTTTTTACAACTTCAAAAGGGGCTTAACGCGACTTCAGTGCTTCGAAGAGTTGACTACGGTTTTCAATGATAAAGCACCATGCCTCCGGACTGTAGAACGCTGGTATTTAGAATTTCAACGGTTGCTCTAGTCTTGGTGATAGACATCGTGAAGGTCGACCAAAAACGGCCGTAACCCAGGAGAACATTGATGCTGTACGGCAACTGATCGTCGAAGATCGCCATGCGACATACCGTGAGATAGAAGCTTCCTTAAGTATTTCACGGACCAGTGTTCACAGTATTTTGCATGATCACTTAGGCGTAAAAAAGTTGATCTCACGCTGGATACCACATTTACTCAGTAAAGACCAAAAAACGGCTCGCGTTCGATGGTGTCGTAAAACTTTGCGGCAATTCAACGGAGGAAACTCGAAACATGTTTACGACATTATCAGTGGTGACGAATCTTGGATATATGCCTACGATCCCGATTCTAAACAGCAGTCGACTGTTTGGGTGTTCCAAGATGAGCCAAAACCGACCAAAGTAATACGCTCACGGAGCACTTCGAAAAAAATGGTCGCCACGTTTGTGGCGAAAAGTGGCCACGTTGCCACCATCGTGCTCGAGGATCGTAAAACGGTTAATGCTGACTGGTATACCACTGTCTGTTTACCAGAAGTCATCGGCGAGTTTCGAAAAAATAACCCAAGACGTCGTATAAGACTGCACCACGATAATGCGAGCTCGCACACAACAATTGCGTTTTTAAAAGAGCAAAACGTCGAAATTCTGGAACACCCGCCGTACAGTCCAGACTTAAGTCCTAACGATTTTTTTACTTTTCCAAAAATCAAGCAACGACTTCGTGGTCAACGGTACCAGGCGCCTGAAGAAGCGGTTGAGGCATACAAAACGGCCATTTTGGAGACCCCGACTTCGGACTGGAATAAGTGTTTCGAAAACTGGTTCGATCGAATGAAAAAGTGTATTACTAACTGCAAGTTGTATGAGACTTTAATAACGGAGTTCGGACTCTCAGATCATAAAAGTATAATTTGTAAATTAGAAAACCATTCTTATGAAAATAAAACAAAGAGACCGGATAAACCTCATATATTATATAAAAGAATTTATAACCTACACAACCAATTAGCATATAAACAGGAATTAACCAATGTCAACTGGAACCTAGTACTCACCCATAATAACGTAAATGATAATTACAATGCTTTTGCACAATTACTCAAATATATTCTAAACGAAAAAATCCCTGTTAAACGGCTGACTATAAAAAGAAAACCTAAAAAGACTTGGCTTACAAGAGGTCTTAAGATATCATGTACACATAAAAGGCTTCTAAAAATACACACAAGTAAAACCAAAAGCCCCGTCCTGAAGGCACACTATAAACATTATACAAATGCCCTGAAAAAAGCAGTCATTAAATCAAAAAAATTGAATTATATACACGAAATTCAAAAATCAACAAATAAAACGGCAACTATGTGGAAAATTATAAATAATATAAAAAATAGAGTAAAGATAAAGAAAAATTTAAAATTAACAATTATGCCTCAAAATTTCGTTACTGAAAATCCTAATATAATAGCAAATACTTTTAACAACTTTTTTGCCTCTGTTTACGACTGCCAAGGAGACCAGGAGAGTACGCCTGATGTGTCACCACCGCGCGGACGCCCTGTTTGCTCTCCTTTTGAGAAATCGTTATATCTTCAGCCAGTCTCCGAGTTTGAAGTACTCAAAATTGTACGCGGACTTAAAAACACACATAGCACCGGAATAGACGAAATACCTACGACGTTATTGAAGTTTTGTGCTAGTGAACTGGCGCCGCCACTATGTAAGCTAATCAACCAATCTTTTAATGAGGGTGTTTTCCCCCAAGAGCTAAAAGTAACAATTATAAAACCTATACATAAAAAAGGAAATCCTCTTGATACAAATAATTATCGGCCAATAGCACTCCTCTCCACACTATCAAAAGTTTTTGAAAAATCGATGTGTAATCGGGTCTACCATTTCCTGGAAAATAATCATATATTACATGGCAACCAATATGGTTTTAGAAAAAATCGCTCCACTGCCCTCGCCGTTAGTAATTACACTCAGAACATTCTAAATACCATAAACAATAAACGAATTGCTGTTGGATTACTTTTAGATCTCACAAAAGCATATGACAAAGTCTCACACAAGATTCTGCTTAGTAAATTATATGGATCGGGAATTAGGGGCATAGCATACGACTGGTTTAGATCTTACTTAGAAAAGCGCATGCAGCTCGTTCAGGTTGAATATGTCAACCCGACGTCTAATACGTTGGATATTGTCCGATCTAACATAACTGAATTAAGGGGCTCAATTCCACAAGGAAGTGTGCTGGGGTGCCTACTTTTCTTATTATATATGAATGATCTTCCCAGAGAAATAGATGCCAATTGTACTTTATTTGCAGATGACGTGTCTATCCTTTTTGACTTTCATAATAATAACGATTTTAACGAAGTACTATCAAAAACCTTGCACCAAATCAATCACTGGATGAATGATCACAACCTTTCAATTAACATCAACAAAACTAATTTAATTCAATTCTATCCTCATCAAAGGACGCCACCGCCTCTGAAACTTGAGCTGAACAACAAAGAAATAGTACAAGTAACAAACTTTAAACTCTTAGGCATTACTTTAGACAGGCACATGAATTGGAAAACACACATTTCAATTACTAAAACAAAAATATCCCAGTTTCTATATGGGTTATTCACGCTCCGCAAAACAACAGACTTTGCCACAGCACTCTCTGCCTACTACGCCTATGCCCACTCGTGGTTCAGGTACGGCATTATTTTGTGGGGTGACAGTACAGATGCTCATGACCTATTCATAATGCAAAAAAAATGCATACGTGTACTGGTGGGCATACGAAACCGGGATAGTTGCAGGCCCTATTTTACCAAACACGGCATATTAACCTTGCCCTGTATGTATATATTGGAATTATGTATATTTGTGCGGAAGAATATTCACCTGTTCAAGGAGCAACAAAATAAAAGACTAAAACATAAACTTATATTACCTGTCCCAAATCTTAAAATATTCCGAAATAGCCCTCAATATGCAGCAGTTAAATATTATAATCATCTCCCAAACTATTTAAAGGCAGAAGAAAAAGACACAACTTACGCAAAAAAGTTAAAATCATATCTAGCAAACAAAACATATTACACAGTAGAAGATTATTTTAGTGATAGATAATAAGAGCGAAAGTATTTTTTTTGTTTTGATTTTATGATGTATACTATATTGAATTGAATTTAGATTTATATAAGCTATAGTGTGTTTTTGCTTTTCCTAATTCTGCCTACACACTAGCAAATGTAGGTAACAATTTAATAATTTAAGTTTGCTATACCCGTCCAGGGTCCATGAGACACATACATATTGTAAGAACTTTTATTTTACCATGGTGCAATAAACGATTATGATTATGATTATGATTACATATCACGGTGATTACTTTGAAAAACAATAAATACCATTTAACACTTAAATTGTCTTTAGTTTTTTCAAACGACACAACTTAAAAGGCAGCCCTCGTAGGTATACCTAAATAATGTGTGACAATCTTTTTTGTTCAAGATTTTCGCTAAAACCCTGTCGCTGGCTGAGGTGCATTATTGCACCGGCATCAAGTAATAACTAATAAGATACCATACAGTATTCGTTTCAACACGTGTGTAAACGTGAGACGGTCGAGTAGTATATTCTAGTAGGCGATACATGATATAGTACCACTACTATCACTAGTGCTGAACGCGTGCCGTATTTGAAGTATATCTTATAAAAGGTCACGGGTTCAATGACCACCAGGGACAGACTCGTAGTAATAGGTATTTGTTGAAATTTAATAAGTATCTGTTAATGAAAAGTAATCGATTCTTGAAGAATTCTGTGATATATTTAACGCCCAGTTAGCCGTCCGTAGATTCCTGGGCGAATATTCAACGTTTTTACGGCGTTTTTTTTTCGTCATTGTCGTTTCCAGGAACTACTATTAAAAGAGACGAATATCAAAGTCCGCTTTTGATGAAGACGTAAGCCAATACCGGTGCTGAGTCTTTTTTGATGTAAGCCTCCGCGGTATGTTTTACCTCTGCTGAAATAATCTTGAGCCGACAATGACGTTAGAACCGCGCGGTTCAAATGCTCGGAGATTGGCCCTCCTACGAATCTACGGACGGCTGAAGTTAAAGGTCGTTCTAGCGCTCGTTTCGCTGGCGCTGTCATTCCTCTCACGCCACGCAACTACGGGAGCTGATTCAATTAACCCGTGGTTAGAAAGTTGAATTTGCAATGTGTACTTGAAGTAGTTCTCTTGGAACAGGCTGACGGCCCCACAGGGTCACTACTGTAACACAAGGTACAGACATACCTGAGGGTGCTGGTGACGAGCTGCAGGTCGTTCCACACAGTCCCCGCCTGCGAGCACAAGAGCCCGCCCGCCCTGAGCGCGCTCTTCATCAGCCTGAAGTAGTTCTCTTGGAACAGGCTGACGGCGGGCCCCACAGGGTCACTACTGTAACACAAGGTACAGACATACCTGAGGGTGCTGGTGACGAGCTGCAGGTCGTTCCACACAGTCCCCGCCTGCGAGCACACGAGCCCGCCCGCCCTGAGCGCGCTCTTCATCAGCCTGAAGTAGTTCTCTTGGAACAGGCTGACGGCGGGCCCCACAGGGTCACTACTGTAACACAAGGTACAGACATACCTGAGGGTGCTGGTGACGAGCTGCAGGTCGTTCCACACAGTCCCCGCCTGCGAGCACACGAGCCCGCCCGCCCTGAGCGCGCTCTTCATCAGCCTGAAGTAGTTCTCTTGGAACAGGCTGACGGCCCCACAGGGTCACTACTGTAACACAAGGTACAGACATACCTGAGGGTGCTGGTGACGAGCTGCAGGTCGTTCCACACAGTCCCCGCCTGCGAGCACACGAGCCCGCCCGCCCTGAGCGCGCTCTTCATCAGCCTGAAGTAGTTCTCTTGGAACAGGCTGACGGCCCCACAGGGTCACTACTGTAACACAAGGTACAGACATACCTGAGGGTGCTGGTGACGAGCTGCAGGTCGTTCCACACAGTCCCCGCCTGCGACCACACGAGCCCGCCCGCCCTGAGCGCGCTCTTCATCAGCCTGAAGTAGTTCTCTTGGAACAGGCTGACGGCCCCACAGGGTCACTACTGTAACACAAGGTACAGACATACCTGAGTGTGCTGGTGACGAGCTGCAGGTCGTTCCACACAGTCCCCGCCTGCGAGCACACGAGCCCGCCCGCCCTGAGCGCGCTCTTCATCAGCCTGAAGTAGTTCTCTTGGAACAGGCTGACGGCCCCACAGGGTCACTACTGTAACACAAGGTACAGACATACCTGAGTGTGCTGGTGACGAGCTGCAGGTCGTTCCACACAGTCCCCGCCTGCGAGCACACGAGCCCGCCCGCCCTGAGCGCGCTCTTCATCAGCCTGAAGTAGTTCTCTTGGAACAGGCTGACGGCCCCACAGGGTCACTACTGTAACACAAGGTACGGACATACCTGAGGGTGCTGGTGACGAGCTGCAGGTCGTTCCACACAGTCCCCGCCTGCGAGCACACGAGCCCGCCCGCCCTGAGCGCGCTCTTCATCAGCCTGAAGTAGTTCTCTTGGAACAGGCTGACGGCGGGCCCCACAGGGTCACTACTGTAACACAAGGTACAGACATACCTGAGGGTGCTGGTGACGAGCTGCAGGTCGTTCCACACAGTCCCCGCCTGCGAGCACACGAGCCCGCCCGCCCTGAGCGCGCTCTTCATCAGCCTGAAGTAGTTCTCTTGGAACAGGCTGACGGCCCCACAGGGTCACTACTGTAACACAAGGTACAGACATACCTGAGTGTGCTGGTGACGAGCTGCAGGTCGTTCCACACAGTCCCCGCCTGCGAGCACACGAGCCCGCCCGCCCTGAGCGCGCTCTTCATCAGCCTGAAGTAGTTCTCTTGGAACAGGCTGACGGCCCCACAGGGTCACTACTGTAACACAAGGTACAGACATACCTGAGGGTGCTGGTGACGAGCTGCAGGTCGTTCCACACAGTCCCCGCCTGCGAGCACACGAGCCCGCCCGCCCTGAGCGCGCTCTTCATCAGCCTGAAGTAGTTCTCTTGGAACAGACTGACGGCCCCACAGGGTCACTACTGTAACACAAGGTACAGACATACCTGAGGGTGCTGGTGACGAGCTGCAGGTCGTTCCACACAGTCCCCGCCTGCGAGCACACGAGCCCGCCCGCCCTGAGCGCGCTCTTCATCAGCCTGAAGTAGTTCTCTTGGAACAGACTGACGGCCCCACAGGGTCACTACTGTAACACAAGGTACAGACATACCTGAGGGTGCTGGTGACGAGCTGCAGGTCGTTCCACACAGTCCCCGCCTGCGAGCACACGAGCCCGCCCGCCCTGAGCGCGCTCTTCATCAGCCTGAAGTAGTTCTCTTGGAACAGGCTGACGGCGGGCCCCACAGGGTCACTGCTGTCCGTGATGATGACATCGAACTCCGCGCTGTGCTGTTTCATGAACTCGAAGCCGTCGCCGACGTGCAGGGTCAGCTTCGGGCTGTCGAACCCGACGGCCATGAAGGGGAGGTACTTTTTTGATACCTCTATTACTTTTGCGTCGATTTCCACCTGGGGGAAGAATAGTTACTGTAATGGAAACCTCTGATCGGGTGAAAATGGAGAAAATACGTAGAATACGAATTTTCCCGGACATGAGACCTATCTAGATCGATTTCTCGCCCCCGTAACCACCGTCATTCCAAATTTCATCGAAATCGTTAGAGCCGTTTTCGAGAACGTGATTGCAAATATATACAAATTGTTATGTAGGGTAGATTAATAACTACGTCGGTAGTTACATATTTCCCAATAAACCAGTCTGCTATGGATCTCGGATCATTGATACATAACATTGGCGCAGCCGAGTTTAAATTAGATTTAAATTACTTTTACGCTCCGTATTAACATGCCGATCGGTAAAATAGAACCGTTTTTAGTGGAATCACAAAATTGGGACAATTACGTACGCCGCGTTAAACAATTCATTTCGTTAAATAATATTAGTGATGAACTCAAAGTGGCCACGTTGTTAACCGTAGTCGGCGGCGAGTGTTACAATTTGCTGTGTGATCTGTGTTCACCTGACCATCCGGAAGATAAAAGTTTTGAGGATTTGGTCGATTTACTTAAAAATCATTTGGAGCCTGAAAGATCAGAGATAGCCGAGAGACATATTTTTCGGCAAAGGGTTCAACGGCAGGGCGAAAGCATTCGTGTATACCTACAAGGGTTAAAACATCTGGCTAGAACCTGTAATTTCGGAACAGGCCTCGAAGAGAACTTACGTGACCAGTTCGTCTCGGGACTGATCAGCGAGGAGATGCGTTCGAGACTATTTGCCGAGAAAAACATCGACTACAAAAGGGCCGTGGAGTTGGCCAGCGCACTCGAGGCGGCGGAGCGGCACGCGAGCACGGCGGGCGCCCCGGCCGGCGGAGCGGGCGCGGGCCCCGGCGCGGGCGGTGGCGGCCGCGGTGTGCGCCCGCGAGCGCCCGGTGCCGGCGCCGGCAGCGGCGGCGGTAGCTTCAGCGGCAGCGGCACCCAGCGGGCTCCATGCGCACGTTGCGGGAAATTTACTCATCCGCCGAACAAATGTCGGTTCAAAAACTTTACGTGTGATTTATGTGGCATTAAGGGTCATTTAAAAGTTATGTGTGTTCGAAAAGGTGAGAATGGTGATTTTTTGGACAAGCGGCCGGCTAAAGGTCAGTACTTTTTAAATAAAAGTTGTGATTCGGAGGATGACGATTCCCATTTCTATAATTTGATTTCTAAAGGAAATAATGATGGACCATATTTAGCGAACTTGTTTGTGGAAGATATCAGCTGTAAGTTTGAAATTGATACCGGGAGCAAAATTTCTGCAGTGTCGAAAATATTTTATGCCAAACATTTTGTACATTTGCCCATTAATAAAAATATTTTAACGCTAAAATCATATACTGGTGATTCTATCGAGACGCTGGGTTATATTGACGTTAAAGTGCGCTGTGGAAATAATTCAGCCAAACTCAAGTTGTATGTTATCGAAAATGGTGGGCCCCCGCTCATGGGTCGCACTTGGATTAAAGATTTGAAATTAGCAATAATAAATTGTCACAATATAACTGAAAGCGACTCGATGGCACATTTGTTAAAAAAAGAGTATCCTGAGGTATTTGCGGAGGGTTTAGGTACTTGTAAATCACGTATACGGCTACATTTAACTGACGACGTGCCCGTGTTCGTGCGCGCGCGCACGCTGCCGCTGGCGCTGCGCGAGCGCGTGGAGAGCGAGCTCGAGCGCCTGCAGCGGGAGGGCGTCATTTACAAGGTTGAGCGGTCGGATTACGGAACACCCATAGTCCCCAGTCATCAAATCTAATGGTGACATCCGTATTTGCGGTGATTATAAAATCACAATAAATCCGATTTTGAAGGATTTTCATTATCCACTGCCGCGTATCGAAGAAATTTTTGCAACACTGGGAGGCGGCGAGCATTACACAAAGTTGGACTTATCTTTAACGACCGCTTTAGCCTAGTTGGTAGTGACCCTGCCTACGAAGCAAGAGGTCCTGGGTTCAAATCCCGGTAAGGGCATTTATTTGTGTGATGAGCACGAATATATGTTCCTGAGTCATGGATGTTTTCTATGTATTTAAGTATTTATTTCTCTATATAAGTATCTATATCGTCGTCTAGTACCCATAGTACAAGCTTTGCTTAGTTTGGGACTAGGTTGATTTGTGTAAGATTGTCCGCAAATATTTATTTATTTATTATTTATTTTTCTAATGCATTTTTTTTTTATTTTTTTTTTATTTATTCATAATATTTCATATTACATTCCAACAGTGTTTGCTAGAAAAAGAGTCTCAGCCGATGACAGCGATTTCTACGCATGTAGGGACATTTGTCTATCGGAGGGTTCCTTTTGGAATTAAATGCATACCAGAAAACTTCCAAAAAATTATGGAAGAGACTCTTAGTGGCTTGGCCTCAACCGCAGTGTTTGCAGACGACATTTGCATTACCGGAAAGGATAGGGCAACACATTTAACTAATTTAAGAGCTGTATTGCAAAGACTCAAAGAAAATGGACTCCGTATTAATTTCGAGAAGTGTCAATTCTTTAAAGACAGCGTGACTTACTTAGGATATAACATTGATAAGCACGGTTTACAAACAGACGAAAAAAAAATTCACGCAATCGTTGCAGCCCCTCGACCCATGAATGTCACACAGTTGAAAAGTTTTATTGGTCTGGCGAATTTTTATGCTAAATTTTGTTCCAACATGAGCGATATCCTTAAACCTTTGTATAACCTGTTAAAAAAGGACGCCGATTGGGTGTGGAGCAACGATTGCGATATAGCGTTTAACAAAATACAGAATACAGAATACAGATATTTATTGGTAAAAGTACATTTTACAAGTCATAATTTTTAAAACACAATTAAATTAAATTAAGTTAGGTACACACAGTCACACATTACGGTGCTGGATCCTTACAAAATTAAGAAAGTGTTGAGCAGCGCCCCTGTGCTGGCTCACTACGACCCGGCGCTGCCGCTGGTCCTGTCGGTGGATAGCAGCGCGTACGGGCTGGGCTGCGTGCTGGCGCAGCGCGATGCCGACGGCCGCAAGCGCCCCGTCAGCTGCGCCTCGCGCACGCTCAACGACGCCGAGCGAAACTACTCGCAGCTGGACAAGGAGGCCTTAGCTATTGTTTTTGGTGTAACTAAACACCACCAGTTCTTGTACGGGAGACGTTTCATACTACGTAGTGACCACAAACCTCTCAGTTACATTTTTGGTAAGAACAAAGGCATTCCGGTCACAGCTGCGAGTAGATTACAGCGTTACGCCGTTATGCTATCTGCATATCGGTTCAATATTGAATTTGTAACGTCTTCCCAGAATAGCCAGGATGATGCGCTGTCCCGTCTTCCTTTGCCCTCGACTATTAAGCGAGCAGAAAGAGAGGACAATGCGGGCAGTTATCTTAATTTTATTCAAAAGAGTTTTCCGCTCAGTTTTAAAGATATTAAAACTGAGACGGCTAAAGATACTATTTTGAGTAAAATAACAGGCTTCGTAATGTTCGGCTGGCCGAATATAATTACCGACGACGTTTTAAAATCGTATTTCATTCGGAAAGATAGTATACCTACATATTGATCAAGGGTGTTTACTCTGGGGATATAAAATCATAGTACCGATGTCCCTGCAAAATGAAATTTTAAAGGAAATTCACGACGGGCATCCAGGGATCGTTAAAATGAAACAAATTGCGCGCAATTATGTTTGGTGGGGTACGTTAGACGTTATTGCTTGTTTAAGAGCAATGCCTAGCTGAGCAACTTTTCAAATCTAAATTTTTTGAATATTTCTGTCGCGCTGTTGTGGGCGGCGGGGGCTGTCTATGTGTGAGCGCACGCACGCAGACGCGAGACGCGAGCACTCTCTCGCTGCGCGCCGTTCCGTTGACATCGCCCGCGAGCCGGACGGAATTTATTTAGTTCATTCCTGCGCGCCTCAAGCGTTAAGTAAGAAGTAAAGAAGTTATTCGGAACACGCTAATGCGCCACACCTCACCCGTCAAGCCTAACGAAACTAGACCTTTGCCTACGTTTAGTTACTACGAACCGCGGCGTCAAGATTTATTTGTGGGTGAACGGTGAGCTGAGGTTAAAACAAGTTACAGAATAGCGGACCTGCTGTATTTGTTTTTGGTGTTATTGCGAATTTTACTTACTGACCCAGCTTACGTCTAATGGACTCGATATCCCGCTAACTTTTGTGAGTCAGCTTTTGTTTACTGGACTTTTTATGTAATGGTAGTCTGGTAGCTACGTACAGGTTATAAAAAATATTTCCCACAGGCAACGCAAAATTAAACTCTGTTATCCGTGCCGTAAACACTTTCACAAGTACAAAGATTAACCTATCGTTAGGTATATGTAGGTAAAACCTGTCTTATTATAGTGGAAGCAACTATAAGCTCAAAATTTGTCAAAAATACTGTAGTTCTGAAACATATTGGGATGTCAACATGTAGCCCATGTAGGAAAGAGTATCAAAAAATATATATTCACGCATCTCCCGGGGGGAGCTTCACCTCCTCTCACCCCCAAAAGTGTCCTGAAACGTGGATTTTTATCATTAAAAAGAAAACCGTTAACAATACACGAAAAATCACAAAAAGTGCCCATGACCGAAATGATCCTTGATAAATTAATCATCAACTTCTCATAAATACCAAAGCAATATCTCTTATGATTGTCGCGCATTCTGCCACGAAAAGCCAATTTTATTATGATTTCTAGGTTTTTTTTTTAAAAAAAAAATAGGTGTAATTTTCTCAAAAATATGAATATTTATTGCCAAGGTATGAATGACAAAAGCAAAGGATAGAATTTTCTCTTTAAAATTAGATATAGTTTATTTATAAACTCCTGCGAATCATGTTGCTGCGCCATTTTGAAAATTCATTGTCACCTGTTGGAGGCAATCTTGATCGCAATGTATCAAAATTAGGAAAAATATTGTAGTTCTCATACCTATCTGGATGTGTAGGGAGGATATTTCGCTAAATGGTTGAATACATACAATTTTCAAAATAGCATAGAAACGTTAAATGAAGGAGTGTATAAATAAATTATACCTCATTTTAAAGAAGCGGAAAGCGGTTAAGTAAGAAAGTCTTGAGAAACTAACCATTTAGAAAAAAAAAATGCATAAATCATAAAACATGTAGACGTTTCGTGGCAAACTGCGCATAAACCACAACTGATAGCGCTTTGGTATGTATTAGACATTGACGATTAATTTATCAAGGATAATTTCGGTCATGGACACTTTTTGTGTATATTTTATGGTTTTTCTTAAAATTAGTAATAACCGCGTCTTGGGACACTTGTTTGGGTGAGGGGGGTGAAGGTATCCCCGGAGGGGTGCGGAGAGTGAATTCAATTTAATACTCTGTCCCTCCCTACACATCCCAATAGGTTTCAGAGGGGTAATCACGTAACGTTCCGAACGCGCGTCGGTACAATTTAACTGCCAATTTTCCATATAAAAAGTGACATTTGACGTGACGATTGTGACGTGATCGACCCACAGAACTACAATATTTTTCAACATTTTCCATACATTGCGATCTAGCTTGCCTGTATTATGTTATCATCATCATCACCATCCTGGCCGATTTCGTCCACGGCGACTGGAAATATGGCTAATTGGAGCGTCGTTCGTGAGCTCTCAGGTGACTGATGTATAACCTATCTTTGCAGAGAATGTGCGACCACATTCCCTACAGGTCATCGATAATTTTTCACCACTAGCGTATCGATAAAATTTGTCAACGACAGTTGCCCATCACTATTCCTTCTGTATACGTATATTTAGAAACTGCCTCCGCCTCCAAGTCGTGCGATAAGGACAACTGCAGCTCGGACTAAAATTCCCACCCAAAAAACACAAAAATCGAGGTTTCGCTCTCGACTGTTTCCTCCCCCGAAACGCAACCAATCATTATTATAAAATTTTGGAAACTGAAATAGGAAGAAATAATCTATGCCGCTACGTTTTGATTTTTCGATATTTGTTGTCATGTTTGTATACTGCGCCTTTTTTTGCAGCGAATTCAATAAAGCCGTTTTTGCGATTTTCGAGGCGCTGTAAGATTCTTTAAAATAAAAATATCCAAAAAAGCAAAACGTAGCGGCCAGTATTCAATTGTTTATTTATTTATTTACTCATTTATACCTTCACTTCAAAATACTCATGATCACACACGCACTCTCAGACTCTCACACACACTCACGCTCACACATTACACTGACAGAACTAAAATTATTGTAGCTTTGTAATTTGTAAAACATTTATTCTATACTTGTCTCTTATTTAATATCGTATGCTTGCTGTTCTACTGGGTCCCGTAACACAGGGAATCCTAGCTCGGGACCCAATGACTTTGTATCCTAGTGTATCATGTTTTTGTCGAATAAATATTTATATATATATATATATATTTCTATATATAGATATTGATGATATTGATCTTATTTGAAAAAATCATTGCTCTAGGTTCAACAACCAGGGAGGAAACAGTCGAGAGCGTTTGTATGGGAAAATCACAGATAGGCATTCCTCTTAATAGTATAGGATAAATATACCAACTAGTCGGGAAAGCCGACTATCCAGCCACGTTTCTAGTTGGCGACTATAGTCGGCCACCGCAGCGCCGACTAGTCGGTAAGCGGGCAAAATCCATAGTCGGCCCTTTCGTATACATCTCCATCTTCGTCGTATATTTAAATTTGGAACCCGTTTTAGGGTTCCGTACTTCAAAAGGAAAAAACGGAACCCGTATAGGATCACTTTGTTGTCCGTCTGTCTGTCAAGACCTTTTATCTAGGGAACGCGTGGAGGTATCGAGTTGAAATTAATACCATATACTTAGGTACTAAAGTCCCTTGAAGCTGTGAAAAAAACAAACTTCTAAGTTAACGTCAAAAACGCCCGTACGGCCGTTTATGCCGCAAAAAAGTTATATTTCGACACTTTCAACGGAATCAAAATTTATAGGGTAATTTCCGTTGACCTAAAACTATGATATTTGGCAAGTAATGTCGTCTTATACTACAAGTACAAGGAAAAATCTGAAAACTTTTAATTTGTAACCCTCGGTGTGCGAGTCCCCACTCACACTACTCCGTTTTGGTCTTTCATAGGATTTGTTTCTACTTTATTTAGTATGCTACCTAGGACTTACGAAGCAGGAATACTTGTTTGTATTGTACGTCATAAAATTTAATTACAACAATTAAATAAGGCACTTCTGTCACAGAATAGTATAATAGTATTACATATTTCTGTCTCAAATGCTTACAAAAAAGAACCATAATCCTAGCAGCATGAACTTAACCTTCTGGAAAGGTATAGCAGCATATAGAAGCGTGCGCGTTTACATACACGCTTTACATACCCCGTCGCCATAAGATGATAAATTATTATCATCATTTTAAGATCTCCATATTTTGGAGTCACATTAAAAACTTGATACCACTTGAAACCTGATAGTGGGACAGTCAGTCCTGTGGCTGATAATAACGGCTGATAACAGCCGACCTCCCAAATACAAAGTTCAGATAGCAAACATTTAACCGTGTAAGCATATACACACACTAATAGTGTCTACGCATTATAAACGACTGTTTAAATTCCTTATCTTAAGAATTTTTGTTATGTTAACATAGTTTTTATGTATTAATGAACCTCCAGCCTAGCTAGCACACTAGGTTTTATGTCGGCGAAAATGTACTGAAACGTCACGTAAAATGCGACATAAAGCCTAGTGTGCTAGCCCCCCTGGTCTTTTGATTTATGTCTATTGGTACTCTTTGTGTGCCCTTTATATTTTTGTTTATGTGACTGTGTTCTAAATAAATAAAAAAAAAATAAAAAAAAATTACATGAACAGTTTATAACTTATGAGTCTAATGACAAAGTTATTGAAAATCTATTAAAACATGCTGGTTCACTCGCGCTCACGCGTAACTAAATGTGCAAGAGCGCGACGCATGATAAACAATTGGGATGTGTCTCGCATAGGCTAAATAAAAGCCCTACTGTTTATTTACATTTGTGCAGGCAAAAAGTAACCTTATCCCACACTGTTAGGGCTCAATTTGGAATTGTCAGTCAGAATGCATTCATTTCAATAGGTAATGGGGTTGTAAACAGGAGTCATTGTATTGTTATCGAATGACATAATGACGATAAGTATCATTAACACTGCATATTTTATCATATTATGCATTTTATGACTACAGGCAGTTTGTAAGTTAATAAAATGATAAGATTGATAAGAACAAGCAGAAAATTATTATGAATAGTAACCTGGCAAACAGAATCTAAATAAAAAATAAATAAATAGCCTTTTATTCCAAATTTTTTACAGTTTTGACATTTACAGCTTTGATTGAGTATGTTTTTGTAATCTTGTTTGTTGGTTTCCCTAGCAGCATAGGTCTCCTCTATCAGTCTCCTTTTCTTTCTAGTGTTTAGGGTTGAGATGTAGGTGACATCTCTTCTGCTTTGTTCTAGGGGGCTATGTCTATCTCCCCACTGGGACCGGCCTGGTTGGGGATCTTGACAAATAGAATCTACTGTTATTAAAATAGTGCATGCATATTTAGTAGCATGAATATTTTTGCATAGCATTAAATATTTATAGGAAGTGGTGGCTTCACTTAAACTTACCCAGAAGATACTTTACTACTGTTTCAACTAGTTAAAAATTGTTTATAAACTAAATTAGAATTAAAGAAGAAATTAAATTTCTTCACATACAAAGTGTGTCCACAGCCTTAGTGATTAAACAATGTTTGAGGTGCATTGTTGTAGATATAATCAGAAATAGAACATACCTGAACAATTTGTTTAACTTTGGGATGCTTGGCTACTTCCCTGGCGACCCCACCATCGCCTCCTCCTACTATGAGCACTTTCTCAGGGTTTTTGTGGCAGCAAAGAGGCAGGAAAGATATCATTTCCTGAAATAAAATACATATTACTTAAAAATATGGTTCGGTACTTACTTTTCAACTAACTTCCAAAACCACATAGAATATTCTCAATTCAACTGTTTATTTTTAATTTACAACTAAATATGGTTTTTTAGGGTTCTGTATTAAGAGTAAAACAGGACTCTATTACTAAGACTTCGCTGTCAGTCTGTCTATCTGTCACCAGGCTGTATCTCACTGATACCGTGATAGTTCCAGTTGAAATTTTCACAGATAATGTATTTCTGTTGCCGCTATAACAACAAATACTAAAACAGAATAAAATAAATATTTTTATTGATAATGGTACGGAACCCTTCGTGCGCGAGTCCGACTCGCACTTGGCCGTTTTTTTTAAAAGCTTTGTGTACTTATGTTTTTGTACCATAACCGTAAGAGGTAACAATTTAAAAATAGGATACACAAATTCATAAATTACCTGATAAGAGAATTCATCTTTCTCAGTACACTGTATGATTCCATCCAGCACCAAAACTTTCCCCAGACTTGCAGTATCAAAAACCTGGACATGCTGGTAATCCGACCTCTCGTCATGGAGCACCTCCTTCACTTCGAAGGAGAACGTGCCTCCGGGCCACAGTTCACACGCCTCCGTAAACCAGTTCTTTTTAAAGGAGTCCATTGCGAGTTTCTGAATTAAATTCTGGAAATAATTACCATAACACATATTAACATTACATATAAAACGACTTTACCAACTGGCTGGCGCGATTTAAGGTAATTTACTTGAATTACTTGGCATAAAAAGAGTGTATTAATTAACAGGTTATAAAAAGTTTTTAATTTTATTCCAACCAGTACTTAATGAAGTTGAGAAACAATTCTTTTTAAAATGGGTACTCACTTTCCCACGTGAGGATGAAAATGAATCACAGTAATTAGTAAAATAACTTAAATTAGAAACTCATGAAGGGTCTGAATGCGTTAAAACTGCACTAAAAGTTAAATGAGACTGCGATTACTACGACCAACTTCGTATGTGTACCTTCACCCACCCACTGATTGACACTTGACAGTGACAGTGACAACTTACTAAAAGTTGCCAGCCGTAGATAGAGGATATATAGATAGCGTCCTAGCGTATACCCAAAAGGGACGATGGCGAAGAGCGTATAATAGTGTTGTGGATAACGCTCATTTCGAGGCTTATAGACTCGAGCCTTAAAGACTCCTGAGGCTTAAAGACTCGATGCTGTTTAAAAACCGTGATGGTTTATTTTACGCATATAAATGCAAAATATTGACTTTTCGTCACTTGAGTCTTTAAGCCTCGGGAGTCTTTAGGGTTCGAGTCTTTAAGCCTCGAAACGAGCGTCATCCACAACACTAGCGTATAACCATACTAAATTCAGAAGTATCAGAAGCTAATACACTCTTGACGCTAATGTCATTTATAATTTAGACGTATTATAAGTTATAAGAATAAGAATAACTTTATTGCTTTCATGTTGGCATGGTGGTCTTACAAAATTTACAGTACAACATGGGACCCTGTAAGGGTATTGCAAGTCTTACAATCTAGAACTTAAAACTAAAGTAATATACCTAGTACTAGTAGGAGGTAACAAAAGTGTTAAATCTAAAAATAATACGCCTAGGTAACACACGTTATATAAGATAAATCTCTATTTCAATCTTATCTTCAACACTATTTATAATATTTATTTAAGTCAAAGAATTCTTGTAATGAATAGAAACTATTACATGCTAAGTATTTTTTCAGATTCTCAACAAATTTTGTGTATTTCTTCACTAATATCTTTAGGAAGATTATTATATATTCTTATTGTGGTTATATGGGGGCTCTTGTTACTCATTTGCAAGTTACTAGTAGGTAAGGCTATTCTATTTTGATGTCGCAGGGTCATGCTGCTTGTGTGATGATCTTTGGCTTTTGTATATAAATAAGGATGCTAACGTACAAATTTACAGACTTCTAAAATGTATAGGGATGGTAAAGTTAAGATGTTAAATTCCTTAAAGTAAGGTCTGCAACTATCATTATATCGGTGACGTCATGGTGGTGTCAGTTTCAGTACGGTTTCAGTACAAATTTTGACAGGTGTGGTGGCAAACAAAAAATTCGTATACGCGATGAGGGACAGAAAATATGACACTGTATCTCGTTCCCACTTGCGATATCGCCTATGCATACATCTTTGTCACTCATGTTTGTATGTGTGGATGACTCCCTCTATCTATTCTACCTCTATGTTACCAGCTGACCCAAGCAGCAACTGTCACTGTTCTTACCGTTTAAGACACATATTAAAACGATTTAAGATTTATATTATTTGTATAAAATTATTATTTTCGCAGTTTAATCACTTTCATCAGTCAATGAGTATCTGAAGCAAGTGTCTCAAACACATCGCTGTCATCGCTCATTTTGTTTTGTTTTGATCGAAGATCGAATCACCATAAGATATTATTGTTTTGTTTCATAGTAGTTATTCTATTGTTTTTATTATGAATTAAACAAAATGAGTGCAATATCTTACGAAGATTATATAAATGCAGCCAAAGAGTTTGTGAACATATCGGACAGATTAAACGATGGATGGAAACTGGTCCTAAAACAAGAAGATAAAAGCAAAACACATCTAAGGAAAGAGAGTTTTGTAATTTGTGAAGGATCTACCCTTTTAAAAACTGAATATGTAATATTTTACAGTCATAGTTACGGCGTGCCAGCATTCAGTTTCAATATATGGGATTCATCTGGAGTTCTGTTAACTTTAGAGAAAATTAGGCAGATGTCGTTTATAAGGTACAATATAATTTATTTTATTAAAAATGTGTCTACCAAGTCTCTTAAAAAATATTAAAACATTCTTATGCTGTTTAAAACATTATTATTTAAGTTTAATCTTGTGTGAATAACTATTTCATAACATTCCTGTTTCAGCATCAATGAAAAGGACTTCTACTCAGTAATAACCCAGCAGGAGCATCCTATATTTTTCCATCCCTACTTCATGATGCATCCCTGCCATACGGAGCAGCTGCTCTCTGTATTCAAGAATAAATCCCGGAACATTATTGTGACATTCCTTGGTTTAATAACTCCTTTGATAAAATTAAATTTGCCTTTAGAATATGGTTTGTGAAATTTATATTTTATTGGTTTTATTACATTGTGTACTTACCCGAGAAAGGTTTCTTGTGACATAAATAATAATAATAATAAATAGTTTAATAATGAATAACAATGAAATTAACAAACACATCTGACACATAAATTAGTAGCTTTGTCTGCCAAAACACTGCACTGAGGTTTTTGTACATACAAAAGAGGGAAAAGATGTGTGCGAGGAATGTGTTACGAGGCGGCATCTGGCTGACGAACGCGAGCGAAGTCCTGTCTCTTATTTATATTCTCTTTGCCCTCGCATTTGAGCCGCCGGTACCAAGCGCTATGACCATCATTTTCCTTTTCTTCATTACGTAATTAGACACCTGAAGGGTTGCCATGCCATACCTGGTACAAATACATTAAAAATTTGTCTCAGTATCTCCCAGTCTATATCTACTCAAAATCATGTATGGTGGGTGGCTAGAGGACATACATATTTTACACTTGATTTTCATTACATATTTTGCTGTGGGTGCAAAAATTAAAACACTTGCCGAGTCTAAAATGTAATTTATTTCCAGTATACTACTTCTGCCGACATAATGTAACAACCAATCACATATTTCGGAACAAAGTTCATTATAAATGTTACTAGACAAACATGTCAATCTATTTTCTGTTGAAGTGTTACATTTGCAATCAAAAACTTTCGCAATCATAACCATTTGCCACCAATATTGCTTTGAACTCGATCAATTTAATAAAAAAACAAGGATGAGATATGAAGTTTTAAAAAGCAAGTGAGTTGATGATGAATGCTGAAACCGTCTTGACAACCCTACTTGGTTGATACCCGGCTTTTCTGTATATATAATAAAGTGTGGTGAAGTTAGCGGCGGATCACACATATAAATGAATGGCGAAAATGCTGACAACCCCGTAGTTTTTATTTCGGGCTGTCTATGTAGTCCGCAGTAAGCTCGATTCTCCATACAAACGTAGTTACGCTCTCATTTTAAAACAACTAGCTAGGTAGTTTGCTCTGAAGCTTTGTACTTTTAATAAGTTAAGTATCATTCAGGTCTGTAATTAGTTAATGCAGCTTCAGATACCATAGTAAAAAAAATACAGCTAATTTAAGTTTTTTATACAAAACGTGTTTTTGCTGTATTTCGTTTGTTTAGTAAACTGGAGCCATATAAATATTTGTATTAACATAGTTCTATAAGTTTTTATTGTTACTAACATGATATGGACATAGTCTGAAATAAATAATTTGAATTAAATTGAATTGAATAACCTAATTGACAACATTTCATAACTTTTAGCCCTTAGTTCGATTAGCTCATTGTATTCTAATCGAAAAGAGGAACACGCTGGTAGTTTTATATTTCCAGTATTATTTACGTTAAAATTTTAACAATTTTTTTAAAATGCATTCATAGCAAATCTAATTCTACTGCAGAATAGGCACCTTGTTTTAGTCCCGTTTCGACGAAAACGTTTAAAAAGTTTAAATGTCATTTTCGGGTTACATTGACGCCATCTTGACAATGTTTGTTTTAATTTGGTATATGTAAACAAGACTAAAGCAAGGTGCCCATTCTGCAGTAGAATTGGATTTGCTATGAGTGCATTTTTAAAAATTAATAAATAATACTGGAAATATAAAACTACCAGCGTGTTCCTCTTTTCGAGTAGAATACAAGGAACTAGTCAAATCATGGACTTAGAATTATGAAATGTTGTCAATTACAGACCTAGATAGACCTCATGTCATTGTATATGCAAGGTTTTCGTTAGAATCCAACGCGTAGTTTTGAAATGTGTGTGTGAGTCCGTTTGCATGGGAAGGTGACAGGTCGCTGCACACTCTCAGCTTGTCCGTTAGCGCGGGGCGTCGCGCTTGGCGCCCGACAGCAACACGTACGGCGAGCGCGTCTCCTTCTGCTTGTCCTGCAACATCTGCAGCGTGCCCAGCGGGGTGTCGGTGGAGCTCATCTTCTTCATCAGCTGTTCAACAAAATTATGTGGGTTAGCATCCATATTTCAAAAGCGAGACATCAATCCCATGAGGCGTTCATCATCATCATATCAGCCAAAAGACGTCCAATGCTGGACATAGGCCTCCCCCAAAGAGTGCCATGAGGCGTTAACTTTCATATTTTATGAAGGATAGTTTGAAATAAGAATAAGAATAATTTATTGAAAAACCTTACTGCTAATTTTAACTAAGTGCTTGCGTCTTAATACATAGTAGGTACATACATTAGATATTACATTTTGACCTATTACGTCTGAACTAGGATGATCCTGTGTCTCAGACAAAGATAAAAAACACAAACTAATAATATTATCGTACATTTAGAAACAATTGGCATATAGAACATAGTAACTTATATATATTTAAATTAAACAAATTAAGTATATACATATCAAAATCGTCTATTAAAATTACGTTAGGTATACATATGAATATTTTGTGTTTATTTATGCATGGCGTTATGACATTTAATGTTTTCTATTGTTATTATTATTATTTTTTCATAAATAATATGAAATGTTCCCATAACATCTGTGAAGATAGTATCCGAAAGTGACTCATCCTGGACTATTTCTAGAAGTGTCCAGGAAAACGCAAAAGTGCCCAGTAAGTAAGTATGAAATCCCAATACCATTTTTTTTTTCAAAGATAAGCTAAGGAGGTTGTTGACAGTTAAGGGCCTTTAATAAAAAGGAGGTACCACAGAGGTTGACGTGTCCGAATTGCACTTGTATTACACGATGTAAAATGGCGGAAGATTCTGTTCAATCGTGTTTTTTATTATTTTGATGCTAAGTAGGAATTAGGAATTCGATACTTACTGTAAAAAAAGAAGAATAAAATAAAATATTCACAATAAACATAAAACTAATACGAAATTTATGTATTTATTCTACTGGGGTTGTGGCATAATATCAGTATCTTAAACACCATAGAGCAATTAAAACAAAGTTGCACTGGTATTTTGGCGGGATTGACCTCATTGAAATAAAATTGTTAAAAATGAGTACTGATGAATCAGATTGCATGAAAACAGATTTCTATTTAAAGGCGAGGCGAAATTGGTGATTAAAAATTTACTTTTAACTACCTAGTACGTATGTCCAACCAAGGAGAGATAATTGCACAATTTTGAAAAATTCATGAAGTGGAAAGCTGAACATTAAACTACTTACAAGTTGGTCACAAAATGTATTTATTTTTGAGAAAAGCACTATACATGCTTCGACCATAAGTGTGCCATCCTGGGGACCGATTTTTGACTTTCGAGCGCTCGACTCTTTCACTCGAAAACGGTCTTAAAAGATGAAATTCTATTTTAAAATAGACATAGAAAATTTAAAAACGAGTGTTATCCACCACTCGTAATTAATTCGATCGGTAGAAAGTAAGTGCCTGCAATTTTGACACTAGAATCGTATTTACTTTTATTAAATTTTCGAGCGCTCGAAAGTCAAAAATCGGTCCCCTGGCCTCGTATTATAGCCGGACCTCGCCTTCGGCTTGGCCGGCTAAATCATACTCGTCCAGGATAGCTTACTTACTGGTCTCTGCAGTAATGTACTATTGTTGAATTTGATTATGTATTAAGTTGTTGTTGACATTGTAAATGCTTCTTACCTGTGTATAATATCAATCTAAATAGTGTATCATATTTGTATATATTCTTAGGTTTAAGGCATGACATTCAAACACAATGTAATTTGTTATTGAATAAATAAATTAAAATATTTTCTTCATGACGAGATTTTGAGTAAGGGCTCTGCAGAGGCCCTAATCTGAGGCTCTAGTATACGTTTTATCGATACAATACGTTTTCGAACGCGTTTGCGTTTAGTTTCAATTTGTATGGCGACACGTAGTTCCTAATAGTTACCACCAGAGGCGCTGTTCGCGTTGCCATACTAATTGAAACTAAACGCAAACGCGTTCGAAAACGTATTGTAACGATAAAACTTATACTAGAGCCTCTGTCTCTATTCCTTGCTTTTCACACAACGAATCAATAAAGGTCCGGCAACGCACTCGTGATTGCTTTAGAGTCGCCAGCAAGTTTTTGACGACCGGTTAGCCTAGTGCAGTGTTTTTCAACCTGTGGGTCGCGACCCCCAGGGGGTCGCGGCTGCTTGGATTCTTACTCTGGGGGGGTCGCGCCATGAAAAATTGTTGAAAAACACTGGCCTAGTGGGTCGTGACGCTGCCTACGAAGCTGAAGGTCCTGGGTTCGAATCCTGGTAAGGGCAAATATTTGTGTGATGAGCACGAATATTTGTTTCTGAGTCTTGGATGTTTTTTATGTATTTCAATATTTATATCCATTAAATATATCGTAACACAAGCCTTATTGAGCTTACTATGGAACTAGTTCGATTTGTGTAAAAACTTGTGACAAAAAAAAAATCATCCATAGGATCACAATAGATAAGCGATGGTCGCAGTGATACGAGGGCTGCCTTTTAAGTTGTGTCGTTTGGAAAAACTAAAGACAATTTAAGTGTTAAATGGTATTTATTGTTTTTCAAAGTAATCACCGTGATATGTAATACACTTTTTCATTCGATCGAACCAGTTTTCGAAACACTTATTCCAGTCCGAAGTCGGGGTCTCCAAAATGGCCGTTTTGTATGCCTCAAACGCTTCTTCAGGCGCCTGGTACCGTTGACCACGAAGTCGTTGCTTGATTTTTGGAAAAGTAAAAAAATCGTTAGGGCTTAAGTCTGGACTGTACGGCGGGTGTTCCAGAATTTCGACGTTTTGCTCTTTTAAAAACGCAATTGTTTGCCGGGCGGTGTGCGAGCTCGCATTATCGTGGTGCAGTCTTATACGACGTCTTGGGTTATTTTTTCGAAACTCGCTGATGACTTCTGGTAAACAGACAGTGGTATACCAGTCAGCATTAACCGTTTTACGATCCTCGAGCACGATGGTGGCAACGTGGCCACTTTTCGCCACAAACGTGGCGACCATTTTTTTCGAAGTGCTCCGTGAGCGTATTACTTTGATCGGTTTTGGCTCATCTTGGAACACCCAAACAGTCGACTGCTGTTTAGAATCGGGATCGTAGGCATATATCCAAGATTCGTCACCACTGATAATGTCGTAAACATGTTTCGAGTTTCCTCGGTTGAATTGCCGCAGAGTTTTACGACACCATCGAACGCGAGCCGTTTTTTGGTCTTCACTGAGTAAATGTGGTATCCAGCGTGAGATCAACTTTTTTACGCCTAAGTGATCATGCAAAATACTGTGAACACTGGTCCCTGAAATACTTAAGGAAGCTTCTATCTCACGGTATGTCGCATGGCGATCTTCGACGATCAGTTGCCGTACAGCATCAATGTTACTATACAATGGATCAAGGGGCACAGTGGCTCAAGAGGAAACGATGCAGCGGATGAACTGGCCAGGAAAGGCTCAGAAACAACGGCATACGGACCGGAGCCAATCTTGCCCCTGCCACAAAGCTACATATACAATCAACTGGACCAACACACTAAATACCTACACCAAAGATACTGGGAGGAGATGGACACATGCAGACAGACCAAAGAGATTCTGTCGAAACGCGACTACAAACTCACAACCACACTACTAAGGACACATAGAAACCAACTGCGCAAGATAGTGGGTATAATAACAGGACACAACACCTTGAACAGACACCTCTATAACTTAGGTATCACAGACAGCCCCATGTGCAGAGCGTGCATGGAGGCAGAAGAAACGACTAAACATATACTACTGGACTGCAAGGAGGTAGAAGTATACAGAATGAAGCACCTAGGTTCTCCAAACACACTACGGGACGCAGTCAGCAACACCAAGGCACTCACCAACTTTCTAGACGAGCTGGGGTGGTTAGAGTAGCGCCACACCGCCGTTTCACGCAAAATAGGCACAATGGATGTCGACTTGCGGAAAACGCCCAGTATAACTAACTAACTAGCATCAATGTTCTCCTGGGTTACGGCTGTTTTTGGACGACCTTCACGATGTCTATCACCAAGACTAGAGCAACCGTTGAAATTCTAAATACCAGCGTTCTACAGTCCGGAGGCATGGTGCTTTATCATTGAAAACCGTAGTCAACTCTTCGAAGCACTGAAGTCGCGTTAAGCCCCTTTTGAAGTTGTAAAAAATTATCGCACGTAAATTTTCCTTAGAAAATTCCATTTACACAACTGACTTGTCAATTTTGAACGAACGCTGTACTAAAACGGTTGGGCCGATTTCGAGTCATTCTTTTGTTTTCGAATTCTAAATTCAAATATTTTAAGATGTAGTTTTTTTTTATGCAATCACGGGAGGTTTGCAAACGACAAAACTTAAAAGGCATTTGGAATAAATAAATAAATTCATTCAAGTCGTAATTTTAAAATGTTTCAATTTTAAAATTTTAAATTAGCCATATTACACCGTGTCCAATAAGTTCGCATACAGTTTCAAACTCTCATTAAAACAAAGTGTTAATAACAATTGCAATAAAAACTATATTTCATGAAAGATATTCTTATATACAATATTCACAAAAAATGTTTTGGGATAACCTTTAACCTTCATCACCAGCTTCAAACGTTTTTCGAATCCGTCGCACGCGGCACGCACTGCCTCCATCGGTATTTCGTCCCAAATTTGTACGATAACTTTTTTGAAATGCTCCAAATTCTTTATTTTGTAGTTATTAAGTTTCGAGAGCATATATGACCATACAAAAAAGTCCAGTACATTTAAATCCGGAGAACTCGGGGGCCATTAATTTTTTGGCAAGAAATCCGTTAAATTGGCCTGACACCACGCTTGAACTGCGTTTGCCGTGTGGGATGGAGCTCCGTCTTGTTGGAAACAATAGTAATCGTTTCCATACAACATTTTTAAGTTTGGAGCAACATTTTTTTCCAAAACTTCTGTTTTATAGTAATCAGCATTGATCTTTACCCCTTTGTCTATAAATACCAAAGGAAGTTTACCCCGCTCACAAACTGCTCCCCAAACCATCACTGATGGTGCACTCTGGAATATTCCTCTGATTATCTGGAATATCTTGGATGTTAGCTGCCCACAAATGATCATTTTGAACATTGAGAGGTTGCTCTAATACGAAGAGATTTTCGTCCGAAAAAACTAATTCATCCCCCGCGTGCCAGGAAAGTATAGTGTTTGATCGACCTAATCTTTTTTTTGTTATAGCTTCGGAAATGCCGTGTACTTTTCTTTTCTTGTAAGCGTGACACCCGAGGTCTGCTCTCAAAATTTTGTGTACTGATCCTCTTGAAATATTTAAGTCTGCAGCAAATTTTCGGATCGGACGGTGTTTTTTCCGGCGGAGACGCTCTCTCACGAGTTTCACGACCCTATCCGTTCTTGCTGAACGCGGGCGACCAGATCCCTTTCGGTTTTCTAATGTGGAGGTCTCCTTGTATTGTATCTTCTAATTGTAGTATAAACTAGGTTACGCTTAATTTCAATAGGTTTCAACGCCGCAAATATTGCACTCACGCTATCGCCCTTAAGAAATTTTGAGATAATAGGTTCCCGGAATTGCTTCATCATGGATTTAAAGTTAACGACGCTAGATAAATATTTTTTAAATATTGTTATTTGTTCATGACAATATAAATTTCAAATTATAATGACAAAACTGTCTGAAAGTTGTCTATTTTTTTCAAACCAGTGCTAGGAAAAGTGTATTCGAAGTTATTTGACACGGTGTATATTTGCGTTACGTATATATTTTTCCTTTTTATTGTCATGTGTGTGGTCTTGTCCATAATATTACGTCATCATTTATTGTCGATTCTTGACCCCCCCCCCTCCCCCCCTGACCGTATTCTTGATGAAGCATTCACCTCTTTCTAACAAAAAAATTACTGTTCTGTCTGTAGGAAAATATTACGTTTTTGAGATATATCCCAAAATTTGCTCATAATCTGAGCACATGGCTAAACAGCATCACTACAATATTCGTTCAAGATATTATTTCCGAAAAGCATCACGAATGATTATGCGAATGAAGAAGTTATTCGCGAATAAATTATTCGTGAAATAATTTATTCGAGAATAAATATTGGAGAATAATTATTCGAGATATTTAGACATATAATTCTAAGTTGCTTCCTACTGGTTTTCCAGAGTTTTCTGGTCCAGACCGACTCCACACCTTAGAGTGCTAAGGCACTAGCCACGAGTGGAATATTGAGGCTGGCTTAAGAGCTGTTTGTGTTTGGTTTTGGCATAAAAGGCTTTAAAGGCCGATATTATGGTTCCCTGCGAGAGTCCCACAAACGGTTGTGATTTGTAGAGCCCCCTCTTGTAAGCTCATCAGCTCTTTCATTGCCGATGAAGCCCTCGTGCCGTGGAAAGGGCCCTAAGTTGGGTAATGTGTTTTGTAATGTTTGTGAAAGAACGCTCACCCCCTCCTGCACCTGCTTCTTGATCCGCTTCTCCTGCTTGTTCTTGCCGGGCCCCTTGCCGTGGAACTTGTGCGAGAGGTAGCGGAAGGCCTCCTTGGGCGCCAGCGGGCGGCCGTCGTCGTCCGCGTACTCCAGCTTGATGCGCGGCCGGAAGGAAGACTTCTCGCGGAACTCGGTCAGCGGCCCGCAGAAGCCGCGCTCGCGGCGCCCGTGCTTGTCGTCGTCGCTGCAATATCAATAACGGTCATTCATATTATCTACTTCACTTAACAAATGAGTTTCTGTTTAAAAATATATAAATATGGGACAAGTTTTTATTACGGACAAGAACGCTAAGCCCGCTGCCCGCCACGCCGCACACTTCAGTAGCTGTCTTTAATATAAGTAAACTGACCCGACGGTCTTGTCCTCGATAGAATAATGGCGGGCTTGCAGCAGATGTGCCAGAGCCGACCTGGGCGCGGGCGCGGGCCCGGCGCGCTCCAGGTAGCCCTTGCTGAGCGCCAGCTGCAGCGCGCCCGCCACGCCGCAGCCCAGCGCGGGCTCAGCAGCCAGCGCGGAGCCGCGCGCCAGCAGGTCGGCCGGCGCCTCGTCCGCGATGTCCACGCGGCTCCAGGCGCCCGAGTTGGCGGAGCTCTCGGGCTCGGTCTCCATCTCCTCGCGCTCGTAGTCCTGCAAAATGATAAAGATTTAATACGATCGAGTCTTAGGACCGTTATAGCAAACCGCAGTAAAAAATGTTTTGTCCCTTTTCTCAAACGGAAATGTCAAAGTGTCAGATGTAGACAAAACTAATTTTATCGACATTTTAGCTTAAATAGGTTGAAAAACGTTCCTGTTCCGGCGCGGGCTCCTCCTTCACCTGCTCCAGGATCTGTTCCACCTTGGAACATACACTTACAATGATCTCCTGCGTGTGGTCGCGGTTGCCGGCCTGCCCGTAGGTGGGTATGTCCCCGAGCGTGCGGCAGAACTCTGCACACGCGTCCAGCACCATGGCACCGTCGCCCGGCGCCTGTTCCAGCACGGGCTCCTCCTTCACCTGCTCCAGGATCTGTTCCACCTTGGAACGACACAGATTGTGAGTACATAATGCGTAATAAGGGAATACCCCTCATGGGCCACCATTACTAAACTAACTTTAATGTCTAATACTAAGGGTGGGTTGCACCAAACCGTCTATATTCGTAAGCGGTGTTCGTTAAAATCGGAATGTATGAAAAGTTTAACGTTAATCGGTATGTAATCGTAAGTTGGTGCAACTCACCCTAAGCAGAGATGGGCAACATGTATTCGAATAAGAATAAATATAATTATTCGCGAATGACGAATAAATATTTAAGCCAATATTAAATCTCGAATAAATTATTTATCCGCAAATACGAATAATGTATTCTTTATTCGTAATCATTCGTAATGCTTTTCTGGAATAATATATTGAACGAATTTTGTAGGAATCATCAAATGAACGAAGAGATTTCTTAAATCGTTTTCAAAGCCTGATTGATACTTGAAAATAAGTACATGGAAACTCGTAAACGAGCAACCGCATCCTTAAATATTATTCGTGGATTATTCGATGATTTATTCGTAGATTTCTTCGAATGGAATGAGAAGAAGTCATTCGAAAGTGTAGACGAATAATTTATTCAGAAATAAATTAGTGACGAATAAATTTTTATTCGAATGATAATTCGAATAATGCCCAACTCTGGCCCTAAAGTATATCATAGATTGAACGTATTGTAAGAATTCGTACATAGATGCTATACGCGAATAGCCGAGACGGTAACGCTCCTATGCAGCTAAATTAAGAACTTGTTGTAAAATCTGCTTTTGGTAGGCGACTTCCCTACTATCTGCACCCTACGATATACAACAGGGTGTCCCGAGCGTGTTCCATCGACGACTTCACCAGATATATACTCAAAGACAAAATAAAGAAATGGCTTATGTCTCTTACTTATGAACAATCCGAGGACATTATTAAAACCTAGCTCGAAGTACAAACACACACATACACACACTCGCACACTCACACACACACACACACACAGACACACAGACAGAGACACACAGACACTCAAACACACACACACACACACGCACACATTCACACTCACACACTTATCCTATTATTTTAGATTTAATATTTTCTTAGCATGGTCATCTTGTTCCTTTATTTTAAATGATACTTGTAAAATCTGTACTCTCGGCTCCCAAGATACAGGCTGTGCCTAGTTTGGGGCTGACGGATATCTTTCTCTGTTTGTTAAAAATGTGTATGTTAACAGAATAGTTTAATTTAATCGCATGTAACGTTGTTATGGTAAATAAATAATTTGTATTTGTTGCTGACGGCTTACCATAAACTACCTACTTAATTAGAGCGAGTAATGGTTTGTTTACGAATATTAACCCGATTGCAGCACAAATAATGTGGAACTATGACTAATACATCAAATGATATATTTGAATAAACAATTTCTTTGATATATATCTCTCTCCGTTGCACTTATTAACATTTTTATACGACCATCTCGCTCAGTCGTGGTATTATTATTTGCGTGTCGTGTCTGGAGTAAGTACCTAAATGTTTTATGACGACACTGCAATGCGCCACATTTGAAAAACCAGTTATGACTTTGGGCATTTCCTTTTGTTCCTGATCTCCACTCACTTGCTCAAAAGTTAACTGGAAGAGATCCCTTACAGGGATAAGTCCGCCTTTGTACCGATTTTAACTATTTTTATCTGTATTTTTTACGTGTACAATCGAACCAACTGAATCATGACCCACCATAGAACCTTGTAACAATTAACGAACATACGCACGATCATACGACGTTAATACGTCAGTTAATGGGGAATGGATGAAAATTTTAAAAATACCTGATTATTTTTTTGGTGATAGGAATAACTTTCCTTAGCACCAGAAAAAAGTTGCAGACTTGTCAGCTGCGTCAATTATTTTTGAAAAATATAAACAGTTTCCTCACTTACATTTTGTGGTTAGGACGGCGAATGAGACACTTTCCTTGATCTGTCTCATATTACAAAAAATATTTTAAATATCTGACCCTGGCAATGACCAATATAGCTGCTGCAGCTGTCAATATCATTGCCAGTGTCAGTTTACCACGGATTATTATAATATTTTTATGTAATATGAGACGGATCAAGCAAAGTGTCTTATTTGCCATCCTAAACCCAAAAAGTAAGTGAGGAAACTGTTTATATTTTTCAAAAATAATTGACGCATCTGAAAAGTCTGCAACTTTTTTCTAGTGCTAAGAAAGGTTATTTCTATCACCAAAAAAATATCAGGCATTTCTAAAATTTTCATCCATTCCCTATTGTAACAAGGTTCCATGCTGGGTCAGGATTCAATTTTGTCGATAGTACTTGGTGAAGGCCTCCCCCTCATGGGCCACCATTAGCGATCGGTTAGATCTAAAGCCAAGTCACAGGGTCAGTACCGAATGACCTCAAAATATTCGTATGCGAATATACAAGTCAGCACTGACCTCCCACCGCTGTACTGACTTCAAATCAATTTACATTGGGTTTTTTTCGGGTCAGCACTGACTTGTCTTGAATTCGAAGTCAGTCACTGACCCTGTCTAAATCTGCCTTCAGGCGACGTGAGCTCCAAAAACTGATAAAAAAAAAAAAATTTGCTCTTGTTTATACGGCTGCCATAAATTATTTAATTAGCAATCTTGAGGCCTTTCACGAGGGAAATCAGCTATTCGAATCCTGAATTTTTGACTTTCTCTACATAGAATAAAATCACGAACATAGGTCTAAAATACACTTAAAAAAATCGTAACAACTTATGCACAACAGCTAAACATATTAAAATTGGTTTTATAAATCGGCAATGTCATGTTTGAGGGAAATCAGCTATTACTTTTTTATTTATTAAAACGCACAAAAAAATAAAATTGAAAAACATGATATCCGCGCTTCCAAACACGCACTTCCATCTCGCTCACGCTTATGCTCAGTGAGAGGGAGAGAAGACCACGAACCTACGCCCCACATACGTAGATTTCCCCAATCTAGGCGGCCAAAAACATTTTAACGTATAATCGAGTTTAATATGGGATATTTAATAAAAAACCTTGTATTCTTTTATAATTAAATATTATTTCAATAAATAAGTTAAAAAAAAAGTAATAAATTGTTTTATATAAAAAATTGATATCAAAAATTAATTGAAGCTATAAAAATACACTTTTGCGTCTTAGTCATTTTCATATACAGTATAAAATAAATAAAAGTATACAAAAAACATAAAATTTACAGAATATGAGAATACTTTTATTATCTATTCGGCTCAGCAGCCATTAATAATTCCATTGCTTCGCTGGAAAACGTCTTGTGTGCCCTTTTGTTTTTGGTCCTCGTACTGCTCAAAAGTGGGTCCGAGGTTAGCAGTAGCCTGTGGCAAATGTCCAGGTTACACGCTTCCCTAGAAAACTTTCTCGCATAGTTTTGCCTGTAACTCCGAAAATGCTTATTCCGGGCTTCTGCCGCTTCCTCAGACAGTTGACCGACTGGCAATATCGCGTTTTCTATAATTTTCGCACCATGTATTAATACTTTGTGCATAGTTGGCGTCATGGGATGCCAACCATATTCATTAACGTACAGCTTAGCCGTGTCCAAGGCATATGCGTCGTATTTTGTTGCATCAATTTTGTGCCCACTTGAAATTGTCTCCAAAATAACTTTACACCTATGAATTAATTCGTGATTAATCCCTGTAATCTCAGCAGCCAACTACGTGTTTTCAAAAAATCTTCGACTTGTGTTTCCGTCGTTAGTATTTCCAAAGTTTGCCTTAGGCATATCTATCAACAGGCCAGCTTCTGCCCGAAATCTCTCCTGAATTTCCGTTTTTCTTTGCTTTTCTAACTCTTTTGGGGACGCGTCCCCTTAACATGTGTACTGACCTTGGGCGCGATGTGTGTCTGCGCCTCGGCTAGCCGCAGCCGCCTCGCGCGGGCCAGTGCGGTCTGCAGCTCTGAGTCCACTTCCACTTCTTCTTCGTCGATGATGATGTGTACTGACCTTGGGCGCGATGTGTGTCTGCGCCTCGGCTAGCCGCAGCCGTAGCCGCCTCGCGCGGGCCAGTGCGGTCTGCAGCTCCGAGTCCACTTCCACTTCTTCTTCGTCGATGATGATGTGTACTGACCTTGGGCGCGATGTGTGTCTGCGCCTCGGCTAGCCGCAGCCGCCTCGCGCGGGCCAGTGCGGTCTGCAGCTCCGAGTCCACTTCCACTTCTTCTTCGTCGATGATGATGTGTACTGACCTTGGGCGCGATGTGTGTCTGCGCCTCGGCTAGCCGCAGCCGCCTCGCGCGGGCCAGTGCGGTCTGCAGCTCCGAGTCCACTTCCACTTCTTCTTCGTCGATGATGATGTGTACTGACCTTGGGCGCGATGTGTGTCTGCGCCTCGGCTAGCCGCAGCCGCCTCGCGCGGGCCAGTGCGGTCTGCAGCTCCGAGTCCACTTCCACTTCTTCTTCGTCGATGATGATGTGTACTGACCTTGGGCGCGATGTGTGTCTGCGCCTCGGCTAGCCGCAGCCGCCTCGCGCGGGCCAGTGCGGTCTGCAGCTCCGAGTCCACTTCCACTTCTTCTTCGTCGATGATGATGTGTACTGACCTTGGGCGCGATGTGTGTCTGCGCCTCGGCTAGCCGCAGCCGCCTCGCGCGGGCCAGTGCGGTCTGCAGCTCCGAGTCCACTTCCACTTCTTCTTCGTCGATGATGATGTGTACTGACCTTGGGCGCGATGTGTGTCTGCGCCTCGGCTAGCCGCAGCCGCCTCGCGCGGGCCAGTGCGGTCTGCAGCTCCGAGTCCACTTCCACTTCTTCTTCGTCAATCACCAGCGAACTCTTTAGCTGTTCCACTTTCACGTCTGCAACAATAACAGGTTTTTGGTACAATTACAGTAAAAAAAAACCGGCCAAGTGCGAGTCGGACTCGCGCACGAAGGGTTCCGTACCACGTATCTATAAAAAACTATTTTATTCTGTGTTTTTAGTATTTGTTGTTATAGCGGCAACAGAAATACATCATCTGTGAAAATTTCAGCTGGAACTATCACGGTATCAGTGAGATACAGCCTGGTGACAGACAGACGGACGGACGGACGGACAGCAGAGTCTTAGTAATAGGGTCCCGTTTTACTCTTTGAGTACGGAACCCTAAAAAAGGAGTAGCCCAATCAGAGCTCCCAGGAGCTGTGTAGAGATTGAGATACCTGCATGTTATTTTACTGTACGCACCTGTGTCGTCAGTGTCGAGCGGCGTCGCGGCGGCGTCATAGTCGTCAACGTCTATTGGCTCCTCCTTCGCCTTCTTGCGTATTTTACCCTGTTAACATACAACTTTATTAAGGTGTTTGCAGAGTGGTCGCATATAGCGGCGGTCACTAGTGGCCGTAGTGTACGGCAGAGTGGTCGCATATAGCGGCGGTCACTAGTGGCCGTAGTGTACGGCAGAGTGGTCGCATATAGCGGCGGTCACTAGTGGCCGTAGTGTACGGCAGAGTGGTCGCATATAGCGGCGGTCACTAGTGGCCGTAGTGTACGGCAGAGTGGTCGCATATAGCGGCGGTCACTAGTGGCCGTAGTGTACGGCAGAGTGGTCGCATATAGCGGCGGTCACTAGTGGCCGTAGTGTACGGCAGAGTGGTCGCATATAGCGGCGGTCACTAGTGGCCGTAGTGTACGGCAGAGTGGTCGCATATAGCGGCGGTCACTAGTGGCCGTAGTGTACGGCAGAGTGGTCGCATATAGCGGCGGTCACTAGTGGCCGTAGTGTGCGGGCGCTCTAAAGGTGGCCGTGCGACTGACCTTGCGCTTGGTCTTCTTGAACTTGGCGCTGAGCTCGGCCTCGCTGAGGTAGTCGGAGGCGAGCTTCAGCTCGGGCAGCATCAGCGACTCCAGCCGCTTGTCGGGCCCGCCGCGCAGCCGCTCAAGGCGCTATAAACAAAAAATATTTGGTTTAAAAATAATTTAATTACTTATCATTATCATCTTAATTGTAAGGCGTCGTCACTTACTTACAATCTTTGAAGTTATAATAAACTGCCAAATAGAGTCACTTAGGACAATCGCCAATAACTGGCCACCGTTCAATAACCCGCGCCGCTTGTCGGCCGCCTCCTTGTCCAGCTCCTCGTCATACTTGGCCAGCACGGGCTTCTGGTAGCCCAGTGCGGCGGCCTAGCCCACAGGCCGGCAGCAGCAGCAGCCGCAAGTGCCCACTCACCATCATGTCCCGGAAGCGCTGCGCCTCGATGCCGGCCTGGTCGCCGAGCACGAACCCGCGCCGCTTGTCGGCCGCCTCCTTGTCCAGCTCCTCGTCATACTTGGCCAGCACGGGCTTCTGGTAGCCCAGTGCGGCGGCCTAGCCCACAGGCCGGCAGCAGCAGCAGCCGCAAGTGCCCACTCACCATCATGTCCCGGAAGCGCTGCGCCTCGATGCCGGCCTGGTCGCCGAGCACGAACCCGCGCCGCTTGTCGGCCGCCTCCTTGTCCAGCTCCTCGTCATACTTGGCCAGCACGGGCTTCTGGTAGCCCAGTGCGGCGGCCTAGCCCACAGGCCGGCAGCAGCAGCAGCCGCAAGTGCCCACTCACCATCATGTCCCGGAAGCGCTGCGCCTCGATGCCGGCCTGGTCGCCGAGCACGAACCCGCGCCGCTTGTCGGCCGCCTCCTTGTCCAGCTCCTCGTCATACTTGGCCAGCACGGGCTTCTGGTAGCCCAGTGCGGCGGCCTAGCCCACAGGCCGGCAGCAGCAGCAGCCGCAAGTGCCCACTCACCATCATGTCCCGGAAGCGCTGCGCCTCGATGCCGGCCTGGTCGCCGAGCACGAACCCGCGCCGCTTGTCGGCCGCCTCCTTGTCCAGCTCCTCGTCATACTTGGCCAGCACGGGCTTCTGGTAGCCCAGTGCGGCGGCCTAGCCCACAGGCCGGCAGCAGCAGCAGCCGCAAGTGCCCACTCACCATCATGTCCCGGAAGCGCTGCGCCTCGATGCCGGCCTGGTCGCCGAGCACGAACCCGCGCCGCTTGTCGGCCGCCTCCTTGTCCAGCTCCTCGTCATACTTGGCCAGCACGGGCTTCTGGTAGCCCAGTGCGGCGGCCTAGCCCACAGGCCGGCAGCAGCAGCAGCCGCAAGTGCCCACTCACCATCATGTCCCGGAAGCGCTGCGCCTCGATGCCGGCCTGGTCGCCGAGCACGAACCCGCGCCGCTTGTCGGCCGCCTCCTTGTCCAGCTCCTCGTCATACTTGGCCAGCACGGGCTTCTGGTAGCCCAGTGCGGTGGCCTAGCCCACAGGCCGGCAGCAGCAGCAGCCGCAAGTGCCCACTCACCATCATGTCCCGGAAGCGCTGCGCCTCGATGCCGGCCTGGTCGCCGAGCACGAACCCGCGCCGCTTGTCGGCCGCCTCCTTGTCCAGCTCCTCGTCATACTTGGCCAGCACGGGCTTCTGGTAGCCCAGTGCGGCGGCCTAGCCCACAGGCCGGCAGCAGCAGCAGCCGCAAGTGCCCACTCACCATCATGTCCCGGAAGCGCTGCGCCTCGATGCCGGCCTGGTCGCCGAGCACGAACCCGCGCCGCTTGTCGGCCGCCTCCTTGTCCAGCTCCTCGTCATACTTGGCCAGCACGGGCTTCTGGTAGCCCAGTGCGGCGGCCTAGCCCACAGGCCGGCAGCAGCAGCAGCCGCAAGTGCCCACTCACCATCATGTCCCGGAAGCGCTGCGCCTCGATGCCGGCCTGGTCGCCGAGCACGAACCCGCGCCGCTTGTCGGCCGCCTCCTTGTCCAGCTCCTCGTCATACTTGGCCAGCACGGGCTTCTGGTAGCCCAGTGCGGCGGCCTAGCCCACAGGCCGGCAGCAGCAGCAGCCGCAAGTGCCCACTCACCATCATGTCCCGGAAGCGCTGCGCCTCGATGCCGGCCTGGTCGCCGAGCACGAACCCGCGCCGCTTGTCGGCCGCCTCCTTGTCCAGCTCCTCGTCATACTTGGCCAGCACGGGCTTCTGGTAGCCCAGTGCGGCGGCCTAGCCCACAGGCCGGCAGCAGCAGCAGCCGCAAGTGCCCACTCACCATCATGTCCCGGAAGCGCTGCGCCTCGATGCCGGCCTGGTCGCCGAGCACGAACCCGCGCCGCTTGTCGGCCGCCTCCTTGTCCAGCTCCTCGTCATACTTGGCCAGCACGGGCTTCTGGTAGCCCAGTGCGGTGGCCTAGCCCACAGGCCGGCAGCAGCAGCAGCCGCAAGTGCCCACTCACCATCATGTCCCGGAAGCGCTGCGCCTCGATGCCGGCCTGGTCGCCGAGCACGAACCCGCGCCGCTTGTCGGCCGCCTCCTTGTCCAGCTCCTCGTCATACTTGGCCAGCACGGGCTTCTGGTAGCCCAGTGCGGCGGCCTAGCCCACAGGCCGGCAGCAGCAGCAGCCGCAAGTGCCCACTCACCATCATGTCCCGGAAGCGCTGCGCCTCGATGCCGGCCTGGTCGCCGAGCACGAACCCGCGCCGCTTGTCGGCCGCCTCCTTGTCCAGCTCCTCGTCATACTTGGCCAGCACGGGCTTCTGGTAGCCCAGTGCGGCGGCCTAGCCCACAGGCCGGCAGCAGCAGCAGCCGCAAGTGCCCACTCACCATCATGTCCCGGAAGCGCTGCGCCTCGATGCCGGCCTGGTCGCCGAGCACGAACCCGCGCCGCTTGTCGGCCGCCTCCTTGTCCAGCTCCTCGTCATACTTGGCCAGCACGGGCTTCTGGTAGCCCAGTGCGGCGGCCTAGCCCACAGGCCGGCAGCAGCAGCAGCCGCAAGTGCCCACTCACCATCATGTCCCGGAAGCGCTGCGCCTCGATGCCGGCCTGGTCGCCGAGCACGAACCCGCGCCGCTTGTCGGCCGCCTCCTTGTCCAGCTCCTCGTCATACTTGGCCAGCACGGGCTTCTGGTAGCCCAGTGCGGCGGCCTAGCCCACAGGCCGGCAGCAGCAGCAGCCGCAAGTGCCCACTCACCATCATGTCCCGGAAGCGCTGCGCCTCGATGCCGGCCTGGTCGCCGAGCACGAACCCGCGCCGCTTGTCGGCCGCCTCCTTGTCCAGCTCCTCGTCATACTTGGCCAGCACGGGCTTCTGGTAGCCCAGTGCGGCGGCCTAGCCCACAGGCCGGCAGCAGCAGCAGCCGCAAGTGCCCACTCACCATCATGTCCCGGAAGCGCTGCGCCTCGATGCCGGCCTGGTCGCCGAGCACGAACCCGCGCCGCTTGTCGGCCGCCTCCTTGTCCAGCTCCTCGTCATACTTGGCCAGCACGGGCTTCTGGTAGCCCAGTGCGGCGGCCTAGCCCACAGGCCGGCAGCAGCAGCAGCCGCAAGTGCCCACTCACCATCATGTCCCGGAAGCGCTGCGCCTCGATGCCGGCCTGGTCGCCGAGCACGAACCCGCGCCGCTTGTCGGCCGCCTCCTTGTCCAGCTCCTCGTCATACTTGGCCAGCACGGGCTTCTGGTAGCCCAGTGCGGCGGCCTAGCCCACAGGCCGGCAGCAGCAGCAGCCGCAAGTGCCCACTCACCATCATGTCCCGGAAGCGCTGCGCCTCGATGCCGGCCTGGTCGCCGAGCACGAACCCGCGCCGCTTGTCGGCCGCCTCCTTGTCCAGCTCCTCGTCATACTTGGCCAGCACGGGCTTCTGGTAGCCCAGTGCGGCGGCCTAGCCCACAGGCCGGCAGCAGCAGCAGCCGCAAGTGCCCACTCACCATCATGTCCCGGAAGCGCTGCGCCTCGATGCCGGCCTGGTCGCCGAGCACGAACCCGCGCCGCTTGTCGGCCGCCTCCTTGTCCAGCTCCTCGTCATACTTGGCCAGCACGGGCTTCTGGTAGCCCAGTGCGGCGGCCTAGCCCACAGGCCGGCAGCAGCAGCAGCCGCAAGTGCCCACTCACCATCATGTCCCGGAAGCGCTGCGCCTCGATGCCGGCCTGGTCGCCGAGCACGAACCCGCGCCGCTTGTCGGCCGCCTCCTTGTCCAGCTCCTCGTCATACTTGGCCAGCACGGGCTTCTGGTAGCCCAGTGCGGCGGCCTAGCCCACAGGCCGGCAGCAGCAGCAGCCGCAAGTGCCCACTCACCATCATGTCCCGGAAGCGCTGCGCCTCGATGCCGGCCTGGTCGCCGAGCACGAACCCGCGCCGCTTGTCGGCCGCCTCCTTGTCCAGCTCCTCGTCATACTTGGCCAGCACGGGCTTCTGGTAGCCCAGTGCGGCGGCCTAGCCCACAGGCCGGCAGCAGCAGCAGCCGCAAGTGCCCACTCACCATCATGTCCCGGAAGCGCTGCGCCTCGATGCCGGCCTGGTCGCCGAGCACGAACCCGCGCCGCTTGTCGGCCGCCTCCTTGTCCAGCTCCTCGTCATACTTGGCCAGCACGGGCTTCTGGTAGCCCAGTGCGGCGGCCTAGCCCACAGGCCGGCAGCAGCAGCAGCCGCAAGTGCCCACTCACCATCATGTCCCGGAAGCGCTGCGCCTCGATGCCGGCCTGGTCGCCGAGCACGAACCCGCGCCGCTTGTCGGCCGCCTCCTTGTCCAGCTCCTCGTCATACTTGGCCAGCACGGGCTTCTGGTAGCCCAGTGCGGCGGCCTAGCCCACAGGCCGGCAGCAGCAGCAGCCGCAAGTGCCCACTCACCATCATGTCCCGGAAGCGCTGCGCCTCGATGCCGGCCTGGTCGCCGAGCACGAACCCGCGCCGCTTGTCGGCCGCCTCCTTGTCCAGCTCCTCGTCATACTTGGCCAGCACGGGCTTCTGGTAGCCCAGTGCGGCGGCCTAGCCCACAGGCCGGCAGCAGCAGCAGCCGCAAGTGCCCACTCACCATCATGTCCCGGAAGCGCTGCGCCTCGATGCCGGCCTGGTCGCCGAGCACGAACCCGCGCCGCTTGTCGGCCGCCTCCTTGTCCAGCTCCTCGTCATACTTGGCCAGCACGGGCTTCTGGTAGCCCAGTGCGGCGGCCTAGCCCACAGGCCGGCAGCAGCAGCAGCCGCAAGTGCCCACTCACCATCATGTCCCGGAAGCGCTGCGCCTCGATGCCGGCCTGGTCGCCGAGCACGAACCCGCGCCGCTTGTCGGCCGCCTCCTTGTCCAGCTCCTCGTCATACTTGGCCAGCACGGGCTTCTGGTAGCCCAGTGCGGCGGCCTAGCCCACAGGCCGGCAGCAGCAGCAGCCGCAAGTGCCCACTCACCATCATGTCCCGGAAGCGCTGCGCCTCGATGCCGGCCTGGTCGCCGAGCACGAACCCGCGCCGCTTGTCGGCCGCCTCCTTGTCCAGCTCCTCGTCATACTTGGCCAGCACGGGCTTCTGGTAGCCCAGTGCGGTGGCCTAGCCCACAGGCCGGCAGCAGCAGCAGCCGCAAGTGCCCACTCACCATCATGTCCCGGAAGCGCTGCGCCTCGATGCCGGCCTGGTCGCCGAGCACGAACCCGCGCCGCTTGTCGGCCGCCTCCTTGTCCAGCTCCTCGTCATACTTGGCCAGCACGGGCTTCTGGTAGCCCAGTGCGGCGGCCTAGCCCACAGGCCGGCAGCAGCAGCAGCCGCAAGTGCCCACTCACCATCATGTCCCGGAAGCGCTGCGCCTCGATGCCGGCCTGGTCGCCGAGCACGAACCCGCGCCGCTTGTCGGCCGCCTCCTTGTCCAGCTCCTCGTCATACTTGGCCAGCACGGGCTTCTGGTAGCCCAGTGCGGCGGCCTAGCCCACAGGCCGGCAGCAGCAGCAGCCGCAAGTGCCCACTCACCATCATGTCCCGGAAGCGCTGCGCCTCGATGCCGGCCTGGTCGCCGAGCACGAACCCGCGCCGCTTGTCGGCCGCCTCCTTGTCCAGCTCCTCGTCATACTTGGCCAGCACGGGCTTCTGGTAGCCCAGTGCGGCGGCCTAGCCCACAGGCCGGCAGCAGCAGCAGCCGCAAGTGCCCACTCACCATCATGTCCCGGAAGCGCTGCGCCTCGATGCCGGCCTGGTCGCCGAGCACGAACCCGCGCCGCTTGTCGGCCGCCTCCTTGTCCAGCTCCTCGTCATACTTGGCCAGCACGGGCTTCTGGTAGCCCAGTGCGGCGGCCTAGCCCACAGGCCGGCAGCAGCAGCAGCCGCAAGTGCCCACTCACCATCATGTCCCGGAAGCGCTGCGCCTCGATGCCGGCCTGGTCGCCGAGCACGAACCCGCGCCGCTTGTCGGCCGCCTCCTTGTCCAGCTCCTCGTCATACTTGGCCAGCACGGGCTTCTGGTAGCCCAGTGCGGTGGCCTAGCCCACAGGCCGGCAGCAGCAGCAGCCGCAAGTGCCCACTCACCATCATGTCCCGGAAGCGCTGCGCCTCGATGCCGGCCTGGTCGCCGAGCACGAACCCGCGCCGCTTGTCGGCCGCCTCCTTGTCCAGCTCCTCGTCATACTTGGCCAGCACGGGCTTCTGGTAGCCCAGTGCGGCGGCCTAGCCCACAGGCCGGCAGCAGCAGCAGCCGCAAGTGCCCACTCACCATCATGTCCCGGAAGCGCTGCGCCTCGATGCCGGCCTGGTCGCCGAGCACGAACCCGCGCCGCTTGTCGGCCGCCTCCTTGTCCAGCTCCTCGTCATACTTGGCCAGCACGGGCTTCTGGTAGCCCAGTGCGGCGGCCTAGCCCACAGGCCGGCAGCAGCAGCAGCCGCAAGTGCCCACTCACCATCATGTCCCGGAAGCGCTGCGCCTCGATGCCGGCCTGGTCGCCGAGCACGAACCCGCGCCGCTTGTCGGCCGCCTCCTTGTCCAGCTCCTCGTCATACTTGGCCAGCACGGGCTTCTGGTAGCCCAGTGCGGCGGCCTAGCCCACAGGCCGGCAGCAGCAGCAGCCGCAAGTGCCCACTCACCATCATGTCCCGGAAGCGCTGCGCCTCGATGCCGGCCTGGTCGCCGAGCACGAACCCGCGCCGCTTGTCGGCCGCCTCCTTGTCCAGCTCCTCGTCATACTTGGCCAGCACGGGCTTCTGGTAGCCCAGTGCGGCGGCCTAGCCCACAGGCCGGCAGCAGCAGCAGCCGCAAGTGCCCACTCACCATCATGTCCCGGAAGCGCTGCGCCTCGATGCCGGCCTGGTCGCCGAGCACGAACCCGCGCCGCTTGTCGGCCGCCTCCTTGTCCAGCTCCTCGTCATACTTGGCCAGCACGGGCTTCTGGTAGCCCAGTGCGGCGGCCTAGCCCACAGGCCGGCAGCAGCAGCAGCCGCAAGTGCCCACTCACCATCATGTCCCGGAAGCGCTGCGCCTCGATGCCGGCCTGGTCGCCGAGCACGAACCCGCGCCGCTTGTCGGCCGCCTCCTTGTCCAGCTCCTCGTCATACTTGGCCAGCACGGGCTTCTGGTAGCCCAGTGCGGCGGCCTAGCCCACAGGCCGGCAGCAGCAGCAGCCGCAAGTGCCCACTCACCATCATGTCCCGGAAGCGCTGCGCCTCGATGCCGGCCTGGTCGCCGAGCACGAACCCGCGCCGCTTGTCGGCCGCCTCCTTGTCCAGCTCCTCGTCATACTTGGCCAGCACGGGCTTCTGGTAGCCCAGTGCGGCGGCCTAGCCCACAGGCCGGCAGCAGCAGCAGCCGCAAGTGCCCACTCACCATCATGTCCCGGAAGCGCTGCGCCTCGATGCCGGCCTGGTCGCCGAGCACGAACCCGCGCCGCTTGTCGGCCGCCTCCTTGTCCAGCTCCTCGTCATACTTGGCCAGCACGGGCTTCTGGTAGCCCAGTGCGGCGGCCTAGCCCACAGGCCGGCAGCAGCAGCAGCCGCAAGTGCCCACTCACCATCATGTCCCGGAAGCGCTGCGCCTCGATGCCGGCCTGGTCGCCGAGCACGAACCCGCGCCGCTTGTCGGCCGCCTCCTTGTCCAGCTCCTCGTCATACTTGGCCAGCACGGGCTTCTGGTAGCCCAGTGCGGCGGCCTAGCCCACAGGCCGGCAGCAGCAGCAGCCGCAAGTGCCCACTCACCATCATGTCCCGGAAGCGCTGCGCCTCGATGCCGGCCTGGTCGCCGAGCACGAACCCGCGCCGCTTGTCGGCCGCCTCCTTGTCCAGCTCCTCGTCATACTTGGCCAGCACGGGCTTCTGGTAGCCCAGTGCGGCGGCCTAGCCCACAGGCCGGCAGCAGCAGCAGCCGCAAGTGCCCACTCACCATCATGTCCCGGAAGCGCTGCGCCTCGATGCCGGCCTGGTCGCCGAGCACGAACCCGCGCCGCTTGTCGGCCGCCTCCTTGTCCAGCTCCTCGTCATACTTGGCCAGCACGGGCTTCTGGTAGCCCAGTGCGGCGGCCTAGCCCACAGGCCGGCAGCAGCAGCAGCCGCAAGTGCCCACTCACCATCATGTCCCGGAAGCGCTGCGCCTCGATGCCGGCCTGGTCGCCGAGCACGAACCCGCGCCGCTTGTCGGCCGCCTCCTTGTCCAGCTCCTCGTCATACTTGGCCAGCACGGGCTTCTGGTAGCCCAGTGCGGCGGCCTAGCCCACAGGCCGGCAGCAGCAGCAGCCGCAAGTGCCCACTCACCATCATGTCCCGGAAGCGCTGCGCCTCGATGCCGGCCTGGTCGCCGAGCACGAACCCGCGCCGCTTGTCGGCCGCCTCCTTGTCCAGCTCCTCGTCATACTTGGCCAGCACGGGCTTCTGGTAGCCCAGTGCGGCGGCCTAGCCCACAGGCCGGCAGCAGCAGCAGCCGCAAGTGCCCACTCACCATCATGTCCCGGAAGCGCTGCGCCTCGATGCCGGCCTGGTCGCCGAGCACGAACCCGCGCCGCTTGTCGGCCGCCTCCTTGTCCAGCTCCTCGTCATACTTGGCCAGCACGGGCTTCTGGTAGCCCAGTGCGGCGGCCTAGCCCACAGGCCGGCAGCAGCAGCAGCCGCAAGTGCCCACTCACCATCATGTCCCGGAAGCGCTGCGCCTCGATGCCGGCCTGGTCGCCGAGCACGAACCCGCGCCGCTTGTCGGCCGCCTCCTTGTCCAGCTCCTCGTCATACTTGGCCAGCACGGGCTTCTGGTAGCCCAGTGCGGCGGCCTAGCCCACAGGCCGGCAGCAGCAGCAGCCGCAAGTGCCCACTCACCATCATGTCCCGGAAGCGCTGCGCCTCGATGCCGGCCTGGTCGCCGAGCACGAACCCGCGCCGCTTGTCGGCCGCCTCCTTGTCCAGCTCCTCGTCATACTTGGCCAGCACGGGCTTCTGGTAGCCCAGTGCGGCGGCCTAGCCCACAGGCCGGCAGCAGCAGCAGCCGCAAGTGCCCACTCACCATCATGTCCCGGAAGCGCTGCGCCTCGATGCCGGCCTGGTCGCCGAGCACGAACCCGCGCCGCTTGTCGGCCGCCTCCTTGTCCAGCTCCTCGTCATACTTGGCCAGCACGGGCTTCTGGTAGCCCAGTGCGGCGGCCTAGCCCACAGGCCGGCAGCAGCAGCAGCCGCAAGTGCCCACTCACCATCATGTCCCGGAAGCGCTGCGCCTCGATGCCGGCCTGGTCGCCGAGCACGAACCCGCGCCGCTTGTCGGCCGCCTCCTTGTCCAGCTCCTCGTCATACTTGGCCAGCACGGGCTTCTGGTAGCCCAGTGCGGCGGCCTAGCCCACAGGCCGGCAGCAGCAGCAGCCGCAAGTGCCCACTCACCATCATGTCCCGGAAGCGCTGCGCCTCGATGCCGGCCTGGTCGCCGAGCACGAACCCGCGCCGCTTGTCGGCCGCCTCCTTGTCCAGCTCCTCGTCATACTTGGCCAGCACGGGCTTCTGGTAGCCCAGTGCGGCGGCCTAGCCCACAGGCCGGCAGCAGCAGCAGCCGCAAGTGCCCACTCACCATCATGTCCCGGAAGCGCTGCGCCTCGATGCCGGCCTGGTCGCCGAGCACGAACCCGCGCCGCTTGTCGGCCGCCTCCTTGTCCAGCTCCTCGTCATACTTGGCCAGCACGGGCTTCTGGTAGCCCAGTGCGGCGGCCTAGCCCACAGGCCGGCAGCAGCAGCAGCCGCAAGTGCCCACTCACCATCATGTCCCGGAAGCGCTGCGCCTCGATGCCGGCCTGGTCGCCGAGCACGAACCCGCGCCGCTTGTCGGCCGCCTCCTTGTCCAGCTCCTCGTCATACTTGGCCAGCACGGGCTTCTGGTAGCCCAGTGCGGCGGCCTAGCCCACAGGCCGGCAGCAGCAGCAGCCGCAAGTGCCCACTCACCATCATGTCCCGGAAGCGCTGCGCCTCGATGCCGGCCTGGTCGCCGAGCACGAACCCGCGCCGCTTGTCGGCCGCCTCCTTGTCCAGCTCCTCGTCATACTTGGCCAGCACGGGCTTCTGGTAGCCCAGTGCGGCGGCCTAGCCCACAGGCCGGCAGCAGCAGCAGCCGCAAGTGCCCACTCACCATCATGTCCCGGAAGCGCTGCGCCTCGATGCCGGCCTGGTCGCCGAGCACGAACCCGCGCCGCTTGTCGGCCGCCTCCTTGTCCAGCTCCTCGTCATACTTGGCCAGCACGGGCTTCTGGTAGCCCAGTGCGGCGGCCTAGCCCACAGGCCGGCAGCAGCAGCAGCCGCAAGTGCCCACTCACCATCATGTCCCGGAAGCGCTGCGCCTCGATGCCGGCCTGGTCGCCGAGCACAAACCCGCGCCGCTTGTCGGCCGCCTCCTTGTCCAGCTCCTCGTCATACTTGGCCAGCACGGGCTTCTGGTAGCCCAGTGCGGCGGCCTAGCCCACAGGCCGGCAGCAGCAGCAGCCGCAAGTGCCCACTCACCATCATGTCCCGGAAGCGCTGCGCCTCGATGCCGGCCTGGTCGCCGAGCACGAACCCGCGCCGCTTGTCGGCCGCCTCCTTGTCCAGCTCCTCGTCATACTTGGCCAGCACGGGCTTCTGGTAGCCCAGTGCGGCGGCCTAGCCCACAGGCCGGCAGCAGCAGCAGCCGCAAGTGCCCACTCACCATCATGTCCCGGAAGCGCTGCGCCTCGATGCCGGCCTGGTCGCCGAGCACAAACCCGCGCCGCTTGTCGGCCGCCTCCTTGTCCAGCTCCTCGTCATACTTGGCCAGCACGGGCTTCTGGTAGCCCAGTGCGGCGGCCTCCAGGTCGGCCTCGTCGTCGTACGCCTGGTAGCCGGTTTTGGCTTTCTTGCGGGTCTCGATGTTCTGGAGGAGAGATGGTTATTAGAAAAATAATTTTCTGTAACATGGTTCAAAGTATCACGTTTCGGGCGGAACAACTCGAGAGAACAGGGGGCCGATTTTCGACTTTAGAGCGCTCGAAAATTAAATATAAGTATATACGATTTTAGTGTCAAAATTGCAGGCACTAACTTTCTACCGATATAATTGAATACGAGTGGTCAATACCACTCGCTTTTCAATTTTCTATCGCTATTTCAAAAAAGCATTTCGTAATTTTTGTCAGTTTTCGAGTTAAAGATTCGAGCGCTCGAAAGTCAGAAATCGGTCCCCTGTAAAGCAGGCCTAGGCCGGGAAGTAATTTTATTTTTTATTTTTCATTCAGCAATTTGTGGCACAGCATCACGGCGTTCAGCCATGAAAATTAGTATGATTTCTTGGAGTTTTTTTTATTTATTTAATTACATGTTTGAGAAAAGCACTATACATGCCTGGCCGTGAAAAGGGCTTGCCGCTGCAACGTTTGTATGGAGGGAACATTTTTATGGCTAGAGACTTGAAACTTTGTAGAAAGATTACTTATTAGAATACAAATAAAGTACTTTTAGCGTTTTGGAAAATTCCGCCCGAAAATGCACCCCCTTTTGACCCCCCTAGGTCAAAAGGGGGTGCAAAGTTTGCGTGAGGGAACTTTCTTTTTGAGCTAGATCCTTAAAACTTCGTAGAAAGATTACTTATTAGAATAAAAAAAAACTGCTTTCAGCGTTTTGGAAAAGTCTATTCCTTAGGGGGTTAAAAAAGGGGTGCCCTATTTTACCCCCTTAGGGGCGGATCTTTTCAAAACGCTGAAAGTACTTAACTGTATTCTAATAACTAATCTTTCTACAATGTTTTAAGTCTCTAGTTCAAAAAAAAGGTTGCCCCATACAAACTTTGCGCCCCTATTTTACCCCCTTAGGGATGGAATTTTCAAAAACCCCTTCTTATCCCTAGCCCACGTTATAAAAGCAACCTACTGTGCAAGAATTAATTCTCTAACATTATACTATCCTCAAACCAAATAGACGACTGGGATCGTATTGGCTCGTATTGGCTCAGTCGTCCGTTTGGTTTGAGGATACTATAGTAGTTCCGGCTGTGCGTTGATGAGTGAGTGAGTGAGTCAGCCAGGATATAGGCATTTATGTTGACAACTTTACGGCTGATTGAACGGCGGTCGCCTTGCCGAGGACCTAGGCCTCCCGGATCGGCCGTCCACCTGCTATCAGCTGCCCACGGCGTTCCCCGTGACACAAACTACACCCCTGGACCTGCTCGACCACCTCGCAGCCACGTAGGGGAGTACCGCATACAGATACCAGTGAAATCAGACGGGCAACTTCCCTTATTATCGGACCTTGGCCACGGCCTTGATTTGATAAATAAATTAATTTCTGATAACCGGTTGCCTTTTCCTTATCAAAAATCCCAACCGTTACACTGGCGTTGAGTTGAGTTAGATTCACGTTTATATATGTATATAGATAATTAAAAATTCGTTCACATGTGTACGCACACAAACCGCAGCCAACCAATCCCAACCGTTACACTGGCGTTGAGTTGAGTTAGATTGACGTTTATATATGTATATAGGTAATAAAAAATTCGTTCACATGTGTACGCACACAAACCGCAGCCAACCAATCCCAACCGTTACACTGGCGTTGAGTTGAGTTAGATTGAAGTTTATATATGTATATAGATAATGAAAAATTCGTTCGTACATGTGTACGCACACAAACCGCAGCCAACCAATCCCAACCGTTACACTGGCGTTGAGTTGAGTTAGATTGACGTTTATCTATATATATAAAAGAAGACTTCCTGACTGACTGGAACTAGAAATTTACACCCATACTACCTTTTATAACGTAGGCGACGGATAAGAAGGTATTTTTGGAAATTCCATCCCTAAAGGGGTTAAATAGGGGTGCAAAGTTTGTATGGAGGAAACTTTATTTTTTGAGCTGTTAAAAGGGGGTGCAACTTTTGTAAGGAGGAAACATGTTTTTTTTAGCTAGAGACTTAAACCTTTGTGTAAAGCTTACTAACTAGAATAAAAATAAAGTACTTTCAGCGTTTTGGAAAATTCCACCCCTAAGGGGTTAAAAATGGTTGCAAAGTTTGTATGAGGGAAACTCTTTTTTGAGATAGAAGCTTAAAAGTTGTAGAAAGATTACTTATTGAAATAAAAAAAGCACATTCAGCGTTTTGAAAAAAATCCACCCCTAAGGGGGTTAAAAGGGAGTGCAACATTTTTATGGAGGCAACGTTCTTTTTTAGCAGACTTTAAACTTTGTAGATAGCTTACTTATTAGAATATAAATAAAGTACTTTCAGCGTGTTGATAAATTCCACCCCTGAGGGGGTTACTAAGGGTTGCAAAGTTTGTATGAGGGAAACTCTTTTTTGAGATAGAAGCTTAAAACTTTGTAGCTTGCAAAAAAAGTACTTACAGCGTTTTGGAAAATTCCACCCCTTAAGGGGTTAAAAAGGGTGCAAGATTCGTATGGGAAACACTTTAATTGAGCTTAGATACTTGATAGTTTGTAGAAAAAATGCTTATTACAACAAAAAAACTCTTCTTCTTAATTTTTCCTTGAAAAGCGTTAATAGGGGGTTCAAAGTTGATATGGAGAGTCAGAAAATTCTAAAGTATGAGATTTGTAACTTCGATCCTAGCCTGTTTGTTAAAAGACTACAAAACTAATTTCAGCGTTTTTTTTTTAAATTCAACCTGTAAATGGGATTATAAGGCTGTTCCAAGTTGTATGGAGAGCAAGTAATTTTTAATGTAAGGGATTTGTAACTTCGGTTGTAGACTGTTTGCTGAAATACTACAAAACTTATATCAGCGTTTTTTTTTCATTTATCGCCTAAGAAGGTTAAAAGGGGGTTCGAACTTTATGTAGAGAGCAAGACATTTTTAAAGTAAGAAATTTGTAACTACGGTTTCAGACTTATACTATGAGGGTTCAAAGAGGGTTCTAAGTTTGTATAGAGAGCAAGACATTTTGAAGGTAAGAGATTTGTAACTTCGGTTTTAGACTGTTTACTAAAAGACTACAAAACTAATTTCAATGTTTTTTTTAATTCATTCCTTAAACAAACATTTAGACGATAACATGTTCTACGCGGACGAAGTCGCGGGCAACAGCTAGTATATGTAGCACCGCAGTACCACAGCAGTAGTTTTATTTTTTATTTATTTAGAACACAAACAGTAGAGTCTAAAAGGCGCATAGGGCTGCTGAATTACGACATTACGCGCGCAGATACAACGGGGCGTCAGAGCGCCACAGTAATCAGCCGCAAGTCAGTTGACTGTGTCCTTGTTTGCATGTTTTAACGTACCTTCTTGTATTTCTCGTCGTCCACTATGTTGACGTTGACGAGCACGTCTTCCGCGTCCTCCGCTAGTACGTCCTTGTCGGCCAGCGTCAGTATCGTGACGCGCTCGTCTGCCAACTGACAAACAAATACATAGAATTACACCTCATACATCTTGTGAGTATTCATTCAAGTTATAAGTAATTTATTTGCCCAAGATAGGGTTTACAGTCAGATGTTACGTTATTCAATAGCAGTCTTACCAATTTTGTAATGTATTAGACTATTAGTTAAAAAGGATTTGAAAATGGTAGCCCAAATAGCTTTTTTTTCATAGCCGCCAAAACTGCTTAAATGGCAACTCTGGTTGGCAGAAGCAAGTGAGTGGGTGGATACGTGGTCGGTGACTACTCCCCGAGTTGAAGTCGTGTGCGACGCGTAGCCCTGACAGCGCGGAAGTGCCGTAAGCCTGCGAGCGGTCGGTGACTACTCACCGAGTTGAAGTCGTGTGCGACGCGTAGCCCTGACAGCGCGGAAGTGCCGTAAGCCTGCGAGCGGTCGGTGACTACTCCCCGAGTTGAAGTCGTGTGCGACGCGTAGCCCTGACAGCGCGGAAGTGCCGTAAGCCTGCGAGCGGTCGGTGACTACTCCCCGAGTTGAAGTCGTGTGCGACGCGTAGCCCTGACAGCGCGGAAGTGCCGTAAGCCTGCGAGCGGTCGGTGACTACTCACCGAGTTGAAGTCGTGTGCGACGCGTAGCCCTGACAGCGCGGAAGTGCCGTAAGCCTGCGAGCGGTCGGTGACTACTCCCCGAGTTGAAGTCGTGTGCGACGCGTAGCCCTGACAGCGCGGAAGTGCCGTAAGCCTGCGAGCGGTCGGTGACTACTCACCGAGTTGAAGTCGTGTGCGACGCGTAGCCCTGACAGCGCGGAAGTGCCGTAAGCCTGCGAGCGGTCGGTGACTACTCACCGAGTTGAAGTCGTGTGCGACGCGTAGCCCTGACAGCGCGGAAGTGGCGTAAGCCTGCGAGCGGTCGGTGACTACTCACCGAGTTGAAGTCGTGTGCGACGCGTAGCCCTGACAGCGCGGAAGTGCCGTAAGCCTGCGAGCGGTCGGTGACTACTCACCGAGTTGAAGTCGTGTGCGACGCGTAGCCCTGACAGCGCGGAAGTGCCGTAAGCCTGCGAGCGGTCGGTGACTACTCACCGAGTTGAAGTCGTGTGCGACGCGAAGCCCTGGCAGCGCGGAAGTGCCGTAAGCCTGCGAGCGGTCGGTGACTACTCACCGAGTTGAAGTCGTGTGCGACGCGTAGCCCTGACAGCGCGGAAGTGCCGTAAGCCTGCGAGCGGTCGGTGACTACTCACCGAGTTGAAGTCGTGTGCGACGCGTAGCCCTGACAGCGCGGAAGTGGCGTAAGCCTGCGAGCGGTCGGTGACTACTCACCGAGTTGAAGTCGTGTGCGACGCGTAGCCCTGACAGCGCGGAAGTGCCGTAAGCCTGCGAGCGGTCGGTGACTACTCACCGAGTTGAAGTCGTGTGCGACGCGTAGCCCTGACAGCGCGGAAGTGCCGTAAGCCTGCGAGCGGTCGGTGACTACTCACCGAGTTGAAGTCGTGTGCGACGCGTAGCCCTGACAGCGCGGAAGTGGCGTAAGCCTGCGAGCGGTCGGTGACTACTCACCGAGTTGAAGTCGTGTGCGACGCGTAGCCCTGACAGCGCGGAAGTGCCGTAAGCCTGCGAGCGGTCGGTGACTACTCACCGAGTTGAAGTCGTGTGCGACGCGTAGCCCTGACAGCGCGGAAGTGCCGTAAGCCTGCGAGCGGTCGGTGACTACTCACCGAGTTGAAGTCGTGTGCGACGCGAAGCCCTGACAGCGCGGAAGTGCCGTAAGCCTGCGAGCGGTCGGTGACTACTCACCGAGTTGAAGTCGTGTGCGACGCGTAGCCCTGACAGCGCGGAAGTGCCGTAAGCCTGCGAGCGGTCGGTGACTACTCACCGAGTTGAAGTCGTGTGCGACGCGTAGCCCTGACAGCGCGGAAGTGCCGTAAGCCTGCGAGCGGTCGGTGACTACTCACCGAGTTGAAGTCGTGTGCGACGCGTAGCCCTGACAGCGCGGAAGTGCCGTAAGCCTGCGAGCGGTCGGTGACTACTCACCGAGTTGAAGTCGTGTGCGACGCGTAGCCCTGACAGCGCGGAAGTGCCGTAAGCCTGCGAGCGGTCGGTGACTACTCACCGAGTTGAAGTCGTGTGCGACGCGTAGCACTGACAGCGCGGAAGTGCCGTAAGCCTGCGAGCGGTCGGTGACTACTCCCCGAGTTGAAGTCGTGTGCGACGCGTAGCCCTGACAGCGCGGAAGTGGCGTAAGCCTGCGAGCGGTCGGTGACTACTCACCGAGTTGAAGTCGTGTGCGACGCGTAGCCCTGACAGCGCGGAAGTGGCGTAAGCCTGCGAGCGGTCGGTGACTACTCACCGAGTTGAAGTCGTGTGCGACGCGTAGCCCTGACAGCGCGGAAGTGCCGTAAGCCTGCGAGCGGTCGGTGACTACTCACCGAGTTGAAGTCGTGTGCGACGCGTAGCCCTGACAGCGCGAAAGTGGCGTAAGCCTGCGAGCGGTCGGTGACTACTCCCCGAGTTGAAGTCGTGTGCGACGCGTAGCCCTGACAGCGCGGAAGTGGCGTAAGCCTGCGAGCGGTCGGTGACTACTCACCGAGTTGAAGTCGTGTGCGACGCGTAGCCCTGACAGCGCGGAAGTGGCGTAAGCCTGCGAGCGGTCGGTGACTACTCACCGAGTTGAAGTCGTGTGCGACGCGTAGCCCTGACAGCGCGGAAGTGCCGTAAGCCTGCGAGCGGTCGGTGACTACTCCCCGAGTTGAAGTCGTGTGCGACGCGTAGCCCTGACAGCGCGGAAGTGGCGTAAGCCTGCGAGCGGTCGGTGACTACTCCCCGAGTTGAAGTCGTGTGCGACGCGTAGCCCTGACAGCGCGGAAGTGGCGTAAGCCTGCGAGCGGTCGGTGACTACTCCCCGAGTTGAAGTCGTGTGCGACGCGTAGCCCTGACAGCGCGGAAGTGGCGTAAGCCTGCGAGCGGTCGGTGACTACTCCCCGAGTTGAAGTCGTGTGCGACGCGTAGCCCTGACAGCGCGGAAGTGGCGTAAGCCTGCGAGCGGTCGGTGACTACTCACCGAGTTGAAGTCGTGTGCGACGCGTAGCCCTGACAGCGCGGAAGTGGCGTAAGCCTGCGAGCGGTCGGTGACTACTCACCGAGTTGAAGTCGTGTGCGACGCGTAGCCCTGACAGCGCGGAAGTGCCGTAAGCCTGCGAGCGGTCGGTGACTACTCCCCGAGTTGAAGTCGTGTGCGACGCGTAGCCCTGACAGCGCGGAAGTGGCGTAAGCCTGCGAGCGGTCGGTGACTACTCCCCGAGTTGAAGTCGTGTGCGACGCGTAGCCCTGACAGCGCGGAAGTGGCGTAAGCCTGCGAGCGGTCGGTGACTACTCACCGAGTTGAAGTCGTGTGCGACGCGTAGCCCTGACAGCGCGGAAGTGGCGTAAGCCTGCGAGCGGTCGGTGACTACTCCCCGAGTTGAAGTCGTGTGCGACGCGTAGCCCTGACAGCGCGGAAGTGGCGTAAGCCTGCGAGCGGTCGGTGACTACTCCCCGAGTTGAAGTCGTGTGCGACGCGTAGCCCTGACAGCGCGGAAGTGGCGTAAGCCTGCGAGCGGTCGGTGACTACTCCCCGAGTTGAAGTCGTGTGCGACGCGTAGCCCTGACAGCGCGGAAGTGGCGTAAGCCTGCGAGCGGTCGGTGACTACTCCCCGAGTTGAAGTCGTGTGCGACGCGTAGCCCTGACAGCGCGGAAGTGCCGTAAGCCTGCGAGCGGTCGGTGACTACTCACCGAGTTGAAGTCGTGTGCGACGCGTAGCCCTGACAGCGCGGAAGTGGCGTAAGCCTGCGAGCGGTCGGTGACTACTCCCCGAGTTGAAGTCGTGTGCGACGCGTAGCCCTGACAGCGCGGAAGTGGCGTAAGCCTGCGAGCGGTCGGTGACTACTCCCCGAGTTGAAGTCGTGTGCGACGCGTAGCCCTGACAGCGCGGAAGTGCCGTAAGCCTGCGAGCGGTCGGTGACTACTCACCGAGTTGAAGTCGTGTGCGACGCGTAGCCCTGACAGCGCGGAAGTGCCGTAAGCCTGCGAGCGGTCGGTGACTACTCACCGAGTTGAAGTCGTGTGCGACGCGTAGCCCTGACAGCGCGGAAGTGGCGTAAGCCTGCGAGCGGTCGGTGACTACTCCCCGAGTTGAAGTCGTGTGCGACGCGTAGCCCTGACAGCGCGGAAGTGGCGTAAGCCTGCGAGCGGTCGGTGACTACTCCCCGAGTTGAAGTCGTGTGCGACGCGTAGCCCTGACAGCGCGGAAGTGCCGTAAGCCTGCGAGCGGTCGGTGACTACTCACCGAGTTGAAGTCGTGTGCGACGCGTAGCCCTGACAGCGCGGAAGTGGCGTAAGCCTGCGAGCGGTCGGTGACTACTCCCCGAGTTGAAGTCGTGTGCGACGCGTAGCCCTGACAGCGCGGAAGTGGCGTAAGCCTGCGAGCGGTCGGTGACTACTCCCCGAGTTGAAGTCGTGTGCGACGCGTAGCCCTGACAGCGCGGAAGTGCCGTAAGCCTGCGAGCGGTCGGTGACTACTCACCGAGTTGAAGTCGTGTGCGACGCGAAGCCCTGACAGCGCGGAAGTGCCGTAAGCCTGCGAGCGGTCGGTGCGCTCTTCTTCCTCCACCAGAGCTGATACTCCGAACACTGCGTCCATTTCGTCCAACATCGCCGCCTAACAACAAACAATTGCTTATTTCATAAAACTGAAGATTTGGAAAAGTTGGAATATTAACGTGAAACCTCGAACCCAAAATGATTTAATCAAATGTTGAATTTGAGATGAAACAATAGGTTCATTGTTACACAAATGTTTCTTTGTATTGGTTTTTATTGGCGAATAGGAACAGTGGTTACCCTTTTAGCGGCGTCCTGCTTCTGTTTCTGGAGGTCGCGCGACTTGTTGACCCAGGCCGCCGCGTCCTCGTCGTCGGAGCCCTCCGTCAGAAGCTTCGTTTGTAGTCTGAAACAAGTTGTATGTATTTAGACCCGTACTTTTGAAGTAAGAACGAGGAACCCCTTTTGTAGGAGTGGGATACTATCGTATATTGAACGACCTTTAACCACAGATTATTATGGAACAGAAATTAGAAGATCCACTGTCTTAATGATGACGTTTGATGTGAAATTTTAGCAATAAACAATACTAGAGTATGATCAGGAAAGAGAGGGTTATTTTCGTTCTTACGTTATTTTAAAAATAATTATAACCCTTAGACCAAGACTGGGAGGCTTTAGAAAAATGAGTGTTAATTCACAAAAGCTTTTAATGAGAGACAGGCTTGCTATAACGGCGGTTCCCAAAGTTAACAGGACCGTGAAACACCTAACAAAAACTTCCAGGGCCAGGACACACCTCTTGAATGTCACATACTATTAAAATTTTCATGGCAATGGCTCCGTGCCCCATAGTTTCTTAACTAGGTATGCTCAACCTCAAGGGTCATGTTACTCACTTCTTCTCCATCTGCCGCTTCTCCTTGCGCTCCTCGAGCCGCTCGCGCAGCTTCTCCGTGCGCTTCTGCTGCGCGAGGTTCGCGGCCGGCTTGTGGTAGAACTCGCCCAGGTCGTCCTTGAACTTGCCTTCATCTATCATGTAAGTGTTACTCACTTCTTCTCCATCTGCCGCTTCTCCTTGCGCTCCTCGAGCCGCTCGCGCAGCTTCTCCGTGCGCTTCTGCTGCGCGAGGTTCGCGGCCGGCTTGTGGTAGAACTCGCCCAGGTCGTCCTTGAACTTGCCTTCATCTATCATGTAAGTGTTACTCACTTCTTCTCCATCTGCCGCTTCTCCTTGCGCTCCTCGAGCCGCTCGCGCAGCTTCTCCGTGCGCTTCTGCTGCGCGAGGTTCGCGGCCGGCTTGTGGTAGAACTTGCCGAGGTCGTCCTTGAACTTGCCTTCATCTATCATGTAAGTGTTACTCACTTCTTCTCCATCTGCCGCTTTTCCTTGCGCTCCTCGAGCCGCTCGCGCAGCTTCTCCGTGCGCTTCTGCTGCGCGAGGTTCGCGGCCGGCTTGTGGTAGAACTCGCCGAGGTCGTCCTTGAACTTGCCTTCATCTATCATGTAAGTGTTACTCACTTCTTCTCCATCTGCCGCTTCTCCTTGCGCTCCTCGAGCCGCTCGCGCAGCTTCTCCGTGCGCTTCTGCTGCGCGAGGTTCGCGGCCGGCTTGTGGTAGAACTCGCCCAGGTCGTCCTTGAACTTGCCTTCATCTATCATGTAAGTGTTACTCACTTCTTCTCCATCTGCCGCTTCTCCTTGCGCTCCTCGAGCCGCTCGCGCAGCTTCTCCGTGCGCTTCTGCTGCGCGAGGTTCGCGGCCGGCTTGTGGTAGAACTCGCCGAGGTCGTCCTTGAACTTGCCTTCATCTATCATGTAAGTGTTACTCACTTCTTCTCCATCTGCCGCTTCTCCTTGCGCTCCTCGAGCCGCTCGCGCAGCTTCTCCGTGCGCTTCTGCTGCGCGAGGTTCGCGGCCGGCTTGTGGTAGAACTCGCCCAGGTCGTCCTTGAACTTGCCTTCATCTATCATGTAAGTGTTACTCACTTCTTCTCCATCTGCCGCTTCTCCTTGCGCTCCTCGAGCCGCTCGCGCAGCTTCTCCGTGCGCTTCTGCTGCGCGAGGTTCGCGGCCGGCTTGTGGTAGAACTCGCCCAGGTCGTCCTTGAACTTGCCTTCATCTATCATGTAAGTGTTACTCACTTCTTCTCCATCTGCCGCTTCTCCTTGCGCTCCTCGAGCCGCTCGCGCAGCTTCTCCGTGCGCTTCTGCTGCGCGAGGTTCGCGGCCGGCTTGTGGTAGAACTCGCCCAGGTCGTCCTTGAACTTGCCTTCATCTATCAACCAAACAAACACGAGTTGAGAATACTAACACCAAGGCTCTATTTCGACGAAAACACCATAAATTAATTTCAACCCCCATCGCAAAAAGAATGAAGAAAATATGTTTATTTAGCATATTATAAAAAAGACACAAAAAATTACAGACATACTCATAGCATGCTGTAATTTCGTGACAAAATGTGTATTGTATTATTTCTTTTGTATGTGTTATTTTTTTTATTGTCACGAATAAATATTTGAATTTGAATTTTAAATGTTCGTCACTCAGCTTTGTGCCACGAAATGGTGATAATTCGCAGCGCTGATTTTCAGTGGCGCCTGGCTACCAAAAAAAGAGGGGTGTATTATAAGTTTGACGTGTCTGTGTCTGTCTGTCTGTGTGTCTGTCTGCAGTGGCATAGTAGCCGCTAAACGAATGAACCGATTTTAATGCGGTTTTTTTTTGTCGGATAGCTGACGTGATCGAGATGGTTCTTGGCTACGTTTCAACCAAATTGGATCAACCGTTTTTGAGATATTGAACTTTGAAATGAAAATGGTAGCTGACCTCGCGGGTGCTGCTGAGACAATATACAACTCACCATCAGGTTTCTCCTGGACCGCAAGCGGCTTGAGGCCGAGCTTGGCTCGCAGCCTGTTGGTGTCCTGGATGGAGAGGCTCTCGCCGACGCCGGCGCCGCCGGTGTCCAGCGCACTGCCGCTTGCGCGCGGCGACGACTCGCGCGAGTAACTGTCGCGCGGGTAGCTGACCTCGCGGGTGCTGCTGAGACAATATACAACTCACCATCAGGTTTCTCCTGGACCGCAAGCGGCTTGAGGCCGAGCTTGGCTCGCAGCCTGTTGGTGTCCTGGATGGAGAGGCTCTCGCCGACGCCGGCGCCGCCGGTGTCCAGCGCACTGCCGCTTGCGCGCGGCGACGACTCGCGCGAGTAACTGTCGCGCGGGTAGCTGACCTCGCGGGTGCTGCTGAGACAATATACAACTCACCATCAGGTTTCTCCTGGACCGCAAGCGGCTTGAGGCCGAGCTTGGCTCGCAGCCTGTTGGTGTCCTGGATGGAGAGGCTCTCGCCGACGCCGGCGCCGCCGGTGTCCAGCGCACTGCCGCTTGCGCGCGGCGACGACTCGCGCGAGTAACTGTCGCGCGGGTAGCTGACCTCGCGGGTGCTGCTGAGACAATATACAACTCACCATCAGGTTTCTCCTGGACCGCAAGCGGCTTGAGGCCGAGCTTGGCTCGCAGCCTGTTGGTGTCCTGGATGGAGAGGCTCTCGCCGACGCCGGCGCCGCCGGTGTCCAGCGCACTGCCGCTTGCGCGCGGCGACGACTCGCGCGAGTAACTGTCGCGCGGGTAGCTGACCTCGCGGGTGCTGCTGAGACAATATACAACTCACCATCAGGTTTCTCCTGGACCGCAAGCGGCTTGAGGCCGAGCTTGGCTCGCAGCCTGTTGGTGTCCTGGATGGAGAGGCTCTCGCCGACGCCGGCGCCGCCGGTGTCCAGCGCACTGCCGCTTGCGCGCGGCGACGACTCGCGCGAGTAACTGTCGCGCGGGTAGCTGACCTCGCGGGTGCTGCTGAGACAATATACAACTCACCATCAGGTTTCTCCTGGACCGCAAGCGGCTTGAGGCCGAGCTTGGCTCGCAGCCTGTTGGTGTCCTGGATGGAGAGGCTCTCGCCGACGCCGGCGCCGCCGGTGTCCAGCGCACTGCCGCTTGCGCGCGGCGACGACTCGCGCGAGTAACTGTCGCGCGGGTAGCTGACCTCGCGGGTGCTGCTGAGACAATATACAACTCACCATCAGGTTTCTCCTGGACCGCAAGCGGCTTGAGGCCGAGCTTGGCTCGCAGCCTGTTGGTGTCCTGGATGGAGAGGCTCTCGCCGACGCCGGCGCCGCCGGTGTCCAGCGCACTGCCGCTTGCGCGCGGCGACGACTCGCGCGAGTAACTGTCGCGCGGGTAGCTGACCTCGCGGGTGCTGCTGAGACAATATACAACTCACCATCAGGTTTCTCCTGGACCGCAAGCGGCTTGAGGCCGAGCTTGGCTCGCAGCCTGTTGGTGTCCTGGATGGAGAGGCTCTCGCCGACGCCGGCGCCGCCGGTGTCCAGCGCACTGCCGCTTGCGCGCGGCGACGACTCGCGCGAGTAACTGTCGCGCGGGTAGCTGACCTCGCGGGTGCTGCTGAGACAATATACAACTCACCATCAGGTTTCTCCTGGACCGCAAGCGGCTTGAGGCCGAGCTTGGCTCGCAGCCTGTTGGTGTCCTGGATGGAGAGGCTCTCGCCGACGCCGGCGCCGCCGGTGTCCAGCGCACTGCCGCTTGCGCGCGGCGACGACTCGCGCGAGTAACTGTCGCGCGGGTAGCTGACCTCGCGGGTGCTGCTGAGACAATATACAACTCACCATCAGGTTTCTCCTGGACCGCAAGCGGCTTGAGGCCGAGCTTGGCTCGCAGCCTGTTGGTGTCCTGGATGGAGAGGCTCTCGCCGACGCCGGCGCCGCCGGTGTCCAGCGCACTGCCGCTTGCGCGCGGCGACGACTCGCGCGAGTAACTGTCGCGCGGGTAGCTGACCTCGCGGGTGCTGCTGAGACAATATACAACTCACCATCAGGTTTCTCCTGGACCGCAAGCGGCTTGAGGCCGAGCTTGGCTCGCAGCCTGTTGGTGTCCTGGATGGAGAGGCTCTCGCCGACGCCGGCGCCGCCGGTGTCCAGCGCACTGCCGCTTGCGCGCGGCGACGACTCGCGCGAGTAACTGTCGCGCGGGTAGCTGACCTCGCGGGTGCTGCTGAGACAATATACAACTCACCATCAGGTTTCTCCTGGACCGCAAGCGGCTTGAGGCCGAGCTTGGCTCGCAGCCTGTTGGTGTCCTGGATGGAGAGGCTCTCGCCGACGCCGGCGCCGCCGGTGTCCAGCGCACTGCCGCTTGCGCGCGGCGACGACTCGCGCGAGTAACTGTCGCGCGGGTAGCTGACCTCGCGGGTGCTGCTGAGACAATATACAACTCACCATCAGGTTTCTCCTGGACCGCAAGCGGCTTGAGGCCGAGCTTGGCTCGCAGCCTGTTGGTGTCCTGGATGGAGAGGCTCTCGCCGACGCCGGCGCCGCCGGTGTCCAGCGCACTGCCGCTTGCGCGCGGCGACGACTCGCGCGAGTAACTGTCGCGCGGGTAGCTGACCTCGCGGGTGCTGCTGAGACAATATACAACTCACCATCAGGTTTCTCCTGGACCGCAAGCGGCTTGAGGCCGAGCTTGGCTCGCAGCCTGTTGGTGTCCTGGATGGAGAGGCTCTCGCCGACGCCGGCGCCGCCGGTGTCCAGCGCACTGCCGCTTGCGCGCGGCGACGACTCGCGCGAGTAACTGTCGCGCGGGTAGCTGACCTCGCGGGTGCTGCTGAGACAATATACAACTCACCATCAGGTTTCTCCTGGACCGCAAGCGGCTTGAGGCCGAGCTTGGCTCGCAGCCTGTTGGTGTCCTGGATGGAGAGGCTCTCGCCGACGCCGGCGCCGCCGGTGTCCAGCGCACTGCCGCTTGCGCGCGGCGACGACTCGCGCGAGTAACTGTCGCGCGGGTAGCTGACCTCGCGGGTGCTGCTGAGACAATATAAAACAATAAAATGTAAATGAATCATGCGTAAATTGTCTGTTGCTTGATGACGGAATGTAGTATATTCCTTGCCGTTTGAGGTGTATTTTATATGGTATGATATTATCATCGTTCTCCTAGCGTTTGTCCTGGTTGTGCCCCTAAATAAGCCCAGAGTCTGCTTGCTATGATATTATATGGTTCCTTAAAAGGCAACTACTTAATCGTTTTCCGTGTTACGAAAGGGCCTTTGAGGCCTATTTACAGAATAATAATTGTGTCACCCACACGATAAACACTAAGTATAAACAGAGAAATGAGGTGTCTGTTTCATTGCTATCTTTCGGTTCCATTGTTGGATCAGATATGATTTTATTAGTCTTGCATGTGCATCCAAGATTTCAGCCCGATTAAGCTCTTGGAAAAGACGTAAATAAAACTTACAAAAGATGCTGGGACAACTAAATACAACAGGGTTCTAAAGGATAATTATATGGCTTGCTGAGACAAAAGCTTATAAAACATCGCACCTGTTAGGTTCATCTCGCACACGCTCTCTCCGCAAGCTCCGGTCTCGCTCCCGCTCCCGCTCGCGCTCACTGCTGCTGTGCGAGGATTCGTACCCCGGCTCGTACCGCTCCGACTCCACAGGCGCGCTCGCATAGCGGTCCGACTCCACAGGCGCGCTCGCATAGCGGTCCGACTCCACAGGCGCGCTCGCATAGCGGTCCGACTCCACAGGCGCTCTTGCATAGCGGTCCGACTCCACAGGCGCTCTTGCATAGCGGTCCGACTCCACAGGCGCTCTTGCATAGCGGTCCGACTCCACAGGCGCTCTTGCATAGCGGTCCGACTCCACAGGCGCTCTTGCATAGCGGTCCGACTCCACAGGCGCGCTCACATAGCGATCCGACTCCACAGGCGCGCTCGTATAACGCTCCGTCAAGTGTGAGTCCACTGGTACCTCCTCAACTGAAACAAAAATAAGTTTACAATTAAAAAAAAAAGATTAGATGAGATATGGCAGAATACACCCACCCGACAAATCTCAGAAGCAAATATAAGACACCAATCAGAAGCAGTACCGCATCTAGGGAATCACTATTCATACATAGCACCAAGACTTTATGAGAAACTACCCAGTGAACTACAGGATTTATTAGAGTTTAACAAAACACACTCTTCAGTACAAAATATGAAAATAAATGCTAGTAATTTGAACAAAAAAAGCAAAATATTTCTGATGGGCTTTGGCTTTGCTGATTTTAAAAACTTCTACCTGCAAATATTTCCCAATCATGGAATTTAAACCCCCCCCCCCCCCCCCCCCCAAATATTTATTTATTATTTTTGGATATTATTTTAAAACACATATAATAATATTAATAATGTTTATTTATTATACTTTATACCACACACGCACGTCATAATCATACTTTAACCATTACCTAATATTAAGACCTTACCTAATACTTGCACGTTTTACAAAAATAGTCTTTCAATATAATTTTTTAATTTTTTTTTGGAGTTTGTAATTAAATTTTTTGCATGTTGGCCAATTATGAGCAATCTCTAAAAACCGATCGTTCTCTTAGAACTATGTTGAATAACTGGTAACTAGCCCTAGCACAGGCCTGGTCTTTTTGGGCTGTTACCGCACACTGTCTTTAAACACTTGTCTGAACCATTATTTAGACTTATGAATAGTGATATAAGCTTGATGTACACATTTTGTTAACAAATAAATAAAAAATATAATATAAGGAAGGGAAATAATATTGCCCTAACTTTTAACGCAGCATGGTAATAGTACATTATGATACAAGTGTGCTATGTTGGTCATTACACTCGAGTCGGTTTTTAAGCCTGAGCCGAAGGCGAAGGCTTAATTCAATTCAATTCAATTCAATTCATTTTTATTTCAGACAAGGTCCATACACATTTGTTAGTAAAAAATAATTAACTTATGACTAAATGAGTGTTAGTTAATAATACTACTTAGGGTCTAAAATTCTCGTGCGCGCGTCTTTACCTGCACATGCATGGACGTCCAGCGGGCTAGCATAGGACTGTCGACGAAATGGAGACGAGAAGTGTAATGACCAATGCTCACGTGTTTCATACGACGTTTTTCAACACATTTGCGAGGAAAAAAAATAAAAAATGAAAATGTTACAAGATATGTAATGAAAAGGCACTAGTGCGATAATGTAATGTAAAAGTCACGGCATGGGTAATATTCTGCATTATTTTGCTAATATTTAAAAAGATATGTAATGAAAAGGCACTAGTGCGATAATGTAATGTAAAAGGCACGGCATGGGTAATATTCTGCATTATCAGTGTAAATACGCTGTAATAAGACCTACTTTACGAGCAGGTGTGTTGAAAAAGTGCATTCATTGAATACTAATGTGTATAATACATACATGGCTATTGTAATAAGGTACATTTTTATTATTATATCTTTGTTCATCTTTCCTTTTAGGCTAGGTTTGTACAATCACTACATAGTATAAAACAAAATCGCTTCCCGCTGTATGTCTGTCTCTCTGTCTGTCCCTATGTATGCTTAGATCTTGAAAACTACGCAACTGATTTTGATGGGGTTTTTTTAAATATATAGAGTAGAAGTAGAAGTAGTAGAAGTAGAAGTAGTAGAAGTAGAAGTAGAAAAGCTTTATTCAACATCACATTACACGAAATTATAATTAAACATTTAAACATTAATACATGTGAACCTTAAGATTAGAATTAAAATATAAATTTAAAATTAATGTTACAATTTTGATGTGTGTGTGTGTGTGTGATGTTAAAAAGGAGCTTGCCTCAGCATAATGTTACAGCGAGGTCACTGCAACGCTGGTTTTCAGGCAGACCCTGGTAACTATGTACATCCATTTTGAATTGCTCGCTGTTTGTCGGGAACGAAATGTCTCAGTTATTGTATGTGTGTGTGTATGTATATGTGTGCGTGTGTTTGGATTTACTTGGAATACGAAGTGTGTGATGATTGTAAGTAGGTATGTTTGGATGTTCATACATAATAAACATATTTGGCCAATGGCATAATTAAAAGCAAATAATTTAATGTACAAGGTACTCTGATGGTAGGTCATATGGTCATTAATTACATATATGAAGGCACAGCACGACTACCGGGAGGAAGTGCCTGCTGTATTTGCATAAGGTGTCGTTTCAGATGCAATTTGAAAGTGCCAATGGTATTACATTTCTTGAGTGGCGGAGGTATGTTATTCCAGCACTTAGTGGCTGTGTATTTAAAACTTCCTCGGAATGCGGCGGTATGGTGACGTGGAAGTAGCAGTTCATGACATACTGATCTAATGCCGTGTGAGGAGGACGACCTGCTTGAGCGCCAGGTGAACTTTTTATGTAAATAGTCTGGCTCGGACGTTTTTACCACGCCAAACAACAAGGAAGATAGATGAAGATCTCTTCGGTATCTTCTTAAGTATCTTGGTAAGGGTCTTCGGTAGAGTGATTCAAGAAGAAGGTTTATATGTATAATATGCATGTATTATACATATAAACCTATATAAACCCGTGCGAAGCCGGGGCGGGTCGCTAGTAATCATATAAATAGTAAAATATATTAAACTATACATACAAAACATAAAATCATTATAAAAACCTAACCTAGGGAGCTACCGGTGGTCAGGTCGACAGAGACAGGAACCTCCTGACTATCCGCGCAGTATCCTATTCGCTATTAAACCGTTCGCCGAAACGACTATCGACTATTTTTTATTATTATTATTTTACATGTGCTGTCTCTCGAGACATGCGCGCGCCATGTTTCAGCTGTCGCCCTGCGGGGCTAGCACAACTGACACAACAAGCGCGACGCGAGTCGAGATAATCCACCCGCCTCTTTCTAATTTGCACAATAGGAGTGAGACAGGAGTCGCTGAGTCGCGCGCGACACGACTTAGCAGCAAGTTGTGCTAGACGTACTAACTGGTGTAGTGCGACCAGGCGCGAGCGGCATTTTCGCGAAAACGCGCGAGCCGGCCAGAGCTATAATATAGGGTGGGCCATACATTTTTGTAAATGGCAACACTGAATATCTTGTATAATAATAAATTATATAGTTTTTGAGTGTAGGGAAATTTTACATTACTTTATGCAGTTTTATATGCAATGAAGCGTTTTACTGATCAACAACGAGCTTTTTGTGTAAAACAGTTTTATAAATTCAACAATTTTTATGTACCAGTTCGCCGCCTATTTAGGAAGAAGCCCGGATCTCAATCGCGCCGATTTTTTCGTGCGAGGATATTTATAAAGTCGAGTTCTAAGTTAAAAAACCGAAGACAATATCAATGCAATTAGGCAGCTGGTTAGCAAATGCGAGAGCTATGCCGAGCAACATGGCCTGAGGTACAACTCTAAAAAGAGTGAAGTTGTTATATTTAAAACAAGTAAATATAACCCGATAGTTGTGCCTCCGGTAGTGTTGGGCGGCGTTGCTCTAAAGGTGGCAGACCAATTTAAATATCTGGGGCATATGGTCACGCCGGACTTGAGAGATGATACGGATATAGAGAGAGAGAGGAGGGCCTTGGCCGTGCGAGGCAACATGATAGCCCGCAGGTTTGCTCGGTGTACGAAGGAAGTTAAAGTCACGTTATATAGGGCTTATTGCCAGACCTTCTACACCAGCAGCCTGTGGGTGAGTCATACGCAGCGCACATACAATACGCTCAGGGTCCAGTATAATAACATATTCAGGATGCTGATGAAACTGCCGCGACGCTGTAGCGCGTCGGGTATGTTCGCAGAGGCGCACACTGATGGTTTCCACGCCATCAGAAGGAAGAGAGTTGCGTCTCTGTTGAGCAGAGTGCGCGGCAGTTCTAACACCATCCTGAGTATGTTTGCTGAGCGCCTGGACTGCCCGATGACAAAACACTGGGTAAAGATCATCACTGGCCAAATAAAGTGATGATCTTTGACCAGTGTCGCAAATAAGTATGTAATATTAATTATTTATGTAGCTTTATTATTATTATTCCCTAATCATAAATTTGTCAATTATTCTTCTTAATGTTAAAATATGGGTTTTTGCCTGAATTAAATCTATTTTATTTATTTAATATCCAAACTCAAGCAAAACAAACGCGATGAGATCCCTCGCAGAATGTGTCAGCGATTTTCCCAAAATCTGCGTATTCGTTTGCAGGAGTACTAGCGACGAGATATGGGTCATTTCAAAGATGACATTTTCAAAAAATAAATTGCATTAGATGTTAGTCACAAAAATTATATGATCAGGAAATTAACTTTCATGGTTTTGTTTTCATCAAAGTTTCAAAAGTACAGAAATTTTCGGCCCACCCTGTATAACCACGAAAATCTACTATGTGGATATATGGACCGACATAGATGCAGATATTCGAACCACGAGATTCGATTTTTATGGTAACGTCGCTGGCTCGCTGCCACGATGTTGATCAACCCTTGGCCTGATGAATTAATATGTTTTTTTAGGGTTCCGTACTCAAAGAGTAAAACGGGACCCTATTACTAAGACTTCGCTGTCCGTCCGTCTGTCTGTCACCGTCTGTATCTCAAGAACCGTGATAGCTAGAGAGTTGAAATTTTCACAGATTATGTATTTCTGTTGCCGCTATAACAACAAATACTAAAAACAAAATAAAATAAATATTTTTATTGATAATGGTACGGAACCCTTCGTGCGCCTCGCACAGTCCGACTCGCACTTGGCCGGTTTTTTTCAATCGTATTGCTTCCCACTTGGCAAAGGCCTCTCCCCTCTCGATTTCGACTCGTCCCGGCTCAGAACCGGATTCGTTTAATTTATTTTATTATTTTTTTGTCATATTTCGTGAATATAATATTTTCATTTCATTTTAAATTAACTCGACTCTTATACTTCTTTTTCCTAAACCTTAAGACTTCAAGCTTTCGAGTGCCGAGAGCCGAACACGCTTTTTTTACAAGCTTTCTATTTAACTTGCAATGTAGTCGTAAAGTTATATTCGGGTGGAATCTTGCAACTCAATTTTGAAGTAGATATCTTCAACCGATTGAGATGAAATTTTGGGTAAAGGTATAGTTTGGATGACAATTCAATATTATGGTACCATCGAGCTGATCTTATGATGGAGGCAGAAGGTGGCCATGGGAATTCAGTACTTAGCAGACGTTGAGTTTGGCCCCGTTAGAATCGTCTCAATGAGTAGTTGATGATTTTTTTTAAAGAAACTTATTTAAAAATAGGGTTATAAATCACCTTGTATGATACACATTAGAAGACTGTTTGTGCACTTGAAACATTTGATGGGGACTGTGACTGATTTTCATGTGAATATTAACATATTCACACCAGTGTGAAATCTAATAGAATGGACTCCAAATTAAATTAACCTACATACATACATAGAAAATATGTTTATAGTTTCATAAATTTTATTATATATACCTCATGCCTAGCCTATCATATGATTGTCTGACTTGAATTTGTTTAACAGTGCCTCTGTGTGCGTTCCACCTTGAGCGTGCCGCATGTATGCGACAGAAAAGGAAGGCCAAAGGTAGAGTCCTCCACCTTGAGCGTGCCGCATGTATGCGACAGAAAGGGATGGCCAAAGGTGGAGTTCTCCACCTTGAGCGTGCATCATGTATGCGACAGAAAGGGATGGCCAAAGGTGGAGTTCTCCACCTTGAGCGTGCCGCATGTATGCGACAGAAAGGGATGGCCAAAGGTGGAGTTCTCTACCTTGAGCGTGCCGCATGTATGCGACAGAAAGGGATGGCCAAAGGTGGAGTTCTCCACCTTGAGCGTGCATCATGTATGCGACAGAAAGGGATGGCCAAAGGTGGAGTTCTCCACCTTAAGCGTGCCGCATGTATGCGACAGAAAGGGATGGCCAAAGGTGGAGTTCTCCACCTTGAGCGTGCCGCATGTATGCGACAGAAAGGGATGGCCAAAGGTGGAGTTCTCCACCTTGAGCGTGCCGCATGTATGCGACAGAAAGGGATGGCCAAAGGTGGAGTTCTCCACCTTGAGCGTGCCGCATGTATGCGACAGAAAGGGATGGCCAGTTGGCCACGTTTGTCGTTTAGGCTCGTTCGGCATACCTAAACAGGGACTTTGTTAAAAGGGTTCTCTTTTCTTCTCTACGCAGTACTACTATTAAATAGTCTGTGCCTTGACTTACATGCAAGTAAATTATACTCAGTGACATACTTGACATGTAATTTTAATCTGTACAATTTTCGACTTAAGAATTAATTATGTTAATTGTTAAAAAAAGTCAATTGATATAAAATATTTCTGTACATAGTACTATTAAATAATCTGTACCTTGAGTTACATGCAAGTAAATACCTACTTGACATGTAGTTTTAATCACACTACAAACCTATAACAAAATATATTTCTAAAACTGAGTGCTTTTTAGGGTTCCGTTTCGTACCTCAAAGGGAAAAAAACGGAACCCTTCTAGGATCACTTTGTTGTCCGTTTGTCTGTATGTCAAGACCCTTTATCTCGGGACCGCGTGGAGGCATCGAGTTGAAATTAAATCAATACTCAGGTCTACAATCCTTTGAAGCTGTAAAAAATCCAACTTCTAAGTTAACGTAAAAATAAAGATACGGCCGTTTATGCCGCAAAAAACGTATATTACTACAAGTATACAGGGAAAAATCTGAAAACTATACATTTGTAATTTTGTACGGAACCCTCGGTGGGCGAGTCCGCCTCGCACTTGGTTTTTATAAAATCACTCCCACCACCAAGAGGAATCGAATACTTCCTCACAAATTAGAATACATCAAGCTGTTTCAGTTCTAGAATCTAGACAGTCCCAATGAAAAAGACATATTTACATACAACATACACTTAAAAGCAAGTGTTAGTTACATCCATACTAATAAATAATAATATTCTAAATGCGAAAGTGTGTCTGTCTGTTACCTCTTCACGCCTAAAATGCTGAAGTGATTTAGATGAAATTTGGTATAGAGATAGTTTGAGTCCCGGGGAAGGACATAGGATAGATTTTATCCCGGAAATCATCCCCTAAGGAGGTGAAAGTTATCTTATCTTTTATCTTATCTTATCCCTTGTGATATGGCGACAAATGTGTGTACAGTCGCCATCACATACATCGGAGCAAACAAGCAGCTCACAAACATCGGAACACACCTCTATTTTCAAGGCATTAGGGTGCATGTGCCAATATTTTTGAACACCTATAGTGTACCTATGTATGTGATGGCGACTGTACATATTTTTGACGTCAACTGTACAAATGTAATTTAGTTTTTAATTCTGTTTCGCATATGTTACATGCACCAAAGGGTTCAATATATACAGGGTGACTGGTAATTCGACCTATTCCTTGAAAGGGGTTATACTAGAGCTAGTTTGCAACAATTTATGTCCAGTCAACCAGGGGTCAAAATACGATTTTTTTTAATTTTTCGAGTTTTTAGTTTGTTTGAAAAATAATCGCCTTGCAGCCTTAAAGTTCTGATTGTGACAAAAATTATTTTGTACCATCCAAATGGTCACAAATGGTACAAGTGGTCAAATCCAAATGGTGGTGGTTTTGTCACAATCACCAGCTTAAGGCTGCAAGGAGAATTTTTTTCATACAAACTAAAAACTCGAATATCTCGGAAACCAGCGAGTTTCGACCCCTGGTTGACTGGACATAAATTGTTGCAAATTAGCTCTAGTATAACCCCTTTCAAGGAATAGGTCGAATTACCAGTTACCCTGTATAGTGTACCTATGTATGTGATGGCGACTGTACATATTTTTGACGTCAATTGTACAAATTAATTTAGTTTTTAATTTTGTTTCACACATGTTACATGCACCAAAGGGTTCAATATATATACATACATATACATTAGAAGTATGTTTATTAATTTAATTTTAATTTAATTTATTTTTCCAAAAATAATAAGTTACATTTTTTATTACTTATAAGTTCGCCAAACATATTGTTTATTGGCGAGGATTGCACTCACTTTCTTTACAATATTTTTTTGTTTTGTGTACCTACATATCTTATTTATTACCTTATTAGATTTATTATGTGAGAATACACCACATAAAGGCATAAACACGTGTAGCTAGACTGTAAGTGTTAGCCGAAGCGATAAATAAATCTAACAAAGGGAAGAAATTTAAGCTAGATCTTTATACACACTATGGAATTGTCACAATATGTATCAGCTCTAGTACAATATTCTAGTTCTCTGACTCTTTTCAAAACATCATTCATAATAGTACCTACATTTCGATGCTAGTGCGGAAAGTATGTCATTACTTCACGAGTGCCGAGATATCTTGGCACGAGCCGTAGGCGAGTGGTAAGACTCGGGACGAGTGAAGAATGACATTTCCGCACGTGTATCGAAAGACGTTTTTTAATACAGTTGCGAAAAAATAAGAAAAACAACAAGTAAGAACAGTATTAAAAAAAAAAAAATTAACAAAATTTATTATTTTTCAACTGTATTACAATGATGTTACAGAATGAATAATAGACAAGTTTCAAATTCCTTACTTGTTGTTTTTCTTATTTTTTCGCAACTGTATTAAAAAACGTCGTTCGATACACGTGGAAAAGTAAAAAGCACTAGTGCGCAAAATACAACTTTGCGCACGATTTGCAGCTACAAAAAGTTCCACTTTTTGAGCAACTGTATTAAAAAGGAATATATAACAATTACCTATCTTAACTATACTATCATAAATTATAGAGGGAGATATTTATTAATATATTAATTTATTTGAGCCTTTATTGTTCCCTATTCATCATCATCATCATATCAGCCGAAAAACATCCACTGCTGGACATAGGCCTCCCCCAAGAAGTGCCAAAGTGACTGGACCTGCGCCACCCGCGTCCAGCGGACTCCCGGTACCCTATTATTATATATTTATTACTTGTCTCTATTTCAAATTAAATTAGGGACCCCTGACGGGTATAGGACTCCTCCATGTCTTTGGCATTATTTATTTAAACTTTATTGCACAAAATACAAAAATGTACAAATGGCGAGTTTAATTCCAAATGGCATTCTCTACCAGCCAATCATTGAGCTAAACAGAGGCTTATAAAAGGTGCAGAGAAATAAGTATGATAAAAAATGTATCCCAGTTCGGTTCCCACTCGTTTTTAGGGTTCCGTAGCCAAATGGCAAAAAACGGAACCCTTATAGATTCGTCATGTCTGTCTGTCCGTCCGTATGTCACAGCCACTTTTTTCCGAAACTAAGAGCTATACTGTTGAAACTTGGTAAGTAGATGTATTATGTGAACCGCATTAAGATTTTCACACAAAAATAAAAAAAAAAACATTAAGTTTTAGGAGTCCCCATACTCAGAACTGAAACTCAAAAAATTTTTTTTCATCAATCCCATACTTGTGGGTTATCTATAGATAGGTCTTCAAAAATGATATAGAGGTTTCTAATATCATTTTTATCTTAACTGAATAGTTTGCGCGAGAGACACTTCCAAAGTGGTAAAATGTGTCCCCCCCCCCTGTAACTTCTAAAATACGAGAATGATAAAACTAAAAAAATATATATGATGTACATTACCATGTCAACTTCCACCGAAAATTGGTTTGAACGAGATCTAGTAAGTAGTTTTTTTTTAATACGTCATAAATCGTAAACCGCAATTTATTTCACGGAACCCTTCATGTGCAAGTCCGACTCGCACTTAGCCGCTTTTTTTTCCAAGTGGCCTGGGCCATTGAGTGGCTTTGTTAGTCCCTTGTCGCTGATTCTTGCTATATGGCCAGCCCATCACCATTTTTGTTTGAGCATGATGTCGAGTTAGTCTGTAAGTTTTGTCTGTGACCTGATACTTTTGCTGTTTATCTTGTTCTTCTTTTTGACATTCAGTATGCTAAGAGGGAGATACATCTTTCTAATCACTACATAGTATAAAACAAAGACGCTTCTCGCTGTCTGTCTGTCCCTATGTATGCATAGATAGATCTTCAGAACTATGCAACGGATTTTAATGCGGTTTTTTTTAATAGATAGTGATTGAAGAGGAAGGTTTATACGTATAATACATGCATGTATTATGTACATATGAACCCGTGCAAAGCCGGGGCGGGTCGCTAATATTATAATAATAATGTTTGTATGTAAAAAAAAATATGGTAATCTCTGCAACTACTCATACTTTTACAAAAAATCTTTCATCAGTATATATTTGGAATTGACTTTTGCGATGGACGTAGACTATGTTTTATGCCGTGGCTACGCTTCTTTATCAAATCAGGGTTCGGAAATTCGGATGCTTATATACCTATGGCGATACAAGTATGGAGTCGGCTTCTTAAATATAATATTTTAATTATTGAAGTTCCGGGATTCTACACCTAAAGCATCTCATCTTTGTGACTGGACTGACTCGCCTAGCTGTGGCTGTAGCGCCTGTCCTGTAAGTTTGACAACTGTCCATCATATATTCCAGGAATGCTCCCTCAGAGCCTACCATGGAAGCCTCGAAGACCTGATCTCCTTCAAAACTGACGCGGTTGAATGGCTAAGATCCTTGGATATTAATTTGTGACAGACCTGATGAATGTATTTCGATTAATTTAAATGTGATCGTCATACCTACGATTAAATAAAAGTCACAATACAATTTTAGTTTGCTATTAACTAATACTGTTAGTTAAATGAAACACACATGAATTAAATAACATTTTGTAAATAGGAACAATTAAAATAGTCTATTTAAATACTTTAATACGTATGTGTTTATGTTATCCTAATTTTCGGTATTCCGGGAAATCTATTAATATTATTAGTAAAATTATATTGAGTCCGCCTCCATGCTACTCAACAACAACGCGGTGTAGGTACTGAGGCCCAAAAATAGGTATAAAAGCATCCGCATTTCCGATCCTTGTTTATCATACATGGGTGGAGCTGCTAAAGTGTATGTTTTTCTTCACCCAACCCAATTACATGTTTCAGACATCTGGCCCAAACATTGTAGCAATGTTGAGTGTTTGTAAGCAACATCAAGAATACTCTGGGAAGTTTAAAGTGACAGGGACAAGTGACGTCAAGATTTTCTACAGTTAAACGTCATCCGTATTTTGATATAATTTCAATATTTGGAAATCTTTAAAACAGCAAACATAAGTTGAAGTGGGATTTTCATGAGTTTTGATTATTTGTAATTTGTTTTTACTATTGTCAACTACCACATTAACTTCCCTGTAATGATTGTCTGGTGAGCCATGAGACAGTTACTTAAACTATAGTCTGAGTTAGCCAGCAAATCAGAGATGGCTTTAAAATCAATATTCATTAAATAACGTTTAAATGAAGTTGTGATAAAGTCCAGCATTTTCCTTATATATTCTTGTTTACAGACTTTCAAAGATATTTAGGTCAAACATATATTGGAAGACTTTAACAATAACACAACATGATGTAATTTAACCCATCAATCCCATCATATACTTAGGCACAGCTCTGCTGTTGTCGACATTTGAACCTATAGTTTTAAACCTCAAGCTCAAGGTTAGTTGATGTATGAGGACTCCATGTTATTTAATTAATGTATGATTGACGATTTTGACGACCACTTTAGCCTAGTTGGTAGTGACCTTGTCTACGAAGCAATAGGTCCCGGGTTCGAATCCCAGTAAGGGCTTTTATTTGTGTGATGAGCACGAATATTTGTTACTGAGTCATGGATGTTTTCTATGTATTTAAGTATGTATTTATCTATATAAGTATGCTTATCTTCGACTAGTACCCATAGTACAAGCTTTGCTTAGTTTGGGACTAGGTCGATTTGTGTAAGATTGTCCGCAAATATTTATTTATTTATTATTGCTGTTCTACTGGGTCCCATAACACAGGGAATCCTAGCTCGGGACCCAATGACTTCTATCCTGTGTATCATGTTTTTGCCGAATAAATATTTCTATTTCTATGTGTAACTATGTGTAGATCAGCATATGGCAAATCATGGGGACTGAACCCTAAGGTACTGAAGTGGATCTACACCATGATGGTGAGACCCATAATACTGTATGGTAGCCTGGAATGGTGGCCAAGGACTTTCTTGGACTGTGGAGCAATAGCAAGCCGAAGACTAAGCACACAAACATGGAGACTGATGGTTTCTTAGGCAGAATAACAAACATGGGATGCGACAAAATGCTACCAAGTATGTATGCCATAGGAATTACACAACAAGAGTTCCATCCAGGGCTGTGGGCCGTAGGTCTAGAACCACCAAGGTTTGGTATCGAAGACAGCATATGGTACACGGACGGAATTATATCTGGGGTGTTCACAGGTCACTTCGGGGTCAAGGATCTCTTGGCCATGATGGGACTATCAGATAGTTTAGACTGTAGAATGTGTGGCGAGGAGGATGAGATTATGGAATAATTATTGTGTGAATGCCATGCCCTTGCCAGACAAAGAATGAATTACTTTGGTAACGGCTATCCGCAACCAAAGGAATTCAAGGTGCTCCCAGTGAACTGCATTATCCGTTTTGTGGAAATGATGGAGCAAGCCTGGGAGCAGGCATAAAGGAGAGGGCAAATGCACAAAAGATCCCACTGGGTCGAAGTACATCGAAAGGGCCCTCACCTAGATAAGATAAGATGTGTAAGTAAAGCTTGCTTTGTTCCACCTCATAGTGATTTTAGGCCAGGGGAAGATCAATTGTTTAAAAAAATAGGGTTGGGGACTGAAATTTTATTATTAGTACTCCAAAAGAAAGAAGCCAAATAATAATTTCTCAAAAAATAACGAAGATTCGACCATTTAATATTGCTTAATAGGAGAGAATGCTTGAGACATGGGGCTCAAGCATCATAGTAAATGACAATCAATTCATGTGAAGGTGCATTTTGCTCCTCATATAGACAGTTGACTCACATTTAGGGTCTAGAGCACATGGGCTGGCTAAAAACAGGTGACAGACTGACTTTCCAATCTACCTTCCATATCCTTGACACAAGCCACAAAACTACCCACTTTGTCTATAATGTTCAACATCATCATCATCATATCAGCCGAAAGACGTCCACTGCTGGACACAGGCCTCCCCCAAAGAGTTCCAAAGTGACCGGTCCTGCGCCACCCGCATCCAGTGGACTCCCGCGACCTGCACCAGGTCATTAGTCCACCTTGTGGGAGACTCGAAAACCTTTCTGCCCCAACGGCCATCAGTGGCTATGTGCTATATCCCCCGCCCGCTGCCACTTATGTTTAGCGATTCAGAGGGCTATATTGATTACCTTGGTTCTGCTGCCGATAGCGTCATTTCTGATGCGATCACGCAGAGAAACTCCCAACGTAGCCCTCTCCATTGCCCTTTGGGTGACTTTGAGCCTTCTTATGAGGCCCATTGTAAGCGACCACATTTCAGTGCCATATGTTGTCACTGGCAACACACAATGGTCAAAGACTCTCGTCTTGAGACACTGCGGAATATTGGACGAAAAGATATGCCGTTGCTTCCCGAATGCTGCCCAGCCGAGTCAGATTCGACGATTGATCTCTTTCTCAAAGTTAGACCTACCTAACTATAATGTTCATACACAACAATTATTTTACTTGGTGTCACCATCCCTATTGCCTTGTTGCACTGTCAACACAATAGTATTTACTTGCCAAATTGGACACTCAATTAATCCTATTTTGCTTGAGTAAAAAAGGGCATGAGATAAAAATTAAAAACAAAATTTTTCATTTCAACACTGCCATTTCTTCCCTGTTGTAATTGTGATTGATGTTGGTAGTTCAGATCTTGTGTTCCTCTGATAGTTGGCAGTTTCGCCACTGAACAACTAGTTTATTCTTGACATTTTAGAGGTTTACCATGAATTGAAGGGTAGGACTAATTCTTTATTTACACATGTTTTTAACCCTTTAACAGACATAAGCTCATCCATTTATTCATAGAATTGAAACCTATTACAAAAAGTTCAAAATCATGGTGGGAATATATTTCCAACTGTCTTATAAAGAGTTAAAAGGTTGTACTTCATAATCAGCCTTCAAATAGAATGGAGTCAACTATATTACAACACCCACCTGCCGGCAGCGGCACTCGGGGCGCAGGGGCCCGACGCGAATGCCACCGAGTCTGAAATAACGAGCAAACAATGCCATTATCATGTCAAACGAGGGAGCCGTCCGTCATTCATCATCTCTCTCGACAATACAAATAGAACAAGACCAATTTGTTGCGGATAAAAGAGATGATCAACGGCGTAGGACGCAATAAAACTAGTATAATGGAGGTGAAACTAACCGTCTGGTGAGCGGTCCTTCTTGCGATCCTTGTGTTTTCTGTGTCTTTTGCGTTCTCGTACTTCGCGTTGCTCGCCCTCCAAGGGAGACCGCGACCTACTCCTGTGCTTCTTCTTCTTCGATTCTTTCTTATGCTTTTTGGATCCCATTTTTAGGTTGACTCAGATATGAAATTACGTCTGTAAAATAATGTTCCTGTTCACGTTCGTAATACAATCAATATTCAATACAATGACAAACAACACGTTTCAATTGTCAAACACACCGACGCCATTTTGGTTTTGACTTGACACAAGCAGACATACAACAGACAACACATACCACAGACTTTGAAACTCTAGCTTTAGGACTGATTCACACTGACCTTTCTTATCATGGTGGGTACACACTGAGCAAACGAACGCGAAACATTTATGTGATAGCTATTTGTTAGAGTGAGATACATAGCCGTTCGTTGGCTTGGTGTGTACCCAGTGTTGAGTATCTGTGCTTATCTAGTGCGCATACGTCACGATGACAGCAGTCATGGCCCGACCCGACCGTTGCCGGGAGTGGTGGCCCAAAGATAATATAATCATTATTTACGTTTTAAGAGGCGGGACTCTCATACTAGCCAATAGAATAAGTTTGCATGGCACATCAATACCAACATACAGAACATGTACGTCAAAGAACCATGAGTACCAACCTAACAGACTAAAATAGTGTAGTGGCCTATACGCTTGATTTTTTTATCGATATCGATAAAATGAACAGGGTTAAAATACAGGCTCATATGGCAACAATTTTTTTATCGAAATTAGGTTAAGTACGAGTCCACATTTAAGTCGCATGTACAAGGTTGGACTTGTATGTGGACCCGAAATAAAATAAGAAACTGTTTTTACTAATGTAATGATTGTTAAGGTCTCGGTACATTAATTTATACATCACTTATATTAGTTTATGTGACTGTACATAATAAAGGGTATTAAAGAGTGTGGGTTTATGAAACGAGCCGAAGGCGAGTTTCATAATAACATCACATGTGTTTTGATGCCTAATTATAATTATGTACAGTTACATACACTACTTTATCTATCCACATATCATAAGCCTCCATGATGCATTCAGGAGCCGCATATTGTTACCGGCATCGCGGCGTTGTTTTCTGGCAGCTGTCATCGTTTTTTTTTAATTCAGAAACAAACTAGAGGCTGCTCGAAGTGACCTCCACATACATATTTCAATGTATGTAACTTTTCCAGGGGAACATGTATCAAATCTTCTTTTCCCACGAACTTGACCCATTGCCTGCATCTGAAAATATTTTTTAATTAAAACCGAGTTTCAATTTCTTACATCTAAGGATAAAATCTTGAATAATTACCAGTCTAATAACAATTAAGTTAAAGAATTATCAGTGATGTGTTAATAAACTCGTTTAAAAAGTGACTGGACAAATTTTTAAACTATAAAAATCAAATGGATATTGATTTGCACGCACCAAGTATAAGCTGCCTGAGCATCTTAAAATAATCAGTATTTTTATAGTCATATTTCATGCTAGTTGACACTCAATTCGACTTACTTAACGTAATTATTTGCACTGATAAACAAATAAGCCTGTATAGTTATCGATAGATACAGTACATCTCTAGTACACTATAAACATGGAAATAAAACATCTAATTTAGCTTGTTTATAGCCTGCTACACTCAAATATATCTAGAAATGCCCAAATCAATGCTTACCGGTCTTCATCCAAGGGAAATTTCGCCATAAACATCCTTTTTCGAGATTTTCACGACTAGCGCGATTTCCACAAATTTCACATTTAATAAACCGTCTTTTCGGTGGCATTGTCACAAATTATATACACTAAACAGTATTCGATCACCTTTCACTACTGTCGATTACAAATTAGGAACAAATCAATTAATAATGAGCAAAAATAAACAACCAAGAGACATGAGACGCAATGACAAGCAAAACAACATGGCTGACGAGGTATGACCACAGGTTAGTAAGATTAGTTGTACGGAAGGAGTATGTTGGCTATTGTTTGCCATGCAAATTCCATATAAATTTTTTTTTGTTCCTAGTTGCGTTAGACTGTGGTGGCCTGTGGTGGTGCATTGGCTAGCCAAGCTATACAGATATACCCTTAGAAGCGGCAAATAAGTGAATACTACACACAAAGACTACAATATACATACTGAGATAGACAGGCAACTCGACCAAATTGGAAAGGCATTTAATGCTTGCGTATGCAGGCGCCATCTCTTCTGCGGTAGTTACAACTTTTCTTTGAATGTACAAAACATACAAAAAGTGCGTCGGTCGTAGGATTTGAACGTCGGATCATTGACTCCAAATACCACCGTCTGTACCCCTAGACTACTGATGCCTCGTGACAATACGGCGAATTTTGAAATACCTTGACAGCCTAGCCTAGCAATCGCTAGAGCTTCAGAGAGTTCGCCAGCTATCAAGAAGGTGGCACTGTTTTCAATAAGAAACTGGATTTGCATTAAGTTCTAAGTTCGCATAGCATGACTACACACACCAATGACCCACCATCAAGCTAGCGCGGCAGATGGCCGAGGAAGGTCTCTAATGCTCAATGAAGCAAAATGATGTATATTTACGGCGAGGGCGATATATTAATTCAAGTGTTTACGCCCGAGACGGAAATCATTTTGCTACCGAGTGGCACTTACTGCTTTTCATGCCGTGATTCCGGCTTCTGGCACTTATACAAACAGGACTCTCCCTTTAAAACTCCTCTACACAATGGGACAGGGGCGCCGTTATGCGTTGGGAGTGCTTTGGAAGTATGTCTGTCTCCCTATAAAGCATAGTTGCGTCCTGTATAATGGGCCAAGATGGCCGATTGTGTAGTGTAGAGAGCCTTATTACAATCATACCTCCAATCCAATAGCATACATCGCATATCACAGTATGAATGCTACGTTTTACACATTAGTCCGACTCCGACCTCGGCAAGCCTGTGGGACGTTATACGATGATGATACGATGTTATGAGGTGGCTTCCGGCATTCGGGAAAAAACTGGAGGTCAATCTAACTGAACAAGCTACTAGCTTATAAATATTATAATTTATACCAAATATGCATTATGTTGAGTCAGATTGACCTCAGGAAGATTTTCAAACAAACAAACGGATCGTTAATTAAAAACTTTATTCATAGATTGTATTAGACATAAATAAACAATGATAAGTGTAAAAATAAAATTATTCATTTTCTTATTGCATATATCTTTGATGAGAATTTATACTGTGGACGCTTCAGGTACGGGGGTATAAAATATATACACTACCATATATTTAATGACATGTGACATTCTAAAACTTAATTTCAACAGTAAAATAAATTGAAGAGAGTTACATCATAAGTAGTATCAATATAAAATTCTAGAAGATATAGAAACAGATAAGCAACGTGTACTTATTCATTATCTGGATATGGTGTACACAATATCCGCTTTTATACAGGCGTCGGTAGCTGCGCGGTGAAATAAAGAGTCCGTTAACGTGCTCACTAGCGCCACTGGTAAATAATTGAGATTATTTAAATTTAACGACAACAACCTAAGTGCAACTTAAGTGGCAGTGGGCGGGGCACATTGCACGTAGAACCGATGGCCGTTGGGGCGGAAAGGTTCTCGAGTGGCGACCACGTACCGGAAGGCGCGGCGTGGGTAGGCCCCCCACAAGGTGGACTGATGACCTGGTAAAGGTCCAGGTCCAAGGTCGCGAGAGTTGGAGCTGGATGCGGGTGGCGCAGGACCGGCCATTGTGGCACTCTTTGGGGGAGGCCTATGTCCAGCAGTGGACGTCTTTCGGCTGATATGGACATTTAAAAAAAACCGGCCAAGTATGAGTTGGACTCGCGCACGAAGGGTTCCGTACCATTATCTATAAAAACGGCAAAAAAATCACGTTTGTTGTTTGGGAGCCCCCCTTAAAAATATATTTTATTTTGTTTTTAGTATTTGTTGTTATAGCGGCAACAGAAATACATAATCTGTGAAAATTTCAACTCTCTAGATATCACGGTTCTTGAGATACAGCCTGGTGACAGACAGACGGACGGACAGCGAAGTCTCAGTAATAGGGTCCCGTTTTACTCTTTGAGTACGGAACTCTAAAAAGGAGGCCACTACCCACTGTATTTTGAATACATCATAATAATTTTTTCAACACATTTGCTCGTAACGTGCCTCTTATTGGGCCGCTTTAAGGCTCATAATCCTGGGTATTAAACACGCGTGTGTTATAACACCACAGCGTGTTTTATGGTTATATCCCGATTAAGACACGTTGGCACCTTGCAGCAAGGTGTATGTATGGACTCACCGCATTCTTAAATTGACCGGGTTATACAGGTTTTTTTTTAATTCTCGGCAAATGGATTCTTACTCGACTAAACAAATTAAATTCTTCTTGTGAATGAATTGATTTATTTCTTCTTGGATATGATATAGAAACGTTTCATTTAGTACAACTATTTTTTTTTGATAACATTTTACATGAATTTATATTGAATAAGAAAATATAAATTTTATTTTGTATTTTGTCTAAGCCTCGCTTTAACACCTGCGCGCGCACTGCGCGAACTTCAGGAAAAAAATAGTTGCACGCCATTATAGGTAATTTCACAAATATTTTGTAAACATTGTTGATGCGTGTTTGGTTATTATTAAAAATGTTGACTATTGTGGTGGTGGATAGAAAAGTGATAAATAGAATTGACGCCATTGGAAATTCTTGGAGATGTACAATTATGTGAGTAAAAACCTGTTGTCATCAATAACTAAAGGAAATAGCTTAAGAGCATGTAACATTTTCATTTTATGAAAAGGATTTTTTACTCGCAAATGTGTTGAAAAACGTCGTATGAAACACGTGAGCTTTGATAAATACATCCTCGGCTCTCTTATCACGCTCACCTGCAGTTCGCATGATAATTCTGCCTCTGGTGTCATGACCAACACAGGTAGCTCACTTGTATCACAATGCACTATTACGTTGCTGGATTCGTCAATCTACTTATGCGTCCAAAGTTAAAACGGCCGTTTTTTTTTTGAGTTCCATCAATCGACGAATCCAGCAACGTAATAGTAGTTTATGTGATGAATGAAGGGCATTAAACACGAATGCGTTGTTTTCTGGCAGCTGTCATAGTTTTTTTTTTTATTTCGAGACAAACTAGAGTCGGATCCAACTAATCCAACCATCATATCGTTCTATATCTTACTTACGTGCAACATTTGTCAAATTTGTATGCAAATTGATAATTCATTTCGAACTAAACGTCATCCCGACTGATGTTAGAATAGAGGTTAAATAAAATATCTTGTTTTTCAGAGATGTTCGAAATTTGAATGAAATAATATTATCGAAATCGATGTTATTATTTAGCAATAATAACATTTTCACAGATAAGAAATTCGTTCTAACAAAACTGTCTATTTTTATGGTGGTCATAATGTGCGGTTCTTGAACGCATCATGGAGGGTTTATGATATTTGGATAGATAAAAACTATTATGATGTACCTATTCGAAAGATAATTAAATACAAAATACAGTGGGTTCCTTTTTAGAGTTCCGTAGCCAAATGGCAAAATACGGAACCCTTATAGATTCGTCATGTCTGTCTTTCTGTCCGTCCGTATGTCACAGCCACTTTTTTCCGAAACTATAAGAGCTATACTGTTGAAACTTGGTAAGTTGATGTATTCTGTAAACCGCATTAAGATTTTCACACAAAAATAGAAAAAAAACAATAAATTTTTGGGGTCCCCCGTACTAAGAACTGAACCTCAAACATTTTTTTTTCATCAAACCTATACGTGTGGGGGGTATCTATGGATAGGTCTTCAAAAATGACATTGAGGTTTCTAACATATTTTTTTTCTAAACTGAATAGTTTGCGCGAAACACACTTCCAAAGTGGTAAACTGTGTGTCACCCCCCCCAGATCTAGTAAGTAGTTTTTTTTAATACGTCATAAATCGTAAACCGCAATATATTTAACGGAACCCTTCATATGCGAGTCCGACTCGCACTTGGCTGCTTTTTTTTTAAATCTACTTATCGTTAAATTTAAATAATAACAATTATTTACCAGCGGCGCTAGTGAGCACGTTAACGGGCTCATAACTAATAACGTAGCCTAACAAATATGGAGATCGGTTCTTTGAAACTGTCGGTAAGTAACGTCCGTTCTGATTTTATGGGAACTTTGACAGTTTTCTATGGGGTTACAACTGTCGGCGCCATATTAACACTAACCGGCTTGTAAAATGTGAATGATGCAACCCGCCTTAATGTTCACCCTCGGGACTTACAAAATATATAAAAATATGGAACATCACTTACTATAACTTATTGCTAAATATACAAGTTATTGCTAGGCTTGGCCGATGAAACACCTGTAATTTTGAGCAAATAACGCCATAACAGGGAGTCAAGATTGTTGTTGACAAAAGGTGGCTGACCGAATTTGATCAGCATTGCGTTCGAAACGGATCTGTATCGGAATGATTCCCTTCAACAGTCATCTCATCAGTCTTAATTAAAAATAATGCATATATTGACTCCAATTAATAAAACTACCTTCAAAAATATGCACAACGTATGGTATATAAGACCCATTGATAAGCACCCAAAAAGGTCATACATGACAGTTTGAGAATTTTGAAATACGATCCAGCGTGCTAGTAATTGACAACATTTCATAATTCTAAGTCCATGATTTGACTAGCTCCTTGTACAGTCGCCATCACATACATCGGAGCAAACAAGCACGTCACAAACATCGGAACACACCTCTATTTTCAAGGCATTAGGGTGCATGTGCCGTTATTTTTGAACACCTATAGTGTACCTATGTATGTGATGGCGACTGTACGAGTATTCTACTCGAAAAGAGGAACACGCTGGTAGTTTTATATTTCCAGTATTATTTATGTTCAATTTTTTACGAATTTTTAAAAATGCACTCATAGCAAATCCAATTCTACTGCAGAAAAGGCACCTTGCTTTAGTCTTGTTTACATATACCAAATTAAAAGCAAACATTGTCAAGATGGCGTCAATGTAACCCGAAAATGACATTTAAACTTTTTAAACGTTTTCGTCGAAACGGGACTAGAGCAACGTGCCTATTCTGCAGTAGAATTGGGTTTGCTATGAATGCATTTTAAAAAAAATCGTAAAAAATTGAACATAAATAATACTGGAAATATAAAACTACCAGCGTGTTCCTCTTTTCGATTAGAATACAATGAGCTAATCGAACTAAGGGCTAAAAGTTATGAAATGTTGTCAATTGGGTAGACAACTTAATGTATTGATGGGAGCTGAGCCTTATTCCACTTTAAACTCTCGCGCTTTGTACACGTATTCAAATTATTGTTTACCCATATTTATATATTGTGCACCAATATCTCCGTTGACAACTTGCTGGGGCGACAGTTATCTGCGTCCGTGACCGGTGCAACCCGTGTCGACATGTCAGAAATAAAGGTAAATAAATATCGCGTTAGATCCGTGTAAAACAATAATTTGAATAACTGAGTCATACAGCCCATACACCATAGAAATACACTCTCAGATGCGCCATCAGGTTTTCCACCCAGCCCAGGACACGATTTATGGAGAAGTATATTTTATCAGATACCTGGTAGCTTAATAACATCTTTAGGAAGCACTTTTATTATTGCGTAGCTATACAATAAATTTACAAAATCACTCAACAATTAACACTACCGGCGTCGTTGTGTGGGCCCTAAATGCTAACAAATATTGCTACATATTCTTGTCAATTAAGGGAACAGGGTTGAAGTGTGTTGTGGGCGATGGGCTAGCAACCTATCACTGCAACATCACATTTTGTCGATCTTTTATAACCACATTTATGCTAAAAGTGGCACTGGAACACAAGTTTCATGTGCTCTGCCTACCCCTTTTAGGGATAAAGGCGTGATGGTATGTATGTATGTATTCTTGTCAATTTTTAATTGAGCTACAAACTTTGTGGAGAATTCAACTGAATACAACTCACTTTTAATTCCATTCTTATCCTGTCTTATAATTATAACATTCAGAACTTAGGAGGCAACATCCTATCTCTTAGATGGAGGTGCCATACGACGAACAAGAAAAAATAGTTATTGGACCGACACGTAAGAGCTAAAAAATCAAGTAAACTTTGTTTGGAAATTGTTTCCGTTTTTTTTGTTCTAGAGCGTATTTATCAGAATATTGAGATTCGTAATAATTGTTCACTTATTAGCTACCCAAAAGACATAACGCGCAAAGTTGTAGAAGTACGGAAATACGGAATATGGTCAGTTTGCTTATAAGACTTGACACATTATAAATTAACGTAATAAAGAGAAAGACTGAAGCCAAGTGCGAAGGGCGAAAGATAAATTATATGAAACAAATCGAAGAAAAGGTGTCGTATAGTGAAATCAAGGAGGCGGCCCCAGATAGAGTTACATTATTATTATAATGACGGAAAGTTTTCAAGCCGTTGACGAAAATATTTTTACGTCATACCTGGCCATAAAGTAGGGATTACCGCACGCTATGCGTGCGGAAAACCCCACTTCCTGGCCAGATAGAGACGTAAAATGTTGTACTCACCACGGGAGGTAATAAAGAAAGCCTCAGAGCGCATATTTATCGCCCTTGCCTTCGATCTGAGACATTCTTTGTTTAACCGCCCTAGGTAAGTAATGTACTATACCGACACGCTACTTAACAAAATCATGAAGTAATTGTTCATTTGCTCTGTCCCATTAGAGCGCACAGTGGTCCATTAGGTATTTGTGAGTAACGGGACTGCTATTATCCACCGATTGTATGATTTTCTCGTGATGCTGCATCTGCAAAGAGAATATATGTTTTAATAAACTTTTCGAATACGACATATTCTTGAAATAACTACATAATTTGAAAAATCAAAACACCTCCAACACTAAAAACAGCGAAAAGTTGACAAGCATTTTAATTTTTATTACACGCCTACTTAGAAAATAAGTATTTTTTTTATCGCGCTTCTTCCCTCAATATCTCATTAAATCTTGATCCAAGCGAAAAAGTGTATGGAATCTGTTATGGAGAAAATTTTATGTAGATTACCACAGAACAGTAATAGTATTTTTCACAATCGTGTTATAATAGAGAGCTTTTTAGTCGAGTACCGTGTTTAGGCCACGAAGCTTGCTGAGTGGCCTAAGTAAGGTACGCGTGATTGACACTATTGTGAACAATACTTTTTGTACGAGTTCATTAAAATTAATTTTCTACGAGTCAACTGAACTAATTAAACAAACTCGATACTGTTGAAACGAAGTGCAGCTCATCGCTCGTACGCTAGTTGATATCTTAAAAGACATCAACGAGCGTACGACATCAAAGCGATTCTATTGGTCCAATTCATTACAGTTCAGTAAAGCAGCCACGTGATTGGTCGAATTTATTTTAGTTGTCTGGAGCGTATCGAAAAGTAGTTATTTCGATTGTTTCGACAGTAACATGGACTATGTAACTTCCCCCCCTTAAATTAACTTTAACTAACTAAATAATAATAATAAAAATAATATTGGCCACCTGATCATCTAATGTCTACGTTGTTCCGCACAACCCAAATTCTTTTATGTGTAGCAAATTGGACCTTGACTCCTCTCTATCTATCTACCTACTCCTTCGTTCACCTACTGCATCCTAATTCAAAATAATGTACCTGTCAAATCAATTAATATACATATTTTATATGTTTTTGTTAATTTACACCAACCTCCTATTAATCATTCGGATAAGCAAGATCGTAGCTCTTAGATTTTCTATTATCTTGATTATTTTGACACCTTAAACATACTAATATTCAACCTATGTATTCATATTTTGAACAAAGTCTTAGCGACGGGTTGTGTGGTAATCTTTTACTCACACAAAGCTACTTTCTTGCTTAGGATGGAGTATGAATGATCCTACCTTATTTACCTGCCTAGTTACCTCATGAGTTTAAGACTCTACGAGCGAATCTACCAGTATTTCGTACCTGACGGTTTGAATAAGAAGAAATACCGAAACAAACTTAGACAAACCTTTTTATTTCAATATTGCTGTGATATAAACTTAACAATACAGGCAATATAACGCCTATTTCTCTATATATTTGCCTTTATATCGTAGGCATTTGAAATATCGAATTTATTGTAATCGAATGTGTATTCCACAAATAGTTATGTACGAAATAGCTAGTAGTTATAAGGGTATTATTTCGCCCGTAACTACAATCATCAGCGATCTGCTCTGCCTGTCACTGGTCCCTATAACAGTTTTGCTTCTTTCTCCGAAACCAAACTGTTTCCCTAACCAAATAAAATATAAAATTATATTACCATACCTGAATGCCACATTCAACTACACAAACTCTACATTTCTCCTCATTTAAGACCAACCATTAATTTCTCTACTCATAATAATCAAATGAATCCTACAAATTAATATTATTGGATGAATAAACCTTGTTTCCTAAGTCCCTAATACCACGTATGAATTTATACCTAATCCTACCTACCACTAGACCCTAGGCTATTGTATGCAAAACTCCCATCATTACTTTTATTAGTGTTATGTGATGTGTAGGCATTTGAAATATCGAATTTATTGTAATCGAATGTGTATTCCACAAATAGTTAAGTACGAAATGGCTAGTAGTTATAAGGGTATTATTTCGCCCGTAACTACAATCATCAGCGATCTGCTCTGCCTGTCACTGATCCCTATAACAGTTTTGCTTCTTTCTCCGAAACCAAACTGTTTCCCTAACCAAATAAAATATGAAATTATATTACCATACCTGAATGCCACATTCAACTACATAAACTCTACATTTCTCCTCAATTAAGACCAACCATTAATTTCTCTACTCATAATTTTATTATCAAATTAATCCTACAAATAAATGTTATTGGATGAATAATCCTTGTTTCCTAAGTCCCTATTACCACGTATGAATTTATTCCTAATCCTACCTTCCACTAGTCCCTAAACTATTGTATGCAAAACTCCCATCATTACTTTTATTAGTGTTATGTGATGTGTAAAACCTAAGCTAGGGATCTACGCTGTAAATCGTTCGGCAGGCTAATCCGAGAAGGCAACCTATAGCCGGTGTAATGTACATTTCACAACGGTCCGTGGACAAGGTTCTGTGAAATGCACTCCCTATCGCGTGTGTATAACATATAAATATATATTCAATAAAAGACCCAAGCCTTAAGCACACACAAAACCTTAACGAGTGAATAAATTCAAGTGGTCGACTTATTTTAAATTGCGACCTCTCGCTTCAGTCCTGCGGCAAACCTTAAGCCAAGGAAGAGGCCCATTTATGATAGGCTACACCATCTATGCAAATAAAGGAGACGGTGCCCAGGTATCTCTGAGCCTGGCCTACTTCTAACAGGATCCCATTGTATACGCTGTTGGCACCGTTAGGGAGCGTGTACAATGTTAGATTGACATCCAATCAGGCATTGATCTGGTTCGAAATATTAATAAAACTTTCCAAAATAAACTCAAAATCTAATAAGAATCGAAATAGTTCAATACTATGTAAAATAATCACACAATATTGCACCTTCTCGCCTTCACAATAAAGTATCTATGAATGTTTACGTTACGAATTTAGGCTCGATCCAGTTTCAACGTCAATCCAAAATATAGCTAAAGAACGAATGGCTTGAAAGTATCAGTCAAGATTCTCCTAACCCCATTAAAACACTAATTTAAATTAAAGCAAACTCCATCAAACTATTATACTTTAAACCAATTAACTCTAGTCAAAAATAATCACTATTAACCACTCTTATTTGAACACAAAGTAATAACAGCAAGAGATTCACTAAAAATCAACTTCACAATAAACTTTAAAATTTACGCTATTTAATTGAGATTAAACCACCAAATTAAGTATGTAAGTACAATAAATATTTACGAATTGAATTCTCCCTTTAAATTACCATATGTTGTGTCTGATCAAGGACTAAACCAGCGCAATCGAATATTAGCACAATCCATGCCCAGACACAACCTAGGTATCCTAGATTGAGACCTATTTCCTTCGACAGAGATCCCCGACCGATACCCTCAAGCTCTAAGATTTGAATGTCCAGCCCCACGCTACCCCGTCCAAACATCAGCTCTGAAAACACTCTCCCCAACCCCCGCACAACTGGCGTCTGAAACTAGTTGACAAATTACCAATTAAATATAGTCATGTCTAATTTAAACTCTATTCCCTTTATTAAATACGACCCAATACAAAACCATAATTAAATTTGTACAAAAACAATCTCACGCTTTACCTACAATTCCTACGAATGACCACTTGAGGTTTTTTCGTCCAGCCGTTTTTGCCGTCTTAGCCCAAGCGAACCTATTCGACCATTTCCATATTCCTATAAGGATAGTGTTGAAATTGGCTTACATTATTATTTGATCTCCTCAGATTCAACTGTAAAGGTAAATTGGCGCCATTAATTTATTACCTCGGTACTCGAAACTAATACAGTCATCTACTATAGCTCTCCCATTAAGAATGCGTATGTTAGAACAATATGTGAATGTAGAAAAGCCCGTTACTACTTTGTAATAAGATTCATTTTTGAATAAAATACATTTGCTTTCCACGATTACAGTAACAAATTAAGTTTGCATTGTAATAAATTTTAACCACTCAAGACATGTGTGAAATATTATTCTCTAGAATGCGTCGATAGTTAAAATCGATAAATATTAAGTTTTTTTGCTATGCGTAAACGTTGGTTTACCTATGTTTTATTATATTTTAATCCCTGTTGTATTGAATTATTACCTCATTTAGCATTCATTAAAAACTATAGATAAACGAGATATACTTAGTCATAGTTCGAGTTACAACTACAACTATGAAAAGAGTGACGTTGCAAGTATTCTCTATGAAATCATAATACACATATTTTAATCGTCGAGTACAAAAAAACAGTAGAAGTGTAAAGTAGGCGTGTCGCGTGTGCCACTATTACGCGGAGTTCCGCGCAACCTAGCCCAGTTCGCCGCAGAACCTTGTGTAAGCCGGTTGTGTCATCTAAAACGCAAAATAAAAGGATTCCGCTGTAAATATGCCTTATTGCTCCATTTTGGAGTGCAAAAACGATAGCCGCACCAAAAACATCACCCATGGTGGAATTTCGTATCATCGGTAAGTAGTATTTCATTTAATTTTTATTAATTTCTAAATTTTCTATTCTGTAAGGCACTTTGTTTATTTTAATTAATTTTTTATTACATACAAAAATGTTATTTACTTTGTTAACTGATGAGTGATGACCTACTTACTATGATTATTCTTCTTATTACTATTATTTTGACACATCTGATCTTAATATTGTTCTTGATTATTATTTTTAAATGTTTTTTTTTTATTATTATTGTACCTACATATATATGTATTACTGCATGGATTTACTCCTTAATGGCAATAAAGAAACTGAATACTGAATACTGAGTTAAAGCAATGCACAATACAAAAATGAACTCTGTGTGAATACAATAAGGTCGATTTCTGTCTATGTCATTAAATGGAGCTATTCTAGAACGTTCGCTACTCGATCGTACATTGAACTCTCGAAAATAGGGAGAGGTTGTTGTCGATAAAGTTATCGATATTCAGCCGTAGCCCTGTCATAAGGTTTAAAATATGTTAACATGCCGAGGTTTATAATTTCATCTTTAGTAAAACGCCACGGCCAATAATGTTCAAGATTTCTTTGTAGGTAACAATGTGATAGTGTGAGTACTGGCGACAGCGGTTCTGCTTGCAATTGAGGCGTATGCCACTTCCACTGTTTTTTCTGTTCCGTGTAGATTACGTATCTATACAAACACTTTTTGGTATAGGCCACCGTTTACGAGTTATCTACGAAAAACTAAACAAAGGGACCTCTACACCGCCGTGCCACGCCACGCACGCGCCGTCCGCGTAGCAGCCGAACAGGATCTCTGTCCAGGCTGTGGTGTAGTCACCTGTGCTAGCCCGGCGCGAGGCAGCAGCGCGCGCGCGCGCGTCAGAACAGCGCGTGCGCCGGCAGCAGCTGCACGGGGGGCCGCGCGCCGCCGCCGTGCCACGCCACGCACGCGCCGTCCGCGTAGCAGCCGAACAGGATCTCTGTCCAGGCTGTGGTGTAGTCACCTGTGCTAGCCCGGCGCGAGGCAGCAGCGCGCGCGCGCGCGTCAGAACAGCGCGTGCGCCGGCAGCAGCTGCACGGGGGGCCGCGCGCCGCCGCCGTGCCACGCCACGCACGCGCCGTCCGCGTAGCAGCCGAACAGGATCTCTGTCCAGGCTGTGGTGTAGTCACCTGTGCTAGCCCGGCGCGAGGCAGCAGCGCGCGCGCGCGCGTCAGAACAGCGCGTGCGCCGGCAGCAGCTGCACGGGGGGCCGCGCGCCGCCGCCGTGCCACGCCACGCACGCGCCGTCCGCGTAGCAGCCGAACAGGATCTCTGTCCAGGCTGTGGTGTAGTCACCTGTGCTAGCCCGGCGCGAGGCAGCAGCGCGCGCGCGCGCGTCAGAACAGCGCGTGCGCCGGCAGCAGCTGCACGGGGGGCCGCGCGCCGCCGCCGTGCCACGCCACGCACGCGCCGTCCGCGTAGCAGCCGAACAGGATCTCTGTCCAGGCTGTGGTGTAGTCACCTGTGCTAGCCCGGCGCGAGGCAGCAGCGCGCGCGCGCGCGTCAGAACAGCGCGTGCGCCGGCAGCAGCTGCACGGGGGGCCGCGCGCCGCCGCCGTGCCACGCCACGCACGCGCCGTCCGCGTAGCAGCCGAACAGGATCTCTGTCCAGGCTGTGGTGTAGTCACCTGTGCTAGCCCGGCGCGAGGCAGCAGCGCGCGCGCGCGCGTCAGAACAGCGCGTGCGCCGGCAGCAGCTGCACGGGGGGCCGCGCGCCGCCGCCGTGCCACGCCACGCACGCGCCGTCCGCGTAGCAGCCGAACAGGATCTCTGTCCAGGCTGTGGTGTAGTCACCTGTGCTAGCCCGGCGCGAGGCAGCAGCGCGCGCGCGCGCGTCAGAACAGCGCGTGCGCCGGCAGCAGCTGCACGGGGGGCCGCGCGCCGCCGCCGTGCCACGCCACGCACGCGCCGTCCGCGTAGCAGCCGAACAGGATCTCTGTCCAGGCTGTGGTGTAGTCACCTGTGCTAGCCCGGCGCGAGGCAGCAGCGCGCGCGCGCACGTCAGAACAGCGCGTGCGCCGGCAGCAGCTGCACGGGGGGCCGCGCGCCGCCGCCGTGCCACGCCACGCACGCGCCGTCCGCGTAGCAGCCGAACAGGATCTCTGTCCAGGCTGTGGTGTAGTCACCTGTGCTAGCCCGGCGCGAGGCAGCAGCGCGCGCGCGCGCGTCAGAACAGCGCGTGCGCCGGCAGCAGCTGCACGGGGGGCCGCGCGCCGCCGCCGTGCCACGCCACGCACGCGCCGTCCGCGTAGCAGCCGAACAGGATCTCTGTCCAGGCTGTGGTGTAGTCACCTGTGCTAGCCCGGCGCGAGGCAGCAGCGCGCGCGCGCGCGTCAGAACAGCGCGTGCGCCGGCAGCAGCTGCACGGGGGGCCGCGCGCCGCCGCCGTGCCACGCCACGCACGCGCCGTCCGCGTAGCAGCCGAACAGGATCTCTGTCCAGGCTGTGGTGTAGTCACCTGTGCTAGCCCGGCGCGAGGCAGCAGCGCGCGCGCGCGCGTCAGAACAGCGCGTGCGCCGGCAGCAGCTGCACGGGGGGCCGCGCGCCGCCGCCGTGCCACGCCACGCACGCGCCGTCCGCGTAGCAGCCGAACAGGATCTCTGTCCAGGCTGTGGTGTAGTCACCTGTGCTAGCCCGGCGCGAGGCAGCAGCGCGCGCGCGCGCGTCAGAACAGCGCGTGCGCCGGCAGCAGCTGCACGGGGGGCCGCGCGCCGCCGCCGTGCCACGCCACGCACGCGCCGTCCGCGTAGCAGCCGAACAGGATCTCTGTCCAGGCTGTGGTGTAGTCACCTGTGCTAGCCCGGCGCGAGGCAGCAGCGCGCGCGCGCGCGTCAGAACAGCGCGTGCGCCGGCAGCAGCTGCACGGGGGGCCGCGCGCCGCCGCCGTGCCACGCCACGCACGCGCCGTCCGCGTAGCAGCCGAACAGGATCTCTGTCCAGGCTGTGGTGTAGTCACCTGTGCTAGCCCGGCGCGAGGCAGCAGCGCGCGCGCGCGCGTCAGAACAGCGCGTGCGCCGGCAGCAGCTGCACGGGGGGCCGCGCGCCGCCGCCGTGCCACGCCACGCACGCGCCGTCCGCGTAGCAGCCGAACAGGATCTCTGTCCAGGCTGTGGTGTAGTCACCTGTGCTAGCCCGGCGCGAGGCAGCAGCGCGCGCGCGCGCGTCAGAACAGCGCGTGCGCCGGCAGCAGCTGCACGGGGGGCCGCGCGCCGCCGCCGTGCCACGCCACGCACGCGCCGTCCGCGTAGCAGCCGAACAGGATCTCGCTGTCCACGCTATATGTTAAGCTGAAACAATAGTACATTTTTATAAAGTCCTGAAAGTGAGCAGTAGACATGGACGAAAAAATCAAATAGCGATTTAAGTGCGTTACCCAAGTAACAACACCCCGCACGCTACTGCGCAGGTCCCACGCGCTGAACAGGCGCACGGCGCCGCCGCGGTCCCCGCACGCTACTGCGTTCACAATGTATACCTGATGACGCCGAGTGTAGCGGGCGCGGTGTGAGCCGGCGGCACGACCGCGAGCGGGCGCAGGTCCCACGCGCTGAACAGGCGCACGGCGCCGCCGCGGTCCCCGCACGCTACTGCGTTCACAATGTATACCTGATGACGCCGAGTGTAGCGGGCGCGGTGTGAGCCGGCGGCACGACCGCGAGCGGGCGCAGGTCCCACGCGCTGAACAGGCGCACGGCGCCGCCGCGGTCCCCGCACGCTACTGCGTTCACAATGTATACCTGATGACGCCGAGTGTAGCGGGCGCGGTGTGAGCCGGCGGCACGACCGCGAGCGGGCGCAGGTCCCACGCGCTGAACAGGCGCACGGCGCCGCCGCGGTCCCCGCACGCTACTGCGTTCACAATGTATACCTGATGACGCCGAGTGTAGCGGGCGCGGTGTGAGCCGGCGGCACGACCGCGAGCGGGCGCAGGTCCCACGCGCTGAACAGGCGCACGGCGCCGCCGCGGTCCCCGCACGCTACTGCGTTCACAATGTATACCTGATGACGCCGAGTGTAGCGGGCGCGGTGTGAGCCGGCGGCACGACCGCGAGCGGGCGCAGGTCCCACGCGCTGAACAGGCGCACGGCGCCGCCGCGGTCCCCGCACGCTACTGCGTTCACAATGTATACCTGATGACGCCGAGTGTAGCGGGCGCGGTGTGAGCCGGCGGCACGACCGCGAGCGGGCGCAGGTCCCACGCGCTGAACAGGCGCACGGCGCCGCCGCGGTCCCCGCACGCTACTGCGTTCACAATGTATACCTGATGACGCCGAGTGTAGCGGGCGCGGTGTGAGCCGGCGGCACGACCGCGAGCGGGCGCAGGTCCCACGCGCTGAACAGGCGCACGGCGCCGCCGCGGTCCCCGCACGCTACTGCGTTCACAATGTATACCTGATGACGCCGAGTGTAGCGGGCGCGGTGTGAGCCGGCGGCACGACCGCGAGCGGGCGCAGGTCCCACGCGCTGAACAGGCGCACGGCGCCGCCGCGGTCCCCGCACGCTACTGCGTTCACAATGTATACCTGATGACGCCGAGTGTAGCGGGCGCGGTGTGAGCCGGCGGCACGACCGCGAGCGGGCGCAGGTCCCACGCGCTGAACAGGCGCACGGCGCCGCCGCGGTCCCCGCACGCTACTGCGTTCACAATGTATACCTGATGACGCCGAGTGTAGCGGGCGCGGTGTGAGCCGGCGGCACGACCGCGAGCGGGCGCAGGTCCCACGCGCTGAACAGGCGCACGGCGCCGCCGCGGTCCCCGCACGCTACTGCGTTCACAATGTATACCTGATGACGCCGAGTGTAGCGGGCGCGGTGTGAGCCGGCGGCACGACCGCGAGCGGGCGCAGGTCCCACGCGCTGAACAGGCGCACGGCGCCGCCGCGGTCCCCGCACGCTACTGCGTTCACAATGTATACCTGATGACGCCGAGTGTAGCGGGCGCGGTGTGAGCCGGCGGCACGACCGCGAGCGGGCGCAGGTCCCACGCGCTGAACAGGCGCACGGCGCCGCCGCGGTCCCCGCACGCTACTGCGTTCACAATGTATACCTGATGACGCCGAGTGTAGCGGGCGCGGTGTGAGCCGGCGGCACGACCGCGAGCGGGCGCAGGTCCCACGCGCTGAACAGGCGCACGGCGCCGCCGCGGTCCCCGCACGCTACTGCGTTCACAATGTATACCTGATGACGCCGAGTGTAGCGGGCGCGGTGTGAGCCGGCGGCACGACCGCGAGCGGGCGCAGGTCCCACGCGCTGAACAGGCGCACGGCGCCGCCGCGGTCCCCGCACGCTACTGCGTTCACAATGTATACCTGATGACGCCGAGTGTAGCGGGCGCGGTGTGAGCCGGCGGCACGACCGCGAGCGGGCGCAGGTCCCACGCGCTGAACAGGCGCACGGCGCCGCCGCGGTCCCCGCACGCTACTGCGTTCACAATGTATACCTGATGACGCCGAGTGTAGCGGGCGCGGTGTGAGCCGGCGGCACGACCGCGAGCGGGCGCAGGTCCCACGCGCTGAACAGGCGCACGGCGCCGCCGCGGTCCCCGCACGCTACTGCGTTCACAATGTATACCTGATGACGCCGAGTGTAGCGGGCGCGGTGTGAGCCGGCGGCACGACCGCGAGCGGGCGCAGGTCCCACGCGCTGAACAGGCGCACGGCGCCGCCGCGGTCCCCGCACGCTACTGCGTTCACGCTCACGCCTTCCGGCGCGTTCGAGTAGCATATGCAGGTCACCCGCTCGGCTACTTTCACGCTGCCTGCGACAAAGATACAAATTATACAACTAAAGTAGTGTGCGTCACGGGCAACATGACAGGCGACCACATTATGCTTGTTGAAAACCTTCGTATCTGTAATAATGTGTAGGTAGGTATAGGTACTCACCAACAAACCTCGCGTTGACAGTGTGCACCCGTATCAGCGAGCTGTAGTTCCCCATGTCCTGCTCGTAGGAGTCTAGGTCGGGCGTGGGCGGCGCCGCGGCCGGCGGCGACGTTGCCGCGTCGTGCACGCTGGCAACGTCGCACAGCGTCTCGCTGATGGCCACGTGCGTCACGGGGAGCATGTCGCGGTTGGGCAGCGTGCGGATGTAGGTTAGTCTGTGGGGAAATTACATGTATCATACATTTACAGAATAAATTAACCGATTAAGGGGGTTCGATTGCCATACAAAACGTTATTTGACATTCGCAGGCTAACGGCGTGATATTTTAAGAAACTTATGTAACAAACTGTCATAAATTGGCTTCCCATTTGCGCCAAATTCCCCCTTTCCTAGAATAAACTTACATAAACTAGATTAATTTGAGAAATTGGTTTGTCACGTGATATTTTGGGAAAACTATTTTTCTCAAATTAATCTAGTTTATACAAGTTTATTCTAGGAAAGGGGGAATTTGGCGCAAATGGGAAGCCAATTGATGAAAGTTTGGTACATAAGTTTCTTAAAATATCACGCCGTTAGCCTGCGAATGTCAAATAACGCTTTGTATGGCAATCGAACCACCTTAACCATTTTTTGTTGCTTGTTCCCATGGTTTTACATCCCTTGGAAAACCCTTTAAAACTATTGGATTTCAATCCGCTAAACATGTGTTTTTGTTATATTAGTAAACCCATTTATAGCGGGGCCTAGCATGCCCCTAGGTTTACCAATGCATATATAATATTTTTTTTAAAGAAACTCTACAATAACTATTGTTTCCTGGCTTACCGGGACAGAATAACAAGTTGATTGGCCCAAATAAATTAATATTACATTGATAATGCCTTTGCCTGGGATATATAATCTGTGGGTCTCGAGGAGTTCTTCGAGGGCTCTCTCCCTCGATTAGCAGACATAATCGTACCTTATTATAGACAGAGCTAGCGAGGGAGTGATAGAGAGAGAGTTCAGAGTGACATCCAAGTAAGTTACTGAGCTACAACTCACTTGTTAAGATCCCAGAGCACGATCTTCCCATCAACGCTAGCCGTGACCAGCAGTCCCGCGGGCACGCACACCTTGACGTCGGCCACGGGCGCGTCGTGCGCGTGCAGCGTGACCGCGCGCGCGCGCAGCGCCGTCGTGCCGCCGCGGCGCGCGCGCAGCGCCAGCACGCGCCCGGACACGTGCCCGAGCACGATCGGGCACGTGGCGGACGAGCACGAGGACGCCACCGCCGTGATCTGAACGGGAAGGGGAACGGGATGGTGCTCTAGTAGATACTGGATAAACTTGCAATGCAACTAACCCATTTCTGGGCCCAGATTAGGTCAGGAAACGAATACTCAAAAAATATATAGAGGGAAATGCAAGTAATTATGGAAAACAAAAACTACCTTCTTCGTCTTTGATGGCTATTCCTTATCAAAATCAAGCACGAAAGTAGCAGAGCATCAAAGGCGCTATCGACCCAGCAAGTCTGTTGACATACATTTCACCGAAGACACCGAGAGAAACGTCAAACAAAAGCTCTTCTTGTACTGATTCAACTGTACCTGGTCGAGCGGCGGCACCCGCAGCACGGGCTCCAGCGGTGCGTCGCGGCGCCGCTTGAGCCGCACCACGCCGTCCGAGTGGCCCCACGAGAGCAGCGCGAGACACGCCTCGCCTGAAGCGGTGCTCGGGACATCGCCTGCAATATTTTAAACCTTTAACATCCAAGTTGTACAGAATAGGGATGATGACTAATATTTTTTTACGATGCCATTCGTACCAGTTTTTGGAGAGGAACAAATGTTTGTATAGAAGCAACTACAATTTAAGAACATTAATACCCAAAAATTGGGGATAAAGATTGACCTCGGCTACATACCGTGGTCGGCAGGCAGCGCCAGCAGCGCGCTGTGCGGCGGCGCGGCGGCGGCGGCGTGGGGCCGGTCGGGCAGCGGCGCCAGGCGCGCGCCGCCCAGCGCGCGGCGCAGCGCCACGCGCGGCGGGCCCAGCGCCGGCGAGCCGCAGTAGCGGCCCCAGCGCGCGCCCTCTCCCCCGCCCACACCTGCGGGTACACAGTCTACATACCGTGGTCGGCAGGCAGCGCCAGCAGCGCGCTGTGCGGCGGCGCGGCGGCGGCGGCGTGGGGCCGGTCGGGCAGCGGCGCCAGGCGCGCGCCGCCCAGCGCGCGGCGCAGCGCCACGCGCGGCGGGCCCAGCGCCGACGAGCCGCAGTAGCGGCCCCAGCGCGCGCCCTCTCCCCCGCCCACACCTGCGGGTACACAGTCTACATACCGTGGTCGGCAGGCAGCGCCAGCAGCGCGCTGTGCGGCGGCGCGGCGGCGGCGGCGTGGGGCCGGTCGGGCAGCGGCGCCAGGCGCGCGCCGCCCAGCGCGCGGCGCAGCGCCACGCGCGGCGGGCCCAGCGCCGGCGAGCCGCAGTAGCGGCCCCAGCGCGCGCCCTCTCCCCCGCCCACACCTGCGGGTACACAGTCTACATACCGTGGTCGGCAGGCAGCGCCAGCAGCGCGCTGTGCGGCGGCGCGGCGGCGGCGGCGTGGGGCCGGTCGGGCAGCGGCGCCAGGCGCGCGCCGCCCAGCGCGCGGCGCAGCGCCACGCGCGGCGGGCCCAGCGCCGACGAGCCGCAGTAGCGGCCCCAGCGCGCGCCCTCTCCCCCGCCCACACCTGCGGGTACACAGTCTACATACCGTGGTCGGCAGGCAGCGCCAGCAGCGCGCTGTGCGGCGGCGCGGCGGCGGCGGCGTGGGGCCGGTCGGGCAGCGGCGCCAGGCGCGCGCCGCCCAGCGCGCGGCGCAGCGCCACGCGCGGCGGGCCCAGCGCCGGCGAGCCGCAGTAGCGGCCCCAGCGTGCGCCCTCTCCCCCGCCCACACCTGCGGGTACACAGTCTACATACCGTGGTCGGCAGGCAGCGCCAGCAGCGCGCTGTGCGGCGGCGCGGCGGCGGCGGCGTGGGGCCGGTCGGGCAGCGGCGCCAGGCGCGCGCCGCCCAGCGCGCGGCGCAGCGCCACGCGCGGCGGGCCCAGCGCCGGCGAGCCGCAGTAGCGGCCCCAGCGCGCGCCCTCTCCCCCGCCCACACCTGCGGGTACACAGTCTACATACCGTGGTCGGCAGGCAGCGCCAGCAGCGCGCTGTGCGGCGGCGCGGCGGCGGCGGCGTGGGGCCGGTCGGGCAGCGGCGCCAGGCGCGCGCCGCCCAGCGCGCGGCGCAGCGCCACGCGCGGCGGGCCCAGCGCCGGCGAGCCGCAGTAGCGGCCCCAGCGTGCGCCCTCTCCCCCGCCCACACCTGCGGGTACACAGTCTACATACCGTGGTCGGCAGGCAGCGCCAGCAGCGCGCTGTGCGGCGGCGCGGCGGCGGCGGCGTGGGGCCGGTCGGGCAGCGGCGCCAGGCGCGCGCCGCCCAGCGCGCGGCGCAGCGCCACGCGCGGCGGGCCCAGCGCCGGCGAGCCGCAGTAGCGGCCCCAGCGCGCGCCCTCTCCCCCGCCCACACCTGCGGGTACACAGTCTACATACCGTGGTCGGCAGGCAGCGCCAGCAGCGCGCTGTGCGGCGGCGCGGCGGCGGCGGCGTGGGGCCGGTCGGGCAGCGGCGCCAGGCGCGCGCCGCCCAGCGCGCGGCGCAGCGCCACGCGCGGCGGGCCCAGCGCCGGCGAGCCGCAGTAGCGGCCCCAGCGTGCGCCCTCCACACCCGCCCATACTTGTGGCTGGAACAATAGGACCAATGTTCAAAGTATCACGTGTGAGAGCCGACGTCATCGTCCCCACCGGGTCCGTACCTGTCTGTCGGCGTCGGGCGCCAGGTCAGGCGCGCGGTGCGGGTGCGCGGCGCGCAGCAGCTGCCGCGGCGCCTGCCCGTACGTGCGCACCATGGCCGCCGCCGCCGTGCGGTCTACCTCGTCCGATAGCATTTCCGGGTCGAAGCCGTAATACGTCTGTGAAGTGTGAACAATCGTTTAGATTGTGTCTAGGCTCAATCAAAGATAGTCCCAATTTTGTCCGCCTGTCGTAAAAGGCGACCTCAATATTGGCAGTCCTCTTTGTGGTGTAGCAATCGGTACTTGCAACATTTCTTTAGAGTAAAGTGACTCACGCAGTGCGGGAACACGTTGACGGCGTCGATGGCGGGCTGGCCGGTCTGCTTGTAGCCGAACACCAGGTCGATCCAGTGCGGCAGGCTCTCCGTCACCAGCGGCGCCTCCAGCGCCTGCCGGTGCACTAGGGTGAAGAGTAAAGTGACTCACGCAGTGCGGGAACACGTTGACGGCGTCGATGGCGGGCTGGCCGGTCTGCTTGTAGCCGAACACCAGGTCGATCCAGTGCGGCAGGCTCTCCGTCACCAGCGGCGCCTCCAGCGCCTGCCGGTGCACTAGGGTGAAGAGTAAAGTGACTCACGCAGTGCGGGAACACGTTGACGGCGTCGATGGCGGGCTGGCCGGTCTGCTTGTAGCCGAACACCAGGTCGATCCAGTGCGGCAGGCTCTCCGTCACCAGCGGCGCCTCCAGCGCCTGCCGGTGCACTAGGGTGAAGAGTAAAGTGACTCACGCAGTGCGGGAACACGTTGACGGCGTCGATGGCGGGCTGGCCGGTCTGCTTGTAGCCGAACACCAGGTCGATCCAGTGCGGCAGGCTCTCCGTCACCAGCGGCGCCTCCAGCGCCTGCCGGTGCACTAGGGTGAAGAGTAAAGTGACTCACGCAGTGCGGGAACACGTTGACGGCGTCGATGGCGGGCTGGCCGGTCTGCTTGTAGCCGAACACCAGGTCGATCCAGTGCGGCAGGCTCTCCGTCACCAGCGGCGCCTCCAGCGCCTGCCGGTGCACTAGGGTGAAGAGGCGGGCGTCCGCCGCCCACGCGGGCAGTTCTACGTCGTCCACGCATGCGCCGCACTGGCGGATGCCCAGGTTCAATCCTATATCACACAGAGAGTCTTCCAATGAGTCTCAAAGTCACAAGGTCTTTTGATTTTTGAGAAGATAATGATCGTCGCTAGGTGTATGCGAGCGACAGAGAGATGTAGTGGCAGTTGCTCCAAGGGGGCCATGGGATCGCCGAGGACGAAGAGCGTTGTACTGTTCGAAGCTTTTCGTGCTGGAAGGTCGCATTACATTTTAAAGTAAGCACGAGACAAAAAAGCTGCTAGCGCTCATTTTTCCCTCAGCTTATGGGTTGGAACCATCTACATTTTGCCTCGGAAGAAATTCTATGCCATGTTGTCGGGTGCCTGCAGGTTGGTCCCTAAGATTTTTGGAATCAAACTGATGATGTGGTACCGAAAGTAAATATAGGATCCTAGAGAGAGAGAGTAGATATTATCGGCTCAATTTTCTTTCGTAACAACCGCATTTGCTACTTCATTTGGTGAAGTGGAAAGGAACCTATTTAACGTGAAAATGTGCATGTGGTGTGGCGAAATACAAAATTGGAGTCAATACCTTTTGGGTATAAATGATTTAGTTATCTGTAATCGGGCACGTACCCTCGTCGTTGTGGAACAGCTCGGGCAGGTAGAACAGCTCGGGAATAAGCTCCTTCACGTCGGTGGGCGAGTCGTTGGTGATGAGCCGCCACGTGGTCGCCAGCGAGTGGAACGTGCGGTCCGGCATGTCGAAGTTGTTGTCTGAGGGAAACATATCGTCATCACCATTAGCGTATAAATGCTCCCTTTACCACTGGCGAACGTCCTGCTGCGGACAATATAAGTAAATAAGAAGTAAAGTTGGTGGGTCAAGTGGTATGAGAAGCGGGGAGTGTGTTTCCGGATTGTATTAGCAGTTACACGACGTTGCTGCCGTCAGGTCTTGCACAACTATAGCTGTGTACAGTGTGTACCTTGGTAGTGCAGCAGCAGCTGCGTGAAGGGCGGCACGCGCACGAGGTAGTGCAACACGCAGCCGGGGTTCGAGTACAGCGACGCGTAGTGATGCGGCTCGCGCGAGGCGAGGGCGCCGCAGCCCTCGCGCCGGGCTGCCTTCAGGTCTTGCACAACTATAGCTGTGTACAGTGTGTACCTTGGTAGTGCAGCAGCAGCTGCGTGAAGGGCGGCACGCGCACGAGGTAGTGCAACACGCAGCCGGGGTTCGAGTACAGCGACGCGTAGTGATGCGGCTCGCGCGAGGCGAGGGCGCCGCAGCCCTCGCGCCGGGCTGCCTTCAGGTCTTGCACAACTATAGCTGTGTACAGTGTGTACCTTGGTAGTGCAGCAGCAGCTGCGTGAAGGGCGGCACGCGCACGAGGTAGTGCAACACGCAGCCGGGGTTCGAGTACAGCGACGCGTAGTGATGCGGCTCGCGCGAGGCGAGGGCGCCGCAGCCCTCGCGCCGGGCTGCCTTCAGGTCTTGCACAACTATAGCTGTGTACAGTGTGTACCTTGGTAGTGCAGCAGCAGCTGCGTGAAGGGCGGCACGCGCACGAGGTAGTGCAACACGCAGCCGGGGTTCGAGTACAGCGACGCGTAGTGATGCGGCTCGCGCGAGGCGAGGGCGCCGCAGCCCTCGCGCCGGGCTGCCTTCAGGTCTTGCACAACTATAGCTGTGTACAGTGTGTACCTTGGTAGTGCAGCAGCAGCTGCGTGAAGGGCGGCACGCGCACGAGGTAGTGCAACACGCAGCCGGGGTTCGAGTACAGCGACGCGTAGTGATGCGGCTCGCGCGAGGCGAGGGCGCCGCAGCCCTCGCGCCGGGCTGCCTTCAGGTCTTGCACAACTATAGCTGTGTACAGTGTGTACCTTGGTAGTGCAGCAGCAGCTGCGTGAAGGGCGGCACGCGCACGAGGTAGTGCAACACGCAGCCGGGGTTCGAGTACAGCGACGCGTAGTGATGCGGCTCGCGCGAGGCGAGGGCGCCGCAGCCCTCGCGCCGGGCTGCCTTCAGGTCTTGCACAACTATAGCTGTGTACAGTGTGTACCTTGGTAGTGCAGCAGCAGCTGCGTGAAGGGCGGCACGCGCACGAGGTAGTGCAACACGCAGCCGGGGTTCGAGTACAGCGACGCGTAGTGATGCGGCTCGCGCGAGGCGAGGGCGCCGCAGCCCTCGCGCCGGGCTGCCTTCAGGTCTTGCACAACTATAGCTGTGTACAGTGTGTACCTTGGTAGTGCAGCAGCAGCTGCGTGAAGGGCGGCACGCGCACGAGGTAGTGCAACACGCAGCCGGGGTTCGAGTACAGCGACGCGTAGTGATGCGGCTCGCGCGAGGCGAGGGCGCCGCAGCCCTCGCGCCGGGCTGCCTTCAGGTCTTGCACAACTATAGCTGTGTACAGTGTGTACCTTGGTAGTGCAGCAGCAGCTGCGTGAAGGGCGGCACGCGCACGAGGTAGTGCAACACGCAGCCGGGGTTCGAGTACAGCGACGCGTAGTGATGCGGCTCGCGCGAGGCGAGGGCGCCGCAGCCCTCGCGCCGGGCTGCCTTCAGGTCTTGCACAACTATAGCTGTGTACAGTGTGTACCTTGGTAGTGCAGCAGCAGCTGCGTGAAGGGCGGCACGCGCACGAGGTAGTGCAACACGCAGCCGGGGTTCGAGTACAGCGACGCGTAGTGATGCGGCTCGCGCGAGGCGAGGGCGCCGCAGCCCTCGCGCCGGGCTGCCTTCAGGTCTTGCACAACTATAGCTGTGTACAGTGTGTACCTTGGTAGTGCAGCAGCAGCTGCGTGAAGGGCGGCACGCGCACGAGGTAGTGCAACACGCAGCCGGGGTTCGAGTACAGCGACGCGTAGTGATGCGGCTCGCGCGAGGCGAGGGCGCCGCAGCCCTCGCGCCGGGCTGCCTTCAGGTCTTGCACAACTATAGCTGTGTACAGTGTGTACCTTGGTAGTGCAGCAGCAGCTGCGTGAAGGGCGGCACGCGCACGAGGTAGTGCAACACGCAGCCGGGGTTCGAGTACAGCGACGCGTAGTGATGCGGCTCGCGCGAGGCGAGGGCGCCGCAGCCCTCGCGCCGGGCTGCCTTCAGGTCTTGCACAACTATAGCTGTGTACAGTGTGTACCTTGGTAGTGCAGCAGCAGCTGCGTGAAGGGCGGCGCGCGCACGAGGTAGTGCAACACGCAGCCGGGGTTCGAGTACAGCGACGCGTAGTGATGCGGCTCGCGCGAGGCGAGGGCGCCGCAGCCCTCGCGCCGGGCTGCCTTCAGGTCTTGCACAACTATAGCTGTGTACAGTGTGTACCTTGGTAGTGCAGCAGCAGCTGCGTGAAGGGCGGCACGCGCACGAGGTAGTGCAACACGCAGCCGGGGTTCGAGTACAGCGACGCGTAGTGATGCGGCTCGCGCGAGGCGAGGGCGCCGCAGCCCTCGCGCCGGGCTGCCTTCAGGTCTTGCACAACTATAGCTGTGTACAGTGTGTACCTTGGTAGTGCAGCAGCAGCTGCGTGAAGGGCGGCACGCGCACGAGGTAGTGCAACACGCAGCCGGGGTTCGAGTACAGCGACGCGTAGTGATGCGGCTCGCGCGAGGCGAGGGCGCCGCAGCCCTCGCGCCGGGCTGCCTTCAGGTCTTGCACAACTATAGCTGTGTACAGTGTGTACCTTGGTAGTGCAGCAGCAGCTGCGTGAAGGGCGGCACGCGCACGAGGTAGTGCAACACGCAGCCGGGGTTCGAGTACAGCGACGCGTAGTGATGCGGCTCGCGCGAGGCGAGGGCGCCGCAGCCCTCGCGCCGGGCTGCCTTCAGGTCTTGCACAACTATAGCTGTGTACAGTGTGTACCTTGGTAGTGCAGCAGCAGCTGCGTGAAGGGCGGCACGCGCACGAGGTAGTGCAACACGCAGCCGGGGTTCGAGTACAGCGACGCGTAGTGATGCGGCTCGCGCGAGGCGAGGGCGCCGCAGCCCTCGCGCCGGGCTGCCTTCAGGTCTTGCACAACTATAGCTGTGTACAGTGTGTACCTTGGTAGTGCAGCAGCAGCTGCGTGAAGGGCGGCACGCGCACGAGGTAGTGCAACACGCAGCCGGGGTTCGAGTACAGCGACGCGTAGTGATGCGGCTCGCGCGAGGCGAGGGCGCCGCAGCCCTCGCGCCGGGCTGCCTTCAGGTCTTGCACAACTATAGCTGTGTACAGTGTGTACCTTGGTAGTGCAGCAGCAGCTGCGTGAAGGGCGGCACGCGCACGAGGTAGTGCAACACGCAGCCGGGGTTCGAGTACAGCGACGCGTAGTGATGCGGCTCGCGCGAGGCGAGGGCGCCGCAGCCCTCGCGCCGGGCTGCCTTCAGGTCTTGCACAACTATAGCTGTGTACAGTGTGTACCTTGGTAGTGCAGCAGCAGCTGCGTGAAGGGCGGCACGCGCACGAGGTAGTGCAACACGCAGCCGGGGTTCGAGTACAGCGACGCGTAGTGATGCGGCTCGCGCGAGGCGAGGGCGCCGCAGCCCTCGCGCCGGGCTGCCTTCAGGTCTTGCACAACTATAGCTGTGTACAGTGTGTACCTTGGTAGTGCAGCAGCAGCTGCGTGAAGGGCGGCACGCGCACGAGGTAGTGCAACACGCAGCCGGGGTTCGAGTACAGCGACGCGTAGTGATGCGGCTCGCGCGAGGCGAGGGCGCCGCAGCCCTCGCGCCGGGCTGCCTTCAGGTCTTGCACAACTATAGCTGTGTACAGTGTGTACCTTGGTAGTGCAGCAGCAGCTGCGTGAAGGGCGGCACGCGCACGAGGTAGTGCAACACGCAGCCGGGGTTCGAGTACAGCGACGCGTAGTGATGCGGCTCGCGCGAGGCGAGGGCGCCGCAGCCCTCGCGCCGGGCTGCCTTCAGGTCTTGCACAACTATAGCTGTGTACAGTGTGTACCTTGGTAGTGCAGCAGCAGCTGCGTGAAGGGCGGCACGCGCACGAGGTAGTGCAACACGCAGCCGGGGTTCGAGTACAGCGACGCGTAGTGATGCGGCTCGCGCGAGGCGAGGGCGCCGCAGCCCTCGCGCCGGGCTGCCTTCAGGTCTTGCACAACTATAGCTGTGTACAGTGTGTACCTTGGTAGTGCAGCAGCAGCTGCGTGAAGGGCGGCACGCGCACGAGGTAGTGCAACACGCAGCCGGGGTTCGAGTACAGCGACGCGTAGTGATGCGGCTCGCGCGAGGCGAGGGCGCCGCAGCCCTCGCGCCGGGCTGCCTTCAGGTCTTGCACAACTATAGCTGTGTACAGTGTGTACCTTGGTAGTGCAGCAGCAGCTGCGTGAAGGGCGGCACGCGCACGAGGTAGTGCAACACGCAGCCGGGGTTCGAGTACAGCGACGCGTAGTGATGCGGCTCGCGCGAGGCGAGGGCGCCGCAGCCCTCGCGCCGGGCTGCCTTCAGGTCTTGCACAACTATAGCTGTGTACAGTGTGTACCTTGGTAGTGCAGCAGCAGCTGCGTGAAGGGCGGCACGCGCACGAGGTAGTGCAACACGCAGCCGGGGTTCGAGTACAGCGACGCGTAGTGATGCGGCTCGCGCGAGGCGAGGGCGCCGCAGCCCTCGCGCCGGGCTGCCTTCAGGTCTTGCACAACTATAGCTGTGTACAGTGTGTACCTTGGTAGTGCAGCAGCAGCTGCGTGAAGGGCGGCACGCGCACGAGGTAGTGCAACACGCAGCCGGGGTTCGAGTACAGCGACGCGTAGTGATGCGGCTCGCGCGAGGCGAGGGCGCCGCAGCCCTCGCGCCGGGCTGCCTTCAGGTCTTGCACAACTATAGCTGTGTACAGTGTGTACCTTGGTAGTGCAGCAGCAGCTGCGTGAAGGGCGGCACGCGCACGAGGTAGTGCAACACGCAGCCGGGGTTCGAGTACAGCGACGCGTAGTGATGCGGCTCGCGCGAGGCGAGGGCGCCGCAGCCTTCGCGCCGGGCTGCCTTCAGGTCCTGGGGTAAGGGAGCGTATATATAATTTACTGACAATATTAAGAGCCAGCATGAATTCGTTAATCGTTGACCTCGACTCGGATCTCAGCACTCAACTGGACAGTCATCAGTCGATTGCTTAATTTAGAAAGAGAACGATCGTTTCTATGGTAACACCCAAACGGCAGTTTTCCACTGAATGGAATTTCTCTCTCCGCTCGTGGAAAACCACCGTTAAAGTCCGCCTTGGCTAAGCACGGTTCTTTGACTCGTCAAACAGGGTCTTCTGTAATAGCAAGAGAGTAGCCTAAGAGTCAGGTCCAGATATATGTGAGCACCTTGTCTGCTGTTATATCTGATAGCGACTGCTCTGCCAATTGGTGATATTGCGACAAGTTATCGTACTCACATTATAAGTGTTGATATAATGCTGCTCCCTAGTCTTATTCTGGACAGCCATGGGTTTGGACAGGTCTCTGAAGGTGTTCGGATCGTGCAGGTCCAGGATCCTGCTGCTGTAGTCGGCCAGGACGAAGGGCAGCACCGGGTACTGCATGAGGTCGTTGTAGCTGCGGCCCGCGAGGCCGTTCAGCTTCATCAGATACTCCCAGTTGGTGATGGTGCCGTTGCGCCACTGGTTCATCACTTCCGTGAGGGTTTCCGGCTCCCTGGTGACGATTATACGTTACAAGCAGTGTTAACTATCTGTGGCAGCCAGCCTGTCGAAACTAAGAACATAAATTGGTGTAACCGTGATGAACCGTTGAAGACAATGAGATAAAGGTTTGACTCTTGGGAAGCTCTAAATAAACAGCTCTATAGAAACTGGACTTTTCCAGGTTTGTGTCCTGAGGCGACGCGGTTTCAAAGAGGTTCATTCAGACTTCGGTTTATGTTAAGAAATTTGACCGGTTAAGTATTGAAGTGATTTGTGCTAGCTGCTTGCTGCTTGCACATGCGTAGCACAAGAGAGGTAGGACACAGCGGAATGTCATCTCGCTCGTATGTGGAGCAGCCAAACTGGGGAAGTACCTCCACCTTACAGAACCATAACCGCAGCCATAATTGCACCACTACTTTGTAGTGTTGCTATATTATTGCATGCTATGAAGCATGTGGTGTTGTGTTCCTGGTGGTGAGTAAGGTCGCCAGAGCTCCCTAGGGTGCGCTGTGTTGGGAGTGAGGGACCTGCCAACACAGCGAATCCTCAAGTGAATAAAGGGTCGGCAACGCGCTTGTGATTCTTCTGGAGTCACAAGTGTCCAGCTTAACATCAGGCAGACCGTAAGCTTGTTAGCCACCGTCGTAGTATAAAAAAAAAGGTTTGCTGTAAACACATCACTAAGGAAATGTTGTCATGTGCAGTAAGTAAGAAAGGTTATCCAGCAGGCTAGAGTGTCAGTCACCTGGTGGGCAGATGCTTGGCGGTGTGCGCGAGGAAGGCGGTCCGCTCGGCGAGGTCGGCGAACGCGAGCAGGTACGCGCGGCCCTCCGCCAGGAACAACTCCGCCGCCCGTTCCTGTACAAAATAGCCTTGTGTCCTACATTTTATTACGATGCCATTCCAACTAGTACTGGTACTGGAAGAGATCTCTTAAAGGGACAAGTTCACCTTTGTACCTGCTTAACCTATTTTCGTCTGTATTTGTACCAATGTCTTGTGTACAATAAAGTAAGTATATTTACATAAATAAAAAAAAATAAAAAAATTGGGGGACAATTATACAAGCCGACCTAGTCCCAAACTAAGCAAAGCTTGTACTATGGGTACTAGACGATGATATGCATACTTATGTAGATAAAAAAATAATTAAATGCATAGAAAACATCCATGACTCGGGAACAAATGTTCGTGCTCATCACACAAATAAATGCCCTTACCGGGATTCGAACCCGGGACCTCCATACATGTACGGGGGATACATACGAGTACATACTAGTTTTTGGAGAGGAGCAAACGTTTGTATCGGAGCAAGAACATAAATACCCAGAAATTCGATTCAAAGACGGAAAGTATGACGTCACATTTTATATTTTGTGCTAACCGTTGTATGGAAAATCAAGTCAATAGTTGCCATACAATTTTGTTTCTATAAAAGCGTAAGGATTCTATTGGTAGCTTTAAATTTACTTTTTAACAATAAAAACCGCACAAGTGCGAGTTGGACTCGCGCACGAAGGGTTCCGTACCATTATTATTTATTATAATATAATATTTATTTATTATTCAACTAGCATTGCATGATTTGGTCTTTAAAAGTAAAAGTTCATTACGAGTAATGCGAATGTTCCCCTTGCAGCTAGCTATTAATTACATTGTATCCCGTGTTGTAGGTGCGGGCTGAAAAACAGCGCTGTATAGCCGACAGGCTAGCAGCAAACGCTGAGCCCCGAGCCTACTACTGTCGCATCATTTATTCTCTGCATTGTGTTGTTTTATATAAGTATCTACATCAGTGTTCGATTTTGTGATTTTGTGTTTTTTTTGTGTTTTTTTTGCGACAAGAAATCTTTTTTTATTTATTTATTTTATTTATTTTTTATTATCTATATAAACGGCAAAAAAATCACGTTTGTTGTATGGAAGCCCCCCTTAAAAAAATATTTTATTTTGGTTTTAGTATTTGTTGTTACAGCGGCAACAGAAATACATATTCTGTGAAAATTTCAACTCTCTAGCTATCACGGTTCTTGAGATACCCGGCCTTGGTGCCTGGTGACAGACAGACAGACGGACGGCCGGACGGACGGACGGACAGCGAAGTCTTAGTAATAGGGTCCCGTTTTACTCTTTGAGTACGGAACCCTAAAAAACGAACATTTATCTAGACTTTCGAGGTCCATTCATCTTTTCATGATTTTAAGTATATTTTATAATGTATTCTTTATTACAATAATTTGTTAGTTTACTATCTATTTACTAACACTACGTTATCAATTTCAACATGAGGAAAATACCCTATTATAATATTTATTCTGCTACAACTGTTTCAAAAATCTACCTTTCACTAGCTTTGTCGAAAATATAACAGGGTTGTTCTATAAACTAAGAACGAAACTGAGTGTGATTCCGGCCCGACATTTTATTTACATTCTGGTCGCTTAATATAGTCTATCATTAAGAGTACAACGCGACGTCTTTTATTTAGCCTGTTTTAAAATTTGAGATTTATGGGCATTTCAAGTTAATCAAATAGCAGGAAACTGAGAATGTAACCAGGAAACTGAGGAATGAAATATATATAATTTCACAAATAAACAAGGTCACGTAAAAACGAAGATGCTTGGCGTACTCCGTAACGTCTGTGGCCGTTTTAGTCATGTTGAGGTGACAGGAATTGGCCGGGTAAACGAAGCGTCTAACCGTAGACGAGTTTAGCTGAAGTTTTCTGCAGATCTTCTTTTACAACGCTTCGAATACCGAGCAGGATTAATGGAAGGGCTTCTGTCCACGTAGAAGATGAATATTTACCAAGTTATATACTGCACCCAACATGCACCTCTAAACCTCATGTTTACAATTGCACTTTCGCGATTGAAGAATTTTGTTTAGAAGTTGAGGTCAGGCATATAATGAATTAAGAACAGTAGTATATAATGTGAATAGTATTAGGTATGGGTCTTAAAATGGCGATAAGGTTGTATTTATTATCTTTTTTTTCCGATGTTTTGAAACGATTATACCAATTACATAGACCACTGTCAATACTTATTAATTATAGAGAAACTGATTACTAGAACTAGTTAAAGGCTTTATTATTTTGACTTTATAGTGTATAGCAGAAAAAGTAACAAATTATCTTACACAAAAACAATATTTCAATATAAGAACTCAGGATCCTAGATATTTTTCAGTATCCTGAGTCTTACTTTGACAGGATTCTGAGACCAGGTTCCTGAGAATTTTTCAATTATATATTATATTTAAAAAAAAACATCTATTTATGACATTCAACCAAAATAAAGCAGAACTAAGCCTTTGTGTAAGTGACTATCAAAATGCTAACTATATTATTTTATTTATTTCGTAGGTAAACATCTTACCAGGATCCTGTGAGCTCGACTGATTACGACACGATTTCTTCCGTCAACTGTGCCGGGCTGACTAAACAACACGCTAGGTGCAAAGATATAGGTGGTATTCTTTGCCTCTTTCGTACACACAACTGACATACACTGACTCAGCTGAACGGCAATGTCGCGCAGCGAATAGAATATTGAATATTCGCTTATTTTACACTGAACAGGATCCTGACATAAAACTGTTGGGACGATATTTAGAAAAGGATATTATAATATTTCTGGTACAATACAATTATATAATGCATGTCTCCCAGGTAAGAAAAACTATTAAATACTTCTCTATTTTGTTTTAATTTATGGCCTCAATGTCGTAGTAAATAAATCACAGTACACTTTTGACTATATTTTGGTTGTGGGACACTGCAGGTTCCTGAGAATTTGACGCTTTGAATTAATGCTTTTTTTATCCAAATGAATTTTTGTGACCAACTAGATATAAGTGTAAATAACAATATGTCAAACAAATAAATAAATGTTTTGTTTCATGAGATTTTAACTGGGCCGCCGAAAATTCCTCAGTTTGTAGAACGACCCAATTCAACACAACAATGAGGGTTTTCTAAATCATGAGTGTTACGATAGACGCCTGAACGTAGCTTTTACATACCTGCAAGCACCAGCGGCGAGTGGCCACATGTCGTACATCTTCTAGCGCCCAGCTGAGGGCTTCTTCGCCTTCCCCGCCCGCTCCCAGCGCGTCTGGCACGAAGTGGATACATCTACAACACACGAAAGATAAACCTCTGCACTGTTCTTCGTCTTCTGCAATTTTTAACCTCATCATGTTAACGAAACCAACAAGTACTAACATGTCGCGCGTCATGCCCGTCACACACTCGTGCACCTGAAGCCGAGCTACTATCCCGTGCTATACAATACAAGTTACCTGTCGTACACAAGTTACCTGTCGTACACAAGTTACCTGTCGTACACAAGTTACCTGTCGTACACAAGTTACCTGTCGTACACAAGTTACCTGTCGTACACAAGTTACCTGTCGTACACAAGTTACCTGTCGGTGAGGAGTAGCTCGCCGTCCCGCTCGCGCGCCACAGTGACGAGCGTGACGCGCGCCATGTGCGCCACACACTCGTGCAGCTGTAGTCGAGCTACTAGCCCGTGCTACACAGTTACCTGTCGGTGAGGAGTAGCTCGCCGTCCCGCTCGCGCGCCACAGTGACGAGCGTGACGCGCGCCATGTGCGCCACACACTCGTGCAGCTGTAGTCGAGCTACTAGCCCGTGCTACACAGTTACCTGTCGGTGAGGAGTAGCTCGCCGTCCCGCTCGCGCGCCACAGTGACGAGCGTGACGCGCGCCATGTGCGCCACACACTCGTGCAGCTGTAGTCGAGCTACTAGCCCGTGCTACACAGTTACCTGTCGGTGAGGAGTAGCTCGCCGTCCCGCTCGCGCGCCACAGTGACGAGCGTGACGCGCGCCATGTGCGCCACACACTCGTGCAGCTGTAGTCGAGCTACTAGCCCGTGCTACACAGTTACCTGTCGGTGAGGAGTAGCTCGCCGTCCCGCTCGCGCGCCACAGTGACGAGCGTGACGCGCGCCATGTGCGCCACACACTCGTGCAGCTGTAGTCGAGCTACTAGCCCGTGCTACACAGTTACCTGTCGGTGAGGAGTAGCTCGCCGTCCCGCTCGCGCGCCACAGTGACGAGCGTGACGCGCGCCATGTGCGCCACACACTCGTGCAGCTGTAGTCGAGCTACTAGCCCGTGCTACACAGTTACCTGTCGGTGAGGAGTAGCTCGCCGTCCCGCTCGCGCGCCACAGTGACGAGCGTGACGCGCGCCATGTGCGCCACACACTCGTGCAGCTGTAGTCGAGCTACTAGCCCGTGCTACACAGTTACCTGTCGGTGAGGAGTAGCTCGCCGTCCCGCTCGCGCGCCACAGTGACGAGCGTGACGCGCGCCATGTGCGCCACACACTCGTGCAGCTGTAGTCGAGCTACTAGCCCGTGCTACACAGTTACCTGTCGGTGAGGAGTAGCTCGCCGTCCCGCTCGCGCGCCACAGTGACGAGCGTGACGCGCGCCATGTGCGCCACACACTCGTGCAGCTGTAGTCGAGCTACTAGCCCGTGCTACACAGTTACCTGTCGGTGAGGAGTAGCTCGCCGTCCCGCTCGCGCGCCACAGTGACGAGCGTGACGCGCGCCATGTGCGCCACACACTCGTGCAGCTGTAGTCGAGCTACTAGCCCGTGCTACACAGTTACCTGTCGGTGAGGAGTAGCTCGCCGTCCCGCTCGCGCGCCACAGTGACGAGCGTGACGCGCGCCATGTGCGCCACACACTCGTGCAGCTGTAGTCGAGCCACCAGCCCGCCGCGCAGGCCGCCGGTACCGTCCGTGATGCCGCGGAGCAGGGCTGTGCTGCGCGCCGCTGCTTCTGCTAGCTCTGGGGGTCAGAATACTGCTTGAATCGTCCCGAATGCTCGAATGCGGCAACCTTGATTTCCTTGCCAAGTTAAAAACGAATAATTTTTTAATCTACACCAAAATATAGTACAGGTAATTTCGAAAACTATGGGATCCTATACGTCAAATAATCCTTGACGTTTTTTACCTCCTTCTAACTGTTTACGTAAGAATTGGTTTGGAGCCTTTGCAGAAACAAGCTCTCAAAATATTGGTGTACATTATGAAAGGTTACTTGAAAATTCAAATCAGTGTCTGTGTTATGTTTCAGTGTCAGTGCCGGTGTCACAGTACCGTCAGTACTAGTTTCAATAGTAGCGTTATTGACAGTCTCCGCGTCATTGTAAATGTCAGCCTCAGTCTCAGTGCCAGTATCAGTGTAAACTAACCCGTCTTGTGTTGGTGTCTGGGCTTGAGGAAGCGCGGCTTGAGCGCGAGGTGCGCCCGGCGCAGCCGCACGCGCACTCGGCCCGGCGCCTCCGCGCCGTCCAGCTCCCACGACACGGGGTACGACTCCGGCTCGTGCCATAATGCTGCGGGAAGAAGAAAAGCTGTATCCTGGTTGCCAGTAGCAATCAAAACATACACTCAGGGGGTGCGGGTAGGTGAATATGCCCTGGTATGTGACGCTAGGCTATCGATTTACCTTCCAAGTCTGCTCATACACGTCCCCGTCGCCTCAGGCACTGCCGACGTACAGATCTGAAGCGAACCCACCAGTCGTTCACGTGGGTCGTGCACCCTGGTAAATGTCGAAGATCTAGAACGGGCGTCGCACTATTTACCATCTACCCCGGATCTGAGACAGCTAAGTATGAGGGGCGATACCTGGACCGGCACTCCCTACCCTTCAGGTACACCTTAACCTGCCATCCTGTCACTCCAAACATCCAATCCTTCCACCATCACCATCCTTTCACACTCCTTTGCTCCTTACCCAAGCCCCTTCCCGGAGGAGACAACCTCAACCCCAAAAACCCCAATCTACAGGTGTGACCTACCGTGCCCAGAGATGCGTGACTGAGGGGGAGCTCAGTCACTAACGGTGGACCCTCGATACCGGGCAACCTCGAGGAGAACCTTTGCCTAATTCCACCAAGCGGGGCTCTGCTGGAACGGACCTAATTTCCCTAGCTTCTAGTGGGATTTAAAATGGATGAAGCAAACAAAAAAAACAGAAGGTACCCTGGAAGACCTATGCCAGGAACTACTGCCCCTGACAGTATGCGTGGAAGAAACCGCCCAAACGTCAGAGCAAGCAATGGAGGTGGTGGAGAGTGCCGACACGGTGGAAAAGGACGCTAAACGACCTAACCCACCAACGGAGAATCCGCACACCGACGCACGAAAGCCTCGCAAGAAATTGGTAGGATCCACGCGAGGCCGCTACAAAGCTCTAGTGGGACTGGAGGTGAAGCCCGAAGAGGCTTTACAACTGTCCGTAAAGAACTTTGCGGAACTCAAGAAGATGGGCTACAAATTTGGGGGCTCACAATCCAAACCCGGGAAAAAGTCGGCCAAACGGCTCTGCTCGGAGGAGGAATCGCCGCAGGGTAATTTACCCAAAAACCCGAGGGTGAGTGAAACCCAACCCACAACCCAATCCCAACAAGCGCACGCCTTTAGAGAGATCCTGAGCCAAACTAGAGTCGGGATCAAGGACTCCAGTCCGATGACGGACACTCAACTGGGGTCCCTCTGCTACACCATACTGCAGAAGATATCGACTCTGAAGATGGCCGGCTAAATTCACAGGCTACGCATACAAGCCAGGCTGGTTGCTCATCACGTGCGAAGACCAGCGGTCCAAAGCCTGGCTTGAAGCGATCCCTCAAGCCATGGCCGGAAGCCAACCTCAGGGTCATACCTGAAAATGACCTTTCGAAGCCAAACATAGGGATGGTGTTCATCCCAGATTTAGGCGTGCACAGAATTCCGGGTTGTACACAAGAGTATTGGAAGATTCTCCACACAAAGGTCGAGAAAGGTGGGGTGTCATGTTGACTGTAGCCATAGACGACCAGTCAGTGGAGAATCTCGAAAAATTGGTGACGTTCCTGAAGGCCAACCTACACCACGCTATCGCGGCCACAGCGGTCGTGGAAAAGCTTTTCGGCGAAAATGGCCTGAACATCGCCCTCATACACTCATACATCTCATACAGCACTGGATCAACACCAAAACCATGGGAATAGGACTCAACAAAGCAGGTAAAGTACTAATACACGAAAAAGGATCCAAACCAAGGGCCTGCATCGTGTTTAACAAAAACATGGATTTCTTGCCTGTTACAGAACTATGCAGCGACGATCTTGTAGCTGCGTATGTAGATCTCAAAGGAAGGGGCTCACTAAAGGTGTTGATTTGTTCCGCCTACCTGCCCGGAGAAAAACAAGATCACACGGAAGAACTCGCTAAAGTTGTATAGTACGCTCAAGCACAAAAGGCAGAACTGATTGTGGGTTGCGACGCAAACGCTCATCACACCATCCGGGGAGCACCGGAGTCAACAAAAGGGGTGAGTTACTCTCAGACTTTATTTTTACTAAGTGTCTACACCTGTTAAATAGGGGCAACACGCCGACCTTCGTAACCAGGGCAAGACAAGAAGTCTTAGACATAACCTTCGCAACTGAAAAGGCAGAAAACTGCCTATACCTTGTCTATTTAACAGAGTTAGTACTAGAAAACAGAGAATGCACGTAATTGGTCAGCGATAAGGACGATTGCACGTAGAACCGATGGCCGCTGGGGCGGAAAGGTTCTCGAGTGGCGACCACGTACCGGAAGGCGCGGCGTGGGTAGGCCCCCCACAAGGTGGACTGATGACCTGGTAAAGGTCGCGGGAGTCCGCTGGATGCGGGTGGCGCAGGACCGGTCATTTTGGCACTCTTTGGGGGAGGCCTATGTCCAGCAGTGGACGTCTTTCGGCTGATATGATGATGATGATGATGATGATGAAGGACGATGCACAGGCACAAGGTAGGTTTACATGCCTGTCAAAATTTTGTCAACATCCGTCGCTCATACGGTGCGGGCGCTTTCAAGTGCTTATCTTTGGTTACTATTTTTTACCTGGTTCGTTTACTGTTTCCCATTTAACATGTGACTCGGCTCGTTTATTGGACTGTTTTCTGCGGGTGCGTAACGATGGCTATAAATATTTATGATATAATATTACTCGCAATAACGCTCATCTGATATAATTCTCGAGTTGTATAACAACACTTTATATATTTATACCAAACGTTTATTTTATACAATGAATGATTCTACCCTTTGAAATTATATAAAAAATGGTTATATCCAATGAAATTATATATATATTTATTATACCGATCATTACACACCCGTTTTCTGCTTCTTCTGTGTATCGGCTTGTTATTGGACAATTTTTTGATAAAATATGGAAAACCCGCCAAATGTAGGTAACTGGCACGTTAGTTGCGAGAATTCAATGTCGGACCTATAATATTCAGTGTCAATGGCCCATTAGATATGGAACCACAAACACGGAGAAATCCAATAGAAACGTCCTGGGAAGCTTACAGAGCTCACCTGGAGAACTATATAAAGGATATCCCAAAATATGTTAAAAATCCAGATTCCCTCAATATACTCGTAGCAGTAAATCAACTCTCCAAAGGCAACTAACTAGGCAGACGTAACTGTAAAATAATCTTTAACCCTTTATTTGGCTAATTAAAAAAAATCGTGAGTTCAAGCCTCGTTTGCGCCTTGAAGAGCAAAAAAAAAATGTGCATAAAAAAATACAAAAAGCATATCAAAAAATGTGTATACTGTGTCATACATCATCAAATAAAGAGTTAAAAGCGTTGGTGATGCCGTTCGGCTCGTGTATGCCAGCCACGCTCACTGGGAGACTAGACTTTATGTAAAACTTGTTGGTGTTTTTCCAAAATTTGTTAAAGTCTCAAACAACAAAACCTGCGCAAATACAAATACAAATACAAATTATTTATTGTTCGAATGTGAGTGGTTATAAAAATGGTGTTAGGGTTAGTATTTTGGTTACATCACAATCAGCCAGAGTTTGGCGTACAATATTGTGATTCTCAATATGCATGTCATTGAAATTATGTTATTATTATTTATTGTTATATTAATATCGAATTAAATTAGTAAAAAAGTAAAAAAAATAATAAAAATAGAAGTCAAAGTGTATCAATGTCAATATATTAATAATAAATCAATGTCATGTAAAAAGGAAAGTGGTCAGAGAAAATAATAAAATTCATTAGGCATTTGTGTGCGCAGTGACAAGAATCCTGACAGGACATTGCAAATTGAACAAACACCTGTTTCAAATGGGTATGAAGCAGGACGCAACCTGCAGGTTCTGCCAGGAGACAGAGGAGACTGCAATGCACATTCTCTGCTCCTGCGGATCACTCATGCATAAAAGAAGTACCTACCTAGGACGGCACATCGTGCACCCACAAGAAGTACAACATACCACCGCCCAAAGAATCTGGAATTTCCTGGAGGCAACGGGACTTAACGGGGAACTCTAAAGAAAGGGCTGCCACTATAAGTCACTTGCTGGAGTTGCTGGTCGAAGCGGCACATTAAGCCCCACAAACAAATAATAATAATAAATACACTCATGCCTTTTCTTTAAAAGTGTTGAGTAAGAATCAGATGCGGATTTAACAGCTACTCTTCAGTAGCGCTGATCGTGAGACTCAGTTGAAAATACTGAGGGCTCAACATTGGACATTGTTATATTTGTTATATCGCCTCATAAAGGAGAGATCACACCGCTGCTTAAATACGCTGACGCACTATAAACGTAGTAAAATTGTATGCAGACGCTTAGGATACGTTAAAGCGTATACGTAGCGATACTTATGCACCGGTGTGGTCGCTCCTTTTGGCGTGTGAAGATCGTCATGGCTGTGATTACAATGTTACCCAATTCATTCTTTTCTGCGGTAGACACGACGCGACCATTCGACTCGAGGAGTCGCGCTGCTAGCAAAGCCTTGCTGATAATAACCTCTAATCTTAATGACTCTCAAAATAGCGCACCATGTTCATTTATTTACCTTGCTAACCGACTCAGTGGGTCCCAAGATACAGGCTCAGCCTAGTTTGGAACCCCACGGATAATTTTATTTATTGTTTATTTATTTCAGGCCAGGAGCCCATAAAGTTGTTAGTACAGTACATCACTAAACTATGTTAGTATGAATTATTACATTAGAAATTGTATTATATATTAAATGATATTAAATAAAATTGAATTAAATTTATATTTATATGCCAAGCATTATCTGCCTCCACTTATTATAAATGGAGCAGTCAAATTTATTTGACAACATTATCAGGATGCTGTTGCTGCTGCTCCGAGCTCGCCAGAGCAGGGAGGCCACTTTCTTGCGGATGATCGCGTGGAACCCATCCGTGCGCTCCTCCTAATGTCTGTATAATCTGTAATCATGTGCTTGTTAAGTAATAAATTATTCTTATTCTTTTATCATGTGTGAGATGGTCCGCCAGCCGCTGCCAACGGCGAGTAGCAACAGCCGCTGAAGACTGGGTCCGTCGTAGCGATTCCATGAATGCTTTGCGTTTCCCGTTCTACACGTCTACCACGGTGCGCGTCGTTGCCATTGCTGACTCGGTAAGCCGCGCTACTAGGGTCTCTTTACATAAAATGACTTCTAAACCTAATCACTTTTAACTCTAATGTCTTACCTTGTTCATGTGTGAGATGGTCGGCCAGCCGCTGCCAGCGGCGAGTGGCAACAGCCGCTGATGACTGAGTACGTCGCAGGGACTCCATGAATGCTTTCCGTTCCCCGTTCTGCGTGTCTACCACGGTGCGCGTCGCCGCCATTGCTGACTCGGTGAGGCGAGCCGCTAAGGACTCTTTACTGAAGATGATTCTGCAACAAGGATTGTTCGTTTGAATTATACAGGATAAAAAGTTGCAGAATTGTGAATAATTTTCCTGGAATAAACAGGCATTTTGTGTGAGCGAGATAAATCTTAGACCTTAACTTTCCACTCGATCAGACTAGTGTCGTAAACCCAATTTTTTTTAAAGGCTGCGAACATGATTCTATGCAAATTAATAACAACGTTGGGGATTTTTGGATTGAGTCTACTTTCTGTTAGCGCGGAGTTGACTACGCGGGGCGATTGTCTCTTAACCATCGTTAAACTGTGATTGTATGGATATTGTTGAGTTTGCGCTAACTATTCTGAAGGGGTGTCAAGTTTAACTTATTATAAAACCGACTTTAAAATATCGGTAAGGTTTAGGTGTTTTTTTATGACGTCACTTAAATTGTGTTCCAAATTGATATCTGAGGGCTCGAGGTCTTTTAATATAAATCGAAGTTCTTTACATACAGTCCCATTTCGTTGAAATTGAATTGCCGCCATCTTGAAATTATTGAAATACTTACAGTCCGTTTTGGTTCAAAATCGAAATCTGAGGGTCCGCGGGGCCTTTTAATATGAATCCGGCTTGGATTGTAAAAAAGTTGCCGCCATCTTGAAATTCTTGAAATACAGTCCGATTTGTTTCAAAATCGATATCTGAGGGTCCGCGGGGCCTTTTAATATGAATCCGGCTTGGATTGTAAAAAAGTTGCCGCCATCTTGAAATTCTTGAAATACAGTCCGATTTGGTTCAAAATCGATATCTGAGGGTCCGCGGGGCCTCTTAATATGAATTCGAGCCTGGATTGTAAAAAAGTTGCCGCCATCTTGAAATTCTTGAAATACAGTCCGATTTGGTTCAAAATCGATATCGGAGGGTCCGCGGGGCCTCTTAATATGAATCCGAGCTTGGATTGTAAAAAAGTTGCCGCCATCTTGAAATTCTTGAAATATAGTCCGATTTGTTTCAAAATCGATATCTGAGGGCCCGCGGGGCCTCTTAAGGGGACGTAGGTTCGTGGTCTTCTCTCCCTCTCACTGAGCATAAGCGTGAGCGAGATGGAAGTGCGTGTTTGGAAGCGCGGAAATCATGTTTTTTAATTTTAATTTTTTGTGCGTTTTAATAAATAAAAAAGTAATAGCTGATTTCCCTCAAACATGACATTGCCGATTTTTAGAACCAATTTTAATATGTTTAGCTGTTGTGCATAATTTGTTATGATTTTTTAAAGTGTATTTTAGACCTATGTTCGTGATTTTTTTCTATCGAGCGAAAGTCAAAAACTTAGGATTCGAATAGCTGATTTCCCTCGAGAAAAGCCTCAAGATTGCTAATTAGATTTAGGGCAGCCGTATTATAATCCAAACAAGAACTACGATTTTTTAAAAATCTGATTTTGGAGCTCACGTCGCCTTAATATGAATCCAAGCTTAGATTGTAAAAAGGTTGCCGCCATCTTTAAATTCTTGAAATACAGTCCGATTTGGTTCAAAATCGATATCTGAGCGTCCGCAGGGTCTCTTAATATGAATCCGAGCTTGGATTGTAAATAAGTTGCCGCCATCTTAAAATTCTTTAAAATCAGTCCGATTTTTCATAATCGATATCTGAGGGTCCGCGGGGCCTCTGAATATGAATTCCAGCCTGGATTGAAAATAAGTTGCCGCCATCTTAAAATTCTTGAAATACAGTCCGATTTGGTTCAAAATCGATATCTGAGGGTCCGCGGGGTCTCTTAATATGAATTCGAGCCTGGATTGTAAAAAAGTTGCCGCCATCTTGAAATTCTTGAAATACAATCCGATTTGGTTCAAAATTTGGATCGTAAAAAGATGGCGACATTTTTTTACGATCCAAACTCGGATTCATATTAAGAGGCCCCGCGGACGCTCAGATATCGATTTTGAACCAAATCGGACTGTATTTCAAGAATTTCAAGATGGCGGCAATTTTTTTACGATCCAAGCTCGGATTCATATTAAGAGGCCCCGGGGACCCTTCAGATATCGATTTTGAACCAAATCGGAGTGTATTTCAAGAATTTCAAGATGGCGGCAACTTTTTGAAAATCCAATATTGGGTTCTTATTAAAAAGCCCCTTGGAACCAATAACGATTTAGAAAACGACAAAAAATGGTCGCCTTTTCTAAACTTATATTATATATTTATATTTAATGATCTGAGTGAATAGGTACCTACTTATGAAATGATTGAAAATGAATCAAGTAATTATAAATAAATTAATATCCCTCCAAACATATTTTTGACAACCCTGACTCTTGAGCGGTTACGCTAAGCGGGTGCGTAAATTCGTAGATGAATGAAGCTTGCCTACTGGTTGTGGTTCTTTATACTGTGGTTAAACGTTTGGCGCAGTCGGTAGGATGCACGTTGCGGTCTCAGCCCCTGAGGGTGCTGTTATAAAATCTTACTACACTGACCTGCCGATGTTGGGACGCAGGCGCGCGTTGGCCTTGGCCCAGCGCTCCTCGTCGGCGCGGAGCAGCGCGGCGGCCTCGTCCTGCAGGGCCGCGCCCAGCCGGCTCTCCAGCCCGTCCTGCAGCGCCACGCACCAGCCGCGCGCCCAGTCGGTGATGGAGAGCTCCACGCCTGACCCGGTCTCGGCTAGCGCGTGCATGTGGCGCAGCATTAGGAGGAGGTATACCGCCAACTGAGTTAAGGAAAGTATGCACTTTATTATACACAATAACAGGTTAAAGCAATAAATGCAATACTCCCACTTGATCAAAGTAGTGCATCACACTGACAATTAACAAATAAACAGAAACGCATCGAAGATGAATGCTCGCTTAACGCAGTCACGGGTCGGACATGAATGGTAATGCCAATGGTCTCACAAACGGGGTGTTTAAGATAGTGCGAAGTTAAGGAAGAAAACCGGGTAATGGTCCCAAAGCAATGCCGAAGGTGCAAAAGGTAATTTGAGAAAGAAAGAGAGAGAGAAAGATTTAACTGAATTTCTGGTTTGAATGAAAAAACGACTTGAAAATAACTTAACACACAATTGAAATTTCCCTAATACGTTAGTTGGCGCAGTCGGTAGGATGGGTGTGGGTTACCAATTGGTGCAACCTAAACAAACGTCGAACACCGCAGTACCTTCCTGCACGGAGGCGGCGGCTTCAGCATCGCAGCCACGCGCGGGGCGGCGTGCAGCGCGCGCAGCACCTGCGGCTGCAGCGCGCGCGCGCCCGGCGCCGGCGCGGCCGCCCACCACACGAGCTCGCGCAGCGCGCGCAGCCAGTTGTCCGCGCTCGACCCCGCCCACCACACGCGACGGGTCGGCAGACCGCCACTCACCGCTGCGAAACAAAAAGAAGCTGTACCCGCTATCCCAATTGTGGGTATTTTCATCTCATCATCATCATTTTAAAAATACTTCCCCGGACCTCACCGTCGATGAGCCCTACAAGCGCAAACCCAGGATTGTAATAGTCGGCGTGCCGTCAGCTCTGCGAGAACAAGACGTTTATAGTTGTTTATACGAACAAAACCTTGCTTACAAGCTTCCAGATTTAACTCGGGACAAAATCTTAGCCAGTATTAAATTAAGCCATAAGTCGGGAAGAAAAGATGCCGAGACGTGTAACTACGTCATAGAAGTTCCAGCCCTTGTGCGCAAAGCGCTCATAACTCAGAACCGAGTTTTCATCAATTGGTCATCGTGTCCTGTGAGAGACTTCACGATTGTCACTAGATGTTTCAAATGCCAGCAGTTTGGCCATGCCGCCAAGACATGTAAGCAACCAGACCACACATGCGGGCATTGTTGCAAGATAGGGCACTCGGACAAGGAGTGCCCAAACAAGGCAGACCCTCCCAAATGCGCAAAATGCAAACTGTTTAATAAGCCCAACGACCACAAAACAGGAGACACTGAATGTCCCGCCAGGAAAATGGCCGAACGACGATATATAAATTCTATTGATTATGAAGGGCCCTAAGTATCAAACAATTCATTTTCTATTTAAATTTTAATTACGATGTTTTAGTTATTATTGTATGTTTACCTACCTAAATAAGCCGATAAAATGTTCATTTCTAATATAGATCTGTCACCAATACTTTTATTCCTAACTCGTCATTTTTAATTAACCGTAAATATGAAACTGCAATGTATGCTATGCTATTATATTATTTTATATTAATGCGCTAAGGTAAAAGTCCACTTAGTAATTCAATAAACTCGATGACCTAGTTTGAAGTTATTGTCGCCGCTGACACTGCAATACGCAACGTAAATTAAATATGTTGAACGAATTGAACGATGATTAGTTATTTATGTCTTTGATGTGTATAATTTTAACTTGTATAAATGCTTTTCAATTAGTATTTATCTCTTTGCCTGAGATACAGGATAATCCTAGTTCAGGCGCATTTAATAAATTTCCCTAACATGTAACAGTTTTAAGCACAATGTAATATTAGCAAAAAGGTTTTTCAATAAATTATTGAGCCTTCTTATGAAACCCATTGTAAGCAACCACGTTTCAAGGCCATATGCCATCACTGGCAACACACACTGGTCAAAGACTCTCGTCTTGAGACACTGCGGAATATTGGACGAAAAGATGTGTTGTGACATTGCTTCCCGAACGCTGCCCAGCCGAGTCAGATTCGACGATTGACCTCTTTCTCGAAGTTGGACCTATCTAACTAAACAGTCTGCCCTAGGTATACATAATCGTTTACAACTTTGAGCGTAAAGTGTCCGATTGTAATGGGAGTTGAGTGACTACAAGGGCATTTGACATGATATTCGTCTTATCCATGTTCATTCTTAGACCAAGTCGATCGAAAGCTTTACTGAGGTCATCGAGCATCGTACTTAAGTCTTCCATGGTCTCAGCCAAGACTACTATATCATCAGCAAACTGAAGGCGAGTGATGTACTCGCCGTTGATGTTGATGCCTAGCCTTCTCTAGTCCAGAGTCTTGAAATCATCCTCCAGTGCAGCGGTGAACAGTTTTGGAGAAATAACATCTCCTTGTATGACTCCCCGCTGCAGCGGAATAGGTTTCGAGTTCTGGTGGTTGGAGTCGGACTGACGGCGTTCTCGTACAAACACCTCAGTACTTTGATATAGCGGTAGGCAACTTGGCACCACTGGAGAGACTGTAATATAATAGCCCAGGTTTCGACCGAATTGAAGGCTTTCTCGTAGTCCACGAACGCTAAGCAGAGAGGCAGGTTATACTTCTCAGTCTTCTGTATAACCTGGCGGAGCGTGTGGATGTGGTTAACGGTAGTAAAGCCTCTTCAGAAACCATCTAGCCTGCGTACGAGATGATTTGTAATGACATGGCTCAGAAGCGAGATGGGTCGGTAGTTCTTCAGCAGGGTGTTGTCACCCTTTTTGAAGAACAGCCCCCCCCCCCCCCCCCCCCCCTCCGTTCCAGGCCTTTGGCGATCTCCCTTCCAGTAAGACGGAATCGAACAACTTCTGAAGGGCCGTAAGGACCGGTTTTCCACCTGCCTTCAGGAGTTCGGCTGTTATTCCGTCTTCATCAGGAGCCTTGTTGTTTTTAAGCTGTTCGAGAGCTATTACAATCTCGTACAGGCTGAAATCCGGGATGTCGTCGGTATAGTGTCGGGTTAGTCTAGCTCTAGGGTCTTCCGCCAGCCTAACTTCGGGTCTGCGAGTTGACATGTATAGCTGTCCGTAAAATAGCTCAATCTCTCCCAGAATCTCAGGTTTAGAAGAAACCATTCTACCATATTCAGTCTTCAACTTGGCGAGCTGGCTCTGCCCAATAGATAGATCTCTCGTGAACACTTTAGGGCCCTTATTACGCTGGATGGCCTCTTCAATACGATTTGTATTCGATTGGCGCAGATCTCGAGTAACGGACTTGGAGATCTGTTTATTCAGCTGCCTGTATAAGGTCGCATCGGCTGAAGACTGTAGGATCATTTCACTCCTTTCCTTCATGAGCTTCTGAGTTAAGCTAGAGAGCCTTTTAGTTCTGTTGATCCGTTGGGCCTTGAAGAACTTAAACCCAGTGGCACGGACAGCTTCCACAAACCCGTCGTTCAGTTCATCCACATCGCCGCCTAGGCAATCGAAACGGTTTTGAAGTTCGAGCTGAAAGCTCTCGGAGTTTTGAATTTGGATTGAGCCTGGACGGAGCGTATATAATTCATCAATCAAGAGCGCTCTTGCTTGACGCATGTATTCAATGTGCCTCTTACCGGACGGTGATCGCTCCCGGTTTTAACCGTATTGATCACAGAGACATCATTGAATATATGCTTCCTCGTCAACATGATGAAGACATTTTATTTTTAGTTCCACCGTCAGGACTCATCCAGGTGTACTTTCTTTGCTCGCGTTTCTTGAAGAAGGAATTCATCACATAGAGTCCCTCCTTCTCCAAGAAGCCAGCCAGAAATTAGCCCCGGTGGTTCCAACTTCCAACTCCAAATTGCCCCACTCTCAGCTCTTCACCATCTCTCTTGTTCAGTTTTGCGTTGAAGTTCCCTTTGATAACAGTGAAGTAGGTTTTGGAACTATGCATGACCTTCGATATATCTTCATACATAGCCTCCAACTCTTCGTCGGAGTGTGCCGCGGTCGGTGCGTAAATCTATGGGACCTTCAACGAGTACCTGTTGGATACTCTGAGTATAAGGTACGCCACCGTAGTCGACACACTCTCGATCTTCACCACGTTATTCACGAGGGACTTGTGGACGAGGAACCCGACACCTCCCTGGGACTGTTGATCGCCCTCCCGGAAATAGAGCAAGTTGCCAGATTTGAGGGTTATCGTGTCCTTCGGACTTCAGATAACCCTATGACATCCCACCGCAACTTGCTCAATCCTTCCTCCAGTTCCGCTATCCTTGTGTCTATGTCTATGTGGGTCCGCAGTGTGTGCGTGTTGTGCGTTGCCAGGGCCAGGGGTCGTAAGTGGTGGTAGCCGGATCTTCGCCGAAAATTCTTCGCACCCCTGACCCCGTTGGTATCCTGGCCGCTACCACAACCAGGGTACCGGGGGTCGCCGGAAACTCGGGGCCGTGGTTTTTTTGTAACTGTCATTAGGGGGTATATGCCATAATCGCCACGCTTGGCATGCGGCTGCCCATCCCCCGGTGGTCTTGGCCGTAGTTTGAGGACGTACCCATCACGTCCCGGGTCCATTTTCATCTATCAAAATCCATCTATCAAAGTATTTTTAAATGGTTTTTACCTTAATAAATACGAATATAACACTATTTGGTTATAAAAACGTAAATTTCTTTTTGATTAAAAAATTTAGTTCGTAGTTTTATTATCTGTATGTCACGTGACCGAAAACACCGACCGCCATTTTGTCTTGTGAGTGACGTCAGTATAGCAAATGCAAAAACAAGTTTTCGTTGTAAACTACATTTGACGTTTCTATGTTTCTGCACGTAGTCTTCATAGTAGTCGTAGTAATATTCTTAGTACCTAGTCGGATTGCATAAAGCGATCTTATTTTGAGGAAATAAAAATACTTAGTTGACTATCGAATCTCCACTAACATTTTAAAATACATATTTTTTTTGTAGAGCGTATTATTTATGTATATCCTAGCCAAATAATCGTCCACTATATCTCTGTCCCTTTTACCCCATGCATAAAGAGAGAGAGCTATGTGGAAGCCGATTATTCGGGAGTACAATACAAAATCCAACACAAATACTCTTTATTGCACACCTCAATAATAGTACATTGTGATACAAGTGAGCTATGTTGATTATCACATCAGAGGCGGAATTGTCACGCGAACCGCAGGATGTAATTATCAAAGCTCACGCGTGTCATACGACGTTTTTCAACACATTAGAGAGGAAAAAATCCTTTTCATAAAATGAAAATGTTACAGGCTCCTAAGTTGTTTCCTTTAGTTATTGATGACAACAGGTTTTTACTCACATACATTTGTACATCTCCAAGAATGCAATAGAAATAGAAATATTTATTTGCTGGAATACGTTACAATTAGATCTTAAGTAAAATAGTTGCAGAACCAGTATTCAGTCGACACAAAATTCAACATGCAAAATATTGTTTAAATTAAATTACTAGCAATAATCATAAATCAAATAATCCAATAAACATGTCAATTAGAGAAAAAAAATACAATAACTTAATGATTACATACTACAAGCATAACATTACATCAGTTATTCAACATACATTGTACAGTGGCGTCAATTATATTTATCACTTTTATATTCACCACGAGTCAACATTTTTAATAATAACCAAACACGCATAATCAATGTTTACAAATATTTGTGAAATTACTTATAATAGCGCGTAACTATTTTTTTTTCGTGAAGTTCGCACAGTGCGCCCGCAGCGAGGCTTAGATGAAATCTCTAAACAGCCAATACAAAATAAATAATAATAATAAATCATTTATTCACAGGCAAAAAGTTACCCAAAATACAAATATAAATTAGACAAGATTCACAAGATACTTGATTAATTAATTACAATTAAAATATAAACTAAACATCAAAAATGATCATCGTCATTTCCGATTCTCGTCACGATGCACAGATAGCCAATATCGGAAGATAGGGCTCTCCAGGTCGTTGTAGATGACCTTGAGGATCTCGTTCTGAGAGCGCCCCAGCCTGTCCCAGAAAGCGGCAACTCTCGCCCTCATTACGGCGAACATGCTGGACGCGCTGCAGTAGCGTGGCAGCCGCATGAGCGTGCGAAATGCATCATTGTATTGCACCCTCATGGTGCTGTACGACTTTCGCATAAATTTGGACCAGAGTTGGTAAGTGTAGAAACACTGACAAAATGCATTGAACAATGTCACTTTGACTTCGTTGCTACACTTACCAAATCTGCGTGCCAGCATGTTGCAGCGGACTGATAAGGCTCTCCTCTCCCGCTCAATATCCTTATTGTCTTTCAAATCCTCGGTTAAAATGTGCCCTAGATATTTGAATTGTTTAACAACCCCAACCACAGCTCCATTTAATCTGACTTCTTGAACGTACTCCGGACCTCTTCCCGCTCTGAAAACGAGCATTTCGGACTTAAGTACATTATACTTTAATCCGTGAGAATTTGCATAATCCTCACAGATTAGAAGCAGCTTCTTTAGACCTTTGATTGAGGGGCTCAGCAGCACCATGTCATCAGCATAGCTGAGGCTGTTGACGCACATACCGCCTAAGTGACAGCCTGTACGAGAACCCCTCAACCGTACTATAAGGTCGTTTACATAAACATTGAAGAGATCCGGAGACGTAAGCCCACCCTGGCGAACACCGCATTCTAGCCTATAACTGCTAGATGTCGCGTCACCCCACTTGACACAGTTAGTTTGGCCGCCGTACCAGTACTTCAAAAGATCCACTACCTCCCTCGCAGTACCAGAACCGTAGAGTTTGTCCCAGAGAATGTCGTAATTAACCAGGTCAAATGCACGGCTCAGGTCCAGGAAACACGCGTACACTGAAGTTTCACGGCTGGTGTAATAATTTATGGTGTGTTTCAAGCTCAGTATGGCGGAATCAGTTGACAACCCTGCACGAAAGCCAAACTGTGCATCATCAATCGTTATATGTCGCTGCAATTCGGGCTGCAAAAGCCGCTCGAGAACCTTGCCTATCACAGTTCCTAAGGAAATAGGACGATAATCGGTCGCGGAACTAGTGTCTCCCTTCCGGTTTTTCACTATAGGCACAACAATTGTTTTCATAAGATCCGGCGGCAGGTATGAGTACTTAAGACACAAGTTAAATAACGAGCACAACTTGTTGTAAATTGTCGACCCAGCTCCAAGTATATGTTCCAGACTAAGGTCGTCATGCCCCGGCGATTTACCATGCTTCATCTTTTGCACTACCTTGCGGACATCATCAGGTGTAAATTGTAGCTTAGGGCCCGTGCTATCACAGGGTTCGACAACCCTACTCTGCAGCATATACTCGGGTACAGTTTGGGGTCTTACCTTAAAGCTGCTTAATAAAATAAATATTTTGTTATTCAATATAAATTCATGTAAAATGTTATCAAAATTAAATAGTTTTACTAAATGAAACGTTTCTATATCATATCCAAGAAGAAATAATCAATTAATTCACAAGAAGGATTTAATTTGTTTAGTCGAGTAAGAATCCATTTGCCGAGAATTAAAAACAAACCTGTATAACCCGGTCAATTTAAGAATGCGCCGAGTCCATACATACACCTTGCTGCAAGGTGCCAACGTGTCTTAATCGGGATATAAACATAACTACACGAGTGTCGTAATGTTATAAAACACGCGTCACAAGCGGCACAAGAGGCACGTTACGAGCAAATGTGTTGAAAATTACATTAATACAGAACAACAACAGCTTAAAAGTAGAGCTAAACAACAGGCGGTCCTATCACTAAAGAACAGTACAATTTAGGGATCTGCTGTTCTGAAAGATGGGAGTCAGGAATCGATTTGGTTACACGAGTGAGTCGTAAGAGAAAGGACCGTTTTCCAGGAGTCCTGCGCGATGTCTAATTTCATCTAGAATTTAACTGTGAACTGAATACGGGGCAAAAATTTAAAAAGAGAAGTATTTTGTGTAACAGCGAGAGTCAACTGACTTAAACGACCGAATCGTAGAAAGGTACTCGTATCGTTTCCACAGTTGAATAATTAAAAGCCATTCGTTGAGCCGTTCCACCAGCGAGCCCTCACAGTGCTGCCGAGTTGACAGTGACCAGGTGCCGAGCCTCCAGCTCCGTTTAGGAGATGCCTTCGGTTGCTAGCATACATGTACAGGTTACTTGGCCACCTCACGCTGATTCTAGTATCTTTGCTTATAGAGCGATCCTATTGAGCAGCGTTCTAAGAGATCCCTTCCATGGCTGGTAGCTGAACAGTCCGTACCTATGACATTAGGCTTCCATACAGCATACATGTGTGTCCATAGGCTACGGTACCAGCTTAACATCAGGCAGGCCGAAAACTTGTTTGCCACCGTCGCTGTATAAAAAAAACCCTTCTCGTAATTGCTGTGCTTACTGGGCGATCCTGATGAACAGCCTTCTAAGAGATCGCTTCCATGAAATATGACAGAACAGTCCGTAGAAGACTAGGCTTCCATCTATAAAGTTTCGACTCACCAGCTATGAGTGTGGACAGCAGCCGTTCCACCAGTGAGCCCTCACTGTGCACCATCAGGGCAGGCGAGCGCGACTGCAGGAAGCTCACTGCCGAGTTGACAGTGGCCAGGTGCCGAGCCTCCAACTCCGTTTGGGAGATGCCTTCCGTCGCTAGCGAGACTGCTGATGAGAGCACTGTGGAAATGCTGGCTCTGATTACAAACATACAGGTTTTAAAAGCTATAATTAACTTGCAATATTTATCTGTCCGGACCTAATCAGTCAAACTTCCGTTTAATCAAGTTGAAATTTTGTACACTCGTGGAAGCGGGATGACGGTACAATATTAAGGTACCATTAAACTGGTCTGATGATGGACGCGGAAGGTGACTATACGAACTCCTCAATAGGGGTGTAGACACCAAATAAAATGACCAATAATGATGAATTTTCTCGAAAAAGGATTAAAAATATTGTCAAAAAAAATGGAGTAAAAGCAGGGGATTAAACAGTCACACAGTTCAAAGTTTTAAGAGGAGAGTATGTTCTGTCCCTTTTCCGCAAAACGCTCCTTCACGTGAAACGATTGTCATTTACTATGCCGCTCGTGGATCATGACGTCACGATCCCCTAGCGTTTTCTCTATCTAACAAGTAATATTAAAACAGTTGTAAGTTCGTAATTTTTTGAGATATTTGAATGGGATTTTCGTCATTAGGCATATTGTTTTGCCTTCTTTATTTTGGAGTAATAATACATTTTGAGTCTACACCCCTATTACACAAGATAAACCTGTCGTGTTGTGTACTTCTTACGCTTCGACCACATCCATACATCTACTCAAACAGGCTCGTCGGTTGCCGGTACTCCTGATCTGGACTTCGTATATCCTCTTAAAAATGATGGCGACGTGGTTTGCCAATTGCCACCCGTCACGACTTGAGTGTGGTCCGAGTAAGTAAAAAATAAATAAAAAAAGATATTTGGAAAACATTTGTGTCAAGGCCCAAAACGCTTACCAGTGGTGAAGTAGTTGGCGGAGCGCTGCCGCGAGCAGCTGGCCATCTCCAGGTGGTCGAGCTGTGCCACGAACAACGCCACCTACGAGGTCGAGGCATGGTGTAGTCAAAGTTATAAATACCCTTTCGGCCGCCATGGCTACTACGTTTCGCAACCAGTTGCGATGGAAGAATATTCCTCCTTTGTTAGCAACTAGTAGTGAAAGAAGAATATTTTACCTTAATACACAACCAGTTGCCGTGAAGTAAACCATTTTCCACCATGTACTAAAGTGTCACTGACACGCCAACTTTTTTTCCATAAGAGAGTAACTATGAACCTTTTTGACGACCGCTTTAGCGTAGTTGGTAGTGACGCTGCCTACGAAACAAGAGGTCCTGGGTTCGAATCCCGGTAAGGGCATTTATTTGTGTGATGAGCACGAATATTTGTTCCTGAGTTATGGATGCTTTCTATGTATTTAAGTATTTATTTCTCTATATAAGTATCTATATCGTCGTCTAGTACCCATAGTACAAGATTTGCTTAGTTTGGGACTAGGTTGATTTGTGTAAGATTGTCCGCAAAATATTATTATTATTATTATATGAAAGGCTGAAGGTTGTTTTGACAGCGAACGTCATAACACCTTAAGGCGTTCTTGGCGCTTCGGTCGGGCACGACAATACACGACGCCTTTAGGAATTCTTGACGTTCGAAGGTTTAATTATTGCACAAGAAAATCCGTCACGTTTGGAGCCTTGGAACGTTCTCAACGAGTTAATGACTGTGCATGAAGATACATCCGGCAAACACAAATGTACTATCTGCGTCAAAGATATTTTACACGTTTGCACCTTGTTCCATTGCAATAAGGCAAACACATGTATTTGATGTCGACCAATAGTCTAATAAATTATTGTAAGAAACATTTAAAAAATACACTGAAACTTGCAAAATATTTTTAATTTGACACGCACCGAAAAAAAAATGGTTTTACAAGTTTGTGAGAGTCTGTTAGCTCCCAAACGTATTATTCAATTTTAGAGCGGTATTTATTAATTGAAAATCTCGTTTGTCGAGGTGATTCTTAGCTATGTGTTGTGTCAGGGGTGCAGTGTGTATACCTGTGCGCCGCGCGCCGCTCGGACCACGTTTTCACTCTCGGCAGTCAGCTCCACGTAAGTCAGCATGTAGTGCATATCGGAGATTGTCTGTGGACAGTTCACAACTTTATCCGGTGCGAAGGACCATGTACAGTCAAGGAAATTAAATGATTATCACTTTTGGCCCTTAATACCATTACAAAGAGTCCAAAAGTGATAAACATTCAATTTCCTCGACTGTACATCCCAAAACCCCACATTCAGCCAACGATTTCCATAGCTATAAGTTCGTACCCGATAACATGCGAAAAACCGTTTGAAGAGGAAAGCGCCTGCTTAGCGGATTCCTGGCACTGAAAGTGTTAAAAACCACCATTCCCGTGGCCGGGAGTCGAACAGTTGAAATGAAAATAGTCGTGACACCTGGGTTTGAGAACACGATTGATGGAGACAATAGGGATGTTGACTGATAGTCAAAGCAACTTTATATGAAACGTCAAAAACGCTCTGTTGGTTACAAGTTTGTAGGAAAATATGAACAAGTGACGTCACGTTCTATGATCAAACAGAGTCAATTTCAGACCTATATATGTGTTCCCGCCCCCTTATTCGGTTGAAGGCATCTAACTCGACTTATTTATCGACTACTGTCATACTCAGCAACCGGGATCAACAGCTACATGTCGAATTATTTATATTATTTTACATTTCGTTCTGTAGCTGAAAAGACTTCAGGTGTGTCAAGATTTTTCGTTTAGCACATTTGATACAATTTCCGTTGCGATATAGCCATTCATACCTGCATCTGATGATGCGACTGCAGCGCCTTCTCCGCCATCCTGGCGAGCAGCGCGGCCATATCGTCCAGCAGCAACGCTCGCCCGTCGAACTCGGGGGAGGCGCCCAGCTCGCGCACGCAACGCACCGCTACCTCCGCGACGCTCATCTGAGAGACTAGGGAGATGTTCATGATGAGACGATCTTACCTGCATCTGATGATGCGACTGCAGCGCCTTCTCCGCCATCCTGGCGAGCAGCGCGGCCATATCGTCCAGCAGCAACGCTCGCCCGTCGAACTCGGGGGAGGCGCCCAGCTCGCGCACGCAACGCACCGCTACCTCCGCGACGCTCATCTGAGAGACTAGGGAGATGTTCATGATGAGACGATCTTACCTGCATCTGATGATGCGACTGCAGCGCCTTCTCCGCCATCCTGGCGAGCAGCGCGGCCATATCGTCCAGCAGCAACGCTCGCCCGTCGAACTCGGGGGAGGCGCCCAGCTCGCGCACGCAACGCACCGCTACCTCCGCGACGCTCATCTGAGAGACTAGGGAGATGTTCATGATGAGACGATCTTACCTGCATCTGATGATGCGACTGCAGCGCCTTCTCCGCCATCCTGGCGAGCAGCGCGGCCATATCGTCCAGCAGCAACGCTCGCCCGTCGAACTCGGGGGAGGCGCCCAGCTCGCGCACGCAACGCACCGCTACCTCCGCGACGCTCATCTGAGAGACTAGGGAGATGTTCATGATGAGACGATCTTACCTGCATCTGATGATGCGACTGCAGCGCCTTCTCCGCCATCCTGGCGAGCAGCGCGGCCATATCGTCCAGCAGCAACGCTCGCCCGTCGAACTCGGGGGAGGCGCCCAGCTCGCGCACGCAACGCACCGCTACCTCCGCGACGCTCATCTGAGAGACTAGGGAGATGTTCATGATGAGACGATCTTACCTGCATCTGATGATGCGACTGCAGCGCCTTCTCCGCCATCCTGGCGAGCAGCGCGGCCATATCGTCCAGCAGCAACGCTCGCCCGTCGAACTCGGGGGAGGCGCCCAGCTCGCGCACGCAACGCACCGCTACCTCCACGACGCTCATCTGAGAGACTAGGGAGATGTTCATGATGAGACGATCTTACCTGCATCTGATGATGCGACTGCAGCGCCTTCTCCGCCATCCTGGCGAGCAGCGCGGCCATATCGTCCAGCAGCAACGCTCGCCCGTCGAACTCGGGGGAGGCGCCCAGCTCGCGCACGCAACGCACCGCTACCTCCGCGACGCTCATCTGAGAGACTAGGGAGATGTTCATGATGAGACGATCTTACCTGCATCTGATGATGCGACTGCAGCGCCTTCTCCGCCATCCTGGCGAGCAGCGCGGCCATATCGTCCAGCAGCAACGCTCGCCCGTCGAACTCGGGGGAGGCGCCCAGCTCGCGCACGCAACGCACCGCTACCTCCACGACGCTCATCTGAGAGACTAGGGAGATGTTCATGATGAGACGATCTTACCTGCATCTGATGATGCGACTGCAGCGCCTTCTCCGCCATCCTGGCGAGCAGCGCGGCCATATCGTCCAGCAGCAACGCTCGCCCGTCGAACTCGGGGGAGGCGCCCAGCTCGCGCACGCAACGCACCGCTACCTCCACGACGCTCATCTGAGAGACTAGGGAGATGTTCATGATGAGACGATCTTACCTGCATCTGATGATGCGACTGCAGCGCCTTCTCCGCCATCCTGGCGAGCAGCGCGGCCATATCGTCCAGCAGCAACGCTCGCCCGTCGAACTCGGGGGAGGCGCCCAGCTCGCGCACGCAACGCACCGCTACCTCCGCGACGCTCATCTGAGAGACTAGGGAGATGTTCATGATGAGACGATCTTACCTGCATCTGATGATGCGACTGCAGCGCCTTCTCCGCCATCCTGGCGAGCAGCGCGGCCATATCGTCCAGCAGCAACGCTCGCCCGTCGAACTCGGGGGAGGCGCCCAGCTCGCGCACGCAACGCACCGCTACCTCCACGACGCTCATCTGAGAGACTAGGGAGATGTTCATGATGAGACGATCTTACCTGCATCTGATGATGCGACTGCAGCGCCTTCTCCGCCATCCTGGCGAGCAGCGCGGCCATATCGTCCAGCAGCAACGCTCGCCCGTCGAACTCGGGGGAGGCGCCCAGCTCGCGCACGCAACGCACCGCTACCTCCGCGACGCTCATCTGAGAGACTAGGGAGATGTTCATGATGAGACGATCTTACCTGCATCTGATGATGCGACTGCAGCGCCTTCTCCGCCATCCTGGCGAGCAGCGCGGCCATATCGTCCAGCAGCAACGCTCGCCCGTCGAACTCGGGGGAGGCGCCCAGCTCGCGCACGCAACGCACCGCTACCTCCGCGACGCTCATCTGAGAGACTAGGGAGATGTTCATGATGAGACGATCTTACCTGCATCTGATGATGCGACTGCAGCGCCTTCTCCGCCATCCTGGCGAGCAGCGCGGCCATATCGTCCAGCAGCAACGCTCGCCCGTCGAACTCGGGGGAGGCGCCCAGCTCGCGCACGCAACGCACCGCTACCTCCGCGACGCTCATCTGAGAGACTAGGGAGATGTTCATGATGAGACGATCTTACCTGCATCTGATGATGCGACTGCAGCGCCTTCTCCGCCATCCTGGCGAGCAGCGCGGCCATATCGTCCAGCAGCAACGCTCGCCCGTCGAACTCGGGGGAGGCGCCCAGCTCGCGCACGCAACGCACCGCTACCTCCACGACGCTCATCTGAGAGACTAGGGAGATGTTCATGATGAGACGATCTTACCTGCATCTGATGATGCGACTGCAGCGCCTTCTCCGCCATCCTGGCGAGCAGCGCGGCCATATCGTCCAGCAGCAACGCTCGCCCGTCGAACTCGGGGGAGGCGCCCAGCTCGCGCACGCAACGCACCGCTACCTCCGCGACGCTCATCTGAGAGACTAGGGAGATGTTCATGATGAGACGATCTTACCTGCATCTGATGATGCGACTGCAGCGCCTTCTCCGCCATCCTGGCGAGCAGCGCGGCCATATCGTCCAGCAGCAACGCTCGCCCGTCGAACTCGGGGGAGGCGCCCAGCTCGCGCACGCAACGCACCGCTACCTCCGCGACGCTCATCTGAGAGACTAGGGAGATGTTCATGATGAGACGATCTTACCTGCATCTGATGATGCGACTGCAGCGCCTTCTCCGCCATCCTGGCGAGCAGCGCGGCCATATCGTCCAGCAGCAACGCTCGCCCGTCGAACTCGGGGGAGGCGCCCAGCTCGCGCACGCAACGCACCGCTACCTCCGCGACGCTCATCTGAGAGACTAGGGAGATGTTCATGATGAGACGATCTTACCTGCATCTGATGATGCGACTGCAGCGCCTTCTCCGCCATCCTGGCGAGCAGCGCGGCCATATCGTCCAGCAGCAACGCTCGCCCGTCGAACTCGGGGGAGGCGCCCAGCTCGCGCACGCAACGCACCGCTACCTCCACGACACTCATCTGAGAGACTAGGGAGATGTTCATGATGAGACGATCTTACCTGCATCTGATGATGCGACTGCAGCGCCTTCTCCGCCATCCTGGCGAGCAGCGCGGCCATATCGTCCAGCAGCAACGCTCGCCCGTCGAACTCGGGGGAGGCGCCCAGCTCGCGCACGCAACGCACCGCTACCTCCGCGACGCTCATCTGAGAGACTAGGGAGATGTTCATGATGAGACGATCTTACCTGCATCTGATGATGCGACTGCAGCGCCTTCTCCGCCATCCTGGCGAGCAGCGCGGCCATATCGTCCAGCAGCAACGCTCGCCCGTCGAACTCGGGGGAGGCGCCCAGCTCGCGCACGCAACGCACCGCTACCTCCACGACGCTCATCTGAGAGACTAGGGAGATGTTCATGATGAGACGATCTTACCTGCATCTGATGATGCGACTGCAGCGCCTTCTCCGCCATCCTGGCGAGCAGCGCGGCCATATCGTCCAGCAGCAACGCTCGCCCGTCGAACTCGGGGGAGGCGCCCAGCTCGCGCACGCAACGCACCGCTACCTCCGCGACGCTCATCTGAGAGACTAGGGAGATGTTCATGATGAGACGATCTTACCTGCATCTGATGATGCGACTGCAGCGCCTTCTCCGCCATCCTGGCGAGCAGCGCGGCCATATCGTCCAGCAGCAACGCTCGCCCGTCGAACTCGGGGGAGGCGCCCAGCTCGCGCACGCAACGCACCGCTACCTCCGCGACGCTCATCTGAGAGACTAGGGAGATGTTCATGATGAGACGATCTTACCTGCATCTGATGATGCGACTGCAGCGCCTTCTCCGCCATCCTGGCGAGCAGCGCGGCCATATCGTCCAGCAGCAACGCTCGCCCGTCGAACTCGGGGGAGGCGCCCAGCTCGCGCACGCAACGCACCGCTACCTCCGCGACGCTCATCTGAGAGACTAGGGAGATGTTCATGATGAGACGATCTTACCTGCATCTGATGATGCGACTGCAGCGCCTTCTCCGCCATCCTGGCGAGCAGCGCGGCCATATCGTCCAGCAGCAACGCTCGCCCGTCGAACTCGGGGGAGGCGCCCAGCTCGCGCACGCAACGCACCGCTACCTCCACGACGCTCATCTGAGAGACTAGGGAGATGTTCATGATGAGACGATCTTACCTGCATCTGATGATGCGACTGCAGCGCCTTCTCCGCCATCCTGGCGAGCAGCGCGGCCATATCGTCCAGCAGCAACGCTCGCCCGTCGAACTCGGGGGAGGCGCCCAGCTCGCGCACGCAACGCACCGCTACCTCCGCGACGCTCATCTGAGAGACTAGGGAGATGTTCATGATGAGACGATCTTACCTGCATCTGATGATGCGACTGCAGCGCCTTCTCCGCCATCCTGGCGAGCAGCGCGGCCATATCGTCCAGCAGCAACGCTCGCCCGTCGAACTCGGGGGAGGCGCCCAGCTCGCGCACGCAACGCACCGCTACCTCCGCGACGCTCATCTGAGAGACTAGGGAGATGTTCATGATGAGACGATCTTACCTGCATCTGATGATGCGACTGCAGCGCCTTCTCCGCCATCCTGGCGAGCAGCGCGGCCATATCGTCCAGCAGCAACGCTCGCCCGTCGAACTCGGGGGAGGCGCCCAGCTCGCGCACGCAACGCACCGCTACCTCCGCGACGCTCATCTGAGAGACTAGGGAGATGTTCATGATGAGACGATCTTACCTGCATCTGATGATGCGACTGCAGCGCCTTCTCCGCCATCCTGGCGAGCAGCGCGGCCATATCGTCCAGCAGCAACGCTCGCCCGTCGAACTCGGGGGAGGCGCCCAGCTCGCGCACGCAACGCACCGCTACCTCCGCGACGCTCATCTGAGAGACTAGGGAGATGTTCATGATGAGACGATCTTACCTGCATCTGATGATGCGACTGCAGCGCCTTCTCCGCCATCCTGGCGAGCAGCGCGGCCATATCGTCCAGCAGCAACGCTCGCCCGTCGAACTCGGGGGAGGCGCCCAGCTCGCGCACGCAACGCACCGCTACCTCCACGACGCTCATCTGAGAGACTAGGGAGATGTTCATGATGAGACGATCTTACCTGCATCTGATGATGCGACTGCAGCGCCTTCTCCGCCATCCTGGCGAGCAGCGCGGCCATATCGTCCAGCAGCAACGCTCGCCCGTCGAACTCGGGGGAGGCGCCCAGCTCGCGCACGCAACGCACCGCTACCTCCGCGACGCTCATCTGAGAGACTAGGGAGATGTTCATGATGAGACGATCTTACCTGCATCTGATGATGCGACTGCAGCGCCTTCTCCGCCATCCTGGCGAGCAGCGCGGCCATATCGTCCAGCAGCAACGCTCGCCCGTCGAACTCGGGGGAGGCGCCCAGCTCGCGCACGCAACGCACCGCTACCTCCGCGACGCTCATCTGAGAGACTAGGGAGATGTTCATGATGAGACGATCTTACCTGCATCTGATGATGCGACTGCAGCGCCTTCTCCGCCATCCTGGCGAGCAGCGCGGCCATATCGTCCAGCAGCAACGCTCGCCCGTCGAACTCGGGGGAGGCGCCCAGCTCGCGCACGCAACGCACCGCTACCTCCACGACGCTCATCTGAGAGACTAGGGAGATGTTCATGATGAGACGATCTTACCTGCATCTGATGATGCGACTGCAGCGCCTTCTCCGCCATCCTGGCGAGCAGCGCGGCCATATCGTCCAGCAGCAACGCTCGCCCGTCGAACTCGGGGGAGGCGCCCAGCTCGCGCACGCAACGCACCGCTACCTCCGCGACGCTCATCTGAGAGACTAGGGAGATGTTCATGATGAGACGATCTTACCTGCATCTGATGATGCGACTGCAGCGCCTTCTCCGCCATCCTGGCGAGCAGCGCGGCCATATCGTCCAGCAGCAACGCTCGCCCGTCGAACTCGGGGGAGGCGCCCAGCTCGCGCACGCAACGCACCGCTACCTCCACGACGCTCATCTGAGAGACTAGGGAGATGTTCATGATGAGACGATCTTACCTGCATCTGATGATGCGACTGCAGCGCCTTCTCCGCCATCCTGGCGAGCAGCGCGGCCATATCGTCCAGCAGCAACGCTCGCCCGTCGAACTCGGGGGAGGCGCCCAGCTCGCGCACGCAACGCACCGCTACCTCCGCGACGCTCATCTGAGAGACTAGGGAGATGTTCATGATGAGACGATCTTACCTGCATCTGATGATGCGACTGCAGCGCCTTCTCCGCCATCCTGGCGAGCAGCGCGGCCATATCGTCCAGCAGCAACGCTCGCCCGTCGAACTCGGGGGAGGCGCCCAGCTCGCGCACGCAACGCACCGCTACCTCCGCGACGCTCATCTGAGAGACTAGGGAGATGTTCATGATGAGACGATCTTACCTGCATCTGATGATGCGACTGCAGCGCCTTCTCCGCCATCCTGGCGAGCAGCGCGGCCATATCGTCCAGCAGCAACGCTCGCCCGTCGAACTCGGGGGAGGCGCCCAGCTCGCGCACGCAACGCACCGCTACCTCCACGACGCTCATCTGAGAGACTAGGGAGATGTTCATGATGAGACGATCTTACCTGCATCTGATGATGCGACTGCAGCGCCTTCTCCGCCATCCTGGCGAGCAGCGCGGCCATATCGTCCAGCAGCAACGCTCGCCCGTCGAACTCGGGGGAGGCGCCCAGCTCGCGCACGCAACGCACCGCTACCTCCGCGACGCTCATCTGAGAGACTAGGGAGATGTTCATGATGAGACGATCTTACCTGCATCTGATGATGCGACTGCAGCGCCTTCTCCGCCATCCTGGCGAGCAGCGCGGCCATATCGTCCAGCAGCAACGCTCGCCCGTCGAACTCGGGGGAGGCGCCCAGCTCGCGCACGCAACGCACCGCTACCTCCGCGACGCTTATCTCTGTGAGCAGCTTTAGGGAGCCCTGGACAATGGAAGGAATATTATTGGGGCAAGTCGACAACTAAAGGGTCGTGTTCCAACAGAATTCGAATAGACAATACTAGTTCGAGTCCGACACGAAGGACCAATTTCGTAACGCTGCAGGTCGTCAAGTAAAGTTAGTGTTCCAACCGGATTCGAATAGACAATAATTCTTCGAGCCGGGCTCGAAGGACCGGTTTTGTTACGATAAAGCGAAACATAAGGAAGTACCGAAGGTTCTTCTACAAGGACCATTTACGAATTGCTAGGGTCAATCCATAAACAAATATAACTAAGTAGGTATAACCATAAGTTAGGTTGCCAGCTAAAGAAGGCCTTGTCCCCTTGCGACAGAGTACAGTCGGCCCAATAAAATTATGAGCATACCTAGAACCTTATCGTATCAAATTGCAAGCAACTTTTTTGACACTGAAATGTCATATACCTACATTTGAAACCTCCTCCGACTTCTAAGTATTAAAACTTCTACAAATGCCATTGATAAATGTAATCGGTGACATTAAATTACCAAAATGATGAGTCTGTCAAGAGCTAAAATTATCAAAGAAATGTTAATACTTATTTAAAATACATTAAGATGCCTGCTATAATATCTGAAATGGAGTGTTGAAATTGCGACTCAGTATCAAGAGGGCAACTTTAGTTCTAAACTTAATTATATTATTCTGAGTCTTCCCGGTTGTTTCTTGTATGTTGTCTTAGTTTACAACGGTATCAATGTTATTGTATTGGAACAGTATACTGATGATTCATTATTCCGAATACTGTGAATGGCTAAGGAGATATGCTGTCGAATGAATAATTCGTAGATGTCTAACATCTTCTGTGGACTATGAATGATGAAAACGTATTTTCCTACAACAAACATAGATGGTCATCTAGGGACTCGTCCCCGAGTGATAAGAAATTATTTGCTATCACTGGTTTGCATTCTTTGGTTTGGATTCTTCAATAACGCTCATTTTTAGGGTTCCGTAGCCAAATGGCAAAAAACGGAACCCTTATAGATTCGTCATGTCTGTCTGTCTGTCTGTCCGTCCGTATGTCACAGCCACTTTTTTCCGAAACTATAAGAGCTATACTGTTGAAACTTGGTAAGTAGATGAATTCTGTAAACCGCATTAAGATTTTTACACAAAAATAGAAAAAAAAACAATAAATTTTTGGGGTTCCCCATACTTAGAACTGAAACTCAATTTTTTTTTCATCAATCCCTTACGTGTGGGGTATTTATGGATAGGTCTTCAAAAATGACATTGAGGTTTCTAACATCATTTTTTTCTAAACTGAATAGTTTGCGCGAGAGACACTTCCAAATTGGTAAAATGTGTGTCACCCCCACTGTAACTTCTAAAATACGAGAATGATAAAACTAAAAAAAATATATGATGTACATTAACATGCAAACTTCCACCGAAAATTGGTTTGAACGAGATCTAGTGAGTAGTTTTTTTTTAATACGTCATAAATCGTAAACCGCAATTTATTTAACGGAACCCTTCATGTGCGAGTCCGACTCGCAATTGGCCGCTTTTTTATATTTTACGTTGTAATAAAGAAAATTCCTGGATAAATCTCGGTTTTATTTCATCCGATCACGAATGACGATGATTTAGATGACATGATGGCAACCACAAAAGAAAACTCATTATAATTTATTTTGATTTTTAATCAATAATCGAGCTCAGATTAAAGTTTAATCTACGGTCGTAAAATTGGACTGGTGGATTTTCATTAATAAAGCAGTAGGTAAAGTTTGTATTCTTCTACATATATTTAATCTCCGAAACTGAGGACATAAATTGTTGCAAATTAGCTCTAGTATAATACCCCTTTCAAGGAATAGGTCGAATTACCAGTCACCCTGTATAGTGTGACATATATAAATATTCGTAAATATTGTAACCTGACTTGTAGCAATTGTTATTAAAATATTTATTTCTTTCTTCATTCATCTTTAGAATTTACGCAGCCGGGTAGCGTAACCGCTCAAGAGCCAGTGTTGTAAAAATATGTTTGGAGAGATATTCATTTTCTTATAACTAAATGTTTAATTTTCAAGCATTTCGTAGATATTTTATCAACACTCTCTCGCTCACTCTGATCTTTAAAAGTAAATACTTAAATTTAGAAATGGCGGCCCTTTTTTTATCCATGCTCATCGTGTTACTCAGGCCCCTCGGACCCTGAGATATCGATTTTGGACGAAATCAGACCGTATTTAAAGAATTTCAAGATGGCGACCTTTTTTATTTTTCAACGGATTCATATTAAAAGACCTTTCGAGCCCTCATATATCGATTTGAACCCAATTGAAGAGACATTATTTAAAAAAATATCCAAACCTAATTTTAACCTTTTATAAAGTCAAACTTGACCCCATCTTTGGCCCGCGCAATCCCGAGCTTGCAGACTATGATTTTAGTCAGGTTCGGTACCTTATCAATGACACGGCGCACTAGTAAAATCACTAAAGAATGAGAAACAGTGCATTTTTTTTTGTAGAGAGACTTTGTGCGCGAGCGCCGGATCCTGCAGACAGACTGGTAATTTCGCGAGCAGTGGCGCCGCGCAGTGAAGCATATCAGATGACACATCAGGCCGGAGGTTCTAGCGGTGTGGTTAGTTGTCTGCCCGCTAAAGTGAACCTTATTACGAGGGCATAGTGTACAGGTTACCTTGTCGATGACGCGGCGCACTAGTAGCGAGACGTTGTGCGCGAGCGCCGGTTCCTGCAGACAGGCTGGTAATGTCGCGAGCAGCGGCGCCGCGCAGTGAAGTATATCCGGGGATACGTCAAGCCAGATATCATCCTGGATAAAAATTGCATATCATACACGCTTTGTAGAGCCTTCTCTAAAATGCGAGGAAGTTCGAAACAAAAATAGTGTAAAATTAAAAATAAATGTCTGTATTTAATAGGGAACTTGCATCTTTTTATTTTATCAAGAAAATAAAAATTTATATGCATTTGAAATCTGCACGCGCCCGCACCTACCGAAAACGCCCTATATTAAACGGGCTTATGCTACGACGTCACAGCATATACTCTCGGCGCATTTACTATGGAGTAAGTCGTTCATTTGCGATTATTTCCACAAAAATTGCGTTTAAGTCTATATTTGTCATACAAAATAAGAAGAATAACTCTACTAAAATAGTTTTTTTATTTTATTTTTTCTTTTGTATGATATTTCCACGTTTATCCATCCGCATCGATTGAGTGCAATTTATTTGAAATTGAAGTCCCATGCAAGTTCCCCATTGAAAATAGGCACTTTGAAGGAAAATCCACTCTCGGTGTCTCAACACTTGTGCATTCACTTGTAGTGAGCATTCTAGTGAAACAACAGTAATTTTGCTTCGAGCTTTTTGCCGAGCTGAGCAATTTTGTTATTGTTCCGCCGCCGTTCCTTTTCGCCCACACCGCGCACGCCTGTCGATTTTTTTTGTCACTTCTCATGCTCTAAAAGTGTGTCATATTAGGCTTAGCAAGCGGGGCTAAAGTAGTAAATTTAGCCCCTACGGAAAATATGTATACCTACATATTTATGATTTTAAAACATTTTAATTTGACTAATCAATACACTTCACCATATTAAATCCACCAATCACAACCCTTTAAAAAAACATTTGTATTTGCTATCGACCAATCAGGTGTTTTTTATTCCCTAACTCACAATAATGCCGTTTGGACGCGCCTATAAGATAAGATAAGATAAGATAAAACTCATTTATTCAAGTAGGATTTTACAATCACTTTTGCATCGTCAAGGTTTATATCGTACAATATCATATCTATTCGGTTACACAAACCCACATATACATTTGATTAATTAATATGTCACCTAATTATATAATATGTCACCTAATTCTATAAATAAACGGCCAGAGGCGTTTATTCTTGGTGTCAATATTTTGTATCTGTGTCAAAGCAGTTTATTAAAAAAATCATGCCGTCAAATTTCACAATTGGCGATTGAATTATCATGTTTGTACTGTAGCCCTAGTATAAGTTTTATCGTTACAATACGTTTTCGAACGCGTTAGCGTTTAGTTTCAATTTGTATGACAACGCGTAGTTCCTAATAGTTACCCCTAGAGGCGCTGTTCGCGTTGCCATACATATTGAAACTAAACGCAAACGCGTTCGAAAACGTATTGTATCGTTAAAACATATACTAGAGCCTCAGGACAGGTAGTCGTGTAACTTAGGATTACCTCTAGTTGATCTTCCAGCGGCACATCGCATTTAGTGACGAGGGCGGCGCACGCTGCCGCCAGCTCCCATGAGCCGGGGTAAAGAGCTATCTGTAACAATAGCTACCATTAGCCTGGGTCAAATACTTAAATGACTACAACAATGAAAGCAACGCGACAACAGAGCCATCTGCACTGCCCGACAGTGACATAGCGGTAACGATCCTCAGCATGAAGGGACCAACTGAATGATGAAAGCAACAGTTCTGCAAAGTTTTTTTTTATTTTTTATTTGGAATCAAAAAATTACAATTTTAGTAACTTAAATTAAAGATTCGCCAAACTGCAAAGTAGTTTGTTGGCGATTCGCTCACTTAAATAAAAAAGATAATATTATCGCGGTACACCGAAACACTACACTACCGCCCCAGCCAAAAGGCCGTAAGTCCCTACAGAGTTCATACAAAATTACGACCTGTTGGCGGCACGGATGTGCAGTGCTTTATTTTTACCCTACTTATTGTAAACAGTTTTTTTTTTTTTTTACATCGAGGTATAATTATTTTAATTTTAGTTAGAAGTGTAAGTTAATATGCGAACTGTTTAAGAAAGGCAGAGGATAATGCAGTCGCGGAGCACCGCGGCGCGGTGGTTCCGTGTAAGGCACCTGCATGCGGGTAGGTCCGTACATCTATAAGTGTGATAGTGACTGACTGGTTGGCGAGTACTTTAGTGTGATAGTGACTGACTGGTTGGCGAGTACTTGAGTGTGGTAGTGACCTGGTTGGCGAGGACGTCTAGTGTGATAGTGACAGACTGGTTGGCGAGTACTTTAGTGTGATAGTGACTGACTGGTTGGCGAGTACTTGAGTGTGGTAGTGACCTGGTTGGCGAGGACGTCTAGTGTGATAGTGACTGACTGATTGGCGAGTACTTTAGTGTGGTAGTTGGTTGGCGAGGACGTCTAGTGTGATAGTGACTGACTGGTTGGCGAGTACTTTAGTGTGGTAGTGACCTGGTTGGCGAGGTGTCGGTAGAGGTGCTTGTGCGGCGCGCGCGGCTGCAGCGCGGGCACGGCGCGGCGCTGCAGCGCGCCCACGACCCGCAGTACTGCGGCGCGGACACCCGCGTCGCGGTGGTTGGCGAGCACGACCAGGGCTTCGGGCTGGATCGCGCCTTGCATCGCCTGTGGACATGGATCTTCTTCATTAGTGTCCTACGGCTCAAATTCGGGAATAAAAGACATTAAACGACCGTGAGTAGATGTGTGTCATCCGAGCTAGGACCGCTGCGCCCTTGTGAAATCGTAGCCCCCCCCCCCCCCCCGCTTAGTCAGTAGCAGCTCAGTAGTAAGTAAGCAGTTGTATAAAAAACTCATAATTGAAAATAATCTGTATTGTGATCAATCATATTTACTCCTCAATAGCCGTACCTGTGTCAAATCATGTTCAGAGAGCAGCAGTATGGCGTCTCGCAGCAGCAGCAGCAATCCCTCGCACGCCGTCCAGCCTGGCGCCGCGCCGGCGCGCACTCGCTTCTGCATACAACAACAAAGATTATGTAGGCATTTTAAAGCGAGAAAACGTCTAAGAGGGATCAGTTATATAGAATTTGCGAATTCTACCATGTCACCGCTCCTACAACATAGTCTCCTGTCTCACCTCGTGGTAGATCCCGCTGGAGTACATCTCGACGGTGGTGTGCGCCACATCGTCCACGTCGACGACGATGTACCCGCTGAGCGCGTCATCGGGCGCCTCACCACTGGCGCCACTGTCGCCCGCTACTGCATCCACCATGTCAACGCTCGTCTCTGCAAAGGAGACAATAGTTATTTGTTCAACAAGAGAGCAAAGTAGATTTTTGCTGCGAGTGTTGATGTTCACTCACTACGTTCCGCTCAAGATTCTAATTTTGAATCACTCGCTACGCTCGTGATTCAAATATAGAATCTTTCGCTTGCTCGGGACTCAAAGGCACGAGATGCAAATATCTTTGCTCTCGTGTGATACATACAACTTTTCACCTCAGCAGTGAGAACATCGTCACGTTAAAAAATATATCGTTAGGCTTTTACGCACCTATAATATTCTGAGTTTGTAATAGAACCCACACTATGAAATGTCAGTGCTCGATATCAAAATTAAAAAGCTACTTTGACTCACGGAGTGAGCAAAATCGCATTTTGCTTACTGTTTTCAAGCAGCAAAATATGCTTGTTCGAGCTGCTGAGGAGGAATATATCGTCATCATCATCCATCATCATATCCGCCTAATGACTTCCACTGCTGGACATAAGCCTCCGCCAAAGAATATATAAATGGTTTAAGAAACAATTTGGAGTGGTTGGCATTTGACTTACCGATATTCAAATCAGAATTTTCTGACGTTGATGAAATGTTGTGCTTCCTGTAAAACAAGTGAATAAATTAGACTTTTTAAATTTTTTTCAAGACTAACTATCTAACTTTAACTATCCTAATCTATGCCATAGAAAAAGTGTAGACACATGAAATAATTAAATAAAAATAAAATTATATCAAACCTAAAGTTATGGCAAACGTTACAATGTCAAAAAAGTATTATCAAACTTCGAGCACCGGATTCGGAACTAGGTAGTGTTTAGTGTGGTGGATAGTGGTTTATGTATTCATCATATCAGCCGAAAGACGTCCACTGTTGGACAATGGCCTCCCCCAAAGAGTGCCACAATGGCCGATCCTGCGCCACCCGCATCCAGCGGACTCCCGCGACATTTAACAGGTCATTAGTCCACCTTGTGGGGGGCCTACCCACGCCGCCCCTTCCAGTACGTGGTCGCCACCTCCATTCGAGAACCTTTCCGCCCCAACGGCCATCGGTTCTACGTGCAATGTGCCCCGCCCACTGCCACTTTGTATTGTAAGACGAATTTAATTTAAATACATTTTCGCAATTAAAATGAGTTCATCCAGGGATTTTGAAACCGACTTAACGCCTGATTTGATCAGAACAGAAGCCCATTCTATCGTGGAAGGCCTTTTACCGTAAATTTCAAAAGAAAGATTTATGAAATCATATATACCGATTTTATAAAATGGCGGTCCGCAAAGAGAGTTAAATATTTCTCGGAAATTGTGATGCTAACTTATTTCAGTGATTTATTGAAGAAATTAAAACTATCAACGCTGTGAAGTATATATTCAATAATGCTTAAAACCACTAACATGACGTGATTTTAAAGAAATACCTACAGTAAAGAAACACCTGACATAGTTTCTAAAAAGGCAGTTGGCTTTAAAAGCAAAAAGTTCAAGATTTTTACTGCAAATGAGATAAAAACCTTCTTAAATGAAGCTCCTGATGGTGTTTATTTGGCAACAAAGGTAATAACATAATCATATTATATTGTAAATGTAACTAAATTTCTATAGAAATCGTAAAAACTAGTTTTTGACAAATACCTACGTAATTTATAAATAAGTACTAAAAAAGAAAGAAAGAAGACATTTATTTACTACACAAAAGACACACAGAGACAAAGGGACAACTGTTTTGTTTTCAGGTGCCGCTAATTTTTGGTATATAATGTGAATATTCCAGACAAAAATACTACATTTACATTCGCAAATGGCTCTACTTTTCCATTGATTTCAAGTAATTGTACCTATACTTTGGATAAACATATTGTTAAATTTTCCTTCTGTGGTTTTTTTTTACTTTCCTCGTATTCGATATGAAAAGTAGAGTGTTTAACTCGGGCGAAAGTCACCCATTTCTGACTCGAACTATTGGCGCTATCACTTCGTTCGAGCGCCAAAATATCTCGTCAGAAATGGGTCCCTTTCAGCCCTTGGTTAACAATCTACTATTAGTGTAGTGGACACTGGAGCGGGCAGATGATTAGTGTAATATATAATATAGTATTTTGAACAGTGAAATGTGTGGGATGGCAAGTGGTGTGTGAAGAATAGTGAATAATGGTGGATAAGTGGTTGGTGCAACGGAAAGTGTAATGACAGTGAATTACTCAACAAACAAAATACAACGATAATTTCAACCAAGCGATCCGTCCTAAACACCTAAATAAGAGGAAAAAAAAATGTATGGAATTATGGAAATAAAAAACATAATAAATATAACTATGAATTTTATTAATTTTAAGATCCGTCAGCCACTTGATGGGCCGTGTCGCTAAGGGTGATCAGGTCTTCTGGAGGTCCGTCGGCGTAGCGCGTTATGAGGCAATAGGGGTGTAGACTCAAAATTTATTATTACTTAAAAGAAAGAAGGCAAAAAAATATGCCTGATGACGTAAATCCCATTCGAATATCTCAAATAATTACGAAGATACAACCGTTTCAATGTTGCTTGTTAGAAAGAGAAAACGCTCCGGGATCGTGACGTCACGATCGTCTAGCGTCATAGTAAATGACAATCGTTTCATATGAAGTGAAAGTGCGTTTTGCGGTTAAGGGACAGAACATACCCCCTCTTAAACCTTTGGACGCTCATAACTTTGTGATTATTTAACCTCTTGCGTTGCTTTTTTCTCCATTTGACTACATTATTGATTATTTTATTTAGTGTCTTAGAATAATAACGCCTAGAATGATAGTTTCATACGGCTGACGCGCCAAGCGTGAGGCATATACTGGATTCATGTAGTTGTGATCAACTCGTATTCACACGCGCCAATACGCACACAAACGCACCAATGGGGAACTTGCATGGGACATCAATTTCGAATAAATTGCACTCATCGATGCGGATATACGTAGAGATATCATACAAAAGAAAAAAAGCTATTTTATTAGTTTTACCTAACGTTAAAATGACGATTTTTTTTTTTCGATAAAATAACGTAACAGTTACATAGAATATTAAATTAGAAATGATATTTTGTATGACAAGTATAGACTTAAACGTAAATTTTGTGGAGATAATCGCAAATTAATGACTTACTCCATTCCATAGTAAAGGCTATGCTGTGACGTCATAGCATAAGCCCGTTTAATATAGAGCGTCTTCGGGGGGTGCCGGCGCGCGCAGATTTGAAATGCATATAACATCAGAAAAATAAATCATAACAAAGTTTTAATGCTACAGTTGTTTTAATGCTGGATTATACTTTTGTTTTTCGTAATAAAATATTAAGATGCAAGTTCCCTATTTTGTTCCACCGATCGGCGTACTACGCAATTTATGGCTGAGTTTTGGTGGCCTCACCGTTGCGCGTGAACTGCGTTTCTAGGCGTTATTATTCTAAGTTTAGTGTCTACATCCCTATCCTCGATTAAATGACGGATCGTTTGTTCTTCAGCGCCGCAGGAGCAAGCTGGGGATTCCACCCATCCGCAACGGTGTTGGTGTTCTATAGGAACCTGGGATTGAGGAGGTTAACGCTAACCTGCCCTCCTTGATCTGCATATTGATGATGCCCTTCATCAGCTTGCTGTCCTCCTCCCGCACGCTGCTGGCGTCGTTCGCCTCGGGCTCGCGCCGTCTCGCTCTCGCCGCGGACGTGAACTCGCCCGAGTCTTGCGTGTCGGAGGACAGGAGGAAGTAGAAGTTTGCGCGGGAGTGCGTCACGAACGTGTCGCTCGCCTAGTGGTGTTGAAATCATAATAGTAGTTTATGTGACTGTACATAATGAGGGGCATTAAACACAAGTGTGGGTTTATGAAACGAGCCGAAGGCGAGTTACATAATAACATCACACGAGTGTTTTAATGCCTAATTATGTACAGTTACATACCTACACTATTTTATCTACCCACATGTTATAAATCCTCAATGATGTGTTCGGGAACCATTAGAATAACCGCCATTGCACCGCCATGGCCGACTAGATTTCAAATCATGACCAACTAAATCATGCTGCACGACCCCAACACCAGACCTGATTTCCATAATAACATCGATTGTCGATGCTATTATGATTTTTCATACATTATAATAACACTGGCACAGATAAAACGCTGATGTTACGTTACTGGTTGCAATTATGGTGGTCGTTATATATGGTTTCCGAACACCTTCTAGAGGATTTATGATATGGGTGTAGATAAAGGTAACTATTGTATGAGAAAGGCTCGTGTTATTAGGATAATCGGGTTCGACCGTTTCCTCCTCGAAAATGTCGCTCAGAAGCTTTTGACCACACAGGAAAACAAAACTTTTATTTGCAGTTTTCTATTCTAGTAAAATCTTTGTATATTAATTTGGAAGGCCTTCGATTATAGTAGCTTCCACATACATTTAACACTAATCAAAATATTTAATCAAATAATTAGGATAGAATACAGCTCATAATATCAAACTGCACGGTTTCTAATCTGATACCATAAATTATCAAGCGGGGGGGAGCCGAGCAAGCCCCCCACCACTCCCACCAGGCACGAGCCCGCCGCCGTGCCGCCGCGCGCAGAGTCCGACGAGTGTAGGAACCCCTGCTGACAGTACCTGGTGCATCAGCAGCAGGAAGTCGCACAGCAGCGCCAGGTGACAGGGCAGCGGGGGGGAGCCGAGCAAGCCCCCCACCACTCCCACCAGGCACGAGCCCGCCGCCGTGCCGCCGCGCGCAGAGTCCGACGAGTGTAGGAACCCCTGCTGACAGTACCTGGTGCATCAGCAGCAGGAAGTCGCACAGCAGCGCCAGGTGACAGGGCAGCGGGGGGGAGCCGAGCAAGCCCCCCACCACTCCCACCAGGCACGAGCCCGCCGCCGTGCCGCCGCGCGCAGAGTCCGACGAGTGTAGGAACCCCTGCTGACAGTACCTGGTGCATCAGCAGCAGGAAGTCGCACAGCAGCGCCAGGTGACAGGGCAGCGGGGGGGAGCCGAGCAAGCCCCCCACCACTCCCACCAGGCACGAGCCCGCCGCCGTGCCGCCGCGCGCAGAGTCCGACGAGTGTAGGAACCCCTGCTGACAGTACCTGGTGCATCAGCAGCAGGAAGTCGCACAGCAGCGCCAGGTGACAGGGCAGCGGGGGGGAGCCGAGCAAGCCCCCCACCACTCCCACCAGGCACGAGCCCGCCGCCGTGCCGCCGCGCGCAGAGTCCGACGAGTGTAGGAACCCCTGCTGACAGTACCTGGTGCATCAGCAGCAGGAAGTCGCACAGCAGCGCCAGGTGACAGGGCAGCGGGGGGGAGCCGAGCAAGCCCCCCACCACTCCCACCAGGCACGAGCCCGCCGCCGTGCCGCCGCGCGCAGAGTCCGACGAGTGTAGGAACCCCTGCTGACAGTACCTGGTGCATCAGCAGCAGGAAGTCGCACAGCAGCGCCAGGTGACAGGGCAGCGGGGGGGAGCCGAGCAAGCCCCCCACCACTCCCACCAGGCACGAGCCCGCCGCCGTGCCGCCGCGCGCAGAGTCCGACGAGTGTAGGAACCCCTGCTGACAGTACCTGGTGCATCAGCAGCAGGAAGTCGCACAGCAGCGCCAGGTGACAGGGCAGCGGGGGGGAGCCGAGCAAGCCCCCCACCACTCCCACCAGGCACGAGCCCGCCGCCGTGCCGCCGCGCGCAGAGTCCGACGAGTGTAGGAACCCCTGCTGACAGTACCTGGTGCATCAGCAGCAGGAAGTCGCACAGCAGCGCCAGGTGACAGGGCAGCGGGGGGGAGCCGAGCAAGCCCCCCACCACTCCCACCAGGCACGAGCCCGCCGCCGTGCCGCCGCGCGCAGAGTCCGACGAGTGTAGGAACCCCTGCTGACAGTACCTGGTGCATCAGCAGCAGGAAGTCGCACAGCAGCGCCAGGTGACAGGGCAGCGGGGGGGAGCCGAGCAAGCCCCCCACCACTCCCACCAGGCACGAGCCCGCCGCCGTGCCGCCGCGCGCAGAGTCCGACGAGTGTAGGAACCCCTGCTGACAGTACCTGGTGCATCAGCAGCAGGAAGTCGCACAGCAGCGCCAGGTGACAGGGCAGCGGGGGGGAGCCGAGCAAGCCCCCCACCACTCCCACCAGGCACGAGCCCGCCGCCGTGCCGCCGCGCGCAGAGTCCGACGAGTGTAGGAACCCCTGCTGACAGTACCTGGTGCATCAGCAGCAGGAAGTCGCACAGCAGCGCCAGGTGACAGGGCAGCGGGGGGGGAGCCGAGCAAGCCCCCCACCACTCCCACCAGGCACGAGCCCGCCGCCGTGCCGCCGCGCGCAGAGTCCGACGAGTGTAGGAACCCCTGCTGACAGTACCTGGTGCATCAGCAGCAGGAAGTCGCACAGCAGCGCCAGGTGACAGGGCAGCGGGGGGGGAGCCGAGCAAGCCCCCCACCACTCCCACCAGGCACGAGCCCGCCGCCGTGCCGCCGCGCGCAGAGTCCGACGAGTGTAGGAACCCCTGCTGACAGTACCTGGTGCATCAGCAGCAGGAAGTCGCACAGCAGCGCCAGGTGACAGGGCAGCGGGGGGGAGCCGAGCAAGCCCCCCACCACTCCCACCAGGCACGAGCCCGCCGCCGTGCCGCCGCGCGCAGAGTCCGACGAGTGTAGGAACCCCTGCTGACAGTACCTGGTGCATCAGCAGCAGGAAGTCGCACAGCAGCGCCAGGTGACAGGGCAGCGGGGGGGAGCCGAGCAAGCCCCCCACCACTCCCACCAGGCACGAGCCCGCCGCCGTGCCGCCGCGCGCAGAGTCCGACGAGTGTAGGAACCCCTGCTGACAGTACCTGGTGCATCAGCAGCAGGAAGTCGCACAGCAGCGCCAGGTGACAGGGCAGCGGGGGGGAGCCGAGCAAGCCCCCCACCACTCCCACCAGGCACGAGCCCGCCGCCGTGCCGCCGCGCGCAGAGTCCGACGAGTGTAGGAACCCCTGCTGACAGTACCTGGTGCATCAGCAGCAGGAAGTCGCACAGCAGCGCCAGGTGACAGGGCAGCGGGGGGGAGCCGAGCAAGCCCCCCACCACTCCCACCAGGCACGAGCCCGCCGCCGTGCCGCCGCGCGCAGAGTCCGACGAGTGTAGGAACCCCTGCTGACAGTACCTGGTGCATCAGCAGCAGGAAGTCGCACAGCAGCGCCAGGTGACAGGGCAGCGGGGGGGAGCCGAGCAAGCCCCCCACCACTCCCACCAGGCACGAGCCCGCCGCCGTGCCGCCGCGCGCAGAGTCCGACGAGTGTAGGAACCCCTGCTGACAGTACCTGGTGCATCAGCAGCAGGAAGTCGCACAGCAGCGCCAGGTGACAGGGCAGCGGGGGGGAGCCGAGCAAGCCCCCCACCACTCCCACCAGGCACGAGCCCGCCGCCGTGCCGCCGCGCGCAGAGTCCGACGAGTGTAGGAACCCCTGCTGACAGTACCTGGTGCATCAGCAGCAGGAAGTCGCACAGCAGCGCCAGGTGACAGGGCAGCGGGGGGGGAGCCGAGCAAGCCCCCCACCACTCCCACCAGGCACGAGCCCGCCGCCGTGCCGCCGCGCGCAGAGTCCGACGAGTGTAGGAACCCCTGCTGACAGTACCTGGTGCATCAGCAGCAGGAAGTCGCACAGCAGCGCCAGGTGACAGGGCAGCGGGGGGGGAGCCGAGCAAGCCCCCCACCACTCCCACCAGGCACGAGCCCGCCGCCGTGCCGCCGCGCGCAGAGTCCGACGAGTGTAGGAACCCCTGCTGACAGTACCTGGTGCATCAGCAGCAGGAAGTCGCACAGCAGCGCCAGGTGACAGGGCAGCGGGGGGGAGCCGAGCAAGCCCCCCACCACTCCCACCAGGCACGAGCCCGCCGCCGTGCCGCCGCGCGCAGAGTCCGACGAGTGTAGGAACCCCTGCTGACAGTACCTGGTGCATCAGCAGCAGGAAGTCGCACAGCAGCGCCAGGTGACAGGGCAGCGGGGGGGAGCCGAGCAAGCCCCCCACCACTCCCACCAGGCACGAGCCCGCCGCCGTGCCGCCGCGCGCAGAGTCCGACGAGTGTAGGAACCCCTGCTGACAGTACCTGGTGCATCAGCAGCAGGAAGTCGCACAGCAGCGCCAGGTGACAGGGCAGCGGGGGGGAGCCGAGCAAGCCCCCCACCACTCCCACCAGGCACGAGCCCGCCGCCGTGCCGCCGCGCGCAGAGTCCGACGAGTGTAGGAACCCCTGCTGACAGTACCTGGTGCATCAGCAGCAGGAAGTCGCACAGCAGCGCCAGGTGACAGGGCAGCGGGGGGGGAGCCGAGCAAGCCCCCCACCACTCCCACCAGGCACGAGCCCGCCGCCGTGCCGCCGCGCGCAGAGTCCGACGAGTGTAGGAACCCCTGCTGACAGTACCTGGTGCATCAGCAGCAGGAAGTCGCACAGCAGCGCCAGGTGACAGGGCAGCGGGGGGGGAGCCGAGCAAGCCCCCCACCACTCCCACCAGGCACGAGCCCGCCGCCGTGCCGCCGCGCGCAGAGTCCGACGAGTGTAGGAACCCCTGCTGACAGTACCTGGTGCATCAGCAGCAGGAAGTCGCACAGCAGCGCCAGGTGACAGGGCAGCGGGGGGGAGCCGAGCAAGCCCCCCACCACTCCCACCAGGCACGAGCCCGCCGCCGTGCCGCCGCGCGCAGAGTCCGACGAGTTTAGGAAACGCTCCTGTAAATACAAGGACATTATTCAAGTTACGAGTTGTACTTTAGACTTCCGGACGCTCCATCTCTTTCTGTGTGTGCGGGCGGGTGTAGGAACCCCTTCTAGCTCCTACCTTGCAGGCTTGCAGCAGCAGCGGCAGGAAGTGGTGCCGGTGCAGCTGGTGTTGGTTGAAGGCGCGCCAGCGGGCCGTCGGCTCCAGCAGCGAGCGCACGCAGCACAGCGTGAGGGCCCAGAGGGTGCCGCGCATGCGGGTGCCTTCCGCCTCCCATTCCAGCTCCTGGCACATAATAACATTAAATTGTGGCTCAGGGAAAGACAGAGAAGGATATATCAGTATCTAAGCTATCAACTACAGAGGATAAGTTCTTCTCATTCAAACCAGGTTCGACTAGAGTTCAAACCAAGATTAGTCTATACAATTTGATCATCATCATATCAGCCGAAAGAAGTCCACTGCTGGACATAGGCCTCCCCGAAATAGTTTCAAAGTGACCGGTCCTGCGCCACCCGCATCCAGCGGACTCCCGCGACCTTTACCAGTTCATCAGTCCACCTTGTGGGGGGGCCTGCCAAAGCCGCGCCTTCCGGTACGTGGTCGCCACTCAAGAACCTTTCCGTTCCAACGGCCATCAGTTATGCATTATGCTACTCATATAAGCGAAAAGAGGGACGCTTATCGCAGTTGAAGGCTCTTCCGAAGACGCTTTTGATACAAAATTTCCAGCATTACCTGACCTTAGGGTCATGGACTCACCTCCTCCGTGTGGAGATGCCGGCTGGCCTGCACCAACAGCGCCAGCAGTGCCGGCTCGCGCACCACAGCATCAGCGCCGCTGACCACGAGTCCGCCCGACGCTGATGTCAAAACTATGCTCGTGCAGGCTTCTTCCAAGATCACCTGCCAACAAAAAAGGATTTCATAACCAATCCTCATTTCATAGTCATCCCTAAGCAACCATTAGGTATTTTACAAAAAGATCACCTTCTCGAACTTAAAGGGATAGGGGATGCTTCGTTTTATTATTTTTATTTTATTATTAATTTATTTACTAACAACAAAAAGTTACATATATAAGTTGATAAATTGCTCCACAAAACTAAATTTTTCAATTTGACTGTGGAGTCAAAAATTACAGTCTCATTTCTCTTCAGCATTAACATACATTGAAGTGTCTTAAATATTGAGGTATCTATCTCATGAATGCCCAGTAGAAACGTAATAGTATTTTTTCACAATCGTGTTATAATAGAGAGCGTTTTAGTCGAGTACCGTGTTTAGGCCACGAAGCTTGCTGAGTGGCCTTAGTAAGGTACGCGATTAAAAAGCTTGATAATAACACTATTGTGAACAATACTTTTTGTACGAGTTCATTAAAATTAATTTTCTACGAGTCAACTGAACTAATTAAACAAACTCGATACTGTTGAAACGAAGTGCAGCCTATCGCTCGTACGCTCGTTGATATCTTAAAAGACATCAACGAGCGTACGACTTCAACGAGTATACTCAATAATCAAAGCGGTTCTATTGGTCCAATTCATTACAGTTCGATAAAACAGCCACGTGATTGGTCGAATTTATTTTAGTTCTATTTTCAATTTTTTTTCGGTTGTCTAACTAGAGCGTATCGAAACAGTTATTTCGGTTGTTTCGGAAGGAACAGACTATTCAACGATGAAAAGAGTGACGTTGCAGTATTCTCTATGAAATCTTAAAACACATATTTTAAACGTCGAGTACAAAAAAGGAGATTTCTACAGGGCATGCATGAGGTATTTTTTTAATCGATACTTAAATCTAGCTTTTTTAGGTTCATGAACAATGTCCGCGGGCAGGGTGTTCAGTATGCATATATGGTATAGTACTCTAGGTACTTCATACTTGCCCGCGGTCATTAGTCCAGGCAATGAACTGACAGCTTGTATGGAAAATAGGTCAAATTTAGAAATAATTTATAATAGCAGATTTTTGTTATGTAATGGATATATTATCAATTAAATAGTTACTTAGTGACAAAATCCAACAAAATTTCAGACATCAAAAAAATTATAACTTAACTAGCTTCTGAAAGGTCAGAAAAAATATTAATAAATGGTTTTATCTTTATTTTGGATATAATATTCAAGATACATAATTAAAAAAAAACAAATCATTCTTTTTTTAAATCTATATAAATACTTCCGGATGGAAAGTTTGTTGGATTCTTGAATAAAGCATTTTAGATCAGTGTTTTAAAATGATATAAAGAAAAAATACGCTATTATAAATTAATGTTTTTCAAAACCGTATTTTGCCTGGAGTACATTGTCCTTGTGTTATGTTTATGTTTAACTAGGTGTAAGTATTTCAGGTCATCATGGTTATTTACTGCTAACAAGTATTCCAGTTTAGAGCTTACCGGTAAGATTTTACATATTTTGTACAGTTTTTGGTAGTCTTTTTTACAGTTATCTTTTATCTTCTTATTCACATGTAATTTCAGGAATCGGATTTGTTGCATTTCTAATTTTTCTATATTAGTTTTGAAAGTTAGACCATAGCTATCAAGGGCATAGCAATGGATGGATTCTACTATTGACTTATATAAACATTTTAAGGTGCTGGTAGGAATTCTGTAACTTAAATGATAAAATTTACCTAAGAGTATTCTTAATTTGCAACAAATAAAGTCAATGTGTGGTGACCAAGAGAAGTTTTCATCAATTTTTAATCCAAGATACTCGTATGTAACGGAACTCATTTTTTCTATTGCCTTGCATGTACAGTTGAGTGGGATAATATTGTTGTGGAGGCGGGTGAAGCTGTGAGTAATGATGGGTAGAAATGATTTTTCATCGCTCCTGTTCTGAAAGTTGATTTTTCATGGACATATAGCCGGGTGGAAAATAGCGTTTTCTACACTAGGGTGGATTTTTTTTTGTTACTGTCAGCCACGGAGTCGAAAATAATTGAGTTACGTCATGTTATTAAAATAAAAGCTTTACATATAAAGCCGCAGCTCTACATTAAACGACGCGCCACGGCACAGTGTTCAATAAGACTCAAAAAATTTCCCCATGCTGTTTATCGCATAAATCGATCAAGGAATGCGTTTTAAACGCAAGACAAGAACGCTCACAAGTCTAGTTCAAATACTTTATTTTATAAAAAAATATTTAATATTTCATGACATGACCTTGACTTCAAAAATTATTAAATAAATTATGTAAGCGTATCTGATCAAGATATTTCTTTGTTATCAACACAGTTTGATTAAGGACTTTTTGGCGCATATTTTATAATTCTTATTTTTGGAACTTCACCTCTGGTTACCAAACTATTCATGTTTTTTCAGATTTTTTTTTTATTTTTTTAACCAAAGACAATCCCCTCCGCGACAGCTAACTCTGTTTACGCTAGGAGACAATACGAGTTCCAGTCTATTCACCTATACAACCTAATAAATCCTCTTATTGACATCAACTCCACAACCTTTAAAGAGTGTACAAAGAAAATGATGACTTGGCTAAAAGATAAAAACTACTCCGATGTAGAATTGTTATTATCAGAAAACGACAGATAAAACTCATTATATACCGACATATTTAGATCCACACCCATACGCGCGCACACACCACACACACACACACACACACACACACACACAAACACTGCTTTAGTATTTAAAATAAACAATTAGTATTAGTTTTAGGAGATTTACTCCTCTTATATTATATTATTATTTAAACATGTTCTGTGCACTTCTGTACGTTTAAAGTTACACTCTATGGAAGAGCGGTGTCTCTTGACACAGGTATCTCGATACTTAAAAAGAGACACCAACCTGTATTTAGTTAAGCTATGTTAAGTTACTGAATAAACTATTTTTCATTTCATTTCATTTTTCATTTTCATTTTTTTACTCCAGTAAAACTCAAAAGTGCGACTTGTGACCAGCACCGAAACATTGCTATAAACTAGGTCTATCACTGATAACAAAATCAAGTTCCACTATCGCGGCGTTTGGGAGTTACGTGTAAAGGTCAAATGATACTTTTTTAGGGCTGTCACTAAAAGGTCAAACAAATACGTGGGATTAATAATAATTCTAATGAAATTTTGTAATAAGATATTTTCATATCCAATGAAAAATTTAAGATACTTTGTAAGTCATTAAATTCAGAAAATCGGGACCCAACTAACGGGATTTCATGTTAAGCTGTAGTGTCTTTTCGCAAGTTGGTTCCAGATTTTATGTATTTTATGACTCATACGATACTGATACTCATTGTCATTTTCGAGTATCAAAGTGCAGTCTTCAACATTAAATGGATTTTCATCAATCATCATCGTGTAATGATGAAGATCCATCTAATTCTGGATCTTCGTCATCGACTTCAGCCACCTGCAAGTTTTCTTCGTGAATCGGCTTCAGTAGTTCACGAGCTGCTTCTGGCAGACCAATCCTACTGGTCGATTTCGTGCGTTGTCTGTAATGTGCCATATACACGAACGGATGCGATGATTCTAATGCACTTTTCTCCTGTTCATTTGCCGGCAATGGTGTTGCCTATCTGAGTAAAGTAATTTATAGTAAACCTAGTCCCGAAATCAAGTGGTCTTTACGTTATTATCATTCCGAAATCCACTTTTTCCTAGACCAACGTTTTTGACTATATTATGTACATTTACCTCCAAAAATTGTTTTTATTAGGTTTTCTAAATATGTATTCTAGTTACTTTTTGTGAAAATTTAATTTGAAAATTAAAAAAAAAAACCACTAGCTAAGTAAAACTCAGTTCCCGAATCGTGCGGCTATTTATGACACCACACACAAGCTCACCACGAGTCTAGAACAGTTTTTAGAATGGATCAATTCAGATCAAACCAAAACAAAAGAGTGAAATTGGGTCGATTCTAACTAAGAAATAAAAGGTCAATTAGAATGACAACCCTACCACTATATTTTGAAACTCGATAACTCCGAAACGCCGCAATAGTGGAACTTGATTTTATTATCAGATATAGATCTAGCTAAAAGCAATCTTTCGGTGCTGAGCACAAGTCACACTTTTAAGTTTTGTTTGAGGAAAAAAATAAAAACCAAAATCTGCAAAAACATTAATTACTCGGTAGCCAGAAGTGAAATTCCAAAAATAAGGACTAGAAAATATGCTCCAATAAGTCCTTTATCAATCTGTATTCATCACAAATAAATATATTGATCAGATACACTTACATAATTTATTTAATAATGTTTTTAAGTCAAGATCACGAAATATTAAATCTTTTTTATAAACTAAAGTATTTGAAATATACTTGTGGGTGTTCTTGTCTTGCGTTTGAATCGCATTCTTTGATCGATTTGTGCGATTAACAGCATGGGGATTTTTTTGAGTCATATTGAACACTGTGCACGGGTTCATTACGACGATGTTGATAAAATCCTTTTACAATTGGTAATTTTTTTTTAGTAATTACAGAAAATCAACATTCAAAATCATTCCTGTAAATTTCGACTGCCCGCCATAATGCCATGACACTTTTTTTTCACGTTTCGGCATGGCCCTCTAGATTTTAGATTAGTTGCGTCGCGGCCTACTCGATTATAATCTAGTAGGCCGTGGCATGTGACCAGTGCAAAAAGGTTGGAGGTTGGTTTTTTTTAATTATTTTGTTTAGGTATATCTAAAATCTAATTATTTATTTATTTCAAATTCGTCGGGTGACAAGCAAAACTCACTAAGTAACAAATACCTACTTAAATCAAAGGTCGTATCTCGATATCGACTACGTACCGAGATACGAGGTTTTGAAGAGCAGTGACAGTTTTGGTAGTGACTTTTGCTTGTCATCCGACGATTAATTATACATATAATTCTGTACATTTATTTATAGAAATATACAAATACAAAAAATAAAATTGAAACTATTATATCAGATACGTTTTATAAACTTTTCTAAAGTTGGCAGTATGTGTATTTTAACTGATTACCCTTAATATACCTGTTTTATAAAATGTACGTGTAGTATTTTACTTTCCTCACAGTCGAAATGTAAAGTAGAGTGTTTAACTCGGGTGAAATAACCCATTTCACCCTCGAACTATTGGCGTTCGAACGAAATCTCGGGTGAAATGGGTCACTTTCAACCCTTGGTTAACAATCTACTATTTCATCTCTCCTGTTCTGAAAGTTGACTTTTCATGGAAAGTTGGCGTTTTCGTTTGCTGCAGAAGGCAATAGGTCTTCTGCAGCAAACGAAACGCTACAGCGTATCCAATGGTGGATTACATTCCGTGTCAAGTCTTGTGAGATCACCTATGACGGCTTGGCTACGACTTCGAACTGGAAGTCGTGGCCAAGCCCTGAGACTTCTAAAGGTGTTGGTGGCTTATGCGCTTCACAACACCTATCGTTCAGACGGTTGTCCGCGCGGCACACACACAGCACTGTGCCTGAGGGCTCCACACTGTACTACCTGTAGCATGCGGTGCGTGAGCCGGCAGCGCGGCGCGCCCAGCACTCGCAGCAGCAGCTCCAGCCCGGTGCCGTGCAGCGCGGACCGCAGACGGTTGTCCGCGCGGCACACACACAGCACTGTGCCTGAGGGCTCCACACTGTACTACCTGTAGCATGCGGTGCGTGAGCCGGCAGCGCGGCGCGCCCAGCACTCGCAGCAGCAGCTCCAGCCCGGTGCCGTGCAGCGCGGACCGCAGACGGTTGTCCGCGCGGCACACACACACAGCACTGTGCCTGAGGGCTCCACACTGTACTACCTGTAGCATGCGGTGCGTGAGCCGGCAGCGCGGCGCGCCTAGCACTCGCAGCAGCAGCTCCAGCCCGGTGCCGTGCAGCGCGGACCGCAGACGGTTGTCCGCGCGGCACACACACAGCACTGTGCCTGAGGGCTCCACACTGTACTACCTGTAGCATGCGGTGCGTGAGCCGGCAGCGCGGCGCGCCTAGCACTCGCAGCAGCAGCTCCAGCCCGGTGCCGTGCAGCGCGGACCGCAGACGGTTGTCCGCGCGGCACACACACAGCACTGTGCCTGAGGGCTCCACACTGTACTACCTGTAGCATGCGGTGCGTGAGCCGGCAGCGCGGCGCGCCCAGCACTCGCAGCAGCAGCTCCAGCCCGGTGCCGTGCAGCGCGGACCGCAGACGGTTGTCCGCGCGGCACACGCCTAGAACTATGCCTAGAGCCTGGGCCTGCTCTTCGGCGCTCGCCTCCATTTCCACCACCTGTGGAACGAGAAAAAGTTTAAATTATGAATGTTGTAATGCCAAGTACTTGGTTGCTACTTACCAGTTACCACCGAACTCGAAGAATTTGGCAGATTGGTGTGTCACTTACATGTCTTTGTCGATCTCATGTAAGCCACCGGTGACCACACATTAACGTCACTCAGAATACCTACTATTTAAGAAATATAACATAGTAGTACCCTCGCGAACAGATACAGCAGCACGGGCGGCCCGCCTAGCATGTAGACCGCGGGTGCGATACCGCGGTGCCCGGACGCGTGCCACTTCACCATCCACGTGCATGCTAGCGGCTCGGGCACGCACGCGCCCGCTACGGGCTTCGGGCTGGGGTTGCGCGCTGAGAATACTGTACAAACGAGAAATACATTTAAATGACTAGGCCAATTATATTAGTAAGTTAGTACCACATAAAACTGAACTAAGCTGTGTCTCCTGCGCGTATGATTTCGAAACATTACATAAAAACACCGAAACAAAGAGGCATGGTCATATACATTTGGTTTTTGTTTGGAGGCCGATGGAAAAACAATCCCCGCACGCAAAGAAAGAGGCGGTTACCTGTGGGCAGGGACGTGGTCTGGTGGTACAGGTTGACGATATTAGGCGCGTGCGCACTGAACGACAGCAGCAGATTGTCATTCAGCTCGCGAAGCGCCGCTCCGGACATGTCGTATACCTGACGGGATGAGTTAATTGGGTCATTCTATTGTTAGTTGTACTGTGCAAATTAATACAATATGAAGAACTGATTTAACGCATTTGTAGACATTTCTTGCCACTTCTTTTAATAGTCTCACATATGTTCTCTGTCAGACTACACTATTATTTATAAATTGTTTAAAAATAAAAAATAAATTTACACCAAAGATCACAATCATGTATGTGGCCCTATTTTATTTTTGCCACAAAGATCGAGCGATAAACTTAAATGTGTCTGAAATGCAGGCAATCTATCATTCATCATGATACAAGTAGTGACTTTTGACGAATTTCAGCCCGCTATATTTGATCGATCATTTTTAACTGTTTAACAATAAGTGCAAAATATTCGTGTTGAACTGGATTTTCAATGTCAGTAATACAGCTCGATATTTGATCAGTCGACGTCAATAGTAGATTGTTAACCAAGGGTTGCAAGTAACTCATTGCACCCGAGATATTTCTGGTGCTCGAACGATAGTTCGAGGGTGAAATGGGTAATTTCACCCGAGTTAAATAAATACTCTACTTTTCATTTTGACTGTGAGGAAAGAAAAATAGTACTACACGTACATTTTATAAAACAGGTATATTAAGGGTAATCAGTTAAAAGACACATACACATATTAGAAAAGTTTATAAAAGGTATCTGATCTAATAGTTTCATTTTTATGTTTTGTATTTGTATAATTCTATAAATAAATGTATAGAATTATATGGGTAATTTGAAATAAATAAATTATTTGATTTTAGATATACCTAAATAAAATAATTAAAACTATATCCAAACTCCAACTTTTTTGCACTGGCCACTTGCCACAGCCTACTAGATTATAATCGAGTAGACCGCGACGCAACTAATCTAGAGTGCCATGCCGAAACGTGAAAAAAAGTGTCATGGCATTATGGCGAGCAGCCAAAATTTACAGGAATGATTTTGAATGTTTATTTTCTGTAATTAAGAAAAAATTACCAAACCCGTTGTTTAATGTATAGCTGCAGCGTTATATGTAGAGCTTTTATTTTAATAATATGACGTAACTCAATTAACTACGACTCCGTGGCTGACCATAACAATAAACAAAAATACTTTCCACCCTAGGGTAGAAAACGCTATTTTCCACCCGGCTATATGCCCATGAAAAGTCAACTTTCAGAACAAGAGAGATGAAAAGAAAAATTTTCACCATATGACGATGAAATAAGGAGCAAATGTGAAAACAAATTTTTGACGACGACTGATCCAAAACTGCTAAGTAGTTCGGTATTTTAAATACACATTGTGAAGACTATAAGATTTAACAAACCATCGTTAGCTAGAACATAAAAAAATACAAAGCAAAATAAACTAAATGAATACTATATCTAACTACAATGTGTTAGCCAATTATATTTAATTTTAATAAGTAACTTTGTTGATTTCCGTTGACTGTTTTAACCGGTAACGTTACAATCATAAAAGCGGTAGTTTGACATTTTATTCATTCATTGTTACATTGGATTGTGTATGTGTATGAAGTGCAACTCAAGGAATAAATACGTTGTTTATCACCAAAGTGTTTTATTGAGGATATCATTTCAGAACAGGGATTGAGTCCTAACGCCACAGGTAATCAAACTGTTGAAATTTTACATTAGAAGTTAATAATTGAATTGGCTTTCTTGACGTTAATGACTTCAAAATCGGTTACAATATTTGAACTAAGTATGAAAAACTAAATGGTAAATATAAAACTTTACTTATTTTACGTAAAACGTGAAGTGAAGAAATAACAGTTTCACAAATGTTTGTTGATTTCTTTATTCTGGTTTTATTATAACGAAGCTTGTTTTGCGTAAGCGTTAAAGGTGATTGAATTTCTAGCAATATTACTATAAAGGTAAGAAGTATATTAGTTTGTTCAATTCCGTAGTTTCTTTATTATGTTTTTCAATACTATATTACGTTGTCCATGCCATGATTAATGCTAGCTACTACTAATGCAGTAATTAGTAGGGCAACGAAATTAAAGAACAGTTACGCTTGTGTAAATATTTTTATTTCAGTATGGATGAACATGATAGTCGTGTTCTCTTCCACCTGACGATTCTGATGGAAGTCGAGCGATGACACCGCCAGCTTCAAGCAGGGACAGCAGAGTTCGCGACCGCGAGATGAAAAGGCGTAGTCGCACAAAGAGGAGCCGATCCAGACGCAGCCGCGGGAGAAGCAGCCGCATCAACTCCAACGGGTCGGAGAATAGCCGGCATCGCCGCAGCCGATCGCAATCGCGCTGCAGCTGGTCCCGTTCGCGTAGCCGCCGCTCGCACTGCAGCCCGTTACGTTCGCAGAGCAGCCAGCCGCCCGCGCCGCAGCCGGTCACGCGTGCGTCGCAGCTGAAGCCACTCGCGTTCACGTCGGAATTGTCGAAGTCAAACGAGGTATGGTGATACACGCAATAATGACTTATTAGATACATTGAAGGATTTATTTAAATTTGTTAGATCAGATGATAATGATTATGTTGAAAGATTTCCTGTAATGAATGTATTGCCTGAATACAATCCGGCAAATCAGAGTCAAACAATGGACGTATGGTTGACTAAGGTGAACGAGACAGCCAGTATATAGGTATGCTATGCTATGAAGTATGTGGTGTTGTGTTCCTGGTGGTGAGTAAGGTCGCCAGAGCTCCCTAGGATGCGCTGTGTTGGGAGTGAGGGACCTGCATGTCTCTATCTGCCAACACAGCGAATCCTCAAGTGAATAAAGGGTCGGCAACGCGCTTGTGATTCTTCTGGAGTCACAAGTGTCCATAGGCGACGGTACCAGCTTGACATCAGGCAGGCCGTAAGCTTGTTTGCCACCGTCGTAGTATAAAAAAAAAAAAACAATTGGACTGAGCGTTAAATTATCCACTATTATGCACTTCCTAAATTAGCAGGAGTAGCTCAAAAATGGTATCAGGATTTGTCGAGTTTAAAGTACACCTGGCCCGAGTGGCAAGTTAAATTGAAAACCGCGTTTCTCAGCAAAGAAAATTACGGTTTGTTGTTAACAAAAATGCTTGAAAAGCGCGCTAAATATGGGGATGTTTTGGAAGACAATTTTTACGATAAGGTTTTGTTGCGCAATAGGTGTAAGATAACGGGTACTGATGCTGTTGATTGCATCTCATTAGGAATTGATGACAGAGCTGTAAAAACAAGTGCTGAAGCAGCTCAGTTTAAAGATCCCGACAAGCTGCTTGTTTGTTTACGCGGCGAAAAGGTTAATATTAAACCTAAGATATCGTTTCGACCGTTGATAAACAATTCCAGCATTGACAATAAGCAAGCTAACCGGGGACATAAGCCAGACAATAGATTAGTCAAATGTTTTAATTGCGGTGAAGAAGGGCATCCTCATTTCATATGTAAACAACCAATTAGGAAATGCGAATTTTGCTCTAGAATCGGCCATGTGTCCTCTTAAGTGTAAAATTAAAAGAACTTAGATGTTAGAGCGGTGTCATGACTAGGCGGTACAGTACAAGTAGCAATTATCAAAAATATTATAAAACAGCGCACGTAAACAAAGTTAGTTTACCGTGTTTTATAGACTTTGGAAGTTAATGCACTCTCATGACATAATGCTATGCTAATAATATTTTTGACAATTTGGTCGAAAGATAATTTGCCTATTTTAAAGGGCTTTTTGAAATTCCGCCGTTCAAACAATAGGTATGACGAATATTATGATCGATTCCGTTGAAGCTACCGTAGACGTATATATTGTGCCCGATGGTTATTTGAGCACACCCTTATTAATAGGACAAAGTTATACCGAACAGGACCACGTAGTAATAACGCTTAAAACTAACTACATGCTAACTAACTACTTAAATAGCTTGACTTTTACTAATAAATCTACGAGCGATGAGTGCAAATTTATTTCGTTGATTGTTAATAATAATACCACCATAAATAATGTCACTAAAGTAGAGTTTTACTAAACCTATTTTAAATGGAAGCATATATGTAGAATACGGTTTGAATCTGCAACCTGGAAGGGAATATGAACAATTGCCATGTAAGAAAAAGATCCAACCCGTCAAATACTTTCCTCGGCCTACTGATAAACACAAGACTAGACAGTTTATAGGTTTAGCCAGTTTCTTCCGGCGTCTTCTGAGGCATTTTTTAATAATTGCCAAACCTCCAACACACAGCTTTTAAAACAGGATACTAAATACTTGGGGGGAACAAGAAGAAAACGCGTTTATTCAACTTAAAAATAGTTTGACGAACAGACCTATTCTCGTTTTCTTCAATCTTTTATATGATACAGAATTACAGACGGATGCGTCTAAATTGGGAGAAGTTGGTATTTTATTACAAAGAAAAGATAAAGCTGAACCGTTTCAGGCTGTTGCGTACTACAGTTGACAAACGTCGCCTGATGAGATGCACTTACATTGTGACTTAGAGACGTTAGCTGTAGTGGCGTCATTAGAATGGTTAAGAGTTTACTTAATAATCATACATTTCACCATCGTCACTGACTGCAATTCTTTGTGAGCGATAGTTGAGAAAAAAGACATAATATCTAGAGTTGCAGTTGTTGTATCTAGACTTTGAGATCGGTAAATCAATGACTCATGTGGACGCATTGAGTTAGTGTAGAGAAGTTGTTTTAGAAGTTAATACCATTACAGTTGATTGAGTCGCCACAGTTCAGCAAATTGATTCCGAAATTCAGCGGACTGTAAATATACTTAAGGACAAAGAGACAAATAATATAATCGAGATTTCTAATAACTTTGTTGTCAAAAGGGGATTGTTATATAGGATCACTAATGATGAAAATCGATGGGTTGTCCCTAAGGGTGTTAGATGGCAAATCATGCAAGCCAATCATGATGATATTAAAACTTTAGCTTTGATAAAACCTTTGACAGAATTAAAGGCACTTACTGGTTTCCCAAAATGAGAAGATTTATTAAGAAGTATGTACAGTCATGTTTTGAGTGTGCTCACGCTAAGGTTCCGGTTGCTAAAAAGGCTGGTCAGTTGCATCCTATAGAGAAAATAGCAGAACCCTTTCATACGGTCCATATTGACCATTTAGGTCCGCTTGTTAACAGCAAGCATAAGAATACTCACCTTCTATTAATAAGGGAAAAACACCGGCTCAGGCATTATTTGGTACCAATATGTTTAGGGGTATCCCTAGAGGAAGACACGGTATAAATATATGTTATTAGGCAGGAAATGACGGAACACATAGAGCTTGATGAGCAAAAACAAAAGGATAGATAATACAGGAATTGAAAACATGTCAGTTATAAGGTTGGTGATTTAGTCAGAGTTGAAAGGGAAGTGCAGTCGACTGGGCAAAGTAAGAAGTTGTTTCCGAAAATTAGAGTTCCATCTCGTATAACACGAATAATAGGACACGATAGGTATGAGGTGGAGGATACACTATTGGCCAGGAAGGATAATAGACCATTTAAGAGCTTATTTGCAGTCGATAAATTAACCCTTGGTTAGTAGGTATTTTATAGATCTGATTGTCAAGATGAAGATGAAAATTATGTTAGTGGTGACTATCCTAATGCGGAACCTGAAATGTCTGAATAATTAGATAAATTAAAGATTGATTGTTAACGCATTTATATATATTACGTACCGAAATAGGTATGAGGTTTTGGTAGATGCGAAGGCGGCTTCCATTTGTAATGTTATATTTTATTTAAATTATATACGGAAGATATTAATGAGGCTTCCTTATATTAAGGTAGAATGTTGAAGATATGTATGAGGCTTCAATATTCACAAATGAAATGACGTTAAATTTATATTGATACTTAGGTAGGAATGTTGAAGATATGTATGAGGCTTCAATGTTCACAAATGAAATGACGTTAAATTTATATTGATACTTAGGTAGGAATGTTGAAGATATGTATGAGGCTTCAATGTTCACAAATGAAATGACGTTAAATTTATATTGATACTTAGGTAGGAATGTTGAAGATATGTATGAGGCTTCAATGTTCACAAATGAAATGACTTTAAATTTATATTGATACTTAGGTAGGAATGTTGAAGATATGTATGAGGCTTCAATGTTCACAAATGAAATGACGTTAAATTAATATTGATATTTAGGTAGGAATGTTGAAGATATGTATGAGGCTTCAATGTTCACAAATGAAATGAAGTTAAACTTATATTGATACTTAGGTAGGAATGTTGAAGATATGTATGAGGCTTCAATGTTCACAAATGAAATGACGTTAAATTTATATTGATACTTAGGTAGGAATGTTGAAAATATGTATGAGGCTTAAATGTTCACAAATAAAATGACGTTAAATTTATATTGATACATAGGTAGGAATGTTGAAGATATGTATGTGGCTTCAATGTTCACCAATGAAAAGACGTTAAATTTATATTGATACTAAGGTAGAATGCTGAATGTTGGCTTCAATGTTCACAAATGAATTGACATAATATGTAATAAGAATTAGTTAAAATTTGACAAGTGTTGATTTGTGCTGATACAGACACAGTAAGTAGTCAATTATATTTAATTAATTTTATTAAAAGTTTAAAGAAAATGCTTACGTGCATCATTATTTTAGTAGATACTATTAAAGTATAATATTACCATTAGTTTAAAATAGGAGATATACCTACTGTTAGTATGACCAGTTGTGCATTGATGTATTTTGATTTAACACAGTTGATCTTTTGTATTATTTCAAGTGAAATGTGATTATGATTAACCTTTAAAGAATATTGCAGTATCTATTAGAATACAGTAGCCACAAAACATTTATATGCATCATTATTTTCTTAATAAATGTAATATCTAATTGGTTAATTTTTAGGCGTACCTACTGATGATTAATCACTATTACTGGGAATTAAATTGTATAAATTCCCGGGACGGGAATAAATTCAGGACGGCCGAATGTTAGCCAATTATATTTAATTTTAATAAGTAACTTTGTTGATTTCCGTTGACTGTTTTAACCGGTAACGTTACAATCATAAAAGCGGTAGTTTGACATTTTATTCATTCATTGTTACATTGGATTGTGTATGTGTATGAAGTGCAACTCAAGGAATAAATACGTTGTTTATCACCAAAGTGTTTTATTGAGGATATCAAATGTTTGACCCTTTTTCACAAACACAAATTTTAAATTGACAGATAGACAAATTCATTTTATCAACGACTTTTCAATTAAATTAGATTGGATGGAAGTTTATGAATGACGGCATACTTTAAGCTCATGTGATTGGTCGAATTTCAAGTTTTAAATATATTGCAATATGGAAGGCGTTTTCTATAAAAAATATATTTTAACTTACCTGATCCCAGTCTATGTTAGAGTCCAGCAAGTTAGGAGTTAATAATCTCGAGTAGTTTGGAAGTTCATTTTCGACCTGCAAATAAAAGTAAGTCAAAATATGGCGTTGAGGCAAAACTTAAATAATTATGACCCATACGATGTCGGGTTAGAACAGCACCAGACTTTTTTTCCGTGGGGTCAACTATGGGAATAGGGTTGACGTGTGTTGTGGGTCGAAAGGTCTCGAAAGCTCTTTTACAAGTCTAAGTTATTTTGACCTCTAGCGAGAATAAACGCTCCAAGATAGTCGTGGTGGTGTGCGGGTAGTGATAGTAGTGTGTTATTGGTAGTGATGGTACTTTGGTAGTTGTAGTGATGGTAGTGTGGTAGTGGTAGTGATGGTACTTTGGTAGTAAAGGTATGGTAGTGTTAGTAATGGTAGTGCAGCAGTGGTAGTAGTGGACGTAGTGGTAGTGTTGGTGATGGTAGCGTTAGTGATGGCACTGGGGCAGTGGTAGTGATGGTTGTTTGGTAGTGGTAGTAAAGGTAGTGCAGCAGTGGTAGTGTGGTAGTGTGGTAGTGTTAGTAATGGTAGTGGGGCAGTGGCGGTAGTGGACGTAGTGGTAGTGTTGGTGATGGTAGTTTTAGTGATGGCACTGGGGCAGTGGTAGTAATGGTAGTGGTAGTGATTATAGTGTTAGTCGTGGTAGTGCTGGTAGTGATAGTGATGGTAGTTTGGTAGTGTTAGTGATGGTAGTGTGGTGGTAACGATGGTAGTGTGGTGTTAATGATTGTAGGTAGTAGTGATGGTAGTGTTAGTCGTGGGGGGGGCGCTATGTCAGGTAACCTCCTCGAGTGTCTGGACTCTACCGATTCCTCTTGATTCGGTTGATCCGCAGGAATGGGTAGTGTCTTGGCCGGTGCGCCCTGGAGACAACGGCAAGTGATAATTTAGTGAACCCTAAGTTATCGCTTGCTGGTGTTACCAATAACCCGACACGGGGGGGTCGGGGGGTACCGCCCAGGGAATCGCAAGATTCCCCAGGTGCGGCTTGAGGGAGAGGCCATTGCCGTTTGCCTCTATAATAAATAACGGACCCGGAACCCTGACAAATCCTCTGCTATCAGAGGATTCATGTTAGGCGCGGGGGCTGCGACCGTCAGCCCGGGGCCGAGTTGTGGCTGCGAGGAAGAAAACCTCTATAAAAAGTTACAAGGGGACCTGAGAGGGTGAATCCGAGGTCTATCACCCTCTCCCGGCGTAGAGGTCCTTTGGTCGGGTCGGGAAGCGTGTGGTGTCGCCCTGCACGCTTACGACGAGAGGGGGGCTTTTGCCTCAGTAGTGAGGGCAGCTGCGGCTGTTGCCGAGGGGCGTCGTGGTGAAATGTTCGCGATCCCATGACGCCCCTACTACACGGCAGAGAGGGCATACCTTGGTGGTTTTAGACGGTAGTCCGGGGGGTTCCCTGGAGCCCGTCATACCCATCCTAGTTCCTCGGCTAGGTGGGATGCGTAAAGGCATTTCCCCAAGTAAAAAAAAAAAAAAAAGTGTTAGTCGTGGTAGTGATGGTAGTGATAGTGATGGTAGTTTGGTAGTGTTAGTGATGTGGTAATGATGGTAGTGTGGTGTTAATGATTGTAGGTAGTAGTGATGGTAGTGTTAGTCGTGGTAGTGGTAGTACTGGTAGTGTGACTAGTGTGGTAGTGTTAGAGATGGTAGTGTGGTATTAATTTAGGTAGTAGTGATGGTAGTGTAGTATTGATAGTAGTGTGGGTGAGATGGTGATGGTAGATAGGTACGGGTCGTGATGTATACTTGAGTGGGCGCGTGCGGATGCGGCGCGGGCTCGCGCGCGGCGGCGTGCAGCGCGGCGGCGGGGCCGAGCACGGGCGCGCGGTACACGCACGCGCCCGACATGTGGTACCCGCCGCGCGCTGCGCTACAGTCACCCACTAGCAAGTGCGTCGGAGTCACTTTGCGGACCAGGATCCCTGTACAGAGTTAAAAATTTCTTATGATAATGACACAATTCTCGAAAAATACGTCACGCATAGCATAAATGTAATTTTTTATAATTTAAGCCTTAAAAACTCTGAACAAGTACACCTACAATTCTGATAATTTTACGCTGCGTACGCGACACTTCAGCCTAAGCTGGCTGGATCGCCATACAAGGACAACTTATATATTATTGAATTTACCTTAATTAGCCATGCTTAGTAGTTTAATCTTGTTAAATGTTAAGTAAATTTTGTTTTTATTTCTTGTAACTTTTTATGGTTTTGCATATGTTTTCTGTAATATTATGATTATGACAAATTAAATAAATCTTATTCTTAATTAATATGAGTATTTCCAATAATATCACTAATATTTCAATTCGAATGCGTGCAGAGAACCTGAAGAATATTTAGTAATGCCACACTTACCTTGTAAAGGTAGTGATACCGTTTCAAACTCGCATCCGTCTATATAGAGGGTCACCTGTTCAAAAATAAACAATTAAAAACATGTCCATGAAATTATAAAAAATACATAGTAGTACGACGCGAAAGATGTACACCCATCCTGCAAATCTCAGGTTTCAATGGACACCATTTACAGACGGTTCGAAATCACTATAAGTCGGCGCGGCGAATCTTGATCCCTATGACAGCTGTCATCCCAGTACAATTATACGTTTTTTTCTCAGACTAATTAAACTATATGGACACGAAATACCTACGAAATGAGCGTGTATACCTAATCCTGGCGCATAATATGGCGGCCTGTCAATTCGTGGCTGTAGGGTTGTCATGATTAGAGACAATTATCGATATCAACTTGGACTTTGAAAAATATCGACATCAATATTTGAGTTTTCTCTGTAATTGAAACTGACCGAGATGAATAATAATATCCAAGTACACTACTCTATTACCGTAACTATATTATTTGTGAAGTGTTTTACCAACATTGCATTTTATTGGTACAACCGATAAGGTCGCAGCTGCAGCTATAGTGTGAATGACACGGTAAGAACAGGTGTAGTCACTTTTTTTTCAAATTCAGGCTTTAATGTCAAGTTTTCTTATGAAAACTTGACATTAAAGCCTGAATTAGCTCAGCATTTTGACATTAGAAACTCATTTTGAAAAAAAAAATTGAGTAGACATGTTCTTTTCGTGGACCCTTCCAATATGGTCAGAAATACAATTAAAATCTGTCGGGTTATTCAGGCCCAGCCCACTGTGTATACTATGATTACTATATGAATGGTGCAGAAGTGAATAAAACAATGGTATTTTTACAAGCTTTTATTTAGCTCACCACGTTTGTTTTTATTATTTATTCTTGTTTTTTGGGTCAAATTTAGTAATTGAAATTTCACCTTCTTCCTGTCAACGGATTGATCTGAAATAACATCATAAAATTACTCACATAGTCTTTAATTTAATAGCAAGTTGTCGATATCAGAGCGCAGCACTAGTCAAAATAAGATGTATGATTTAAATGCTAATAATACTGCTGTAAATATAGCGAAACGTGTATTTTCTTGTTGGGAACGATAAATCAATTTCAAAACTGACTATCATTTGGCGGATAGTGCGATATACTGGCAGTTAACAAAGAAAAACGGCTACTAACCTATGAATGGTCAAATTCGGTTGATTACTTGATTTCCGTGCACCACATTGCTTTATTGAGCACGCAGGCATTTTGCGTTCACATCTATATGTGTTCACTACACAAAACCAAGTCCAAAAAAACTATTTGAGTACGGAAAATTACGATTTTAACTCTGAGTTGTTTACCACTTGACAGCGCATGTACTACAAAGACATTTGGCGCATAAAATGGCGCATGGCACGCGGCTGTAATGTCTGTTTCTAGTATCGGAAGTAAGAGCAACGTAATATCATGCTATCTCTTTCACCATACGCTATCGAAAGTTGGAAAGAAAGAGATAAGTTGTGTTTTTGACCTTTTATGTAGATTTCATGTATATTTGCATAACATAAATGTATCTATAGTAGAATAGGGCCTCTCCATGTATATATCTACTCAAAGGTTTTTTTCCGTATTGTGGCTTTTTGCTGCTTAAGCACTTTGCCACAATTTTACGTTTTAAGGTTATACATTGTACGGAGATGACAGCTGTCATAGGGATCAAGATTCGCCGCGCCGAATATATTAGGGTTCCGTAGCCAAATGGCAAAAAACGGAACCCTTACAGATTCGTCATGTCTGTCTGTCTGTCTGTCCGTCCGTATGTCACAGCCACTTTTTTCCGAAACGATAAGAGCTATACTGTTGAAACTTGGTAAGTAGATGTATTCTGTGAACCGCATTAAGAATTTCACACAAAAAAAAAAAAAAAAAACATTAAGTTTAACGGGTTATACTTACACAGAACTGAAACTCAAAAAATTTTTTTTCTTCAAACCTATACGTGTGGGGTATCTATGGATAGGTCTTTAAAAATGATATTGAGGTTTTTAATATATTTTTTTTCTAAACTGAATAGTTTACGCGAGAGACACTTCCAAAGTGGTAAAATGTGTCCCCCCCCCCTGTAACTTCTAAAATAAGAGAATGATAAAACTAAAAAAAATATATGATGTACACTACCATGCAAACTTCCACCGAACATTGGTTTGAACTAGATCTAGTAACTAGTTTTTTTTTAATACGTCATAAATCGTAAATCGCAATTTATTTTACGGAACCCTTCTTGTGCGAGTCCGACTCGCACTTGGCCACTTTTTAACCATGCTATAATAGGCATGATGCCTCATGTTAAAATTTATAAGTTGATAACGTAGTGTAATAGATAGTAAGCCATCATTTATTGTAATAAAGTATAAATAAATAAAAAGTAGTAATATTGTAAGTATAAATCATACTTACAATATATAATTAAAATTATATAAAAATAAGAAGAATATGCATTTTTTTATTGTCCAAGAGTAAATTTAAAACTACTAATAGAATCCTTACGCTTTTATAGAAACAAAATTGTAACACAACTATGTACCTAAACGCAGTATTTCGCGACCGAAACAGCAATTTACTTGATTTCCCATACAACTATTAACTAACAGTAGTGACGTCATACCCGTGTGTCAATTAGTATGAAGCGTTTGGGCTGCCACCAGCAAGGTCGATCTTTGTCTATATATTTTGGATATTTAGGGGGTATTGAACATTTGATCCCCTCCAAAAACTGGTTTGAATGCCATCAAAAAAAATCTTAGTCATCATCCCTATTTACCAACCTGTATGTGAATCTTCCTCTTATGCACGACCTCCTTAACGTTGAGGGCTACGCAGCACCACTGCGCGGCAGGTAAAGCCGCGTCCACACGGGTCTCGCTCAGCACTTTGTAGGATGAGGTCTCGGGTCGCGATAGGCGCAGTGTGAACGCACCTGTAGACGGAAGGAAATATAAAAAAGCGGCCAAGTGCGAGTCGGACTCGCACATGAAGGGTTCCGTTAAATAAATTGCGGTTTACGATTTATGACGTATTAAAAAAAAAACTACTTAAAGCCCGACCAGGAAAATAAAAAACCTGCTCTGGGGGCGTTACATTAGCAATAATGATAGCAACACTAAGTATAGTCGTACGCATGCTAATTGGCTAGTGTAAATATATTATAATATTGATGATAATATTGATACTATAATATTGATTAGATTATTGATGAAATAAAATCAAGTTTGATTTACAACATTTATACTTATTACATGTTTTTAATTATACTGAAATGATCTTCCATTAAAGTTAAACAATTTTTTTTTTTTAATAGGATCGGTATTCATTTATAGGGTGCAAACATTCATCATCATATCAGCCAAAAGACTTCCACTTCTGGACATAGGCCTCCCCCAAAGAGTGCCAAAGTGACCGGGTGCCAAGGTGTAAATATTAAATAAATGAAAAACGTTGTGTGAGAAAGAGGCAATATGAGAGTGTGATATGAGAAAGAACGGGATAGAGGAATAAGAGGGATAGGATAAAGGTTTAAGCGAGAATAAAAGATACAATCAATATCCATTATGACCGATCCGTTGTTTCCTTTATTTACACATTTACTAATCATCAAATTCGGAATCTAAATATTCAACTGATTCATTTGACATGTCATGGTCCTCATGATCATTTTGTACTGGTTCAATAACAGATACATCGGACTCATTGTCAGTTGTAAGACTAAGTAGATGTTTCACCATCACTGCCGCCAACATTTATAATAAATTCTTCAATTTCTCGATCAATACGGCTGACATGTCTGACCTTCTCTTCGTAAATTCATCACGGAAGATCGGGATATACCTGAAGTAAAATAAACTTTTACTTTATTCACAAATTAGACAATTTCCATTGCACATACTATATGATGTACCTACCAGTCATGTTGACAACAAGATCGATGATGTTATTTAGAGGAATATACTCCAATCCTGCACCCTTTCTATTCGACAAATACTTCTGCATATGGTAAATCTGTCTGAGCGGACATAAGGGAGCTTCAAGTAAACTCCAAAATCGTATTTTGACAATTTAATTAAAATAAAACATGCTTGTTGCTACAAGATCGGATTGCAAGTAAGTGAACGTAATGTAGTTTGACAGCCGTAGATTATTCTAGCGCCTGACGTTATGTGTAGTCAACGTTGTGAAGGTGCGCAGCTTTGCTCGGCCGCAACAAAATCACTTTTCTCAAGTTACTTTTAATCGTTTTCGGCATTTTAACGCACAAATACACACAATTATCGAAGAAATACATTACGCACAAACGACAGCTAACTTTGACATCAATTGACATATGGCATTAATGACGCCTTCAAAGTTACTGTTGCCTGTTGAAGAAATTAGTTCCAATAGTTTTCCGCAATATGGCGAAGTTTTCTATTTTCCTGGTCGGGCTATACTAGATCTCGTTCAAACCAATTTTCGGTGGAAGTTTGCATGGTAATGTACATTATATATATTTTTTTAGTTTCATCATTCTCTTATTTTAGAAGTTCCAGGGGGGGGGGGGGGGGGGTGACACACATTTTACCACTTTGGAAGTGTCTCTCGCGCAAACTATTCAGTTTAGAAAAAATGATGTTAGATACCTCAATGTCATTTTTGAAGACCTATCCATAAATACCCCACACATATGGGTTTGATGAAAATTTTTTTTTTGAGTTTAGTTCTAAGTATCGGGAACCCCAAAATTTTATTGTTTTTTTTTTCTGTGAAAATCTTAATGCGGTTTACAGAATACATCTACTTACCGAGTTTCTACAGTATAGCTCTTATAGTTTCGGAAAAAAGTGGCTGTGACATACGGACGGACAGACAGACAGACATGACGAATCTATAAGGGTTCCGTTTTTTGCCATTTGGCTACGGAACCCTAAAAAAACAACATTTGAAGTGTTTATTTCATATTCATATAATTTATCGCATAACATGTCGCCTATTGCCTGCTATACTGCCACAACTCAAAATTAAAACACATTTGTCCGTATTGCACTGCAATAGCATAATGCAAGCATAATAAGTTCGTCGCGTTTAAGTCGGCGGCGGTGGCAGCTCACGGCACGACGCGCATGTGCTCGCTCGAGCGGGGCCGGCCCACGACTGACTGGATGCCTGAGGCATCGCGAGCGCTAGGTATCTAACGCGACGCGCTCCACCCACTGCAAGCCCCTTGGTAAAGTGCAAGTATATGTGTGTATGTATGTGTGTGCGATATAGCCCTCCGAATCGCTAAACTTAAGTGGCAGTGGGCGGGGCACATTGCACGTAGAACCGATGGCCGTTGGGGCGGAAAGATTCTCGAATGGCGACCACGTACAGGAAGCCGAGGCGTGGGTAGGCCCCCCACAATGTGAACTGATGACCTGGCAAAGGTCGCGGGAGTCCGCTGGATGCGAGTGGCGCAGAACCGGTCATTGTGGCACTCTTTGGGGAAGGCCTATGTCCAGCAGTGGACGTCTTTCGGCTGATATGATGATATCGTCGTCTAGTACAGTCGAGTTCTCCAATATCTATACAGACAACCATTCAAAAATATCTACACATGCGTCTTATGTCAGTAACAATAAAGACTGTGTACATATATTTTTGAAAGGTTGTCTGTATAGATATTGGACAACTCGAGTAAACCTTATCTTTTAATGTCCCCCACAAATAAAAATCTATTAGAGATGGCCAGGCGAGAACATTGCTTCCGCGACCTATCCACCTATTGGGGTATTCTTGGTTCAACCAATTACGAACCCTAAGACTGAAGTGGGCCGGACAACCATCATGTTGGAACCACATTGTTCTTCGGGTCTCCAAATCGATATCTTCCAGTAAGACATGTAGTTCATTGCTCAAAAAGTTTAAATAATTTTCTGCATTTAGTCGATTCCGAAATATGATGGGGCCTATTAACTTATTTCCAGCCCACATGTTGATGGAAAATCGGTGTTGGAAGGAATTTTCCATCTTTGCGTGTGGATTTTCTTGCAGCCGCATATGTTGGTTATGAGAATTGAATACTCCTTCTCTTATAAATAATGATTCGTCGGTCCATAATATCTAGTTAAGAAATCCGGGCTCTTCTACGAATTTCTGGTTCATTCTTTGACAATATGTGATTCTAGCAAGCCCATCGTTGTTTACCAAACCTTGCACTTTCCGATAGTGGAAAGGATGAAGACCATACTTTTTCCATAATTTTAATATGGCTCTGTAATTAACATGAACAATCCGTGCAACACCTCTCGACGATAACGTCGGATCTTCTGTGATTAAATTCATAATTTGGTTCTCTGTTTGTAAGTCCAAATTGATCACTCTTTCACTACGAGTTTTGGCAAGTCCTTCTTCAGAAAACCGATTATGTACATCCACGAATGTCGCATGGTGCGGTACACGACGAGTGGGAAACCTGGTCCTATACTCAACAACTGCTTGATGTGAGTTGCCGTTGCAAAATCCGTAAATAAAATGGATATCTGCTAACTCTGACAGGGTATAACGCGGCGGCATAGCGATCATTTATTTTAATACAAATTACACTTCGTTTGCAATATGATTGTACATAATGACAATCAGTAATTTTTTGAACGTTGATTTATCAGTCACATTAATTTCAAAATTAGTTTCAGCCAGTTATTAGCGTAGATAGTTTGCACTCTCGCGATAGAGCACGGAAGACTAAAGTGTAGTCTAGTGATAAGTGAAGTACTATTTCTGATAAATAAAAGATACATATACAAAGTTAAAGTACGCCTATTAATACTAGGTGACTACGTTCAATCTTCAAGTCACATACTCATTACTCGTACAAATAAAATAAATATTTACGGTATCAAATGAAACCTTTTTCATTTGAATGACAAACTTGTTGATAGGAACTAGCCAGAAATACTGCGAATAGCATATTCATTAAAATAGTTTAAACGCGTCCATGTACCTACGTCACGTTCTTAGGGTGTGTTAGACTTGAGATTTTAAAATTTTAATTTTGGTTTAAATAATTTATATCTCGACGATTATGCGTAATTGGACTATATGTTATACCACATTATATACTCCAAATAGGCTCTAGAATCGATAGTTAAAGTTGGTCGGGTTCCTCAGGCCCACGGTGTATATATGTATATAGATTTAATGGGGGCCTTAACTGACGTCCTCTTAGAAGCTCTTAGAAGTTATCGTCCGGAAGTAAAGTGCTTGTATGTGTGAGTATATTAGTGTGTATACCGACCAGTATCCGTGTGTAGCCACAGCTCGAGCAGCAGCGAGTCGTGCCCTATAGTGAGAACGTGCAGCTCCGAGCGGCTCGCGTCAGACCCGTCGAGCGAGCGCTCCGAGCCTTTCCAATCGGTCGCCGTCTCTATACAGAAGCAGATGGATATCAGTGAAAATCCTTGCGAGGGTCAAAGTAGAATGCATCAAGCGAACCTTTGGCCCCAGTGTTGTGGATAACGCTGATTTTGAGGCTTAAAGACTCGAACCCTAAAGACTCCCGAGGCTTAAAGACTCAAGTGACGAAAATCAATATTTAGCATTCATATGCGTAAAATAAACCAACACGGTTGTTAAACAGCATCGAGTCTTTAAGCCTCGGGAGTCTTTAAGGCTCGAGTCTATTAGCCTCGAAATGAGCGTTATCCACAACACTATTTGGCCCTCCTTGGCAGCGACATGGTTGGACAATCGTTGGGGGTTTAGTGGGTAGTCTGGGCCTTCTGTCCGGGAGTCCCACACACCCGTCCGGTCCCCCCTGACCGGGCGGACGGTGCGTCAAAGCATTCCCCCAACGTTAAAAAAAAAAGGTGGGAAAATCCTGAAAATGACTGCGCCTGTCTGATCGACGTTATATTAATAGGGGTGTCACACGACAGCAGCTTTACAATAAAATCGGCCAAGTGCGAGTCGGACTCGCACATGAAGGGTTCCGTTAAATAAATAGCTTTTTACGATTTATGACGTATTAAAAAAAACTACTTACTAGACCTCGTTCAAACTGATTTTCGTTGGAAGTTTGCATCATTTACATCATTTTTTTTTTTAGTTTTATCATTCTCTTATTTTAGAAGTTACAGGGGGGGGGACACACATTTTACCACTTTGGAAGTGTCTCTCGCGCAAACTGTTCAGTTAAGAAAGAAATGATGTTATAAACCTCAATATCATTTTCAAAGACATATCCATAGATACCCCCCCACACGTATGGGTTTGATGAAAAAAATGTTGAGATTCAGTTCTTAGTACGGGGAACCCCAAAATTTATTGTTTTTTTTTCTATTTTTGTGTGATAATCTTAATGCGGTTTACAGAATACATCTACTTATCAAGTTTCAACAGTATAGCTCTTAGTTTCAAAAAAAAATTGGCTGTGACATACGGACGGACAGACAGACATACAGACATGACGAATCTATAAGGGTTCCGTTTTTTGCCATTTGGCTACGGAACCCTAAAAAGTGTATTGATGCAGATTTAGTAGGCAGTTTGCTAGAAACATTTAAAAAACCAGTTTATTCCCTATTAAAAAAGTATGTTATATAAAACATACTTAAATTTGATTACGGTAAAACTTTTTTTAAATGTATTTTCTTTACTTAAGGTTGTTGTAATACTGTGTAAGAATATAGCTGTAATGTATGTGTAATTTAATAAAAATAAGGAAACTGTAGTGTAGTAATATTGTAATTGTATAGCTTCTAGCTAATTACCTTGTATGTAACTTCAGACCGAAACTAAAAAAAAAAAAATGGAAGGTATAAATAGTGTATAAGTACCGTTGGGTGGAGCGTGTCGCCGCAGCCAGGTGGTAAGCGCGAAACCTTGTAGCCACGGCGCCCAGCCCGCGCCCTCCGCGCCGCACCGCGCAGCGTGCAGTGCCCACGCGGAGTTGAATCCTGTAGCAACAAGCGAAATCAAAAAAAAAATAACCCAACTGCTTTTTAACCGACTTCAAAAAAGGAGGAGGTTCTATGTTCCACTGTATAACACGTCGGAAATATCTGCGGAACTGGAAGTTCCCAGCGAGGTCCGCAGATATTTCCGACGAATTGTATGTATTTTTTTATGTATTCACCTATTTCTCTGTCAGTTGGCTACTTTCCTTAACAATTATATTTAGTCCGGCAGTTAGATTATCAAAAAACCGGCCAAGTGCGAGTCGGACTCGCGCACGAAGGGTTCCGTACCATTACCTATAAAAAAAAATTATATTATTCTGTTTTTAGTATTTGTTGTTATAGCGGCAACAGAAATACATCATCTGTGAAAATTTCAACTGTAACTATCACGGTATCAGTGAGATACAGCCTGGTGACAGACAGACAGACAGACGGACAGCGGAATCTTAGAAATAGGGTCCCGTTTTACTCTTAGAGTACGGAACCCTAAAAATATTGGATACGTATTTTTTTTATTTGTCGATCAATGAAAAAATATTAAGAGTGCTCTACAAAAAAGCGCTCGCTCAGAATTCGGTATTTTGATACTCTGTGGTGGGGAGATAACCTTCGATTCCTATCTTGATGTACGCACGAGTAATCACATCATCGTTAAGAGGGCGCTCGTTTTTTGGTCAGGAATAAGCGAGAATGACGGATTTTTGACGTTGTAATTCTAAGAAACGGAGAGCTTTTTCTAGATCCTGATTACTTATTTGCATAGGTAAACTCCTCATATTGGTCCTAGCCGCCTCCAATTTACGAATTACTGAATACTTTAACCGAAAATACCCGATTACCGACAGTAGTTTTCTGAAGAGAGCGCAGAGTCATAAGTTTGAGCCCCTAATACTCCATGATGTTATATGAGAACCTACTTGTTTTATTCTATTTTCACTAGCGTAATATGTTGCCATTGCGCCTAGCCGCCTCGAATTTTCCTTATTCTGCACGTATATATATGTAAACTGTTCTCAATTACACCAAATTTGTCAACAAAATCTTACTGAAAACTCAAGGATTTTCTCATTATTGTTGAATAATTTGTGTATTGAATCTTACACAACATTAAAGTTCATGCTTGTACCAACAAGATCCAGTCCAAAAAATATAACTTTAGTCAAAATTTATATTTATAAATAATTATTCAAAACTAGTATAAATTTACCGTCGCGCGGGAATATATCTCAGTACCGGCTGAATAGCCCTCCGAGACAGACGTGTACTGTACTGTGTTTATTTGTGGCTATTCACGAAGCTAACCGGCCACTCTTCAGATAAAATAATATTATTTTGATCTCCGACTAGGCATAGTTGTTACCAACCTCGGGGTCAAACTATACTGGGTTACATTCGTGAGGCTAATCGAGACAAGTTATGAATTGCATAGCTGCCAGATAAGACGTAGTGTAGCGAAAAGGCTCAAACCCACAGTATACGTAACATTTAAAATTGAACCTTCTACCTAAAACAAAAGTCATACATTTCAATGGTGATGTCTTGTGGGTTGGATCCTTTTGTCTAAACTACGCGTTCTATAGTCAATTATTATTGTACGAGTGATCGTGATACTTGATAGATTTAATTTATTTACTTGTTACTATCAGTCCACCTTGTGGAGGGTCCGCTGCAGTTTCCGGTACGTAGTCGCCTCTCGAGAACCTCCCCGCCCCAACGGCCATTATGATTAGTTAGTATGTATGTTAGTTTGGGCGAAATCTTCAAATTAGGTACAATTATCTTCTTATATTAAGTATCTTCGGTGACAATGCCATAATATCATAGAGCTGGTCTGATGATGGAGTCGGAAGGTGGCCATAGCAACTCCTAAACTCAACAAGATAAAGCCATCGAATTTGGGCTCATTTATTTGGTCATGGCACGGCAAGACTTGGATGCTGGATGATTTCCAGAGTCTGATGATGGAGCTGGAAGGTGGTCATGGAACTCCTAAACTAAACTAGATAAACCCATCTAGTTTGGGCTCATCTGTTTTGTCTTGGTAAACACTTTGGTGATGGATGATTCCCAGGATCTGATGACGGAAGGTGGTCATGGGAACTCCTAAACATTAGTTAGTAACTTGGAAGTGACTCTGCCTACGAAGCTGGAGGTCCCGGGTTCGAATCCCGGTAAGGGCATTTATTTGTGTGATGACCACAAATATTTGTTCCTGAGTCATGGATGTTTTCTATGTATTTAAGTATTTATTTATCTATATAAGTATGTTTATCGTCGTCTAGTACCCATAGTACAAGCTTTGCTTAGTTTGGGGCAAGGTCGATTTGTGTAAGATTGTAAAAGAAAAAGAAACAAATAAAAACTAAAATAAAAATAAAAACATGTATTCTGTTTTTTAGTATTTTTTGTTATAAATAGCGACAACAGAAATACATCATCTATGAAAATCTCTATCTATCACGGTTCATGAGATACAGCCTGGTGACAGAAGGACAGACAGACATTCAGACAGACAGACGGACAGCGGAATCTTAGTAATAGGGTCCCGTTTTACTCTTTGAGTACGGAATCCTAATAAGTGACATAGGTTTTAGGCTCAAAACATAAAAAAGGGAGAAGTGCCGTACTGTTTAATTTCAACCAAAACCGATGTCCCCAGTTTTCTCCCACCGCAGCGCCCACAGGCACACACATTGAACCGTGTAAAAACAAAGACTCGGGCGTTGCCAGTGAGTCTACCTCTACGGCAACATGCAAACAAGGGCTGTGATTGGCTTAAACGCACTACACTAGGGGGGCGACAAACGTTAAAATTATGTTTTATCGACATTGATATTAAAATTAATATTATGTTATGATATTGATGGGTAACAACTTCAACAACATGGTAAGTTTATGTGGTGGTATTTAAACTTCTAGCTACAAGTTTAAATAACACGTGTTGTTAACTTACCATAAATCGCAAAAGTAAAAAATATTGACGAATACCTACAGAGTAACATAAACGGCTTTTTATAAGTTCGTGTTCACATACATTTAAAACTCTGGTCACATCGATATTTTTGACCTGTAGGTACCAGGCCGATCCGACTCGCATTTTGGCGCGAAATAATATGTCCATTACTCATATTACGAGATTTAAGGCTAAGGGCGAGTATCCACCAAAGATGTGCGAAGATGTGTTACCATACATTTTACACCTAGGTTTCAAGCAAGCGAATGTGTCAAATATTCGAAAAGTGTACGGCTCTTATTAAGTGGTTGGAAACATTTTTCTTGTAAAACGTTACGAACACATTAACTCTTCTCTGTACAGGAAACCAGCTAGGACCTCTGCCAGTAGCATCTATCCATTTTTTTAGAACCTAATCGGATTCTTTGGAAAACTGTAATAAGAAACCGAGATTCTTCTTCAATTATCACATTTGAAATGAAAGTAAAAAATACTCATTTAAAAAAAATTATTGGTAATAATATCACATTTTAAGTTGTTCTGAAGCCATTTGCAACTAAATTATATACTTGTATATACAATTTTAATATGTCTATTTACCGTTCATACTGCAACTTAGTGAAAATCTTATTAGTAGGTACCGTAAACATTTTGTGCCTTTTAATCTTATTAGTTACCTTTAAGATAGGCACCCAACCAAAACAAGTAATTAAATAAAATAAAACAGCGAAAGTAGTCGAAATAAATCAAATCAAATCAAAATAATTTTATTTCAAATAGACTCAAAGAGTTCTTAAGAAACGTCACAAAAAAAAAGTTAAAGTTGACAAGACACGGAAAAGATTACGATAAGATACAAAAAAGTTAATCATAAGCATCAAAAAAAAAATCATTATAAAATTTAACGGCTGACAGTCCACACAAAATTAGAACCAAAAACAGTTCACATCAAAAATAACAAGGTCAAATAAATAAAATGTCACTTAAAAATTATAAAAATTAAAAACTAGAATAAAATTGAATTTCACTGAGCAATGACTTATTGGCTTAAAAGAAGTTATTGTCTTCTACAAATTCCTTAAGACTATAATAGGCCTTACATACTAAGCGGTCTTTTACAATTTTCTTAAATTTAGTAAGTGACAGACTCAAAACATCTTTAGGGATTTTATTGTAGAAACGTACAAAATTTCCCATAAAAGACGAACTAACTTTATGGAGACGGAACCGAGGCACAACAAGTTTGTCCTTACCTCTTGTATTAAAAGAGTACACATCGCGATTTAATTTAAATAGGTGCTGATTTCTTTTGACATAGATGATATTTTCAAGAATGTACTGGGACGCAACTGTGAGAATATTAATGTGTTTAAACTTTTCTCTTAGGGAGACACGCGATCCTAACTGATAAATTGATCTTACTGCCCTCTTTTGTAGGATAAATATGGTTTCAATGTCAGCGGCTTTTCCCCAGAGCAATATGCCATATGACATTACACTATGGAAGTAGGAAAAATATACAAGCCTGGCCGTCTCAACATCGGTGAGTTGCCTCATTCGTTTAACCGCGTATGCTGCCGAGCTAAGCCTATTTGATAACTTGACTATATGTGGACCCCATTGCAATTTATGATCTATGGTTATACCTAGAAAAACCGTACTACGGGCGAATTCAAGCGTTTCGTCCTTCAGCTTCACCCGGTCACTGCAACAGACCTTAACATTAGGAAGCGTGAATTTAATACATTTAGTTTTTTTAATTTTATTTTTTTAATTAAAATAACTAGTATGATATCGTACTTCTATTTTATCGATTACGCGTAAATTGTAATTGCACTTTGGCACCGCTCTAGTTTGCGACGCCAAGCAGCGGCCGTACCACTAAAAAATTCAAGCATCGTCCATATCCATAGTGGTTTATTACATTGCGCCGTGGTTTACTGTATTGAACGATCAATGTACAACGCATAGAACAAAAATATGCTTTTTCGTTCGATATGTTAGTTCGATCCCGAGAAATGATGCGGCGTTGCGTTTATTTATTAAAATATTAGTTTTTACTGACTTAAGTGAAAATACTAATACTCACATGTGGTGCGTGACTCCACCATTCATGTAGGTTTTAGTTTCATTCCTATTTTTGCATGTAACCACGCTACAATTCGGCATTTTGAGTAAACGTGGAATAACATTTCAGATTCACGGCAAATTGCGACTAACATGCGGTGGGCAGTGACATGCCCATTTGGCCATGTCGCACCGACACGCGCCAAGCCCCCGTTTCATATCTATTCCTTTTTATCATCTGAGGTTTTAGGCTTTTGAATAAAATCACGCATTAATTAATTGCATTCTAGATAAAAAGCTGTGTTTGTATAATTTATAATTTTCAGTTCCTTTGGTAAGAAACGGACACAGCAATTTCTATGAAGGGCAGTTTTTTTTTACTGTCCATAACAAAAAAAAATTTCTTCAAGAAATGAATACGTAAGTACCCAGTAATTTCCTAGTAGTGGGTCTACTGGTATAATTTCATTACATTACTATATATAAATAAGACTCAGATAACATGCAAACTATTAATATCCGTAAAACAAATTATTATTCTTATTACTGACAACTTTAAAACTCGTTAGTTTATTTTATACTAAAAAAACGAAACTAAATATACTTTGTCATATCATAGTATTTTAATACAAATAGAAAACTTGTGCTCAAAAATCAAATACTTACTTTATTCAAGTTATCTAACTTCGCTAACATGATGTTCTAGAACATCATGTTAGCGAAGTAATACTTACCACTTTTTAGTGCAAGTATCAATATAGGTCACGGAGTGAATTCCAACGGTGCGCTATACAGCTATTTGCATCGGCAAGCTCCGCGGTTAGTTCTATCCCGACCGCACTTACATATAGCTAGAAAGGGACGGCACCCGCGGCTGGTGCGATCTCGCTGTGCATGTGGGGGTTAGGTACGTTTGTGTGGGTGGTAGTAGTATTTACACACACAAACGCACTACGCGTGTCAAAATACCGAATTCTGAGCGAGCGCTTTTTTGAAGAGCACTCTTAAACTAAACCCATTATCGTAAATGTACCATTGTTAGCGTTCCCACCACGCAGCCTTACAGAGAGTGTATATAAGCCAGCGTTCACCTAAATAAAGGGTTCATTCCTATTCTGAAGCTCGTCTATTATTTACCTAGAACATACTTCAGTTCATGGCGATCCTTGCCAGGCCTGGCAGGACATTTTCATAGTGTTCCTGCCAGGGCAGGTCGCTTCACGGCGACCTGCCTTGCCGCTATATAATAAAATAAAATAAATTCGCGCCGCGTTTCACGCAGATCCCTTCATAACGATCTTGCAAGTAGGGCTGCTCGAGGCAGTCCCGAGCCCAACAGAGCCCAGCAACCATCGCAGCGCATCAACCAACTCTTCAGCAACGAGAACCTCTTCAGCAGCAACCAAATCGTCGTGGCACTCATCAGCAGCAACGGTCCAGCCAATCCACGACCACGCCACGCCAAGCAAGTAAGAAGACAGAAGAGGAGTCCAGGGTTATCCCGGCCCATGTTCGAGGGAGTCCAGGGTTTTCCCGGCCCGGCATCAGAACGAGCAGCCGACGCAGCCGTCCCGAAGGAGCAGACTGCAGCCACCACAGCTTCGAGGACGAGATACGACACGGACACTACGAGGACGTCGAAAGCGTATCGTATTGTTTTAATTAACTTAAATTAACATTATTATTTTTTTTCTCTATACGAAAAAAAAAAAAAAAAAACGTAACGTAATTTTAACGTATATTTTTGTAAATCTAGTGTCACCATAATTAAATTCGTAAATTCAAGTTATATTACGCAATATTTCACACAATTACACATTAGCTAGTTATTGGGATGGACACCTGATAATTTAGTGAATGTTTAATTGCTTATAAAATAAATTGTCTATCAAGCAAGAAAAAGATTGAATATTCTGGTACGGTACAAATGTATATTATAAATATTATTATAGAAAGAGCACTAAAGTGACTCTAAAAACAGGCGCAAAGGTGCGGCCTATTATTAGGAGCAAAAGACTCCGACGGAAGTTCATATACGCGACGACGTAGTGTTAAATAAGATGCATATATCAAGTATAATTATTAAAATAATAACGTAATACAATTAAGTAAATGATGTTTAAAAAATAAACGTAGAAATATTTTAATTAAAACAAATATAAAAAAAAAAAAATTTAAACAAAAAACTTTGAAGAAAAAACTATTCAAGAAAATAACGACGTTAGAACGCATTTTATAACATAATATTATTATAATTTAGAGATTAATTTTACATTTATATTATTATTATTTTTTGGCAAATACTCTATCAGAAGTAAATTTTCAACAAACGTCAAAATTAGAAAACACTGGAACCAGTAGATCGTGTTACCAGTAAAAATAGCAACATAATATCACAAATACATTTTTCGTAAGCATCATGCCTCCGAGAGGCTCCTCGCGCAGCCGCGGAACGCACCGTGTACCATGCATAATGCATGAAACGGAAAAGGTATAGGTACTCGTAGTGCGTTTGTGTGTGTAAATACTACTACCACCCACACAAACGTACCTAACCCCCACATGCACAGCGAGATCGCACCAGCCGCGGGTGCCGTCCCTTTCTAGCTATATGTAAGTGCGATCGGGATAGAACTAGCCGCGGAGCTTGCCGATGCAAATAGCTGTATAGCTCACCGTTGGAATTCACTCCACTCCGTGACCGATATTGATACTTACACTAAAAAGTGGTAAGTATTACTAGGTAGGGTAGGTTAGCGAAGTTAGATAACTTGAACAAAGTAAGGATTTGACTTTTGAGCACAAGTTATCTATTTGTATTAAAATACTATGATATGACAAAGTATATTTATGTACGGGTTGTACAACTGAGATGATTTGATTCTTGATAGTTGATTGTAGACTTGATGGAAACACTGATCTAGTTGAATGATTTTATTGATAACCAAGGTAAATGTATAGGTACTAGCTAGGAGCACGTATAAACGTAGACTGATTCATAAGTGGCGTAATCGCCGATACAGTAATTAATACAACTTCATTATATTTAACGCTGACACGTGAAATGTGCGATGCTTGGATCGTACATATTCCCGGCCACGAGATGAGAATTGATGGGAGATGCAAATTATTTTTACACAAACCAAACAGCTAGGATATTATTGTGAAATTAGACATTATAGTGAATACATTATTTGATGTAGGTAAATCCTCTGAACATTGTGGAAGTAGTTTGATTGTTAAGAACAGTTGCCGCGGCGCGGTGATTTGGTCTCTCCAGTTGTTGTCCGTCGTTGCCCGGCTGGTCTGCCGACGGAATGGAGCTGCGCGATGTGATGGACATCGACGTAAGCCTACGTCCGCTGTCCGCAGGAGCCGCTAGCGGAGGGTTGAGTCGCGCGAGGAGTCTTCGTCGCCGAACGCAGCGGCGGACATACAGCGCTGCTATCACGGCTACTACGCCCATGACCGCGTAGATCGCCGTGTAGTGATGAACGTCGTGATAGTTGATTCCATCTGATAATGCGCCCTCGTTCTTCATGTGATCGATCTGGTCCTTGATGACCTTCAGAACTGTGTTGTTCTCTTCGGAGTCTCTCGATTCTCCTTGCAGGACTGGTACCGTGAGATTGATAACATTATTTATTGATGGTACGTTGAACCTAACGACGTCTGCTTGAGTCTTGATCTCGCTGGAAAGTTTATTTTGAGGAAAGATAGTAAAAGCATCTCCGTTCAGTACGCAGTCTGTTTGTAACGTTATGATCCCGGCCTTCTTAAGATACTCTGCCGTTACGTCCTGTCCGCATATGATTCTTGCAGTACATACGTCACAACAAAAGTACAGGTATGTATTAGTAGCACTTAGTTCCGTCCATATGTTCCGGCATGCGTCAGAGTGCACTGAGCACTTATTTGTAACTTGATCCGCTATACAGAGGTGAGTGTCCGACTTCAGTTGATAAATTGGACCCTGTAGCGTGCAAATAAGTGTCTTAGCGTCGTAGTGAGTACATTTTTGAACTGTTTCATCCAGCATGGGTATAAATGATTCCTTTTTGATATTTATAGCTACTTGATTTGCTATAGGTCGTATTTTGATCACACTTTTTTCATTGTGTACTGGGATTGATATCAATCTGAAGAGTTCGTAGCTATCGCGAAACACTAAGGGTATTCGGATCTCAAAGAGTAGGTACTGACGGGTCATTTTGGTTCGCACCTTCATTAGTTGATATAACTTGGGTATGTCATTGTTGATATTTTTGCATGGAAGGGTTAAGTCGTTTGGCAGTTGCCCGGCTATGATATTAAGCTCATCTTTCAATTGTTGTGGTGTTAATAGATGCACGTTGAATTTCCCGTAAATAACGTTAGTGATAGTGTCTAATAAAGTGTCTTGAATTCCTTTTAAGTTGACTAGTATACTGTTTGCGATAATCGATGACACAGTAAATTCATTTATCTGTGTTGTTTCTTGAATTTGGCTACCTTGTTTGTTTATACTTTTCTCAAGGTTGTTTATGTGTTCATTGAATGTTTTATGTTGATGTTGTACTGAGAGCTCGACTCTTTTGAGTAGGTTAAATTCGGCTTCAATAACGGAAGTTTGATTTCTCCATAATTGAGCCAAGTGTTTCTCATTGGTTCTGGTCAAGTCGATATCCTTTCGATATTGTTCTGCGAAATGTTCGTCCAGGATACCGAATAAGTCGTGAGCAATGTAACCGAAGCCATTGATAAGGCCTCTTCTTTTTCTAAGTTGTTCGGGGCGTTGACCCAGTAACATGTTGTCGTAGTATTTTAATTCCGAGAAGGCGTGACGTAGCTGTGTCAATACTATATAACATTGATGTTGGTTTTCTATAGCGCGACATATCGTTTCCAAATGATTGATGTATTTTGAAAACAGTTCAGATCCTTTCCAATAGGGATCGGTGTCGTAGTACACCACGATTTTCCACTCATCCCGGGCCAGTTTCATGTTTGTTATTTTGTCGAAGTAAATGCCTTGTCCATCTTTGAAACTTGATATGTTGTGAGTGCATTGCGCAGGTGATATAAATAACATAAATAGCATGAAGGCCATAGTGATGAGTTTGCCCTTTGAAGGTGTTCTCTGATTGTATTTGACCTTCGGATCCTGTTTCTGTTCTCCTGCTTGATTTTTGGAGGGTTCATCGTTTTCTGTTACAGGTAGGACGGATAATTTGATAATGGGTCTTTTGATGACTCCATTTTTTGTCTTAACTGATGCGACGCGTACGAAGCCGTCCTTCCCCGGGTGAACATCTGATATCCTGCCAAGGGCCCACTTGCCGGCAGGCAAGTTTGCGTTATGAAGTCGTCCGCGAACTCGTAACAGTCCATTTTGATCTAGGAACGGTCTTAATTTCAATATGTTACTTTTTGAGTCCATTGATTGGTTTGATTTCAAATCTCTGATTTCATTTGAGAATTCTTTTTCTTGGATGTACTCAATGATTTTATTTTTAGCTCTACTTAACTCGTCAGCTGTTAAGTAATTTGAGCGTAGGTGTGCACGCGAGGCGAGGCGTAGTATCCACGCGAGTATTCGCGTGCAGCGTGTCATGTTGCTATGCTTGCATATTATGTCATTGATAACGTCGTTTGTTTGATTAGACGTTGCCAGGTGACATTGTTTTGATGATTTTATTTCTTGATCTGTAGTGAAAGTTGGTTTCTCTTGATTTGGGCTGTATGATGTTAGCCATTTGGGACCATTCCACCACAGTGGATGTTTCAATAAATTTTGAGCCGTGATTCCGCGACTCGCGCAATCCGCTGGGTTTTCTTCTGATTTAATGTAGTTCCAGCAGGTCGGTGGTATGATTTTGGTGGTATTGGCAACTCGATGGGCTACGAAGGGTTTCCACTTGCTAGGTTCCCCGTTTAGCCAACCTAAAACTGCGGTCGAGTCGGACCAACAGATGACTTTTATGTTGTTATCTGATAGCGATTGCGTCACCTTTTTCATCAACGTAGATAAAAGTTGAGCTGAGCAGAGTTCAAGCCGGGGCAAACTGACATCTTTTTTCGTTGGCACTAGTCTTGTTTTAGCTGCTACCAATACCGGCGGCGGCGAAGATATATTTTGATCGACACCTGGAAGGATGACTCGACAGTAAATAGCGCATGCATACGCTTTCGTGGATGCGTCACAGTACCCATGCAGTTCAATATTTTGATTTTTGCTGCTATTTAGCCATCGTGGTACCTTGATATCCTTGATATGTTGTAGATCTTGATAGATTGTGTGCCATTCTTTTTTGATGTTGTCTGGTACTTGATCGTTCCATCCGATGTCATTTGATACGACGTTTTGAAACAGTAGCTTTAGCTTTGATGTAACAGGTGACAGCCACCCAAGAGGGTCGAATACTTTTGCTATATTCGACAGCAGGTCTCTTTTTGTCATTGCCTTACTTATGGAGGGCGGTTCAATCTTAAGTTGGAAAGTAAAATGATCTTCCCATGGGTGCCAGCGTAGTCCCAATGTTTTGGTTGTTTCCTGATCTTTGAACTCGAAAGTTTGATGTAATTTTTGAGACTTGTTGACTTCTTGTAGTAGCTCCGGCCTATTTGATGCCCACTTACGAAGGTTGAAGCCCCCTGATTTCAGTAAGTTGATAAGATCTGCCTGCAATTTCTTCGCTGATTCAATGTCGTGACTGCCGTGTAAGAGGTCGTCCATGTAAAAACTCTCTTCTATGACGCTAGCTGCTTCGGGATAGTTCTTGCGTTCATCACTTGCTAGCTTCTTTAGCGTCATCATCGCCAGAAACGGGGCGGCCCGGGTACCATAACTAATGGTAGTTAGTGCGTATTCACGTAGAGGTTGATGTGGGTCCTGTCTCCAAATGATTTTTTGATATTTTTGGTCTTGAATGTTCACCATGATTTGCCTGAACATTTTTTCGATATCTGAGATCATTCCGACTTTATATTGTCGCCACTTAATAATGAGTGACATCAAGTCCCTTTGTAAATTCGGTCCGGTGTACATGGTGTCGTTAAGACTGATCCCATTTGAGGTCTTAGCAGCAGCATTGAAGACCACTCTAAGAGAAGTTGTTGTTGAGTCCGGTCGCTCGATACAGTGGTGAGCTAAATAGCATTCTTCGGTTGAATTGCGTTGACCTTCTGATTCGTCAGTGCAATCCCGCATGTGACCCAAATCGATGTACTCTTGTATGAAGTTCTTGTAGTCCCTTTCGATGCTTTCGTTCTTTTTAAACTTGTTTTCAAGTTGTTTGAATTGAGCAATGGCGATATTTTTTGAGTATCCCAAAGAGTTTTCCATCTCAGGCTTGAACGGTAGGCGTACGACATATCTTCCATCCTTCTGGCGAAATGTAGTTTCTTGATAAAGGTCAAGGCAGTATTGATCTTCTAAGGACAAGGTCGAAGAGTCATTGATATCTTCTATGGTCCAGAAGCGCGTGAGATCATCTATATGGTTGATGACAATGTTGCATTGATATGATGGCACGTTTCCACAAAGTATCCACCCAAGGTGTGTCTTCTGTGCAAGTGGCAGGGCTTCGTTTACATTGATAATACCATCTTGAATGATTTTGGCGTACACGTCGGCTCCTAATAATAGATCAATAGGGCGCCTGACGTGGAATTCAGGGTCTGCAAGTGGAACGCCTTCCAGGTAAGACCATTCAGGCTTAGGGAACGTCTTGTTCGGCAGGTGATTTATCAATGTGTTCATGACATACAGGTTGGCATCAAATTGATAATCGGAATGCAGTGATGAAGCGGTGACGTTGATTACACCTTTGGCGCCAATGCCGTAAACAATATCGTTGCATCGTTGCCGCGGCAGTTGTAACAGTTGCGCGGCGTTCTGAGAAATCAAGCTCATTTGTGATCCCTGATCTATAATTGATCTCATGATATGATAACTTCCATCTGCTGCTTTAATCTTGATAAGAGCAGTTGCTAATAAAACATCCATGATATTATTTGATTCTTGCGTAACATTTGCAATATTTTTCCGCTTGCTAAATAGAGCGGAAGTGTCCTGTTGCATTGTGTAGGCATCATGCACTAAAGTGTTGTGTCTTTCGTTACATGTGCGGCATCGACTTGTAGAAAAACATTCTTTATCGTAGTGATTGTAGAGGCAATTTTTGCATAAATTTAATTTTGCAATAATGTTGCGTTTGCTTTCGGGCGCTGCCCTTTGAAATGTTTCGCAATGAAATATTCCGTGGCTTCTATTACACACGGCGCATTGTTTTCTTTGTAAATGACTTGATTTAAAATCGTTTGATTTGGCTGGTGATATGCCTGATTCTTTTGTGCCTCCGAATGACTTGTAAAATGGGTTTTTTGATGTTTCAGGTTGATGAAGTTGCTTCGGTGTGTCCAACTTTCGGCGGCTCGCCTCAAATGACGTGAACTTCATTTCCAGGAATTCCAAGAGTTCAAGCCGGGGCAAACTGACATCCTTTAGGGTTGGCAAGTCTCGAGGGTTCTTTAGAGATTCAACATATTCAGTATGACTCTCGGTATCCATTTTTTGTGATAAAATATGGACTATGAGTGGGTCCCATGACTTGATGTCCACGCCGAGGTTCCTGATGGCATTCAAACACTCGTTGGTGGTATCATGTAGACGCTTGATCAGTGGGTATGATTGTTGCTGCATTGATGGCAGAGAGAAGAGGTTATTGAGGTGGGCCGTGAAAATGAGTTTTGTGTTATTGTACCTGTGGTTCAAGATTTCCCAACAGGTTTCATAGTTTTCGGAGCTGATGTTGAGATGTTGAATGAGTTTTTCTGCTTCTCCTCTGACCTTGTTCTTCAAAAATTGCATCTTCTGAGCTTTCGACATCGAATGGTTATAATGTATGGCTTCATTAAATAAATCTTTAAAAGAAGTCCATTGTTGATAGTTTCCACTAAACGGTGGTATATCCATGACCGGGGTTGATTTCTCCCGATGAGTCATAGACCATATTTTGGTATTGATTGACCTTTTAGTATCCTGGAACTTCTTCTCATATTTGTAGAAAGTTTGATTATAAACTTCATTGTCTTCAAGGAGTTCACTGTCGATGTCCCAGTGAAGAGCGTCGATAGTTGTCCAGCGAGATTGAACCGACTTGAGTAAATCTTCCAACTCCCATTTCTCATTGACGACGGGAAGATCGATGTAGTATATAGTGCGTGCAAACGCCTTGAAGTTGCTTTGTTGTTTTCTCATTTTTTCTGATAATTTGTTTGTATCCACGCTGGATTTATTTAAGGTATCGAAGATCGGTGGAATTGCGAACCCGGGATTAATAGGAGCCCGCGGGATGTTGATCTTTTCCTGATTGTCTTGAGATTCGGATTTAGGGGCACTTTCGTTTTCTTGATGAGTCGAAAGGCTCGGTTTACTGACCTCTATTTTACTATGAGTTGGAGTTTCAGGTTGCTCCTCTTGAATTTTAAAGTCTTCGGTCGCGTCCGACGCCCAGTTGGGCGCTCCATCTGATGTTGTAGGGATGGTCAAACGTTCGGCTGGCTTCGGTGATGCTGACCTGGGAGATAAAGGACCCCGCTTCGCTATCTCCAAATGAGTCTCCAAGACGGACCGAGATGATTCGTAAAAGGCTTTGGTTTTTTCATAGCTTTCCTCGGCAAAACAAGTGTAATCCTCATTTTGGTATGCCAGTAACCTTTCATGATTGATTTGAAATTCATGCCAGAATCCGTCGAGGCCTCTCAGCTTATTAGTTATATTAGACACAGTTCGACGATTTTGCCCATCTTTTTTGTAATTCTCATACAGCCTGTTCATGTTTGACATAAGCTGGTTTTGATCATTGATAATCATCTCTATCTCCTTGTTCAAACTCATCTTGAGTTATTGATGGCGGTAGATATCTTAATTTATTTATTGATGAAATTGATTGATAGAGCTGTGGCCACTGATATTGTTTGATGTTGATAAAATTACCCTTGGTTTATTGATTTATAACTGATGATAGTTGTCGCTGCAGCTGATGACAATGAGGAGCTTCAAGTGCCAGGAAGCTTCCCCTGATTTGATTTAGTAGACGTCTCTTGATATCTTGATGTGGAACTGATGATGTCCTCTTCTGATAAGTATGTGTTTGGATTCGGTGTGACTTACTGCGCTTTTTCACTCCGCACGGTGAGACCCGCTTGTGGGAGGCCGTTTGGACGAAAATTCATGTTACTCTGTCACTGAGGATCCGGTTCGAGTACTTGTTACTCGTAACTCTCACATTTACTTGATAGTCGCTTGCTTGCTGACAGGTAAACAGTGCTCCTGCACTCTATATGCGATATATGTGCCTTCTCAATTTACTGGTGGAACCCGCTTGTGGGAAGCCAGCAAACCGATTCACTATCACAATATAAGTACAAAAACACCAAATACCTGCTTAAGTTCGAAGGACCATAAGATGTACGGGTTGTACAACTGAGATGATTTGATTCTTGATAGTTGATTGTAGACTTGATGGAAACACTGATCTAGTTGAATGATTTTATTGATAACCAAGGTAAATGTATAGGTACTAGCTAGGAGCACGTATAAACGTAGACTGATTCATAAGTGGCGTAATCGCCGATACAGTAATTAATACAACTTCATTATATTTAACGCTGACACGTGAAATGTGCGATGCTTGGATCGTACAATTTAGTTCCGTTTTTTTAGTATAAAATAAACTAACGAGTTTTAAAGTTGTCAGTAATAAGAATAATAATTTGTTTTGCGGATATTTATAGTTTGCATGTTATCTGAGTCTTATTTATATATAGTTATGTAATAAAATTATACCAGTAGACACACCACTAGGAAATTACTGGGTACTTACGTATTCATTTCTTGAAGATTTTTTTTTTGTTATGGACAGTAAAAAAAACTGCCCTTCATAGAAATTGCTATGTCCGTTTCTTACCAAAGGAACTGAAAATTATAAATTATACAAACACAGCTATTTATCTAGAATACAATTAATTAATGCGTGACTTTATTCAAAATCCTAAAACCTCAGATCATAAAAAGGAATAGATATGAAACGGGGGCTTGGCGCGTGTCGGTGCGACATGGCCAAATGGGCATGTCACTGCCCACCGCATGTTAGTCGCAATTTGCCGTGAATCTGAAATGTTCTTCCACGTTTACTCAAAATGCCGAATTGTAGCGTGGTTACATGCAAAAATAGGAATGCAACTAAAACCTACATGAATGGTGCAGTCACGCACCACATGTTAGTATTAGTATTTTCACTTAAGACAGTAAAAACTAATATTTTAACAAATAAACGCAACGCTGCATCATTTCTCGGGATCGAACTAGCATATCGAACGAAAAAGCATATTTTTGTTCTATGCGTTGTACATTGAACGTTCAATACAGTAAACCACGGCGCAATGTATTAAACCACTATGGATATGGACGATGCTTGAATTTTTTAGTGGTACGGCCGCTGCTTGGCGTCGCAAACTAGAGCGATGCCAAAGTGCAGTTACAGTTTACGCGTAATCGATAAAATAGAAGTACGATATCATACTAGTTATTTTATTTCGACTACTTTCGCTGTTTTATTTTATTTCATTACTTGTTTTGGTTGGGTGCCTATCTTAAAGGTAACTAATAACATACTAATAACATTAAAAGGCACAAAATGTTTAAGGTACCTACTAATAAGATTTGCACTAAGTTGCAGTATGGACGGTAAATAGACATATTAAAATTGTATATACAAGTATATAATTTAGTTGCAAATGGCTCCAGAACAACTTAAAATGTGATATTATTACAAATAATTTATTTTAAATGAGTATTTTTTATTTTCATTTGAATTGTGATAATTGAAGAGGAAATCTCGGTTTCCTATCACAGTTTTCCAAAGAATCCGAGTAGGTACTAAAAAATGGATAGATGCTACTGGCAGAGGTCCTAACTGATTTCCTGTACAGAGAAGAGTTAATGTGTTGATGCCAGGAGCGCATCGAGCTGTGCGCGGGCGCAGCGGCAGCGGCGAGTTCCTGCGCGACACTACACACAGCCACCCATCGCCACGCAAACAAGTCGCACTCTCGTGTTGATGCCAGGAGCGCATCGAGCTGTGCGCGGGCGCAGCGGCAGCGGCGAGTTCCTGCGCGACACTACACACAGCCGCCCATCGCCACGCAAACAAGTCGCACTCTCGTGTTGATGCCAGGAACTCATCGAGCTGTGCGCGGGCGCAGCGGCAGCGGCGGGTTCCTGCGCGACACTACACACAGCCGCCCATCGCCACGCAAACAAGTCGCAAGTGTTGATGCCAGGAGCGCATCGAGCTGTGCGCGGGCGCAGCGGCAGCGGCGAGTTCCTGCGCGACACTACACACAGCCGCCCATCACCACGCAAACAAGTCGCAAGTGTTGATGCCAGGAGCGCATCGAGCTGTGCGCGGGCGCAGCGGCAGCGGCGAGTTCCTGCGCGACACTACACACAGCCGCCCATCGCCACGCAAACAAGTCGCACTCTCGTGTTGATGCCAGGAGCGCATCGAGCTGTGCGCGGGCGCAGCGGCAGCGGCGAGTTCCTGCGCGACACTACACACAGCCACCCATCGCCACGCAAACAAGTCGCACTCTCGTGTTGATGCCAGGAACTCATCGAGCTGTGCGCGGGCGCAGCGGCAGCGGCGGGTTCCTGCGCGACACTACACACAGCCGCCCATCGCCACGCAAACAAGTCGCAAGTGTTGATGCCAGGAGCGCATCGAGCTGTGCGCGGGCGCAGCGGCAGCGGCGAGTTCCTGCGCGACACTACACACAGCCGCCCATCGCCACGCAAACAAGTCGCACTCTCGTGTTGATGCCAGGAGCGCATCGAGCTGTGCGCGGGCGCAGCGGCAGCGGCGAGTTCCTGCGCGACACTACACACAGCCGCCCATCGCCACGCAAACAAGTCGCACTCTCGTGTTGATGCCAGGAGCGCATCGAGCTGTGCGCGGGCGCAGCGGCAGCGGCGAGTTCCTGCGCGACACTACACACAGCCGCCCATCGCCACGCAAACAAGTCGCACTCTCGTGTTGATGCCAGGAGCGCATCGAGCTGTGCGCGGGCGCAGCGGCAGCGGCGAGTTCCTGCGCGACACGGCGCGCGCCGGCGGCACCGCCAGCAGGCCGCGTCGTCGTGCTCTGAAGCTGCAAACGCACAGACAGCGGTGGCGGCGCGGTGCGGTGCGATGCGGAGGCGGTACCGGTTGTAATATTCGAGCTAATATAAAAAGGTCCGCACAGAATACCGCGGCGGGTCGCCGTGCGGCGCGGTATTCTGTGCGGATCCTTGAGCGTTCTGACTCCTTTAAGTTTATATTGAATTGAAAGGTTTAAATGAGAAGTCGGAAAAACGGTCAAAAATATAATATAAAAACTCAGCAGTTCAGAAATTTGGTGTGGTATAAATACGTAGGTTCGTGCGAATACACGTAAAATCGGATTCCGCTGATTCCCTGTAGCCGAAGTACTCCCCTGTGGTGCACCGGGTAGGTTGGCGGAGGAATTTCTTGACGGCGCTGAGTTCAGCGCCAGCCGAAAAACCGCTCCACGGTCTCGTACAAATGGCCAGAAGCAAGCGCAGGCAGGCGGAAAACATTCAGGCGATAAAATGTCACTCTGGACCTTGGACCCCAATTTGGGGTACACTTTTAACACTTTACAAAAACTACAGTGATTACTGTTAAATAGAGGAACGCGTAGGGACGAACACTTTCGGACATCGATTACGGTTCCGTGCAGCTGACCTTAGCAGAGATCGAGTCTAGGTGACGTGCGTTCTACTCAATGTCTTTTGGCTAATGAATGAGCGGCCTCGCGCGATGACAGATGCCTTTTGTATGTAAGGACGCGCCGTCCACTTATCGAAGTGACGTTTGCTTTTATGTTTTCTAGATATATATGTATACCATATCGGGTCATGGAAATGACGCAGGTTCCGAATTATAAAACCGAGTCTTTCATAGCAGCTCGTAGCGAGAGAAGAAATATGCTCATGAAAAGTGAGCCGCGTATCGAAAACTACGCCCAGGTCCTTAACGGAGAAGACACAATTGACAGGGTCTGACCCTAGCTTATATTGTGCATATATAGCATTGCGAGATCGGCTAAATGTGCAGACGCAACACTTGGCTAGATTAAGAAGCAGTTTGTTCTCCAAGCTCCACCGAAACACCGTGTACATATCCGTGGTAAACTAACACTGGCAATGATATTGACAGCTGCAGCACCTATATTTGTCATTGCCAAGAAGGTAGAGATACGAGGCCGGGAATCCGTTTTCACGCCGAGGCATGTATAGTGCTTTTCTCAAACATGCAATGAAATAAATAAATAAAAATCCTCAAATCAAACAAATTTTCATGGCTGAATGCCGTGATTCTGTGCCACAAATAGTGGAATGAAAATTAAAAAGTTACTTTGCTGGCCTTTTTTTTTTTTTTTTTTTTTTCGTGGGGAAAACCTGCAAACCAGGTACCCAGCTCTCGGGGGAGGTCTGGGTTATGTGGTATTTCTACCCACTAAAAACTCCACGTCAACCGCCATCTGCGCTAAGTAATTCGGAGGACTCTAGGATCTCAGGTTGAACGCACTAGAGCCCTCCTCCCGCTTTGCCCCTGTTGGCTCGTTCTGGGCATCTTCGCCGCCTTCTCTGGGGTGGCCGAGTGCTGTGCCCCCCGCCACAAAAAATCACTGGCGACCCCGTTGACCCCCTTAAGTCGCCTTTTACGACAGGCGGGGGAGACCGTAGACCTATTCTTGCCCGAGTCTACACGGGTTGCACCTGGGGCTCACGGAGGACGATTACGCCCGCGCCCTCTGCGTCGTCTCCTACGAGAGGGATCTGCCCTCTCCCGTTCCCGTTCGGCAGTTTCCTTCTGGAGCAGGACGTTCTCACAGAAGGAAACCATGGCCCTCCACGTCGTGTCCGCTGCCAGCATAGCTGTCACAACAACTGGCAAGGACAGGTTCGTGCCTACTGCGCTGACCAGGGACGCCCTTTCGGAGTCCCACGCAGGGCATTCCTGCAGCGTATGCTGGGCGGAGTCCTCGTCTTCCCCACAGTGATGACACTGCGCAGTTGGCTCGCGGCCAATCCGGTGCAGGTACTGGCCGAAACAGCCGTGCCCAGTGAGCACTTGTGTCAGCCTGAACGTGACTGTCCCTCGCTTCCTCTCCATCCAGGACTTGAAACTTGGCAGGATCGCACCAACTGAGCGCTGGGCGGCGTTACTTGGCTCTTGTAGTCGTGCAAGCCACTTGTTAAAGGCGTTTCGTTGCTCCTGACGCCGCACTTCAATTGGCGCTAGTGCGGTCTCACCTCGCAGACGATGGTAGACAGTTGCATCCATATCTGCAAGGATGTCTAATGGAGGAGATCGTGCTAATACTGTCGCCGCCTGGAACGAAATTGTTCGATATCCTCGCACGATCCGAATGGCCATCATGCGCTGTACTCCATGCAATTTTGATCTCAAACGCTGAACAGCTAGTAATCTCTGGGACCACACTGGCGCCCCATAGAGGGCCATAGATCGTAGGACTCCGGCATACAGGCGGCGAACCCCCTCACATGGTCCCCCAGGCCTGAAAAGTTGTATGAAATCCCATTTCAGGCCGCCTCGAGATGCTGCGCCCGAAAAAGGATACTTCCGAGTCTAAAATAAGGAACATAAAGAGAATATTATTGCATGTTTGAGACGGATCAAGGAAAGTGTCTTTTTCGCCGTCCTAACCCCAAAACGTAGGTGAGGACTGTTTATATTTTTCAAAAATAATTGTCTCAGCTGAAAAGTCTTTTTTCTGGTGCTAAGGAAGGTTATTCCTATCACCAAAAAAAGAATCAGGCACTTCTAAAATTATCATCCATTCCCCATTCTTAGGGCAAAAGGTCGGAAATTAATAATGCGAGAGTTTTGTCTAGGAACAGAAAAGTAGTGTGTTGGTTGCACTGACCTGCCTTCACATGTGCTTCCCGCAGCGCGCGCGCCGCCGCCTCGGCCTGCGCGCAGTGCGCCGGCGCCGCCACGTCCTCGAAGCCAGAGGCCTGCCCCGCCGGACCGGAATCTGATCAACATAAATAGTAGATTGTACAACAAGGGCATAAAACGAGCGATTCCACCCGAGACGTTTATAGCCACCCAAGACACCGCCGAGGGTGGATAGTTAAGTCGAAGGATAAAATGGTACATCTATGCCCGAGTTATACACACTGCTTTTCACTTCGATTGCGAGAAAATAAAAAATAATTGCATAATAATTTACTTTAAAAATACAAATTTAATTGTGTAAAAATTGTATACAATACTTTTTATACGAGTGCACTGAAGTAATTAAAGAACCTTGGTATCTATTGAAAAACTAAGCCCTGCTGAAACGACGCGCAGCGCATTAGCTCAGCGTTTCGTTGATGTTCTTGATTCATTATAGTTCAGTGAATGCGCCTAGTGATTGGTCAAATTCATTATAGTTGTCTAAACAGTTGCATAATATTTTTACGTCGTACCGGGCCATAACGTAGCAATTACCGCACGCTTCGCGTACGGAAAACCCCACTTCCTGGCCAGGGAGAGACGTAAAATGTTGTACTCGCCACGGGCGGTAATAAAGAAAGCCTTAGGTCACATATTTATCGCCCTTGCCTTAACTGAGACATTCTTTGTTTTACCGCCCTAGGTAAGTCTCAAAAGTCTTTGAATCTGTAATGGCCAAACGTTTATCAGCTTTTTGCGATAAATATAAATTTTTTGATGATAGCCAATATGGTTTTAGAAAACAAAGAGGAACAATATTAACAATTCACAAATTTGTACATGAAGTAATTGGTATAATTGACAGCAAAAACTACTCATTTGGACTACTGCTCGATATGAGCAAAGCCTATGACCGAGTCAACCATAACATCCTCCTTAATAAGCTGTACGGTATAGGAGTACGCGGCGCAGCCCTCGACTGGTTCAAATCTTACCTCAACAATAGAGTACAACTAGTGGAATTAGATTACTATGATAAAAAGAGCAATACATCTACTAAAATACATTCACAAAAAAGATTACATGTTCTATTCCGCAGGGAAGCGTGCTAGGTTGCATCCTATTTTTAATATACGTAAACGACTTACCAAAGATTATAAATTCAGATCAAATAAAATGCGTTATATACGCCGACGATATCTCCATAGTCTTCCCGAGTCAAAAAGAAACCGATTTTGTACTAAATATGAACTCAATACTCGATATCCTTTTAAAGTGGCTTGAGGACCATAACCTGCAGTTAAACTTAAAAAAGACAAATTTAATTCAATTCAGATCCTATCAGAGACTCCCGTTAGATGTTGATTACACATATTCAGGCCATACATTTCAACTTATTAACAATTGCAGTCTACTTGGAATTAATATCGACGAAAACATTAATTGGAAGTCGCATATTGAAAAAATTCTGTACAAAACTGTCTCGTTTTACGTATGCCTTACGAAATATAAAGAAAACCACAGATTTTAAAACTGCAGTTAGTGCGTATTATGCGTTTACCCAGACCTGGCTGCAATATGGGATAATTTTATGGGGCAATAGTACAGACCTACCAGATTTATTCGTATTACAGAAACGGTGCATAAGAATTCTCACAAATATTAAAAATAATGAAACATGCAAACCCCACTTTAAAAGATTAACCCTCTCTCTATATTTTGGAAACTTGTAAATTTGTACGGAAGCATCAACATTTATACACTCAAGCCAAAGACCGTCACACTTGCACCCTAAATCTAAGACATAGAGATAAAATAGCCCTCCCAACAAGTAACTTACAAATGAGAAATAAAAGCCCCCATATGACAACAATACGCATTTACAACAGCCTACCTAAAGAAATAGCTGATGAGGTCAAATATACTAAATTTGTTCAAAAGTTAAAATCATATTTAATAGAAAACAGTTTTTATTCACTGAAAGACTTCTTCAATGTAAATAGTTACCATAGATAATCTTCGCAAATGTTATCCTAGATATTGATACCTACCTACCTACATGTAAATCTTAGTTTAAGTACTATAATTTGTAATGTGTACCTACGTTTTGAGACGAAGGATTTGCAATACCCTTACAGGGTGTCATGTTGTACCTACTATAGACTGTAAGATATTTAAGACCTGACATGAGTGCAATAAAGTATTCTTATTCTTATTCTAAGTAATGGGGTTAGGCTCGTAAAACACACTTTCCCGAAATGTGCACTTTCTTCAAAGGTGTACTTTCCGCAAAATGTACATGTACACTCCCAAAATTTCCCAATTTGGAAACTTGCCCGAAATATGCACTTTTTCAAACAGTGCACTTTTCCAAAATGCACGCTTTCCCAAAATGTACACTTTCCCATTTAGGGAACTTTCTCAAATGGTACACATTTATTATTTAGACACATTCTTCACACACACACGCGCACCACACACAAGCACACGTACACACGCTTCACAATTTTTTTTTAATCCACACGCATTTTTGTCTTAAATTGAATCTCATCTAAATCGATTGTGTAGAGCCTTAAGTTTGATGGCAAAATATATTTTTTTAGGGTCCCGTAGTCAAAATTGCAAAAAAAACGCTTATAGTTTCGGTCTTTCTGTCCGTCCGTCTATAAACAGGGACAGACACCCCTACTACTTACTTAGTAGTACTTTCCGGGAAAATATACCTTCTGCGAAAGTGCACATTTTAGGAAAGTGCACCTATTGAAAAAGTGTACATATCAGGAAGTGCACTTTTACAGACAGTGTACCTATCGAGAAAATTACCCTTTTAAAGTAGTGCACCTTTAGATAAAGTGCACATTTCGGGAAAGTGTATTTTACGAGCCTAACCCAAGTAATGTACTAATGAATTCGGTCCATGACGTCACACACTATACACACCTGGCACAGTGGCGGGGAAGGCGAGCCGGACGAGCAGCGCGGGCGCGGCGCGCGCGCACAGCCGCAGCAGCGCGCCCAGCAGCGCCGGCAGCGCCGCCAGCCCTGACGTCACACACTATACACACCTGGCACAGTGGCGGGGAAGGCGAGCCGGACGAGCGGCGCGGGCGCGGCGCGCGCGCACAGCCGCAGCAGCGCGCCCAGCAGCGCCGGCAGCGCCGCGTGCCCTGACGTCACACACTATACACACCTGGCACAGTGGCGGGGAAGGCGAGCCGGACGAGCGGCGCGGGCGCGGCGCGCGCACACAGCCGCAGCAGCGCGCCCAGCAGCGCCGGCAGCGCCGCCAGCCCTGACGTCACACACTATACACACCTGGCACAGTGGCGGGGAAGGCGATCCCGACGAGCGGCGCGCGCGCACAGCCGCAGCAGCGCGCCCAGCAGCGCCGGCAGCGCCGCCAGCCCTGACGTCACACACTATACACACCTGGCACAGTCGCGGGGAAGGCGAGCACGACGAGCGGCGCGGGCGCGGCGCGCGCGCACAGCCGCAGCAGCGCGCCCAGCAGCGCCGGCAGCGCCGCCAGCCCTGACGTCACACACTATACACACCTGGCACAGTGGCGGGGAAGGCGAGCCCGACGAGCGGCGCGGGCGCGGCGCGCGCGCACAGCCGCAGCAGCGCGCCCAGCAGCGCCGGCAGCGCCGCCAGCCCTGACGTCACACACTATACACACCTGGCACAGTGGCGGGGAAGGCGAGCCCGACGAGCGGCGCGGGCGCGGCGCGCGCGCACAGCCGCAGCAGCGCGCCCAGCAGCGCCGGCAGCGCCGCCAGCCCTGACGTCACACACTATACACACCTGGCACAGTCGCGGGGAAGGCGAGCACGACGAGCGGCGCGGGCGCGGCGCGCGCGCACAGCCGCAGCAGCGCGCCCAGCAGCGCCGGCAGCGCCGCGCGCCGCGCCGACAGCCGCAGCAGCAGCGCCAGCTCCGAGCGGCTGATCGAACTCGACGCCACCACGTGGATCAGCTCTAGGATGCTGTGTTGGAGCTCTGAGAACACCCGAATTTGTCAAATGAATATCCAAAACATTTTTCACATAATTGGTAATTTATATAAATATAACAACACATACAATACAAGGATATACACATGTAACTATTTAGACATAATTACTACAATATGTACGCCAGTAAAATACAGGACGCAAAATGACAAGAACGAAGAAAAATCAACGAATTATAAACAAAAGACGCGCGCTGGCAGCGGAGGCCGCGCCGGCCAGCCTGCCAGCACGCGGGCACCGCGGAGGTTGGCGTGCGCGTCGTTTACCCCCGCTTCATACCTGCAAGGACCATGACTAAACTGACTGTACCTGCAAGGTCCGGGTCGTCCTGATGGTCCAGCAGGCGCGCGGTGTTGGGCGCGAGCAGGCGGCGCAGCAGGGGCGGCGGCGGGGCGCGCGTGCGGGTGAGCGCGGCGGCGAGGCGCGCGCAGCACGCGCGTGCGAGGGACGCGCCCGCCGCGCGCGCACTGTCCGGCCCGCTGGGCTCGGATACTAGTCTATGCGAATAATAATAGTTTATCTACACCCTTATCATAAATCCTCTATAATGTGTTCGGAAACCATATATGTATAATGAAAACCATTTTTGCAACCATTAACGTAACATTAGCGTTTTATCTGTATCAGTGTTATTATATTGTATGAAAAATCATAATAACATCGATATCGATGTTATTATGGAAATCCAGTTGGTCATGATTTGAATGAATAAATTCCCGAACACATCATTGAGGATTTATAATATGTTGGTAGATAAAGTAGTGTATGTAACTGTACATAATTAGGCATTAAAGCACTCCTGTGATCCGATCCTATTATGAAACTCGCTTACGCTCATTTCATAAACCCACACTCGTGTTTAATGCCCTTCATTATGTACAGTCACATAAACTACTATTATCTATCTAAATATCATAAACCCTCCATGATGCGTTCAAGAACCGCACATTATGGCCACCATAAAAATAGACAGTTTTTTTAGAACAAATTTCTTATCTGTGAAAATGTTATTATTGCTAAATAATAACATCGATTTCGAAAATATTATTTAATTCAAATTTCGAACGTCTCTGAAATCAAAGAAATTTGATTCGACCTCTATTCTAATATCAGTCGAGATGACGTTTAGTTCGAAATGAATTGTCAATTTGCATACAAATATGACAAATGTCGCACGTAAGTAAGATAGCGAACGATATGACAGTTGGATCCGACTCTAGTTTGTCTCTGAATTAAGAAAAAACCATGACAGCTGCCAGAAAACAACGCCGCGATGCCGGTCATAACATGCGGCTCCTGAATGCATCGTGGAGGCTTATGATATGTGGATAGATAAAGAAGTGTATGTAACTGTACATTATTAGGCATTAAAGCACTCGTGTGATCCGATCCTATTATGAAACTCGCTGACGCTCATTTCATAAACCCACACTCGTGTTTAATGCCCTTCATTATGTACAGTCACATAAACTACTATTATACAACTGATACATAATGAGAGGCCTAAAACTGGCATCGCAGATACCAAGACCGCGAAGCTTAAGTGGGACTGGACTGTTCATGTCTGCCGAAAGCACGCAGAACGATGGGCCAAATTAGCCACCGAATGGATCCCACAAGATGGCTTCCGAAGTAGAGGCAGACCGAAAAGGCGATGGCGGGACGACCTTGATACATTTTGTACAGTTTGGCGAACACTAGCACTGGACCGAGACGAGTGTCGGAAAAAAGGGGATGCCTTTGTCCAGCATTGGGACACAATACAGGCTAATAAAAATAAAAATAAATAAAAATGAACTAAATAATTCTAAAGAAAACATTCGTCTCATCCAGACGGACGTAAGATACCGAAAATGAAGTGAGGAGTAGAATGTCATGGCCGCCACCATTTGACCACACCCATACGACTAGTTGTTGTATTTACCGAACATATATGTATAATAATATAGACACATCTGCAGACTATAATATTTCGTAACTGATACCTACCAAATGTTCTTGACACCCGAAGTTTTACCATTGTAATACGAATATTTCTACCACAAAACCGTTTAAGTAAAATATATATTCATAATATTGGTTTTTATAGAAGCCTTTTTATTAACACATAGTATTTAGGTTATCTCCACTTATAATAAATCTCTAAATTAAAAAAAGAATCAGCCAGTTTGAAACTAAGCTTTCTGTGGTACGAATGTTCTCAGCATCCCATGGACGGAAAAATATGAAACATTTTATATAGGTACATTATTATTCCAGCTGCAACTTAGGTTAGTTTTTATCCGACTGCGACGATTAATTTATTTTCCGTAATATACGACTTCATTTAATTTTTCATTTATTATTCTTAAAGTATATCGCCGCCACATCTGTCAGCTAAAAGAAACGTCAAAATCACAGTAATAAGAAATACTACGGACAAAATGGCGGAATTGCTTTGCCTTTCTTTCGCCTATTAATAATTTTAATCCCGTCTACGATATACATTGACGATACACATAGGTACCAAAAGCAAATATAAAATTAATCGATTTTGATATGCGAACTTATATGCGCAAATGTCGAATTAAGGCCTAATTTGTACAAATGTAACAACAAATTTTAACAATATAAACTTGGTTTTTTTGAATGGCACGCGCGCGCGCTCTTTGCGTATTCAGCCAAACCACAAAAACTGAAACTCGAAGTTCGTATATCTGAGGGCCTACCGCGAACGGCATTCGAAGTTTTCCCTCTCTGTCGCACTTATGTACGAACTTGTAAGTATGACAGAGAGGGGAAACTTCGAATGCCTTTCGCGGTAGGCCCTCTGCATTCCTGTCATTTGTTAGTGCGATAGAGATAGAGATACCCGAATATTTTCGAATTCCGAAGTTCGTGGTTTAAAAGAAAATACGGATGTCGGATAGATCTAAATTAATATTTTATGTGTGAATATGGTTAAAATTATTTGGAAATACTATTGTTGTTATTGTTTTAGTATATTTGACTAGCTTTAAGTTTAATATTGTACGTCCGAAATGGGCAAGCTGTTGGACTTTATTTTACCCAAAACAACTAAGTGTTCTGACAATAAGGAAATCTTATTTTATCTTATCTTATCGAAAATAGGGATGTAGACACTAAACAAAATAATCATAATGTTGTATTATCTCGAAAAAAAAACAACGCATGAGGCTATATAGGTAATCACTAAGTTATAAGCTTATAAGTGTATAAAGTTTTAAGAGGGGGTTTGTTGCGTCTCTTTTCCGCAAAACGCACCTTTATAATGAAACGATTGTTTTTTACTATTTGAAACTTGAAAATTTGGATGTAATCTATTTTGATGAAATTTGGTGTAGATATAGGTTAAGTCCTGGGAAAGGACATGGGATAGTTTTCACCCCAGAAATCATCCCCTAAGGGGGTGAAAATAGGGGTGAAAATTCGGATGGAACCCATTTTAATACAATTTGGTATAGAGATAGCTTGAGTGAAATGGGGGGTGAAAATTTGGATGAATCCCGTTTAGATGAAATTTGGTATAAAGGTCGTTTGAGTCCCGAAGAATGACATTAGATAGTTTTTATCCCGAAAATCATTCCCTAAGGGTATGAAATAGGGGGTGAGAGTTTGGATAAAATCCATGTACCTAGATGAAATTTGGTATAGAGATAATTTGAGACCCTTCAAAGGATATAGAATAGTTTTTGCCTCGGAAATCATCCCTTAAGATGGTAGAAGTTTGTTTGCATTATATTTTCTAAGTATTAAGTTCTACGCGGATGAAGTCGCGGGCAACAGCTAGTATTAAAATATATATTGAAAACGGGAATTACTTGAACTCACGTATATTAGTGTGATTTTCAATATATTTTAATATGTCTGAGTCACACGGGAGTTTTCTATATAAATAAAAGTAAAGTTCTATCTTTAAAATTGCTAATGAATTAGTTACCTACTTAAGTGCATTTTTTCGACAAGAGTTAATTTACTATTTGATGAAATGTTTCACTTCAATGGCAACACAGTGGTAGATTTGATGGAATTTAATTATGGTTATTGTTATAAATACACTCAAGAACAAATAAAACGGGTACGTTTTGCATATGAATCCCATACAAAATGTACCCGTTTAATACTTTAAACTCTTGCGTTATGTACACATAAGTTCACATAACTATTGTCTCACACGGGTCTGACGCGATATTTGTCGTATTTCTGAATTTCGACACGGGGGTGTACCCGTTACCCTTAAGACCCTTAAGTATATTTTTGGTGACAGATGTAACAGACTCCTACGTTGATTTCGGCACAATTGGAAATACTGTTTTGGATAAGTTGATTTCAATTTGACTGCCGTAGTACTAAATTAACTTTAGGACGAGCATTCGTACGGCTTCCTAGATGAGACGGTTCGGTCGCAAGGTGAACTCAAATAGCTCAGATAATCGCATTACTACACTGCTATATAAATATACAGGATGTATTATTCAAACGGGGCAGGGAGGGAAAATCCGTAACTACAAGAGATACGGAAACTTGCTCTTAGGAGTCACGAGACCGATTTTAGAAAAAATTAAAACTGCATTCAAAGATTTTCAAAAAAAGCCTCATACACGGCCGGGAATCGAACCCGGTCAAATCTGTCTAAAAATCAGAGCTCGTTTTTTTGCGTAAAGTAATAGTGCTGAAACTTATTTTCAAGACGATCAAACGAAAAAGCCAGTATAATTAGAAACATCTCAGATAAAGTTGTTGTAAACACAAATAACAAAAGTATTTTATAAAGCCATAAAACTGAAAAATAATGACCGACGACTGCAAACCTAAATAGATTCTTCGCCAATCAAAAGAGTATACAGGTATGTACGTACTTCTGTATGAGGTCTGTCAGTATATCCAACACGATGACGCACAGCTCGGGATGTGCCAGCCGTCCGCTTTCTGCGTACTGAGAGCACGCCAGCCCCAGAGCAGGCTCCGTTACTGAGTAACAAAAAATATTACACATGATACATTTAAGTGCAGAACACACGCCCCCTGAACAGCGCTGTGTGAACGTCAATTAAATTTTTGTGTTGTAGATACAAATACAAATAAATACAAATCTTTATTTTACATAAAAATGTGGTACAAAAGTCGTTATTAAATTATCAGGTTTCACACATTCCACCAGAAACTGGCATGCAAAATTAACATAGGAAAAAGACTTAAATATCGAGAAACACGATTTAGAATACTTAAAACCTAATGTTTACAATGTCAATATGAACACTTAATACCGTCACAATTACAATTATATTCCTAATATGTCATAATTACATTACAAATCTAGTCACAATAATAAATGTCAAGTTCAATGTTTAAAATAATCAAAATATTCGTCAACAGAGTAAAAACATTCTTGTACTAGCCATCTCCTAAATTTACGCTTGAATAGTCCAATAGGCAAATCTTTGATGTCATCATGCAAACGATTAAAAATGTCAATAGAATTACAGTATGCGTTCTTGCTGTACAATTGTGTCTTACGAGCAGGACCAACGAGACGATTTGGGTATCTTGTACGAAAGTTGCATGTATCTTTATAGGTTTTAAAGAGATCTGGGTGAGCCTTGACAAATAAACAAACTTCATATATATAGATGCATGTCATAGACAGTAAATTCAGGTGTCTAAGTAGCGGCCTACAGGATGTTAAGACATCTACGTTACAGATCGCCCTGATGCACTGCTTTTGTGCTATAAGTGCGCGCTTTACATGGCTTGAATTTCCCGAGAGGAGAACGCCGTATCTGAGCAGTGAGCAAACATAACCATGGTAAGCCTGTATTGCGGTCTGCTTGGAGCTAATCTTAGCTAGTTTCCATAGAGCATACGCAAAGGAGTTAATTTTATTGCACAATTTATTAATATGCTCACCCCAAGAGCATTTGTCATCTAAGCAGATACCTAAGAAAATTGTCTGACTTGATTCCGTTATCACCTGATCTGCGAAGGTTACAGTCAATTCTTGCTTTTTGCCATTTCTATTTACAAACTGAATAAATGTGGTTTTATCTATATTTACTTTTAGATTGTTCCTATGCAACCAGTCTATTACATCACCAATTGTTTTATTTATGTCACTATTATACGTTTTGACATCACTACATGGTATGACGACCGATAGGTCGTCCGCAAAGAGTATACAATCAAAATTTATCGCATTCGGTAGATCGTTAATGTATATTAAAAAAAGCAGAGGGCCTAGGATACTCCCCTGTGGTACTCCAACCTTATTTATTTTCGTGGAAGACCTAAAAGCCTCAATAGTGTTGACCGAGTCAATTTGAGATATTTCCACAAATTGAGTCCTAGAGTGTAAATAATCTCGGAGGCATTCCCTAGCTACACCTAGATTATCGTACCATAGTGTAAAACCTAAATACACTTGTTGTACAATACGATTAAAATCTGTTATCGATTCTGATGTTAGCTACTAGTAGCGCCGCAAAGGTGTCAGAGGGGTCGGACGGGTATGCGGGAGGCGACTCGAGGCTAACTTCAGACACGCAAACTTTTGTGCCGCGTACTGTATGTAATTTGTCTTTCGGCTGATATGATGATGATGATGATGTAATTTGTACAAAATGTAGTATAGTTAAACCGATTTGAACTGAGCTCATGAATGCCCTTTGTTCTGAGCTTATGAATAGACATTGTTTGCGAATGCGTGCCAAATTTTGCAAAAAGATGTTATCGCCACGTAGAATGTTCATAGAATAATGAACACTATCTTATTTTACAATAGATTCCAAATTAGCTACGAGATAAATTACCACACACAGCGCCTCATGCATGGCTAGCTGGGAGCGAGTTTGTTTTTATATTTTAATCCATTGTGAATCTATTGAATGAGACGATAGAGTTCATTATAGCGCTAACTATTTCTTGCAAAAAATGGCACGCGTCCGACCACACAGTCGTATTGTTAGACTTGAATGCTACCGTTCTGAAGATAAGAAAATAGCAACTATAATTATTCTAAGTTTTGTGGTGTAGGGCACTGGTCTTATAAACGGAGCTTTGCATAGCTCTGTATGTTAAACGTTTTACATTGAAAATACCCCTCACCAGTAGCGCTGCTTACAGACGACGCCGACTCAGACATCTGGCGGGATTTTTGCGTCGACAACAGGTCAAACTTGCCGATTTCCACGTCTGCCTGCCATACAATAACAGATATACAACCTCGTTATGGATCTTAAACGTTAATAATTTACTTCAAAAACAAAGTTAAAACCGATTTCAATTCAGTACTTCGCCAAGCCACATAGGTACATGAAAATTACCATATTTCCTTTCCAATTTATGTACCACGTGAACTGCTCTCCGAGAGCAAACGCGTTGATTATTACAGAAAAAAACCCAAGTCGCTACGTGTGGACAACCGTTAGCTTTTTGGTAAAGGAAAACATCGTGAGGAAACCGGTCTAATCTCAATAAGGTCTAGTTTTCCCTCTGGGTTGGAAGGTCAGATGGCAGTCGCTTTCGTAAAATTAGTGCCTATGCCAAATCTTGGGATTAGGTGTCAAAGCGGACCCAGGGCTCCTTTAGGGGCACAACCGGGAATAACGCTAGGAGGACGATGATGACAGTGGAACATCCTCCACCTTTTTTGAAGTCGGCTAAAAACTGAGTTACTGTTCACATTTATACATGTAAAAGCAGGCTAAACCAGGAGGTGGACGTGTGGTTTAGATTATTTATATGTAAAAGCAGGCTGAACCAGGAGGCGGACGTGTGGTTTAGATTATTTATATGTAAAAGCAGGCTGAACCAGGAGGTGGACGTGTGGTTGAGATTATTTATATGTAAAAGCAGGCTAAACCAGGAGGTAGACGTGTGGTTGAGATTATTTATATGTAAAAGCAGGCTAAACCAGGAGGTGGACGTGTGGTTGAGATTATTTATATGTAAAAGCAGGCTAAACCAGGAGGTGGGCGTGTGGTTGAGATTATTTATATGTATAATTTACTTTCAAAACAAAGTTTTAACCGACTTCAATTCAGTACTCCGCCAAGCCACATTAACATTTCCACATTTTTTTTCCAATTTACCACATGAACTGATTTCCGAGAACGATAGCGTTGATTTTTAGACCAATAAACCAAATCGCTGTATGTGGGCCGATAATATTTGAGGACTTCCGTCGATTCCTCAAGGATCTCAGAATTACCTTTGGCACTTCATTGTTTGCTATTTCAACGGAATAATATCAGAATCTGTGACGTACTTATATAGTTTGAAGTACATCATTGAGACATCACACAAGCCACAAGCCATCTGTGGTCTTCATCATCACTTCCACTTCACCAAATTTATGATTTCCGGGTGTAAATACACGAGTTATAATAGAAAATACCGAAATTATTACACGCGTGCCTAATATATTTGAGGAGTTCCCTCAATTCCTCATGGTTCCCATCATCCAACTGGGGTTTTGGAAACAATAGGACCAATCTGGAAGCATATACTTTCAGTTAAAAAAAGAATTGTACGAATCGGTTCATAAATGACGGAGTTCTGAGGTAACAAACATAAAAAAAAAAAAAAAACATGCGAATTGAGAACCTCCTCCTTTTTTTGAAGTCGGTTAATAAGCAGGCTGAACCAGGAGGTCGACGTGTGGTTGCGATTATTTATATGTAAAAGCAGGCTAAACCAGGAGGTGGACGTGTGGTTGAAATTATTTATATGTAAAAGCAGGCTAAACCAGGAGGTGGACGTGTGGTTGAGATTATTTATATGTAAAAGCAGGTTTAACGCGATATATATGTATCTGCTTGCTGGGACGACAGTTATCTGCGATCATGACCGGTGCAACCCGTGTCGAAACAGAAATAAAGGTAAATAAATATCGCGTTAGACCCGTGTAAAACAGTAATTTAAATATACATATTAATGATTAGAATGTTATGATATAACGACGTAGAACCGTCGAAGTCGGTCATTGTTAGTATTAATAAAAGGCACTTTGAGATGCAGCCACCAAGCTCAGTGATCGAGCATTTACTGGCTTTCAAATCCTTGATATTCACAAGCTACGTTTAAAATTGAACCATCTGCGTATTGCGGTAAGGTGTAAGTTACCTCGTACCCCTCGTCGGCGCGGTAGTAAGGCTCGCTGTGCTCCGACGCGTAGGGCACCGCGACGCTCTCCTCGCTCGAGGAGCCTTCCACAGAACTGTTGCCGGACGGGCAGAGGAGGGGGGGCACCTGGATATTAAACGTGTCTGGTGTAAAGCGGGATTCATACTATTCTCTCGTGTTGTGTCGTGACGCGACGGTTAAGGTAGCATTCCGATCTTAGCGACCGCGACGCACGACCGCGGACTTGCGACCTACCGACCATGGTCGCCTGCCGGTAGGCGACTGATAGCATACGGATCAACGCGACCAAGGCGAGGCGACCGACGACCCAAGCTCACAATTCATGCTACAGAACCATACGAGTGTGACATCCGCAAGGCGTTCAGGCAGCGTCGCGCGACGATACTGCCTCAGGAGCGACCGCGTCGCGCGACGCGGTCGCTTGCATCCGTCAGTGTTTCATAGTAAACCATACAAAGCAGTGGGTCCCGGTCGCCAAGATCGGAATGCTACCTTTAGATTCATACTCGTATGATGCGCTCTGTTGTGACGGCTTGTGTTGTGTTGCATCAGAAGCGCCTCTGATTCGTATCAGAGCGCAGAAGTGCCTCGGAAGCGGCCGCGACAGAACACATCGGAGGCACGGTTTGTGATCTGTTGTGACGCATTAGAGCCACAGGTGCCCAGCGCCGCTCGCACCACCGCGCTGCTCGCTTCTTTAGTAGTAAGTATTACTACTCACCTTCGCCTGCGGGGGAGGCGGTGGCATGGCGTGCACGGCGCTGGGCTCGGCGACGGCGACCCTCACCAGCGCCTCGCACAGCGCCCTCAGCGCGGCGCCGCCGTCAGCGCCCGCGCCGCCCAGCGCCGCTCGCACCACCGCGCTGCTCGCTTCTTTAGTAGTAAGTATTACTACTCACCTTCGCCTGCGGGGGAGGCGGTGGCATGGCGTGCACGGCGCTGGGCTCGGCGACGGCGACCCTCACCAGCGCCTCGCACAGCGCCCTCAGCGCGGCGCCGCCGTCAGCGCCCGCGCCGCCCAGCGCCGCTCGCACCACCGCGCTGCTCGCTTCTTTAGTAGTAAGTATTACTACTCACCTTCGCCTGCGGGGGAGGCGGTGGCATGGCGTGCACGGCGCTGGGCTCGGCGACGGCGACCCTCACCAGCGCCTCGCACAGCGCCCTCAGCGCGGCGCCGCCGTCAGCGCCCGCGCCGCCCAGCGCCGCTCGCACCACCGCGCTGCTCGCTTCTTTAGTAGTAAGTATTACTACTCACCTTCGCCTGCGGGGGAGGCGGTGGCATGGCGTGCACGGCGCTGGGCTCGGCGACGGCGACCCTCACCAGCGCCTCGCACAGCGCCCTCAGCGCGGCGCCGCCGTCAGCGCCCGCGCCGCCCAGCGCCGCTCGCACCACCGCGCTGCTCACTTCTTTAGTAGTAAGTATTACTACTCACCTTCGCCTGCGGGGGAGGCGGTGGCATGGCGTGCACGGCGCTGGGCTCGGCGACGGCGACCCTCACCAGCGCCTCGCACAGCGCCCTCAGCGCGGCGCCGCCGTCAGCGCCCGCGCCGCCCAGCGCCGCTCGCACCACCGCGCTGCTCGCTTCTTTAGTAGTAAGTATTACTACTCACCTTCGCCTGCGGGGGAGGCGGTGGCATGGCGTGCACGGCGCTGGGCTCGGCGACGGCGACCCTCACCAGCGCCTCGCACAGCGCCCTCAGCGCGGCGCCGCCGTCAGCGCCCGCGCCGCCCAGCGCCGCTCGCACCACCGCGCTGCTCGCTTCTTTAGTAGTAAGTATTACTACTCACCTTCGCCTGCGGGGGAGGCGGTGGCATGGCGTGCACGGCGCTGGGCTCGGCGACGGCGACCCTCACCAGCGCCTCGCACAGCGCCCTCAGCGCGGCGCCGCCGTCAGCGCCCGCGCCGCCCAGCGCCGCTCGCACCACCGCGCTGCTCGCTTCTTTAGTAGTAAGTATTACTACTCACCTTCGCCTGCGGGGGAGGCGGTGGCATGGCGTGCACGGCGCTGGGCTCGGCGACGGCGACCCTCACCAGCGCCTCGCACAGCGCCCTCAGCGCGGCGCCGCCGTCAGCGCCCGCGCCGCCCAGCGCCGCTCGCACCACCGCGCTGCTCGCTTCTTTAGTAGTAAGTATTACTACTCACCTTCGCCTGCGGGGGAGGCGGTGGCATGGCGTGCACGGCGCTGGGCTCGGCGACGGCGACCCTCACCAGCGCCTCGCACAGCGCCCTCAGCGCGGCGCCGCCGTCAGCGCCCGCGCCGCCCAGCGCCGCTCGCACCACCGCGCTGCTCGCTTCTTTAGTAGTAAGTATTACTACTCACCTTCGCCTGCGGGGGAGGCGGTGGCATGGCGTGCACGGCGCTGGGCTCGGCGACGGCGACCCTCACCAGCGCCTCGCACAGCGCCCTCAGCGCGGCGCCGCCGTCAGCGCCCGCGCCGCCCAGCGCCGCTCGCACCACCGCGCTGCTCGCTTCTTTAGAACGGTCGGATGTTACGTCTGAAATGTTTATTGTTTACTCGAAGTATACAAATTACTTTCTATTTCCAGGGTCACATCATCAGATCTCCAGGGTCTCATCATCAGATCCTGACCCGATGAACATGGGACCACCTGGGCAGGATACCCTTTCAAACAGTTAACTTTCCAAATCGAGTCCGGTGTCTTCGAGTAATCGGGGAACATACATAAACAATAAAAGATTCCGATGAATTGAGAACCTCCTCCTTTTTTGAACTCGGTTAACGTTTTAAATGCTTCTTTGCTCACTTTACAACTGTCTAATCCCAAGAATTTAGTTACCCTTTGTTTTGCAAGGTCAGTGGGCAATCACTAGTGCCTACGCCATACTATAAGTATACATTCCAATTAATTAATTAATAGAAAATATAAAAAATGTAACTAAACCGATCTTTACGGCCCTTCAGAAGTTGTTCGACACCGTCCTACTGGAAGGGAGAACGCCAAAGGCGTGGAACAGAGGTGAGGTGGTGCTGTTCTTCAAAAAGGTTGACAACACCCTGCTGAAGAACTACCGACCCATCTCACTTCTGAGCCATGTCTATAAGCTGTTTTCAAGAGTAATTACGAAACGTCTCGCACGCAGGCTTGATGACTTCCAGCCTCCCAAACAAGCCGGTTTCCGAAGAGGCTTTAGTACCGTAGACCACATCCACACGCTCCGCCAGGTTATACAGAAGACTGAGGAGTATAACCTGCCCCTCTGTTAAGCGTTCGTAGACTACGAGAAAGCCTTCGATTCGGTCGAAACCTGGGCTGTATTACAGTCTCTCCAGCGGTGCCAAGTAGACTGCGGCTATATCGAAGTACTGAAGTGTTTGTACGAGAACGCCACTATGTCAGTCCCACTCCAGGATCGGAGCTCGAAACCTATTCCGCTGCAGCGGGGTTTCAGGCAAGGGGATGTTATTTCCCCAAAACTGTTCAGCGCTGCACTCGAAGACGTTTTCAAGACTCTGGACTGGAGAAGGCTAGGCATCAACATCAACGGCGAGTACATCACTCACCTTCAGTTTGTTGATGATATAGTAGTTTTGGCTGAGACCATGGAGGACTTGAGTACTATGCTCGATGACCTCAGTAAAGCCTACGAGCGAGTTGGTCTAAGGATGAACATGGATATGACGAAGATCATGTCAAACGTCATGTAGTACCAACTCCCATTTCAATAGGACACTTTACGCTCGCAGTTGTAGACGATTATGACAGACTAGGACAGACTGTCCAGTAAGGTAGGTCCAACTTTGAGAAAGAGGTCAATCGTCAAATCCGACTCGGCTGGGCAGCATTCGGGAAGCTACGGCACATCTTTTCGTCCAATATTCCGCAGTGTCTCAAGACGAGAGTCTTTGACCAGTGAGTGTTGCCAGTGATGACATATGGCACGGAAACGTGGTCGCTTGCTATGGGCCTCATAAGAAGCCTTAAAGTCACCCAAAGGGCTATGCTGGGAGTTTCTCTGCGCGATCGCATCAGAAATGAGGCTATCCGCAGCAGAACCAAGGCAACTGAACTGATATAGCCCTCCGAATCGCTAAGCTTAAGTGGCAGTGGGCGGGGCACATTGCACGTAGAACCGGTGGCCGTTGGGGCAGAAAGGTTCTGGAGTGGCGACCACGTACCGGAAGGCGCGGCGTGGGTAGGCCCCCCACAAGGTGGACTGATGACCTGGTAAAGGTCGCGGGAGTCCGCTGGATGCGGGTGGCGCAGGACCGGTCACTTTGGAACTCTTTGGGGGAGGCCTTTGTCCAGCAGTGGACGTCTTTCGGCTGATATGATGATGATATTATTTTAGGGCGGTTCGCTAAACTACGCAATTATGATAGTTATTTATGATGATACAAGTGCGGAAAGTAGGTAATGCCCAACGAGTGGCGATGACCAAAAGTGTTTTTGATCGACACGAGTTGGGAATTACCTATCCGCACGTGTATCATACAACATTTTACGATGCATCATGCAAGGAAATAAAAAAATATACATAAAAGGTGAAATTTTAATTGTCACGAAATCTCATTCTCACACAGTGTGCGGGAATTTTGGCCTGAAATCCATTCCCGCACGGGCTGGCTCCGCCCGGCACCGCCGTGCCGGCATAGACCACTTCACGTTTTTATGTTGAACCATATAAAGGGGCTCTTTCAGAGCAAGTGCATTGTAAAAGCATTATAATGTATTTTGTCAAAAAACGCTTTTTTAATACAGTTGCTCAAAAAGTGGTACTTTTTGTAGCTGCAAGTCGTGCGCAATGTTGTATTTTGCGCACTAGTGCTTTTTACTTTTCCACGTGTATCGAACGACGTTTTTTAATACAGTTGCGAAAAAATAAGAAAACCAACAAGTAAGGAATTTGAAACTTTTATATTATTAATTCTGTAACATCATTGTAATACAGTTGAAAAATAATGAAGTTGTACAAAATTTTTTTTTTTATTAATACTGTTCTTACTTGTTGTTTTTCTTATTTTTTCGCAACAGTATTAAAAAACGTCGTTCGATACACGTGCGGAAATGTCATTCTTCACTCGTCCCGAGTCTTACCACTCGCCTACGGCTCGTGGCAAGATATCTCGGCACTCGTGGAGTAATGACATACTTTCCGCACTAGCATCGAAATGTACTATTTACGTGTATTTTCTTTACTTATTTACTATACTTAAGGTTGTTACGAATAATACTGTATAAGATTATAAGGTCAGTGTCGGCAAGTCCGTCTATAAGGCAAGCCCGTCTACATGCCATAACTCTTGTATTGTATACGCACGCCACCTGTAACTCGGCCAGTAAAGCGGTGTTTCGTCCTATTAGTTCTTTTCTCTAACAAAGATGTCGCTATGACGAAAACTGTGGTCGCAACTCAACTGTCAACTTCATTCATGTTTCGAACTGCAAAAGTGAGTGCAACGTGGTCCAGAAAATAAATCGTAATAAATATAAAAAATTGCAGTATTTGTAATTGAGGTGAGTAATTTAGCAGTTTAATAACCGCTTTTTTATCTAACGCTTTTAATCTAACCAAAACGCTATATTTTTGTAGTTTTTGGTTTCGAAATATCAAACCTTAAAATTTGTCTAGTTGGAAAGTCCGTCTGAAACGTTCAAGGGAAGCCCGTCATGTGCCGGTCTTGCCTTAAACCAGATCTAGCCAACCTTTTGCGTTGAAATATTCTCATTTCAAATATCTTCTCGTTAAATTAGATACTTACACGTAAAACTTTTTTTAAATTACTTAAAACATATTCACTATTGTTTTTTGTGTACTACGCTACGCTACAGCACTGGCAAATAATATATAACCTTTGTGTTATTGCGTATGAATATGTATAGAGTAACCAATAGAGGTTAGTTAATAACTAGTATCTTTATACAAATATATGATCAATAAATAGGGTAAATCGCCAATAACTGGTCATCCCCCAATAACTAACCACTTTGCAAAAATATGCACAAAGAGGAGCATTTGTTGCTATTTCTGCAATTAAATTAAAATTACTAGATGCAGAGCTGACTACTAGAGTGAATTCATTTATTTTGTAAAAGGTGTCTGCACACAAAATTGGTGGCTAGTAAGTGAATTACATTTTCTTAAGTGGTCAGTTATTGGCGATTTACCCTAATATTAATAACAGTAGGAGACAGCATATTATTAAAAAGCTTTTAAACTATGTAATTTTATTAAAAACTAGCTTCAGCCCGCGACTCCGTCCGCGTAGACCTCGTTTATATCGTAGCTCGATACAAACTTTCACCCACCATTTCCCCTTTAGGAGTTGATTTCCGGGATAAAAACTATCCCATAGTATACGACATATCCTTCCCCGAAACTCAAACTATCTCTATACCACATTTTATCTAAATGGGTGCAGCCATGCAGCGGTTGTATAGTAGCTCCATACAAATGTTCACCCCCCCCCCCCCCATTTCACCCCCTTAGGAGATGATTTCCGGGATAAAAACTATCCTATGTTCTTTCCCAGAACTGTAACTATCTCTAAACCAAATTTCATCTAAATGGGTTTCATCAAAATATTCATCCCCATTTCACTCCCTTAGGGGATTATTTTTAGAACATAACCTATCTCTATACCAAATTTCATCTTAATGGGTTCCATCCAAATTTTCACCCCCTATTTTACCCCTGGGGATGATTTCCGGGATTAAATCTATACGTCCTTTCCCGGAACTTATCCCCGGGACTCAAACTGTCTCTATACCAAATTTCATCTAAATTGGTGCAGAGCTGTTCTATGTAGTAGCTCCATGCAAATGTTCACCCCCAATTCCCCTCCTTTAAGGCTTATTTCTGGGATACAAACTATTATATGTCCTTCCCCGGGTTTCAAACTATCTATGTACCAGATTGCATCTAAATGGGTTCCATCCAAATCTTCACCCCCCATTTCAACCCCTCAGGCGATAATTTTCGGGATAAAAACTATGGATTTTCCTAAATTTCATTTAAATCGGTTCAGCGGTTTAGGCGTGAAGAGGTAACAGACAGACAGACAGGCACACTTTCGCATTTATAATATCAGTATGGAAGTATAGATTTGCCTTTAAGAAAAGGTTTACAACCTCTTCGTCCACGGATATGCCGATCTTGCCTTAAAAACAGAAAAATATGTATAAATTTAAATTGCAACTCTATCTCCCTGAACTCAAAACATAATTTGAAATGGCTTAAAATTACGATACCAACAATGTAATCAATATGCCTATTGACCTTCAAATAGCGCGGCAAGGAGTACTAGACGGCCTTACCTTATACATCACGGGAAGACCGTCTACTCGCCGAGTTTTAAAAAAAACCTAATTTTTTGTATAAGTTTTAGTTATTTTGTCAATTTGTTAAAGCGACATTGTAAAATAGAATATGTATCATCCTATAAGTCTAGGCCGTTTATCCTGGAATAAATAATAACATTGTATAATCCGATCAAACATAACTTTAAATAAAGTATGCCGGACTTGCCCACATTGACCTTAGGTAAAACTGTACTAATGTATATAATGATAAAGGTTATACCTAGTGATTTCGTTGTTTAATTTAATAAAAATAAGGAAACTGTAGGTCTAGTAATATTGTAACTGAATAGCTTCTAGCTAATTAATGTTTATATAATTTAAGACCGTTTGTTTCTAAATTAAAAAAATTAAAATTAAAATTATATTTATTCATAATTATTATTATTTAGGTACAAGAGATCCTCGGTAATTCAATCGCGCAGCCTAGGTGCACCGTGTGCAGTGAAACGAACAGCTCGGCGCTTCGGAGCGCGGCCTTTACAAGATCCTATTATATAGTGCGTTAGTTTATTGACATAACAAAACATCAGTGGAAGAATACCTTTACAGTTATGACTTTTATTAAGTTGCTGAGCTGCAAGCTACCAACGGAGTCACAGGTGGTGGATAGCGAAACGGTTAGCACATCTTTTCGTCCAATATTCCGCAGTGTCTCAAGACGAGAGTCTTTGACCAGTGAGTGTTGCCAGTGATGACATATGGCACGGAAACGTGGTCGCTTGCTATGGGCCTCATAAGAAGCCTTAAAGTCACCCAAAGGGCTATGCTGGGAGTTTCTCTGCGCGATCGCATCAGAAATGAGGCTATCCGCAGCAGAACCAAGGCAACTGAACTGATATAGCCCTCCGAATCGCTAAGCTTAAGTGGCAGTGGGCGGGGCACATTGCACGTAGAACCGGTGGCCGTTGGGGCAGAAAGGTTCTGGAGTGGCGACCACGTACCGGAAGGCGCGGCGTGGGTAGGCCCCCCACAAGGTGGACTGATGACCTGGTAAAGGTCGCGGGAGTCCGCTGGATGCGGGTGGCGCAGGACCGGTCACTTTGGAACTCTTTGGGGGAGGCCTTTGTCCAGCAGTGGACGTCTTTCGGCTGATATGATGATGATATTATTTTAGGGCGGTTCGCTAAACTACGCAATTATGATAGTTATTTATGATGATACAAGTGCGGAAAGTAGGTAATGCCCAACGAGTGGCGATGACCAAAAGTGTTTTTGATCGACACGAGTTGGGAATTACCTATCCGCACGTGTATCATACAACATTTTACGATGCATCATGCAAGGAAATAAAAAAATATACATAAAAGGTGAAATTTTAATTGTCACGAAATCTCATTCTCACACAGTGTGCGGGAATTTTGGCCTGAAATCCATTCCCGCACGGGCTGGCTCCGCCCGGCACCGCCGTGCCGGCATAGACCACTTCACGTTTTTATGTTGAACCATATAAAGGGGCTCTTTCAGAGCAAGTGCATTGTAAAAGCATTATAATGTATTTTGTCAAAAAACGCTTTTTTAATACAGTTGCTCAAAAAGTGGTACTTTTTGTAGCTGCAAGTCGTGCGCAATGTTGTATTTTGCGCACTAGTGCTTTTTACTTTTCCACGTGTATCGAACGACGTTTTTTAATACAGTTGCGAAAAAATAAGAAAACCAACAAGTAAGGAATTTGAAACTTTTATATTATTAATTCTGTAACATCATTGTAATACAGTTGAAAAATAATGAAGTTGTACAAAATTTTTTTTTTTATTAATACTGTTCTTACTTGTTGTTTTTCTTATTTTTTCGCAACAGTATTAAAAAACGTCGTTCGATACACGTGCGGAAATGTCATTCTTCACTCGTCCCGAGTCTTACCACTCGCCTACGGCTCGTGGCAAGATATCTCGGCACTCGTGGAGTAATGACATACTTTCCGCACTAGCATCGAAATGTACTATTTACGTGTATTTTCTTTACTTATTTACTATACTTAAGGTTGTTACGAATAATACTGTATAAGATTATAAGGTCAGTGTCGGCAAGTCCGTCTATAAGGCAAGCCCGTCTACATGCCATAACTCTTGTATTGTATACGCACGCCACCTGTAACTCGGCCAGTAAAGCGGTGTTTCGTCCTATTAGTTCTTTTCTCTAACAAAGATGTCGCTATGACGAAAACTGTGGTCGCAACTCAACTGTCAACTTCATTCATGTTTCGAACTGCAAAAGTGAGTGCAACGTGGTCCAGAAAATAAATCGTAATAAATATAAAAAATTGCAGTATTTGTAATTGAGGTGAGTAATTTAGCAGTTTAATAACCGCTTTTTTATCTAACGCTTTTAATCTAACCAAAACGCTATATTTTTGTAGTTTTTGGTTTCGAAATATCAAACCTTAAAATTTGTCTAGTTGGAAAGTCCGTCTGAAACGTTCAAGGGAAGCCCGTCATGTGCCGGTCTTGCCTTAAACCAGATCTAGCCAACCTTTTGCGTTGAAATATTCTCATTTCAAATATCTTCTCGTTAAATTAGATACTTACACGTAAAACTTTTTTTAAATTACTTAAAACATATTCACTATTGTTTTTTGTGTACTACGCTACGCTACAGCACTGGCAAATAATATATAACCTTTGTGTTATTGCGTATGAATATGTATAGAGTAACCAATAGAGGTTAGTTAATAACTAGTATCTTTATACAAATATATGATCAATAAATAGGGTAAATCGCCAATAACTGGTCATCCCCCAATAACTAACCACTTTGCAAAAATATGCACAAAGAGGAGCATTTGTTGCTATTTCTGCAATTAAATTAAAATTACTAGATGCAGAGCTGACTACTAGAGTGAATTCATTTATTTTGTAAAAGGTGTCTGCACACAAAATTGGTGGCTAGTAAGTGAATTACATTTTCTTAAGTGGTCAGTTATTGGCGATTTACCCTAATATTAATAACAGTAGGAGACAGCATATTATTAAAAAGCTTTTAAACTATGTAATTTTATTAAAAACTAGCTTCAGCCCGCGACTCCGTCCGCGTAGACCTCGTTTATATCGTAGCTCGATACAAACTTTCACCCACCATTTCCCCTTTAGGAGTTGATTTCCGGGATAAAAACTATCCCATAGTATACGACATATCCTTCCCCGAAACTCAAACTATCTCTATACCACATTTTATCTAAATGGGTGCAGCCATGCAGCGGTTGTATAGTAGCTCCATACAAATGTTCACCCCCCCCCCCCCCCATTTCACCCCCTTAGGAGATGATTTCCGGGATAAAAACTATCCTATGTTCTTTCCCAGAACTGTAACTATCTCTAAACCAAATTTCATCTAAATGGGTTTCATCAAAATATTCATCCCCATTTCACTCCCTTAGGGGATTATTTTTAGAACATAACCTATCTCTATACCAAATTTCATCTTAATGGGTTCCATCCAAATTTTCACCCCCTATTTTACCCCTGGGGATGATTTCCGGGATTAAATCTATACGTCCTTTCCCGGAACTTATCCCCGGGACTCAAACTGTCTCTATACCAAATTTCATCTAAATTGGTGCAGAGCTGTTCTATGTAGTAGCTCCATGCAAATGTTCACCCCCAATTCCCCTCCTTTAAGGCTTATTTCTGGGATACAAACTATTATATGTCCTTCCCCGGGTTTCAAACTATCTATGTACCAGATTGCATCTAAATGGGTTCCATCCAAATCTTCACCCCCCATTTCAACCCCTCAGGCGATAATTTTCGGGATAAAAACTATGGATTTTCCTAAATTTCATTTAAATCGGTTCAGCGGTTTAGGCGTGAAGAGGTAACAGACAGACAGACAGGCACACTTTCGCATTTATAATATCAGTATGGAAGTATAGATTTGCCTTTAAGAAAAGGTTTACAACCTCTTCGTCCACGGATATGCCGATCTTGCCTTAAAAACAGAAAAATATGTATAAATTTAAATTGCAACTCTATCTCCCTGAACTCAAAACATAATTTGAAATGGCTTAAAATTACGATACCAACAATGTAATCAATATGCCTATTGACCTTCAAATAGCGCGGCAAGGAGTACTAGACGGCCTTACCTTATACATCACGGGAAGACCGTCTACTCGCCGAGTTTTAAAAAAAACCTAATTTTTTGTATAAGTTTTAGTTATTTTGTCAATTTGTTAAAGCGACATTGTAAAATAGAATATGTATCATCCTATAAGTCTAGGCCGTTTATCCTGGAATAAATAATAACATTGTATAATCCGATCAAACATAACTTTAAATAAAGTATGCCGGACTTGCCCACATTGACCTTAGGTAAAACTGTACTAATGTATATAATGATAAAGGTTATACCTAGTGATTTCGTTGTTTAATTTAATAAAAATAAGGAAACTGTAGGTCTAGTAATATTGTAACTGAATAGCTTCTAGCTAATTAATGTTTATATAATTTAAGACCGTTTGTTTCTAAATTAAAAAAATTAAAATTAAAATTATATTTATTCATAATTATTATTATTTAGGTACAAGAGATCCTCGGTAATTCAATCGCGCAGCCTAGGTGCACCGTGTGCAGTGAAACGAACAGCTCGGCGCTTCGGAGCGCGGCCTTTACAAGATCCTATTATATAGTGCGTTAGTTTATTGACATAACAAAACATCAGTGGAAGAATACCTTTACAGTTATGACTTTTATTAAGTTGCTGAGCTGCAAGCTACCAACGGAGTCACAGGTGGTGGATAGCGAAACGGTTAGCAGATATGGTGGTCAGTAAATATTGTGAATAAGCAGCCCACAACCAGCAGACCAGTAGCGACAGGGTTATCAGAACGTGGAGGGAGGTTTGGGGGGGCAGGTGTAGACCTGCCCCCCCAAACCATTAAAACATTTAAAATACCAAAAAAGGTCCAACGACAACAATGTGACATGGCGAGTTGATCAGTAATCAGTAATCATTTATTGTGTGAGGAGTTCAGGTCGGTACATAGTCGAAGGTGAAGCCGAAAATGACAATATAGTATCACTAAATCCTGCCTTTTTAGGCGTACACACATTAACTATGGTTTCAAATACTTAACAATGAAAATATAGCTATTAAATTCATAAATACACATTCCATGCATTCATTAAAAATATAGATATTGATGCCCTCAAATAGGCTGGATAACAGCGGCGCTTATAGTTCTGACGGGTAGGTGGGCGGGAAACCGGTCTTTGTAATGTGTAATATGGTACGGAAGGCGGATGGGGAAACCAACCTACTAATATCCCCAAATAAAGCAGTATGATGTAGGCTAATGAACTCCGCCGACAAAAGCCAAGCTCTCAAACTAAGATGATTGTTAATACTAATATTTCATATTTATATCATAAATGCGAAAGTGTGTAAGTATGTCTGTCTGTTACCTCTTCACGCTTATACCGCTAAACCGATTTAGATGAAATTTGGTGACATAGGATAGTTTTTATCCCGAAAATCACCCCCTCTGGGTATGAAATAGGGGTTGACAGTTTACAAACTTTCACCCCATACATGCAGCTAAGATATAAACGAGTTCCACGCGAACGGGTCGCGGGCAAAAGCTAGATTAAAAATACTTTTCACTCCTCATGCTCGCAAAGTTCGCCTTTGTGCTGGATGTATGCTGCACAAAATAAGTAAAATTGTTTTAAAGACTAAGATAATTGGGCCTAACCGCCACACACAGAATAAAATAAATTTGTCATTTGATTTGCTTCAATAAAGTTCACATCCGTGTTTTCCATTACTATAAATTAATAAAACCAGATAAAATAGGAGTCAATTATTATTTTAAAACGGATTGTACCATTAAATTACTTGGCAGTATCAAGTACCTAAGTCTAATATCACGAGGCGAAAATTAAACATAAAAACTTTAAAAAGTTAAGTGACGGGAATGAGCTATTATTTTATTTTATTTTGCAATCATTTGTTATTTTCTCGCAATCAAAGTGAAAAGCAGTGTGTATAACTCGGGCATTAATTAGCCATTTAACCTCTCGTCTAAACGGCTCAGGTTGAATGGCTCGTATTATGCGCTTGTTGTACAATATACTATTTATTTCCTCGCATGATGCATTGTAAAATGTTGTATAATACACGTGCGGATGGGTAATTCCAAACTCGTGTCGATCAAAAACACTCCCTGACGGTCGTGTTTTTGGTCATCGCCACTCGTTGAGAGTTATCTACTTTCCGCACTTATATCATAATTATCTTATAATTATCTTCAAAACGTTTTATTTTGTTTCATGCAGGGATCAAGGTTTTAATAAAAGGCACCCCTGACAGTGATACAAATTGACACGATTGCTTCGATTGAAATAGCTTTGCTCAGCCTTCAAAGCAATTTGTAGGTACTTGGAACCGCTATTTCTTCTACTTTTAAAGTCAACTCAAAACGAATCCATTAAAAACTACAATTCTGATTCATCACAATATTCAAAATATCGAAACAACTACATCGATGCAAAATAAATCTTCATCTCAACGTAAAAGAGTCCACTTTAGTTTGACAAATACCATTGGCAATACTAGGTTTCGCTCGTATAGAGTATAGAGTTACCCAATGCCGTATTATCTGACCACGTGGTTGTGGAATGTTCCATCTGTGGTTTCCATAGAGTAACGAAACATCCGATACAAATTGATCGTTCAATTAATAACGGTGTCATCGTCTGCTTAATGCGTCTCAAATTCCCATCGAAAATATATTCGGGTAAGAAGTCTATAGTCCGTTTTTTTTAGGTTTAGAAATACGGTAAACAAAGAAGCAGTCGTCGTCAACCTTTTCTGCTTGGGACAAATATTATTAGATGTTACGAAGTCCTTAACAGAACGGGAACTTAACAGGCCTATATTAGTTTTTTTTGTATTTTTCCTAAGTAATAAATAAAAAGTGCGTATTTCCACATCAATTTATTATGTAAATAAAACTATGTAAGTACTATTAAATAAAACATGGACTCTGATTAAATCTCTTTGCTTTTGGTGAAAGCAAAACGTTCGGGGGATAACGAGTCTGTTAGCGACGTGCTCAAAATGGGTTTATTTTAAACTGTTATTTTTTGTAGTTTTATAAGGTACTTTGGTAATTTGAACCTGTTAGTTTTTAAGCCAAAATTTCGGGTAGGTATACGTGTGACGCAGCGACATAGTGCTAACGGTCTTGCATTGACTTGACCTGCAGTCGTCCTCTGTCTATCCGCGCGCGACACACGTACCTACTGCTCTCTCAATTGTATCACGTGGTGTCACCATTTTATAAGGTACTTTGGTAATTTGAACCTGTTAGTTTTTAAGCCAAAATTTCGGGTAGGTATACGTGTGACGCAGCGACATAGTGCTAACGGTCTTGCATTGACTTGACCTGCAGTCGTCCTCTGTCTATCCGCGCGCGACACACGTACCTACTGCTCTCTCAATTGTATCACGTGGTGTCACCATTTTATAAGGTACTTTGGTAATTTGAACCTGTTAGTTTTTAAGCCAAAATTTCGGGTAGGTATACGTGTGACGCAGCGACATAGTGCTAACGGTCTTGCATTGACTTGACCTGCAGTCGTCCTCTGTCTATCCGCGCGCGACACACGTACCTACTGCTCTCTCAATTGTATCACGTGGTGTCACCATTTTTTCCGAAATTAAACTGTTTTCGTGGCTCAAATCAGTGCTTTTTATTGTGGAACACCTACAGGACCTACAAAGTGGTCACTTCGAACGGATCTTATGTTCCACACGCCGAAGAATATGGGGAAAACTCGCAGCACTACGCGCAAGGAGCTCGAGAACAAAGAGAAACAGGATAGACAAATCCAGCAACCAGGACCTTCTCAGCCAACTGATGGAATTACGCAGAATAAGGAGACCAAGGATGAAACGCAGATTATTATCCCCGCGTTTAAAATATCGGGTAGTAGCGTAAAGTCGGAGTTCCGCCAGCCACGTATGCCCGCTTCGCTAACGGGGGCAAAGTCCAAGTCTACATCATCGTCTGTGCTGGCTCGAAGGAAACAGCTGGAACTAGAAGCGGCTCAAGAGAAAGCGCGTATCCAAATAGACCTCATCGACAAAAAGCTTGAGGCTGATTTAGCCAACTTGGAAGAGGAACAAAAGGAATACAGTCCGCATGAAGACGCCCACACCGAAAATCACAGTGAAGTGGAGAAGTGGTTGGAACAAAGCCAGCGTGAACTTGAATCCGCCGTACAGCAAGCCCCCGATCATGGTAATCAGCTGGGCTTGCCGTGCCCGCCGGAGGTCATCGACCCCGGTACCTGTAATGGAACGGTTCAAATGCTCGCGAGTGCACTTCAGAATCTAACCGCAAGTTCTACTAATCAAAGAACCGAGAAAAACCTGCTTAGCCGATTATGTACTCCCAGAGACTTGCCAAATTACTCTGGAGACCCGTTGGACTGGCTACAATTTAAGCAGGCTTATGAGGAGTCCACCGAGGTGTGCGGATTCAGCCCGAAGGAGAACTTATGGAGACTGAGGAAGTGTCTCCACGGACCGGCGAGAGAAGCAGTTTCAGCCCTAATGGTTAGTGCCACATCTCCCGACATAGTGATGAAAACCTTAGCACTAGTATGTGGCAATGCTGAAAGCATTCTGAACCGGCTCATGCAAGGACTACGAAGACTTCCACCTATGCCAAATGAGTACAGCAAAGACATCGTGTCATTTTCAGTAAAGGTGCAGAACTTCATCGCAGCCGTACATGCTGTCGGCCGCCACGAATACCTACACGACATAAACATGGCCAATATTATTTTAACTAAACTACCAGCAGTCATAATATCAAAATGGTCTGACTACAGTTTCGTTTCCCTATAATAACTGAAGGCAAGAAATCACGTCTAGAAATACTCGGCGACTTTTTGAACAATGAAGCAGTTAAAATCACAACAACAGCAAACATTCACGCTACGGACCCGCGCAACGTCGGTTATCAGTATCACCCGAGAAACAAAAGTGATAATAATAACACTCACCGCCAACAGACAGTTTTAGTGCAATCGGCGCGCAGTGACAATAATAGGTGTTTATTTTGCCGAGGGGCAAATCATATGCTAACTGAATGCAAGTCGTTTAAAAAAGCGTTGCGAAAGGACCGCTGGCGGCATGTCAAGCGCCACGGAGTTTGCTTCAAGTGTTTAGTGTCGCGCCACGACCGTGAAACCTGCTCCGCGCCGGCCTGCGATAAGGACGGGTGTGGCGAAGCCCACCATCGGTTGCTGCATTACCTACAAGATCGCAATCTCGATAAGGATACTACTCCGGGATCTCACGACGTGCGGGAAGAAGTCGAGTCTAGCCCTTCTGCCGAAACAGTGACGCATATAAACTTAAGTGCGCGTAAAGTATTGCTAAAGGTAGTGCCGATAAATATACATGGACCTAAAGGTATTATTACGTCAACAGCACTATTAGACGACGGATCGAGTGTTAGCCTAATTAGTAAATCACTCGCCGAACGCGCCGGTCTGCGCGGGCGCACTGAGACCATGCGCGTAAGCGGTGCGTGGAGCGAGAGCGATATTGTATGTACGTCTATGGTTATGTCTATAAATGTGTCTGGCTGTAACGATAGTAATGTTTTTAATATAAATGTGCGAGGTGTAGATAATTTGAAACTTCCCGAACAAAACTCAAGGTCAATCGATTGTAATAAATATGCCCATTTGCAAAAGTTAAAGGATAAATTAATGTTAGATGCGAGTTCATGTACTCCTGAAGTATTAATTGGGCAGGATAATTATAATTTACTTATGCCACTAGAAATATGTGTAGGTAAACCTAATGAGCCGTCCGCTACGCGATCCCCCCTAGGTTGGTGCGTGCACGGTGTTGTCCGCGCTCCCGGCGGCGGCGGCGGCGGCGGCGGCCGCGCTCAGGCTGCCCACACCAGCCTGCTCCTGGCGATGGATCCGCACCCGAGCGCTCACGACATAGCGCTCCACGATCTTCACGAGGAAGTAAGACGTTTCTTTTTAATTGATTCCTTAGGTGTGTGTAGCAAGCCCCGTCAAAACAGTGAGGATGTTCGTGCCATAGCCCAGTTAGACCGCACGGCGACCTTTGTTGACGGCAGGTGGCAAGTGGGTCTGCCGTGGCGAGACGAGAACAGCGTGCTGCCCGACAGTTATCCGAACGCCTTAAAAAGGTTAAGGGGAGTCGAAAAGAAGATGGCGGCGGACGGTGAGTACGCTAAGAGGTACGAGGATCGAGTAAATCATTTGTTCGAGAATGGGTTTGCAAAGGAAGTCATGGACCCGCTATCTACTTCTCAGCGTACCTATTATTTAGCGCATTTTGGAGTAAATAATCCAAACAAGAGAAAGTTGCGCCTTGTCTTCGATTGTTCAGCAATAAGTAATGGCGCGTCCTTGAACCATTACTTACTTCAAGGTCCCGACCTACTCGCGGGTCTGTTCGGCATTATGGTACGGTTTAGAGAGAACAGATACGCTGTGGCCGGTGACATTCGTGACATGTTTCTTAGGGTCAAAATTAGACCCGAGGACCAGGACGCACTGAGGTTTTTATGGAGGACTGACTGTAAGCAGCCAGTTAATACTTATGCTATGACGTCACTGGTCTTCGGTGCTAATTGTGCGCCTTTCGTGGCCCAATATATAAAAAATAAAAACGCACAACGTTTCCTGTCCACAATGCCCACCGCGGTTGCCGCCATCTGCGAGCAACACTATATGGATGACTATTTGGATAGTTTGCCGGATGAAGCCGCAGCTATTCAAATGGTAAAAGATGTTACTTTTATTCACAAGGAGGGTGGCTTCGAAATGTGCAACTGGACAAGTAATAGTGAAGCGGTCTTGGACAGCGTGCTAAAAGAAGCCTTAGGGCCGGTGGCCTTAAGGTTCAAATTAGACCGACAGTACGAAGGTGAGCGAACACTTGGTCTTTTCTGGTACCCGGCTGTAGACGAGTTTGGATTTGACTTGTCACTCAAGTGCATATCTAACGATATAGTAAGTGGTAAACAAGTACCGACAAAAAGGACCATGCTTCAAGTGATTATGTCGATATTCGACGTGTTCGGCTTCCTGTCACCATTTACCATACAAGGTAAAATAATGTTACAATCTCTTTGGCAATTATCTATTGGTTGGGACGAAAATATTCCTAACAATGTTTTCGTTAAGTGGGCCGAGTGGCTTACTCTTTTAAAACAAATGCGTCATGTACGTATACCGAGGTGTTTTCTGAGTCCCATAGGTGCGAGCGCGACGGAGACCCGGGCAGCCGCTAGCACTGTTAACAGTGCTACGAGCGTAGCCGATGATCCCGCCCCCGCTCGTCCCGCGCCTGCGTCGAGTCACGCGAAAATTGCTTCGGCTACGCCGCCAGTCAGTGCTACGACAGTGACGCTGGGATCGGCTACGAATACCTTTAATGATTTACAGATGCACATTTTCTGCGATTCGTCGTTGAAAGCGATGTGCGCAGTGGCTTGTTGGCGTTGGATTTGTAACAATAAAATATTTGTTGCCTTCATAGCAAGTAGGTGCAGCAGGTATTCCCAGGTAAAGACGGGCGGATCAGGCTGGTGGAAGTCAGAACTAAATCCGGCGTTCTGAGACGGTCGGCGGCTCGCGTCGCTAGAATCCCTCTGGTTGATGAGTGCTGAGCCAGCACTGGGGTGGGGCGTGTTAGCGACGTGCTCAAAATGGGTTTATTTTAAACTGTTATTTTTTGTAGTTTTATAAGGTACTTTGGTAATTTGAACCTGTTAGTTTTTAAGCCAAAATTTCGGGTAGGTATACGTGTGACGCAGCGACATAGTGCTAACGGTCTTGCATTGACTTGACCTGCAGTCGTCCTCTGTCTATCCGCGCGCGACACACGTACCTACTGCTCTCTCAATTGTATCACGTGGTGTCACCATTTTATAAGGTACTTTGGTAATTTGAACCTGTTAGTTTTTAAGCCAAAATTTCGGGTAGGTATACGTGTGACGCAGCGACATAGTGCTAACGGTCTTGCATTGACTTGACCTGCAGTCGTCCTCTGTCTATCCGCGCGCGACACACGTACCTACTGCTCTCTCAATTGTATCACGTGGTGTCACCATTTTATAAGGTACTTTGGTAATTTGAACCTGTTAGTTTTTAAGCCAAAATTTCGGGTAGGTATACGTGTGACGCAGCGACATAGTGCTAACGGTCTTGCATTGACTTGACCTGCAGTCGTCCTCTGTCTATCCGCGCGCGACACACGTACCTACCTTGCATTGACTTGACCTGCAGTCGTCCTCTGTCTATCCGCGCGCGACACACGTACCTACTGCTCTCTCAATTGTATCACGTGGTGTCACCATTTTTTCCGAAATTAAACTGTTTTCGTGGCTCAAATCAGTGCTTTTTATTGTGGAACAACTACAGGACCTACAGAGTCGGTCTTTTTTGCAAGCCGCTTGGGCCTGCCTCTGGTTGGTCCATCGCAGTCCGCACGCCACCACACACAGCAAAAAATAAAATCTTAAAATAATTAACAAATAAACTCGTAATCTGAATTCAACAATTTGTTGATTACCAAATTACCAAGAAAACAAGAAAAAGAACTGATACGATTGACAATTTTGACAATGTCGACAGCGAAAAAATCGAACCGATCGTTTCAAACCTCTTCTTCTTTAGGTTTTTTATTATGCACCCTTTCCAGAACTGAATAACGAAATTTAAAATAACAGAGTCAAAAAATAAATAATTTCAAAATAAACATATTGTTGCAAGTATTATTTAGATATAAATAATGAAAACACTTCTATCATTTTAGGGTCGACAACAATAATGTAGTTTTTTTTAATGGCGGTTTGAGATACTTTGACAGTTGTGTGGCATAAAGTGTCTTATATAAAAGACCTCGTGCTTCGTGCTTTATCCTTCTTTCTAATGCTACTCAGTTGTGTTTTGAGGTAACGAGTGCGAATTATTAGATTGCCCAATTAGAAAATGAAATAATTAACAAAGAACGAAAAAAACCGGTTACAGTTCCCATACAAAAACTAACCGGTTACAATCGCTGTTATAGAGGATTTACGATATGGGTGTAGATAAATACTTATATACACATACGAGATGCATAAAAAAAAACATAAAACCGGGTAGTTTGGAACCGGGTGATTCAGGTTCAACCTACACGAACATATAAATCGCGTAAACAAACACATTTGTACAGGTATGCTGCCACACTAATCCATATCCATACTAATATTATAAATGCGAAAGTGTGTCTGACTGTCCGTCTGTTACCTCTTTACGCTTAAACCGCTGAACCGATTTAGAGAAAGATAGTTTGAGACCCGGGGAAGGACATAGGATAGTTTTTATCCCTGAAATCATCCCTTAAGGGGGTGGAATTGGGGTTGGAAGTTTGTATGGAGCTACTATATAAACGAGTTTCATGCGCACGGAGTAGCGTCATGGATGTCAGCAATCATCTATACTTCTAAACTAATATGGTAAAGAGGAAAAGTCTGTGAATTGTAAGTTTGAAAGGTTGAAGTTCGTATGTAGGTAAATCTCCAGAAATACTCGAACACCTCATCCGATTTTAAAAATTATGTCACTTGTTTATACAATGGACCTTCTGTATGAACATAGGCTATATTTTATCTCGCGGATCTGCCTGGGTTTTCTGTAATACGTAGGCTAAGCCGAAGCCGCTTCTTCAAGGATCTCTTGGCCAAGATGGGACTATATCGGATAGTTTTGACTGTAGAATGTGTGGCGAGGAGGATGAGACTATGGAACACTTATTGTGTGAATGTCATGCCCTTGCCAGACAAAGAATGAATTACTTTGGTAACGGCTACCCGCAACCAAAGGAATTCAAGGTGCTCCCGGTGAACTGCATCATCCGTTTTGTGGAAATGATGGAGCAAGCCTGGGAGCAGGCATAAAGAAGCGGGCAAATGGAGAAAACATCTCACTGGGTCGAAGTGCACCCAAAAGGGCAGCTAGTATATTAATAAAGAAGCACAAGTAACTCACCTGACACAGAGAACTGCACTGTCAGCAACGCCTCCACAATCTTAATGAGCACTCGCATCTCTGCCGGAGAACTCTCGCAGTTACACACGAAGTATAGTAATACTCTTAACAACGCAAAACTGTCCAAGAACACATCTTCTTCCACCACATACTGTCTGAACACAGGACTGTACAAACACAACGCAGCGCAAGACTTCCAGAAAGTCCACGCATTCTTCAAAGCCTCCAAAAAATCGTCTATAGACTCTTCTACTACATTCTCACTTGTGGCATAATTCGTCTTTATTGCTTTAGGCATAGAGAGATTTTTTGTCTGAGGGGAGTTCCGACGCTTCTCTATAAACGATAGCTTTTTCTTTTCGGCCGTGACGTCACAGAGCTCCTCGAATTTTTCCTCCGGTAATTTTAGGCGGTAGATTTTGAAGCATCTATCTGTTGTCTCTGATAAAGATTTGAAGAGCATTTGGATTGATGCTAGAGTGCTGATTTCTCTGTAGTACGTCGGGTCTGAATTTTCTTTCAATAATTTGAATATTTCCACGGTTATCGCTATTTCGAGAATCGAGCAGCACTGGTTCGAGAATTCTGGCAAAGAGACGAGCTCCAGTACGTAGCTGAGACCGCCTTTTTGGATGAACTGATCGGCGAAGGACACAGTGTTTAGTAGGCTGGAGAAAATGTTCAGACAAGACACGGTAAGGAAGTAGGCGGAATCTTCCATTCTTATTATATATCTATGTTTGGCCACTATGAACGTCGGATATATTACGCTGAAGAGTAACTCGTGCTTCATTTCTACCCGACATTTCGGTGTCACTCGAAGCAAATGCGACACAGTTGCATGTAAAACGTTATTGTGATTGTCCAGTTGTAGCAAAGAGTTGTAATGGATGATGAACGACCAGATGCTCTTCCGATCGACAGGGCTGACGGAGTGGAGGCAGTGCTTTTTGGCGAATTTCTTGTCGTCGCTCGGTTCGCAAATAGAACAGGGCAGCTGATCTGTCACTCTTGGAATCAACACACTCGCCCCTATATCCCCGTACACTGTGTGTTCCAGAACTTGAAGGCACTTCGAAGCGACAGAATCGTGATTTAACATTAGTCTAACTATGTTCTCCATGAGGAGTCCAGGGGAAAAACAACAGCAAACGCCACAGTTTAACATTACGCGCAGTATTTTATGTCTCAGCGGCGCCTGAGCAGAAACTTCCTCGTCAGTCAACAGACAAGTTAGTGTCCCGTAGAGCACAGATACGCAGCAAGTGGTAGACAAAGGGAGATCTGTACTGGCTTCTCCTAGTATGTCGTGGTGGTGATGCATGCCAGCCGCCACTCGCGCGCGGCAGACCTTGTGCCTGGTCCGCGGGCAAGCTGCGGAATGTACCACCTCACTCCTCACTCTCTTCATCCCATTTATTAACTTCCCCACTGACTCTAATAGCTTCTTTATAAGCGTGACGGCTTCATCGTAATCCACGCCCGGCATTCTCATCATAAGCTCAATACACTCTTTAAGAAGACCGCCTTTGAGGCACTCTCCGTACAACTTGAACTGTTCAGTGAATTCACGAAGATTGTCCACGGTACGACACTGCATCAGTAGACAGTGGAAGAAAGCTGTGATCGAGTAGGCTATGCCGAATACGAATCTGAGCATATCGTCAGATTCTGCCCACGTCATTGTATCTTTGCGGAGATTCTGTTCATCTTTGTTTTGTTCCGATGATTTCTTATGGTATTTAGAACTAGATTTGCAGATTACATCCTCTAATATCCTCAGTAGCATCGGTAATATTCCATTGTTTATTAATTTGGCACACAGATCTGGCCGGATGAGGACTTTGTCCAATGCAACGATCAGTAGCTCTGTCAGGGCTACTTTTATGCGGGAGACTTCATCGGCGCTTTTAGAGCAAGCGGGCAGCGAACCGAATTGTAGAGAACACAGATTCTTCAAAGAGAAATTTATACACTGCATTGATATCTGCGAAGCTTCTGACCCTGATAAACTGCTCTCAGCTTTGCACAACTCTTGCAGCAAATCCGTTATCATGAGCGTAAACTCGAAGGCGGAAATCTCGGAATTTATAACCTCTCTGTGCTTTTCGTTCATAAAATCATCAGGTTTAGGCTTGGATTTCTTTGGCGTGTGAAAGGGGTCATCGTATAATTGATCGTTGGCGTGTTCATTGGAAGACTTTAGTGGAGAGTTGAAGTACTCAAAGTCGTCGAGCGACGTGATTTTGATGGCCAACGATCTGTTTAGAACCTGAAGGTCATCGTTGGAGTCCGCGGACTCGGAAGATTGTTCGCTTTGCTTAATGGGTTTTCTTTTCGTTTTGCTTTCAGAGTCTTTGCTCTGGCTGACGTGTCTCGACCTAAAAGCAAATGTTTCGTTAGCTTGGTACTGAGAACTAAAATGACGGGACTATATGCTATATTTACCTCCCAGTGTTACCCCGGTCGGACACCGTAGTGCTGATCTTTGAAACCGGACTGCCGGCCGGCTTTTGTTTTGACCATATTCTGCAACAAAATACAAGATAATCGTCATTTACTATTCTATCTTTGAGTACCCTTGTTAAACGTTTGAGAATTACTTTCAGAAGTGAGGGTTATTTTAATTTCAGCCTCCCCCAAAGAGTGCCAAAATCATCGGTCCTGCGCCACCCGCATCCAGCGGACACCCGCGACCTTTACCAGGTCATCAGTTCACCTTGTGGGGGGCCTACCCACGCCGCGCCTTCCGGTATGTGGTCGCCACTCGAGAACCTTTCCGCCCCAACGGCCATCGGTTGTTCTACGTGCATTGTAATTTGGTACAGTGTAAAAGGACTACATCTACATACATAAGTACGTAACTAACCTATGGGAGAACAGTTGGTGTATCGGCGCGCGCGCCGCGCGGGCGCGCGGCGGCGCGGGAGTGGACGCGCCGGCGCTCAGCTCGCCGAACAGCCAGACAAGCACCGAGCTCAGCTGCCGGCAGCACGAGAGACCCTGCACCAATATTAACAACTTTTTACGGTCTTATTCATGAATGGATTTCTCCATTGGAAATTTTAACGTTCACGCACACTTCTAATAGTACATTTTACAACTAGTGTGAAAAGAATGTCTTTTTACCACTAGTACCGAGGTATCTTGCCACGAGCTGAAAGCGAGTGGCAAGACTCGGTACGAGTGGTAAAAGACATTTCACACGTGTTGTAAACGACGTTTTTTAATACAATTGCGAAAAAATAATAAATTAATATTCGTCATTTATATATTAATGAATTCTTTAAATAAATTTATATTATTGTACCTCGATCTCAACTGTTAGTGGCTGCATCGAAACTTCTGCTTGCGTATGCGCTCCTGGTACCTATAGGTGGACCGTTTAACTCGGTCCTCGCCTGCGCGGCGCGCGGGTGCAGGGGTATGACTATAACGGGCTGCGGGCGACGTGCGGAAGGCAAACCCCGGCGCCCGCACCCCGTTATCGTCATACCCCTGCACCCGCGCGCTGCGCAAGCGAGGAATGAGTTAAGCGGTCTACCTACAGATGCGTACATTTTCAGCTTCAAAAATGACTTTCATACTAACGCGATCAAAAATAAATACTCCTAGTATTCGTAAGCGTTTTTAATTTCATAATTTCCAAGTAAAAAATCTAATATAAAATTACTGCGTTTCGAAAGTATAGTTTGGAACTAAAAAGTAAATAGCACTAGTGCGAGAAATTGAGCTTCTCGCACGCTACGCAGCCACAAAAAGTACCACTTTTTGAGCAACTGTATTAAAAACTAATTTATAATTCTATACTTAAAGGGTTTTTCAATAGGGACGCTCGAACTTTGCCAGCGTGACTACACGCTGTTAGTTCATTGAGTCTCCGCGAGAAGTGGCAAAAAATGAATCGAAAAAAAATACTATATTTTTTTCATCCAAGTTCAAGGATATGAATGTCTGTAAAAATATGCATTATGAACCCCATTTTATGCTCCCTAATTCTGAATTTATTTGGTTACTCTCGCTTGCTTGGTTTTGCTAAAATAACAGTTTAAAAATTAAGTACCTTGATTTTTTGACATTTTCGTAAATAAGTCTGAAACAAAAGAAGATCGAAGGCTGATATTACGCATACAGTGTTCTTAGGTCCTGCCACTACTGCACCTCAAATTACAACCAAATCCCTTGCGGGGGCCAATCTTGTTAGCTTAGCCTGCTAGACCCTTAGTTAAATTTTACTATAAAAACCAGTGCTCTGTACGCCTAACGTGCCATACGTTGCGTCCAATTAATAGCTTTCTTCATGACCGTCCTGCATAGTTCACGATCCGTCGTATCAATACATAGTATAAAACAAAGTCCATTCCCGCTGTCTGTCTGTCTGTCCCTATGTATGCTTAGATCTTTAAAACTACGCAACGGATTTTGATGCGGTTTTTTTTAATAGATAGAGTGATTCAAGAGGAAGGTGTAACTATATGTATAATACATGCATGTATTAATTGTATTATACATATAAACCCGTGCGAAGCCGGGGCGGGTCGCTAGTAATGAATAAAACTGAGACAACGGAGCAACGGAGCGACGAAAATCCACGGGAGCTTCATCAAGTCACTGTTTGGTGTGGATTTCGGTCCGGCGGTATCATCAGACTTTATTTATTGGAAGATGAGCAAGGAGCTGCGTTCACTGTCAGCCGAGCGGCTCCCCGAGCCATCTACACGCTCGCCCAAGCGGCTCAGGCGAGCCGCTCGCATGCTCGGCCGCATGCGCTCGGTCGAATTTGCTCGCCGATCGACGTCCACACTGAGCGCGCACGCCAGGGCGGGCCGCGCTCGGCTGAGCATGCGTCATGTGTGGACAGACCTATTGGCGAGTGGAATCAGACGATGATAACGTTTTTTTTTTTGTGGCCTAGGATAGATTGTATGGATTCCAACAGGACGAGGCTAGTAGTCATTCTGCACGGGAAACATAAAATTTATTGGATGAGAAGCTCGAGGGCTTCGTCATATCGCGTGGTGGCGACATCAACTGGCGACCGAGATCGTGTGACTCAACACCGCTCGACTACTTTTTGAGGGGCTACGTGAAAGGATCAAGGAAAGTGTCTCATCCGCCGTCCTAAACCCAAAACGTAAGTGAGGAAACTGTTCATAATTTTCAAAAATAATTGACGCAGCTGAAAAGTCTACAACTTTTTTCTGATGCTAAGGAAGGTTATTCCTATCTTTAAAAAAATAATCAGGCACTTCTCAAATTTTCATCCATTCCCCATTGCCGCCCTGAAGACCACCATAACTCGCGTTCTTAATGAAATTGAGCGCCATTTATGTGAAAATGTCGTTCGAAATTGGTGCACCAGGCTACACCACTTACAGCGGAGTCGCGGCGGCCATGAGGCTGAGATTATATTCCATATATTATAAAAAGTTATCGAAAGTACTTTAAAATAATAAGTTTCTTTAAAAAATTACATTTTTGGTACAAGCTTTTATTGCCGACTGCACTTTTCTGTATACCGTCATCAACTACTCATCGAGACGATTCTAACGAGCCCAAACTCAACGGGACTACGTCGGTTAAGTACTGAATTCCCATGGCCACCTTCTCTCTCCATCATCAGATCAGCTCGATGGTACCATAATATTGAACTGTCACCCAAACTGCACCTTTACCCAAAATTTCAGCTCAATCGGTTGAGCAAATTACATACTTACATACATTGCAAGTTAATAAAAAGCTTGTAAAATACAATTTGAGGTAATATCACTTACACAGGTTATTTTATTTTATTTCAAAAATCGAGTATTCCTAATGGAAAAACCCTTTATTATAAAGAGGTCAAGATTGTGAGGGTGTCGCTTTGTATGTTTTGTATGTAAGGGGTAATTCCCGGAACCACTCATCCATTTTCAAAAATTCTTTCACCAGTATAAAGAATAGACATTGACGAAAGACACAGGTTATATTTTATCTCGCGGCTTCGTTTGCGTCTGTGTGATACGCGAACGGAGCCGCCTGTGCAGCTTGTATAATATAAACTTGCGACCTCCATAATTATAGCAATAATAGCTTCTCAATGTCGACATTTTCAGAGCTGCCCCACATTCTCATATTCCATCTATTTAGGGATACCTAAATAGAACAAAATGTCACAAACCCACGAACACAATATTGATAATTATAACATGAAGTACGAGTAATTAGGTGATTAAAAAGTACAAATGTTTATACATCTGATTATCTCTTTGTTTATGGATTAAATATGTTAACGAATTTTCAACACGATATCATCTACATATTAGTACGAGTATGTAAGAAAAGAGGCAATGTCTGTGAAATAAAAGTTTGTAGTTATATTATAGCTTTGCAAGTTTATATGTAGACGGTACTATCCGAAACTCCTGCACCAATTGTAAAAATGATTTCACTAGTATATGTGTATATTTAATTTGGATTATTAGATACTGCTTCAACTTGTTTTATTTACCTAGCCGCCCCCGCGGATCCGCCTGTTGTTAGAGAACCCAGGTGAACCCATCCATTCTACATAATATGTATGTGTAGTTGAAGCAGTATCTAATAAATCTAATAATCCAAATTAAATTCTAAACACTTGAGTTGTTTAAAACTAGAACCACATTCCTAAGATAACTTTTTACTTCCACGAAGCAATTATCAATTTATCATTAAGGAAGCGACGAAAAAACCTGTTTAAATAACAAAATAGTAATGCATGGTTCATGTCTAGTTTATAACACGGCCACTTTATTTACATGGGAGTTAAGTTAGAAGCATTTTGGTGACATTTGAAAAGGTGGTAACTATTACATATTTATTATTTTTAGGATTCCGTAGCCTAAAGGCAAAAAACGGAACCCTTATAGATTCGTCATGTCTGTCTGTCTGTCCGTCCGTATGTCACAGCCAATTTTTTCCGAAACTATAAGAGGTATACTGTTGAAACTTGGTAAGTAGATGTATTCTGTAATCCGCATTAAGATTTTCACACAAAAATAGAAAAAAAAAAACAATAAATTTTGGGGTTTCCCATACTAAGAACTTAAAACTAAAAAAAATTTTTTTCATCAAACCCATACGTGTGGGGTTGGGTATCTATGGATAGGTCTTCAAAAATGATATTGAGGTTTTTAACGTCATTTCTTTCTAAACTGAATAGTTTGCGCGAGAGACACTTCCAAAGTGGTAAAATGTGTGCCCCCCCCCCCCCCCCCTGTAACTTCTAAAATAAGAGAATAATAAAACTAAAAAATATATATTATGTACATTACCATGCAAACTTCCAACGAAAATTGGTTTGAACGAGATCTAGTAAGTAGTTGTTTTTTAATACGTCATAAATCGTAAAAAGCAATTTATTTAACGGAACCCTTCATGTGCGAGTCCGACTCGCACTTGGCCGCTTTTTTTACTTTAAGTTTTAACCGACTTCAAATCAGTACCTAAATCGCTAAAAGTGTGCCTACCTATGAAATTTGAAGAGTTCCTTCGTTTTCTCCAGGATCCCATCATCAGATCCTGACCTGATGACCATGGGACAGTCACCAATATGTATACACTTACCCAAAGTTGCAAAAATATGTATACAACAATTTTACTTCCGTAGTAATAAGGTCTGTATACATATTGGTGACCTTGACTGGACCACCTGAGAAAAATAAAAGATTCCGGAGAACTGAATATTTCCTGCTTTTTGAAATCGGTTATAAATCAACTGCCTTATTTTATTATTTACCTACTAGACCCGCCGCGGCTTCGCACGGATTTATATAAGTTTATATGTATAATACATGCATGTATTATACATATAAACCTTCCTCTTGAATCACTCTATCTAATAAAAAAAACCGCATCAAAATCCGTTGCGTAGTTTTAAAGATCAAAGCATACATAGGGACAGACAGACAGACAGCGGGAAGCGATTTTGTTTTATACTATGTAGTGACAATGTCAAAAGGTGCAAACTTGTAAACATATATTTGACGTCGATTGTACCTAGGTACCTACATATGTATATTATTAAGCTGGCGAGTTAATTAATACTCGTGTGTCACAGGCCATGCGCTGCAAGAATACTGCTCTGTGATTGGTTGAAATATTGAAGCTACGGCACTCAGTGATGAAGTGAAGTTGTCAATTTCATCAATTTTCGATTGGTGCGCTTGTATAAAACATAGACTTTTTCTGTCTTTTGTAGTCATTTATTTCCTCGCAAATGTGCAGATGAAAAACATTGTGTATAACACGGGCGTAAGAATATAGCAAACTCGAGTGATCAAAAGCCCTCCGCCTCCGGCGTCAGACTTTTGATAGACTCTCGTTTGCAATATTCCTCTTACGCCCCTTATGTATATTACATACACTCCACTAATAACGTCATTATTGCAAGCTCACCTTATAAATATCGATCATAGTCGATTAAGATATGTACCATCGACGTCACTTAACCGACCAAATATGAACCCTAATACAACGTGATAAGGTTTAGTAATTTAGTGTAGCGTGTTAATTATACCGGCCTGACTTGAAGACGCGCTGTGTCAATTATAAAGTGAAGTTGTTATAGTACGTTGAACCGGCGTCTAGGATTCCACGCGATATGTCTAGTATTCTTGCGGAGAGCAGTGTTCATATCGTGTTGTACAGCCATGTCACAAGCAATCAACGACTGCTTATGACTCTGGCGATATGTCAAATTGAATCGTCAAGCACCTCCTGAGACCTAGGGTACGATTTTGTACTTTTGAATTAGGAAAAAAAGGAAATACAAAAAAAAATGTGGGATGCATTGCACATTGGACAAAGATATTGGATAAGTGGAATACCACCCTTAGGAGGTTCAACGACAAAGACGCTATTTGAATGCTATAAATCGGGCAGCCAAATTGTACCAAATACAGTGAACTTTATAATGTTATTCAATAAATATAAATGTGAAAAGAATACACCTCCGGTGTTAACCTGAAATAGCGTGGTGGTTGCAATAATATATTTATGCGTTGCGAAATATAGTTGATATTTAGGATTCCGTCGTACTCTACGGGGCCCTATTACTAAGACTCCGCTGTCCGGATGTCTGTCCGTCTGTCACCAGGCTGTATCTCAACAATAGTGATACGAGTAGTTTGACAGCAAATTTTCACAGATGATGTATTTCTGTTGCCGCTATAACAACAAATACTAACAACAGAATAAAATAAATATTTTTATAGATAATGGTACGGAACCGTTCGTGCGCGAGTCCGACTCGCACTTGGCCGGTTTTTATTATACCACGTCGGTGGCAAACAAGCTTGCGCGGTCCGCCTGACGGTAGGCGATCAACGTAGCCTATGGACGCTTGCAACTCCGGGGGTATCACACGCGCGTTGCCGACCATGTAAGAATGTATATGTCACCGTTACATTGTGAACACCGTCAGATTACAATCTTACTCGCGATATTATAAACTGACGAAAAATTGTGAACTGTGTCAAAACCGTTCACAATTTAATTAAACGCATTATTCGTTAGTTTCAATGATGTAATATAAAAAAGCGGCCAAGTGCGAGTCGGACTCGCACATGAAGGGTTCCGTTAAATAAATTGCTTTTTACGATTTATGACGTATTAAAAAACAACTACTTACTAGATCTCGTTCAAACCAATTTTCGTTGGAAGTTTGCATGGTAGTTACAGGGGGGGGACACTCATTTTACCACTATGGAAGTGTCTCTCGCACAAACTATTCAGTTTAGAAAAAAATGATATTAGAAACCTCAATATCATTTTTGAAGACCTATCCATAGATCCCACACGTATGGGTTTGATGAAAAAATTTTTTTTGAGTTTCAGTTCTGGGTTCTGGGTATGGGGACCCCTAAAACTTAATGTTTTTTTTTCAATTTTTGCGTGAAAATCTTAATGCGGTTCACAGAATACATCTACTTACCAAGTTTCAACAGTATAGCTCTTATAGTTTCGGAAAAAAGTGGGTGTGACATACGTACGGACAGACAGACAGACAGACGGACGGACATGACGAATCTATAAGGGTTCCGTTTTGGTTACGGAACCCTAAAAATAGGTAGATATGTTGCCTATACGAAATTCCGTGAGTAAAAATGGCCACTAAATTCTGACAGCATTCGTTTCCATTGACGACGCAAAACTATAGCAAGCTGTGCGACTTGACCAAGTTTTAGTGTGCCACTTTTGGACCGCTTATAACATATCTACGTATATTTTATATTACATTTTTGGTTGATTTATATAAACTACTAGTATTCACCCGCGACTTCGTCTGCGTAAACCCGGGATAAAAACTATCCTATATTTAAATCCAGGCTATAAACTATCTTCGTACAAAATTTCATACAAATCGGTTGAGCCGTTTAAGTGTGATTGAGTAACAAACATCCAGACATCCAAACATCCAAACTTTCACATTTATAATAAGTATATAGGATCAATGTCGAATCGTCAAATTGTGAACTGAGATCAAATCGGCATGCTACGGAACGCATACACAAAGACTAGGTAGGTTAGGTTAGTTAGGTAGCTTCAGTTAAAACCGCAGCCGTTTAAACCGCCCAGAAACAGGATGCCCGCGACGCGGGGCTCCGTCGATACTGCCAGATGTCGATATAAATGGAATAAAATGTTCATTAATAAGTTTCCATCAAAATGATTTTTGGTACAAGTTTTTATTGCCGACTGTACTTTTCTGCATATCATCATCATTATTCAACTATTCATATGGACGATTCTAACGAGGCCAAACTCAATGGGGTTGTGTCGTTTTATTGCGGAGTTCCTATGACCACCTTCCAGCTCCAGCATCAGATCAGCTCCAAGTCATCATAATATTGCATTGTCATTCGATATACATCATCATCATCATCATCATTTTCAGCCTGTAATCGCCCACTGCTGAGCATAAGCCTCTCTTCGCGTACGCCACTTATCCCGGTCCCGTGCTAGTCTCATCCAGAAATGACCCGCGGTCTTTTTTATGTCATCAACGCATCGAGCTGGTGGACGACCAACGCTTCTTTTTCCTGCAATTGGCCACCAATCCGTTAACGTTTTGGTCCACCTACCGTCACGCTGCCTGGCAATATGTCCTGCCCAACTCCATTTGAGTTTGGTTATGACTTCGCCGACGTCACGCACCTTAGTGTGACGTCGGATCTCAATATTCCTCACTCGGTCTTGTAGCTTAATGCCGAGCATGGCGCGCTCCATGGCTCTCTGTGCTACCCGTACTTTATGCACAGTCTCCTTTGTGAGCGTCCATGTCTCATATACATGCAAAATTTCAGCTCAATTGGATAACGGAAAGTGACTGAAAAATCGATTGCAAATTTTGACGGACAACTTACATATTTACATACATACGAACAGTGCAAGTTAATATAATGCTTGTAAAAAAAAATCATGTTCTGATCTGACGTAATGGAAGGTGATGCGGGTGGCATAATTCGTTCAACCAATCAGCACACAGGGTCACCTCTTGGCAGGGCCATAAACGTGCAAAAATCAAATCTCCGAAACTGACCTATTCCTTATTATTAGCTTCTTAATAATATAAGCCGTTAGTATAGTATTAGTATTCACTTTTGCTCAAGTGTCTACTCTGTAAGTGATATAAGATACGTATCATACAGGGTGTTTGGTCCATCTTTTGCCAAATTAAAACGTCAGGTAGTTTGGGTCATTTGCTATCACTTACAGCATTCAAAAAAAAATTATGGCCACGGGTTTCTTTTAAGATTTAAAAAAAAAAAGTAAAATTCTAAGGGGGGACCCTTTGATTTTTTTTTTATATATAAAAAAAAACCCGTGGCTACAAATTTTTTTTGAATGCTGGGAGTGATAGCAAATGACCCAAACCACCTGACGTTTTCATTTGGCAAACGATGGACCAAACACCCTGTATAACATCAATAAATAAATAACAATAAACAATTTAACCTTTTCCTAAACTAAGTCAGGCGTGTACTGTAGTTACTATCTACCTATTAGTAGGCTTGTATGTAACTTCTTAATCCTTAATAAATATATCCAATCAGGCCAGTACCTATATTTATCTAATGATAACAATGTGTGTTTACTATGTCATAATAACAAGTGTAACACATGTACTCTGTATTGTAAAACAAGTTGTGCATCGAGATATGCCGAACTATAATGTTACGATAAGATTAAATCGATGTCATAACTTTATAGTATGTTTTACAAAACTATCTAGATTAAAATTAATTAGGTTACTTTATTAAGTTAGGGTCTATTGCCGATTCCCTTGCATTCGGAGGAGGTCTGTGCCCAGAAGTGGGGCTTAGACAGGGTGACTGGTAATTCGACCTATTCCTTGAAAGGGGTTATACTAGAGCTAATTTGCAACAATTTATGTCCAGTCAACCAGGGGTCGAAACACGATTTTTTTTTAATTTTTCGAGTTTTTAGTTTGTTTGAAAAAAAATCGCCTTGCAGCCTTAAAGTGCTGATTGTGACAAAAATGTATTTTTACCATCCAAATGTAAGTACTTTTGTCACAATCACCAGCTTAAGGCTGCAAGGAGATTTTTTTTCATACAAACTAAAAACTCGAATATCTCGGAAACCAGCGAGTTTCGACCCCTGGTTGACTGGACATAAATTGTTGCAAATTAGCTCAAGTATAACCCCTTTCAAGGAATAGGTCGAATTACCAGTCACCCTGTATAAACTACTGATGATGATGAATGATGAATTAAGTTAATGATGACGGCCAAATATAAACTAACCCATAATTAAACCTCTTAGCCACCATTGAATCATCGCTAATGCCACCAATAGTACTCAATTCGCGTTCATCATCATCATCATCATCATCATATCAGCCGAAAGACGTCAACTGCTAGATATAGCACTTCCTCAAAGAGTGCCAAAATGACCGGTTCTGCGCCACCCGCATCCAGCGGACTCGCGCGACCTTTACCAGGTCATCAGTCGACTTTGTGGGGGGGCCTACCCACGCCGCACCTTCCGGTACGTGGTCGCCACTCGAGAACCTTTCCGCCCCAACGGCGACTGGTTCTATACCTGCAATTTGCCTCGCCCACTGCCACTTAAGTTTAACGATTCGGAGGGCTATATCGGTAACCTTGGTTCTGCTGCGGATAGCCTCATTTCTGATGCGATCGCGCAGAGAAACTCCCAACATATAGCCCTCTCCATTGCCCTTTGGGTAACTTTGAGCCTTCTTACTCGTATGAAGCCCATTGTAAGCGACCACGTTTCAATTCGCGTTAAAATAAATTAATTCGGGAAAAGATTTGGCTGTGAAAGTATGTTTCGCCGTCGGTGCATTGTGCAACAGATACCTAATACATGTTACGTTATAAGTCGTGCCGTGCGGCTAACACTGGTACCTAAACTGGGTTATAAAATTCATAGACTGCAGCCAGATTAGTTAACGATGGATTGACGAGCATGTGCATTATTCATGATGATTAAGATTCAGATGGTACCTACTATGTGACTATACATAATGAAGGGCATTAAACACGAGTGTTTTAATGCATATTTATGTACAGTTACATACTTACACTACTTTATCTACCCACATATTATAAATCCTCAATGATGTGATCGGGAATCATTAGAATATCTAACCGCCATTGCACCGCCATGGCCATGACCAACTAGCTTTCCATAATTACATCGATATCGATGTTATTACGATTTTTCATACATTATAATCCATGTCCAGCAGTGGACGTCTTTCGGCTGATATGATGATGATACATTATAATAACACTGGCATAGATAAAACGCTGATGTTACGTTACTGGTTGCAATAATGGTGGTCATTATATATGGTTTCCGAACACATTATAGAGCATTTATCATATGGGTGTAGATAATAGTAGTTTATGTGACTGTACATAATGAGGGGCATTAAACACGAGTGTGGGTTTATGAAACGAGCCGAAGGCAAGTTTCATAATAACACCACACGAGTGTTTTAATGCCTAATTATGTACAGTTACATACACTACTTTATCTATCCACATATCATAAGTCTCCATGATGCATTCAGGAGTCGCTAATTATGACCGGCATCGCGGCGTTGTTTTCTGACAGCTGTCATAGTTTTTTTTTTAATTCATAGACAAACTAGAGTCAGATCCAACTGATCCGACTATCAAATCAATCGATATCTTACTTACGTGCGACATTTGTCAAATTCGTATGCAAATTGACAATTCATTTCGAACTAAACGTCATCTCGACTGATATTAGAATAGAGGTTAAATCAAAATTCTTTGTTTTTCCGAGACGTTCGAAATTTTAATGAAATAATATTATCGAAATCGATGTTATTATTTAGCAATAATAACATTTTCACAGGTATAAGAAATTTGTTCTAACAAAGCAGTCTATTTTTATGGTGCTCATAATGTGCGGTTCTTGAACGCATCATGGAGGGTTTATGATATTTGGATAGATAAAAGTGTTAATATCATTTTGGTAATCGATAAGTATAGTCCCGGAATGAAGAGGTTCGCTTTTTACAAGCTTTCTATTAACTTGCGATGTATGTACCTAACTAGCTATGTACGTCACAATGTCACTACGTTTGTTCGGGTGGAATCTTGCAACTCAATTTTGAAGCAGATATCTTCAACCGATTGAGCTGAAATTTTGGGTAAAGGTAAAGCTTGGATGACAATTCAATATTATGGTACCATCGAGCTGATCTGATGATGGAGACAGAAGGTGGCCATGGGAATTCAGTACTTAACCGACGTAACCACGTTGAGTTTGGGCTCGTTAGAATCGTCTCAATTAGTAGTTGATGACGGTATACATAAAAGCACAGTCGGCAATAAAAGCTTGTAAGTACCAAAAAATATTTTTTGACAGAAACTTTTATACGTTAGAAAGTACGATGATTGTAATAATCCATTTCTCAAATAGATCGACTAATTGGATTCTCTGGCGCAGTTGCGTCTGTGTATTTCAGTCAGCATTTCTGCGCGTCTACAGAGCATGAAGTAGAAATAACTACATATTTGGTATAAAGCAGTAACACACATATATACATAATTGAACATTACTCACCCAGGGCGGTAAAACAAAGAATGTCTCAGATCGCACCCATTTGACCCCTGATGGCGTTAAATATGCATTCTGAGGCTTTCTTTACAGCCAGTGGTTACGATTTCTTCGGGCCCGGAAGTGGGATTTACCGCACGCGTAGCGCACCAACGGGACCTTAACGTGCCTCCCAAAGCACGGAACCACTCAATTAGGAACCATTAAAAGCGTTCAGTCCATAAACTAAGTTGCTGAACCTCGACACCGTCATTGACCATGAATGACCATGAATCCTTCAGTATCGTCTACTTTGATATCATCCAAAGTGGTTTATTTTTATAACATATGCCTTACCTCAACTCCCAACGCCCTCAGAAGCGCTAGACAGCGCCACGCGACGCCGCCCAGCAAATATTTCCGCAATATTTCCCCTGTGGACTGCGAGTTGGCCTTCGTGAACAAACTCGTTGGACGGTCTTCTTTCTCCTCCACTGTACAAGGAAAAAATATTGTCTCAAAAAAGCGGTCTTCCTATTTAAATATAAACATGTCATACCAGTTTCCAGCTTCTCAGGATTTATTTATTTATCGTATGGCGCTTACGCACTGGTACAGTCGCGGAATGAAAAGGTTGACCACCTTAAGATCTGTTTTTGCTTGCTCAGTATAAGTTATCAGTACCTGCTTTATCGACCGAGTGTCAGACAGATTCCGTCATAATGAATGTCATTTCACTACATGGCCTACAGATACGTCCACTATGAGAATTGAACTCTTTGAATTTTGGAAAACGAGTTAAAAAAAAGAAAAAAACGTATACAAGAAATAGCAATGATGACATTGATTAGGACCTGTTTGTTACTCACATTTATAGTTTTAATAATTTTAAGCGAAGAGGATTTAATCATTAGATTTATCAAACTTGACACAACGTAATGGCAAGATCAAACTAATAAAATGGTTTTCGTTCAACTATTAATAGTCAAGGAAAATTCGTCTAAGTAAATTTGAACTTTGTTGTCAAACAGTTGAACATAATTTTCAATACAACACTCACGTGTGATACACAGTTTGAAAAGGTAACATGTGCTTGCAATGCGTAAATGATTTGATTTGAAAACTGGTCAACCTTTTCATACCGCCACTGTACCTACATACAGTATGTATTCGTATCGATGTCGCTGATAGAGTTCCAATGTGCGCTGCGAGGATGTAAAATATCGACTGGAACTAGGGATGTGGAGGTGGTCAGGGATGTTTATTTATCGTAAGCGTTCAACGTAGGTTCTTAAACATGCAAAGGGTTGGCAATTATTTAGATCCAACACAGTACCCGACAGGAGTACCAAGACTTTTGCAAACCCAAGAAAGCGTCACGCACGACCGCCTCTTGGTCCAAAAGGGGGTCGTGCGTGACGCTTTATTCGTTTGAAAACGCCGGGCTGCGTATGGTTTGCGTACACTTGTCTCCTTGCCAGGGTTGGGTGTTAACATTGAACATTAGCACTCACATCACTACATACAAAGCGGTCGGTACTGACCTGGCGCGGTGACGTCACTGTCGGTGGGCGGGTGGTGCGAGCTCAGCGATGACGTCACGCGGTGGATCCCGCACAGCAGCTCGCAGCCCACCAGCGTCACCACTCCACTCACAGGACTGTGGACATAGGGATTTGTGATGCACTGTTTATAAAAATACACGAACTTTAAGAGAGTTATCCAGATGAACCTTAAGGGAGTCCGGGCTCCGCTAATTATCTATTCCCAAGTACTGGCGTAAGCACGTGTAGGCTTGGACAAGAAGAGGTCTACGGTCTCCCCCGCCTGTCGTAGAAGGCGACTAAAGGGGGTCATCGGGGTCGCAGTGTTTCTGGTGGGGGCCGGGGCACTTACCTAAAAAAAAACCCCAGGGAAGGCGACCATCATCATCCTAGGACGAGCCAAATGTGGCGAGGCGCGAGGAGGGCTCCAGTGCGTTCAGTATGAGATCCTGGAGTCCTCCGCATGAGAGCGACGATGCCGGCCGCCGCGCCGTGGAGTTTTTAGTGGGTAGAAATACCACATAACCCAGTCATCCCCCGATGATTGGGTTCGCAGGTTTTCTCCACGAAAAAAAAATAAAAAATAAAAAGGCTCTGGTATTTGCGGAAGCAACTGCTACCTGACCTTCCAACCATAATATTGACCAGAGCTTAGCACCGATAGCATTGCTAGCCTCGCACAAGCATCTCTTCTCATTGGAGTTTTGATTTCCTCACACACAGCTCCGGTCCCTGACACAGCTCTGGTGGCTAATGCTAAGCGAGCTGGGCCATTCTATAAGGTTGAGGGGTATCATTTCAGGATATTTATTAATTACTCTAGATAGGATGGCTGAATCTTTCTATGTGTCCTTGCTATTAGCTAAAGTAACATGTAGTTTCAGTTTCCAAGAGGCAACCGGATGACTAGCGGTATTTGAGCTCCCGCTCCAGTCCAAGTTGGCTCAGTTCGGGTTCACATGGCGGTTACACAACACTTCGGGCTCTGAATATATCCAATCCAACCTCACCCAGTAATCATTGATCCTTGTGTCAATGTTTAAAGGTACCTACTATCAATATCATGTCTTACCAGAAATTGATGAGGTCCTTCGGGTTGGCGCCTCCATTCATTCTCACGAGGAATTCTGCCAGAAACAGGTCCAGCCATGTTGATTTCTGAAAAAAGGCGCAGTTGTTCAAATTGCTTTTATTCAAGTGTAAATTAATCTGTACTCGAAACTCGGAATGGTAGCTGATATCTGGGATAGCGAGTTTTAGCCGGTTTACGGCTGATACAAGATGACAGACTGAGGCACTAGGTCAAACAGTCACCTTCAGATATATCGGAGCGAAGGTAATTTTAAACAAATTATATCAGAACAATAGAGCATCGTCTCGCATTAACTCAGACATACGGCATATATTCATCCAACGACTAGCAAAACGATCACATTTTGGTACCCTAGATAGAATCGTGTTCAGCAGTTTTAATGGCCGATCAGCAGCAGCACCTAGTTTCTGTGCACCACAGTGCGAGTTATCGGTACTGCCAGCAGGTTGTGATGTCTCGGCATTAGTACGGTTCTACCATTTTAGGGACACAAGATATAGTGTCGTACGTACCGGGCCGTATGCAATGCTATCTGCGGGCGGGGCCATAAATTGTGGGAACGGGACACCTCTGTTGTGCTTTCTTTTACACTGACCTGCCATGACTGGTGCGACAGAGAGTCCCTATCCCATATTGTATGGCCCCACGCGCAGCGAGCGTTTGATAATATTATAGTGGCTGGAGGGGATCCCAGCCGTGTATGTAATCTGACCACTGCGTTACATAATACGCATTGTTATGTAACATACGCGATTAGGTTCGCGACCTTCGCGAGATAATCGTAACTCGGACTACGCATTTGGTTACGCTAAAATGTCGAAGCTTGCTATTATAGATGGACCTTTAATTATTATTGGTTACATAGTTCAATAATGTTTAGGTTTTATGAACTTATGAATCTTATGATAAACTGAATTCTTATTTAAATTTCTTGTCTGCGCGTATGTTAATAGTGACAATTTCCTCTTGTTTTGTGTTTACTTTTTACTAATTATAGGAAATGGAACATATCACGCACTTCCTGTCATTCTATAACTATAATATAACCCAAAGCAATAGAGTTGGATTTCAAACTCGTACACGGTTATATGTTCAAAGTACAATTAAACATCTCTTCCGCTTCTTTGTATTTCGCAGAAAAACCCAGTATTAACCAATTGCGCGAATGCATTTATATACAAACGAAAACGCACTTTAGGTACTTAACCATATCACATTGGAATAAGGTTCATAATGGTCAGTGTTGTAACTAGGAAACAAAGTCAAACCATCAATCAATCCTCAATGAAGACCACAACGTCCCAGTCAACGAGCTAAAGTGGTTCCGGACGCGGTCGCAGGATGTACCTAGCGAGTACTAAATGGTGCAGTTTATATATAAATCTATTGATCCGCATGATATAATATATCACGTAGAATCAGTAGGTAATACAGTCAGCATCAAACGTCAAAAGTCTTTATTAAAAGGGAATAAGAGCTTTTGACGTATTCGATTGCGTAGCTACTTTTGATGCTGACTGAACATTAACAGCGGCGGGCACAGCGCAATGTTATCTCGCTCATAATCGTGGGCGTGTCATCGTCCTGGTACAGTCAAGTGCTAAAATATGTATGGATTTAAGCCTCTCATAAATATGTACCGAAAGTCCGAAACCTTAATCGGCTGACATAAGAAGCGGAAAACGGATGGCCGGTAGCAGCAACAGTATGCTGAGGGTGTTGGCAGAGCGCCTCGACTGCCCGCTCACCAAATATTGGGTTGAATGAAGTGGTCATTGGTAGGGCCAAGTAGGGAATAAAATATTCACTACTTGGTCCTACCTTTCTGCCATAGGTAACCAGAGAATACCTTATTGTAAATGTAATTAAAATTCTATTTAAACTAAACTAAACTTAATCGTGTAATACTAATATTATAGTCTTGTAAGCCCCATTTTGTTACTAACACTATTATGGATCTCGGTCTGAAATAAACAATTTTTATTTTATTTTTATTATTATTTATAAGAGCGATGGGACATATTTATCAGTAAGTTGTATGCACCCATGTTTTGACGTGATAAGTGTAATAATAAGTTTTTGTCACGAATAAATTATTTTATTTCATTTCATTTCATAATGTCTTATAAATCGATGAACACCGGCTGCACGCACGAAAAAGTATGACTCATTGTCCCGTTCCGCCTGAGCCGAGCGTTCGGCACGTAAAATTATCGTCCGTAAATAGGGTTGCCATACGTCCGGATTTGTCCTGACATGTCAGAATTTTTAGCCCTTTGCCATCAGGATTGCGGCCGGACTTGGCAAGTGTCAGGATTTTTAGAATTGACCTCATAAAATACAAAATTTAAAATGAAATATATGTTGTTATGATACATAAATTACAAATTTTACAGTTTTAATGAATGAAATAATACAAATCTGTTACAAGAAATGTCAGGACTTTTAGGGTGATGTCAGGATTTTTATCAGGATAATAATTTTTTCCATATGGCAACCCTATCCGTAAACCGACTCTATTGTCTGTACAAACGCCGGCCGCGCTACTATAAATGTCACTGTCAACGTGTCAACAGCGTCGACTGCATTCGGGTGAAATGCATCTCGGAGATGCGCGAAAACGGAAACCGAGTTTGGTCGATGCGGAACGGACATGCCTAATACTCACTTTTCCGCTAAATAAAAACTGCCTTTGTCGATGGGCGCATGGTTAATGACAAAAGTATAAGGTGTGTAAGTATCTGTCTATGCTGTATCGGGCTATGCTAAGAGTTTCTCTGCGCGATCGCATCAGAAATGTGGCTATCCGCAGCAGAACCAAAGTAACCGATATAGCCCTCCGAATCGCTAAACTTAAGTGGCAGTGGGCATACATTGCACGTAGAACCGATTGCCGTTGGGGCGGAAAGGTTCTCGAGTGGCGACCACGTACCGGAAGGCGCGGTGTGGGTAGGCCCCCCACAAGGTGGACTGATGACCTGGTAAAGGTCGCGGGAGTCCGCTGGATGCGGGTGGCGCAGGACCGGCCATTGTGGCACTCTTTGGGGGAGGCCTATGTCCAGCAGTGGACGTCTTTCGGCTGATATGATGATGATGATGATGATGATGAAGTATCTGTCATCATCCATACACTTAGCCAAATGTTCATTAAAGTGAGCTGATTTACCTCGTATGTGCCGGTCTCAGCTTTGAAGAAGTGGTCCCAATATAGCTTCAGGCGATCATCGGCCATCGCCTCTCACCTGCGACAATAAATAAATGTTTAATTACCTATCCAAATATCATAAACCCTCCATGATGCGTTCAAGAACCGCACATTATGACCACCATAAAAATAGACTTGTTTTGTTAGAACACATTTCTTATCTGTGAAAATGTTATTATTGCTAAATAATAACATCGATTTCGATAATATTATTGCATTCAAATTTCGAACGTCTCTGAAAAACAAAGAAATTTGATTTAACCTCTATTCTAATATCAGTCGAGATGACGTTTAGTTCGAAATAAATTGTCAATTTGCTTACAAACTTGACAAATGTCGCACGTAAGTAAAATATCGAACGATATGATAGTTGGATCCGACTCTTTTTTTTCTCCAAAACTATGACAGCTGCCAGAAAACAACGCTGCGATGCCGGTCATAATATGCGGCTCCTGAAAGCATCATGGAGGCTTATGATATGTGGATAGATAAAGTAGTGTATGTAACTGTACATAACTACTTAACCTACGTTAGTTGAAGCGTACGATTTCAATACAAGCTTCGATATATTTAACTAGCTTCTGCCCGCGACTTCGTAGTTCATAGGGTCATTTCACCGGTTGGCGACCACCTAATTTCATGTGCTGGTTAGCGACCACTTAGCTGACTTGGTGAACTGAAAGTATATTTTCTCGATTTTTTTGTAAATTCCTATTCCATAACTACAAACAATAAGGCATACCTGACTGTTTCAATAGGCTCTGTAGAATTGATGTTATCTTAAATTGAAAAAACCATCTTCTTCAGGTGGTCGCTAACCGAAGGTGGTCGTGTAACCGGCGAAATGACCCTACAACCCCCATTTCACTTATGGGATGATTTCTGGGATAAAAACTATCCTATGTCCTTTCCCAGGACTCAAACTATCACTATACCAAATTACATCTAAATCGGTTCAGCGGTTTAAGCGTGAAGAGGTAACAGAGAGACAAACACACTTTGTCATTTATAATATTAGTATGTATATGGATTTGAATACAACAATGGTGGTAAACAACCATATGGCCTGGGCCAATCTCCGAGCGTTTGAACCGCTCGGTTCTAACGTCATTGTCGGCTCAACATTATTTCAGAAGAGGTAAAACATGCCGCAGAAACTTTAATCAAAAAAGGCTCAGTACCAGTATTGGCTTACTTCGTCACCATAAGTGGACTCTGGTATTCTTCTCTTTTAATAGTATTTGCTGGCAACGACAATGACAAAAAAAACGCCTTAAAAACGCTGAATATTCGCCCGCCTACCTAATGATAACCAGCCACCGTAGCCTATAGGCGAATTTATTTCATTTATTTATTTACTTGCGACCCGCCCCGGCTTCGCACGGGTTTACTCGTATATGTATAATAGTATTAATAGTACATGCATGTATTATACATATAAACCTTCCTCTTCATCACTATATCTATTAAAAGAAACCGCATCAAAATCCGTTGCGTAGTTTTAAAGATCTAAGCATACATAGAGATAGAGAGACAGCGGGAAGCGACTTTGTTTTAGGCCCTGGGTTTTCTGACCTACCCGCCGCCGGCGGCGTTTCAGAGAAACCACCCTCAAACATTCCCGAACAAAACATCCGAACGTCGTCGGCGGCGGACACGCGTCGGTCGCCGGCCGCCGGCGACGGCTGGTCAGAAAACCCAGGGCCTAATACTAGATTTCATTTAATACACTATATTGTACAGTCGCCATCACATACATCGGAGCAAACAAGCACGTCACAAACATCGGAACACACCTCTATTTTCAAGGCATTAGTGTGCATGTGCCGATATTTTTGAACACCTATAGTGTACCGATGTATGTGATGGCGACTGTACCTTTACTAGCGGCAGAAATGTAACCTGCATACAGAGTTATATGCAGAGGTGCATACCTAATTATTTTGATGACTATACTCTTATTTGGTATTTGGATGACATGTTAGCCACGTATTATTGCCTGTTGACAAAATTCAATATATAAATATCGTCCACGTGATCCGGCAGTCATCCCAAGCGAACCTTACAATTAAAATTAGACTAACGACACTATAGGGTCATTTCACTGGTTAGCGACCACCTAATTTCATGTGCCGGTTAGCTACCACTTAGCTGAGTTGGCGAACAGAGAGCATATTATCTCGTTTTTAGGGTTCCGTAGCCAAATGGCAAAAAACGGTACCCTTATAGATTCGTCATGTCTGTCTGTCTGTCTGTCTGTCTGTCCGTCCGTATGTCACAGCCACTTTTTTCTGAAACTATTAGAGCTATACTTATAAAACTTGGTAAGTAGATGTATTTTGTGAACCGCATTAAGATTTTTACACAAAAATAGAAAAAAAACTTTAATTATTGGGGGTTCCCCATACTAAGAACAGAAACTCAAAAAATTTTTTTCTTCAAACCCATACGTGTGGGGTATCTTTGGATAGGTCTTCAAAAATGATATTAAGGTTTCTAATATCATTTTTTTCTAAACTAAATAGTTTGCGCGAGAAACACTTCCAAAGTGGTAAAATGTCGCCCCCCCCCCTGTAACTTCTAAAATAAGAGAATGATAAAACTAAAAAAAGTATATGATGTACATTACCATGCAAACTTCCACCGAAAATTGGTTTGAACGAGATCTAGTCAGTAGTTTTTTTTTTAATACGTCATAAATCGTGAACCGTAATTTATTTTACGGAACCCTTCATGTGCGAGTCCGTCTCGCACTTGGCCGTTTTTTTAGTAAATTCCTATTCCATAACTACAAACATTAATGCATACGGCTAACTGTTTCAATGGGAGAATGGATGTTATCTTGAATTGAAAAAACCTTGTCCTTCAGGCGGTCGCTAACCGAAGGTGGTCGCGTCGCGTAGCCGGCATTATGACCCTAAACTGAATTATTCATCAAACCCTATCGGCTAATGTCATAAACGTACGTAAATATAAAAACAATCACCCACCTTGCTCAGTCGGTTAACCAGCTTCACAAGATCTCACTTACAATTAACACAGTAATTGATTACCACAATTATAGTAATTATAATTAAACCCGAGTAATATAGGTTAAACAAAACAATGCGCACTAAAATCACAAACACAACACAGACACGTTCGCTAAGTCGTTCATTCACAGACCGAACTGGCGTAAACAGCCGAAACTACCTATTCTGAATTCGAATTACCAAACTAGTTTTAGTTTCCCTAGTTGACGGCCGGCCGTGCACTGAGCGAGGTAACCGGCGCGGCGTGCAATGCTACTCACAAACAGTCGTGGATGTCTCCAATATAGTTCCTATTTTAAGTTGACCCGAGATATAACGTACAGTTTGTTCTAAATAAAGCGAAAAGTAATTGATATCAACGATACACTATCTTCTGTCTAATTGTTTTGTTAAAGTTGGGTTGTGAAACAATTACGCAGCGTCGATTGACCTCATGATAAGTTTATAAGGTCGCGGGAGTCCGCTGGATGCGGGCGCAGAACCGGTCATGGTGGCACTCTTTGGGGGAGGCTTATGTCTAGCAGAGGACGTCTTTCGGCTGATATGATCATGATGTTCAGTTGTGACTCGACTGTTACACACGCATTTCGGCTTCGGCACAATACAAGCCGAAAGTCATGCATGAGAATATCCACTATACTGTAAATATAGGTAGGTAGTATAGTTATAGTTATTATTATTATTATTTTTTAGAACAATAATAGCTGAGCTAATATAGTATCTGTATGTCGCTTCGGTTAGTTTTACAATGTATGTTTGGTATATTTTCTTTTCATATTTAGAGCGCTTTCACGCTACGGTAGCCTAACTAGTGGTTCAGGCATGCGGCTGTCAAGCGGCGGTCGTGGGTTCGAATCCTGGCTCGTACCAATGAGTTTTTCGGAACTATGTGCGGAATATTTACCGTTAGCTTTTCGGTGCAGGAAAACATCGTGAGGAAACCGGTCTAATCCCAATAAGGTCTAGTTTTCCCTCTGGGTTAGAAGGTCAGATGGCAGTCGCTTTCGTAAAATTAGTGCCTATGCCAAATCTTGGGATTAGGTGTCAAAGCGGACCCCGGGCTCCTTTAGGGGCACAACCGGGAATAACGCTAGGAGGATGATGATGATTTAGAGCGCTTTCACATATCGATACCTGCAAAGGGGGTAACAGCATGTTGTTGTAATGGCTGTTACACCCTTTTAGTTTGCAGGTATCGATATAGGCGTTTTTGTCGCGCGACTGAAGCGCTGCACGCTGCACAGCGAATCCCTTCGCATTACAGCGGCTGTCGCGCGGCCAAGTCGCGGCCAATAGTCGCGACTCGCGACGCCGTCGCTAGCGACAGCCGCGCTTCAGAGTATATGTATACTCTTAAGCGCGGTACAAAATAGCTACAATTAAGTACAATTTTTCAACGTGTGTCGTATTTGTAGGGTGTCAAAGGCACTGGACAAGCCAAAAACATCAAGGTACAAGAAAAAAAAAATGCCCATATGCTACCGCTCGGAGCGCTTTATTTAATCGTATGGCATACACTTAGGGCATACATTATTTTGCGCAAGTGACAGTTGTCCCCCCTTTGCCAAGTGAGTGGGCAACTCAGCGAAGTTGTGCGAACAGAATTTTTGAAACAATATAATGCGTCTGTTTATATTAATATGGTTTTCAAAAAATGCGTATAGTAATATTGAGGCTTTTCTGCAGCAAGATCAGTGATTCGAAACATGACTAAGCAATTTATACTCGATAGAAAAAAAAAATACGAATATAGGGGTTACTTACTCGCGGACGGTCTAGAACGAAAAATGACTACTTAGTGTAATATTTTGCCTATATCCAATCGCTTTTAGTCTACATCGCGAACGGTCTAGAACGCAAAATGACCAGTCATAGGTATGTAGGTTAGGTTTGTTAGGTCTTTTCTAATGGCCGAAGGCCAAAGAGCACAGAAATAGGAGCCCGCGGTAGCGGGGCTCCGTCGATATCGCTAACGTAAAGATAAAACGCAAAAATGATGTAGACATTTTCTGCGTTCTAGACCGTTCACGATGTAGACCAAACGCGATATACCTAGGCAAGATATTACACTAGTCATTTTGTGTTCTAGACCGTCCGCAAATAACCCGAACATAGGTCAAAAATATACTTAAAACATTCGTATCAAATTATGCACAAAAGCTAAGCATATTAAAATTGGTTCTAAAATCGGCAATATCATGTTTGAGGGAACTTAGTGATTACTTTTTTATTATTTATTTAAACGTACAATAAATTAAAATTCAAAAACATTATATCCGCACTTCCATCTCGCTCACGCTTATGCTCAGTGATAGGGAGAGAAGACCATGAACCTACGGCGCCTTAAGCGTTTTTCGACGTTTTATTTAGAAAAAACTATATAGGTACGTAACCGGAGTTCAAACTTACACTGGTTTGTCAGAAGCGAGTTATCGCCAAGCGTTGCGAATACCAACCTAAAACTATTCGGATAATGTCACATTAAAACACCTAGTGTCATCTCAGACTTTTGATTCGCGTGAAGCGAGACGGCTGATAAGGCGACATCAGAATCAACCCTCAGGAAACCTTATCTATGCGGTAGGTCATTCACTATTTATTATAATCGGATGCGATAGTCTACTTTAGACTTTAATGATAAAAGTTAAGGTTTATTTTTATTTGGAGTGGGAACTGCAGCTAAGTTAGGTCGATCGTACCGGACGTCTTGGCGGTTATCAGTATTTACTCTGCAAATGTCTGACTAGGCATAGTCTTATTTATGTGTATATTGATACCTCTTATATTTACTGGCAAACTTACATACCTACTTATAAACTTGTTGTATGATCGTGTAACGTAATGTGACGTGACGTGTGTGATGGGCATATGTGGCAGTCTAGGTGCTTGAGCTTGCTTGAGCCAATTATTATATTTTACATATTCTTGTTAGTAAAAAACTGCATCGAAATCAGTCTAGTATTTTCCAAGTATTAGGCCAACGAACCAAAAATAAGTAAGATAGAAGAAGAGTGTATGTTAGTATTATCATGATATTATTTTCCTAATAATGTGTGCAGTGAAATAATATATGACAGAACAAGAAAAATATCTAATACTTACAATTTTTTTTTTAACCTATTACAAGGATAATTTTTTTTAAGAATATTTTTTTCAGAATACTGTACAGTTGATTTCGGAAATATGTGCACAGACAATGTGATCGTAAATATGTAAACACGACTTTATTGTTAAGTACATAAGGTTGCTCTGATATTTTTGAACCTTTGGGAACGTGCATATATTAACGAATTCGACTGTACAAAAGGTATATTTTGATATTAAACCTTTTTATGCTTAACATAGTCTTTATCTTTACAATACTTATTATCAAATACAGGTATTTTGCAAGAACCCAAAGTAATAATGCACTGTGCATGACTGAATGTACTTTTTAGGATTTCTATTATGTTATGAGTACTTATGGTAAATCAAGCCTTTAAATAAACAAAAACTAAACAATTATGGTCTCTATAAAAATGTTTAAGGTGGTTCGATTGCCATACAAAGCGTTATTTGACATTCGCAGGCTAACGGTGTGATATTTTAAGAATTAGATTTGAACTTTTTTTTTTTTTTTTTTTTTTTATTATTAATTTGAGTAAAAATAGTTTTCCCAAAATATCACGTCCCAAACCAATTTCTCAGATTAATCTAGTTTATACAAGTTTATTCTAGGAAAGGGGGAATTTGGCGCAAATGGGAAGCCAATATATGAAAGTTTGTTACATAAGTTTCTTAAAATATCACGCCGTTAGCCTGCGAATGTCAAATAACGTTTTGTATGGCAATCGAACCACCTTAAGTATTTGACTAGGGTTTGTGCGCAAATCACGCGAGGTTTTTTCGGCTACTTTTTGACCACCCCCTCCCCCTTGGTGATATTTGGTGAGGTTCTTGGTCCCCCCCCCCCACATAAACTCACGTATATTTTTTTCATTCGACCTAATTGTAGGATAAATCTTATTGTACATAGTAAATCTTGTTAATTTTTGTATCTTAGTAAAATACTTAGAATATATATTTTTAAGTGCTAAGTAAAAATTTATGTTTAACGAAACCGAGAAAAAGTATCTGCTCGTGCGGCAGATATTTTTTCTTAGTTTCGTTCACTGTAGAAAAACACACGTGAGGTCTCCTTATACCCCCCTTAACTTGAGACTCGAGTGCACACTAACGTCCTACAAGCAAGGTAACACCAACAGTTAACTTTTACAAGTTATAGGTACTCTCAGCCGTTTTTGGGAGACCCGATTTGCAACCCAGAACACAACACCACGTACCTACAGACCTAGTAATGGTGTTATTATGGCTGCGGTTGCCTGTGAGGTGGGATACTTTGCCTGTTTTGCTGCTCCAAATATCAAGACAAAATGACATCTTGCTGTGCAATAATCTCTCAAATGCTTGACATATAATATTTTTTCGTGTCCCAGTCCCAGACCATATATATCATTTAAATGCCAAAAAGACAAAATAAATACTGTAAAACCACAGAACCATAATCCAGGTCACCCAACTATGGTCCAAATCAATTCTCATATTACTTGCTCAGGTGCAGGTGTGACTATTTTCGTGGATGAACTTAAAGACAGGCAATATAATAACACAAATTTAAATAAAAACGTATAAAATCACTATTACGAAATCGGTATTGATGGAAACAAATAAGTTTACTTTTGGACCATAGTTGGGTTAGTAGACTATAGTTGTATGGTTTTACGGTACTCAAAACAATAATTCAAATAGCAAAACTGATTCAATGGTAAAAGAAATTTCACAATCAAATAACATAGTTCTTTGTTTGTTTTTTAATCTGATATCATAGAAAGGATCAAACATTTTATTTAAAGTTTGTAGGTAGTTGTAACATAAAAAATCACACTAAAATATAGTACCAGTTAGTACGGAATCATATGAACCTGATAATTATTATAAATATAATACATGTAACTTACCGAAACTAAGTGTGGCACACTTAGATCCACGATCCTAGATGGCACCTACAAATTGTTTATTTATCAGGCACTAGTCTAAACTAAAACCTAAAACTACCTCTTGAATAACATCCTCCCACTTTACTCATACACTCTAAAATCTGAAACTATTTACAAGATTTTATATGGTTATCTATCACGTTAAAAATAAAGGTAAACACAAAATTGCACCAAACACTCCAAACAGCTGAACTTATTTTGACGTTAGGTTAGGTGGACAGACAGAGAGAGACCTAAAGAAGTAAGAAAGAGATACCCATAAAGGCATTTTTCTTATTTTTGCTAACAAACCACCGATATTATATTATTGGTAGGAAAGAGAGGTTTCTATATGGATTGGTTTTATCACTACCTACACATTACATAAGCTATTAAGTTTATCTATTATTGTCAAAATGGTAAATGGTCCACTAATCCAAATTTTATGAATTTTAAAACAATGAAATATTTTATTGGTTAATTCTGTACATATTCCGTAAAACTTCTTTGAAATGTCAGTAAACATAATGTTACCATATAAATATAAAATCTACTGAAGCGAAATCGCTACCGGAGTAAACAGTTTTATCAACTTAAATATTTAAACATATAGAAAACTTAATACTAACTTAAATATTTACAATCGTATAACTATATTGAAAATAACACTTAAATCTAGAATTCTTAACTTGATGCAACCTAAACGCGTCAAGTAGTTTACTTGCTATTAAGAAAGCATAGGAGTCTTAAAAGGTCTCTACAACTTGTAGACTACAAGTCACGTGTATACGACACATGCGGGGTGTGCGGAGTGTAGAGGAGAGTGCCGGCCATGTCATTTGGACATACTGCCGCGTAGCTAAGTGGTCGCTATCCCACGATAAAATCCAGTACTTTGCCGGTCATAAGCGTTGATCGCTCAGACTAATTAAACTATATGGACACGAAATACCTACGAAATGAGCGTGTATACCTAATCCTGGCGCTTAATATGGCGGCCTGTCAATTCGTGGCTGTAGGGTTGTCATCGATTAGAGACAATTATCGATATCAACTTGGACTTTGAAAAATATCGACATCAATATTTGAGTTTTCTCTGTAATTGAAACTGACCGAGACGAATAATAATATGCAAGTACACTACTCTGTTACCGTAACCAGATTATTTGTGAAGTGTTTTACCAACATTGCATTTTATTGGTACAACCGATAAGGTCGCAGCTGCAGCTATAGTGTGAATGACACGGTAAGAACAGGTGGTCACTTTTTTTTCAAATTGAGGTTTTAATGTCAGGTTTTCATAACGAGCCCAGCATTTTGACATTAGAAACTCATTTTGAAAAAAAAATTGAGTAGACATGGTATTTTCGTGGACCCTTCATCCTCACTCCTTGGATGTATACATACCTATGTTTCACAAAATAAATTACTTACTTACTTACTTCCAATATGGTCAGAAATACAATTAAAATCTGTCGGGTTATTCAGGCCCAGCCCAATGTGTATACTATGATGATGATCATGAATGGTGCAGAATTGAATAAAACAATGGTATTTTTACAAGCTTTTATTGAGGTCACCACGTTTGTTTTTATTATTTATTCTTGTTTCTTGGGTCAAATTTAGTAATTGAAATTTCACCTTCTTCCTGTCAACAGATTGAGTTTTGTTGAATTGCGATTCCTCAAAATGTAATGAACAGATGTATTTTTGTACATGTCGAGGATTTATATTTTCGATGCCGATGACATCAAGCCATTTCCCACGCAAAAAATCACTTTTCGGAAATCTGAAACATAAAATTACTCACATAGTCATTTAATTTAATAGCAAGTTGTCGATATCAGAGCGCAGCACTAGTCAAAATAAGATGTATGATTTCAATGCTAATAATACTGCTGTAAATATAGCGAAACGTGTATTTTCTTGTTGGGAACGATACATCCATTTCAAAACTGACTATCATTTGGCGGATAGTGCTATTTACTGGCAGTTAACAAAAAAAAAACGGCTACTAACCTATGAATGGTCAAATTCGGTTGATTTCTTGATTTCCGTGCACCACATTGCTTTATTGAGCACGCAGGCATTTTGCGTTCACATCTATATGTGTTCACTACACAAAACCAAGTACAAAAAAACTATTTTAATACGGAAAATTACGATTTTAACTCTGAGTTGTTTACCACTTGACAGCGCATGTACTACAAAGACATTTGGCGCATAAAATGGCGCATGGCACGCGGCTGTAATGTCTGTTTCTAGTATCGGAAGTAAGAGCAACGTAATATCATGCTATCTCTTTCACCATACGCTGTCGACAGTTGGAAAGAAAGAGATAAGTTGTGTTTTTGACCTTCTATGTAGATTTCGTGTATATTTGCATAACATAAATGTATCTATAGTAGAATAGGGCCTCTCCATGTATTTATCTACTCAAAGGTTGATCGCCATGAACCTGGAATAAATATATTTGAATTAGATATAAATTGTTAATTTCTACTATATGAAATTGTAAGTGAGTATTCCCCCGAATAGGGGGATTTTTCACCACCATCGAGGACAGGAGCTGTCGCGAAGAGGGTTCGCGAGAAATAACCCTTAATATTTGTATATAGCAACATTGACTGAACACCGGATGGACTCAAACTCTAGCTTATCTTTGGTAAGCTTTGAATTTTGTCACTAGAATTCTTGTTTCTGTTCCCGTTTGATATGGTGTCATTATAAAAGATAGTGAATTCTTGTGCCCGTTTCCTGACCTGATATCTAAAGCGAAGTACCTAAATTATCATAAAATACCTATTTATACTAGTTCTTAATGAAAGGAGTAAAGGCGAATTGGCTTGGCGAAACTCTCAGAGCTGTTCATGCAATTTAACTTTATCCAATACGCTTTTCCGTAACTTATTATCAATGTTATTGATTGTCGCTATTAAGAATCTGAATAAGGCTTGCGAGCCGCCGTTTTAATATCCGGCAACTTTGAGAACCGAAGAGTTCACCAGTGCACGTAGACTTGGCCAATTCTATAGGCAGGGAATGAGTAAAGAGTCCGCGTGACTCCGTCTGGGTTCGTGTGAGCTAAGGACGAAACATAATTAAGAGGGTCCTTGCGACTCTGTCTGAGCCTGCGGGCTACCAAGTTAGTGACACTCCATAACATGCTAAAGATAAGTCAATTAACGTTTTACCTATGCGTTGAAGGCATAGTCAGGTACTTAGAGGATCTAGCAGAGATTCATGTTTCCACCTTTAAACAGATGGGACATTCAACCCAACTCCATGGGTTCAGCGAACGGTGCCAGGTCAAGGAACACACTAATTATAATGTAAGGCAGCTGACCAGAGTATCTGACCCAACGTTCCTATTAAAGGATTCTCATTTAAATACATAAACTACAAGTTAATGGTTTTAATATCATATAATATTACATACTACAATTGCGAAGCAGATATATCATATTAAGAGAAAAGTCATACATTTAAGAGTTACATTTCATAGAACCTGGAGCGAGGATATCCTTGTGAGGTTATTCATCTTTGTATACACTCATGAAAGTATCATCACTTTTGTACGCCGTCGTATGTTACGGTGCGGGACAGGAGCTGGGAGTGCTGCGATGATGTTGTGAGCCCCGGCCGTCCCAGAAACGTTCCCGGCTACCCGTGACGTCACTACCTGCTTGCACTTTACCACCACGTCGTCGCGCGCACGGAACACGGCAGGGAAGTGGCACTCGAACGACCAGTGCAAGTGATGACGGTTCATCCCCTTGAAATGTAAAACTTCAATACCCTCGCCCTGAGATCTGTAACTTCAGTCTACCTACTTTTTAAATTGTTTTTTTTTTATTATAGAAGCTTATGTAAAACTTAGTTTCATTCTACTAAAAGCAGAACCGTTACAGTGGCGCCCAAATATTAGGTATTTTACTGAACCGTACTCACTTGCACTTGTTTGTAGTATTATCTAGTAATCTTTGGTGTTGGTTGCTTTAGTTTTAAGTCTAAAAGTGTGGTCATCAAAAGGGGTGTCTACAATTGTAATTCGATGTAACCGTGTCTACCCACGGGTCATAAGTAACTATTAATAATTCTATGGTATATATTTGGTGACCAATACTTATAATTTATCTTAAATTGATTCTTCTAGCTAAGCTAACTGGAATAAATAATTTTCTGCTTGTATTAGTTGTATGATAGTTTTATCTCTGTGATTGCAACACACACCTATTAGGAAATTTTATTATAGAAGCTTATGTAAAACTTAGTTTCATTCTACTAAAAGCAGAACCGTTACACTACCATTACGATTAATTTTGGAAGAAAACAGTATACATTTTGATGCATCGATTGATACTCGATAACTCGATATTGCAAATATTGGGCAGTGTAGCGCAACTAGTAACAAAGTTATGAATGACGTCCAACTGCTCAAATTCAGATCAAATCTGACAAGTTCTGACAAGTGACAAGTTTTCTATCTGTGCTATTGCTATGGTGGACTCATGCTATCTCCTACTTCCGTTCTTTCTCTGTCTGTTCATTTTGTCATGGTGAGTGGCCAGGTACCATGGATATTATAACTTTACGAGAATACATGTCAAAGAAACAATGCTTTTGACGAAATAAAATTAATAATTATCTTAAAATAAAACACGTAAGTATTAATAACGAAATATCAAGCGCCAATATTGATTTACTTATGATAAACAACGGTTGGTACTTGGATAAAACCTACAAGCGCAAGGTTTCTTAGTTCGAGAAGAATTCATTGCGACCCGCAAAGATATGTGTACAGATTGGTGAAGTTTTGTAAATATACTGTGATTTGGAAATAAGTGTGAAATAAATTGTATGAAATATTTGTTCTCCTTTTATTATTTCATACCTAAATCGGATTAGTTTTAGATAGATAGATAGATGTTTATTTGTAAAGTCATGTACATGAGATCTTAAGATTATACAGAAAGGCTTCCATGACACCCTGTTAGGGCACACAAATGGTCTTATAAGTAACTTAATTATATATTTCAGGTCATGTTTTTTTATGAAAAGTAATGTAAATGTCAAAAATATAAATAGATGTCAAAGTTAAGTCTAAGTTATACAATTTACTCAATTGGTTCAATTACAATTTACTTCCTACTATTTATTACTTAGTCACCTACTTTTATGATGCGTCAGGGTTTCATCATTTAAGAACTCCTCCACTGAGTAATAGCATTTATGAATGAGAAATGTTTTCAATTTTTTGTGAAACTTTTTATCACTTGGTTCGAATTTGATCTCGTCAGGTATTTTGTTTACAACTCGAATACATACAAAATGAGGCCCGTTTCTATGGATAGCTAGTTTAGAGTTTGGTATTTTTAACTTGTTTCTATACTGGTTCCTGGTTTTATACGTATCTGGTTTGACTTCAAATAGACCGGGTTTTAGATTATGTAAAGCAATTTGCAGTGGGCCCAACGACGTCCCTAATCATAATTTATCAATATCGATAACGTTGGTTTCTAATATTATCGATATCGATAACATTAAGTACTACAACCCTACTATCGTCCTCGTTCGTTAGGTTGGTAAGTCTACTTCCGTTCTAGTGTTTATTTTTATTGGTATTGTGGTATTTCAAACTAGCTAAAGTTCGAATGAGTTGTCATGTCAAAATCAAATGACAATGTCACTGTCATCCAAAACCTTGTTCGAAGTCCCGTCTCTTATTTATAATCTCTTTGATATTGGGGATTTGTTTAAATTGGACTATCAAACCTTTTTTGAACACATGAAATGACAAGTGATTTTTACTCCATGAAAAGTGGCATTCATTGGTTTTTGAAGTGGATACTTCTTTGCTCGCGTTCTTGTATAGGGGTACAGTTCAAAATGTATCACGTGACTTCCGTAATAACTTTTTGTAGAGAAGCCTAATCTGATTTCAAATAATTATTTATTACATGTTTTAATCCTTCTTTATTTGCCATTAGTTGTTAATCACAAAATGCTATTTAATTTATGTGGCGGACATGAAAATAATGCTGAAATGACCGCCATTTTCAATGTATCGTGAGTCAAATGAGCTACGTCAGTCAATGTTGCCATATATACCGATGTATCTGTACTAATACAAATTTTAGTGGATTAATTCAGATAGGTATTAATAGATTTTAGTGGATTAATTAAGATATCAGGATAGATTAGGGTTCCATAGCCAACAAAGAAGTATCCACTTAAACTTAATTAACGGTTGTATCTCCGACACAACCCGCTTCTTTTTTGATTTAAAACCCTATAACGAGTTAGTCTGTAGAAATTTTTATTACACAAATTGTTTAAAGCCACATTAAAAAAGTAACTTAAGATAAAATTATATAGTGTTTCCACAAGCCTCTAAGGCTAAAATAGGTAGCAGAGACGTATACCTGTCCCCTACTTTCTTACAACGTACAAACGCGTCAGAAAAAGATGTATATGCATTTGTTATTCCTTAATTTGGAAGGTTGTCACAAGTTTGTTCCTGCGCTGGGGATGTACTGTGTCGACTGTTTATATGTCTATGTCGCCAAAATTATCAAATATCGCCCTCCTTACGAATGTAGCATATTTATGCTGTCTAACAGAAAACAAAAAAGTATCATCACAGCAAATTTGTGCCGACTCAGTTGGCCAGAACACCATAAAAAAGAAGATAAATAATACCTTGGTGACGAGTTGGAATAACGTAGAGTTATGTCGTATCGTATCGATTTCATAAATACAGCCTGTATGTTTAATATTACCTACCTCAAATTTTAACCATACGTAGCTTTTAGTACTATGAACCGATATTAAAAGAAAATTGTAAGTTAGTCTTACTTAACTACCAAATCGAAATTAATTTTTGAAAATTTATCGAGCAGCATTATAATCCTTACACTCATTTGACATACGGAAGAAGTGGGTTACTTGTGACAGTTGTGACGTCACATCAGTAAGACAACGTAGTGATACATTGCGTGCTGAATTATTTTATAAGGAAAAAAAAAGTTAGTAGTTAAGAAAAAAAATCTTGCAATATCGGTTCATAGCCCTAAGGTCCACCCCACAAAATTGCTTGAGAACGCTCACACGACGCCGGTAGTGTGAGGGGGCCCTTACACCTACCTCTTGTCGCGAAGAGGGTTCGCGAGAAATAACCCTTAATATTTGTATATAGCAACATTGACTGAATACCGGATGGATAAACTCTAGCTTATCTTTGGTAAGCTTTGAATTTTGTCGCTAGAATTCTTTTGTTTTCTGACATTTAAAATGATATAAATTGTGATGGTGAATAGTTTTCTGTGCCTGTTTCCTGACCTGATATCTAAAGCTAAGTATCTTGAAAATTAGATGGCTTGGCGAAACTCATAGAGCTGATCAAGCAATCTATTTCCATCCAATACACTTATCCATTACTTAGTATCAATGTTATTGTCTGTCGCTACAAGAACCTGAAGAAGGCTTGCGAGCTGCCGTTTTAATATCCGGCAACTTTGAGAACCGAAAGGTTCACCAGTGCACGTAGACTTGGCCAATTCTATAGGCAGGGAATGAGTAAAGAGGCCACGCGACTCCGTCTGGGTTCGTGTGAGCTAAACGCGAAACATAAGTAAAGGGGTCCTTGCGACTCTATCTGAGCCTGCGGGCTACCAAGTTAGTGACACTCCATAACATGCTAAAGATAAGTCAATTAATGTTTTACCTATGCGTTGAAGGCATATTCAAGTACTTAGAGGATCTAGCAGAGATTCATATTTCCACCTTTAAACAGATGGGACATTCAACCCAATTCCATTGGATCAGCGTACGGTGCCAGATCAGGGAACACACGAATTAAAAGGTAAGACAGCTAACCAGAAAAACTGACTCGACGTATAAAGGATTCTCACTTAAATACATAAACTACAAGTTAATGGTCTTAATATCAATTAATTATATATAATATTACATTCTATAATTGCGAAGCAGATATATCATATCAAGAGAAAAGTCATACACTCAAGAGTTACATTCCATAGGACCTGGAGCGAGGATGTCCTTGTGAGGTTATTCTTCTTTGAATACACTCATGAAAACGTCATCACTTTTGTACGCTGCCTTATGTTAAGGTGCGGGACACCTCTGGTTACAATCAGTGTCGCGCAACTAGGAACAAAAAGATGAATGACGTCCATTTGCTCAAATTCAGCATCAAATGAGGTAATATTAAAAATACATGCTGTATATGATAAGATTTGCCTCGTTTCTCCATCCATTCATATATAACAAAATTTGTACAAAAATTCCTTTGCAAGACTACTCGACGAGGGAAGTAAAACTTAAGGTACAATCATGGCTCAATTCACTTTCTTATGAGGAAATAGAGAAGATTCTGTAATTGTCAAATAAAACACACACACAAACACTATACAAACACACATTGTATTCCTTATTTGATATTTATAATATAATTGTCCAATTGATTGTAATATTTTGAATCCATGTTATGTAAAAGGTAATATGCGCCCTCCTGCGATATAGGCAAAGCCTAGTGCAGGGACTGTTACTTATAAATATTCGTGTAAACAATTCTGATAAATAAATGTCTTGTTCGCGCCATCGGCGCGACGATATAGGTAACTCGTTCAATCATTCATCGATTCACTCGTTGACGTGCCGACGCAAGCGACGCGCCGCGAGAGTGGCCATTTGACCGCCGTCGCGCACTGACGTGTATCTCAATCCCAGCGTTCCGTGCTCACCTGAACCTACGAAAGTGTCGTGATTATACCGGCCGGTACCCTTATTGTAGTGACTGTGACGTTACGTGGCTCATCAGCTCAAAACTAGGCGCGCGAGTGAATTATAACCCTCAGTGTGCGTGAAGACTTTCATCAGCTCAAGGTCGGCTCGAAACCAGAAGAAGACTCCTACTCAGCCCATCCATCATATCAGCACGGCAAGCCGCTTAAGTCGTCGCGGCCCAGTACACAGAACAACCTTACCTACATATTCAAGTAAGCCAGTTCCCATTTCTCACTCCCATTCTCCATCTCATTCAGCTCACGTCGCGTGTTATTGCCCCCAGCGATAACATTCTTTGGTCCTTCGAACCGGATTCTTTGGTCCTTCGAAAAACCCCACCCACACCAGCCCTTTGGATAAGCAGTCTTTCTTTTGCTCGAAAAGGCACACCCAGTTAGGTAAAAAATCCACCCACATTTCAAAAAAAAAATTAATTCTTTCGCCCAAATTATTCAACTCATAACGTAATATATAACATTACATGTAAACTCAGCCCATTTCAAACAAAGGTACATTACCAAAAAGTACCACATCTCATTTATTTGCCTACGAAATTCTGCACATTCGAGAACATTCCGTCCGTTCTGTAGGTAGCTACCCTGAGTTACCGATCACTTACAGCGGTCTTCAGCCCTTTATAAGCTATTTTCTAAAAGCAAACATTCTCGAAACGTAATCAGACAGTGTGTAGAATAACCTATAGATATAACTTACGAAACCGCTCATTTCAAAAAGACACGTTTGATTGCATCATTATTCTAAAGCAAAATTTTTAAAGCGCCGTCATAATTACGAATACCTCATAGGTACTAAATTCATTCTCCAGCTCATACATGTAACAGATACATATAACTAGGCATAAATAAACGTTTAATTTTTGTAAACAATTGAACAGCTCGCAGATCTAAAATAATACATTAAAAAGCAACCTTACTGCTCAGAGGATAAGGCTCAAAATTCAATAACCGTATAATATCTGCCCGATGACAAGTACCTATTAGAGACAAGCCACAACTTGGTAACACTCCACATTGGTTAGTGGTTAATATAGTTTCTTATTTCCCTCACTCAAATTAGTACCTACTCATTAGGTAACTTACATCGTGAAACACAGGGTGTCCAGGGAGAAATTTTTTTTTTTGTGCAACAATTTTTTTGGTTTTTTATCTTTTGTTGACAAATTCACATTGGTGTAACAGTCAATTGTTAGTCAGCTCATCACAAGTCATCATACAGGGTGTCATATTTTTTAAATTATTATTATTTTTTTTTATTATTTTTTTTTTGTCTCTCAACTCATTTAAGTACACATAAACAACACCATGCCGTCCAAATCGCAAGCAGCCATCTTCCGAGAGGCAACAAAGGCAATTACTCTGCTCAAGGAGATTGCGGAGGCAGCACTAGCAAAGGATACGAAAAAATATACATTGTCGGATTTCACGGCTCGGTACACAAAAGTAGACCTCTATAAATCCAAGCTAGAGGACGTCTATTATGAAATACTAGACGACGAGGAACTCACTGACGAGACCGAAGCCGTCTACACAAAACATTATGACACCGCGGTAACGGACTACAATTACATCCTAGTCGCGTTCGACAAATTGAGCGTGACTGCGGCCCTCCCAGAGACTTCTCACCCCTCCACGTCTGCCACGCCTACAACTGTGCTACCCAAAATCACGCTCCCAAAGTTCAGCTCAAAGGTTGAAGACTGGCCGTCCTTCATTACCATCTTCAGGAGCTTAACGGACGACATGACCATCATTTCGGATGCCGTAAAGCTCCACTACCTGCTCTCGTGCCTGACAGGCGAGGCACGCAGTATGGTATCCCACCTCCAGCTCACCAACGACAATTTCGCCGTAGCGATGAATATCCTAACTCGGCGCTATGAAAATCGTCGGGTCTTGATCGACCGGTTTGTAGATATCATCATTGAACTGCCCAACATTCACGTGCGCTCCGATATACGCACGCTTTTTTTAACTCCGCTCATTTCCGCGCAATGCGCCCTCAATAACCTCGATCTGCCCATGCAAGAAAGTGACTATGTTTTTGTGTCTATAGTAGTGCGAAAACTTAAAGGTGAACTTCGGACACTTTTTGAACGAAAGTACGGATCACGCCAGTCTCTGCCCACCCTCAAGAACCTGATCACCTTCTTGGAAGAGCACGCGCGTTGTGTAGAGACCGAATGGTCCAGCTCACCCAAGCCCAGCACCTCCCAACTCACTCAGCATTCGCCACAACCAGCTCAGTACCGCAGGCAGTCTCCCGTAAACTTTCCTCGAGGCCCGCCCCGACAGCCTGCGTATCATGAATCACGTCCCATGACCCCGGTTAGGAGCCGGTCAGACTATTCAGCTCAGCACAGGCCGACTTACTCAGCTCAACCGTCACCTCAAGACGCAAACACCACCAACACCATGCCCTGCCCATACTGCGGAGAAAGAGGGCACAAGCTCATCGCCTGCCCACGGTACAACGACCAACCAATACAAGGCCGTTGGGACTTTGTTCAGGCCCGCAACCGCTGCCGACGCTGCCTAGGCCCCCATTATGAGAATGAGTGCAAGTCCACGAAGGCTTGCAAAGAGTGTGGGAATGACAGACACCACACATCTCTTCACCGCCCCGGTGCTTCTTCTCCAACTCATTCGTCCGCTCATCTCCTACCTCCACATCTGAGAGAACAGCCCAGGACGCGTCCAGCTAATGAGTACCAACCGTTCTCGGCACACGCCTCACAGGCGAAACCCACGTCTCAGGACCACCCTCGCTCGCCCAGTACGTCCCGAGCAGGTGGTCAATCGTGACTACCTACAATAACTGAACACTGTGAAGAGGAAGACAATCAGCACACACACTCACACCCAGAACACACACACTCACACGCAGACCACACACACTCAGCCCATACCCAGACATCTCAAGCTCGCTCACCGCGATCAGCTCCACCAACAGCGAATCATTCCTCTTGTGATTACCCACGACAGGATGAGCACGCAATCAATCAGCCCATATTATTGCCTACCGTCACGCTAAAAATAGCAGACGTAAATGGCCAGTTTCACACAGCACGAGCCCTGCTAGATTGCGGTAGTATGCTCACACTTATCACTCAGCGCATGGCTCGTAATTTAAAGTTACCACAAAACTCAACATCACTCAAAATCACAGGAGTGGGCAACCACCACACACAGGAATCAAAGGCATCAATCACAATAATCTGTCGACCTACACATCATGACACACCCACGATTACGGCTACTGCGCATATTTTAAAACACGTTACCGGTTATCTACCGTTACAAAAGGTCCCACACATAGCACAAGTGAGAGGCCAGCCAAATATTCCCTTAGCAGATCAAGGATATAACACACCCGCTCCAATCGATCTCTTGTTAGGTTCTGATGTTCTCGGCCAAGTTCTGGACGGGACTAAGGTCTCCTTAGGCCGAGGGAAGCCCATAGCCTTCGGCACGATTTTCGACTTCGCATTGATAGGACCCATTGAGGACTTATATGCAACACCTGCAAACCAGGCCAACTCAGCTCATATTACCAGCTCTCAGCCAGAATCTGACGTACCCACACATGACATTTACAAGAACCTTGAGAGGTTCTGGGAGACAGAAGAACCACAACCTCATGTACAGACCAGCCCATTACAAGAGCAGTGCGAGGAAATTTTCCGTACTACAACCACCCGAGATCCATCAGGCCGCTATATGGTAACACTGCCGTTTCTACCAAATGCGCCGGCCTTAGGCAACACTCATGCCATTGCACTACGCAGGTTTCTTACACTGGAAAGGAAACTACAAGCAAATCCGCCCCTACGCTCTAAATATGTTGAATTTATGAGCGACTATCTCAACCTAGGACACATGTCACCATGCCACCCAAGTACCTTCGCGAACAAGCCTCATTTCTACATTCCTCATCACGGCATCTTCAAATCGGGATCCGACAAGTTACGCACTGTCTTTGATGGGTCCAGTAAAAGCTCAAATGGCGTCAGTCTTAATGATTGCCTGCACACAGGTCCAGCTCTCCAGCAAGATATAGTTGACATTATCATGTCTTTCAGGATACACCCCATAGTTTTCAGTACTGACATCAGAATGATGTTCAGAAACATACTCATCCACCCAGACCAACGACAGTATCAGCTCATTCTCTGGCGGTCTTCACCGGACCAGCCCCTGCTCACTTACGCACTAAATACCGTCTCCTATGGATTACGCTCAAGCCCGTACCACGCCCTCCGTACTCTGCTCCAATTGGCGGATGACGAAGGTCATCACTACCCGCACGCTGCTCAGGTCCTACGCAATTCAGTTTTCGTCGATGATATACTCTGTGGTCATGACTCTGTGGAGTCTGCTCAAGCGCTCCAAACAGAGTTGATTAACTTACTGGCCCTAGGTAGTTTTCAGCTCAGTAAATGGACCTCCAACTCTTCTCAGCTCCTTAATCGGTTCCCAGATGACCAATGTGACATGCCTAAAGACTTCGACATCAGCCCAGAATCGAATTCCATTAAAGTATTAGGTATACAATGGATTCCTCAATCGGATGAGTTCACTTATCGCATCTCTCTCCCCTCACTGACCCAAGTCACAAAACGCTCAATCCTCAGCACAGTAGCTTCGCTGTACGACCCCAATGGTTGGGTTACACCCGTCATACTCCGCGCAAAGCTACTTTTACAGAAGTTATGGCTTCTGAAACTGGGATGGGACGAGCCCACCCCCGATGAAGTTCACACAGAATGGCAGCACATCTCACAAGACCTTCCTCAACTCTCAAATCTCCGCTTACCTCGGCACATCTGCAAATACAAGCCCACGTCCACTTACTCACTTCACGGGTTCGCGGACGCCTCAGAAGCCGGTTATGGTGCTGTCACTTATCTGCACGAGCTCGATGCCAATGGACTTGTCAATGTGCATCTGGTCATTGCCAAGTCGAAGGTCGCTCCTATCAAGAATCGCCTCTCAATTCCCAAAATGGAACTCTCAGCTGCAGCTCTTTTATCACAGCTCATGACACGACTGTCAGCTAAATTGTCAGCTCACATTGCTATAGAACAACATACCTGTTGGTCAGATAGCACAATAGTGTTAGCATGGCTCAACACGCCCCCTCACCGACTCCAGACATTTGAAGCCAACCGAGTGGCTAAAATAACGTCTAGCCCGATCAGCCCTAGGTGGAGGCATGTCCCTACGAACCTCAACCCTGCAGACTGTGCAAGCAGGGGTATGTCAGCCCAATCTCTATCAACCCATGACCTCTGGTGGTCTCCCAGCTGGCTCAAAGAGCCTCCTCATACCTGGCCCCAGATGCCAGCCGCTCTGGGTCATCACGCTTTACCAGGCCTTAAGCCAAAAAGTGTGCCAGCTCATATAGCAGTTCCTGATCTGGATCATGATCTGCTTACCCGCTTCAGCTCTTTTGACAAGCTCGTCGGAGTGACGGCTTGTATCAAGCGCTTCATTTATAATTGTAAGCACGGCCCAGATGTACGTCGCTCTGGACCGTTGACAGCCTGTGAACGGAGAGAAGCTCTGTTATTCTGGGTCCGCTCTGTTCAGCGGAATGAGTTTGCAGAAGACATTCATCGTCTCCACACTAATAAACTCTGCAGCAATCGACTCCAGCGTCTCTCCCCATTCTTGAAAGATGGGCTCTTGAGAGTCGGTGGTCGTCTCTCTCATGCGTCACTTAGGTACAACGCTCAACACCCACTCATTCTTCCCAGCTCAAGCCCGCTCGTTGACCTCATCATTGACCATTACCACAGAGTGCACTGCCATCCTGGCGCTGACACTCTACACGCAATGCTCCGCCAGCAATACTGGATACTATCCGCTCGCCGTGCGATCCGACACCGTGTGTTCAAATGTATTAGATGTTTCCGAACTCGCGCTCAACCAGCAGCCCCGTTTATGGCTGACCTTCCAGCAGATAGGGTTAACCCACAACCTGTATTTAGCCAAGTCACGACTGACTTTGCCGGCCCATTTCTCGTTAAGTCTAGCACGTTACGGAACGCTAAACTGTTAAAGGCGTACTTTTGTATATTTGTGTGCCTTTCAACGAAGGCAGTTCATTTGGAGGCAGTCTCCGCTCTTACCACGGAAGCCTTTCTTGCAGCATTGCAAAGATTTGTCTCGCGTCGCGGTACACCAGTTCTAATTAGATCGGATTGCGGCACGAATTATGTAGGCGCTAGAAATCATCTCAAAGAAGTTCAAAACTTCCTCGCTGAAAATAATGATGCAATCACACACCAGCTCGCCAACCAGCAGGTAACCTGGTTGCTGAACCCCCCCAAGGGGCCTTGGTTCGGTGCCTTACATGAAATTAACGTCAAATCTACGAAACAGTTGTTCTATCGTGTAGTTGGTGAACAGCACCTTACTTTTGAGGAATTCTCCACACTCCTGACACGAATCGAGGCTGTACTCAACTCTAGACCTCTCTGCCCACTTTCATCCGACCCTACGGACATTGAACCCTTAACCGCTGGACATTTTATCATAGGCCGTCCACTCACTACTCTGCCCGAGCCGTCCTTTGATGACAGGCCGTTATCTGCTCTTAAACGCTTTCAGCTCATACAAGCTCTCTCTCAACGCTTTTGGACTCTGTGGACTAGATCTTACCTCCATACTCTCCAAACCCGCTCAAAATGGCTTTCCCCTTCATCGCCTCCTCAAGTTGGCGAACTCGTGCTCATCAAGGAAGATAACTTGCCACCGCTGCAATGGAGACTGGGTCGAATTACCCGCACAATACCTGGCAAGGATGGAGTGATCCGAGTTGTGGATCTGGACACCGCCAGTGGACATCTGCGCAGACCTGTGCTAAAGATAGCCAGGTTTCCATTGGATTCAGCTCAGGAAGAGGCTCTACTACGGGCCCCCCAGGATGTTCGCGCCATCGGCGCGACGATATAGGTAACTCGTTCAATCATTCATCGATTCACTCGTTGACGTGCCGACGCAAGCGACGCGCCGCGAGAGTGGCCATTTGACCGCCGTCGCGCACTGACGTGTATCTCAATCCCAGCGTTCCGTGCTCACCTGAACCTACGAAAGTGTCGTGATTATACCGGCCGGTACCCTTATTGTAGTGACTGTGACGTTACGTGGCTCATCAGCTCAAAACTAGGCGCGCGAGTGAATTATAACCCTCAGTGTGCGTGAAGACTTTCATCAGCTCAAGGTCGGCTCGAAACCAGAAGAAGACTCCTACTCAGCCCATCCATCATATCAGCACGGCAAGCCGCTTAAGTCGTCGCGGCCCAGTACACAGAACAACCTTACCTACATATTCAAGTAAGCCAGTTCCCATTTCTCACTCCCATTCTCCATCTCATTCAGCTCACGTCGCGTGTTATTGCCCCCAGCGATAACATGTCTTATGTCTTCATTGACGTACCATAAAGTAAATAGACTCACAATGCCGAACAAAAATGTCTAGAAATGTGCCCCAAAATGTCAATTCTAGCTATATTTCAGTAGTTGCTAATAGCGCTAACTTATAACCTGCATCAAGATATATGTTTCATAAAAAAAGAACTGAGTTTTTTTGACTTTAAGCACCATATTAGCAAATCAACATCAACAGATAAAATACTTTTTAGTTTATTGAGATTTTAACATAATGTGACTTAACTGCTCACGTCAAAACTAAATAGCGAATGAATGGAGTCGCGTTATAAAATTATTTTAAAAATATTTTATGTAGGAATTTAAACAGAAAGAAATAAATGGCAAATATGGCAAATACAGTGGTCTCGGCGCCGAGTATAATTTTGTTCCATTCGGTGTCGAAACCCTAGGTCCGTGGGGTCCTGGCACTCTGAGCCTCTTTAAGGATATGTCGAAGAGACTCAGAGACGCCACGGGAGACCAAAGAGCTGGCAGTTTCCTCGCTCAACGCATCGGCCTGGCGATCCAGCGAGGAAATGCTGCATGATGGACTCGTTAGTCCATTTCTTTCCATGACAGGTGTGACAGTTTTAGTTGGCTGTTTAATCCATTTTTTGTCGTATATATTATCCGAAGTAGGAAAATGAGTCGAACAAACGACGCGCGAATAGAATAGAAAGATCTTTATTGATTTTTTTTTCGGTGTTACATTTATGTCCGCTAAACGGGTGTGTCCTTAATGGAATGTGTCTTAAAGATCAGATCAGATACATTTATTTTATATCGTGTAGCAAATTTACAGCTCACAGATGAGTGTAACATAATGATGTTTTACTTCGCTTTTTATTTTAAAGTCGTTTGGTTTAAATAAATCGTCTCGACTGTCGCGTGCTATGACTGCAGCCCATTTTGCATGTTGCTGAGGATTTCTTGGAAATCTTAAATATGAAAACCATATAACGTAGGTAACAACGTCATTAAAAAAGTATCTTATACCGACTCCTCAGATTTATGTTCTGCGACGTATGTCATTTGAACTAACAAACATAATTATTTAAAATATGTTTAAAACTATTCAATTATAACGTGTTTATACAAATTTCGTTACGTTATCAAGAGAACTTACTGGAATAAATATATCCCATCTTTTTTTCTTGTTTTTTTGTTGGTATTTATGCAGTTTTTGACTGAACATTTAGACATATCTGACAACCAACAAGTCTCACGGTCGAAACCAGACTAAACGCAAAAGAGTCGGCCAATTCCATCAGCCGGTTCTTTTGGACTGCCACTTTTTTCGGCTGATTGTGTATCTAGTTACATATACTAAATCAATGTATGTCTTATATAAATTTTATGGTAGTTCTTTTAGTTTTGCTTCTATCAACACTGAAGACGTTACGTCGTTTTGACATTTGTCAACTTTGGCAGTTCAAGGGTATAGGCCACTGAGTGGTTCACGGTGATTAATTCCAGAAATTCTTAGTAAAGTTAATAAATTGAATAAACAAACATGTGGGACACGTGGATAGACTATTTAAAAGACCCTCTATTGGTCGTCAAAGTGCAGAACTTTTTTGGTGTGATCTACAAGAGTAGTGTGAAGGAAGATGGTGGTGGTGAAGTCATACATTCTGATAGACTGGAGCGTGAGAAGGTAGAAGGAAACGGAAGTGATATTCGGCAGCACAAGCGGGCTCCCAGCAACATCTCCAGCAGCTCACAGACTTCGTACGACACGGATACTTCCGGCGAGAGCGTCGACGAGGTGGAATGCCATATTGACAATAAGTTCTGGTACTGGCTGTTTGTGCTCGGCACTGCCCTCGGAGATGAGATATTCTATGCAACGTTTATCCCGTTTTGGTTTTGGAACATCGACGGCGCGGTTGGCAGGAGAGTCATCCTCGTGTGGACTGTTTGCATGTACCTAGGTAAATATACTATGTTTATATTTAATACTCATGAAAACTAATGAGTGTAACTAGCATTTTTATGTATTTATAAATATTGATTTATTTATGTATGTAGGTTATGATCAATATTTTTTATTTAATTGAACATTACCAAGGTTTTGTCATGTGTTCTGAGTCATACTTCAAATCTTATCACCTGTAAGAGGACTTAGCCTAGACAAATTATTTAGAAGGTTACTGTTCTTATCATGTTGTCGGACAGAGAACCTTATTTCAACACATTAAAAGCTATGTTTCTTTGGCATGTTGTTGAATTGTAAAGAATTATTCATTATTCATTTTAGTGGTGGCATTGAGTAAGATGCCATAAAGTCTTTTTATCACATGTTGTAAAATGTTACATAGATTTGTTTTAAGATAGTTTGTAATGCTGAGATAAAAATATGTTATCATATCTTAAGCATGGATTTTGTGGATGCAAGTTTTTGTTATGTCCATGATTGGGTATAGTTTAGGACAGTGTTTTGTAACCTGTTGGTTGTCACCTCTTGAAGGGTTGTAGCTAACTTTGAAATGAAAATGTTGGGAAAGTTCAATATCTAATATATAAATATAAAACATAGCTAAGAACCATCTCGATCATGTCGGCTTTCAGTAAAAAAAAACCACATTCAAAACGGTCCATTTGTTTAAGAGCTACGATGCCACAGACAGACACACACACAGACAGACAGTCACAGACACACCCTCTTTTTCCGTCGGGGGTTAGTTAGTTATACAGGGCGTTTTCCGCAAGTCGACATCCATTGTGCCTATTTTGCAAAAATACAAGTTTACAAAAGTCAAAGAATGGGTGGGGGGACAAGAAATATTAATTTTTAGGGTTCTCCCTTGTTAGACCTAACAACTTTAGCCCTAATGTTTCACTAGACCTAATGCATTTTTTTCTTAAATGGGTGATTCTACAAGCGTTCCAACAGCCGTCAGTCCGCTGCTCGCATTATTGTCAATGTACCGGCAAACTGGCATGGCATGTTCAGGTATTTTAAACAACTCCAGGACTACTACCAATTTATGGGGAAAAGGGATTCAAAGCTGCAAGAACTTTGACAATAATGCGAGATTTATTTGATAAACACAACCACAACATTAAATACAAATGCTTAAATCTAGGAAAAAATAAAAAGAAGTACAATGTTGAGGGTGGTCTCAAAAAGAAGTCCACTCAGCATGTGTTGGAGCATGGAAAACCCAGACGCTGATTTTCAGTGAATCCTTTACACAAATTACATGACACAAATAAAAGCAGATCTAAATACAAATACAACAGAAAGTGCAGTGCGTAGGGTACCTACATCTTGATTTTTAAAACAGGATAAATACATACTAGTGAAAAATAGAAATGAATACGTAACAATGAATTATGTTCGATATACTTATACAAAATGGATGTATGAATATAATATATAAAAGTAGGTATATATTTCATAGGCTAGCTAGACAGAAGACGTCTGTTCCTTTAGCAGGTGGATTTTTAATTTGTTCCTAAAAGTGGCCAGTGAACCAGTGAACAAACAGTGTGTAAATAGTAAACTTTATAGGATTATTGCAAAACAAACCTAACCTAGGGTTAGGGTATGGGTGAGGACGACACGGCCCAACACACTCTGCAGTGGTGTACGAGATGGGTCGAGGAGCGCCGCACTATGGTGACGGCCCTCGAAGTGGATGATCTCTCTCTGCACAGCGTCGTGACGGCCATGCTGTGCGGAGAGAGATCCTGGGAGGCGGTGGCTTCCTTTTGTGAGACAGTCATCTCGCAAAAGGAGGCCGCGGAGAGGGAGCGTGAAGTCAGTGCGAATGCGCTCCCACTCCGGCGCAGGCGCAGGGGTAGAAGACGCGCGCGGTTTGCTGCCGCGGGCCGCGTCCTGACCCAGTAGGGCCAGAGGGCTGGGGACCCGTCTGGGGGGATGGTCAAGCGTTCCTAACCACCCTCTCCTTTGGCGTGGGTGACCTGACACAAGCCAGGACCGCCGGGGGGCGTCGTGGTGACATGTTCGCGATCCCATGGCGCTCCCATTAACGGCAGGGACGGAAACGCCGGAGTGGTTTTAGTGAGTGGGTAGACTTCCTCCCCCTTCTCTTTAAATAGAGATGGCTTGAGGGTGTGAGTCCCACATACCCCCCATTATAGCTTCCCGGCTGGGGGAATGCGTAAGTGCATTTCCACTCTGTCAAAAAAAAAATATATATTTTCAAATCATGGGTCATTGGACTTTGGTTTTTTTACTGAGTAAGTTTTAAAATATCTGTTGACATGTCCAGGTTCTGAGCTCCGGGGTTTTTACGCTTCTTGTACTGGTAGCTAGATTTTTAAGATGGCAATCCGAAAAGTTAATTGTTTCGAAGGAAAATGCATTAGGTCTAGTGAAACATTAGGGCTAAAAAGTTGTCAGGTCTAACAAGGGAGACCCATTTTAAGACTTTGTTTCCTAAGAATCTAAATAACAGTATGGTTCCAACCTTGTAGAGTGCCATTCTTATTAATGAATTCGGTTTAAAAATATTTTTGCATTAAGTAGTAATGATAATGTTAGTATTCTAAAACAATTCTTATACAAACCAGTTTCTTCAAATTATACTATAACAAATTATCTCAAATTCCAGGACAAGGAGTGAAGGACATAATCCGATGGCCGCGTCCAGGCCACCCAGTGAAGAAGCTGCAGACCAAGTGGGCCGTCGAGTATGGCATGCCGTCCACACACGCCATGGTCGGAGTCTCCATACCGTTCTCGGTGCTTCTGTATACTATGGACAGGTAATTTAAGTTAGGGGTACATCCGAGTTCTCCAATAGGTCCCCCCACACTGGACGCATGCTCAGCCGAGCGCGAGGCTCGGGCGAGCGTGTTCACGGCTCGGGGAGCCGCTCGGGGAGCCGCTCGGGCGAGCGTGTGGACGGCTCGGGGAGCCGCTCGGGCGAGCGTGTGGACGGCTCGGGGTGCCGCTCGGGCGAGCGTGTGGACGGCTCGGGGAGCCGCTCGGGCGAGCGTGTGGACGGCTCGGGGAGCCGCTCGGGCGAGCGTGTGGACGGCTCGGGGAGCCGCTCGGGCGAGCGTGTGGACGGCTCGGGGTGCCGCTCGGGCGAGCGTGTGGACGGCTCGGGGAGCCGCTCGGGCGAGCGTGTGGACGGCTCGGGGAGCCGCTCGGGCGAGCGTGTGGACGGCTCGGGGAGCCGCTCGGGCGAGCGTGTGGACGGCTCGGGGAGCCGCTCGGGCGAGCGTGTGGACGGCTCGGGGAGCCGCTCGGGCGAGCGTGTGGACGGCTCGGGGAGCCGCTCGGGCAGGCGTGTGGACGGCTCGGGGAGCCGCTCGGGCGAGCGTGTGGACGGCTCGGGGAGCCGCTCGGGCGAGCGTGTGGACGGCTCGGGGAGCCGCTCGGGCGAGCGTGTGGACGGCTCGGGGAGCCGCTCGGGCGAGCGTGTGGACGGCTCGGGGAGCCGCTCGGGCGAGCGTGTGGACGGCTCGGGGAGCCGCTCGGGCAGGCGTGTGGACGGCTCGGGGAGCCGCTTGGGCGAGCGTGTGGACGGCTCGGGGAGCCGCTCGGGCCAGCGTGTGGACGGCTCGGGGAACCGCTCGGGCGAGCGTGTGGACGGCTCGGGGAGCCGCTCGGGCGAGCGTGTGGACGGCTCGGGGAGCCGCTCGGGCGAGCGTGTGGACGGCTCGGGGAGCCGCTCGGGCGAGCGTGTGGACGGCTCGGGGAGCCGCTCGGGCGAGCGTGTGGACGGCTCGGGGAGCCGCTCGGGCAGGCGTGTGGACGGCTCGGGGAGCCGCTCGGGCGAGCGTGTGGACGGCTCGGGGAGCCGCTCGGGCGAGCGTGTGGACGGCTCGGGGAGCCGCTCGGGCGAGCGTGTGGACGGCTCGGGGAGCCGCTCGGGCGAGCGTGTGGACGGCTCGGGGAGCCGCTCGGGCACGCGTGTGGACGGCTCGGGGAGCCGCTCGGGCGAGCATGCCTCCAGTGTGGCAACACCTAATATCTATACAGACAACCTTTAAAAAATATCTATACAGTCTTTATTGTTACTCATACAGGGTGGGCCAAAAATTCTTGCACTTTTGAAACTTTGATGAAAATAAAACCATGAAAGTTGATTTCCTGATCATTTAATTTTTGTGACTAACATCTAATGCAATTTATTTTTTGAAAATAATATCTTTGAGATGACCCCCATCTCGTCGCTGGCACTCTTACAAACGACTACGCAGGTTTTGGGAAACTCGCTGACACATGCTGCGAGGGATCTCGACTATCTCATCGTGGATGTTTTGTATGAATTTGGATATTGTTTTCGGTTTTTTAACTTAGAACTTGACTTCATAAATATCCCCGCACGAAAAATTCGGCGGGAGTGAGATCCGGGCTTCCTCCTAATTAGGCGGCAAACGGTTACATACAAATTGTTGCTTTTATAAAACTGTTTTACACAAAAAACTCGTTGTTGATCAGTAAAACGCTTTATTGCAAATAAAACTGCATAAAGTAATGTCAAATTTCCCTCCACTCAAAAACTATATAATTTATTATTATACAAGATATTCAGTGTTGCCATTTGCAAAAATTAATGGCCCACCCTGTATAAGACACATGTATAGCGATATTTTTGAAAGGTTGTCTGTATAGATATTGGAGAACTCAACTGTACAATCTTACATAAATTGTTATAGTCCTAAACTAAGCAGGGTTTGTACAGTCAGCCGAGAAAGTATGCTACCACTTTTCAACTCTATTATTTGAACATTAAGGTTCAAAGGTGTTGGACCACATTTTTCGCTTACTGTACTATGGGCACTACATGACGATGAAGATGGATAAATAAATACTTAGATACATTGTCAGAGCACAGTAAAATTTTAATATAAAGAGCCAATAGTAATAGGATTGGGTACAACAAATACAAATAAGAAATTTAATTTTTGGTACAAGCTTTTATTGCCGACTGTACTTTTCTGTATATCATCATCAACTAGGAACTCATTGGGACGATTCTTCTAACTGCTGGACAGTCCGTCCTAGGTATACATAATCGTCTACAACTTCGAGCGTAAAGTGCCCGATTGTAATGGGAGTTGGTACTACATGGACATTTGACATGATCCTTGTCTTATTCATGTTCATTCTTAGACCAACTCGCTCGGAAGCTTTACTGAGGTCATCGAGCATCGTACTTTAGTCCTGCATGGTCTCAGCCAAGACTACTATATCGTCAGCAAACCGAAAGTGAGTGATGTACTCGCCGTTGATGTTGATGCCTAGCCTTCTCCAGTCCAGAGTCTTGAAAACATCCTCCAGTGCAGCGGTGAACAGTTTTGGAGAAATAACATCTCCTTGCCTGACTCCCCGCTGCAGCGGAATAGGTTTCGAGCTCTGGTCCTGGAGTCGGACTGACATAGTGGCGTTCTCGTACAAACACTTCAGAACTTCGATATAGCGGTAGTCAACTTGGCACCGCTGGAGAGACTGTAATACAGCCCAGGTTTCGACGGAATCGAAGGCTTTCTCGTAGTCTACGAACGCTAAGCAGAGAGGCAGGTTATACTCTTCAGTCTTCTGTATAACCTGGCGGAGCGTGTGGATGTCGTCTACGGTACTAAAGTCTCTTCGGAAACCGGCTTGTTCGGGAGGCTGGAAGTCATCTAGCCTGCGTACAAGACGATTTGTAATGAGCCTAATGACTCTCGAAAACAGCTTATAGACATGACTCAGAAGTGAGATGGGTCGGTAGTTCTTCAGCAGGGTGTTGTCACCCTTTTTGAAGAACAGCACCATCACTCCTCCGTTCCATGCCTTTGGCGTTCTCCCTTCCAATATTTTTTTAGCAAATTGTTTAAGTGGCCACAACGGAAGACCAGCGCTGGCCCTGCCAGCAATACCCTGAGTGCGCCTTTATATGGTTCAACATAAACTTGGCGCTGGGCGGAACCAGCCCGTGCGGGAATGAATTTCAGGCCAAAATTCCCGCACACTGTGCGAGTATGAGATTTCGTGACGATAAAAATTTCACCTTTTATGTATATATTTTATTTCCTTGCATGATGCATTGTAAAATGTTGTATGATACATGTGTGGATAGGTTATTCCCAACTCGTGTCGATCAAAAACACTCCTGTTTTTGGTCGTGTTTTTGGTCATCGCCACTCGTTGGGAATTATCTACTTTCCGCACTTGTATCATAAATAACTAATATAGATGTGTGATGTTGTCTTTTTTTGAATTTTAGATGATTATTATTATTTTAAAGGTCCTGGCAGAATATCAGCGCTGTGGCTTGCCACGTGATTATGCTGGGCGATCGCCTATTCTCTGCCACAACACATGGTTATTTTCAATTAGTCCAATATGAACTAACTATCTAGTCTTAAGTCGCATGCTTTTTTTCTTTTGTATATATTTTTTTCACTACAACTTTTACCGTTAATATTGTACCTATCATATTAATACCGTGTATGTTGTGGATATGAATAAGGGGTTTATCTATCTATCTATAATAATAATATACTAGGTTGCTAAATGTTTTGTTAAGTTGTAATTTAATGTCCTAGGTACGAGTACCCGGTGTACTGGGGCGCGTTGGTCGCCGTATCGTGGTGTACCCTCATCTGTGTCAGTCGCGTGTACCTCGGCATGCACAGCGTCCTGGTAAGTCTGCTAGACAAATCAATCAACCATTTCTTGTGGTTGCACTGTCCCGTTAGCCAGGAGACAATTTGACAGAGTTTCTTAGAAGAGTTGACTTGATAATGATGCCTAATTCGAAAACCATTTCGGTAATTATGTTACCTGAACGTAATAAAGTAGTTTTCAGATTTTATTTCTTACCCGTTTTTAAGATAATCGCGAAATTGTATAAATGTCGTTTAAGCCGTGTGTGACGTCAATACTACGACTGTCATACGAAAGGTGTGCAAGCTGCCATACAGAGTCGTAACGTTGACGTCATAAATAGTCATAATTTATACTTTTGCACTTTATTCCTTTGCCATAGGAAACATTACGCAAAACTCTTCGTAGGTGGCGACACTAGCAGCGTTGACATTGTATCTCGTTCCCACTTGCGGTATTGTCTATGCAAGCATCCTTGTCACTCATTTGACAACCAATTGTACATGTGTGTGTGAATCCCTATATTCCTATACTGGTTTACTATTCGTGGTAGTGCTGCCTCTGGCGGCAGAACATTGCAGTAATGTTCCCTATTAAGGCTAGACATTTATACATATTTTTGATGTCGGCTGTACAATGTTGGTGTAAATAAGTTTCTGTAAAATAAAAATATTTCTGCGACTTCTTAACGAAACAAATTATTTTATTAAAATATTTTTGTTTCGTGTTAATTTAACGTGGAAGTTACCACGATCAAATTTTAAACGATATGATACAGATAACGAATATAATGGAAAATAAACCATCATCGTCTGAAGCCCTAGACAGGACTCGAACCTGTGGCCTCTGTATTCGGTACAATGCTATCACCACTGAGCTACAAGGACAGTGACTGCCTTTCAAGAAAAATATAGTATGTAAAATACAGGGTGACTGGTAATTCGACCTATTCCTTGAAAGGGGTTAAACTAATTTGCAACAATTTATGTCCAGTCAACCAGGGGTCAAAACACGATTTTTTTTAATTATTCGAGCTTTTAGTTTGTTTAAAAAAAATCGCCTTGCAGCCTTAAAGTGCTGATTGTGACAAAAATGTTTTTTTACCATCCAAATGGAAGTACTTTTGTCACAATCACCAGCTTAAGGCTGCAAGGAGAATTTTTTTCATACAAGCCAAGTAGGTCCTAATTCTCTAGCCGCTTAAATGTAGGCCGACTGTAGGTCCATATTTTCTAGCCGCTTAAATGTAGGCCGAGTGTAGGTCCATATTCTTTAGCCGCTTAAATGTAGGCTGAGTGTAGGTCCATATTCTCTAGTCGCTTAAATGCTTTTTAAATGCATCGACCTCTTAAATGGACTGTATACCATTCTAAACTAGAACAGTTGCATTTGTGGCACAAATCAAATCCTATTATATTTCCTACCAGCTGCAATGCCTGCAACCCCTGGTTGACTGAACATAAATTGTTGCAAATTAGCTCAAGTATAACCCCTTTCAAGGAATAGGTCGAATTACCAGTCACCCTGTATAGTAGTATGTGTATTAAGTCAATTACTATAAAGCGTTTTGGGTTGTCGCCAGCGAGGTCAATGTATGTCTAAATTTTTTGGGTATTTATGTTGTTTAATTGTAATCAGTTAATCCTTTACAAACATTTGTTCCTCTTCAAAAACTGGTTCGAATCGCATCGTAAAAAAATCTTAGTCTATACCCCTATAAAAAATAGTAACATTTTTATTGAGTAACGCTCAGATGCGCGGGTAAAGTGTTCAATAAAGACGTGTGTCAATCATTTTAACCTGGAACGCGTAGCTAATTTTGCTGGTGACACCCGGTATAAACAAAAATAATTATTCGAAAATGCTCGAATTATAAATTGCCGTCAGGTGGTAAGTTTTTATGTAAAGGGCAATGGCTCTGGGGCCACGCAATGTAGACCATAGAAAGGACTTGCTGGATGGACATAGGCTATTATATTTTATCCCGCGGATTTGCCCGTGTTCTGTGTAATACGCAGGCAATGCAGCTGGTATGAAATATAATAGGATTTGATTTGTGCCACAAATGCAACTGTTCTAGTTTAGAATGGTATACAGTCCATTTAAGAGGAAGATGCATTTAAAAAGTATTTAAGCGGCTTGAGGATATGGACCTACACTCGGCCTACATTTAAGCGGCTAGAGAATATGGACCTACACTCGGCCTACATTTAAGCGGCTAGAGAATTAGGACCTACACTCGGCCTACATTTAAGCGGCTATAGAATATGGACCTACACTTGGCCTACATTTAAGCGGCTAGAGAATATGGACCTACACTCGGCCTACATTTAAGCGGCTAGAGAATATGGACCTACACTCGGCCTACATTTAAGCGGCTAGAGAATATGGACCTACACTCGGCCTTCATTTAAGCGGCTAGAGAATATGGACCTACACTTGGCCTACATTTAAGCGGCTAGAGAATATGGACCTATACTCGGCCTACATTTAAGCGGCTAGAGAATATGGACCTACACTCGGCCTACATTTAAGCGGCTAGAGAATATGGACCTATACTCGCCCTACATTTAAGCGGGTAGAGAATATGGACCTATACTCGGCCTACATTTAAGCGGCTAGAGAATATGGACCTACACTCGGCCTACATTTAAGCGGCTAGAGAATATGGACCTACACTCGGCCTACATTTAAGCGGCTAGAGAATATGGACCTACACTCGGCCTACATTTAAGCGGCTAGATAATATGGATCTACACTCGGCCTACATTTAAGCGGCTAGAGAATATGGACCTACACTCGGCCTACATTTAAGCGGCTTGAGAATATGGACCTACACTCGACCTACATTTAAGCGGCTAGAGAATATGGACCTACACTCGGCCTACATTTAAGCGGCTAGAGAATATGGACCTATACTCGGCCTACATTTAAGCGGCTAGAGAATATGGACCTACACTCGGCCTACACTTAAGCGGCTAGAGAATATGGACCTACACTCGGCCTACATTTAAGCGGCTAGAGAATATGGACCTACACTCGGCCTACATTTAAGCGGCTAGAGAATATGGACCTACAATCGGCCTACATTTAAGCGGCTAGAGAATACGGACCTATACTCGGCCTACATTTAAGCGGCTAGAGAATATGGACCTACACTCGGCCTACATTTAAGCGGCTAGAGAATACGGACCTATACTCGGCCTACATTTAAGCGGCTAGAGAATATGGACCTACACTCGGCCTACATTTAAGCGGCTAGATAATATGGACCTATACTCGCCCTACATTTAAGCGGCTAGAGAATATGGACCTATACTCAGCCTACATTTAAGCGGCTAGAGAATATGGACCTATACTCGGCCTACATTTAAGCGGCTAGAGAATATGGACCTATACTCGGCCTACATTTAAGCGGCTAGAGAATATGGCCCTATACTCGGCCTACATTTAAGCGGCTAGAGAATATGGACCTGCACTCGGCCTACATTTAAGCGGCTAGAGAATATGGACCTACACTCTGCCTACATTTAAGCGGCTAGAGAATATGGACCTACACTCGGCCTACATTTAAGCGGCTAGAGAATATGGACCTACACTCGGCCTACATTTAAGCGGCTAGAGAATATGGACCTACACTCGGCCTACATTTCGTTTCGTCTCCAATCTCCAACACATACACATGGGAGGAAAACGCTTCCCACTGTCTGTCTGTCCCTATGTATGCTTAGATCTTTAAAACTACGCAACGGATTTTGATGCGGTTTTTTTTGATAGATAGAGTGATGCATGTATTATACATATAAACCTGTGCGAAACCGGAGCGGGTCGCTAGTGAATAATAAATACTTAGTAATCAAATTACCTACCTTGAACTATCCAAACAAAAACATTCCATGAATGCTCCGATAAGATGTTATCGCCATGCCCTTGTTTATTCTGATTATAAGATAAATATATTGTTGAAACTATTTGATATTTATAAACATTACAAACAAAATACTCCATTCAAATATCAACCTTACCTTCTAGTTCATAAGGTTCAAATTGTATTGTCAATTTCGCAGTTTTAGTTCAATTCCAAATGCTTCAACTGGGTTGTATTTCTTAGTAATAATCTGCTGTTAGGGAATACACTACGCTCATTCCTACTATCAACGGTAACCTACGAGTCTTAGTAAATACTTTTTTTTCCTTATTATGATGGTACACTTTACTTTTCTCAGATGATATTTTTCCTTATTATGATTTTCTGGGTACCCAGGTTGATTATTGAGTTTAACGTGAATTTTGATATATCGGTCAAGGGCAAATGGTTCGGCGTTTGCGTGTTCCATAAGTTTACCGCATTATTCATTTGTTTCTAAATTAATACCAGTGGCTTTACGAGCTGTAAAACTTGGTTTCAAAAAGTAAATCGACAAAAAAAAAGGGGTACACTGATGTTAAAATTGATAACGTACTCGAAGTCTTGCTAAATGGATAGTAAATCATCAGATTATTGTAATGAAGTATTAATTAAAAAATATAATTAAAATTATAAAATTATGGACCTTGAAAGTTCAGAAAATTTATGCATTTTTTTATTGTCCAATAGTAAATTTAAATCTTCCAATAGAATCCTTACGCTTTTATATAAACAAGATTGTATGACAACTATGGACCTAAACGCGGTATTTCGCGACCGAAACAGCAATTTACTTGATTTTCCATACAGCAATTATAGCAGATTGTGACATTTGTGACGCCATACTTTAAGTCGAAATGAAGCATTTTTGTCTATAATTTTTGGGTATCTATGTTATTTAATTGTAGTTGCTCCCATACAAATTTTTGTTCCGCTCCAAAAACTGGTTCGAATGGCATCGTAAAAAAATCTTAGTCTACAACTCTACGTCTACACCCCTATTGTTGAACCTGCTTACACAATTTCCCGAGAATCGATTGAGAAATGCGACCTGCAGAAGAGAACAGCCGGACATACGAAAGAGTTTTTGCCCAAGCTGAAACAGAGAACTTCGTTCGCTTCGCTCACTCGTGCAATTAATTAACCAAAGTATGATCAGTTGCACGTAATGGTCGCACCACACTTGGGGGTTCGTGTTCGCGTTGCGTCGTTGCCTCTCTTTCATTTGCCGTGGGAAGGAAAAAGATGCAACACGAATATTTGGGCAAACACCGCCAAGTGTAATACGACCATGACAAGAACGTGCGTGGAGCTGTTTCCACTATAATCGCAATTCGAAGTTCGTATAACTTCATCTCTGTCGCTCAAGTGCGACAGAGACGGAAAATATCCGAACTTCGAAATTCCATTTTCGTGGCTCTGCGCAGTCGCTGATTTCTGAAGTGCCCACCTCACCTCGGAAATCAGCGAGTCGTATCCATGGGAACGGGGTGTGGGGGGAGGGGCGCTACCTGAGTATGCGCAGGGCTCGCTATTTTGGTTCTACTTTCGTGACGGAACTTTTAAATACACCAGCGCATTAGTAAAATGGTCCATATGATGAAATTTACTCTTACTCCTTACTTAGTAATGATTGCAAGGATAACACAATCTAAAGGAGATGTATATTTGTTGTCACTTCATGGTGTTGTAATAAGGTTCGACTAGCTATCGCTGTAAAGTAAGCACCAGTTGAAAACGAAAAAAAATTAAACAGACAATGTATTGAAGTTGACATATTAAATGTCAAATTCAACAGACAATGTATTGACGTTGACATATTAAATGTCAAATCAAGGGCTGGCAGCTATTTTGGCCAAAGGATTAGCCTAGCAATCCAAAGAGGTAACGCTGCCAGCCTTCTGGGCACCATAGCCAACGACGGCGACCTGGAGGGCATTTACTTTTTATAGTTTTAGTTTATAATATAGGTTTAGTTTAGTTTTATTTCATTATAAATATTATTATATATGAAATTTTACCTTCCAATAAAATTATTATTGTTTTTCCTGAGATATCCGGGATCCATAACTTGGAGAGGGCGCCACTGCGCACGTTCGAACGTAGCCGTTTGCATCAAACTGTCACTCCACGTCATCGCTGTGACGTCACATCCGCCTTCGCCAACCTGTCAACTCTAGAACCAGCGCCCGTGCGCCCGCCGCCATATTGGCTTTCTCATTGTTGCGGAGGAAATGCCGTTGGTAGCCCCCAGGAAGCCATTAATTGGATCCCGGATATCTCAGGAAAAACAATAATAATTTTATTGGAAGGTAAAATTTCATATTGTTTGTTCCGTTCGATATCCGGGATCCATAACTTGAGATCTGTTTATTATCTCCTGGTGGCGGGTCAGCGGGCGCCCATGCGTAGGTAGAAAAACAATTTTCCTACAAAAGAGAACTATTGGATTAGCGTTAGATTTCTAACGGGCACTAAACATTAGCCAAATAGCTTTTGTTATAAATGTCGTTAATTGGATAGTTTTCCATCCAGTTATAACGACGATACCACGGGTCGAAAAGTTAGTCAGATGATACTTGAAGGCCCGATTCTGTCTGAAGACGCAGCATAAAACCAAGAGAAGAGAAAGTATATGTATATGTACTTTAAATCCCGTCTCCGATAAGCTTGGCTTGGACGGTACACTAGTTGATTCGACTAAATTAGAGCAGATTATTGAAGTTTTACACCTTCCGAAATCGTTATAAGTATATATCCAGAACACTGGGTTAATAATTTTTGTCCGGAGCTTTCAATAAGTCTGTTGATAAAATTATCTTATTTAGGACCAGACTTCGGATATAGAGCAAGATTTGTCAATTTGTCTGGGCTACAGTGATGATCTCTGAGGCCTGAAAAATAATTCAGTAAAAGTGCAGCCGATCTTCTTGATACGCCACATAAGTTATTGAAGTAAGATTGTTGTGTTTAGGTAATTATCTAAATTCCTCGCATTCCAAACCTATGCAGTGATTTGAGAGGCAGTGGTATGCACAAACACATTGAAGGTATTCTTGAATGTATCCGTTCGAAGGTATCCTAGTGACCCAAAAAGTAGCTAATAGCGGTCATTGCAGATTTATGAACAGAAATAATAGTTCGTACTGAATGCAGTACGCGAACACATTTGACAGAAAAAGTGCGCATGGGACGAGGTACCTGGCTGTTGATCTTGTACCTGGCACGCCATGACGGCCATTTAGTCATACAGGCGTGTATGCGTACGGTAATAGGTGAGCTGGCGTGTGACGCTACCTCCTCTGCTCCTCTGAGCCTGGTGTCGTCACGTCCCACCCGGCGGGCGGATAGTGGCCGTGTCACTCAGGAACGCCTGCACATTGTGAACCTTCATCGGCTCCGCTACGGCTTGCCTCTTCAGGTCTGCCCAACAGAAGAGACTGCCCCACTTGCGCGTCATCATGCTGAAGAGGCCCAGCGTGGAGCGTGATGTGGAGCGCGGAGCAGGAGTCTGGAAGGTGGGTGTAGGTCATTCCGTAACACCGATATCTGTTGGTGACGTCGTGACAGTAGGCGCTCGAGACTTGCGAGTCGATCGAGAAGTATCGCCACAAAGTGTGTGTGTGTGGGTCGATGGGCGAGACACCCCAGCGGACGAACATTTCTTGCCGGTGGTTTCTGGGCGCTACTGACCTGGCAAGTAGTATGGGACCAGTGTTTCCCGTAGATGGTTCTTTCCTGCCAGCAGTCTGCAGCAGGGAAAGGCATCCATGCCACCACCCACCGGTTGTCAGTTTGTAACACAACAATATAGTTAGTCTTTCTCACTTACGGTTAAATGCGGGTCTGTTATGCTGGTCAACTACGGTATCTTGTACAGTAGAAGGGAGACGAGGGGGGTGCATTGCGCTCCTCGTAGTCTTGCAGGTATAGTCAGAGAGTGTGGCAATGCAACCTTCCTCCGTTGGTCGTAAAGATTGCAAAATTGAGACGATCCCTTCCAGTATGAGACCATCTAACACGAGACAGGCATATATCGCGCCGTATGGTGTTTACCTTTTCCGACGGGTACGACAGGTCGGTTTGCTTGGGGCCAAAAAACAAAGGAGTCGTTCTTCCCGTGGCTACTAGTTAAGGGCTTGCTAGCTAGTATACAAAGTTTTTATGGCATACTATTATAAAAACAGGAGGCGTTTATACGGCGGAGTAGGAATCCTACCAAGCACTTGAACTTTATGGCCCTTAATTTAGGCAATGTCTACTCAAAGACATGGACCATGATTCCCCTGTTTTATTAGTAATCAGTTCGATAAGTTTGTATCATATCAAGGACGTCATTCATATAGACAGTCACCAGAAGGCTCTGGGACAACAAGAAAAGCAAATGGCTGTAATTTCTTTGAAATAGTCACGAATAATTTATAAGTACATGCTCTAAAAGCTTATTTGAAGAGATTTTATGTGTCACGGCTGTATAGGGATATGGCAGTGTACAAACTTGTGCATTAGAGAAGTCCATAGATAGCATAACACGATCAATAGGGTTTTTGAACAAAATAAAATCGTTACTGATCTGGAATCTAAGACGATTTTCGGTGCCTTCAAGTCTATGCTAAACTGTTTCGGTAGTCATTATCTATAGTGGCTTATACGAATTGAGGTATTTATTTTTGATCCCTTCTCCTTGAGCGCGGAATCTCGGGCTCGCTTCGGAGCGGCAAGTGGTTTTGTCCCAATTTTTGTTTATAAGGCCTCTGCGAAAGGTTTGTCTTTATAGAGCAGAACCTGAGCGGGACAGCGAGAGCGAGCTAAGAGACGATGTGAAATCTGTTTGCCTACCTTGCCGATGCCGTCCATTCTCCACCTGTTCCAGGATTGTTTGACGGGGTTGAGAAATATATATTCAGAGGATCTTACTTTTTAACGAATCTCATATCGAGTCCTCCGACCGCACGGTACGTTTTTCCGAGACAAACTGCGGGACCTTGTAATTTGATTGATTACCAAGTAGATTAGAGCCTGCGGCGTACTGGACCAATTGGATATGATTGAGATTTTAGGGCTTCATTCTGAGTGTTAGGTTGTACCCCGACACTCTGCAGCTACTAGGTCGCTCGCTCGCGCAAGAACGCCGGGGAAGTCACGCAGCTCCTCGTTGATTACCTCTGTGAAGCCCAGAGACGTAAGTAGTTCTCCTGTATCGATGTAGCGGACTCCGGACGGCGGGCGTTACCATCGTGGCGGGCAGCGCTAGAGTAGCGTGGCAGACAGCGCGGCATTGGCGAACAGCGCCAGCGTGGCCGACAGTGTTACCGTGGCGGATAGCACCGCCATGGCGGACAGCGCCAGCATATCAGGCAGCGCCAGCAGTGGCGGGCAGCGCCAGCAGTGGTGGGCAGCGCCAGCAGTGGCGGGCAGCGCCAGCAGTGGCGGGCAGCGCCAGCAGTGGCGGGCAGCGGCAGCGCCAGCATGCCGGACGGCGCCAGCATGCCAGGCAGCGCCGGCAATGGCGGGCAGTGGCGGGCAGCGCCGGCAGTGGCGGGCAGCGCCAGCAGTGGCGGGCAGCGGCAGCGCCAGCATGCCGGACGGCGCCAGCATGCCGGGCAGCGCCGGCAATGGCGGGCAGTGGCGGGCAGCGCCGGCAGTGGCGGGCAGCGCCAGCAGTGGCGGCAGCGCCAGCATGCCGGACAGCGCCAGCAGTGGCGGGCAGCGCCAGCAGTGGCCGGCAGCGCCAGCATGCCGGACAGCGCCAGCAGTGGCGGGCAGCGCCAGCAGTGGCGGGCAGCGCCAGCAGTGGCGGAGCGCAAGCGTGGGGGACAGCTTCAGCGTGGCGTACAGCACCGCCGTGGTAGAGAGCACCAGCGAGGCGGACAGCGCCCATATAACGGGCAACGCCACCGTGGCGGACAGCTTCAGCGTGGCGAACGGCATCTTTGTGGCCGGCAGCGCTAGCGTGGCCTACAGCACCGAGGTGGCGGGTAGCGCCAGCGTGGTGTACAGCATCGCCGTGGGGGCAGCACCAGCGTGGCGGACAGCGCCGCCGTGGTAGATAGCGCCAGCGTGGCGTACTGCATCGTTGTGGCGAGCGTCCGGCGTAGTGGACAGCATCGCCGTGGCGGGCTGCGCCAGCGTGGCAGACAGCACCGCCGTGGTAGATAGCGCCAGCGTGGCGTACTGCATCGTTGTGGCGAGCGTCCGGCGTAGTGGACAGCACCGCCGTGGCGGGCTGCACCACCGTGGCAGACAGCACTGCCGTGGCAGGCAGCACCAGCATGGCGGGCAACGCCTCCGTGGCGGACGGCACCGCCGTGGCGGACGGCACCACCGTGGCGACAGAGCCAGCGGCGGGCAGCGCCATCGCGATCGGCGTCGCCATCGTGGCGGACGGCCCATGGTAGGAGGTGGCGCCATTGAGGCGGACGGCACCAGATAAGGGGTGGCGCCATTGAGGCGGACGGCACCAGGGTAAGAAGGTCGTTGCCGGTGGCGGCATCGTGCCGGATAGCACTATTACAGCATAACGACTGGCTCCACCACAGAAGCAAGCGCCGTCGCGGCGGGGGCGCCGCCACGTGGCGTGCGGGGGGCAGCACGTGGCGCGCGGGAGCCCCATAGCGCGCGCGGGGGCCTGCACGTAGCGCGCGGGGGCCTGCACGTGGCGCGCGGGGGCCTGCACGTGGCGCGCGGGGGCCTGCACGTGGCGCGCGGGGGCCTGCACGTGGCGCGCGGGAGCCCCATAGCGCGTGCGGGGGCCAGCACGTGGCGCGCGGGGGCCGGCGGCCTGCCCCGCCGCGCCGACGGCGGCACGCGGGGCACCTAGGATATTGTTATGTAACTGACTCACCGATCGATTCGAAAGATATTCAAACCTCCATTCCGGGCCCGACAATGTGCTCGACGAGCGCACGCGCCCACGAAGGCGAGACTCGCGGCCGCTTTCGGGCTCCAATGCCATCCATCCTCCGCATGATCGCGAAACGCGTTCATTCTCCTTCGACGTGGAGCGACTCTCGTTGCTCAAAATGCGATTCCAAAGCATTCGCGAACAACGAAGTAAAAAATTTACAAAAGAGGGTAGTCCGATAGAAAAGATATCACTCGCGATTCGCTTTCCATAACTTTTATACTATTTAGGACTCCCTCTAGACAAAATAAAACTATCTGATGTTAAGAATCGAGATTTAAGAATCCTTGTTGCAAAAATAGCTACGGTACGTCCGATCTGTACGGCAGACGACGCAACAATGCGAAAGCCAATATGGCGGCGGGCGCACGGGCGCTGGTTCTAGAGTTGACAGGTTGGCGAAGGCGGATGTGACGTCACAGCGATGACGTGGAGTGACAGTTTGATGCAAACGGCTACGTTCGAACGTGCGCAGTGGCGCCCTCTCCAAGTTATGGATCCCGGATATCGAACGGAACAAACAATACCATTTCGTAATTAAATTGTTTTTGAGAAGCTTGTAAGTACAGTAAAAAAAAATAAAAAAATATGTCAAATTCAATACATTATTGTTTGTTTACATTTTTTTCGTTTTCAACTGGTGCTTACTTTAGAAAGAATACCGTCGTTTTCTAAGTACAGTCAAGTGCAAAGGTACCTACCTGCGTACTGTACCTACCTATATGTCTATTTAATCAGTTCATAAATATGTACCGAAACCTTAATCCGCAGACATAAGAGCGATGGGACATATTTATGAGTATGTACCTATGCACACAAAAGTTTAGCGATTCGGTGTGGGTAGGTCCCCCACAATGTGGACTGATGACCTGGTAAAGGTCGCGTGGGTCCGCTGGATGCGGGTGGCGCAGGACCAGTCATTGTTGCCGGGGTCGCCCGGAGCATGGCCCTTTACGGGGCCCCGATTTGGGTTGACCGGCTAAATGCGGCAAATAAGGCCCTGCTTAGGAGGCCACAAAGGGTGGTGGCCAACCGTATCTGCAGGGCCTACGTAACGGTGGCGTGTGCGGCAGCGTGCGCCTTAGCAGGCACTCCTCCGTGGGAGCTGGACGCGGAGATGCTAGCTGAGGCACACAGCGACCGGCTAAGGTGGAGGGCTTCGGGAGAATCTCCCGCTCCTGAAGAGGTGAGGGCCGCTCGCAGGCAAACGGAGCGGCGATTGAGGGACAGGTGGAAGAGAGACCTAGAGGAGTCGCGATATGGACTTCGCACCATAGAAGCGCTCCTCGGGTCGTTTGACGCCTGGCTAGAGAGGGCCCATGGTAAGGTGGGGTTCCGAATGACGCAGGTGATGACCGGACATGGCTGTTTCGGTCATTACCTGCACAGAATTGGAAGAGAGGGAAGCCCTGCCTGCCATGAGTGCGGCGCAGAGGATGACTCGGCCCAGCACACTCTGGAGTGGTGCAGCAGGTGGGCCGAGGAGCGCCGCACTATGGTAACAGCCCTCAATGTGGATGATCTCTCGCTGCACAGTGTCGTGGCGGCCATGCTGGGCAGCGAGAGATCGTGGGAAGCGGTGGCCTCCTTTTGCGAAACAGTCATCTCGCAGAAGGAGGCCGCGGAGAGGGGGCGCGAAGACAGTGCGGACGCGCTCCCGCTCCGGCGCAGACGGCAGGGTAGAAGACGCGCGCGGTTTGCGGCCGCTGGTCGCGTCCTCCCCCAGTAGAGCCAGTGGGTAGGGGACCCACACTGCACGGCTCTACATTGTGGAGTGGGAGGGTCAAGCGTCCTGGCCCTCCCCTTTCTTTTACGCGGGTGTCCTGGTTAGCCAGGGCCGCCGGGGGGCGTCGTGGTGAAATGTTCGCGATCCCATGGCGCCCCCTTAACGGGAATGCGGGTGACGCCGGTGTGTTTTTAGTGGGTATGTTCCTCCAGTCACCATCAGTCAGATGGCGGCGGGAGGAGAGAGTCCCACATAACCCCCAAATAACCTTCCCCTGGGCCGGGGGTATGCGTAAAGCATTTTCACACCGTCAAAAAAAAAAAAAAAAAAGGACCAGTCATTGTGGCGTTCTTTGGGGGAGGCATATGTCCAGCAGTGTACGTCTTTCGGCTGATATGATGATGATGATGATGCACCCATATTTTGACAATTGACTTTACCTAGTGACTTGAAAAACGTTTTCTAAGTTATTTATTTATTTATTTATCGTATGGCGGTTACACACTGGTACATATTATGTATTCGTATCGATATTTTTTAAGTAAAGACTTAAGGACGTTGGAGGTGCGTTCATTTAAATATTGTGTTTACTCTAGGTCGGAGTGGCGCGGACACGTTTTTCAATATACAGTATACGTTTAGGTATGACGTCCATGTACCATGCCCTAATGGTTACCCAATACCCATGGGCATATTGCACAATAGTTTCCTACTCGTGCTTATGCATAATCATTTATTAATCTATGCATATACCTACAGTTAATTGTATTGTTAACGACGCGCATGAAATCTTATGGCATCGGAACAAAGCCGAAGGTTACAACCGTAAATACTGACTGACTTAATGCGAATATTCGTATGCCTGAAGTTCAAGTCAAGTTCATAAATATATATAGGTTCCCTAAGGTTCAAAAATATCTGAGCTAGCCTTTAAGAGTCCCCGGCAAGCTCGGTTCTCCATACAAACGTAGTTACGCTCTCATTTTAAAACGACTAGCTAGTTTGCTCTGAAACTTTGTACTTAGAATAAGTTAAAGTATATCCAGGTCTGTAATTAGTTAATGTAGCTTCAGATACCATAGTAAAAAAAAAGTTTCCGTCAAAAATTTAATTTTTGGTACAAGCTTTTATTGCCGAATGTACTTTTCTGCACACCATCATCAACTACTCATTGAGACGATTCTAACGAGCCCAAACTCGATGAGGCTGTGTCGTTTTATTGCGGAGTTCCTATGGCCACCTTCCAGCTCCAGCATCAGATCAGCTCCATGTTATAATAATATTGCACTGCATGCAAAATTTTAGCTCATTCGGATAACGGAAAGTGACTGAAAAATGGATTGAAAATTTTGACGGACAACTTATGGGGATAGGAGCATGGGGTCTAATTAGCAACTCGTCTATGTCGCATTTGGTCTAAAAAGCAACTGGTCTACAACTTTTTTGGAGTAGCAACTGGCCTAAGTAGCGTCTGGTCTAAGTAGCAACTCGCCTAAGTAGCAACTGGCCTAAGTAGCCAGTCGTCTATCCTACCTATTTTACTCTCAGGCAGGTCGGTGTAGGTACGACGACGAGCGAAGCGAGGAGGAGTGTTAGGAAGAACTGCGACTGAGTTTTTCGGAACTTACCTACGCAATATTTACCGTTACATTTTCGGTGAAGGAAAACATCGTGACCGGTCTAATCCCAATAAGTTTTCTCTCTGGGTTGGAAGGTCAGATGGCAGTCGCGTTCGTAAAACTAGTGCCTGTGTCAAATCTTAGGATTAGGTGTTAAAGCGGACCCCGGGCTCCTTTAGGGCACAACCGGGAATAACGCTAGGAGGATGATGACTTCTGAGGACCAACTCTTCGGACCTGCCGTGGTCGCGTTTATGCACGAAGAAAAGCATTCCTCCTTCACTGGCAAGAATGTAAGTGCGACAGGACGAATGCTAGCATTAAGTTCGCCTTTTTACCCGACTGCAAAGAAGAGGAGGTTCGTCGCCCTCGCCCATTACTCGAAGACGCCTGGACCCATTAGGAAAATTATTTTTTTGTTTGAAAGGGTATCCTTCCCAGGCCATGGTCATCAGGTCAGAATCTGATGATAGGATCCTGGAGAAATTGAGGGAACTCTTCAAATTGTATATGCTACCTTGAAGCAATTTGGGTACACATTTGAAGTCGGTTAAAACTTTGTTTTTATGTACACTCAGCGTCAAATACTCTGTAGCAGTCAAAGTGGTCAAATAGTTCGGTTCACCATACTAAACATATGGTGTACCGAACTATTTATGTATTTGACTACTTTGGTTTCTACAAAGTATTTGACGCTGAGTGTACTACTATATAGCTTCTGCCCGCGACTCCGTGCGCCTGGAACTCGTTGATATCGTAGGTCGATACAAACGTTCACCCCCCATTTGACCCTCTTAGGGGATGATTTCCGGGATAAAAACTATGTCCAAACCAAATTTCATCTTAATTGCTTTAGCGGTTTAAGAGGTAACAGACAGACAGACAGACAGACAGACAGATAGACAGACAGACCGACAGACATTGCTTCATAAGGACGTAAATGCGATCGCGCTAGTGCAGGTGCAATATTTGAACATGAAACAATACGTTACCGCGTGTTCAGATATTTCTGCATGTATGTTATGACAAAATATCATACTTTGCTTTTCTAAATATTATCAAGAGATTTATACGATTTAGGTCGGCCTTGGGGCTCCTGAATAAGAAACCCACCTAATTCCTAACAATGACACGTTTTAATTAAATATTACATTAGCAAATAGGTACAGTCCAAGCTAGATAATAAGTTAAGTTAGGACTTTGAGCTAGGAAATACCCATGTTGTTGTTTGTGTTTGCATAATTAACTAATGGAATAAACGAAGCGAGGAAGTGTTTTTGCGTTGTGCAGTAGGTCAATAATACACTATATGCTTGGAAGTGTCCTGTTAGTGCGAATTAGAACAACCTAAACACAGTTGCGACTTGGAAACACCATAGAACATTAGTTAATGTATGGAGATTGAGCAATGCGCCATCTCTCAGCCACTCCGAGAGGTTGTGAGTTGAGTTTTTGTTGTCCTCACGCTAGATGTCGCTAGTGGTAGCGTTTGTCCTTACAAATTTGTACTAAGTTTAACGACCTACGTAGGTGGTCACGCACTACACTACATTATGTCTAGGGAATAAGACTCATAATTGGCTTCTTCTAAAAAAAAAGCGGCCAAGTGCGAGTCGGACTCGCACATGAAGGGTTCCGTAAAATAAATTGCGGTTTACGATTTATGACGTATTAAAAAAAAACTACTTACTAGATCTCGTTCAAACCAATTTTTTTAGTTTTATTATTATCTTATTTTAGAAGTTACAGGGGGGGGGGGGGGGGGGGCACACAGTTTACCACTTTGGAAGTGTCTCTCGCGCAAACTATTCAGTTCAGAAATAAATTATATTAAAAACCTCCATATCATTTTTGAAGACCTATCCACACGTATGGGTTTGATGAAAAAAAATTTTTTGAGTTTTAGTTCTGAGTATGGGGAACCCCAAAACTTACTGTTTTTTTTTCGATTTTTGTGTGAAAATCTTAATGCGGTTCACAGAATACATCTACTTACCAAGTTTCCACAGTATAGCTCTTGTAGTTTCGGAAAAAAGTGGCTGTGACATACGGACGGACAGACAGACAGACAGACATGACGAATCTATAAGGGTTCCGTTTTTTGCCATTTGGCTACGAAACCCTAAAAACACCGTGCCATTCGAACCAGTTTTCTGAGTGAATCAAATGTTTGTAGGTAACTAAGTACAATTAGAGCACGTAAAAAGACAAAAAAAAAGTGTCAAAGGCGGGCCCTCGCTGGCTATTGACATAGTGACGTCACAGCATTCGTACTAGCCATTGTATGGCAAATTACGTAAATAGCGGTTTTGGTCGTGAAATACTGCATTTAAGTATGTTGGTACATACTATGTACCACAACACAACAGTAAAACAAATAACTTATACTTAATATCTAACTATGTACTACATAGTTAGATATTAAGTATAAGATATTTGTTTTACTAAAGTGTAAGGCTTCTAATGGTAAGGTTTACATTTGCTTTTGACCGATAAAAAAATACATATATACTAGGTATGTGTTGTAAACTTACGAGTCTCCTATCTTCTTACAAGCTTTATATTAACTTGACCTGTTCGTATGTATGTAAGTTGTCCGTCAAAATTTGCAATCCATTTTTCAGTCACTTGCCGTTATCCGATTGAGCTGAAATTTTGGGTATTAGTATAGCTTGGATGACAATTCAATATTATGGTATAGTGTATTTCAAATACGAAGGCCCGATGCACTTGAGACGGTCAATGGGCGTTAACAATAGGATTAGTGATAACAAAAGATACTCAAAGGCAAACATTATGAGCCCTATTGTTAAGTTTCAAGTGCATCGGGCCTTCGTATTTGAAATGGACTATACCATCGAGCTGATTTGATTATGGAGACAGAAGGTGGCCATGGGAATTCAGTACTTAACCGACGCGACGTAACCCCGTTGAGTTTGGGCGCGTTAAAATCGTCTCAATGAGTATTTGATGAAAGTACCTATATGTACATCAGAAAAGCAAAGTCAATAATAAAAGCTTGTACCAAAAATGAAATATTTGACAGAAACTTATTATGATTTTAATTATATATTGTATTTTGCAGTTTATTGTAATAATTTGATGGTTTACTATCAACACCATCACTACGCTATACATTTTAAAATGAGGAAAGTACTCAATTGTATAGGTAACCGATCTTGTATTGTCCGGTGGTGGTTGTCGTAAGAGTTGACCATGGGTTAGGATCGAAGTGTGTTGTGGACTTGTGGGGGATGGGCTAGCAACCTGTCACTGCACTATCTATCACCCACGGATCTGCAACATCAGTTTAACGCGGACGGACCTCTTAATTGATCCGCATAAACTTATTCGCGGATCTCTTATTGCTCGACTACGACAAAATTGGAAGGAAGGGATATGATTTTAGCAGTCTTATGTTTGTATTTAAGTGTGTTCCACCGAAGCGTTTAAGATGCTGAACCGATTTTGATGAGTGAGGTACTCATCAATCGTTTTGAAATTATGATCCAGGCTACCTTATGTATGAAAAAAAACCGTTTTTAGGGTTCCGTACTCAAAGAGTAAACCGGGACCCTATTACTAAGACTCCGCTGTCCGTCCGTCCATCCGTCCGTCCGTCCGTCTGTCTGTCGCCAGGCTGTATCTCACTGATACCGTGATAGTTCCAGCTAAAATTTTCACAGATGATGTATTTCTGTGGCCGCTATAACAACAAATACTAAACACAGAATAAAATAGTTTTTTTATAGATTATGGTACGGAACCCTTCGTGCGCGAGTCCGACTCGCACTTGGCCGGTTTTTTTTTTAGTTAGTTTTCCGTAGTAGGTTTTATGCTTGTTACAGGCTTTATATTAACTTGCACTGTACTTGTGTAAGTTAATATGAATGTAAGATGTCCTTCAAAATTTGCAAACCCTTATTCAGCCAATTGCCGGTGTCCGATTGAGCTGAAATCTGTCATACTTAAGTATGTAAGTCAGGTTACATTGCAATATTATGGCACCACAGATGATCTGATGATGGAGACGCTCGCGCTCCTAAGTAAACTACACAAGACAGTCTTGATTGCCCTCCAGGACCCTTTCAATTAGTACTCGTAGGTAGTTGGTTTTTGTGTATACCTACAAGTATAGTCGGCAGGCAGTGAAATATATAATCAAAATTATTTATGAAAGAGCGAGCGAAGCGAACGAAGTTCTTCGTTTCAACTTGGGCCATATTTATTTCGTATGTCCGGATGATGCGCTGTCGGTCTGTCCGGCTGTTCTCCTCTACAGGTCGCATTTCTCAACCGAATCGCTTGAAACTTAGTGAGCAGGTTCGATAATTAATAATTACCTATATAGTTTTTTTTGTCGAATCAGTAGCTCTCAGTTTTCCCTGTCCGTTCAGCTGTCCCTATTTTAACTTGTGTACTGTGTAGTCACGCCAATCTGACGTTAATGCTCGTAGTAAAACGTGTATTTGATTTACGAAGAGAATTAATATTTCATCATACAAACTTATATGTACTCGCTAAATAATATTGTGCAAACAAACAATGTTACCTTAGTTGACTCAAGTTCCCTTGATTATTAATGCTATCATAGGACACGTTCCTATACCAATAATACCCTGAGAACTTTTCGGTTTTGCTCTATGAAAACACAACAATAGGTATATCGACATCAGCCATATTTTTACACCAAAAAATAGGTTGGGTAATTTGACTACATATTCATTAATAATCCACCTTTTAATACCGATACGGTAAAAATAATGAAAAGCAATCTTCATAAATTCCGTAAAAATCAGGCGAAAATGGTATAAACTTTCTTTACTTTATAATTGACTACGTCTATACACGTTCTTTGGGATACGCGCATAATCCACTTATTTTTGTTAATGAATAAACCTTTCTATAGGCCAGATGAAATTCAATATTATCTCAAGGTCGTAAATATTTAATTAAAATGCCGTTATTTCCTGATGCATATATTTTTGGATTCAGGTAGTAATTCTCCAAACTTGTGTTTTCATTATAAAAATACTGATAGCATTTTTGCTTGCGGGTTAATTATTTTTCCTAACTTCCGGTCCATAGAATTATTGATTTCAATGTTAAAAGTTGTTTAAAATAACATATAAAAGCCGTATACAAATAATTAGCCTGATATTGAATTATTTCCAAAAAAACATAATTTTCTCAGGGTATAAGAGCTATAATCGAGTGTAAAATAAAAATTACAAATGTTTCTGTCAGATAATGTAGGTACGATACTGGGTTTCCCTCATTTATCAAGGTGAATCACCGCAAAGGATTTTCCTAGTGCTTCGAGTATACAGTAAGCGGCACAAATTACATCGGGAACTACACATAGACGACTCTATTGCGAAGAGCATAAGGCATTGTTCGACATTTTGCTGCTAGTTGTACATGTACGTATGGAGTAATTTCAAAAATGGTTGACTTTGTACCGGTTGTTTAGTGACTTTGGTCCCTTTGGAAGTAAAACTGAGGTTTCTGCACGTGTTCACCGCGTGGCTTCCTAGATTGACATTTGTTTACGTCAGGGAGACTATTTCAGGAATATTCTGTATGTCTAATAGGATTTTCTAGCGGTAAAATATATCTGTAGGCCACCGACTTGTGCTCGTTTCATACTTATACAAAATAAATGTGCACAATCGAGGGTGGACGAGTACGTACCTACATAAATAAGGACATTCATATCTGTACAGGACTCTATTGTCAATGTCATAAAGGCGTGTACAGATATTTTTTTAATTGGGTATTTATTTATGTACGAATGCGCTCACCCTTGACGGCCTCAACTGTTCAGGTCCATGGTTTATTCAATGAGATAGATTCGTTGTTTAAATTCACGAGAAATGTTATCGAAGGCCCAGTTATTTCGGACTTTGGTGCACACTGCTAATACAGACAGAATAGTGCAACAGAAAAAAAAGAAATACCAAGTTTCTGTCAAAAAAATCATTTTTGGTACAAGCTTTTATTGCCGACTGTACTTTAAACTACTCATTGAGACGATTCCAACGAGCCCAAACTCGATGGGGTTGTGTCGTTTTATTGCGGAATTCCTATTGCCACCTTCCAGCTCCAGCATCAGATCGGCTCCATGTCATCATAATATTTTATTGTCATGCGATTACATATGCATGCAGAATTTTAGCTCAATCGGAAATCGGGAAGTGGGTCAAATTTAACTTGCAAGATTTGATTACAGACAGACAACGGGACAGGTGAAAGTAAATAAAAGCTTGTAAAAACAACATAGCATCTAATTAGCCTAAAACAAATTACAAGTTGTTGATGTTGTGAGCCAGAGGCGTCCCTGGCCGGAAACAGGCGGGCTGTCGATCGTTTGTCCCGTTCATTCAGCCCAATTCCCTTAGGTTGGAGCCTCAGGTTACTGTCCCGGCGGCGTTCCCATATCAAACTCTTCCATTCTTCTCGTTTTCCTGCAGAACTAGGGCATCTTTAAGGTCGACATCCCTCAATTCCCTCTCCTCTAACATATCTTTACGGAATGTATTAAACCGCGGTGCTTAAATGCTTACTGGTTTCTTCCTCCCCACAGCGTGGGCAGGAAGCATCGTTGCTGATACCTATTAACCTTTAAGTGTCTATTTAGAGTATTGTTACTATACCAGTAAGCAACCTCAGATTGCTCTTACCCAGTTTCAGCAGATACCTGGTTCTCCTGTGATCCATACCTCCGATCATCATCTTTGCCTGTCTACATCTAGGTGCTTCCCTCAATTCTCTCTCCCCTTCTTGTTCTTTTAGCCTTTCTATGACCCCCTTGGTCACAACAAACAAATCACTACCTGCAATTTATCAATCTTAAAATTTAGATTGGAGAATTTTTGTCATGAAAAAAAACGACATGCTATTTAGGTTATTAATGTTATTATTGTTACCATTTTACCTAGCAGGAAAACTACTTCAACTTAGTCTCTAAAAACTGGTAATACAAGTTTTAGGTCCTTGTACTGTGTATAGTTCCGCGAAGACTTGATACTATAGTGACGTCACTGTTATGGTAACATCGATCACATGATTTACGTCACGTAGTGTGAGACGTATCACTATGTTTTCATAGTAATTAAGTAATACTAGTTAGTAGGTATCTGTAGGGAGTTTCCTGCTCGTGAAATTGTATAAAGAGCAGGCATGATTATGCTGTTTTTCCTGGGGTTTTGTTAGGTTTTTACAGTTATTCACCGGAATCCCGGCGCGCGGAAAAGTTTTATTGGCTGGTAGCGGGGTTACCATTTCGGAGATACCTAGTGTATTCATGACGTTCTTGACCTTTCTCATCTTTCAACATTTTTTAAACCAAGAAAAATTCGAGATTATATATGCCATGTTTTTTTCTTTTGTATATTTTGTCACTTTACAACTATTACTGTTAATTTTGTACCTATCATGTTAATACCACGTATGTTGTGGATATGAATAAAGGGTTTATCTATCTATCTATGTTTCTTTTATTCAGGGTTTGTAGCGCGACGTTGCGCGTTTTCAAACTTTAATAATAACGATGTATGTAAAACGGTTGACCTTTTTACACTGCTCTTATGGTGGTACTTAAAAATAAATATTTTCTGAATAAATGCATCAGCTTTCTGAATAAAACAGTTGCCAAACGTTTAGTTTGCAACAAGTGCACTTTATTTACCCAGTTACATCTCTTGCAGGACATAGCAGCAGGTCTGCTGATGGCGTCAGGTCTGCTGGTGCTGCTGGTTCCGCTGGTGGACGCGCTGGACGGCTGGCTGCTGACGCACTGGCTGGCGCCGGCGGTCGTGCTGCTCGTGTCAGTCCTGGTCATCGTGTACCACCCCAACGCGGACAAGTGGACGCCCACCAGGTGAGACCCTGCTGGTGCTGATGTGGCCCGAGTCATCATGCTGCAACTTACAATTTTAGTGGTGTAAACTGGCAATGACATCAAAACAAAGATATCTCCAGGAGAATTCAGTCCGTGTCTGTTTTTAGTCGATAACTTTACCCCGCAAGGTCTAACAACAATAGTTTATGAAGGAGGTCGCATCGCAGGCGACGCCTACTTTTTCCCCGTTTTCCCACGCTCATGGGGTGAATCCGACTTGTTTCAGCATGTAAAAATTCTAATTATAGATCACTCTTACCACTGTATAAATTTGATGATTTTTTTTCAAAGCGCACAAGTTTAGCGCGACAATTTCTAGTTTGAGAGATTTTGGAAAAATACTACTTTTTCCGCCACTCGCATTTTTTTCTGTAAGACCAACAGATAAATGTTATATGACAAACATATAAGGAATTAATCATCTTTAAACTTGCAATAGACACTTTTGTCATACCTAGATGCAACAATTAAAGTGCTATTTCAAAAACACCAAAAAATGGCCCTTCTAATGAGGATGGTTGCAAACGCACACATGGCCCGATGACCTCATACCCGACCAATTTAAATCAAAACATTTTCCGCTCCACCTTTTCCAAGGCAAATCCCCCATTGTCTGGATTATAAGGTGCGTGACGTCTGCGAAGTCATAACCAAACTCATACGGAGTTGGGCAGGACATATTGCCAGGCAGTGTGACGGTAGGTGGACCAAAACGTTAACGGATCGCATCGGTCGTCCACCAGCTCGATGGGTTGATGACATAAAAAGACTGCGGGTCATTTCTGGATGAGACTAGCACGGGACCGGGATAAGTGGCGTGGCGTGGCTTATGCTCAAGCTCAACAGCGATTACAGGCTGATAATGATGATGATGAAACTGGCAATATTGCTAAGTCTCAGCTTGGCCAATAACAACTAACCATTTGAACAGTGTTGCCAGTTAAGACTTGTAACATAGTAAAACGGGTAACTGGTCGCTCTGCTGGATGGCTGGCTGGTCATGTACCTACCTAAAAGACGAAAAAGACGGACTAACGGAACGAAAGTATAGAGTGAAAGGGTAATGATACAAGGGTATGGATCATAGATAACCTCCTATAGATAGAGCCAATGAACGATTTTGTTCGAATCTAAGGTCACCACAGTTAGAGGTAGGTGCGGGTTGCGGGGCGGTCGGTAACGGCGCTGCGATTGGCTGTTTCGAAAAGCGCGCGCTTTGATACAGCATGGCGTCAGAATGCGACGCGTTGGTAATTTACGGTTTTTAGCGGTGCCGCGATTAATTGTTAGTAAACTATTTTAGATGGCGTAACGCTGGTACCTGTTAGCATGGTTTAAATTTTTGAACTGCTGTCACTGTTATATTATTATTTATTATCTATCATATTTCGTTCATTGACTATTTTGATCGCCACGTAATATAAAAAGTATGGAAATCACAGTAGGCATTTTACATCATATACTTACTAGGAAAGGACGAATGCGATGCTTATTCGATATTAAGAGCCCGTTCACGGGCTCACTAGCGCCACTGGTAATTCATTGAGATTATTTAAATTTAACGACAGATATTTTAAAAAGTAGGCCGCTACACACTGTATTTTGTATTTAAGTACCTTGTGAATACATCAAACTAGTGTTTACGTTGCTATATTCGTCAATCTATGCATCCAAAGTTAAAACGGCTGTTTTTCTTCCTCCAGTACCTACTACAATAATATTCCGTTCACTAGTTCTGAAAGCTATAAAACAGAGCGAGATAGTATTTTACTACCTCTAGAGGGAGATAGCTTGCAAAACGGTTGCAGTCTGCCACGCTGCCTTCTTGATGCAGTTTAATTTAAAGTATTTAAACCTCACATCGTATATATTATCTATGTTATGAGACACTTTTTTAACAAAAGAATTTTGACAATGCAATGACAAGGATATAAATATAATCTTTAGTGAATTTTCGTGTTAAAATAGTACACGAAATCACGGATTAATTTACGTATTGTTTCCTTAAATGAATCTGAATCGGTAAAATTCGAAAGCTTCACTAGCCCATCACTAGAGTGGATTTCGTCAGAAAGGAACAGTATATTGTCATTTCCATTGAATGAAAAGGGACATGCATACTTCACTACTTCTTATGGGCCAGTGTAAAATGAACTCCGCGTGACCGAATGAGCGGGGTAGGGGGTGGTTATCATTGCTAGATCATGTACGCGTTGTGATCTGTTGTAACAATAGGGTCTCTTTGTGTATTTTGTTCTACAAGGATTATACCCTAAAAGGATTATTAATAAATGAGACAAAGACTCTAGTTTATAGAATTGTATTTCCACACACCAGTCCGCTCTTAGCTTAGGGTACATACGTTTCTAGGAACCCTCTATAACAGCGCAGTGCATATGTGGAACATCACAACTCCCCAGGGTCGCTTTGTGTAAGTCCGTTGGTGATAAGTGATGATTTATTTCTCCTGCCGGAAGGGCTATTAATAAATAAGGACGAACTCACTCAGAGCGGGGTTGCCAGAAGGCAGTTACTCCCTGTAACGATTTCCTGATGCTCGAGGCTCCTGGGACAACAAATCCAGTTTCTTCTCGGGCTCTGAAGTCTCCCGGAGAAGGCTATCGTGTCACCGCCGCTTGCCTGGGTCCCGCCGAGTGTTGTGGTTTGATCTTGGGGTGTTCAGGCTTCACACACCGGTGTTCACGCGCCGGTGTATGTAGGCTTCTCAGCCTCCAAGGATGTCCCCGTCGCTATTTCGTACACCCATACAGTGTATCTTTAGAGGTAGAATCTCTTTTGACGTAAAATGGAGTGCTCTCACTCTCTGTGCTTGCTCTGTGATTTTCTTTATGTATATCTATAAATAAACTAATGAATATCTTCTTTTCTTTACCACCTGAAAATAGACCTTAAATTACTGGCTAGTTCAGGCTTCTACAATTTGTCTGGTCGACATGAGGATTTGATTACTGACCCAAAAGCAGCGTTTAATCGCTGCCCCTCCCATTCATTACTCAAATCTTCACCGTGACGCAGCCACCTGTAACATTTCTAGGTTAGAATTGTTTTCCTAATATTCGATTGTTCCAAAGATGAGCAGATGACTTACGTCGAGGTGTTTCTATTTTCTGCCTGGGCCAATCCACTTAACTCCTAACACAAAAGTCCTCATTCTATGTCCTGCAACAATTGTTTAGATTATGACACTTAATTTCTTTCCTTTCGTTGAAATATATTCGGGTTTTAAAGTTATTTTACCTATGTCGTCTGTCCCATCTTTCAACTCCTCTTACTGGGCCTCTCTTGCCACCGATCTCTTCGGATTCTTCTGGTCAAGTGGTACTGGATATCCACTCCCGCCTCCATCTTGATGGGATCTGTCATTTGACAGCTAGTGTCACTCTGACAGCCCTTGGGATTGTTCCGGGTCTTGGCGTTTTGTACGCGGTTACGACAAGGCGTTTTTTCCATTGTGCCCAATTTCCTTTGAGGCGTTTCTTCAACTGTCTTCTCTTGTCAGTCGGGCGTATTTTGCAGTGTGACAATACCCCCTCCCTTATGAAAAGTTTGAAACGAAGTGAAAACTACGCTGCCCTCAGCGCTGTTCAGAATTACAGAACCTATGTTAACCTAAGTTAGATCTACCTATATGTAACACAAATTTGTCCCCACAATTTCAAAATCACTTTCATACTTCTTCTTTCGAAATGAAGCGATAGCTTTTTGTTAGCTATTCGCTGCCTACAAACACACAAATTCCCGAGTTGCTCCTGTATTTCCAGTGCAGCTCAATGAAGTTCCCCAAGTTGAGTACACGTTTTATATTCTAACGCTACTCTTTAAGTTAAGCTATCCTAAACCTAAGCTAAGACTACCTTGGCGTCGTTAGTGTGAGAATATCACCCCTAACACGTGAAACACGTCCTACGGTACCTAAGAACCCAGACCAAGCTCTTGACAACAAGTGTTTCTTCTTCTGGATATCATATCTTGATATCCTTGATATGCCACTGACCTAGGAGTTTACCATCGTAACCCACTAGTTCATACACTAACGGCGATAAAACTTTCTTCACTATGCACTTCTGGTATTTGGGCGCTAACTTGGACGCTTTAAAATTAACGGCATCGCTCTGAATGTAGGTTTTCTTCCAGACCTCCTGGCCTTCACGCAATTTGACGTCTCTTCTGCGCAGATTGTAGTATCTGGCATTTGTTGCATGAGCCTTTTCCAGATTTTCCCTAACTTTGCTGTAAATGTCTTGAAGTGTCCCAAATTCTCCAGCGTATTCCTCTCTGGGCACAGCTACCTCGTAATCCGTATCACTTGTGTCCTTATAAAAAGAGCCATTTATAATCGGTTCTCTACCGTGTACCAAGAAAAATGGTGTGAAACCTGTAGTTTCATTCACCGCGCTATTCAACGCAAATTGTACCTTAAAAATGTTACTGTCCCAGGATCTATGATCTTCCTTTACGTAGGACGAGATCATTGTCAAAATGGTCTTGTTAAACCGTTCCACGGTATTTATCTGTGGTGTATATCTCGGTCCATAATGAATCCGAGGGACATTGTAAGTTTTCATTAGTCTCCGAAACTCTGATCCAGTGAATTGAACCCCATTGTCGGTAACCACTGTCTCAGGAACTCCGTGAGCTAAGAAAACATAATTCTCTATACTTTTCGCCACATTTGCGCTTGTAGCGCGTCTTAACGGGAATAACATTGTATATTTGGAAAAAACACAAGTCACGACTAGAAGATGTACGTAACCGGACCGTGATTTTGGCAAGGGTCCAACCAGATCCATACTTATGACTTGCCATGGTTTGTAACACTGCTTTGGTTTACCCATTTGCCCTGGAGTAAGAGTCGTTCTATGTTTATAGGCTGAACATGTCGCACATTGCTTGATAAAGTTAACTACGTCACGATACATTCCTGGCCAGAAATACCTCAAACTTAACCTTCTATGTGTTTTAAATACTCCTAGGTGTCCTGAAGTAGGAGGTTCATGGTTCTCAGAAATGATTTTTGTGCGACCTGATTCAGCTACGACCACTTTCCAGTCAAACTCGTCGGTTAGTGAATATTTACCCTTACTATACCTATATAATATATTATTCTCTATTCTGTAGTTCGGGTAATTTCTTGGGTAATATTTACAACCTGAGTAAACTCTATTATACCATGCATCACTAGCGGTTGAGGCCGGTGTGGTACTAATGGCTTCCACCTTAATCAACCGCGAGAGAGCATCCGGGATAACGTTATCTTTCCCTCTCCTATGTTCAATGTTAAAGGTGTACGGAGACAAACGACAACCCCAGCGAGCAAGACGTCCTGTTGGATTTTCCAAATTCATGAACCATTTCAACGATGCGTGGTCAGTGACAATAGTAAACGGCCTAGTACCTATAGCTCAGTAGTGGAACCGGATTTTGGCCCTAGAAGTTTTGATAATTCTAAAGTCGGAAAAGTTATGCTTATATGGCATATGACTTATTTTCAAGCATATTTGTATTATATGAAGAAAAGTTAGAACGAGGGTTAGATATAAATTAGGTATTTATTTATTTTTATTGATGATTTGTGAATATTGAATTAAAGTGCAAAGTTTAAGCTTCATCGTTTATAATATGTATGACGCTTTACACTGTTAAGTTTTTAGAAAAAAAAAACACCCGCGACTACGTCAAACCAGAATTAGCTTGTTATTTAGTCGATATTGAATTAGAGTTTTAAAAATCCACAACAATATCTCTAAATTCTTAAGTTAATAGACAAAGCCAAAAGTTTAGAGGAATAAGATAAAAGCTTTAAAATTAATACGCATTTTTTGTCCTGTAAGATCTAATATTGAATTAGAGTCTATAAAAATAAGTCTAATACTATAAAAGAATATATGCAGCCATATTATGGAAAGTAAGAAATTTCTGTGTATAGTTTGCATCATAAACGCATATTATTAAAAAAAGGCGCGAAAACCAAGCCGCGCTACAAGTTGTAGCTACGGCGGAGCAGATCTTAGTCGACCTTGCGAGCTATCGCTTGCTAGGTATCCCTCGCCCCGCCCGCGCGCCCCCGTTCTGCCGCATTTAAAAAAAAACCATTTTTCGTATTTATATGTTTAAAATAGGGAAGGCGCAAAAACTTTTTATGTATAGTTTATGAGATTTTTTGGGGGCAAAACCCAGATTCGAGCATAGTAAAACATATGTAGAAAAAATTTAAAGTGGCCAGATTCAAATGAAACAAATATATGTTATAAAAATCGGCTATTTAAACAGCTCTTTCAAAAAACTAACCAAAATAGTTTTTGAAAACCTTCCTTCAGGAAAATACGTATAACAGCACTGTTACAATATTAGTGATGGTCCACGTGTAAAGGTACCATAAGGCGGTTTTATGTTTCGGAGATATTCAATGTTTGGAAAAGCGGGTGAAAAGGAAGTTTTTTATTATAGCTATGTCAAAACCTATAAGATGTAACATTAGTTTACCTATTTTTAATTTTACAATAAAAAATTACAGATACTGTTTTTTTATGAAAAAATCTGCATGGAATAATGTGAAGTTACAGAAGTTAATTTAAAATTGTTACAATTAATCGCACAGGGAGTAAAATGGAGTCGTTGCTTTTTATTTACTTTTTACGATTGAATGAATACATTATTTATTTAATTTATATTTTTAGAGTATTAAACTATAATGTAATTTGGATATCAAAAAAAAATATATCCAAATTATATTAAGTATTTTAAATATATTTTATTGCAATTTATGGCTTGCAGTAGTTGCAGTACACGAAACAGTTGATAATGTGGCCAAAGGCCCTGATAATAGTACTTGCAGTAGTCATTTTTGAGATTTTCACTTTTCTGCAAAAATGACATCACAAGCCCAAAAAAAATTTTCAGGTCTTTTTTTATATTTCAAACATGTTTCTTATCTAACCAAAAACGCAGTACTTTCACAAAAATATTACTTATGCTAACAAGATCTACAGCATTCAGCATGTGCTAGAAGGTTGTGAAGTACTTGCTACGTTTACTGCAGGTTTATTAGGCATATAACTTTTTTGCAACGAATACTAACTAAAGCCAAACGCAGTATTCAAAATTACTGCGTTTGAGTTTAGCGAGATAACCAAAGAGCTACTCTTGCCACGCTAAAAGTACTTAAACGCAGTACTTATTCCACAGTGCTGCGCTTAAGAGTATCGAGAGGTATTCGAGAGTAACATAAAGCACGCATGGACCGAAGCCACACGGTACAGTGCCGCATTTCGTGCTAGCAAATCAGAGTGAAATATTCGCACTTGATTTGGTTACACCTTGTATAATTCAAAAGAGTGATTGATGGCTTGATGAGTGGAGGTGTTTTATATTAATAGACTTTAATAAAAAAATGTTCCTGAAACACATTTTATAGACTATTAAAAATAATAATTTGATACGCTGATAAGAAAAATATTCATTTTTTCTAGTACCTACCTAAAATCAATTTTATTTCGTCTCTTCATCACTTCAATATTTGTCTGTATTTAAATCTTACCAACACTTATTTATTACTAGGTATGAAAATAGAGCATGATTGCGAACTAGAAACGCAGTATTTAACACGTGCTAGGTGATTTTGCAGTAATAAACACAAATACTGCATTAAGCCTTAGTGATACTGTAATGCCTGCAAACCCAGATCATCATATCAGCCGAAAGACGTCCACTGCTGGACATAGGCCTAACTGCAAACCCATATAGTTGATGAAAATGCAGTACTGCGTATTTTATCTAAATAAGGCAGTAAAGTAAAAAATATTTCAATCTAAAAATTTATTTTTTTAACAATTTTTCAGTACACTTCAAAAGTTATATAACATAGATTTGTTGTATAGATACCAAAAAATATGTTTACCGCGTTTATGTCGAAACCACCATTTTGCAAGTACTGCGTTTGCAATAAGAAGGGCAGATTTGTTAGCGTACAAAGTCGTAAATGCCAACACAATGGCATCTGTAGTCTGTAGTAGACGAAAGATTAAAATTTTTGTGGAAAGATAACTTAAACAAAAATCGCCGTTATCGCCGCAACAAGGCGGCCGAACTTTAGCGTTATACAGGGTGGAAAGATAAGTCGGGCCCTGGAGGGAAACTACCGTAAATCCTTAAGCTGGCTCATTTTAGTTAAAGAAGACATTCCTTTATTTTTAAAAAGAAACAAAACTGCATTCAAAGATTTTCAAAAAAGCCTCACACACGGCCGGGAATCGAACCCGGTCGAATCTGTCTAAAAATCTGAGTTCGTTTTTTGCGTAAATTAATAGTTCTGGATGTATGGAAAACTTGTTGCTACGGAACCCTGTATCTACAATCACAGGAAAATGCCTAATTTTACAGTTTAAATACGTAAATGGATCTCCTCGAATACCTAAACAGTAGGTACCTACTATGGGTACCTAAGTATGGGAATGATATTTTATAACAGTTTTGAAAAGATTGGTGTAAATAATGAAAATAAATAAATAAAACTACGAATTTACCAATTTCGTCTAGTTTTAGATGTCACATCTCAAATACTTACATACCGACATACAGACCTACTAAGCGGGTTAGTATGGGGAGGTCCATTTCCGTACATTAAACTATGAAATTCAGAATTTTCCTGTGATTGCAGATACAGAGTTCCTTAGCAACAATAGTTCCTTACACCTAGAACTATTAATTTACGCAAAAAAACGAACTCAAAATTTTTAGACAGATTCGACCGGGTTCGATTCCCGGCCGTGTGTAAGGCTTTTTTGAAAATCTTTGAATGCAGTTTTGTTTCTTTTTAAAAATAAAGGAATAACTCCTTTAAGTAAAATGAGCCAGCTAAAGGATTTAAGGTAGTTTCCCTCCAGGGCCCGACTTATCTTTCCACCCTGTATACAGGTTGTATTATTCAAACGGGGCAGTGAGGGAAAATCCGAAACTATAAGAGATACGAAAAGTCACGAGACTTATCCAGTTTATGGTAAACTATGAAAATAAACAGTCATAAATTCTGGAAATACATAAAATCCAGTTCAGGAATTTCCGATATTCTGAGTGTAACAATTCCGGAATTGCGAAAGTCCGGAATTGTAAGGGAAAATTGTTGCTAAGTAACCCTGTATCTACAATCACAGGAAAATGCCTAATTTCATAGTTTGATGTACAAAAATGGATTTCCCCATACTAAGCTCCTTAGTAAGTATGGGGAGAATAACTGTGGCGTCTGAAACTAGACAAAATTGGTAAATTCGTGGTTTTTTTTAATTTATTTTCATTATTTACACCAATCTTTTCAAAGCTGTAATAAAAATATAATTCCCATACTTACTCATTGTAGGTAGGTACACTGTTTGTGCGGGGAGATCCATTTCCGTACATTAAACTATGAAATTCAGCATCTTCCTGGGATTGTAGATACAGGGTTCCTTAGCACCAATTCTTCCTTACATTACACTATTAATTTACGCAAAATAACGCACTCTGATTTTTAGACAGATTTGTCCGGGTTCGATTCCCGGCTGTGTATGAGGCTTTTTTGAAATTATTTGAATGCAGTATTAAATTTTTTCTAAAATCGGTCTCGTAACTCCTTAGAGCAAATTTCCGTATATCTTATAGTTTCGGATATTCCCTCACTGCCCCGTTTGAATAATATACCCTGTATAATGCATGTCTACCCACTATGATTTTTGTACAACAACTTATAACTTTTCTCATGTAAGTGAAATATGTTGATTCTTTATGAAAAATAAAGTTCTTTATACATAAAATGTAAATACATGTGCATTTTCATTTCAAAAACTTAATACCTATCTAGTCGCAATAGAATAAAAAAAATTAAGATAAATAAATCATTCAATCAGTATTTGTTTAGTCATAAAAATATCTAGGCGACTCTACTACCTTCTGTGTGAAATCTGCCACCACTTGTCCGTACCCTAGTTATTATACTACCTACAATTACAAATATGAATGAATTGCAAATGTTGCAATTATAATTTTGTTGTAAAAAGTTGTATTTTTGTTATTTGTTACCATTGTGTAAGCCACCAATACTTACTTTAACATAAAACTATAAGTAAAAACTTACTTTATAATGGACTTAACGCCGACGAAACCGCGGGCAATTCCTAGTATAGTTATAAATAAGGGTAAGTTTCGTCTTTGTATTTCCATTAGCGTACTTAAAACAAAATAACAATTTTCCATTGATATTAGTTTAAAACATGCTTTGCGGTTTTTTTTATGGATGAGTTAAGGGCACCCCGCTGCCACGCCACCGCTGATCGCTGCGGTGCCACAGCGCCACAGCGCACAGCACGGCGCGCGCATACAATACAGCGCGTTTGAAACGTAGTAATATAGGCACGGAATGCTTACCTATACATATCAGTATTTGGTGTCGCCGTGATTCTATATTTCTAAACTTTTGTTTGGTAACTGAGATCATTGTCAAGACCGTTTATTATTAACTCTACAAACTCTAATTCAATATTGGCTATACTGCTTAACCAGAAATAAATATCTACACAAGCCAGTTGTCTACACATCTAACTTTTTTCCAGTATATTAAGTGGATCAATTACATCATAATTTTACAATATCAGCTACTCTAATTCTTTATTTGCAAAATTATTTGCATTTTTTTGTTCACCAAAATGCAGATGTTCCAGACTTCTAAAAACAGATTATTTTAAAGAAACTAAAGTTTTATTGGATATGTTACAGTTTTTTGTAACTCTAATTCTATATTTACATAGTTCTTGGCTAAAAATAAAATATTTCAATATAACCGAAAGCCGAACCTAAAAACTTCTAACTTTTTGTATAAGTATTATTTAACATGCCTCCAATGACATATCAAAAAAGAAAAAACTTTAATGTTATCAAAACCCATTTTTGTTCAGCCGCTGGTCTACTAGGTACGGCTCAAACTTCTCCACAGCATGAAGAACAGCTAGCGCTTCACGCTCTGTGGCACTATAATTCCTTTCACTTTTATTGAGAGACCTACTAATGTATGCAATAGGATGGTCGTGGCCTTCCACTTCCTGTGTAAGGACCCCACCTATTCCATAACTCGACGCATCGCAATGGACCGTAAAGTGTTTGTCAAAGTCTGGGCATATTAAAACTGGTGCTGATACAAGACAGTTTTTTAAATCTTTAAATGCTTGTTCAGCGCTTGAAGTCCAGACAAACTTTGTTTTTGAGCTGGTTAACGCATTCAGTGGTGCGGCTATGGACGAGAAATTTCGAATAAACCGCCTGTACCAAGAACATGTACCTAGGAACATTTTTACCTCCTTCGCGTTCTTCGGGACAGGAAAGTCAATCACCGCACGAACTTTACCTGGATCTGTGCGTAACCCACACTCATCTACTATATATCCTAAATACTTTAGTGATTTTCTAAAAAAATTACTTTTCTCCAAATTGATCGTTAAATTTGCCTCTTGTATTCTCTTGTGAAGCTTTTTAAGTAATATCAAATGAGTCTCGTAATCTTCTGATACTACTATTATGTCATCAACGTAACAAAATACTAATCCTTTATCTATCTCACTGCAAAACGGAGTTCCAAAAAGCCTATCCATTAACCTTTGCTGGCGCGCAGGTGCTCCTGTCAAACCAAAAGCCATAACCTTGAACTTATATTGACCTTTACCGGCCACAGTGAAACTTGTTCGTTCCTGCGACGACTCATCAAGAGGTATTTGCCAAAAACTTGCTTTAAAATCAATCGAACTAATATACTTCGCATTTCTAAGGCTATCTAATATCTGAGGAATATGTGGTATTGCGTAAGCGTCGCCTTTACTGACTGCATTTAATTTACGACAATCCAAACAAAACCTCCATGACCCGTCAGGCTTTGGAACCATAAGGACTGGATTATTCCAAGGGCTTTCACTCGGTGTGATCACATCTAAATCCAACATTTTATCCACTTCCTTATGCAGTTCCTTCAGCTTTTCTGGTGACATGGGGTACGGTCTACATTTAATTGGCGGAGATGCTCCCGTATCTATTTTATGTTCTATCAGGTGAGTTCTACCTAAGCCTTTTTGTTCAAATGAAATTTCTTTAAATTGATCTGTTACTATTTCTGCTAACTGTCTTTGCTCAGAGGTCAAGTTATCATATGACAAAACATTGTCTACCTGACTGTCTATGCTTGAATGCCCAATGAAATGTTTAGGTTTTTCTATGTATCTTATATTTTCAAATATCTCTGGCATCAACGAAAATTCCTTCCAAAAATCTACTCCAAGTATTACATTTGACACTATGGATGGTATGACATAAAACTTTATTACTTTAGTGATACCCTTAAATGATATTGGTAACAACATGGTACCAATCGTTCTACACGTTGAACCATCTGCTACTGTCACAGAATTGTCATTTGATGAAATGGTGTATCCTAAATTCACAAAACGCTCGTGCGCGCCGCTTCCAATGATGGAGACAGCGGCACCAGAATCTAGTAGTGCGCATATTTTCACATCTAGTACATTCACATTTAAATATGGTCGAACATCATTATCGTCTGGTTTGAAGAGAACCGTGCTGACGGAATTGTTTTTAAAATATTTACTAACCAAATCTAACCAATAACTATTATCGGCCCTTTCCGCCTTCTCTGCCGAGTAATAGCTACGGTTCTCTCTACCTAGTTTTTTGACTGATTCATGTTTCTACACTTTGGGCATGACCGCGAGGTATAACCCGGTTCACCACATTTAAAACATATAATGCGCTTGTCCCTACAAGCTTTAGTGTCGTGAGTATTCACTTTACACCTATAACAATAAACGGTATTCGTTTGGTGTGGTGATTGACGAAATTGGGGCGCGTGCGCGTGCTGTCCATGCTGTTGAAAACGTTGTGCCGACCCATTTTCTCTCTGATATTGATATGTTTGATAATCAAAATCAAAATCAAAATCAATTATTTATTCTGCAAATAGGCCACAAGGGCACTTTTACATGTCAAATGGTGTTCTACAATATAATATTAATAATCTTACACAATAATCATTTTAAAATTGCAGATTTTAACTAATTAGTACCTAAATGGTTACAAACTAAATGTCACTGAATGAAAACTAGAACAAGCCAAAATTGTAAAATATTATCAAATACATTCGATATAAGGTCTGTATCAGAATTAACAATAAGTTTATGATATAATTTAGTACCCCAGAGATGTATAATGTCACTGAGCATCCAAATACAATTAATAATTATTCTAATGTTCTTATAGAGATGTATACTGTCCCTAAGCGTTAAAACAGAAAAAAAAGGATCATTAATGTAATATTGTCAGAGATGTACAGGGTCAATAACAATAAAACGTGTCAAGAACAGAATGATGTCTCTCGTCAAAATAATGATAATAACACTAGTATTTAGGTAGTTACTATGCCCTTGCAAGCATGAACAGACCGGACTCCACAAACAGCACCCGATCACGAGTATGACGCATATCTCAGCCATCGCCTCCCTCAACCATATGTTAGGGAAGGTGGCGACCCGATCAACGACGCCACCGTAAGCAAAGCCCTTTAAGCGAGCATGACATATTCAAGCCACACTGGACATTGATAATAGCAAAGATTAAAGCTACTTGTTCGGCGAGAAAAAGCATTACGTGCTCTCATGTTACATAAAACGGAACAGCTATTTCCGGTACTTATAATAATTACAAAGGTAATACGCCAAGACAATCATACTCGAAGGTATATTAATTCTAATACAATTTGACTGCTACTGGCTTAAAGGCATTTTTGTCGTTTATGAAATCGTTGACATTATAATACGCCTTGCTTAGCAAATATTTTTTTATATGAGACTTAAATTTACTTAACGGCAAATTAACAATTTCGGTAGGTATTTTATTGTAAAAACGTATACAGTTCCCCACGAACGACGTGCTAACCTTGCGAAGACGACTGTACTGCACTGCGATCTTGTGTTTACTTCTGGTGTTGTAGTCGTGGATATCACTGTTGAGATTGAAGTCCTGAAGGTTTTTCCGCACATACATAATATTCTCAAGAATGTATTGGCATGCTACAGTAAGAATATTTGCCTCCTTAAATTTGTCCCTGAGAGAATTTCGGGCTTTTAGTTCGTAGATGGAGCGTACAGCTCGTTTCTGTAGCACGAAGATCGTCTGGATATCAGCCGCTTTTCCCCACAACAGGATTCCGTAGGACATAACACTGTGGAAGTAACTGTAGTACACCAGCCTGGCCGTCTCAACGTTTGTTAACTGTCTTATACGTCTTACTGCATAGGCTGCAGAACCAAGTTTGCCGGCTAGGGTGTCGATATGCGCATGCCATTGTAGTTTTGAGTCCAAGGTGATGCCTAAAAACACTGTTCTATCTTCAAATTCCAGTTCATCGCCCTTTAATTTGATCCTGGTATTGTTTACGTGCTTGACATTAGGTAAAGTGAATCTGATACACTTTGTTTTCTTGGAATTTAACAGTAAATTATTTGCTGTAAACCATTCCACAACAGTGTTGAGCGCATCATTAATATTATCGAAGCTTGTCTGCGAATAACACTATATCATGCTTATCTTGCACCACATTTGGTAGGTCATTGATGTAAATCAGAAACAAAAATGGACCCAGAATCGAGCCTTGAGGAACACCAAGAGCAACAGTTGTCCCCGCTGAGTGCATCCCGTTGACGACTACTCGTTGTGTTCTCTCAGAAAGATAAGATGATACAAGATCAAGAGCACCGTTTTTAATCCCATAATGTCTTAACTTTCTGATTAAATTCTCGTGATCAACGCAATCAAATGCCTTTGATAAATCACAGAACACTCCAATAGCATCTTGAGCCTCTTCCCAGGCTTCAAAAATATGTTTAATTAGTACCACACCGGCATCAGTGGTAGAGCGACCCCTAGTAAAACCGAACTGATTGTTATTGAACAGTTTATTACAATTAAAGTGAGACATAAGCTGATTAAGAATAATCTTTTCAAAGACTTTGCTTAGTGCCGGTAGTATTGATATTGGCCTGAAGTTGGTAGGGTCAGTTTTCGTTCCTGATTTAAACAGCGGAATAATTTTACTGTGTTTCATGAGATCAGGAAATACTCCAGTATCAATACATTTATTAAAAATATCAGCTAAAAAAGGTGCGATTGATTCTACAATGGAATGTAATACTTTGACTGAAATGCCCCAAAGATCTTCAGTCTTCTTTAAGTTCAACAATTTAAACGTTTTTACAAGAATATGAGGGGTCACGTGAGTGAAGCTAAAGTTTTCTGTACATTCCGCTACATTTGCTTTCAATAATGATTCAGCGACATCTGGTGATGAGTTTAAAGACTTCGTGGTCTCAAAAGGTACGTTAGAAAAGAACCGCTCAAAATGATCTGCTACTTCATGGTCAGAACTTACCAAAGTATCATCAATTCGTAGACTGTAGTGTGGGTCTCTTATCTTGCGTTTCCCAGTTTCATTGTTTATAACTTGCCATACAGTTTTAACCTTGTCGTTGGAGTTCTGGATCTTTTTTGACAAGTAATCGGCTTTAGCGGCGACACACAATAACTTAAAAGATTTCGAGTAGTTCTTAACGTACTCCAGAAATTCCGGCCTTTTATCAATAGTTCTCGAATCGTACAAGTCATAGAGTCGGCGTCTTTTCTCGTGAATATCCGGGGTAGCCCAGTCGCTAAATTTAGTCCTGATCTTGCTTTGAAGTTTCCTTAAATTAAAACAGGCATCAAATTCCATTTTGATACAGTTAAACAAATGAGCATACAAACTGTCTGGGCTTTCCTCAGTAAATGGAAGATAAAGTAATCGTTTCGCAATATTACGATTGATTAAATCTAATCTCTTTTCGGAAATAGGTCTGCACATAGTATCTCGTGGATTTTCGTCAGTTTTCCCGCTGAAGGAGACTTGTTGTCCACAGTGGTCAGAACTTAAGTTGTTAATAATAGATTTATTAATTGCATCCTCATTACTGAAAACGTTATCTATACATGTTGCACTGGTTGCTGTAATTCGGGTTGGTTCACAAAACAGGTTCACTAAGTTAAACGATTTAAAAGTATTCACTAGACTCACACACATGGGCGATTTCTCAAGTAAGTTAACATTAAAATCACCACACACAATAACACATTTTGCACTTATAAAAACACTACTGAGCACGTCATCCATAACTGACTCGAATAGACTATAATCCGCCGATGGAGGTCTGTATACGCATACAATTATGAATTGATCCAACTCAACACAAGAGAGCTCTATTTGGCGTTCGATGGATTTGTCAACAATATCTTTACGTTCCTTACTTTTCAAATTGTGTGTTACCATTATTAAAGACCCTCCACGCCTACATTCCTTCCTAGAAAATGAACTTTTGACACCTTGTTGTGTTGAAATGGTTTATGTTTTGGCACAGGTGTGTTATGCCTGGACTGTTGTTGGTATGTACCCGCGACAACCGCTACCTCTGTTTTATTACACTTGCCATTATAGGCGAAATCCGGATTCAAGGTAGATTGTCTAGGTGGTTCCGTAAACAATTTACCCTGCTGCCGTGCAGCTTCAATTTTCCTGCAAACCTGCCGCAATGATTCTACCGTATCGAGTTCCTGCAATGCTAAATGTTCGGAAAACGACGGTCTTATATTATGCAATAATATTTCTAATTGTTGTGTGTCATCTAAAGGTTTTAATAAGCGTGAGAACATTCCGCTCATCACCGCAAAATATATGTGTGTAGGTTCATCCACGCCCTGTGTGCGCGCATGTATTTCACTCAATAGTCTGTAATCAAAATCAACAGGTGCAAATTCCTGTTTCAACAAAATTCCTAATTCCTTCCAAGTGTTAAACCTATGCTTATTCCCTCTATACCATAAGAGACCTTGTTCAGTGAACAGACAACAAGCCGCGTTAAATAGTTGGTCATCTGTAATGCCAAATGCTTGAGCCCTCTCCTCAACTGCTTCCAGGAACGCGTGTACGCTAGTGAGTCCATTGAATTTATTGTTTATATACTTGAGCACATTTAAATTTGATGACTCCGTCGGCTCCTCCATATGACTGGTTGCTGGTTCCTTTCCGTTGCTCTGGCTCGGTAATAACGCATTTATTGTTACTCCGCATTGTTGCATCTTTGTCCGTAACGCAGTGTAATTGTCTTTATCGGCTTGTGTGCTCATTGTACCTAATCTATACATCCTGTAGAATAAGTGTGCATACAACGCTTTCGCGCGTATCAGGAAACGACGGTCCCTAGTTTTCTCTACTGTAGTTAATTTAGTCTGAAGTTCCTTTATTTTCTCTGATACTACAGCTAATTCACTCGTGACCTGCAGATCCTCGCCAATAACCTCCTCCGGTAGAAATTCAAAACTCAATTTCTTAAGTTGTTGTCTCATTTCTTGAACTGTTGCCCCGGGTGTCTCCGACCTAATATTTATTTCATAAGTCAGTTCGTCTTTTAGCAAGGAGTGATAGTAAATCGTTTTTAAATCCATGTTTACCACCGCAAGTGATTAATCAATACTAAAAATGCAATACCAATTCGGACCACAACAAGTCGCCAATATACCAAGAGAAATGACTATAAGTTTGGTGTATTCACCTTATTTATTGTGATGTATACCTACTGCACTGTTATCTGGGTTTACACTTGTAAAGTTTTAAATGTTTTCTATAATTGATGTTCCTGATACTTATTTCTATGATTTTAATGTATAATATATTTGTTATTATTTGGAAAAGTATTTAAATTTATTTCAATATTGAACGATGTGAAATACTGTAAATACAATAAATTATTGTATGTACATTATTTAACTGTAAACTTTTTTTTTTCTTATAATGTTTCAGTGTCACACAATGTGTGTTTTACCTTATCTTAATGACTATTTAGCACAACAACTTGGTGTGGATATATATGAAACCTTAACACTTTGTAATTATATTCTTTTAAAATGTATATATTTGTTAACAAGCCAACTTCAAAATGTTGAAGCGTTGTTTATCTTAATTATTATTTATTTTATATTTGTTTTGTTATGAGAGCTTGGTACAGTTCCAAGTGGTTGTCCAAAGTCTCATATCAAAATGTAAATCACTTTTATATATAATTTGTTTAGACCTAGCAATCATATGATGCCAGATATTATGTATTGGTTATTGATTTGTGTACTTATCTTCCAACAAATATCAATGTCATGCACCATTAAATTAATATTACCATGTTTCACATATTTTGCTTACTTTCAAAACATGCACGCATAAGCAATCAAGGTTGGTTTACCTTAATTTAATAAATATCATTATATTTTATTTATTATAGGACAAAGTCTCTAATAACACTTCATAAAATTAAAATATTGTCCGCTACTGTGTGCTGGACATCAAATAATAATCCACAAATAATGTTGAGTACACTTAAAAATAGTAAACAATGTTATTGGCAGTGCCTTAAAATAACAGTTTAAAAAAATATTTTATGTAAGTGGGTCACCCTTAGGTGTACTACCAACTTAATTAAACAAATCCCTCACAGGACAGAACGACTTTGGGACTAAAAAACAGGACAACTAACCTAATGGGACTTACAATTACTAAGTAATTAGCGTTTTATTGCTAATTTCTCACTAAATAAATGCTAAAGTAACACTGTAGGTACTTAGCTACCACTAAGTACTAAATATATGAAAATATGAAATCCTGTGTTCACTTTCCCCTGTTCAACTCTCTTTTATGTAAATATATATGAAAAATTGTGTTCTTGTTATGTTTTACTTGTCTAAATAAATGTGGATAGTTATTTCAATGTTATTGTTATATCTATATATGGTTTTATGTAACTGTCACTGAATTTAACTTTTACTTTATTTCTGTACTAAGAACAAACTTTTATGTGAATAACTGTAAATATCTACTGTTGTTTTATAGTGATTATCCAATTTAACTGTATTGCACTTTATAATTTAATGAAATAGACTATTTGTAGTGCCAAGTTTTAAGATTGTTTACTTACTTTTATAGTGGGAATTTCTATCAACTATGTTGTAATTTCACTTCACTCACTAATAATTATGTTCTTTACTGCTTCTATTACTGGGTGAAAACACTATGTTTACCTTTTAATCACTGAATGATATTAACATTTGTCTTTCAAACTAACATGTAGGAACACTTTTATTAACTTTATTTGTTACCGCCTCTTTCACTTGTGAACACAGTTTTCTGTAATAAATGTTTTTGCAATTTATTAACTTAATCTACACTTAATAACTACATAAGGGTTTGGCCATATGCAAAGGAATAAAACACAAGACTAGCTATGTATCTATCTACCATAAAATAGTTAAGTATGTTTGCAAGCTATTTGCCAGTGCACAATTCACTTCTTTTATTGACAAATATTCACAAAATCATCTCAAAATCAAGACTTATCACCACTTTTGGGCGCCATTTGTGATCTGTTGTAACAATAGGGTCTCTTTGTGTATTTTGTTCTACAAGGATTATACCCTAAAAGGATTATTAATAAATGAGACAAAGACTCTAGTTTATAGAATTGTATTTCCACACACCAGTCCGCTCTTAGCTTAGGGTACATACGTTTCTAGGAACCCTCTATAACAGCGCAGTGCATATGTGGAACATCACAACTCCCCAGGGTCGCTTTGTGTAAGTCCGTTGGTGATAAGTGATGATTTATTTCTCCTGCCGGAAGGGCTATTAATAAATAAGGACGAACTCACTCAGAGCGGGGTTGCCAGAAGGCAGTTACTCCCTGTAACGATTTCCTGATGCTCGAGGCTCCTGGGACAACAAATCCAGTTTCTTCTCGGGCTCTGAAGTCTCCCGGAGAAGGCTATCGTGTCACCGCCGCTTGCCTGGGTCCCGCCGAGTGTTGTGGTTTGATCTTGGGGTGTTCAGGCTTCACACACCGGTGTTCACGCGCCGGTGTATGTAGGCTTCTCAGCCTCCAAGGATGTCCCCGTCGCTATTTCGTACACCCATACAGTGTATCTTTAGAGGTAGAATCTCTTTTGACGTAAAATGGAGTGCTCTCACTCTCTGTGCTTGCTCTGTGATTTTCTTTATGTATATCTATAAATAAACTAATGAATATCTTCTTTTCTTTACCACCTGAAAATAGACCTTAAATTACTGGCTAGTTCAGGCTTCTACAATTTGTCTGGTCGACATGAGGATTTGATTACTGACCCAAAAGCAGCGTTTAATCGCTGCCCCTCCCATTCATTACTCAAATCTTCACCGTGACGCAGCCACCTGTAACATTTCTAGGTTAGAATTGTTTTCCTAATATTCGATTGTTCCAAAGATGAGCAGATGACTTACGTCGAGGTGTTTCTATTTTCTGCCTGGGCCAATCCACTTAACTCCTAACACAAAAGTCCTCATTCTATGTCCTGCAACAATTGTTTAGATTATGACACTTAATTTCTTTCCTTTCGTTGAAATATATTCGGGTTTTAAAGTTATTTTACCTATGTCGTCTGTCCCATCTTTCAACTCCTCTTACTGGGCCTCTCTTGCCACCGATCTCTTCGGATTCTTCTGGTCAAGTGGTACTGGATATCCACTCCCGCCTCCATCTTGATGGGATCTGTCATTTGACAGCTAGTGTCACTCTGACAGCCCTTGGGATTGTTCCGGGTCTTGGCGTTTTGTACGCGGTTACGACAAGGCGTTTTTTCCATTGTGCCCAATTTCCTTTGAGGCGTTTCTTCAACTGTCTTCTCTTGTCAGTCGGGCGTATTTTGCAGTGTGACAGCGTGGTGACCGCACGTCGCCCTATAGGCTCTATCTATAGAAGGTTATCTGTGGTATGGATACAAGGTTAAATATGGTCACAAATGGTGCCAAAAGTAGGTAGACTTTTACATCCAAATAGTTATGTAGAGTGTGTCGTCGGTGGTACCAATACTACCAATGCAAAGTTCAGTGTTATTAAATTAAGTAATTTAGTAAGTAGGTTAGGTAGGTATAACACAACAATGTTAGAAAGGAGCGCATACTCTTTTTTTTGAGAATAAATAAATAAATAAAAATAAGGCCCGATTCGTAACGGATCTGCCAAATTGAAAAAGCTGTAACTGTAAGCCAAGTGGTTTATTTGTCTAAATTGTATGATTTTATTAAAAAAAACTGTAAAATTATCATTTTACGTCTATAATTAAGATTTCTACTTTTTCTCCCACTCTTGCCGCAATTTTTGTCGAATGCCCTCCATCAGCCATGCGACAGTGTCATTAGCAACTTTCTTGCAAGCTGAGTTCCACTTTTTTAGGAAGTCTTGCTGGTTGCTGGCAGTCTTACCTGTCTTACGCAAGATTCCTTTGACGAGAGCCCAATATATTTCTATAGGACGGCACTGTGGAATATTCGGCGGATTCAGTGCTTTAGGCACGATCTGGATATCATTTTGTTTGAGGAAGTTAAGGGTATCCTTCGCATAGTGGGCTGTAAGGGCCAGATCTGGCCAAAATAAGGCCGAATTATTGTGTTTTTGAATGAACGGTAGTAGCCGTTTTTTCAAGCATTCATTGATGTAAATATTCTTATTAATTGTGCCAGTTGTAACATATGTACGGCTGCGATCACCGCATGGGCAAATTGCCTGCCAAACCAGATACTTGGAGCCGAATTTCTCCATTCCTATGGTGGTTTCCGAATCTGGAAGAGTTTCTCCATCAGCTATCGTATAAAACTGATCACCAGGAAGTGTCGAAAAGTCTGCCTTCACATAGGTTTCGTCAGAATCAAATGTAAATTTTCGGTACCCAGTAAGTCATACAGCTTTCGAGCCCTGGTTTTGATAGTGCATCTTTGTTTTTCCGAAGTTTTCGGCACCTTCCGTTTCTTCTTTGTCTTCATACTAGCCCGTTCCTTTGTACGTCTCACCATTGACTGACTTGTAGAATTTGTTTTAGCTATGTCTGGCTCCGACATGCTGCGGTTTTTGCAAATCGTCTTAATGATTTTCCTATCTAGCCCAGGATCACGAGCACCACCATGTTCTACGGTTCGAGGCTTCTGAGCGGTAGACAAGGTCTCTAAGTATCCTTTCAGGACCGTATCAACGGTTCTTCTTGGGATTTTTTAAATCTCTTGCGATGAAATGGTTAGGACGCTGTGTATTTTCCATCCATTTGGCGACTATCTGCTCACGGCGTTCAGGTTCATTCATTTTTATTTCGTTTTATCAGCTTTTACACATAAAGAAACGATGCCTACATAATTTGGTGACATTGGCAATGTCAATGCTATAAACAAAAACGAGATAAGTTTCATGACTGCTAGGTGCCAGCATTTTGAATTTGGCAAATCTGTTACAATCAGGCCTTAAAATAGATTTTGTATGTGTAAAAAATACGTAGCTGTTTTGGTTGTAACGGGCGAGCAGATTCAGGAATTCGATTACAATGTATTCTAAATTCGTAGTTAAGATTGACCCCCAAAAGCCAACAGCGTTATTATGTTAAAAAATAACAATGGAAATTAAAAAAATGATGTCTAACGAGTGCGAGGTCGTGAAACCTCGTGTCGTCGGATTGGGGTTTTCCATGTAATATTAAATTTGAACACAATATATACACATTATATACTCGTACCTAGGGCCAATATGACCAGTACAGCGAAATTAGGTCTTATGAGCATGTATATAACACTCATTTTGGCAGCAAAACAGTTTTGATATCGGTCATTTTGTCATAATGTTGCAAAGTTGCGGGTTTTCCGAGGCCAGGCCGTGCCCTTAACCTATCACGTCAGTGTTAGTTATGTTTTATAATAACCCTTGACGAATAGTGGCACTGCTGAATTTTAATAAATAAATACATAAATAAATAATTGCGGACGATCTTACACAAATCAACCTAGTCCCAAACTAAGCAAAGCTTGTACTATGTGTACTAGACGAGGATATAGATACTTATATAGAGAAATAAATACTTAAATACATAGAATACATCCATGACTCAGGAACAAATATTCGTGCTCATCACACAAATAAATGCCCTTACCGGGATTCGAACCCAGGACCTCTTGCTTCGTAGGCAGGGTCACTACCAACTAGGCTAAAGCGGCCGTGACAACTTAAAACAATTTAAACAAATAAGATACGACTTCTCTGAAAACTCCTTCAGAGAACTTCTTCTTTGGAAGATATCCCTTACAGGGATAAGTTAGCCTTTGTACCAACATAACCTATTTTGTCTGTATTTTTATCAACGTCTTGTGTACAATAAAATTACATACATACATACTTCTCACTAATTCGATCTGGACGTTTAGGTCGTTTTTTTATCTCATATAAAATATGCATTCCAGGGGTAGACCCAGAACAAGATGGAAGGATGTAGTGCTAAGAGATATAAGAAAGTTATCCGAAACCGATGTCGAGGACAGAGCGAAGTGGGGAAGTAAGACGAGGAAAGCTGACCCCACCACCATGTGGGATATATAGCAGCGGGGCTAGCACAACTGACACAACAAGCGCGACGCGAGTCGAGAAAATCCACCCGCCTCTTTCTAATTTGCACAATACGAGTGAGACAGGAGTCGCTGAGTCGCGCGCGACACGACTTAGCAGCAAGTTGTGCTAGACGTACTGGGAAGAGAGAGAGAGAGAGAGAGAGAGAGATGAAATATGCATAAAAAAATATAAATGGATATACAATAGGGCTGGGGACTATAATTTTATTATTACTCGAAAAGAAAGAAGGCAAAAATATATGCCTAATGACGAAAATCCTATTCAAATGTCAATCGTTTCATGTGAAGGTGCGTTTTGCAGAAAAAGGACAGAGTATAGATATCCCCTCTTAAAACTTTGGACACTTATAACTTTGTGATAATTCATTGTCTTGTGTTTCTTTTTAGGGTTCCGTACTCAAAGAGTAAAATGGGACCCTATTACTAAGACTTCGCTGTCCGTCCGTCCGTCTGTCTGTCACCAGGCTGTATCTCAAGAACCGTGATAGCTAGAGAGTTGAAATTTTCACAGATTATGTATTTCTGTTTCCGCTATAACAACAAATACTAAAAACAAAATAAAATATTTACCCATACAACAAACGTGATTTTTTGGCCGTTTTTATACATAATGGTACGGAACCTTTCGTGCGCGAGTCCAACTCGTATAAGTTGGCCGGTTTTTTTCTCCTCGTGCCAATATTTTTAATACTTTTTCGAGAAAATTCAACATTATTGACTGTTTTATTTGGTCTCACCATCCATAATGACGAAAATGTCGGTGAACGTACATAAAAATATTAAAACGTAGAACCTCATCGATTTTAATGTATGTTTAAAAAGGAATTCATGATGTGTGATGGGTCCTGGATCTGAAGCACTGGGAGATCTAACAGTGATGTAACCCGTTGTGACGTAACGAGTGTCGCATCGACTGGTTAATTGACCCGTTAATGTCACGACAAGTTATGTCACTGTTAAATCTCGCTAAGTATCGCAGACTGTAGACAGCCCCTGGCTTCCATGGGTCAAGCTGTCTCGTGGGAATCCAGGACGGTCAAGCTGGTCTAAATTGACAAACATTCAGATGTACTCTATAGATGAGTAATGATTCCAAGGGTACAAGTCTACCGCTGGCTTCCATGCGACTTCTCGAATCTCCCATCATTATAACTTGCACAGAGGAATATGGTAAGTCATACAGGGTGTGGCCTGTAATAGGAGCAAAAAATTAAACGGTATGTTATTAACCTTGTGAACAATTATTTCCACATGGTTAAAGTTGAAAAAAATAAACTTTTTTTTGAATTTTTTTTTCTTCAAAATAAGTTTAGTTGTATTTTTTTATTCTTCTGGAGTGCTATCAGTAACTTTTTATTTTAAAGACACTAAAAATAATGAAATAAAAATCATTAAATCACAAAAATATCTTTTGAAAACAAAAATGCAAAAACTATTATGACTCGTTACATGATGTTACCTCAAAATCCGCATTGACTGCTGTGCTATGATGTCGTGGTGCCAAGATACATTACTTGGAGGTCATAACTTTAGATCAAAATATCTCCGAATCCAAAAAAAAAAAAATGAGTGGGCCACAAGGGGTTACTACAAATGCTCTAAGGAAGCGTCCCTTTGAATATTTGCTCCTATTACAGGCCCTGTATAGTCTTTTATCCTCTTTCAAACATACTTTTGTGGGAGATTTTTGGGAATGTAACACCACTTTGTACAGTCACGCCGGCATCAATATATGATGGAACAAAGGCCGTAAAAATATCTGATGACAACTATATTCCTAGAGCCGTTAGAGCGTGTCAGATATTTTTGCGACCTTTGATCCATCATATATTGATGCCGGTGACTGTACAAAGTGGTGTTACATTCCAAAAAATCTCCCACAAAAGTATGTTTGAAAGAGGAAAAAAAACCATATGACTCACCATATTCCTCTGAGCAAGTTATAATGATGGGAGCTTCGAGAAGTCGATGAATCAACTCCAATTCCAACAGCATTTTGAGGTTTATTTTGAGTCACTAGTGTATAATTGCTTTCAGGTAGCACCAAGTCTGTTGTCATCATGTAGTCGGTAGTCTGCTGTAATTTGTAATGTAGTCGTTTTCGTAATTGGAACTTTCTTTCATTCCATTGAAGTATATCATTTATCATCATCATCATCTTTACTTAAGAGCCTTGCTCTTGTCGGTGGAGTAACCGCCTCTTTTCTCTGTCCATTGTCAGCCTCTTGACTTCCTCATATGACTCGACATCAGCTTTAAATAAAACTATTTGGCTAGAATATGTTAGCCTAGGCCTTCCTCTGCCTCTCTTGCCTTCAATTTTACCCTCCAGGATGTTTAGGAAGAAACTGTCGTGCCGTATCAGGTGACCCACCATCTTGCCTCTCCTATTTCTTATACATCCTAGCAAACATCTTTTCTCATCTACCATCCTTAAAACTTCTTCGTTTGTCTTTCTCTCCGTCCAGCTAATCCTTTCCATCCTTCGCCAGCACCACATTTCGAAGGCCTCCAGTCGTTCTCTGTCTCTCTGGGTTAGCGTCCACGACTCGCTCCCATATAAAGCAATGCTCCAAGTATAATTTAACTTTAATTATTTAGTACGAAAAGAATGACGAGCACAGGTCGATGATGATGTAACTTATGATCATGTACCCTGTGTTCTGCCATGCGCCATGTGTCATAATTCCGCAGACAGCTCTGAAAGGATAGGTTTATTGTATTCGTCACGGTTTTATTGTATAATTAGCGACGATTTTATATTTATTGGTTTATTTATGGGTCTGAATCAGGTGGCTATGATCTCACGAATGTACCAGCTTATTGTACAATGTACGTGTCTAATACACGTGCCTGATTCTAAGCCGGGATTAAGGATATAGAGAAGAAAATGTGTCCGCAACTCCGCAGGCGGTGGATAATGTACATCAAATTTATTATGATTGCTAGCTCTAAATGTGTTGACTAAGGAGTCCCCAACTAAGCACCGACGAGGTTACCAGGGTGTAGTAGAAAGATTTGCGGGAAACTTCTCTAAAAAAAGCTACTCAGATTCAAAGACGACGCTGTGACATGGCGAACAAAATGCCGCCAGTAAATTATTTACTGGCGGCATTTGTCCGCCATGTCTCTACCAGTCTCTTCTCCGACCTTTTGCCAACTGAGGCTGCTGCTACTCACTATTAGGGGTATACTTATTTACATATAACTCGAATTAATGCATCCACCTTGCTGCAATTTTAGCGACAGGAAAGCGATACGGAACGGAGTATTGGGTAGTAAATTAGTATACCGATGATAGTGAGTAAACACCGTTGCGGATGGGTGGAATCCCCAACTTGCTCGTGCGGTGCCGAAGAACAAACGATTCGCCATGTAATCGAGGATTGCCCCATAACGCGCTACGCCGACGGACCTCCAGAAGACCTGATCACCCTTGGCGACAAGGCCATCAAGTGGCTGACAAACCTTAGAATTAATTTATAGTTATTATGATTCTGTTTTATATGCCATATCTACGATTAAATAAATAGTGAGTAGCAGCAGTATCAGTTGGCAAAAGGTCAGATAAGAGACTTCTGTTAGAGTTTTTGAGTAGACATTGAGGAGCTGGCCTTTTAAGGTAGGGTTGACACCAAACTGTCTGTAATCGTAAGCGGTGCCCGTTAACGGAAAATCTGAATGTATGGAAAGTTTGACAAGTTTCTATGGAATGACAGCTGACGGCTCCATATTTTACGTTGATCAGTCTGTAAATAATCGTTAGTTGGTGCGACTCGCCCTAAATAAGTATGACGAGTACCCCTGACCCTGAGTATCAGCTGTATCAGTATTGGCAAAAGGTCGAAGAAGAGACTTCTGGCGGCTTTTGACTGGACATTGACTATACCCTATCTGGTAAGGTATTTAACTAAATGTAAACAAAAAGAACCACGTGACTTGGTCATTCAGCCAATAAGATAATACCATACAGTACCGGTCAAAAGTTCAAGTTCACCCTTTGTTTTTGGTACAAATTTGTACTTTTGTGCAATAATGTTTTGCAGTTCAGATGTCGAAAATTGTTTCCAACTGATTCGTTATTGTTTACGGAGATGTGTTTGATTAGTCAGACACAATTTACGTAGATTTCTAAACAACTGATTCCCTAAAAACCAACATTGTATCTGATCATTGTACGTTTTAAGTGGCAAGCCCATATATGGCCCAGCCTTTGCCGTCATTCCTATAAGATTTTAGGGAATGCGTTGTTTAGAAATGTACGTGAATTGTGTCTGACTAATTAAACAAATCTCTGGAAACAATAACGGATCAGTTGGAAACAAATTTCGGCTTCCGAACTGCAAAAAAATATTGTCCAAAAGTACTCATTTGTACCTAAAACAAAGAGTGAACTTAAACTTTTGACCGGTACTGTAGATACAAAAGGTTGTTATGATTGGTTGAATGACCAAGTCACGTGGTTTTTTTTGTTTGCATTTAGTTAAATACCTAACCAGACAGGGTATAGACCACTTGATACATCGTAACATGCTAGACGTCGTTTATTTATTTATTTATCGTATGGCGGTTACACACTGGTACATATATGTATTCGTATCGATGTTGCTGATAGAGTTCCAGTGTGCGCTGCGAGGTTCAGAGGGAACAGTGCAGCTGCCGAGTTTGTTGTTCTTTTAGCACCACCCGGAGGTCACGTGTAGGGATTCTAGGGTTATTCCTACGGACGTAGAACAACAACAACCTCCATGCTATGCATGCTAGACGTCGTCAGGTAGGTATACTTAAGTTAGCAGAGGCTTGATAATATTATTGGTTTCGGTTTAAAGGATTTATTCTCATAAGAACATTATACATATTCACTTGAATGAGAAATTACACAGCTTATAATTAATATAGTATCTTAGTAGCAACAAGTAACATGCAACAATAGAATTAATAAAAATAAAATAAGTAGAGTAAGTAGGAGCATACAGATCTTCATTTAAGGCTTGACATCTCAAATTTTGGTAAAAATGAGTTGTTTAGTAACCAGTTTATACCTTATATTATAACGTAACAATTTTCGTGTCGGAAAATAGAAATCATAATCTGCAAGATATGAGAAGATTTTCGTAGAAATCCATTTTAACATAAGAAAGTAGAGAAAAATAAATCTAAAGTCAACCCTATTTTTTCACTTGTAACCAGTTTACTGCTCCATTTTTTATCAGATAGAGATGAAATTTTATAATCTTCTTCATAAAGTAATGAACAATAACTTCATTTTCTTTCTTTCTTAAATTTTGTCTCGTTTTCTGAAATATTCCGAAAAACATGATATCCGCGCCTTTGACCACGCACTTCCATCTCGCTCACGCTTATGGTCAGTGAGAGGGAGAGAAGACCATGAACGTGCGGGGCCTAAACTTGCTTACTATTAAGAGTCTGCAGTAAGCTCCATTCTCCATGCAAACGTAGTTACTCTCTCATTTTAAAACGAATAGCTAGTTTTCTCAAAAACTCAGGTCTGTAATTAGTTTATGTAGCTTCAGATACCATAGTAAAAAAATACAGCAAATTTAAGTTTTTCATACAAAACTTGTTTTTGCTGTATTTCGTGCGTTTTATAAACTGATATGCAAAGTTTCGTTACAATCCAACACAATTCTTTGATCTGTGCCAACACGTAGTTTTATAAAATGAGAACGAAACTCCGTTTGTATGGGAAGGTGAAATTCGGCCGAGCTTTCTGCGGACTCTTAACAGATAGAATCAATAGCAACATAATACAATTTCATATCAACTGGCTGAGATTTTTTTTTTATAACTTGACCTCTGACCGTGTCCGTTTGTGCCCAGAGGCGACACGACGATGATCGTCAGCGTGTGCGCCGGCATCCTGCTGGGCTCGTGGACCAACTACCAGCTCGGCCACATGGCGCCGGCGCGCACGCCGCCGCCCTACCGCGTCATCTGGCCCTCCGTCGAGATGCTCGGCTGCACCATCCTGCGCACCGTGCTCGGCTTCTGCGGCGTGCTAGCCACCAGGGCGATTGGGAAGTCGGTATCGTACGCCTTCGTATGCGCCCTATTAGGTAAGGACAAGAACGAACTGAGGAATTCCGAGGACAGCTTGGACAATAAGAACAAAATCATAGTGGAGCTTTGCTACAAGTACTTCACGTATGGCATGATAGGGTTCAATACGACGTACGTGTTCCCGAACGTGTTCGATCTGCTCAGGATCAACAGGCTGACGTATTATACGGAGATTTGATTCTAGTCGTTTTTTTTTTGTTTTCGACATTCCATTGAGGCCTTTTAACGGGTATACCGGTTTTTGAGTAGTTTCGTTTTTGATATCGTTTTGTTTTTGTACGAAATGGCGAGCATCAAAACTGATTTGGTTGTTGATTATTTATTATTCGAGCGCAGCTAGCACGAGACCGGGTTATTCCCACCTGTTATACTTTAACTTATTTCAACTGAGCTCATGAATGCCCTTTGTTCTCAGCTTATGAGTAGATATTGTTTGCGAACACGTGCCAAAGTTTGCAAAATATTAGATTGTTAACCAAGGGTTGAAAGTCCCACCCGAGATATTTCGAGTTCGAGGGTGGAATGGGTAATTTCATTTCATGATGATTAGTTTTCATTAAATTTGACCAACTTCTGCTGTTCACATTTTTTTCTTTCCATACAATGAAATAATCCTTACATGAAACAGAGCCGACCCGCGTCAAAAAAAAATTGACCAACTTTATAATTTTTTAAGAACAACTCACGCTTGATCAAAAATTTAATTAGCCAAATTTGTTTACATAAAAAAACACCTAATGTCTCCTTGGACACTTTTCCTCTATCTCCTTTAGATTCGGATTTCCCCATACTGTCCCATTTAAAAAAAAACACTCTGTATATACCTGGCTCTCCGGGAGCGGGGTTTTTTTTAAATCTTTTATTCCATTTTGAATCTATTGAATAAGGCGATAGAGTTCACTATACAATGAACATTTTATGTGGCGCTAAACTTTTTCTTGCAGAAAATGGCACGCGTCCGCTAACAAAAGAAGATAATACCATTGTATACCTGGCTAACAAAGAACCATTCATGAGCCCAGTTGAAATAAGTTAAAGTATACCACCAATTTGTTACCAGTGCCCATCTTTTACCAGAACAATATTCCCAGTGAAGTTACCACCGAGTACTTTAGTGGTAAAAGATGGAATAGAATAGCCGTTTCTTTCTTATTATGCCACTTGGAAAGAAATTTATCTTATATCGTGGTCTTGAGCTACCCGTGCTTATGTCATACAGTCAAACTGAGAAAAAAAGTCTATGACATTGATATATGATTGTATTTCACCTGGGTACAGGAAAAGGTTTTTCACTACACCTGTATTATGGGATCCATGTCATATGTCGCTTATCGATTCTTATAATTCGTCACTTTCGCACAAGACTTGCGTCAAACCTACTTGTCAAAACGTGACAAATGTTTTATCTACACCGATAAAGACTACGTTACACCGACTATATACTATAGGTGGGGTTAGACTAAAAATAAGGAATAGATAAGCAATCGGACATACTTACTCCGAATTTTCAAAGCTACCATCGTTGAATTTTAGAATGCTCTTATGATCTAGCTAGTTCCCACCAGATTCCTGTTAAATGTAGGTTTGTTAATTATTATACAGACTGTTGAATTATGTAGACAGTCATTTTTATAAATAAAATATTAAATTGTTTTTTATTTACAATCCTTAGTCATCACAAACTGGAAATAGTGCAGCAAAATAAGTATGACACACTTTTCAAATGTTCAAAACGTAGTGCAAATACCAACAAACTATTTTATTAGTAATCTTGTCAAACATGCCCCGGTTTACGACCTAGTATTATTTATATTAATTACTCGTTTGGAAAACCTCTGTCATTATAGTCCATAAGCCCACTCCCAATAATAATGTGGTTAATTTGGCTGGCAATAAATTCATTTCTTTCTTTCAATACGTCTAACGTCTGTTCATTTATCAACGCAGCAAAATGACAGGTAGAAATGTCAACACAAGAAATAATGATTCCAGCTTATAACAAACAGTGCAGTGCTATAATTACGGTTTGTGGTTTAATTTTCAATAATCGGTAATAAAATCATTTAAATCATTTTGTATTTGATGATTCTGCACGATTTTTCACAGACCTTACGTCTCATGACAACACGAAAAAGTTGGCCACCTTTGACTCCGTCTGCAAAGTACTTCCGGCCATTTCAGAACTGACAGAGTTAGGTTTACTCTCTCTACGATTAAAGGGCTAAATGATGCCACATGTCTCGTACTGTCGTCACATGACGTAAATATACCTACCCTTACAGTTTTGATCGGAAGTGAAGGATTTTTCAAACTTTCGGCCAATTTTAGCTGCGATAATCTTCTGATTCTTGCTCAGCACAACTTTCTCGACCTGCTGCCATGCATTTTATCGTGTTGTCATGAGACATAGGCGTATTGGGAGTGGGCTTACGGACTATATTAGTAACTGTTAGGTAGAAAGATTCCTACTGGCTGCGGTCTGGGGTTTACTATGTGAAAACGTGAAATACCCGCAAGTGGTGAGGAAAACGTGGGATTATATTTTATTGATTTTCAACGAAATGGTAAATTAGCGAGAGCTTGGAATTCCTTACATTCGTTTGTTTTGCATTAATTACACATTCGTTTTGATTTTCCTCCTAGTATCTGTAATTAAAAGGGGTTCAAAGAATGAATTGAAATAGATATTTAGGTACGTTCAACCAATTTGATTCCTAGGCCACCGTAGAACCCTGTCATTTTAACTGCTACATAGCGACGCAATAATCCTAGTCACTCGTATTCACATATCATTTACAACGGCAAGGTTCTATGATGGCCTAGGAATCAAATTGGTTGACTGTACATAACAAAGAACATCAAATCCAGTTAGTAAAGTCGTTGAGTAATTAACTAATTTACGTATTTTTTATTACCCGACTACGGCAGTGCCGAAAGGAAGAGATATGATTTTTGCAGCCTTTGTTTGTATTGGCGTGTGTTCCACCGTGGTTCCACCGTAGCTTTTAAGATACAGTAGCTCTAGTATAAGTTACCGATACATATATTCGTTTTCGAACGCGTTTGCGTTTTTAGTTAAAATTTATGTATGGCAACGCGTACTTAGCTCCTAATAGTTACCACCAGAGGCGCTCGCTGTTCGCCTTGCCATACAAACGCAAACGCGTTCGAAAACGTATATGATCGATAAAACTTATACTAGAGCTACTGAAGCGATTTATTTACCAAATAAGATGTCAATCGATTCGAAATTATGCTCCGGGAGACATATGCTACCTTCTTTTAGTCCGCTTTTGTCCAAAGAGTAAAACGGGACCCTATTACTAAGACTCCGCTGTCCGTCCGTCCGTCCGTCCGTCTGTCTGTCAACAGGCTGTATCTCACTGATACCGTGATAGTTGTTAACCTCTATTTTTAAGTTTCTATGTCCTGTTTTGAGGTGTGCAATAAAGAGTATTTGTATTGTAGGTATTGTATTGTAATTATTTTTAATCCTTTTACCTTTGTACACAAACAATGTGTATCTAACAATTGTACACTAGGTACCTAATATATTAAATTGTTCATCATTCCCACTTTAATCTATAATTAAACTACTAATTAGTTTTAGAATTAGAAATATTGCACAAATTATAATAACTAAGTTTAATTAGTATAAATTGTTATTTTTGTATCTAATGTAAGTCGTCGGTGCCTTGCTAACGGTAGTGTGTTAGTTTCGCTATTTATAATTGTATTTTATATGTAGTAAGTTTGCAATTTGTCATAATAATAATTTAAGATAATCGCCTAAAAAGAAACGAAATAGTCCCTATTTTTTTGTGAATTTAGATTCTTGCGTTGACACCATTATCTATATATATAAAAGAAGACTTCCTGACAGATCATCAACGCACAGCCGAAACTACTGGAACTAGAAACTTGAAATTTACACCCATACTACCTTTTATAACGTAGGCGACGGATAAGAAGGGATTTTTGGAAATTCTACCCCTAAAGGGGTTAAATAGGGGTGCAAAGTTTGTATGGAGGAAACTTTATTTTTTAAGCTGGAGTCTTCAAACTTTGTGGAAAGATTACTTTATAGAATACAAATAAAGTACTTTCAGCGTTTTAGAAAATTCCACCCCTAAGGGGGTTAAAAGGGGGTGCAACATTTGTATGGAGGAAACATTTTTTTTTTAGCTAGAGAATTCAAACATTGTAGAAAGCTCACTGATTGGAATAAAAATAAAGTACTTTCGGCGTTTTGGAAAATTCCACCCCTAAGGGGGTTAAAAATCGTTGCAAAGTTTGTATGAGGGAAATTCTTTTTTGAGATACAAGGTTAAACATTGGTAGAGAGAATACTTATTGAAATACAAAAAAGAAATTTCAGCGTTTTAGAAAATTCCACCCCTAAGGGGGTTAAAAGGGAGTGCAACATTTGTATGGAAGCAACGTTTTTTTAGCAAGAGACTTAAAACTTTGTAGAAAGCTTATATATTAGAATACAAATAAAGTACTGCCAGCGTTTTGGTAAATTCCATCCCTAAGGGGGTTAAAAAGGATTGCAAAATGTGTATGAGGGAAACTGTTTTCTGAGATAGAAGCTTAACAGTTTGTAGAAATATTGTAGAAAGCTTATATATTAGAATACAAATATTTAAAGTACTGTCAGCGTTTTGGTAAATTCCATCCCTAAGGGGGTTAAAAAGATTGCAAAATGTGTATGAGGGAAACTGTTTTCTGAGATAGAAGCTTAACAGTTTGTAGAAATATTACTTACTAGGGTACAAATAAAGTGCTTTCAGCGTTTTGGGAAATTCTGCCCCTAAGGGGGTTAAAAGGAGTGCCAACATTGTATGGGGGTAACTTTTATAATTAGTAAGCATTCTACAAAATTGTAAATCGGCTAAAAAATGTTTCCTCCATACAAATGTTGCACCCACTTTTAACCCCCTTAGGGGTGGAATTTACTAAAACGCTGAATATACTTTTTTTTGTATTTCAATAACTAATCGTTCTACAAACTTCTAAGCTCCAAAAAAGAGTTTCCCCATTTAAACTTTGAAACCCTTTTTAACTCCCTTAGGGGTGGAATTTCCCAAAACGCTGAAAGTACTTTGTTTGTACTCAAATAAGTAATATTTCTACAAAGTTTTAAGTACCCCTCAGAAGATGATTTTCGGGATAAAAACTATGCATTGTCCTTCCCTGGGACTCCTACTATCTCTATACAAAATTTCATCTAAATGGGTTTCATCCAAATTTTCACGCCCTATTTCCTAGGGAGTTATTTTCGGGATAAAAACTATCCGCTTTCATTCTTCGAGACTTAAACTATCTCTATACCAAATTTCATCTAAACGGGTTCCATAAAAAGTTTCATCCTCCATTTCACTCCCTTAGGGGGTGATTTCCGGGATTAAAACTATCCTATGTCCTTTCCCAGGACTTAAACTATCTCTCAACTAAATTTCATCTGAATGAATTCATCCAAATTTTCACCTCATTTCACCCGCTTAGGGGATGATTTACGGAATAAAAAATATCCTTTATCCTTTCCCAGGACTCTAATTATCTCTATACCAAATTTCATCTAAATGGGTTCCATCAACATTTTCACCCCTAATGTCACCCCTTCACCTGTTTTTCGGGATAAAAACTATGTATTGTGCTTCCCTGGGACTCCTACCATACCTTTTCATCTCCATGGGATTCATCCAAATTTTCACCCCCTATTTCGTCCCCTTAGGGAATTATTTTCGGGATAAAAACTATCTATTGTCATTCTCCGGGAATCAAACTCTATACCAAATTTCATCTAAACGGCTTCCATCCAAAGTTTAACCCCCCATTTCACCCACTTAGGGGAGATTTTTGGAATAAAAACTGTCCTATGTTTCATCCAAATCGGTGCAGCGGTTAAGTAGCTCCATACAAATTTTCAACCCCATTTTCATCCCCTTAGGAGTGGATTTCCGGGATAAAAACTACCCTATATGGCCTTTCCCAGGAATCAAACTATATCTATACCAAATTGTATTCAAAAAGGTTCCATCCAAATTTTCACCCCTAATGTCTCCCCCTTAGGGGATGATTTTTGGGATAAAAACTATCCTATGTCCTTTCCCAGGATTTAAACTATCTCTAATACAAATTTCATCAAAATTGGTTACGTCCAAATTGTCACCCCCTCATTTCACCCTGTATTTTACCCTCTTAGGGGATGATTCCCGGGATCAAACCTATCCTTTGTCCTTCCCCGGGACTCAAACTATCTAAATACCAAATTTAATCAAATTTGGTGCAGTGGTTTAAGTAGCTCTATACAAATTTTCACCCCCAATTTCATCCCCTTAGGGGTAGATTTCCGGGGTAAAAACTACCCTATGTAAGGACATAGGGTAGTTTTTACCCCGGAAATCTGGGAAAGGTCCCAGGACTCAAACTATCTCTATACCAAATTTCATCAAAATTGGTTACCTCCAAATTTTCACCCCCTCAATTCACCCCCTTAGGGGATGATTTCCGTGATCAAACCTATCTTTTGTCCTTCCCCGGGACTCAAACTATTTAAATACCAAATTTCATCAAATTCGGTGCAGTGGTTTAAGTAGCTCTATATAAATTTTCATCCCCAATTTCATCCCCTTAGGGGTAGATTTCCGGGGTAAAAACTATCCTATGTCCTTTCCCAGGACTAAAACTATCTCTATACCAAATTTCATCAAAATTGGTTACCTCCAAATTTTCACCCCCTCATTTCACCCCCTTAGGGGATGATTTCCGGGATCAAACCTATTCTATGTCCTTCCCCGGGACTTAAAGTATTTATACACCAAATTTCATCCAAATCGTTGCAGCGGTTTAAGTAGCTCCATACAAATTTTCACCCCCAATTTTATCCCCTTAGAGGGTAGATTTCCGGGATAAAAACTACCCTATGTCCTTTCCCGGGACTCAAACTATCTCTATACCAAATTTTATCTAAATCGGTTCAGCGGTTTAGGCGTGAAGAGGTAACAGACAGACAGACAGACAGACAGACACACTTTCGCATTTATAATATTATATTATATATTATTATATTATATTATATATATTATTATTAAATATATAATATATATTAATATATATATATATTAGTATAAGTATATTAGTATGGATATGGATATGGATGGTGTACTGAACTATTTGGCCACTTTGACTGCTACAGAGTATTTGACGCTGAGTGTACCTACCTATAATGTAATGATTATTTTTCGTGTTACTGATAGATGGCGCTGCTGTGCCTTGGAGATAAATGGCGCTATTAAGATTTTTCCTGAGTTAACGAGGTCAGAGAAAAAATATGCTATGCTTTAACTTCTTTCGCTTGCGTCTCGGTAAATTTTGGTCGTTGGATTCGTTAGTGTCGTTAGTTAGGTGGTACTGATAACTGAGTTGATTTCAAATTGATTGGTTGTTGCGTTGTCTGGTTTAAAAACAAGAAAATATTAAATACAATTATTGTGTTAAATCGTTAAATTAAAGTAAAACTTAACTTATCACTATAATTCAATTGAACCACTGTCTTAGACGAATTGCAATAGCGTAGCGTAACAACATGATTAGCGAAGTATTGAATATACACGGCAACAAGGTGCCACACGTGGTGGTTCCAATTGTAGGAGACGGAGCTTGCCTATTTCGCTCAATAGCGTACATCATATATGGTACTCAAACGATGGCTAGGGAGATTCGGGAAGAGATTGTGAACTATGTCGTACAAAATTGGAACGAGTTTAATTGGATGACCCATGCCCCTAATGGTGATAATTATATGAGTGCTGAATCCTATTACGCTGAAATGAGCCAGCGACATACTTTTGGCAGTTATTGCGAAATAGTTGCCGCCAGTAAGGTGTTTAGTTACATTTTCGAAGTATATCGGAATGGTGAACTGTATGTAAGCTCTGGTCAAGAAGGTAACCCAGTCGGTAGGCTACGTTTCACAGACAATTTGTCTAGCGGACATTTTGATGTGTTTGTACCATCTTTGGGAAAAAATAATAATTTGTCACCGACTGACACTGATCCTAATGTGTTATCGCAAGTACACATTTCGCCGAATAACACTACAGAAGAACCAATAAATAATAATTTGTCACCATCTTACACTGATCCTAATATCTTATCGCAAGCATACTTATCGCTGAATTACACTACAGAAGAACCAATGAATGGAAATACCGATAATATTTATTCACAAACCTTCACAGACATTGGGAATTCTGATACCTATACAATTCCGGATTCGTCACAACCTAATGATAGTAAAAATTATTCTCAAACATCTGCTGTGTGTTTAACGTCACAAAACTCACACCAAGCCAGGAAACGACGAATTAGATTAAGAGGTGATATAAGAAAAAAACAAATAAATAACGCTGCTAAAAAATATGCTAAAAATCACCCAGAAGCCCGTTGTTCTTCATTGTCCATCTATCAAAAAAATAACCCTGAAGTGCATAGATCTGCTGTTGCACGACATGAGGCTCAAAATCCAGGCATACGTGTAAAGCGAATAATGCAAAAATGGTGTGTAAAAAAAACTTCTGGGATGAATTATAATGCTGACATACATTACGAAGCCGATGCCATGGTGGCTTTAGGTAAAATGAGTGTATTATGTAAACATTGCGATGCCCTTAAATGGAAAAATGAAGCATCCGGTATGTGTTGTTGTGGTGGTAAGGTCCATCTTCCAAATTTCGAACCACTTCCAGAGCCATTGTACAGCCTGATTATGGATTTACACCCTGACCATACTCACTTCATGGATCGCATTAGAAAATACAACAACTGCTTTCAATTGACGTCCTTCGGGGCGAAGCAGATTAAGGAAGATGGTTTTATGCCCACTTTTAAAGTACAAGGCCAAGTGTACCATCTCATTGGTAACCTACAACCTGATCCTCAACAGAATCCAAAATTTCTACAAATATACTTTGTCGGGGAAGATGAGCGAGAGGCCAACATCCGATGCAATCATAACCCTGATGTAAAGCAAGGCTTGGTAAAGCAGCTGCAAACGATGTTGCATGGTAACCATCCGTATGTAAGAGATTTAAAGACTACGCTTGAGAGTGTACCTGCCGATTGTGAGAACTTTTCTATTGTAATACATGCTGATAAAATACCAGCCGGTGCACATAGAGGTCGCTATAATGCCCCGACCACTGGCGAAGTCGCATTAGTTATAGTGGGGCAGCAGTTTGAGAAACGCGATATAGTCATTGAAAGTAAAGACAACAAATTACATCGTGTCAGCGAGACTCATCGTTCTTATGATACTTTACAGTATCCGCTTCTCTTTTGCCGGGGGGAGGATGGTTACTCTATTAATATTTCGCAGATTGATCCTGAAACAAAATTACCCCTAAATAAAACCGTATCTGCGATGAACTTTTATGCTTACCGCATTATGGTTAGACAAACAGAAGAAAACCATTTGTTATATTGTCGAGCTTTATTAAGTCAATTTTTAGTCGATATGTATGCAAAGATTGAAACAGAGCGTTTAAACTTTATAAGAAACAACCAGGCGCAACTTAGAGCGGATAGTTACATACACCTTAAAGATGCTATAGGGCGTCAAGACACCAACGTCACCGACCTAGGTCAGATGATTGTACTTCCATCGACATTTACTGGGTCACCACGGTATATGCACGAAAAATTACAAGATGCCATGACATACGTCCGGCATTACGGCCGTCCTGATTTATTCATCACATTTACATGTAACTGTCACTGGACAGAGATTACAGAAGCATTACTGTCTGGTCAGAAGCCCCATGACCGACAAGATATTATAGCCCGGGTGTTTAATTTAAAAGTAAAATCATTATTAGCATTAATAACTAAAGGTGAGTTGTTTGGATCAATGCGATGTTTTATATATTCAGTAGAGTGGCAAAAACGTGGTTTACCACATATACATTTGTTATTATGGCTTCAACAACGCATTACACCAGATCAAATAGATAATGTCATCAGCGCAGAAATACCCGACCCTGAGAAAGATCCCCACCTTTATGAAATAATAAAGGCTAACATGATCCATGGCCCTTGTGGTAACATCAATAACAAATCACCATGTATGAAAGCAGGTAACTGCACAAAAAAGTATCCTCGACCTCTACTTGAAGACACACAAACTGGCGATGACGGTTACCCCAAATATCGAAGAAGAGCACCAGAAAATGGAGGTTACACAGTTGAGATTAAGAAAATGACCCTTGATAATCGTTGGGTTGTGCCATATAATCCCGTCCTTTCGCGTTTATTCAAGGGTCATATAAACGTGGAGTGCTGTAATTCCATAAAGTCTATTAAATATGTGTGCAAATATGTTACTAAAGGTGGTGATCAAGCTACTTTTGGCCTAGGAAATGACAAAGATGAAATTCAACTTTATGAAAGCGGCCGATACATAAGTAGTGCCGAGGCTGTGTGGAGAATTTTAGCTTTTCCGCTCCACGAGAGATTTCCGGCAGTGTTTCATCTCGCTGTTCACTTAGAAAATGGACAACGAGTTTATTTTAACCAAAATGATTCAAATCATCTAAGAGACCTGATGTCAAATCCTCCTAAAACTACACTTTTGGCATTTTTCCATTTGTGCCAAGAAGATAGCTTTGCAAAGACACTTCTGTATGCAGAAGTGCCTTCTTACTTCGTTTGGAAAAACCAACGGTTTGAGAGGCGAAAACGTGGCCAAGACGTAGCCGGTTGGCCTGGAATAAAAAAAGATCATGCTCTAGGCAGAGTGTACACTGTGCATCCTAATAACACTGAGTGTTATTACCTTCGACTTCTACTGCACGAAGTCCGTGGCCCAACGTCTTTTAATGATTTAAAATTTGTCGATGGCTACACTCAACCAACTTTTCAGGCTGCATGCAAAGCTTTAGGCTTATTAGAGGACGAAAGCCACTGGGATTCGACTTTGGAAGAAGCGGCTCTTTGTGATTCTCCAATTCGATTGCGGGATTTGTTTGCAGTGATGCTCATATTTTGCCATTTGTCCGATGCTCTAAGTCTTTGGGAAAAATATAAAGATTATCTTTCGGAGGACATTCGGCGACAAATGGCAGTAGACATAGAGGATGGTAATGTTAGTGTCATTTTGAATAACGTATATAACAAATGCTTAATTTCCCTACAAAATACGGTGCTCTCATTAGGAGGTAAATGTTTAACAGAATACGGTCTTCCTCAGCCATCAGATAACGACACAACCTTAGTAAATAGGGATTATCTTCGCGAGATCAGTTATGATACAAATATTTTGGCAGACTTCTTAACAGAAAATGAAATTTTATTAAACGATGAACAATCTGAAGTTTATTCCAAAATATTAAACAATATTGAAAAAGGCACCGGTCAAATATTTTTCCTCGATGCCCCCGGAGGCACCGGTAAAACATTCGTTTTAAATCTTTTGTTAGCCCGAATACGTAAGAATCGTGGAATAGCTTTAGCGGTTGCCTCTTCAGGTATTGCAGCTACTTTACTGGAAGGAGGCAAAACGGCTCACTCCGCTTTGAAACTGCCTCTAAATTTGACGAAACAAGAGTCACCAACATGTAACCTCACCAAACAAAGTAATTTAGCGAAAGTTTTAAAAGAGTGTAAACTAATAATTTGGGATGAATGTACAATGGCACATAAGGGTGGGTTAGAGGCTCTTAATCGAACATTAAAAGATATTAGAGGAGATGATAGTCTGATGGGAGGGGTCACTGTTTTGTTATCTGGAGATTTCCGGCAAACATTGCCTGTTGTACCTCGGGGCACAAGGGCAGATGAAGTGAAAGCTTGCGTTAAATCATCTTTTTTGTGGCCATTCATTCAAAAACTTTCATTAAACAAAAATATGAGAGTTCATTTGAGAGGCGATGAAACAGCTGGGGTTTTTGCAGATCTATTACTTAAAATAGGCGATGGTGAATACCCGTCCATGGACGGCAAAATAAGCATTCAATCAAATTTATGTACAATAGTAACTACCTTACCCGAACTGACTTTTAAAATATATCCAGACATACAAAACATAGAAAATAAATCAAGAGAATGGTTATGCGAGCGCGCTATTCTAACCCCTAAAAATGACCACGCAGCAGTAATTAATGAATTACTGCTGAACAGTTTTGAAGCACAAACCTTCCAGTATAAATCTTTCGATTCGGTTATTCAAACTGATGATGCTGTCCACTATCCTATAGAGTTTTTAAATAGTTTAAATCCTACGGGCCTTCCACCACACATTCTCACTCTTAAAGTTGGGGCACCAGTCATGTTAATTCGAAATCTTAGGCCGCCTAAATTATGTAATGGTACCAGATTACAAGTAAAAGCTCTCCATAAAAACATTATAGAAGCAGTAGTAATTGCAGGTTGTGCACAGGGTGAAATCGTTTTTATTCCGAGGATACCCATTATTCCATCAGACTACCCGTTCGAGTTTAAAAGGATACAGTTCCCTCTCAAGTTGTGCTTTGCCATGACAATCAATAAATCTCAAGGGCAGTCATTAAAAATGGCAGGCATTGACTTGAGAGAGAACTGCTTCTCTCACGGCCAATTTTACGTCGCATGTTCCAGGGTGAGCTCTACCAGTAGTCTGGTCATTTTATCGCCGAAGAAAACCACCGCTAATATTGTTTACAAAGAAGTGTTACGCAAATAATAGGGTAAGGTACCCTATTATACGAGCACATAGGTACGTTATTATTTGCGTAACACTTCTTTGTAAATGAAACTATGTCAGTCTACGTTGTCCCATTCTCTCGCCTAAATGGCTAAAACGATTAAGTTTTAGACCCGGGGAAGAACAAAAGATAGGTGAATTATTTATCAAAAATTACATTTAAGGAAATTAAATAGGGAATGAAAGTATTTATGAGGAACCTGTATTGTAATATTTATAATTTGTATTATTACTCCGTATTATATAATATGTATTTTACGCGGACGAAGTCGCGGGCGGACAGCTAGTGGGTATATAATTTCTAATCATGTTACTGGTTTCACACGATCGCCATAAAATATAATAGAATTGTGCACCTTTCTTGATGAAATAAGAATGTATTAAATTTTATCTAGGGCATTGATTTGTATAGATTCATCTCACTGAGGGCGGCTATCACAGGCGGCCCGCGTGTCTTATTCTAATTAGAATTCGTCTCTTTAAGGCCTCCACACACCAGTCGCGGGCGCGGGTCGGCCCGCGCAAGTTGTAAAACATTGAAACTACACTTCAAACACATCGAACGCGGGCCCGCCGCGAGCCCGCGGGCCCGCGTTCGATGTGTGTTTGAAGTGTAGTTTCAATGTTTTACAACTTGCGCGGGCCCGCGCCCGACCCGCGCCCGCGACCGGTGTGTGGAGGCCTTAAAGAACGCTTAGAAAGATACCGTTAGTACATGTCATGTGATAGCCGTGGAGGCTGCGTGTACGCACAGCAGTCGTTTGGCAAACGCTATGGTTTATTTATACGTTTGTGCGTCTATCACAAAAACACCGTAATATTAACTTCGTCGGTACAGGTGATACCTACGGCCCAAGTAAACATTAATAAAGCATCATTAAAATGGTTGTGAAGTACGCACATAAATAAGGACATACATATATGTACAGTACTCTTTTTCACAATAAAAAAAAAATTGATGTCCTTTTTTTTTTTTTTTTTATTGAGAAACAAAAATTCCTGTACAAATATTTAATGTCCTTATTTATGTACGTATATTATTACCCCTGACTGTACTTTCGATTGTACCTACTTGAACACCAAAAGTGCACGTTACTGATTTTGTAATTGTCAAATAATAAAAAATAATATATAAAATATACTTTTTTGTTTGAATTCGATCTTTGGAACCCACCCTTTGACATTTGCAATATCTGCGTTTCGGGGAAAGGTGATTTGTATGAAATGATAGCACGCCTTCGCTTCAGTACGCATTGGTTTGAAGTTGAACGTAGGCACAATAAACTGAATAACACTGATTACACATGGTTTTATTACTTCCCCATAAACGTTTCATTTACTAACACGGATGGCGTGAGTGCCCGCCCGAGTTGGGCGTGCAGCCAGGCCTGTTCCTTCAGCAAATCTCGACTCTCGCACTTCTCCGATCGCACTATCGCGTGTTGATTGAGAGCGGTATATCCTTTAAGGTCACCTGAGGGGTAATCACGTAACGTTCCGAACGCGCGTCGGTACAATTTAACTGTCAATTACCCGACGTTCGTACAATGCGTTACGTGATCGACCTGCTGACCCGATCACCCAGGTGATCGTATTGGACGAATATGGTCTATTAAATAGATCACCCAGGTGATCCTATTATACGCCACATCCAGTACGATCCCGTAGGTGATTGTAGTGGACAGAATTATATCCAGTAGGATACCCCAGAAAATTATATTATTTTGCAAGTGATTCTTGTGGACGAACTTATCCAGTAAGATCAACCCAGGTGATCGTGCTGGACTTTACCTATGTCTATCATGATCCCCCGGGTGATTGTAGTGGACAGAATTATATCCAGACGGATACCCCAGAGAATAATATTATTGCAAGTGATTCTAGTGGACGAATTTATCCAGTAAGATCAACCGTATGTCTATCACGTCAGTCGGCAAGAAAAGCTTGTACTTACCAAAAATGAAATTTTATGTCATTTGCAGTATCCTCAATTTGTATTTAATAACAACGCTTGATTTCAATGTAGTCTTTTTTATTCCACCATTTTTGAGAAAAGGACTATATTAGCCTCAGCCGGAATGGCAATTGCAGGCTTCGTATTATAATTAAACGGACTCGCAAGCTCGTCCGTTTAAACAAAATACTCAGCCTGCAATTGCCTCCTTCCCGGCCACGGCAATAATGTACTATTGTCTACTGTTATAGGAACAATGGCATTGTTAACATACCCAGAGTAGTATAGTTATACAATAGTAGTTTATGCAATCGTTATATAATGGATGCTTTTTAAGTCGAGTACCACGTTTAGGCCACGGAGCTTGCTGAGTGGCCTAATTAAGGTACGAGACTTAAAAAGCTAATTATATAACTATTGTATACAATACTTTTTCTACGAGTAAACGGAAATAATAATTTATTAAACAAACTTGGTATCTATTGAAAATCGCCCTGCTGAAATGAAGCGCAGCAGCTTAGTAATTTTGCGCGTTGATGTCTTCACAGTTATCTTATTATACAGCTCCTGGATTCAAAAGATGACTGCTAGCGGTTATCTTATCTATAAAACTCTATTCCCCCAGGTTAGCCTATTTGAAGATCAATAGAGCATCTTATTGGACAGCTTTTGACGAAAGAACTATCCTTTACCTGCAGCTTGCCTACGGGAGAGGTCTGCGGCCAAGTGTTTGGTAGGTACAGTCAGCTTCGTATACATAGTTAGTAGCAGCCAGAATAGCCAAATATATCGTAACACACCCTTATTCTTTCAGTAATAAAGACGTGTAACGAAATATTTGGCTGCTACTAACTATAAATATGATGCTGACTGGTGATGTTACTTACTTAATAAACAGTTGAGTTATTTAAAATGCCTTTTAATTTTCCTTGCTTATAGGGTGGAAAGAAAACAACTTACATTTGATAAATACCATATATTTATAACTTTTATAACAATATAAATAGAAAAGATTTTCGAATACATTATACATTTACAATAAAAAATAGACATAGTTTAATTGTGAACAATTTAACATACGCGAATCCATACAGTGGAATTAACTGACTTGGAAGAACAGTCTGTATGCTAGGTGTCTAGGTTATAAGTTCATATGTTACATGGCAATGCAACAGTATACAATTTTTTTACACCCGGTCAAACATAAGGTCGTCTTGCTTGACACACTCACTGACTGGTACTCGTCCTATTTGTGCTACTACTACCTACTAAACTAATATAATAATTATATGTTGAGTTATACGCCAACTAAATACCTGTATATATATTTATTTAAACTTTATTGCACATACAAAGAGTACGAAATGCGGACTCAATGCCTTAAGGCATTCTCCACCAGTCAACCGCAGGGCTAAACAGAAAAGCTTATAGGTGCAGGCAGTTGCCAAAAAAAATACAAATAAAAAGGATAGGTAGATCTAACTAATGAAAATACAAATATATATACTAAATAAATATATTAAATATTTAATAATATATATGTGCGTTTCCACTATACTCCTACGTGTAAGTAGTACAGTATGAGCCTGCTTTCAGCGGCTGGCAAGCTCGACGGTTACCATTTAATTTTACCCTTTTTCTGCAGGTTAAATGAACCATATTCGTGAGGGACTTAAGTCGATTCTTATACGTACAAATGTAAGTATAATCCTGCGTAGTGCGAAAGTATTGAGTCGATATATCTAAACACTCAAATTATTCGATTACAAAACAATAATTTAGCATTCCTTCGCATTTTACACAGAAAATGCAACGATGCTAATAATATATATGAGAGCGGGGGTTAGCTTGAGGGCGGTTAGCGACCATCTTTTGTGAGCTGGCACATAATATATAATAGTAGGCACAGACCACTTTGATGAGTTGGTAAACTGAAAGGAGTATTTCTCGTTTTTTTGCAAATATCTATTAAATAAAATGCATACGGATCGGTTAAATTGAACGAACCTTGTCGCTAACTGAAATCGGGCGCGTAACCACGCCGTAATGATGCTCTTTGCAGTGGTTTCAAACTGACATAATTTCCGTGTTCGTTTTATGTTGCACAAATATGTTGACCATGTTATATGAATGCCATTTGCTGTTTCATATCTTTTAGACCCATTTCGATGACGAAAATATGAAATATGTGTGATACCTTGAATATTTTAACACTACCAATAGTCAATAGTACATGTGCTGTTGTAGTTCTAGTTGAACTTGACTAACCTTTATCGGTTATGTCCGCCCGCTTACTTACACCGACGCATAACATTATTGAGTCGGGACTCGCAAAGTCTACGACTCCTGTAAATAATCATACGGCGATAGCTTCGCAAGTGTAAATAATTACGTTTTAAAAAATAAACTATTATTGGCTAGTTGGTTAAAGTTCTAATGGTAGCATTTCGGACGTCGAAGTCAACTTATGGAAGTTTGATCTCTTCGCATATTTGTTTTGCGTTAGTTTTGACGTCTACGTACAGTCAAAACAACCTTCATACCTTCAAGTAAAATACATATCGTCGGGGATAGTGCAATACCGCGTATCTACTCAACGCGCATAGGGCAAATCCGCGTAACTAGCACTGGTAAATAGTGCGTATCTACACAACACACAACTTTACAGGAGAAACTTAAAACGTTGTATCTTTATTATTTTGAACGATTCTTTTTCTACACAGAAAATATTGATTCACGAATTCTACAAGATACCTAGTGACTTTAGTTTGGTAATAGGTATTCTAATCAGGATTTTACGTTCGTTAGCGGGAAATCTTAATTTGGCTTCATTTGTTAGATACGCGGTATCAACCAATGCCAGCTACGCGGTTCTATGGGCGTTGAGTGGATACGCAGTATTTACCAGTGCTAGTTACGCGGTATTGCACTATGGGCGTTGAGTGGATACGCAGTATTTACCAATGCTAGTTACGCGGTATTGCACTATGGGCGTTGAGTGGATACGAAGTATTTACCAGTGCTAGTTACGCGGTATTGCACTATGGGCGTTGAGTGGATACGCAGTATTTACCAATGCTAGTTACGCGGTATTGCACTATGGGCGTTGTGTAGATACGCACTATTTAATTTACCAGAGCTAGTTACGCGGTATTGCACTATGGTTGTTGTGTAGATACGCAATATTTAATTTACCAGAGCTAGTTACGCGGTACTGCACTATGGTTGTTGTGTAGATACGCACTATTTAATTTACCAGTGCTAGTTACGCGGTATTGCACTATCCCCGACGATAGTATAATATCACTTTGGTGTGAGTAATATTATACATACGTCACGACGGGTCAGAGTATTCATTGATATATTGATATATAATATATATCATTATACCGTAATTGTTGTTGCTAGTCGATATGCTATCACATTTGTTAGTAGGTATATTTTAGTTTCCATTGATTGAAATAGGTTTTTAAAGCTAACGCTTTATGGCATTATTGTTAGTTTCATGTTGGATGTGCTAAATTAATACACCCACCAAAAATAGGCTTTATACGAAGTTTAGTCCATACAATTTAGACAATTAATCGCAGAGTATAGCCGTATTCGTTTGGTTAAATCGGACCTAAGTAATTGGGAAGAACAGTTTTAGAAGCGAAAGTTCCTTTGTTATTATGAAAGTACTTATTGAAAAGAAATTTCGTTTATACGTTTTGATTTCATGTTTTCATTTTTGACTTTCGACTGTAAGCCAAGATAGATGTTAGGCTAAAAATTCACCAATACGTTATTTTACGAATATTTTAGCCATAGTCAGCTCAAAAAACGTTTATTTTCGATTTATCTATGATAACTGGAAAAAAATTGGTAGTTGGTACTTATCAGATAGCTTCTTTCGTAGGTCATATGAATGACCTCGCAATCGTATTAATTTCATTTATTGCCGATGAAATCGCAACTTTATTTACTGTGCACATAGGTACTATTTACAATACCGCGTAATTACTATGACTGTGCCAAAAAACTATCGATAATATGCCTGAGCATTAAATTTGACTTTGAACAGTATTTTTCTGTAGAATTGACGTATCAGTATTTTTTCTAGATAAAACCGTTTTATTAAACTTTCACTTGTGAAACTATTCTAGGTGCCGAACTTATGTTATTGTCACCACATATGTTCCCCTGCCCGCTCACGAAGCAACATCCAAACATGACATATATTTAAATATATTATTATATTGGGATAAAAGGGGCAATAAGCCTTCACTTCTCCTTTCGAACGAAAGTTAGAGCAAGACAAAAACATTTTTCTGAAATGTTTTACGTTTATTATACTATTTACAATAATTTACATTCATAAAAATAGACTATTAACAAAAGTATTGACTATTGTGAAGTGCCGCCACCGTTGAACAATGTTTTTTATGCGATTAAGTATAGAATTAAAATGTTAATTCTATATTAACGCTATATGTTGAGAATCAACAACCACACATTATGTCCACGGCAGCAACAAGCCTCATCTAACATTAGCGAAACAAATTATCACTACAAGCCTTATTGCCTTAACAAAACTCAAGAGGAAGACATGCCAGGGGCTAGTTATATTTAAATCCATACATGACTATTATTAACAAATACATAATTCAATCTACGTCAATAAAAAAACAGGTATCGTCAACACAGAACGATATTGGTGGGCTTGCTCCATAATCTAATAAACGCTGTCTCACTCGCACATGCAGCCACACCCATATGACAGACTAGATCAGACGGACGGTGTCCTAACTCCTACAAGGGTCCTGGAGCTTTAATATCACAGTTTGCTGCAAGCAAACATCAATAAATACACATATAAAAGTCCTAATTCTGTTTCCACTTGATACATAGCTAACATCCTTGACTGAACGAGTGAAAAGTGGAATTATAACTGTTTGTTTAGATACTAGAACACCTCATTAGCTACAACTGCGTTCGTCACGGGCATTCTATGCTAGTTTAACACACCGTGTGTGTCACTATCCTAGGGCCTAGTAGGTCAGTGGAAACTCCTTAAACGGACTTAGGTACAATGTGCTTGGCGTTGTCGTGAACGGGCCATCCCTTCAGTCTAACGTAACAATAACTTAAGTCGCCTTCTGGTTTACTTAGGTCGACAACGCTACCCCAAACGAAGCGTGCGTCTCCATGAAGTCTTCGCCATCGTCCTGTGGACAAAACAAACATTGGTTTAATAATGTGTATATATATGTGCGAGTTACGGTTGGGGCGGAAAGGTTCTCGAGTGGCGACCACGTACCGGTGGGTAGATCCCACAAGGTGGACTGATGACTTGGTAAAGGTCGCGGGAGTCCGCTAGGTTGGGATATTGTGGCACTCTTTGGGGAAGGCCTATGTCCAGCAGTGGACGTCTTTCGGCTGATATTATGCATAACGCCGGATGGGAGGGGCGGCTTCTCCTAACACAAGTATTGTCATACTTACCTGGAGGGGCCAGCCACGTACAATTGTAAAAACCAAATTTTTGATACCAAATAAATATTTTTGATTTTATTTTTTGATATGATGATGATGTGGGAGTTAATTAGTATTAGTTGTAGTTTTTAGTTTGTTTTTATTTGTATACCTTTTAGGTAGGCCACAGCGTACTGTATTTTTAATTCTGTTGTCACCTATTATGTAACCTGTGAATCGCAAATAAATATTTACTTACTTACAACTAAAAAGTTGGCGCGTTTTTGACACATTGTCACTAACTCCAAAAATATACATTAGTCTCTAATTCATCATCAACAGACAACTATAATAATGATTTTGCCATGTTTCCGTATTGTGACACATTGGGAACGCGCAAGGAAGGCTGTTTCATCTGCATACAATAATACAGCAGCGTATGGCGTCAACGGGAGACCACCGTAATCTGTGACGTAACTATGACGCGCAGCAATGACCTTAAGGTAGTCGCAAATGTTGTTACGTCACAACGATGACAGCAGAGTTCAACGATCGTAGGGGTTTACGAAGAATATTTGCAAAACTTGAAATTTTAGTCTGTGAGGATAAACTGACACTGGCAATATTCTCACTCTGCTACGCGTGCCTCCTGTTTGCATTTTTCTCCGTCGTTTGGCAGCTTGGCCCAGTGCAGAAGGAATATGAAGGACATTGACCTAAAAATTCTTGTGTCTAGTATTCTTTTATGTTTTTCCTTGTATCCTGTACAGTATATACGTATCTATAGGATATAATAGATGTCGTCCTAGCGTGCCCGAAAGGGACGATGGTAAATTAATCTTACTAAATTAAGAAGTATAAGAAGAGTAATACATTCTTGACGTCTAATGTCATTTATAATTTAGTCGTGTTATATGGGTGACGTCATAGTCACTTGAGTTTCAGTACAATATTTTGACAGGTGACAAACAAAAATTCCTTATACGCGATGAGGGACAGGAAATATGAGCAGCTTCTTTAGTTCATCGTTAAGGCCCATTGCCTCCAGGAAATTTCAGACTGTTTGGGCAGTGACATGTTGTACCTCACCTGGGTGCACGATGTGCCGCCCTATGTTTATGCTTACCTCTGACTCAGTGTCCGACTCATTGTCCGCGTGCTGGTAAGTGCTGAGGTAGTAGCTGTAGAGCGCGGTGCGACGCGCGAGCCGCAGCGGCGTGCGGCCGGCGTAGCTGGCGGCGTGGCGGTGCACGCGCGGGGAGCGCAGCTCCAGCAGGTAGCGGGACACGGCCGCGTTGCCCGAGTGCGCGGCCACGTGCAGCGGCGTCCAGCCCGCGCAGCCGTCCTGGGTACAAGAAAAACTAACGGTTACACGACCACCAACAAATTACTTTCTGTCAAAAATTAAATTTTTTGGTACAAGCTTTTATTGCCGACTGTACTTTTCTGCACACCATCATCAACTACTCATTGAGACGATTCTAACGAGCCCAAACTCAAAGGGGTTGTGTCGTTTTATTTCGGAGTTCCTGGGACCACCTTCCAGCTCCAGCATCAGATCAGCTCCATGTCATCATAATATTGCATTGTCATGCGATATATGTACATATGCATGGAAAATTTCAGCTCAAACGAAAACCGGGAAGTGGGTCAAATTTAACTTGCAAGATTTGATTACAGACAGACAGACAACAGGACAGGTGAAAGTAAATAAAAGCTTGTAAGTTTAGCACACGCTCACGTACACATATACAAACAAAATTGCACAAAACTCTTCAGCACGTGTCGAAATGCTGTCAAGATCGCCTATTTTGAATGTTGTGTAATTTAATTTGATTATGTGTGCATGAGCGCGTGCTCTACTTATTTGGCTTAGTTGAAAACTGGCTATACTAGGTTACTTGTCATACTAGGCTACATTGGGAACTTAGCTTCTCTTTTCATCAACTTCACAATAGGGGTGTATCAAAATGTATTATTAAGTACTTCAAAAGAAAGAAGGCAAAAATATGCCTAGTGACGAAAATCTCATTTGGATATCTCAAGAAGCTACAACCGTTTTAGTATTGCTTGTTAGAGAGAAAAAACGCTAGAGGGTCGTGTTGTGTAGATACGCAGTATATATTAACCAGTGCTAGTTACGCGGTTTTGCACTATAAGTGTTGTGGAGATACGCACTATTTACCCGTGCTAGTTACGCAAATTTGCCCTATGGGTGTTGTGTAGATAGGTACGCAGCATTAACCAGTGCTAGTTACGCGGAATTGCACTATGGGTGATGTGTAGATACGTACGCAGTATTTACCAGTGCTAGTTACGCGGAATTGCCCTATGAGTGATGTGAAGATAGGTACGCAGCATTTACCAGTGCTAGTTACGCGGAATTGCACTATATATAAGTGTTGTGTAGAAACGCACTATTTACCAGTGCTAGTAACGCGGAATTGCCCTAATATGGGTGTTGTGTAGATAGGTACGCAGTATTTACCAGTGCTAGTAACGCGGAATTGCCTTAATATGGGTGTTGTGTAGATAGGTACGCAGTATTTACCAGTGCTAGTAACGCGGAATTGCCCTAATATGGGTGTTGTGTAGATAGGTACGCAGTATTTACCAGTGCTAGTAACGCGGAATTGCCCTAATATGGGTGTTGTGTAGATAGGTACGCAGTATTTACCAGTGCTAGTAACGCGGAATTGCCCTAATATGGGTGTTGTGTAGATAGGTACGCAGTATTTACCAGTGCTAGTAACGCGGAATTGCACTATCCCCGACGATATTTTGTATCAGTGTACTAGGCTTTAAAGTTATGAAATGAGATTCAAATTCAAGTCTATCTAGATCGCCACATACGCATTATGTATATAAGTCATGACGATATACTTGGCTGCAAAATTATATTTAAATTCGCGTCTTTTATTGCTTTGCTCGAAGTTCGCCTGTAAAACAGTATTCACAAGTTTGAAATCTCGCCTCGCGTATGTTATTAACACAGTTTACACCAGTTAAACAAAAAACTACATAAACACCATACATTTTCTCAGGCAAGTTCAAACGACACTAAACGATTAAACTAGCAATTTGGGGAAAACTCGCTGACGTTATTTACTACCTCTGTTTGTGCCATCTGCCATTTTATGTAATGTGCTAATAAATGGATATTTCCATTAGTGTACCATTCCAAGTACAAGTTGTTGTTTTTATTTGTGTTTTTTGCTGTACTGTTCCACTTCCATTGTGGTAGCTCGGCCCTTTCGACCGCACTGGGTTTTCCTAATGTCCATATTACCTTGTAGTTCTACCTAGTCGGTCCTTAAGTTCTGTCACAGGATTTTTGATAGATAAAACTCGGCAATAAACCTTTTCTTATTCGTATTATACTGTATTAAAAAGTTTATTTTATACGAATCAAATTGCAATACAATACATTTTGAACAATTATCGCAATATGACAAAAAAACCTTGTAACTTGAGACAATCGTGAACCCAAAACACGCCGCAGCTGACAAAAATACCACTTACAACAAATTTAATGACCAACTAGGTTTTTTTTTATTTATTCTGAAACGTCGATTTTAGGCCATGCTTAGCAACTAGTATTTGATTTTCTGTTAGCTTTCAATTCCAACTGCTCCCATCGAGAACTTAACGTACTTTTTACGTTTTCAGAAAAGCGCGTTAATTAGATCTATCTTGTGGGCAACAAGTATACACTACGTAAAATGTGTATATGAAAATTAGTTTTACCTTACTTTCTTATCTTAATTATGCTTCAAAATGGAGGAGGGAGAGTTCATGGAGGGTTCTGGCTGAATTCTCACGTAAGTTTGAAAGGTTTTTTAGAATTATGGAAAAAAAATTAAGTGAATCACGTCTGTGTTTTTGATTGGCATAAAAAAGTGCAAAATCTCTGAAGAAACTAGCATTTGTGTAATATGGTTTTAAGCATTGAAATCCAATAATCGTTCGAATTTATCAGTATTTAATGAGCTATCAAACCATATATAGCATTAAATAATAAAAAACCGGCCAAGTGCGAGTTGGATTCGCGCACGAAGGGTTCCGTACTATTATCTATAAAAACGGCAAAAAAATCACGTTTGTTGTATGGGAGCCCCCCTTATAAATATTTTATTTTGTTTTTAGTATTTGTTATAGCGGCAACAGAAATACATAATCTGTGAAAATTTCAACTCTCTAGCTATCACGGTTCCTGAGATACAGCCTGGTGACAGACAGACGGACGGACGGACGGACAGCGAAGTCTTAGTAATAGGGCCCCGTTTTACTCTTTGAGTACGGAACCCTAAAAACATTCTTGGTAATATTTACTATGCGGCAAAACATTTGTGACAGAACTTATGGACCGACTAAGTAGGTAGCTAACTTGTTGCGTTAGTCACAACCAGGATAATATTTTATCTATCAATGGATTCCGTTATTCTATTAAATGAGCTTACGTAATAAATGAAACATTCATGACTACCAATCCGATTGAAATGAACTTGATATTGAATCAATGAAAATACAGTCTAAAATCGGCATAAAAATCGCCGCGATTGAAAGTAAACTGCTAGATGTTGCACTAAAAGTCCAATGTCATGTCCGGCCTTCATGGAACACAAGCGTATATATTTATCATCATCATATCAGCCGAAAGACGCCCAATGCTGGAGATAGGCCTCCCCCAAAAGTGCTAAAGTGATATAGGTCCTGCGCCACCCGCATGGAAATGCAAAGCTGAAATACTTGTAAACATTAAGGCATGAAGCACTCTTAACAAAGTATACAAGTACCAAGTATAAGAGATAACGGCACTTAGCGTCCCAAAGCAGGTATTAAAGGTGGAGTGTTGAAAAACCCCAATATCACTATCAGCTGATTAGAGCGGGTTTTCCGGCAGGGAATACGGCTCAATGCCAAACAATGCGGCGGTATAATCTGCGATGATATAGGTACACAGAATATACACAGGTATATAGAAAAAATACATGCCTACTTGATGCGAGGTATGTATTCTTGTAGTAGGTAATTTAATTAGGAAGATGGTAAATTATTTCGAACGAATATGATCTTGAGCCAATAGTTATAACCGACTTCAAAAATAGTCCAGGCAATGAACTGACAACTTGTATGGAAAAAATGACAAATTTGGAAATAATTTATGATAGCTGATTTTTTCTTTGTAATGGATACATTATCAATTAAATAGTTACCTAGCGACAAAATCCAACAAAATATCAGACGTCAAAAAAATTATAAGCTTCTGAAAAGTCAGAAAAAATATTAATAAATGGTTTAATGTTTATTTTGGTTCATTTATATTTGCTCTATAATATTCAAGATAATAATAATAAAAAAATATTCATGATTTACCTAGTTTGTTGGATTCTTGCATAAAGCATCTTAGAATAACGTTTTAAAATTAAATAAACAAAAAAAACACTATTATAAATTAATGTTTTTCAAAACCGTATTTTGCCTGGAGTAAAAAGGAGGTTCTCAATTCGTCTGTTTTTTTTGTGTTTGTTACGCGATAACTCGGTGATGAACCGATTTGAAAAAACAAATCTTTGTTTGAAAGCATTTACTTCCAGATTGGTCCCGTTGTGATATCTGTTTTTTTTTTCAATTCAAGATATTGACGGTCTTCTTAATTTATTTCTTGATTCAAGTAATAACTTTTCTGTGTGTACTACCGGTTACATGTAGCAAGCATAGTTCGAAGAATGGACCTTGTGTTATATAGTTATATACCAACTTTTCTATTTAAATAACTGCAAGTTATTATGCTATTCAGAAACTGAGCGTAGAAAAGCTTTTCTACAGCGGTAACAGAGTTGGTACATAAAATGGATTTATTGATAGGGAATATTAGCGATTGTAGTCACTTTTGTGTGCCAAAAGTTGGCAGTACCTACATTGGTAATCCTTGTCTCTCAATTTCACTGATTAAATTGGAATAACGATTAACTTGAGATGCAATTATTGATGTTATATGTATACGTATGAAAACTGATGATATCTGAACTCATATGTAAAGAGCAATAGTAAACAAAGAGTACTTGTATGACACTATTTTAAGCTAAGCTTCTGGCAATTTGCTATTTACGCTTACACGAAACTTACAGCTTAAGTTAATTAATTGAGAATTAATCCGTTTATAAGTCCTCAATTCAATTAAGTACTCATTTAACGGCTTGTTATTTAATATAAAGATATACGAGTGAGCCCGACAAAGTAATATTTACCTGTTGTAATTAGGAATCGATTTAGACGGTAATCATCATGGTTTAGCTGGAATGCATTGACGACGCGTATGTGCGTCACTAGCGTAACAACTCACCTTGACGTTGATGTCGGCGCGGTAGTGGACCAGCGTTTGTAGCATTTCTACGTCACCCTTTCTAGCTGCGATGTGTACGCATGCTTGGCCTGGAACAAACAAAACGATACATGAATAAACTAAAGAAAACACTGCGTCAAATACGAAACCGTAAGGGGCTCCAAGCGCTAATTGACTAGTTTTGATGTGTTTTGAGTTGATATTCCTCCGTCGTAACAATAGATATATTTATGGTACAAACGTTAATCGGTTCTTCAATCCTTTATCTACTTTTGCAAGAGAGTTTTTTAGAAAAAAATGTATTTGTATACCTACATATTTTTTTATGATTTATTCAAACATGGTCCAAAAAAGCTCTGTTTTTGATATTAGTATGTTGTTTATGCACTTTTATATATGAAATTTACATGTAACTGTTCCTTATTGACGTCTCTAACAACCCAAGAGAGATTTTTATTTTTAACTCATTTTCACAAAAGTTACGTCCAAAAAACTGGTTTTTTTGGCCTAAAACTGCTAAAGTTTGGTGCCATATATCTCGAAAACGGTGAGTTTTGAAGTAAATATGGGACACTATTTCGGTAAACCTCTATACGGTAAGCCACGAAAAATACGAAAAAACGGACAGTAACAGATCGAAGGTCATTGGGAGCTGTAAGCCCCTTAATGTAGATGGTGATTGCAGGCACGCTCTAACGATGTCATTAGTCGTACGATCGACATAAAAATATGTTGACACTTTTGCACCATATGTGTAATAAGGTGAAAAACGTACCAGTCGAATTCCCAAATATCTATACAGTAACAATAAAGACTGTATTAGATATCGACAACTCGACACATATATTTGATGTTTACCGTTACATATCCGTCTTTAGCGGGCATATGTGCGTCATTCTTAATGTAAAAGCTGTATTGAACACGGCATAAAATATTATAGAGGAATTATAGTAATTCTATGCAGGTTGCAATACTGATCGTGAATCTATGTACCTAGTTGTGACCTTTTAACTCTGAAATCACATATCACTTAAAGTATTCCACGTGCAAAAAGCTTTACATTGACGTCAGATCTATAAAACGTACCTACGCCGTCATTCACACATGTACGGGCGTTTTTTCGACGCGCGTTAAAAGCGATAACTCTCTTTTCCCGCTAGACAACACGATTATAAAATAAAACTAGAACGAATAGATACGGAAGTTAATCAGATCATTCCATTAAGCCATTGATAATCAGTTAAATAGTTATTACGCAAGGGGTTTTTCTTCACTACATAGAATAAAACAAAGTATGTCTGTTCCTATATGTATGCTTAGATCTTTAAAACTACGCAACGGATTATGATGCGGTTTTTTTAACAGATAGAGTGATTCAAGAGGAAGGTTTATATGTATAATACATGCATGTATTATACTCGTATATATAAATCCATGCGAAGCCGGGGCGGGTCGCTATACTTCGCTAGTTACCCATAATACGTTTTCTACGATCACCGTATACGATGTGATGTCAATCCCCTTTCCGAGTTTGATAAATCGATAGAATCATTATACCCTCGGTAACCCGCCCGCAATGTAATTAAACTAGCACACGATTATGAGTAGAGTTTGATAAATCGATAGAATCATTATACCTCGGTAACCCGCCCGCAATGTAATTAAACTAGCACACGATTATGAGTAGGTACTCTCTATCAAAATCATTATACTTGATTTTTTGAATTCATTTAGTGACCTTTGAACCCCGCGTAAACCCACGGATGGCTGGTTGCGATGTCAATACTGGGAAAAGCATGAAGCCAGCAAAAAAGTAGAGGAAAAAACATGGCGTTTCGCTTTTCTGATATTCCCGAAACAAGGATAGTCTGAACACCTACATAATTATATGCCACGTGGATTATAACTTATAAGTCATCATTAATTAAACCACTGGGGTTTTTAATGTAGGTCATCATGTGAAATTGTACTAAACACAGTTAAAGTTATAGACATCGACTACGTTATTTTATTGCATTATGAATCCTAAAGCGTAGACAGTAAAATTACAGAGCGTTTCCGCTTCAATGTAAAATTGTAAATTCAGTTTCGGCGTTGTGTCATGGCGTTGGCCGAAATCCAAGTTTATTTGCGCCTCAGCAAGAATAGACAAACGACTGGAAACTACACTTTAATTAATACTTGTAGCAGCGAATAACGTTTATTTTGCTATTTAAATACAGCGTGAATGTAAGTGGAGAGTCCCAAGTGCATTCCATCAGCCTTGAGGAAAACCCTATAGTTGATAGGAGGATTGTAATTGGCATTGACTGTTATATGCGCAATTTTCCAAGCGCTTTGACGCGACGACGTTACCTATCGACAGCTCTAACATTAGGACAAGCGCACTAAATATACCTACCCAAAACCGTCATCACTCGTTTACAATGGGTGCCGATTTAAGATTGATGTGTGGTTCTGCGTTAAGAATTCACGCGACTTACTTAAAGTCATGAACAGACTATCATAGTGACTTCATTTTGGAAGCGTGACACGAGCGAAGGTGAATTAAAAATGTCAGAGTGAGATGGGCGTTCCATAGTAACGCTCGCACGGTGTACTTAGATAGTAGCGTTACACGCGCCACTCATTGAGCAACGCAGACGTGACTGCTGCGTTATAAACACTTATCTATAGATGTACCGACGTGGGGGGCAGGGCCACGCAAGGCGGGATTTTCCAAGTTATGCGAGGTGAGCTGAGGTGAGCAGCGCGCGCGACCGAGCCAAATATGGCCGGCATTATTTTCACTGTTTCCGTATTCTGATGACACCCACGGCTCTTCTTTAGGTATGTGTAATGGAAACTTTATAGTATTCATGTTCATGTTTGTTTATAAGGAGGCGCGTAGTAAGTTCACGGAAACAAGTAGCGATAATTGTCCGTGACCCGCTTATAGTAGCGCACTCAGTAATTAACCGGAACGATGCTCATAATCGTTAAGACGGGCATTTGGGGAAGCCCGATGCATTAGCGGAGAGAAATCAGAGACTATGACACTGGCTCGAACAGGGGGGTCCGACCGCAGCCGCAAAATGCCATGCCGATGCCGCCAGCAATTCGGATGCGTTACAAAACAGTAAAGAATTTCCGTTTCGTATTCGTAGTATTTCCGCTTAGCTTCGCTGAAGCTGTGTTGAGTCATTCTCCAAGCAGATAAATAGGTACTACAAGTGGTATAAATTAATCATTATGCGTCGGCCTAAACTAAATAGAATTCAGTCTGTCGCCGTAAACAAAGAGAGATGAGCAAACATACACGTCGCGCCGCAAACCTTCGATATCTTCCGAATCCGATTAACGAAAGCTTATAATTATCTTTGACGACAGTAAAGATGGCACAGACGTGAAGGAATTCTTGTTTAAAAAGACATACGGGGTGTTTGACATTGGAAACTCCGAGGTTGGGAAAACCAGCGCCGTCCTACAAAAGGACAGATATGCGAGCGAAGCGTTTCGAAAACTATTGTTTGCTTCAACAGCATTATGAAATGAAATTGTTTATTGTTATAAAAGGGTCATTGTTGTTTGGGGTTGGCTCTGGCTTCTGCAATACTGATCGGAATGTGAAATAAGCTAAAAATGATAAAATCGCTCGAACGATAATGTAGGATTAGTTGCATTGCGTCTAAAAATAGCACGCAAAGCCAGAAAGTCGGATCTAACCCTAATGATAATACGCCTTTTGATTTAAGATGGCTTTGTAATTTAAGGTCATTTAAGGCGCCGTAGGTTCAGCGAAGTGAAGCGAACAGAGTTTTAGAAGCAATATAATGCGTCTGTTTATAATAATATGGTTACAAAAAAATACGAATAGCAATCTTGAGGCTTTTCTGCAGCGAGATCAGTGATTCGAAACATGAATAAGCAATTTTCGCTCGACAGAAAAAAAATCACGATCATAGGTCTAAAATACTTACACTTAAAACATTCGTAACAAACTATGCACAAAAGCTAAACATATTCTAATTGGTTCTAAAAATCGGCAATATCACGTTTGAGGGAACTTAGTGATTACCTACTTTTTTTATGTGAGTAAATGCACAAAAAATTTACATTAAAAACATGATATCCGCGCTTCTGAACAAGCACTTCCATCTCGCTCACGCTTATGGTCAGTGAGAGGGAGAAAAGACCATGAACCTACGGCGCCTTAACATTTTCCGTCGACGCGGCCGATTTAGCAAAAGAAACATGAAGTCCTTGGGCAGATATAACCATAGGTTCCTTCCTGATCGTGTTGGAAACAGCCAAGAAATCAGATATTCGAATCGTGTTTACTTATAGTATTAGAAGTTATATACTCGCGGTCTAGAAACTCTTCTGAGCATCAATACCTCAGAGCATAGAATACTAGAGAGAGGACAAGCCGCCGGCGGCCGTGTCGCAGCTGTATGCTCGATGGGCATACACTGCCAAACTGTGCACGCGTGCTGATCGCAGAGAATATTACGTTTTTTCCCAAAATGCCTGATATGATGCGCGTTTATTGTCAAATAAGCGTGTAGGTATACAAGTCTGTGTGTTTTAGATGTGTGCGTGCTATGTCTTGTCAATTACTTGGGCGTTGTGTGGGTTAATGTACTTGCGACAGGCTCACTCTATACAAATCGGCCGGCATGTCCGATCTCCTTATATTCATACATCTGTGATCAATACTGACGTGATGGCCTTGGACTAAGAGTGCAGTAATTACTGATAAGACAAAAATTAGGCGCTTTACCTGTATGGGTCCAGCGACAAAACGAACTATTCTACCTACTATAACAAGCTCTTGAAAGAAAGAAAAGAGATTTATTGCCACACTTAAATAAAAACTCATACACATTAATAACACACATTTAAAAAAAATATACAACTAGAAAGAAAAAAAAACTACACAATGTGGCAATAGGGATGGACTCAGCGTTTGCTGTGCCACCGATTTGATGTCACGTCACAGCGCTGGTTTTCAGTCCATCCCCGACGATTAAGTACAAAAGAATTAAAAAAAATGATTTGCGGGTTTTACTAACAATAACTCCAGTAAGTATTCAAATAAATACACAATAATTAAATAAAATTTAAAAATAGGAATATTTTTTTAAGAGAATCAATAAAATCTGCTGTGGTAGGTACACTCGCTAGGCCTAATCATCGGGGTCGCAGTGTTTCTGGTGGGGGCCGGGGCACTCATCTAAAAACCCCATGGAAGGCGACCATCAATCATCCTAGGACGAGCCAAATGTGGCGAGGCGCGAGGAGGGCTCCAGTGCGTTCAGTATGAGATCCTGGAGTCCTCCGCATGAGAGCGCAGATGCCGGCCGCCGTGCAGTTTTTAGTGGATAGAAATACCACATAACCCAGTCATCCCCCGATGACTGGGTACCTGGTGCGCAGGTTTTCTCCACGAAAAAAAAATAAAAAAAAAGGCCTAATGTGATAAAAGTTTACAAATTAGTTGTTTTATTACTTATTAATTAATTAGGAAACTATTTATTTATTTGCTGGTTGCTTCAGTGCATTTTTGTTTATCGCAAATAATTGAACGTAGCTTACTTTTAAAGACATATAGGGAGATATCATTACGAAGAGGTGGAGGCAGATCGCTCCATATTTTTGCTGCAGCGAATTTAAAGAATTTATTGAAGTATGCACTATTCCTAGCGGAATCTATTGCCATTTAACCAACCAACCTATGGAAACTGACGGATATATCAAATACTACATAATCACTACATATTATAAAACAAAGTCGCTTTCCGCTGTCTGTCTGTCCCTATGTATGTATGCTTAGATCTTTAATGTACGCGTACGCGCTTTTTGACTAGTTTTGATGAGTTTTGAGTTGATATTCCTCCGTCATTACAATAGATATATTTATGCCACAAACGTTAATCTGTTCTTCAATACTTTATCTACTTTTGCAAGAGAGTTTTTTGGAAAAAAATGTATATTTATTTTTCTATGATTTATTCAAACATGGTCCAAAAATGCTCTGTTTTCAATATTAGTATGTTGTTTATGCACTTTTATACATGAAATTTACATGTAACTGTTCCTTTTTGACGTTTCTAACAACGCAAGAGAGTTTTTTATTTTCAACTCTTTTTTACAAAAGTTACGTCCAAAAAACTGGTTTTTTGGCCTAAAACTGCTAAAGTTTAGTGCCATATATCTCAAAAACTATGAGTTTTGATGTAAATATGGGATACTATTTCGGTTAACCTCTTTGTTGTTAATAAGGTAAGCCAAAAAAAACACGAAAAAACGGACGGTAACAGATCGAAGGTCATTGGGAGGTGTGAGCCCCTTAAAACTCCGCAACGGATTTTAATGCGATTTTTTATACATATAAATAAATAAATAAATATTTGCGGACAATCTTACACAAATCAACCTAGTCCCAAACTAAGCAAAGCTTGTACTATGGGTACTAGACGACGATATAGATACTTATATAGAGAAATAAATGCTTAAGAGGCTGACAAGACCAAATTTGTTGAAATCAATATTATTTAAGCAGTTGTTTAAGAAAAACTATTTGTTCTAGCACATCAAAAAAAATTAATGTTAATATTCATCATATTTCCAAGACCGTAGACGGGCTCGAAACATATTTGGATGAAATCGGCTCGATAGAAAATAATTGCAAAGATTGGTCTTAAAATCATCTTAAACGGTTCTATGTCCTTATTTTTTTGACGTATGGCTCTGCAATTAAAAACATGAAGTCCACATATTCATACTTAAACCGTAGACGAGCCATATTTCGCAAAAAATCCACACTTTTTTTATTTTAATTCATTATTTTCGTCTAAAGTAACACTCGCTCTCGTTTACTCCGATACAAATAGACAGTGTGCGCGTTTTTGGTGTTGACAGCGCCTTAAAAACATAGAAAACATCCATGACTCAGGAACAAATATCCGTGCTCATCACACAAATAAATGCCCTTACCGGGATTCGAACCCAGGACCTCTTGCTTCGTAGGCAGGGTCACTACCAACTAGGCTAAAGCGGTCGTCAAACACGCATGTATTATACATATAAACCCGTGCGAAGCCGGGGCGGGTCGCTAGTATATTATACTTGGCAAAGTTGTGTTTTTTCGAGAGGTCTAAGCGAGCCGCGAATATAACGGCTTTTCTGTTCTGGGATTTCCAGAACCTTTGCCAGGGGAGAACCCTGGGTACAAAATAGCACAATAACATTTGCCCCGTAGTTTTAGTTATTGTTACTTTGCGGTTAGGTGGGGTTTTCTGTTTAGCACTATGATATTTTTTGTTCTATAGGTATGTAATTTTTCCTGGTGATTTCATTATAGGTACAGTCGCCATCACATACATCTGTACAGTGTACACTACAGGATGTTCAAAAATATCTGAACATGCACCCTAATGCCTTGAAAATAGAGTTGTGTTCAGATGTTTGCGAGTTGCTTGTTTGCTCCGATGTATGTGACACGATGTGTGTGACTGTACAGTCGACTACAAATACATTGTATCCATACATACACCCACAAACACTTTTATACAAGGACTTTACTGCCATAGTAATAAGGTATACATACATCATTTAGTAACATTAAAAAACATACATCTCTTTGTAGTCGACTGTACATACTCGATTTATAATAGGTAAACTTTATTTTTATAATAAGAGACCATAAAACGTGGAAGCGGCGATATGCAGGCCTTCTAGAACACATTGGATGTAACTCTCTCTTACCAGGGAAAACCCTCTCGCAATGCAACCTAGATAGTGAATACACGTATGAGTGCACGTAACGCTTTCAATGCTCCGAACAATGACCGGGATATCCCGACGTGTTCGAGCTAAATGTAAAAGTACTAGCTACCTCCCAGTTTCAGTGATGTAAGCCTTTTCGGCTGCGCGGGGCGTTCGGAAGGCTTTCACTCGCACGGGCGGTTACGCGAACGGTCAAATAATGACGCTGGGAATACCCAAGTTGAGAGATCTTCTCAACTGAACGAACCGGTCCGAGGGGGCCCACACATCGCACCTTCTCCAAGCACAACTAATTAAAATTCCGCGATCTTAGTAACTATCATCAGATCTTTGGGTAAACCCATTTATGTAAATGTCGTGAATTTATATTTTGTTGCGAGACGAGACATTGGATAACAATTTGGGTTTTCCGACGATTTAAAAATATAGGTATACGTTTTGACACGAACTTAATCTCTTTTTAATATTATTTGGTCTGGGAATTCCGAATGTTGCCGGTCGTTAGGCCCGAGGCAGGGTTGGCCACTATTTCAATTACTTATTTGTATATTTGGAATACTTATACAGTTATTTATATTTAAGATGCCCCTTCACAGTATACGGCGCCGTCGGGTAAAGTAATTCCACCTCCCGCCCGCGTGGATTTAAAGCTCATTTTTGATTGAATGATAATAAAATAAATTACCGGTAAGACATTTGTTTCCTTATGGAAGTGACTATATCTAATATAATATTAAGTAATTTGTGCAGTACATAATTTTCATGATTCAATTCCTTTTATATGATTATAGATAATTTTTATTGTCCTAATTGTGTCAGCCTTTCATGTCCCGACGTGGTTATCGCCCTTTTGTAAAACAATATTGCTCGTTATTTATATTATAAATATAACTACTTCATGTTAGTGTCGTGTTATCGTATGAAACCAGAGGTCACGTACGCGGTAATATATACACACAACATATAATCACAAAGCCTTGTGAACTGTACGAATTCTCCCACTGTAATATGGCCCCAGTATCCGTAACAAATATTTGTAACCAGGGGTCCGGTGTAATCTGGTTGGCCGCCGGTCATGCGTTCTGAATAAGTTATGTCCTCTTCATAACTTCATGAGTAAACATCGTGTACAATCTGTCTCTATCGCGCTTGTGGGCACAGCAGGGTGTAGACAGAGACAGCGGTCTTGATAATTTACAGGCAGCTGTTTTGGTAATCAGAATAAACAATTGGATGACCGAATTTATAAGTACTTTTGATGAATTCTTGGCAACCTGTTGCCAACTTTTCAAGTATCAATAGGACAATGATATGTAAGGCCGTTTTTTAAGAGTCCCCGGCAAGCTCGGCCGAATTTCACCTTCCCATACAAACTGACTTTCGTTCTCATTTTAAAACTAGGTACCTACGTGTTGGAGTGTAACGGAATTTTGTATATACTATACAGTGACATGAGGTATATTATCTAGGTCTATAATTAGTTTATATGGCTCCAGTTTATAAAACAAAGGAAATACAGCAAAAACAAGTTTTGTATGAAAAACTTAAATTCGCTGTATTTTTATTATGGTATCTGAAGCTACATAAACTAATTACAGACCTGGACCTTACTCAACTTATTCTAAGTACAAAGTTTCAGAGCAAACTAGCTAGTCGTTTTAAAATGAGAGCGTAACTACGTTTGTGAAATTGTATATCGTGAGATAAATAAATCATATCATATCATATGGAGAACCGAGTTTGCCGGGGACTCTAAGCATGATATAAAAAAAAACAGCGTCCCCCCCGTCCCCCGATTTATAAAATGGCGCGTCAAAATATGGTCACGCACCTATAATTCGCGATGAACTCACCCAACTAAAACCATAGTTATTCCGTTACGGTACGGTTGAAATGTATGGAAACCTTCCAAAAAACTGCCATTGGAATTTGAACCCATTTTCTAAGACCGTAAGGTATTTAATCCATCGTATTATCTTTTTACTAATGTTTACCGGGAGCTTTCGATTGATGTTAAAGAAACGCATCGTCGTCAGCTCCACGTTGGACATGCGTGACATAGCTAGTTGCGTCTCTTTCTCTACTATATGATGGTGCTGAAGAGCGAGGTAGACTTCCGATAGAGACCAGTCCGTAAGTTGGCTTTGCTGCTGGGCCTTTTGGATCATAATTACTTCTGACCCCTGAACCGGTCGTAATTGGTAAAAAAGCAGACAATATATCGATGTCTGCAGACTCAAAGGGCGTAACAGCCTGTTGTTGTAATGGCTGTTACGCCCTATGAGTCTGCAGGTATCGATATCCACGCAGTCTGTTCTTAAGGGGCTCCACGCACTTTTTGACTAGTTTTGAGTTGATATTCCTCCGTCATAACAATAGATATATTTATGGCACAAACGTTAATCGGTTTTTCAATCCTTTATCTACTTTTGCACGAGAGTTTTTTGGAACAAAAAAGTATATTTATTTTTCTATGATTTATTCAAACATGGTCCAAAAAAGCTCTGTTTTCGATATTAGTATGTTGTTTATGCACTTTTATATATGATATTTACATGTAACTGTTCCTTATTGACGTCTCTAACAACCCACGAGAGATTTTTATTTTTAACCCATTTTCACAAAAGTTACGTCCAAAAAACTGGTTACGAAAACTGTAAGTTTTGAAGTAAATATGGGATACTTTTTTGGTTAACCTCGTTGTTGTTAATACGGTAAGCCATAAAGAAAACACGAAAAAACGGACAGTAACAGATCGAGGTCGTTGGGAGCTGTGAGCCTCTTAAAACAAAATGGTGTGTAGTAAGAAAAATTAAGGCAATTTCTTCGGCCTCGATTACCGTGTAGCAACAGCATTGAAGATGGGTAGCATGCATCCGTATGCGGATATTCACATGATTATCTCAGTTACGGAAGCGCTCTAGGATCTGTTATGAATTGAATTGTCAGCCATGGAACCTGTTTACTGATACTACGACTCGATTGTTTACGTGTGAACGCACCAGGTGACGTCAACGTCTATTGCGTGCTAGACTTGCAGATTAAGATGACCGTATCCTGCAGGTCAATTCTATACTTTAGCGCCCTCATATCTGAGCTATAACCACGAACTTCGAATCTCGAACTTCGTATATCTCCGTCTCTATCGCACTTATGGTTTATGGTACTAGAGCGACAGAGACGGGGATATACGAAGTTCGAGATTCGAAGTTCGTGGTAGCGCCGCTGATACTTTTTAGGGTTCCGTAGCCAAATGGCAAAAGACGGAAACCTTATAGATTCGTCATGTCTGTCTGTCCGTCCGTATGTCTCAGCCACTTTTTTCCGAAACTATAATAGCTATACTTAACTGTTGAAACTTGGTAAGTAGATGTCTTCTGTGAACCGCATTAAGATTTTCACACAAAAATAGAAAAAAAACATTAAGCTTTGGGGGTTCCCCATACTCAGAACTGAAATTCAAAAAAAATTTTTTCATCAAACCCATACGTGTAGGGTATCTATGGATAGGTCTTCAAAAATTATATTGAGGTTTCTAATATTTTTTTTTTCTAAACTGAATAATTTGCGCGAGAGACACTTGGAAAGTGGTAAAATGTGTGTGTGTCCCCTGTAACTTCTAAAATAAGAGAAACAAAAAAAATATATGATGCAAACTTCCACCGAAAATTGGTTTGAACGAGATCTAGTAAGTAGTTTTTTTCTAATACGTCATAAATTGTAAACCGCAATTCATTTTACGGAACCCTTCATGTGCGAGTCCTTGGCAACTTGGGATGCTACGTGTTAGTTAGATCGACCTACTCGACTGAGCCTTAACTCGAAAAAAAAAACATGTCGGTAAAATTGTTTGACCAAATATGGCACCAAATTGTACCGGAATTGGAGATTTTTGTTTTTTTTCTGACTGGGTTCTATCGCTAGGGGAGACATTTATAATTGTCATCTTTGCCTTCGGGTTATCTTGGTTTTATACCTACTACTTGAAGGTTCGAATAACGTAGAAACCATAAAAAAATCCATGCGGTGTATTTGAATCCGCGTTGCATTATCGGGAAACCCATCTGGGGTTTTTACTCAATGAATCGTACATTCACATCTGTATGTCTTGGACCTTATATCGGTGGAATACGACTCAAAATCGTATACATATTTTTAAAGCTGACCATACGGCCATGTAAGGAGCTTTTGATGACGAATGACTGGTAGAGGTATTTCATTTATTATTAGTATATAATATCTATATAATAAGAGGTATCATTTCCAGATTAATATTATCTAATACCATTATTTCTGAAAAACCTCGAATTAACCTTGGTATGAATATATTTCAGGAAACATCGAAAAGAGTTCTTCATTGGTAGGTATAATTACTTGTGAACATTACGATGTTTCATACTTTTAATGTGGATTTTGATGAACCATTGACACTATTTAAGATCAAAAAACAAGGAAACATTGAAATATATTATAAATAACCTGGTGGCAATAATGTTTAATTTATTGTAACTAACACATTATGGGTCCAATAACCTGAAATAAATATATTGAATTTGAATTATACATGGATGTTACTAATTAGTAGGACTTACCATGATAATTTGTTTGGTTCAATACAGCATCTCGAACAGTATCATTCTGGCGGCCCGGAACAGGGTCTAATAAAGCCAGAAGACAGTCCCGTTTCCCCGACTTCACTGCTGTATGTAATGGAGTCTCTCCCATATGGTCTCTGATGGCGATTGAAGCACCCGCTGTAACTAGCATTCTGGCGATGATGGGATGTCCACTCATGACGGCTAGGTGTAATGCTGTATGTCCATAGTCGTTGGTGATGTCGAGCCATGACGGGTGCGGGCACAGTTTGATCAGCAGTGCCGTTCGCATCTTGCAGCCGTGGACTGCTGTGATGTGGACAACGCTGGAAATGGAATAAAACCATTAACTAAGATAATTAAGCCACTCTTTACATCCAGGTGTCTGAATATTGTTTATTTTTCTCATTTTTAGGGTTCCATACTCAAAGAGTAAAACGGGACCCTATTACTAAGACTCCGTTGTCCGTCCGTCCGTCAGTCTGTCTGTCACCAGGCTGTATCTCACTGATACCATGATAGTTCCAGCTGAAATTTTTACAGATGATGTATTTCTGTTGCCGCTATAACAACAAATACTAAAAACACAAAATAAAATAGTTTTTTATAGATAATGGTATGGAACCCTTCGTGCGCGAGTCCGACTCGCACTTGGCCGGTTTTTGAATTTAATATGTACAAGTTACCAGATTGCCTAAATTGATGCTGGTAAACCTTGATTTTAATGTCTAGCATGTTATAGGTGTATACATGATATTTGAAATATCATTATATCACAACCATGAGCCTAGTTTTACATGTACAATCAAGTTCATAAACATATGTACATACCCAAAGGTTCAAAAATATCTAAGCATCCTTATGCCCTTAAGAATAAAGTTAACAATAAAGTTGTGTTCACATATTGGAGAACTTGAATGTACTAGTTACATGTGCAAGCCAGAGGGTGCTATATAGGTTAATCAAAAGATTTCTAGTAGTTTATCCCTGGAGTATCATGTCGGTTAGAAAATCAACATAATTTTTATGTATGCATTAGTAGGTTTGGAATTAACGAAATCCTGTATACTATTATAATTATGTCTAATATTAATCTATAATATTAATTGTTTGTAATACTCCATCCTTTTTTACATGTTATCTCATAACTGAATTAGTAGTCTAAGTAACAAATGCTGTTCTAAGATACTCAATCATTTCCCTATGAAAAAGTTGTTTGACCCATATACCGTGGTGTCTTTTTTAGTTGATACCCCATCTGGAGCTAAACCAATCAATCGGCACTGATGGGGCTCACGTAGAACTGATGTTTTGAGTAAATCAAGTAGGTATTATTATTAAAATTAAAATAGACTACAATTACATGTAGTTGTACTATGTAGATCACAATAGATCAGCAATGGTCGCAGTGATATAAGGGCTCTGACAGCCCGGAAGCCACTACCAGAATAATAATTGTATGTACTATGTATTATAAAATATCCAAAAACTTTAAAGCCCATGTATATAAATAAATAAAAGAATCCTTTCCATAATCAAAATTGTGACAAGAGATTCATGGTTTTTTGGAGTGATTTTGAGGAGAGATTTGAGATTATTTGACTGAAAGTTGGTCACATTCAACAGTGAAGGTTAACTTAATTTTGTATCGGAAATAATATGGAGTTCTTTGTATGTGGTGGGAATGGTGGGATGGTGAAGCCCTAACCAACATAGTGGCAGGCAAAGCTTTAAATTTGAGAAAAAGACTTGTGTTGTAACGAAATAAGTTTATAGTACATCCAGTTCATTGTATTTGTGTAGTTAGTTATTAACTTTGATAATAAAAAATGATTTTAGTTACTGATAAGATAACCTAAACTGACCATTAATACAGCAAGTAATTTAATGGAACCCTTAACCATGCCAAGTGTTGGTCTTTATAACATTGATATAAGGTCTATTGTTACTTGACACATGTAACATAATTTTTTGTTGTGCCCAGTTTTAGGTTAGGTTTGTTTGTACAATAATTTTCAATTCTTATAAGAATCCTAATTAGAAGAAATTCTAATGTACATGTTACAATTTTTAATAAACTAAATGAAGCAAAGTTTGTAAACTAAAACTCACTATTAAAAAAAACCAGATCATACTTTGGCTCTTTGTTATAAATTTTATTGAGTTTTAAAACTAACAAATAAAGAAAAAAAGTTTGAAACTCACGTGTCTCCATCTGCATCCTGCTGGAAGACTTTAGTAATGGGTAAACGCCCAGGAATCAGGGCATGGCTAATCCTAACATTGGGCACCTTGGTGCTAATGTCACATTTTTTCAAACCCTCCTCAAGTTCTGTTATCCCCTCCGTATCCTCTAGCTGCGTGCTGTTACCAGATAGTTCTTCAGAAATAGGTTCTGATATAATAATTCCAGAATCATTTTCAAGTTTAGCCGTCCACGACTGTGTTGAAGGACGTTGACTCGACTGTGTCGAAGAAATCGGAGCAGACTCATTTTCGGAAGGTCTGATCTCCTCAGAATCAGGCGCGGAGCTCAATTCGTGAGACAAATAACCGGAATCCATGCTCTCCTCCACGGAAACCTTCGAAGATTCAAACCCTTTTTTGGCACTCATTTTGTTTAATTATACACTCACTATTATCACTATATATATAGTACAAGAACAGTTTCGTTTCTAATAATAGAACAGCACTAGAACATGTTTTCACAATTCACTTAATAATCACACTTTATAACGTAACGCTTCTGCTTCGCAGCAGGTCTAACTGGATTGTGAAGGCGGAGTCAATTGCGCGTAATATATAGGTTTTTTTCGTTCACGGCGTAATAAGGTCCGATCCGTCACCGAAACCACAGATGGCAGATGGCACAGAAGCATACGTCATGGGGGGAGTGTCAGGGGTACGTTCCAAATACCACAATACTTTAAGCAGTCTACAGCTATGTGATTTGTTGAAGTCAAGTCAATTGTGCGTATAAATTAATAATGTAACAAAAAACCTCTAAAAAGATTCAAATATACAGAAATATTTCATTTAAAAATGCATTTTTTTTTAGTCAGCGTCGTTGTCTCAGGGGACCGCTAAGTATTACTGAAAAATACATTTACAAATACAAATACAAATAACTTTTGTTTGCATGAAATATGGTACAAAAGGTAGTCAGACAATATTATAAATAACTTATATTTCACCAGCATCTGGCATGCAAAAAAATAAAAACTAAACTTACAACTAAAACTAAGTTCATACAATCATAGTCAAGGCCTATATTATAACTATCGCCTGCCTACGTCAAAAGATACCATATATTCCTCGATGGAATAGAAGGCCCCTTGTACAAGCCATGCTTTTAACTTCCTTTTAAACATTTTCAAAGGCAACTGTTTGATCCTATCATCCAGTCTATTATAGATTTTTATGCTCATACAAACAGTGTTTCTGCTATACAAAGCTGTTCGTCTGCAAGGTATTGCTAGCCTATCAGGGTACCTTGCATTAAAATTACATACATTTTGAAGCGTTTTGAAAAGTTCTGGGTTCATTTTAAGAAACACACATATTTCGAATATGTACATACATGGTACTGTCATTAGCAGAATTTACTTAGCATGAATTTACAATTTACACAACAATAATAGGTGTGGCCTGTAATAGGAGCAATAAAAATTAAAGGATGACCCCAATCAACGGTTATTATATATATCAGTCCCTATCAACATAATTAAATTTGAAAAAAAAAATTTGACGTTGTGAACCATAACCATAAGTAAAACTTGATAAGTTTCGTTTTGACCCTTAATCCCCACGTTGCGGATTTTTAATGGAACTAATTTATTTTACTGGCTTGTACTCTTTGACAACAGACGTTAGTCATTAAATATCACCGATGTAGACAAACAGCAAGGAAGACGAAATATTTCGTGATTGTAACAAAAATTACAATATATATGCCGAAAGCAATCCAATCTATAGCGATGTCAGAAAGCTTATTTCGAGTATAAATTATTTTTTTGCAACATAAAAAGATTGTCTAGTATTCGTATAAAAAAACATTGTCTTGACATTGGTTATTGCTATGATCAGTGCTGTTTGATTTATAATTAGTAGGTAGGGTTTTTTTATTATTTAAGGTATATGTTGTCTACATAGACCGGGAGATACTGACACAATTTTTTAAAGTATTTGTACCAGGTATGGCGACCCTTCAGGGGTCTAATTACCAGTGATCGGCACGACCCGTTCAACACGGCGTCAATGACCTCAATCATTATGTTAATATGGATGAAGATCCCGGGGAAGCCCGGGATTCCAGAATTCGAGTCGGTAAAGGAAGACAATATTTACTCATCTTATAATGTGCCAGTATTCATACCCAGTTTACATATGAAACCTATTTCCACAATCCTTACACACATAACCTTAAATCTCCATGTCCGAACTTAATGACCCGAAGAACATAAGTAAAAGTAAACATATTTGTTGTTCGAAATTGGTAGTAAGTGAAATTATCATTAAATTAGAGAAGGATGACATCAACTCTATTAATATTACTATTAGCTGTCTTTTTCGCACCAGTTTAAACTATGCGTTTAGTCATAAACGCAAACAATAGAAAATCCGAAAGTGACCTTCGACATGTCAGGTAGTCGGGAAAAGGGTTTATTTGCACTTCAAATGGTTACATTTTAACACTTACATATTTTATATGAGTGCACTTTATGTTACGCAATATAAAATAAAATCAATGTATGTCAATATTTTCTTTAATGAAAAATGATACAATTTATGCGTTTATTAAATATTCTGATTTCTATTTACAAATACATTTATTAACTCTCAATAGAGTTATTCTTGCGAATAAGATCATGCGATTACAATCATGCATGTCATGTCCATATTAATGTTTCTTCTCGGAATCCCGCGGTGTTGCACGGGGCGTGCCGATCACTGCTAATTACGTAATGAAGAAATCGAAAATTATGGTCATAGCGCTGGTACCGGCGGCCTAAACGCGAGGGCGTTAATTGAACGTGTCGTTTAAATTACGAAAGTCAAACGATTTGTTACACAAAAATTCTTGTATTTTCCGATAGGCGATGAAAAAAGAAGTAGGCGGTAGCGTAATGCCATACTTCTCCGGTGTGACTTAGAACCTGCCATACCAACGAGAAAACATTCATTTAAAATAAACCAATTCAACTATTTGTACCAGGCTAATTTTTGCACAGCTAACCATCGTCGAGTTCACGAAAATCACCATGGCATACTGTCTTTTCCGACGGTTCCAAATGGCCACCATACCGCAGCAAAGTCGCAATTTTTTTTTGTGCTAAACGATTTGTACCACCCTATATATTTTTTACCAGTTCTTTGCATTATCATAAATAGAAGTATGATAATGCCAAACCTGTCGGTGGCGGTGAAAAGATACAATATTTTTTCAAAGTTTTAAGAGCTATAAGTATTTTAAACGATTTGTACCAGTATGGCACTAATGTTTCCTGTAAATTTGAGGTTCAAAGAACATAAATACAGAATTTCAAACACATAAGTGGTGGGAATCTTGTTTTAGAACCAGATATTATGTGGTATATTTTTTTAGGAAGAATTGTATCCAAACTAACATAATACAGTGATGCCAAGCTGTAAAAATGATTTTAAGTATTGTAAAGTCATATTTTGAAAACGTGCCGAATAATTTTTTTGTTTTTAAGTATGGCACCAGTTTTTCCCCCTACTAGAAGTATGGCAAATATAGAAACGGTCACATTGTATTATATTCTTTCCAAAATCCAAATGCCATACTGGTAAAAATCGTTTAAAAAAAACAAAAAACATTACTACTATGGCGGCCACTTCGAACCGTTGGAAAAGTATGGCATGGTGATTTTCGTAAATGGCTACTCGACGATGGTTAGCTGTGCAAAAATTAGCCTGGTACAAATGGTTGAATTGGTTTTTTTTTAATAAATGTGTTCTCGTTGGTATGGCGGGGTCTAGGTCACATCGGAGAAGTATGGCATCACGCTACCGCCTACTTCTTTTTTCATCGCCTATCGGAAATTACAAGAATTTTTGTGTAACAAATCGTTTGACATTTGTAATTTAAACGACACGTTCGATTAACGCCCTCGCGTTAGGGCCGCCGGTACCAGCACCATGACCATCATTTTCCTTTTCTTCATTACGTAATTAGACACCTGAAGGGTCGCCATACCTGAGACAAATACTTTAAAAAATTGTGTCAGTATCTCCCATTCTAACAGTAAAAAGTACGAGTATATATAAAAATAAAGAAAAGCTGCCGTCGTTGCCGCCATTTAAAAAAAAAACCCAATACAAAACTATAAAAATACCCAGACGACATCGATAAATGTGCCATAAGGCATAAAGTTCATGAATTTTATGCTGTTCAAAAACATGTAGATAGTAGATACCAAGCTTGCAAACCTTGCTTACCGTTTTGCAAAAATACATTGATCTTATCAGTAGGGAGTACTCGCGTTTGCTGTTGCACAGTATGGAATTTTAATATAAGAGTGTTTGTATATCGTCGGGTGACAAGCAAAAGTCACTACCAATACTGTCACTGCTCTTCAAAACCTCGTATCTCAGTACGTAGTTGATATCGAGATACGACTTTTGATTTAAATAGGTATTTGTTAATTAGTGAGTTTTGCTTGTCACCCGACAATATATTATTAGGGTTTGGCGAGAAAAATATTTAGATGAAGTAAAGAAAGCCAGGGAAAAAATATGCCTATCGTTTATTTGGACAAGACCTAACTTCGTACTTTTCTCAATTACGCAATTTTTTTGATTTTTACATTCAATAAACACCACAACGCCAATATACACTGTCCCGACTATACATGACGTATGTAAATTATTGCAATATATTATGCCGTTTAAAAAAAAAAAAACATTATTTAATTCAGGCAAAAAACCCATATCATCCATTATCTCAGCGTCAAATTGCAGCTTGTCGGGCTATAATGAATTTTGACATCACGATATCGTAGCGTAACTTACATCTTGGTAGAACAATGGGCACTTTTATGTCATAGTACTCATAGTGATTGATATTGTCTAGTTGTCTGTGTCGCCAGTGGACACTGCTATTAGCGACCACAACGCTCAACGATACGAGTTCGCTATTGAGTATGGGCGTTCCGATGACGTAGCACACGAAATCGAACGTAGGTTGTTTAGTGATTAATGCATTTATTTATTTTTTTGTGATATTAGTAATTATAATTTTAATTTTATTTTTGATTCTAATTTTGACATTGATACAAAATTTAATAAACTATTTAACATTTTGACATAATACATTGATATTCATTTTCCAATATAAAAAAAAGTAATAATAAAAAGAAAACATTGCCATGGGTAACTGATGAAATAATGGAGTACATGCGTAAACACAGGGGCCTCCATGAAATCCAGCGTCAATATCCCGGCAACCCGATTATATCTGAATGTATTGATAAGTATTTTAACTTAATTAAATCCACAACACTGCACGCTAGAACGTAGGATAGGCGAAAGCAGAAATCCCTTCAAGGAGATTTGGAAAGTGGTAAATGAGGAGATAGGTGCAAAAAATAAATCTCAATCTAACTGCCTCAATGACTCCTCGCAAACAAAAATACCACCGAGCGATGTTCCAGATGAGTTTGTAGATGTGATTGTCAACAATCTTTGTATTATGTTCTACAAACTTACGTGCAGGGTTCGGGGAGTTGAAAGTCCAAATAACACACACTAGTTGTTGTCTTAAGCGGTATAATAGTTCTATAAGCACACACAAGCAAATAGGTAGGCACACAGTAAAAGAAAGCACAAGAAAGGCGAAAGATAAGCGAAATGTTTAGAGCGCAAGGCGGCGTGCGTCTAGCGTTGAATGCGGTAGCGGACTGCTGGAGGTCGCGGCTCATAGCCGCCGGGCGCCGGCGCATCATTGCAGCGTGCGTGACGTCACGAAGACCCGTTGGTGTGCGTTGACATTGGAATCGACACGGCCGGTAATGGTGAGTACTTTGTGTCGATAATTAGCTTTATAATATTTATATATTTACTGTTTGTTTATCCGTTTGTATTTATTTATGCTTATGTATGTGTGTATAATAAATATAAGTTTATTTTTACATGTTAAGTATAGATAGTTGTAAGGTTGAGTTTTATATAATTAAGTTTATCATAGTTATGTATATAAGTAAATATTATGTATTTATTAGTATATACATATAGGTGGCACCGCCACATCAGTCCCCTCCAGAGACCGTCTCACGGGCGATAATAATCTGGAAAGGTAACTTTTCGGCCTGATCTGGTTTGCCTTATTACCTTTTTATCTTTTTCTGTTTCTCTTAATTTCTCTTTTAGAGGTATTTTCTTCTCTTTATCTGGTTTTATCTCCTTCTCTTTTTCAGGTTCTCTCTCCTTCTCTTTTTCAGGGTATACTTGCTTCGTCGCAGGCCGTGGCATCGTCTCGGTAAGTAAGTATGCCGGCTTCAAGCGGTCAATAGATACGGTGTTAGTCTTTCCTTTTACTTGTAACTTGAAGAACTTCTCTCCTCTTTCTAGCACTGCATGTGGTCCCGTGTATGCTGCCTTTAGCGCACCACGCACTGCGTCTTCTCTTAAGAAAACGTGGGTGGAAGATGCTAAGTCTTTGAATATAAATGTCTTCTTCGAACCATGCCTTGAGGTAGGCACAGGTTGAAGCTTCTGCATTATATTCTTTAGGCGGGCAGTGAAGTCGGTAAGATCGGATGTTGTGTCGGTGCTAGGATGGAAGAATTCCCCAGGCAGTCTGAGTGGTTCGCCATATACCAATTCTGCGGATGAAGTTTGCAGCTCTTCTTTGTAGGCGCTCCTTACGCCCATCAGGACTAAAGGTAAGGCTTCTGTCCAGCTTTCTTGTGCATGACAGGTGATTGCTGCCTTCAGCTGCCTGTGTAGACGCTCAATCAATCCGTTAGAGGCCGGATGATATGCGGTGGTGCGTCGATGCTTGAAACCAGATATCTTCGCCAGATACTTGAAAAGAGCAGACTCAAATTGTGCTCCTCTATCCGTTACGATGTCAATAGGGCATCCAAATCTGGAGATCCAAGAAAGTAGAAGAGATTTTGCTACAGTCTCTGCTGTTATGTCCATCATTGGTATAGCTTCGGGCCAGCGCGTGAAGCGGTCTATGGCTGTGAGGCAGTATTTAAAACCTTGAGATGGAGGCATTGGTCCTATGATGTCGATGTGCACATGGGTAAATCTAGTTTTAGGTAACTGGTAAGTACCCAAAGGTGCTTGGACATGTCTGCTAATCTTCGACTTCTGGCAGGGTACACAGGCGCGAGCCCAGTCGCGACAATCTTTGTTTACGCTCGGCCACACAAATCGTTCAGCCACGAGTCTTGCGGATGCCTTAATCCCTGGGTGGCTGAGTGAGTGCAGGCTATTAAAAACTTGTTGTCTGTGCTCGGGTGGTACGTATGGCCTGAGAGTCGAAGTGCTGTCATCGCAGTATAGTGTTGTGGTTGTCCCTGGTATCGTCAGTTTCTTTAAGCTGATGTTGTAATTTCTGTCCCCATTTAAGATCTTCTTGAGCTCTTGATCAAAGTCTTGTGCTTCGGCGAGTTGTGACAAATCGACTGGCATCTCGAGTTCCTCAATTCTTGATAACGTGTCCGCGACAACATTGTTTTTTCCTGAGATATGTTTTATGTCAGTTGTGAATTGGGAAATGTAATCAAGATGTCGGAATTGCCTCGGTGAACAATTTGACTTGTTTGTTGTAAACGCGAAGCATAAGGGTTTGTGATCGGTGAAAACTGTGAATACTTGCGCTTCCAACATGTGCTTAAAATACTTGATCGCATTGTATTTAGCCAGCAGTTCTCGATCATACGGCGAGTATTTCTGCTGTGCTGTACTTAGCTTCTTGGAATAAAATGCAAGTGGCTGCCAAGAGTCTTCTATCTTCTGTTGGATCACCGCACCCACAGCTGTGTCAGAAGCATCTGTTACCAAGGCGAGGGGAGCATTGCAGTCTGGGTGGGCTAAGAGCGCTGCGTGGCAAAGGCTAGTTTTGCAGTCGAGGAAAGCCTTCAGTTTTTCGTCTTTCAGGTCGACTGGGTGTGATCCTTTTACGGAGCCGGTGAGCAGCTTATGTAGTGGAGCCTGAAGTTGAGCAGCTTGAGGGATAAACCTACGATAGAAGTTTATCATCCCAAGGAACCTTCTTAGCTCTTTGACAGTTTTCGGCGTAGGGAATGATTGGATGGCTTCAACTTTAGTTTCAAGGGGTTTCGTGCCGTCAGATGAGATGTGATACCCCAGGAACTTGACTTCAGGAACTCCGAAGACGCATTTGGATGGATTGATCACGATCCCGTATTCCTTCAACCTCGTGAAGAGCTGCCGCAGATGATCTTCATGTGTTTCATCATCAGGCGAGAAGATGAGAAAGTCGTCTAAGTAGGCGTAAATAAAATCCATACCTCGTGTGACTTCGTCTACGAAGCGCTGGAACGTTTGACCTGCATTCCTGAGTCCAAACGTCATGAATGGGAACTCGTACAGGCCAAACGGGGTCGAAATAGCAGTCTTCGGTATGTCCTCATCGTTGACCGGAATCTGGTTGTACGCCTTTACTAAGTCGATTGTCGAGAAGACCTTGCATCCGGCGAGCTGATGAGCGAAGTCGTGAATGTGGCGTATTGGGTAACGATCAGGTATTGTTCGTGCATTCAATTGCCTATAGTCACCACATGGTCTCCAACCATTATCTTTTTTGGGTGCTAGATGTAGTGGTGAAGACCAAGGGCTCAACGACGGTCTTGATGTTCCACATTTGAGCATGGACTCAAATTCCTGCTTAGCTATCTTGAGCTTATCCGGTGCTAACCTTCTGGGTGTGCAGTGGATTGGTGGGCCATCAGTGGTTTTAATATAGTGGACCGTGCTATGTTTGACTTCCCGGTGTACTCCTGGTGGACGTGTGATCTCTGGAAAGTCTCGCATTAAGTCATTATACTTCGACTCACCAAAAGATGTCTTGATGGATGATATGATGTCTGCCGATGCGGATGATACTGCCATCGTAGAGAGGGATGTCGTGTTGTCCATCAAGCGCTTATGTCGGCAGTCGACGACTAAATTGTAAAAAGATAGGAAGTCGACTCCTATTATTGCTTTTGTGACGTCAGCCACCACAAATTGCCAACTGAACTCCCGACGGAGGCCGAGATCCAAATGTAGTTGTGCGTGGCCGTAGGTGTTGATGACAGATCCGTTGGCGGCATAAAGTTGGTATTTGGTTTTAGGCCGGTGTTCACGAAGGGCTGTCCGTGGAAAAACGCAGAGATCGCTGCCTGTGTCAACGAGAAACTGCATTTTGGTACAACGGTCTGTTACGAACAGGCGACCGGAGCTTGAGCAATCGTTGGCCGCCATTATCGACTGCTCTGACCGTTTCCCGAAGTGAAATCACAAGTCACAAGCAACGAAATGCGTCAAGCATTTCGTTGCTTGTGACTGAAATTTGGAATGATACCAGCATACGGGCCATCTGCGGTAGCTTGATTGGGACCGATTTTGATTAGCCCCACGACTGCGGCTGCGGTTGTCCCTCTGTGGTCCATTATGCCTACTCCTGGGCCGAGATCTCGAGTTCAGCTCCGCTCGCATATCATGCATCTGCCTAGTTAATTCGGCTATTTGATTAGCCATGAAGTCAATGGTAGAATTATGTGTCATAGCGCTGGTGGACGTACTTGCTATCTGCGGGCTAGGAGGAGTGAGGTCCCAAACGCGGTCCGCGGTACCTGCCAGGGCCTCGAGTGTCTGCGGCGTCGGCTGTGAAGCTATAGCTGCCTGGATATTCATGGGTAAGCGATTAATCCATATTGTTCTTAATAGATCTTCATGTACCTGTGGACCAGCAAGATGTTGGAGATGTCGCAGGAACTGTGATGGTTTACGATCTCCTAACTCTTCGTGGATCAACAATCTCTTCAGTTCCTTCTCTCGGGACGCTGATAACCTGGATATGAGCTCGGTTTTTAGCTTTTCATACTTGTTAGTAGCAGGCGGGTTGACAATAATGTCTTTAATTTCCGCTGCGTACTGATGATCTAGCTGTGACAGTACATAATAAAATTTCGTCGCGTCGGCTGTGATGTTGGATAACACAAACTGACCTTCTACTTGTGCAAACCAAACAGCTGGTTCTTGTGGCCAAAATGGTGGCATTCGTACTCCGACTCGGAATGTGTCGGCACCATTGGACAACTGCGCGGCGGGCGGCGGCGGCTGTGCCGCGGGAAGTTCCATAGCGGGTGGCGCTACCAGTGCTTGCGTTAATATTTGTGCGCCTTGAGCAACATTATTTCCTACCCCGTCAACCATTTGCACTCTTCAGTAAGGTTACGTTTAAAGTTCAACCAAAGGGGTCACCAGTGTAGATGTGATTGTCAACAATCTTTGTATTATGTTCTACAAACTTACGTGCAGGGTTCGGGGAGTTGAAAGTCCAAATAACACACACTAGTTGTTGTCTTAAGCGGTATAATAGTTCTATAAGCACACACAAGCAAATAGGTAGGCACACAGTAAAAGAAAGCACAAGAAAGGCGAAAGATAAGCGAAATGTTTAGAGCGCAAGGCGGCGTGCGTCTAGCGTTGAATGCGGTAGCGGACTGCTGGAGGTCGCGGCTCATAGCCGCTGGGCGCCGGCGCATCATTGCAGCGTGCGTGACGTCACGAAGACCCGTTGGTGTGCGTTGACATTGGAATCGACACGGCCGGTAATGGTGAGTACTTTGTGTCGATAATTAGCTTTATAATATTTATATATTTACTGTTTGTTTATCCGTTTGTATTTATTTATGCTTATGTATGTGTGTATAATAAATATAAGTTTATTTTTACATGTTAAGTATAGATAGTTGTAAGGTTGAGTTTTATATAATTAAGTTTATCATAGTTATGTATATAAGTAAATATTATGTATTTATTAGTATATACATATAGGTGGCACCGCCACAAGTTTAACACGCATTTCCTAAATATAGGTTTTAAAAAAGCGATCAACACAAATCCCGCTTTAAGTAGGCGCTATCTATGTAGTTACCTACATGACCTTGACGTACCGACGATGACCTTGCCGACTGTTGCAAGTGACATGCTAAATAAGGTGATTCGAAAAATGTTAAAAATACGCGCAACTGTTGATACTTATGACATTTCACTAAATATTTTATAATGTATATGGCCAATTATTTCTGACATTTTAATCGTACTTATTAATATTATTTTTGATACAGGTGTATACCCAGAAGTGTTAAAGAGTACCAGAGTGTGCCCAGTGTATAAGGGAAAGGGTGACAAGTGCGATGTCAACAATTACATACCAATAACAATAGCCTCTCATCGCTTTTAATGGCCCACCCAGAACAATGACCTACTGACTGACTACCAATTCGCTTATCGGCAAAATATGTCCACAACAACTGCTGCGCTCAAAATATTTGACTGCATTGTTTCCGGCCTGGATGACAAATGCAAGATGGCAGGTATATTTTGTGACTTGTCCAAAGCTTTTGATGTGATTGATCATGACCTGCTTTTGGACAAATTACATCATTACGGGATACGAAACTTAAGCCACAAATTGTTTACATCATTTTTGTCCGACCGGAAGCAAGTAGTTAAAATATCTGCGAGCGGTAAACGACTGAAGTCCAGTGCTGGCGGCGTGCATGTAGGAATCCCTCAAGGTTCGGCGTTAGGAAATTCCCTTCTCCTAACGTTTATGAACGACCTTCCCGCTGCCATCACAGCTGGTCTCTCTGTCCTATTCGCGGACGATACCACAGTGGTTGTCAGCGCGAGCACTTCTGAACAGCTTGGATAGAAGATACATGACGGATGTGATCAACTGCAGAGGTGGTTTGCTACCAACGGCTTACTCTTAAATATAACAAAATCCAACGTCATGGTCTTCTCGGGGCGCCAAGTTGCGATTCCTCCGTGCGTAGCAAACAGCCCGATGCCGATAAGTGATAAATGTAGGTTCCTGGGTTCCCCTTGAACTCTCACCTTAACTGGAAGTGCCATGTAGACAAATTATGTGATAGATTAAGTAGTGCAGTCTTTGCTTTGCGTAAACTAAAACCTATGGTATCAGACGATGCCATGAAGCAGGTGTATTTTGCTCATTTTCATTCGCTGATGTCCTACGGTACGCTCGTTTGGGGAAACTCAACGGATGCCAACAGAGTGCTGCTTATGCAGAAACGTGCCGTACGTGTGATGATTGGGGCAAAATCGAGGACTTCGTGTAGAGGCCACTTCCCAACGCACAGTATTATGACGCACTACTCACTCCATATATTCGAAATTATAATGTTTGTAAGGAATAATTTTTCCTCGTTCGATACCGTAAATCCGTAAATGTGATTGGCAAAACACTCCGCCGCACTGGGCGTTTGAGAACAGTTCCCCGTCGCATGGCACTTGCAGAAAAGAACCCGCGTGTCATTGGGCCTACCTACTACGAGCGACTACCCGCTGATCTTAGACTGGAACCATCTGACGAAGCATTTAGACGCTGCCTGAAATACCTTTTATTGGAAAATCCATTATACTCTTGATCTGACATGTTAAATTATTATTTTTACCTATTTACATTTGTTTTAATATGATTTGACATTAAATATCACCTATATTCAATTCAATTCAATTCAAATAATTTATTTCGGAACATTGTCCATAGTTGTTAGTAAAAGCAAAAACATATGAAAAACTTAATTCTAATGCACATTACACTATACAGAGTGTTTTTTTAAATGTGACAGTATGGGGAAATCCGAATCTAAAGGAGATAGAGGAAAAGTTTCCAAGGAGACATTAGGTGTTTTTTTATGTACACAAATTTGGCTCATTAAAATTTTTGGTCAAGCGTGAGTTGTTCTTAAAAAATTATAAAGTTAGTCAATTTTTTTTTGACGCGGGTTGGCTCTGTTTCATGTAAGGATTATTTCATTGTATGGAAAGAAAAAAATCTGTACAGCAGAAATTGGTCAAATTTAATGAAAACTAATCTTCATACAATTGCAGTATTCGTCTTTTAATATTGTTACAAGTGCCTAGGCGTGTAAAAATTTTTTTTAAATTATTTCATTTTTAAATTTCGATAATCGATAAGAGCTCCAGATGATTCAAGAGAAGAACATTTTTTTTAATCTTCGTAAACATCATGGCACGCGATAGTCTTGAAATTCTAAAAAAAAGAATTCAAATTTGAAAAATCCTTTAGATTTGGATTTCCCCATACTGTCCCATTTAAAAAAAAACACTCTGTATTGTAAATTGAATGACGATACCTATTGGTTGACATATTTGTTCTTTTGATTTTGTTTTATTTTTACATTTACTCGTTATTGAGTAAATTTGTTGACATTGTATTAATTTAATATTATATCTTTATTTTTTCTTTGTTTTTGACGATCGTGATAAATAATCTTATTTTTTTGACATGAAAGCAAATTTGTAATGTAATTTTTTATCATGAAATAAATAATCTAATCTAATCTTTGTTTTCCATACATTTTTGGAGTTTTTTTTAAACGTTTTGCCAGATTTTTCGTGTTTTAAATATATATAATAATATTGATTGAGTTAGTAAAACATAACAAAATGGAAAATGTTTTATATATTATAAACCTACTTTATCAAACAACACACACGCACGCACACACTAACACACACGCACGCACACACTAACACACACACTCACACGCACACACACGCACAAACACACACACACACACACACACATAGACACACACGCACACGCAACACATACATACACACACACACTCAACTTTAGGGTCACGACACTATGCCTGTGATACCTAATTCGTCTTTATTTTTATTTTATGTTATAAGTATTTACCTACATATAAGAAATGAACACTAACTGCTTTTTTATGGAGGAGCGGGTCTTCCTGACACAGGTATTTTTTACCTACTAGGAAGACCCAACCTTATTTTCAATGTAACCAGGCAATCTATGAAATAAAACATTTTCATTTTCATTTTTCATTTTCATTTAACGACCTCCGTAGCCCAGTGGGTAGTGACTCTGCCTACGAAGCTGGAGGTCCCGGGTTCGAATCCCGGTCAGGGCATTTATTTGTGTGTTTATCACGAATATTTGTTCCTGAGTTATGGATGTTATATATGTATATAAGTATCTATATGTATTTATCTATTATATATATCATCGCCTAGTACCCACAACACAAGCCTTACTGAGCTTACCGTGGGCCTAGGTTGATTTGTGTAAGATTGTGTCCCATAATATTTATTTATTATTTATTTATTTATTGATAGTATTCCAGTTAAGTAAAATAATCCAGGCAGGCTGCTGCTTAAAAAAATAGTTTTTTTTTCTTGTTTTTGATTTTTGGTAAACCCTTGGAACTAATTACTGATTGTCTTAATAATCCACCGTTTCATGTTTCTCTCTTATGATATGCCACATCCTGTATAGTATAACGAAATGAGATAACAACAAAACACATTTTATAACTGTCTCTCTTCAACATATGAAGACTTCTCCCAGACGCTGGGCAGTGGGCATGGACAACGTAAATACTTCTAAATGTCTGTCAAAATTGTATTAATTAAGGTCAATTTGACAAGATATCTTCGTCAGTTTGCCTAGATTTTGACATGAATGATGACACAGTTGGCTTGACCAGCGAACCATCCTCTATCTCTATTGAAACCGACTGAATTTCATATTAAAGACCATTACACTCAGCTTTCTTTAGTTAGAATGGAATGTATGTATTGCTGTCTCACTCCAACTGTAGCCCGTTGTTGTGACAAATTGCATCGCTTATAGTCTGTTTAACATATTTGATATTTATTAACAACTTTATTTTGTAGATATACATGTATAACAAGTCGTTTTTGAACGTACCCCATAATGTTGCCTGTTACAAAAATAAAGATATAAATATAAAATGAAATCCAACAACACCAAAACAAAAACTGTCAAAAATTCAGTTGTAAAATCGTTCAAAGACAATATACATACTGAGAAAATCGTTTCCAAAATAAAATTCTCTTGCTTAGGTTTTGTGTTTAGGATTTGGTCATGATTTGGTTGTTTTCGTTTGATTATGTGTGATCGTCGCATTTTAAAGAAATTAATTTTTTGAATCAGTATAATCTTTCAAATTCAAATCTTTCGACCTCCATGCAACAACGCATAAACGGTGACCTCTTCCTATTTCTTTATCTTCAATCTTCATACAATGTTTGGTGAAAAAGTTATAGAACTCATAAAAGAAGCAGAGAGAAATCCGGAAACCATTGATCAATTTAACGTAAGTTTGAACCTATAATTTACAAGTTATCGTAAAAATTACGATGAAATAGACCAATTCACCTAAACGCTTGACTTATTACATTTTCAGGATGAAAAGATTCGGCAGATCTTGGAAGAAACGCAGTTGTTATTTCAGATGAATATAAATGATGCGTGAGTATTAACTTTATATAGTTTTTTGTGTTGTGTTGTGTCAATCCCAAATTAACTCCTATATATTTATTAAACGTGTTATTTTATAATTTCAGAAATGCAACATCAGAAAACAAATCTCTATGGACCACAGTGCAGGTGCGGCATTCGGCATTAGAGCGCAACAAACGCTGCTTGCTAGCGTACTTGTACAGTAGAATGAACAAAATTAAAACCCTACGCTGGGAGTTTGGGTCTGCCCTGCCTCCTGACGTGAGAGAATTGCTCTCAGATGATGAGTATGAGTGGTTCTCAAAGTACTCTACTAATCTAGCATCGTATATGAGATCTTTAGGGGAGGACATTGGATACAGTGGCATAGATTTGACGGAAAATCTAAAGCCGCCAAAGTCACTGTATATTGAAGTGTTGTGTATGGCGAACTATGGAAAGTTGGAGCTTGAAGATGGAGATGTGATAACTTTGAAAAAAAACAGCCGGCACTTTTTGCCTACATCTGAATGTCAAACACTTATTAGACAGGGTATTTTGAAACAGATTCTGTAGTTAAGTTAGTCTGTAATAGTCTTTTTTTGTATCATTGTACTATGCTTGTTGAATATGGATAAATGTCTGTATAGTCTGATTTGGCGACAGTGATTTCAACAAATAGTGTATGGTTTCCCTATATTGTTTATTGTTACTTAGTATGTTAATTGAGCATATACCTACTCAAGTGAAGTGGATACATTTCCCGACACTTCATTCACATTTTTGTAGGACATTTGACTAAAGAAAGTTGTCTGTTGACTGGTCTGTGAACCCCTAGGTCTTAGGACATATGAGCCAAAATTCTTTTTGATGCCTATGAAAACGTCCCTTGTACATTTTAACCCATTAATTTTTACTTATTTGGGTAATCTTCAAAAAACTATTATTTTCTAATTCACAATGAAAAATATACATATCCAAATGATGACTTTTATAGAAATATTTGATATCAAAAACAAATTTTTTTGGTAAAGCAGTAGACATAATTTTGTCGCGGTCATGGGGACTGGTAATTTGAGTGCCAAATGAGGCTTTTTTGTAATAAAAAACCCAGGATGGTGAATGATGGAAATTCCTATACTATCCGCAAAACTATCTGGCCGGTCAGGTCATCGGAATCGTTCTATCTCTTTCACACCTGCATGACTTATGGAGCGGGCCTAGGAAAAATATTTTGTGACATCTACATCTCTATTTGATGCACTAAAAATAATTATGGCCCATATACCATACTTAAGGATTAGTGCACTGTTCTTACAAAAGGTTTGTGGACTAACTAACTAAGAATAGCATGAACAATTTTTCATGCTATTCTTATTTTGGCATGAATAATTAAAATTTATTACTCATTAACCCATTCATTGTGGAGGCGCAAATATTCCATATAGTTTGGACGCGACACCGCGTCAATGGCAACTAATGTGTTAAAATTCGCAAACAAAAGAAAGTTAAAATAAAATGTCACTTCTGCCTATTTTATAAAATTACGCATTTTATTAATCTTGCGAGACTATACAAAAAATGACATGCAAATGTTTTATAATCCTGTCCGATAATCGTTTGTATAAAAAGCGTCATGGAACAATCTGATAAGTGGGTGCAAAATTCAAATTGGTTTAGCTTAGCCACAGTTCTATCAGGAGGCATGGTTCTAGAGTGTTGGCTGTAAGATAGTGTTAAGATTTAGATTTCAATGCATGGACAATTAATAAATAATTGCACATTCATGTGGTGTTTTTTTAAGTTGCGTTTCTATTACAATTGCTAAATGTTGATTTATCCTTGCTATTATACCTTAACATATACACAATGAATTATGCAAAGATCTACTTCTTACTCTAAAAACTATTTAAAGCGCAATTTACACATGCAAGTTTAACTACATTACTGGCTATTGAGGTACTTATTTATACTGAGTTTCATCTCCAATAAACCTTAATACATGCATACAATTGCTTTCATAGAAATCAATCAGCCTATATATAGTTGTTATTTTCTAAGCCGTCCGTTCCGCACTAAAGAACGCCGCACTGCAGAACGGACGGCTTAGAAAATAACAACTATACCTATATGTAGTAGGTACAGCGACCATTCCCGGCTTCGCGCGGGTTTATATGTAGGTATAATACATGCATGTTTTATACACATAATTCACATAAACCTTCCTCTTGAATCACGCTATCTATTAAAAAAAACCGTATCAAAATCCGTTGCGTAGTTTTAAAGATCTAAGTATACATAGGGACAGACAGACAGCGGGAAGCGACTTTGTTTTATACTATGTATTGATACGTTTTCCTCCCATGTGTATGAGCCAGTGAGTCCGTACACTTTTATGTTGTGTTGGAAACGAAACGAAATGTAGGGCTTTACATACAAAAACATTAGAATGCCATACATCTGGAAATTTTATAAACATTCAACAGAAAACGTGTTTGTAGAAATAGCCGTTGCGTTGGTTTTACATAACAACATTTTAGTAAACACTAGAAACCCAGCTTGCCAGATTCTCTACTGATAAAACTGCGCAGATATCACGCCACGGGGAAGTAATCTTTGTGCCGACTGCATATGACTCATTTTGATTTATCCACCGTGTTGAGTGACGTACGTCGTATTGTCGTCCGAAATTAAAAAAGTAAACACATACGATTCGATGTATTCTTCGACACCTAATGAACGCAGGCATGACGCAGTTGTATCTTCAGCTGACTTTGGCGTGCAAAGTCCCGATATTATGTTGTGAGTCAAATCGGTACACGATTTCGAGTAACGGCTGCATGAGTCCACGGCATGGGATTTTTGTAAATTACGTTATGACGAATCGTAAGAAGTTTGGATTAACCGCTTTAGCCTAGTTGGTAGTGACCCTGCCTACGAAGCAAGAGGTCCTGGGTTCGAATCCCGGTAAGGGCATTTATTTGTGTGATGAGCACGAATATTTGTTCCTGAGTCATGGATGTTTTCTATGTATTCAAGTATTTATTTCTCTATATAAGTATCTATATCGTCGTCCAGTACCCATAGTACAAGCTTTGCTTAGTTTGGGACTAGGTTGATTTGTGTAAGATTGTCCGCAAATATTTATTTATTTATTTTTGAAACTGTGACAAAGCCTACTATCGACTCACCCATTTACATTTAAATATTATCCTATACTATTAAACGAGCCATATTTGTATATATACATATATATATATACCTATATATTTTTCTCGGAAACGGCTATAACGATTTCGATGAAATTTTGAATGCAGGGGTTTACGGGGGTGAGAAATCGATCTAGATAGGTCTCATGTCCGGGAAAAATCATTTTCTCCGTATTTTCTCCATTTTCACTCGAGCAGAGCTCGGTTGGCCAGGGACTACTCAACATAACTGACCTACTTAAAGTATGACCTAAGCGAAGCGAACGAAGTTCTATGCTTCAGCTTGAGCATAAAATTCGTTTGTGTCCGGATGACCAGCTGTCCGGCTGTTCGCCTCTACAGGTCGCGTTTCTCAAACGATTCCGGTGAAATGTTGTGAGCAGGTTTGATAATTATTTAATTACCTATGCCTAATATATTTTTTTGTCGATTAACTTTTTCGAAATAATAAAAAAAGTTTTTTTTAGGGTTCCGTACCTCGAAAGGAAAAAACGGAACCCTTGTATTATAGGATCACTTTGTTGTCCGTCCGTCCGTCTGTTTTGACTTTGACTGTGACTGTCCCTTATAACTGTGAAAAAATCAAACTTCTAAGCCAACGCAATCAAAAGATACAGCCCGTTTATGCCGCAATTTTCCGCAATTTTTCGAAACTCGCAAGGGAATGAAAACCTACAGGGTACTTCCCGTGAACTCAGAAACTTGAAATTTGGTACGAAGCAACGTGTTATAGCAAAATATAAAGGAAAAATAGCGAAAACCGTAAATTTTTAGTTACATCACTAAAAATTTGATGTCCAGTATAAACTGATACGCACTAAGTATGTGAATACATACTTAGTGAGTGTCAGTTTATAGTGGACTTGTTTCTATTGTACGGGGTGGTCCGGAACCCTCGGTGCGCGAGTCTGACTCGCACTTGACCGGTTTTCTTTGAAAGAATGACAGCCTCGAGATTTCTGCAGCTCACAGAGCAATGGCTAGTGTTTTAGTTATTTAGGTAGGTACCAGGGTTTTACGAAGTAAAGTTCTTGTTCTTATCTCTTATTGGGATTATTTTGGCACTATTTAACTTCACCAATTAACAATTCATTAGTAGCTACTTCAACGGAATCATGTCAGAATCTTTGACGTACCTACTTTACATCTTTGAGGAGTTCCATAAGTAATCTGTGGTCTTCATCATCAGTTCCATTTCACCAAAATTGCGATTTCCGAGGGTAAATACACGAGTTATAAGGGAGCCACCATTAATTACGTGAGGCTTTTTTAGAAATTTTCTAAAATGGTGAGATCTCGTGAGATTTGGCTCATCCCCCTCGCCCTACCCCCAATCTCACATGAGATTTTTCAAAAAAGAAAAACTAACTTGCTGGATAAAAATATAAAAAATATTTTACCTGCTTAATTTAATATTATTTTCTCGCAATTTTACACTGTTTCTTGCGGAAACAAATTACGTCAAATTATGATAAAGATGAGAATCGGCTCGACCCCTCCCCCTTGAACGTCTCACGTAATTAATGGACGGCCCCTAATAGAAAATACCGAAACCACTATACGCGTGCCTATACAATTTGAGGGTTGCCCTCAATTTCCGTGGGATCGGTGGGATCCCATCATGACTTGATGATAATGGGACCATCTCAGGAGTATAGGTACCTACTTACTACTCTTTCATATAAAAAAATAATTTTTGAAATCGATTCACAATTTTTTTTTTATACTACGACGGTGGCAAACAAGCTTACGGCCTGCCTGGTGTTAAGCTGGTACTGTGGCCTATGGACACTTGTGACTCCAGAAGAATCACAAGCGCGTTGCCGACCCTTTATTCACTCGAGGATTCGCTGTGTTGGTAGATAGAGACATGCAGGTCCCTCACTCCCAACACAGCGCATCCTAGAGAGCTCTGGCGACCTTACTCACCACCAGGAACATAACATCACATTGGCAGAGAAATCAGTGAACAAGAACATACATTAAAAAAAGCGGCCAAGTGCGAGTCGGACTCGCACATTAAGGGTTCCATTAAATAAATAGCTTTTTACGATTTATGACGTATTTAAAAAAAACTACTTACTAGATCTCGTTCAAGCCAATTTTCGTTGGAAGTTTGCGTGGTAAATAATGTACATCATATATTTTTTTCAGTTTTATCATTCTCTTATTTTAGAAGTTACAGGGGGGGGGGGGGGACACACATTTTACCACTTTGGAAGTGTCTCTCGCGCAAACTATTCAGTTTAGAAAAAAAATATGTTAGCAAACTCAATGTCATTTTTGAAGACCTACCCATATACACGAATGGGTTTGATGAAAAAAAAAATTTGAGATTCAGTTCTAAGTATGAAAAACCCCAAAATTTATTGTTTTTTTTTCTATTTTTGTGCAAAAATCTTAATGCGGTATACAGAATACATCTACTTACCAAGTTTCAACAGTATAGCTCTTATAGTTTCGGAAAAAAGTGGCTGTGACATACGGACGGACAGACAGACAGACAGACATGACGAATCTATAAGGGTTCCGTTGTTTGCCATTTGGCTACGGAACCCTAAAAAACATACATATGCACAGTAGAACACCTCCTTTTTTGGAGTCGGTAAAAGTAGCCACCAGCCGTTTTTAGGTAGATCTATACTAATCACGTCTAGATTTAGATAGGGTCATTGTGCCGGTTACGCGACCAACTTCGGTTAGCGACCACCTGAAGGACACGCTTTCTTCAATTAAAGTTTAATCAAACTATGATCCATAATGACGACCGCTTTAGCCTAGTTGGTAGTGACCCTGCCTACGAAGCAAGAGGTCCTGGGTTCGAATCCTGGTAAGGGCATTTATTTGTGTGATGAGCACGAATATTTGTTCCTGAGTCATGGATGTTTTCTATGTATTTAAGTATTTATTTATCTATATAAGTATGTTTATCTTCGTCTAGTACCCATAGTACAAGCTTTGCTTAGTTTGGGACTAGGTTGATTTGTGTAAGATTGTTCGCAAATATTTATTTATTTTTATTTATTATATTTATTTATATATTCCATATGCAATTTTGTAAGTAGTTATTTAACAGTATCTAAACTAAAAAAAAACTCATCTGTGTGGTCTTAAACCGGCACAATAAATTAGGTGGTCGCTATCCGGCAAAATGACGTTACGTAGAAATACTACGGTAGAATAATAGCCAAAGTGTCGTTCCCAGGCAAAAGGTATGTACGTTGACACCAAGGTACAAAGCGGTAGCGTTTTGTCAGTTGACGATAAAGACGGTTTTAATTCAATCGATGTCATGTCGGTTGGCCTATAATATGATTGGCCATTTGACCAGTATTGACGGTTTAGGCTTGTAAAATTGGTAACATGGCGGTGCTTCACCAATACCATAAATACATTATATTATTACCTGGGGACATTTCACTTCGTTACAAATTAAAAAAAAATATAGTTTGTCAGACAGCCATTATTTAGCTGATAAAAAAGTTGGTATAATTCTAAATAAAAATGATATGATTTCTATCAAAACCTTAACTTATGATAAATTAGGTGTTAATTCTAAATAGACAACACTTGTAAAACAGCCATTTGTCAAACGCCGTACTTTACTTGTATTTAAGTAAGTATTTTTTGCACTTAGAACCGATGGCCGTTGGGGCGGAAAGGTTCTCGAGTGGTGACCACGTACCGGAAGGCGAGGCGTGGGTAGGCCCCCTACAAGGTGGACTGATGAGCTGGTAAAGGTCGCGGGAGTCCGCTGGATGCTGGTGGCGCAGGACCGGTCATTTTGGCACTCTTTGGGGGAGGCCTATGTCCAGCAGTGGACGTCTTTCGGCTGATATGATGAAGTATTTATTTATCTATTATTAGTATGTTTTATCTTCGTCTAGTACCCATAGTACAAACTTTGCTTAGTTTGGGACTAGGTCGATTTGTGTAAGATTTACTTAGGTACTAAAATTGTAACTAGTACTTTCGTAAATTAGACCATTAATAAGCATTTTTTACGAGGAACATAATGTACCTATTATACGAAATACTTAACTACGTAGATAAATTATAAATAACTATACTATCTGCAGTGACGTGGTTTTTGTAATCACCCGAGTTCCATGAATTTCATACGATTTACAAACATGTGTCCGTGTTTTTTGGGGCGATTTCCCTTTGTTTCCCACTGATAAGCTACTAAGAAACCAAGATTTGTTAGGTACCTACGTAACTACGAAAATCTCGGATAACTATTAAAAACAACATGGCTTCAGATTGGATCTACGGCAACGCGCATGTCCCTAGTTGCAGGGCTGTGATTTGCTACGCGTTAATGCGGCTCACCCCGCCGGTCACTCGTTACGAAACTAGACCTCTACCTCCGCTTAATTACTACGCATCGCGGTGTCAAGGTATAAATGTGGGTGAGCGTTGAGGTGAGCTTAAAACAAGTTACAGAATAGGGGGGCAGGAGTCCATAGGCCACGGTAACCAACCGCTAACCATCAGACGCACGGAAAGGTCCTATGGGTACTATCGCTTCACACTTTCTCAACAAAATCGTCTGCACACTCATACAGTTCATTCGAAAAATGACCCTAGAGGGCCCGTACCCTTGGGCGATAGTACATCTTAATGCGCAAGGCAAGGATGCTAAACAATGATTAAAGTCTGACCAGCGAGTCGTGACAGTGAAAAATGGCGGCAAATTTAAAAAAAAACGCATGCTGGTAACACGAAATGTATGGAGCCGTCATAAGTACTTATAACTGACAGTTTATTTCATAGGTAAAATTGTTGCCATATAAAGAATTTGGTAAAAATGCTATTGTCACGACTCGCTGGTCAGACTCTAGTCCACAATTTGAAGACAATATAGGTAGGTGTGAAAACAAAAACAATAGGGTCGTTGCGCCGGTTAACGACCACGACTACAGTAGACGGCAAACTTCGTGCGCAAATGAGGGGAAGTGGGGGGGCAGCTTGCACGTACAATTCGCCTGTGCGCAGGCAAGGTCATTTGCGCACGAAGTTTGCCGTCTACTGTACCTATGGCAGTGTGCCGGTTTGCAACCACTTAGATGAGTTGGTAAAGTGGAAGGATATTTACTCGTTTTTTTAGTAAATTTGTATTATGTAACTAACTAGGTACTTAGTACCTAAACATAAATTCTCTCGTCGCACTGGATTTATAAGTAATTCCTTCACTGTCCAGGCTTAGAATAATAACGCATAGAAGGATAGTTTCATACGACCGACGCCCCAAGCGTGAGGCATAAAATGGATTCATGTAGTTGTGATCAACTCGTATTCACTACGTACGTACTCGTAACTGTTAAAATATATGTCGTTCACTAGGAAAAGGGACCTTCGGGCGTATTGCGTTAAATACCTTTTTTCATCAAACTGAACAAATACCTAATAGATTTAATTGGGTTTTACGTGGGTTACGGAGGCTATCGTAGGGCGCCCACATTCATCATGCTCATCATTCATGCCTATTACCCATTTACACTTTTTCGCCTTACAAACTCAGTATTTGCCACCAATTCATTTTCGCGGTAACATGAAAATATTAACATGCATTGCATAATTTGCTCTATACATACCTACTCACTGATTAAAAATAATTTTTTGCAGTAAGGTTTAAAATAAAGTTTTAAAGTTGTATTAAAATACTAATTTAATAGTCTACGACAGACCTCTTGATCGTTTACGTATTAAAATAAGTAGCTAGGTAGGTGGTTACCTATTTGAATCACTAAATTTAATTTCCCAACTGTATCGTTTGTTCGAATTTTCAGTTGTCTACGCGATAACTTGGCTACTTATGATCTGGCCCCGTAGCATGGATGGTGTTCGAGCCGATCGTCTGCCCGCGCCGTAAACGCCTCTCGTGTGCGGGCGTTTAGTCTGTGGTTTTGAAGGTGACATTTGAGCTGTCACATTTTTGCTTCTTATATTTTGGACACCACGTCGGAGAGCGTGCTCCTTTTTTTTGTTGTGATAACTCGCTTTGCCAACACACAGTGTTCGAGTTTTGTTTGGATAATTGGTAATATCGCTCGCCTTGGAGGCACACGGCTGCCCGAGCGTTTTGTTTGGATATTTGGTGGAAAACAGTGCAGACAATTGGTGAATTTGTGCTGTGAGCTGTGACGAAACCGCGCATGGCTGGCCTGTCCCGCGGCGACCACAGGAGACCTTTTAACTTGACTTTGACTGGACCTTTGACGGCTAACAGACAGACTTGACAAAGTATCGTGTCGCCGGTAATCCAGTAAGTATAAAAGGTTTGACATTTTGATTGCCATTACTGGCACTATATGACCCGCGATTCGCGTGGCAGTTCGGTTCACTCGCACCAGGCGAGGAATCGAACAGATGGCATACGCGATAAGTGACAAGATAACAGCGTCGTCTCGTTCTATCGAACGGTGTCAGCCAGGGACGGATGCTCTATCATGTCTCATGTCACTTATCGCGTGATAAGGCCCATCCATGCTACGGGGCCTGGTATCTTTTTAACGCTGAAAGCTATATGAGCTAGGGAGTATTGGCAATCACTTTACTCGTACATGTAATGTTTTTGGTGGGATACTTGTTTTCTTACAGTTCCCGGCAAACAACTTGAACATGCGGGACGAAGTGCAGCTCGCACGTACAATTCGCATTTGCGCACGAAGTTTGCCGTCTACTGTATTGAGACTGAGCCTATAGCCGGGGCTAATTAGTTTATGTGTTTAGTATTAACGATAATAACTTAAAGTACCACAGTGTTTTGTTGTGTTTTTGGCCTAGTCAGAGTAGCCAAGTGCAGTTTTGTATGAGACTCAATAATACGAGTAATAAACTTGATCATTTTGCACCTCCCTCTATACCTGCAATCTGTGGGAGCAGTATACGCAACGGGCATATGGGGCCCTTAGGGTCCAGTATAATAATGCGTTCCGGGTGTTGATGGGACTGCGTCGTTTCTGTAGCGCATCAGGGATGTTCGCGGCGGCGCGTGTGGACTGTTTTTATACGAGCATGCGTGCGCGCGCAGCATCCCTGGTGCGCAGGTGCGCCGCAGTCCCAACAGCATTCTGCGCATGATAGCGGACAGGGTTGACTGTCCCTACATGTCGCACTGCGAGGGACTACACTCCCCTGTCAGTGTTGTTTTGTTTTAAATTTAAGTTTATCTGTAACTACTAACCCCCTAGTTTTGTAAATTCTACTAACAACATGTGTTCATGGTTACATGAAATAAAAATTTCATTCATTAATTTAAATGTATACACAATAGTTATCTAATTTGGTAATTTACGGGGAACAAGGTTAAAGCCACAAGCCACAATGTATTCAGTCAGTGCTATTAATAGGTACAATTATTATCAGTGATAGCGTACATTCTTCCCACAATGTAATTAAATTACTTAGGTACCTACCACCAGTGGAGCCACCAGAGAAAAACAATAATTAGGTATAAAATTGTATACTTACCGATTAATTCTAACTAGGTAGCAATATCTTATCTTATCTTAGATGAGGGCCCTTTCGGATGCACTTCGACCCAGTGGGATCTTTTGTGCATTAGTCCTCTCCTTTATGCCTGCTCCCAAGGCCCCAAGCTCGCTCCATCATTTCCACAAAACGGATGATGCAGTTCACCGGGAGCACCTTGAATTCCTTTGGTTGCGGATTAGCCGTTGCCAAAGTAATTCATTCTTTGTCTGGCAAGGGCAAACAATGACAACAACAACAACACACAACAACAACTACATCCACACAATAAGCTAGCAATATCAGCCCGTGGTGCTTTATATTTGGCTATACCCTATATTTAACACTTGGTGCTTTACATTTGGCTATACCCTATATTTAACACTTGGTGCTTAACATTTGGCTATACCCTATATTTAACACTTGGTGCTTTACATTTGGCTACACCCTATATACATATAACTATATAGCCCTCCCTTGGGCGAGGCCTATGCCCAGCAGTGGAGGTCCTTTGGCTGTTATGACGATGGTAACGCGCGCGGTCAGGCACGGAAACGGCCACGCATGTTGGGTTATTCCCAGTCCCACCTGTTACCACTAATTTGTTGTCTGTCCGGCAGCGGCAGCGTTAGCAACTCAGAGCATAGAATACTTATATTCATACATCTGTGGTTAGCAAAGAGCAATAAAACTTGTAATAATAACATTTTAAATTTAAAAGGTGATAAGTCGTTATACAAATGAGCGAAATTGAACCTAAATATTGTTTCAATTAAAGCCTAAAATGCCTTTTATGTTTCACCAACAAAAGTGAAGATATTCACTGATGCATAGGGCTGTCACAGTATTATGTGAGTAAAATAATACAACGTAAATAAATCAATGACATATATATATTTTTTTTTAAAAAGACCTAAAATCGATCGATCGATCTTCTGTGGAATTGTAAATTTTAGGGAACTTTTTGCTACTGCTTCTCGATTTTTATTAGTACCTCGATTCTTATTTTGTTCACTGTTGCGTAAGGCACGTGAGTTATAGTTCAGCAGGTTTCCTTAATGCTATGGGCCCAATTTATCTAAAAAGTCCGTCATACACATTTTTCATTATTTGCTTACTCTCGTTATTTAAATGAGTCCGAAAACGAGTACAATCGCTTTCCTTTTTATCTTCCCACGGACGAAACATAGTTATTTTTATGATTCCGTACTCAAAGAGTAAAACGGGACCGTAATATTACTAAGACTCCGCTGTCCGTCCGTCTGTCTGTCATCAGGCTGTATCTCACTGATACCGTGATAGTTCCAGCTGAAATTTTCACAGATGATGTATTTAAAACACAGAATAAAATAGTTTTTTATAGATAATGGTACGGAAACCTTCGTGCGCGAATCCGACTCGCACTTGGTCGGTTTTTTTTATCTTAAATGGCGTAAACAGCCTCAACAGGTAGTCACTTAATCAAATCTTTCATCATCAACGGAGTACTAATCTAATTGAAAATTCCCGATTTCCCTACCCGCGATTTTTCGTTATTGCATTTGCAATTTGAGTGATGTCATTTGAGATTGAACCTTAGTACAAACTGTTAAGTTAGCTTTTTCTCTACGTAAGAAATCACTTTTTACAATAGCTGACTAATTAGCTTAATCTTTATGGCCCTTTAACCCTTACGCTGGCGGACATACTTATAACTCTTATAAGTCTTATAAGAGCTGGTAATTTCTTACCACCGGGTTCTTTCGTGGAAAAATATATATGGGAAAAAAATCCAGCGGTTACCACTGGTAAGTGGTAACAAATTGCTGGTAACAACCCTGTGGTGGGAATAACCCCACATGTTCATGCACACTACTAGGCAACGTCATTTTTGCAAGGACACGGTGGCGGTGACTTATAAGGGGGGCCCGAGCACAGCTCCTTGGATCCCTTCGTGGGCAAACGCATAAATGGGCATTTTCAATAATTCGTGCACCCAATTAGCATAATTTGTTAAACAAAAATTAACTCAGTGTCAGTTTTGTAACGACAATTAAGTATTTAGCTTGTATAAAAATTTACTTTTTTTTTCAATTTATAAATCATATGCATATAGACCTTATTTAAATGCGAAAAAAGTTCAGTTTGGCATCATTTGTATGCTAAACTTTCGTTACAAAACTGACACTGAGTTAATTTTTATTTAACAACTCACGCTAATTGGGTACACGAATTTTTAAAAATGCCCAAATACAAACATTGTAGGTAAGGTTAGGTATGGACCATTGAGTTATCTATGTATACAATGTTATACAGAGGAAAAGTTTGTGAGATTGTGGATTTGTACGTTTATAAGTTTATAGTGGGTAAACTGCCACAACTGAGTTTAGATCGTTGACGAATAGTAAAGTTTTCAATGCAAGGCTCAAGCAATTTCTTCTGAAAAAGTCGTATTATTCTGTAACAGATAGCTGATAACTGATGTATTTAACGTATTTTATAGCTGAATTTTAATGGAATTATATAGCATTAATAGGAACTTAATATATTGACATTTACATTAGGATTACTATCATTATATATTCTTTGTTATGAACAAATAAATGAAATGAAAATGAATCTCCAGAACAACACGTTCGATTAAAAAAAATAACACCTGCCTATAGGATGGACCTTCCGGGTGGACATAGGCTATGTTTTATACCGCGGATTTGCCTGTGTTCTTATGTAAATATATTAGGTATGTGGGCAATTTGTGTAATAGGGTAGACATTCCCTAGCATAAGTTTGCGCATGCCACCCACTCTAGTCGGAGTACCTTTGCATAGTTATTTTTGTAATATTGTTTTTCATTTAGTGACATTTAATTCTGTTAAACAGCAACTTCCAAAAAAAATTTGATGTTACTTTAGATAGATATACCTATATTTTTTATTGTAATTTATTGATTGACATGTATATTGTATAAGTGCCCTTTGCAGAATAAATGTTTGATTTAATTTTTTATCTGGCGGGCGCTAGGTAGTACTTGGTAGCAAAGAGAATATAAATAAGAGACGGGACTTCGAACATGGTTTTGAATGACAGTGACATTGTCATTTGATTTTGACATGACAACTCATTCGAACTTTAGCTAGTTTGAAATACCACAAAACCAATAAAAATAAACGCTAGTACGGAAGTAAACTTACCAACCTAACGAACGAGGACGATAGTAGGGTTGTAGTACTTAACGTTATCGATATCGATAATATTAGAACCCAACGTTATCGATATCGATAAATTATGATTAGGGACGTCGTTGGGCGAACTGCATGAACAGAAAATTGCTCTACAAATCTAAAACTATCCGATTTAGGTATGAAATAATAAAAGGTGAACAAATATTTCATACAGTTTATTTCACACTTATTTCCAAATCACAGTATATTTACAAAAATTCACCAATCTGTACACATATCTTTGCGGGTCGCAATGAATTCTTCTCGAACTAAGAAACCTCGCGCTTGTAGGTTTTATCCAAGTACCAACCGTTGTTTATCATAAGTAAATCAATATTGGCGCTTGATATTTCGTTATTAATACTTACGTGTTTTATTTTAAGATAATTGTTAATTTAATTTCGTCAAAAGCATTGTTTGTTTGACACACACATGTTTTCTCGTGAAGTTATAATATCCATGGTAACCGGCCAAAGTCACCATGACAAAATGACAGACAGAGAAAGAACGGAAGTAGGAGATAGCATGAGTCCGCCATAGCAAAAGCACAGATAGAAAACTTGTCACTTGTCAGAACTTGTCAGATTTGATCTGGATTTGAGCAGTTGGACGTTATTCATCTTTTTGTTCCTAGTTCCGCTACACTGCGTGGTAGTACTGACATTTCAAGATGGCGGCCTGATGGAAGACGTCAAGAAAAACCTAGGCGGGCAGTCCAGTAGGTTGTATACGTACTAATATAGTAAGTCACTGGTATAGATACAATTATTGACTTACTATTAGTACGTACTATGTTGGTTTTTAATCGTATTCCGGCGAAGGCACCGCGCCGCCTTTTTCGCAAACACGGCCTTACTCAAGAGATTCACGTGATTTCACGTCAATAATCCGGAAATAGGCCCTTGTACACTAATGTTGGAAAGTCCAAGCTACCCAAATGTCAATGTCGGTTCCCTGGCAAGCATCCAACAGCCGTCTTCCGTTATGAGTGATGACACATGTGCTGATCACGGGTATTCCGGAGATAATCTCGGGAACGAGAATGATGCAAAGTAAGTTAGGTAATTTATAGACAAAGATGCGATGAAGACACGATGCAACTAATACGAGTAAATACGTTTATGTAAAAATTTCATTTTTGGTACAAGCTTTTATTGTCGACTGTGCTTTTCTGCTGCTTGGTGGAGCGCCGCCTTGATGACCTCGAGAAGGCAGGAGAAGCCGTAGAGTGGCACATCTATCAACTGGACAGGGAGAAGAAGATGAAGGTGTCACTCCGCGGACTCCCCGCCAACACGCCTACTGAAGACATCGCTACCGCCTGCTTGGCGCTCGGCTACCCAGTCGAGTACGTCAAGCAGATCAACGCCAGGGAGGGGAGGGGAGGGTGTATTTACTTCCTCCAACTGGCGGGACGACCGAAAGACAACGTCGGGATCTACGGGCTGAGGCCGCTCCTGTGTGGTCCGGACGTGAAGATACAGCACTGGCGAGGCAAGGCAGGCCCCGCCCAATGCCACAGGTGCCAAGGGTTTCGGCCCCACTCACAGGGCTGCCACCGCCCGCGGAAATGCGTGCGCTGTGCGGGCCCCCACGCGGCTAGAGACTGCACGAGATCCCGGGACGAGCAACCAACCTGCTCGAACTGCGCCGGCGGGCACACCGCCAATGACACCAAGCCATAGGATATAGGATAAGCGCGTCGTCTCATTCTATCGAACGGTGTCAGCCAGGGATAAGGCCCCGTAGCATGGATCGCGTGATAAGGCCATCCATGCAAGTGCCCCGTTTATCAGAGAGAGGCACGAAATAAGAAGGCGGGGACGGCGGCACACACCGTCCTTAAGAGGCATGGACCAGAGACGAGGGCATCGGTGAAGACGCCCACGGTGGACGAGTCGGCACCGGCGACGCTAAAGGTGCCGGCTAACGCCCCCACACAACTGGGCGGGGCGACCGCACCGAAGCCCCCGTCACAGGCTACCAAGGCCAATAAGAAGACAAAAAAGAAGAAGAAAAAGAAGAAGTAGGACACAGAGGAGCCCCCCCCCCTGCAGCACCCGCAGCGGAGGAGACCCCTCCACCCTCTCCTGCCGCCCCCGCAGTAGAAGAGCTCCTACCTGCCGCACCCGCAGTAGAAGAGCTCCTACCTGCCGCCCCCGCAGTAGAAGAGCTCCTACCTGCCGCCCCCGCAGTAGAAGAGCTCCTACCTGCCGCCCCCGCTGTAGAAGAGCTCCTACCTGCCGCCCCCGCAGTAAAAGAGCTCCTACCTGCCACCCCCGCAGTAGAAGAGCTCCTACCTGCCGCCCCCGCAGTAGAAGAGCTCCTACCTGCCGCACCCGCAGCAAAAAGGCCCACTCCACCGACCTGAGCTGTTTTAAAGCAAAGGACGAAAGCTGGGATGAGGCAATCCTCAGACAGCAACGAAGAGTTGCAGAAATGACGCCAGAAGAACAGATGAGATTTTTGTCCGCCCAATGCGCCTTAATACAGGCAAATGCCAAAAACTAGATGACCGACTCATAGTTATGAGTCGCGTAAAAAGACCGCCAAAGAGTACACAAAGTACTGACCCGGCCCCCACCACACTTTAAGTATACACGATTCGATTGTGCTTTTCTGTGCACACTACATATTATGGGCTAGCACCCATAAGACGACGCAAAATTTACGACGAAGGATGTTAATACTTAAATACATAGAAAACATCCATGACTCAAAAAGTATCCATGCTTATCACAAGACAACAATATTTGCCTTTATCGGGATTTGAAAGCAGGACCGTTAGCTCCGCGGGCAGGGTAATTTCCAATAGGTTAGTAGTAGTAGTTAAGAAGTAGAATTTGAAATATTTCTTGCTACTATGCCTGAAATAGTATGAATATGGGAATAAGTTCTGTCAAAAATTCATTTTTGGTATTGTATTGCCAACTGTACTTTTCTGTATACCATCATCAACTACTCATTGATACGATTCTAACGAGCCCAAACTCGATGGGGTTGTGTCGTTTTATTGCGGAGTTCCTATGGCCAGCTTCCAGCTCCAGCATCAGATCAGTGGCGCTACCACGAACTTCGAACTTCGTATATCTCCGTCTCTATCACACTTATGGTTTATGGTACTCGAGCGACCGAAACGGAGATATACGAAGTTCGAGATTCGAAATTCGTGGTAGCGCCGCTGAAATATAGATTCAGGGAGTCTATTCTGATGGATCAATCGGCTGCCGCTGCGCATTTTGCTACGAATTTGACTCGTGATTGACACATTTTTCGTACACAAAGCTAGTGATAGATGCATGGATGTTTAGAGAAAGGGAGATGAATTGTAACGTATATAAATGATACACTACAGTCCCCCGCGGCTATGAAGTCAATCCTGACACATTGCGCAACTATGAAGTTTCTGAATAATGACAATGTCAACCATAGGAAAAAAATACATATTCAACCCTAGAGGCATGTCTCAGGATTGACTTCATAGCCGCGGGGGACTATAGTTTTGATAGTGTGTAGTCTCGCGTCTGGGTTTTAATTCCCAACATGCGATACATTTATCTAGGTACCTATTCTCTTCTTTGGCCTCGCCTTATCCCGTTACGCGGGGTCGGCTTTCCCAATCATGCGGCGCCACTTTTTTCGGTCCTGTGCGTCCACTGTAGTAAGGCCCATCTCCTTCATGTCTCTCTGGACATTCGTCATCCAGGTGGCTGGAGGTCTTCCTCTTCCCCTCTTTTTTGTAGCCATGGATAGGCACTTTTTCACGACATGGTCATCCGTTCGTCGCAACACATGACCGTACCACCTCATCCTGGACTCTTTTATCTTGTCAGTTATTTTAGCAACCTTAAAACTCCCACGGACATACTCTTTGCGCACTTTGTCTTTGAGTGTAACTCCGCCGGCCCATCGTAACATACGCATTTCTGTAGTTTGGAGTTTTTGTTCGTGCGTCTTTTTCACTGCCCAGCGGGGCTAGCACAACTGACACAACAAGCGCGACGCGAGTCGAGATAATCCACCCGCCTCTTTCTAATTTGCACAATACGAGTGAGACAGGAGCGCTGAGTCGCACGCGACACGACTTAGCGGCAAGTTGTGCTAGACGGCTATCATTTGTCATTTATCGCTGTCAAAGTTGGATAACTCCATTTTAACACATGCCAGCATGTTCTGAATCGGTAATTTGAGTGAAAAAGTAGACAAATCACGTGACTGTCACGTGACTTGTCGTCTATTGCGTGATAAGAGCTCATCCATAGTAGCCCTCCAGGTTTCACAACCGTATAACAGCGCTGGCCGTACCGCTGTCTTGTAAACCTTTCCTTTTGTTCTTATGGGCATTTTTGTATCACATAAAACTCCGGTTAGGGTACGCCACTTAATCCAGCCTGATGTTGTTCTATCTAGGTACCTATTAGTCTATGATATAATAAGTTTTGTATATTGACACTTATTGTGCGTTAGTCTGTAAGGTATTTATGACTGACGAAAAAAAATATACTAATATTAGGTACCTAGGTACCTATAAAGGAAAAGTCTGTGAGATTGTAGCTTTGTAAGTTTGTTTGTTTGTTTGTATTGGGTAATCTCCGGAACCACTTATTCGATTTATAAAATTCTTTCACCTGCATGTAGATAAGACTTTCTGGATGGTTATAAGTTATATTTTATCCTGCTGGTTCGCCTGCGTTCTTTGTAATACGCGGGTGAAGCCGCGCGGGCAACTAGTATTATAAAGCCACTAGATTGAGACTAGGTCGAGTTGAGTATGACTGTAGGTACCCCAATATTTAATTTATATTAATGGTCAAATCAAACTAGGCAATCATGATGTACCTACGTAGAATTTCGTTTAGGGTTAGCTCAATGGAGACTAAGGGTGGGTTGCACCAAACCGTCTGTACCTAATCGTAAGCGGTGTTCGTTAAAATCTGAATGTATGAAAAGTTTAGAAAGAAAGAAGACATTTATTCACTACACAAAAGACACACAGATAGTATCTGTCAGATACACAACTATCTATCTGGCATACATTACAATTTGACACATATTTTGTGTGTCTTCGCGGTAGTCAATCGGTCGCTGAGGTGAGTTTGACAGGTTTCTATGGAGTGACAGCTCCCGGCGCCATATTTAAGGCCTCCACACACCGGTCGCGTGCGCGTGTCGGGCGCGGGCCCGCGCTAGTTGTAAAACATTGAAACTACACTTCAAACGCACATCGAATGCGGGCCCGCCGCAGACCCGCGACCGGTAACGTTGATTCGGTCTGTAATAGTACCTAAGTTGGTGCAACTCGCCCTAAATAAACGCAAGTGTTTCCTCATAAAATAATATAGTTAGTACTTCCCGAAGGATAACCGAAAACCAAATTTAACACTAGGTCACTCTCAAGGAAAGGAAAGGTGTTATACCTAAATTCAGTCAAGAGGAAATTAATTACAAAATTCCCACGTATTTTACTGAGATAGATATTCTTTCCTTCCTGCAATAAGTTTGCATTCCTACTGAAAAAAAAACTGGCTATTCCCATTTTTCCCCGCCGTTTTGTTACCCCTGAAAAAAAATGGGCATAAATATTCCCATCTGTCACCACTGGGGACAATAGGGAAAGAATCATTCCCATTTGTTACCACTGGTGACAACTGGGAAATAATCATTCCCATTCACTACCCAAGTACCCACCCATTGACTATTTTTTTTAACAGAATTCGGATTAGATATATTGCTTAGGTATATTACCTACATAAAATTTGCCTTTCAAAGTACATACACTTGAAAATTTAAAAAATTAAAAAGTTTCTTTATATTTAACTAATTTCGACGACCTCTTTAGCCTAGTTGGTAGTGACCCTGCCTACGAAGCAAGAGGTCCTGGGTTCGAATCCCGGTAAGGGCATTTATTTGTGTGATGAGCACGAATATTTGTTCCGGATGTTTTTTGTGTATTTTTGTACATTAAGTATCTATATCGTCGTCTAGTACCCATAGTACAAGCTTTGCTTAGTTTGAGACTAGGTTGATTTGTGTAAGATTGTCCGCAAATATTTATTTATTTATTTTCTTGGTCAATATGGGCCACGGCCGTATAACAACTGGGAATGTTCATTGCCAGTTGTGACCACTGGGGACAAATGGGAATGATTCTTTCCCAGTTGTCCCCAGTGGTGACATATAGTAATATTTATGCCCATTTGTTCCCAGGTGTAACAAAAAGGCGGCAACAAATGGGAATAGCTCAAAAAAACACATTTAATATGAGGTAAATCTACAATGCACCTACGTTACGCATTGTAAAACTACGAAATGTGAGACGCAAATTGCGGCTTTGGCAGTTTATACTCAACATTTCGAATTATGTGCAATTTAGTTTGTAGGTATGTAGGTATGTGTGATTGAGCGTGTGATTAAATTATTTGGCATGGTTGAAAACCGGCTTTACTATAATAGGTTGTTCGTAATGCTAATTTAAAATTCTAGAGTTTAGTTAACTTTACTTTTGTACTTGAACTTTCTGTATGATTTTTATTTTATTATACTTTGTATTTTTGTAAATACAGAAGGAATATAATTATGTTTTCCGTAACATGTCTTGTACTAGTATGTAAGATGTGTAGGCCTAGGCGGTAGCAGTACCTAAAACTGTCGACAATAAAACTTTTCAGCCGCAATTGCATGAAAACTTCCTCCCACCCCACGTTTCGATTTTTGGGATACGAAGGTATCTAAGTATCTTGTATCCTTCTCCGGGATCAAAACTAAAACTAAACAACTTGGACATTAATTTCATCTATCCGTTCAGAAGTTTAAGCGTGACCGGTCAAAAAACAATCAAAGTTTCGCTATTTTAATTTTATTACGGATGTAGATTGTAGGTTGTTAGTACACAGTTATCAGATTTCAGTGATCTCATTGGTTTCTCCGTATGGGATTGACGTAACTATATAGTCTTGATTGGTATTGGTTGGCACTTGGCACCTTTCATAATAAAATTAACAAGTAGGTGTACCTACAGTACCGATAAACTAGCAGCTTTTCTACGGGGATCAGGATTATAGATAGGTAATTAGGTACAGTGTGCTTAGTGAGAAAATATTGTTGAGATCCTTAATGGTTAGGTACGTACTTAGCCTTAGTCTGTTTGTAGTGTATTGTTTCGTTAATTATGAATGGGGATTTGGCAATCCGATTCAGTTATGTGGCTTGGGAGAAATAATAGGGCAGACTAATTGCCAATTTCTGGAAAACAACTATCTTTTACGGATACAACTACCCAAGTTTGTTCTTATAAAGTGCGATTTTATTGAAGAAATTCCTGATTTTAACCACGGCAAGTAAAAATATACGCCTGGGACCGAGTCCCGACATCCGCAGCCCGGGGCCACCTTTGAGACTAATCGCTCAATCAACAAACTGCCACGGTGTTGAACACAGAAGGCATCAAATGTATTTTCACCTCACTACAGCGAGGAAAATAAGAAGGGAAAAAATAAGTAAAAAAAAAGTTTCAAAAAGTTTTAATTAAAAGTAACAAAATATACAAAAAACCAAAAATAAAAATTTAACCTTCTATAGTACTTTTAACGTTCTACGTCTACTTTCTTCACATGTGGATAAAAAGCGACTTTCTCAATAGATATCAAACATACAAAAAGGTCTTTCCGAGCAAGTGAGGTGAAAAGGTATTGTGACAGTCTTGACCTGTTAAAATGTTCTTCTAGTATTAGAAATAGATCGACCATTCTAAAGTGCTCTGCCCCGTATTAAAAATAGAATTCGTTTGTGATGATGATACCGAGCACACCGCTGATGATGCTAGGGAACTCTTTTCCTGTTCATAATTCTCTATCTATACAAGAAAAACACTGTCATTATACCGAAACTTCTGACAGTACGTATGTACAGACAGACAGTATCTACTTGTAGGTACGCTGCCGGTGCCCATTTCACGAAGCTACCTCTATATGTTACAATTTTATAAATCCAAAATGGCAACTCTTAGTAGCTTGACAATGCAGGCAGGTTTGCAAGGTGTTCAGAGCAAGTTAAGTTAACGCTTTTTAAAGCTTTTTGCCAGACTTTCTACACCTGCAGCCTGTGGGTTAACTACACGCAGAAGGCTATCAGTGCTCTAAGAGTACAGTACAACAATGGTTTCAGGATACTGTTGGGGCTGCCTCGTTTCTGTAGCGCGTCGGGGATGTTCGCTGATGCGCATGTTGACGGGTTTGCCGCTATTATGCGCAAAAGGGTAGCATCCGTGGTGCGCAGAATTCGGGGCAGCCCAAACACTCTTCTGAGTACCATTGTTGACAGATTTGAAGGCCGTATCCAGAAACACTGGAACGATATTCATTGTTTGGTTTAATACCTAATGTTTATATTTCATGTACCCACTAACACTAGAATTAAGTTTTTCATATGTTTTTGCTTTTACTAACAACTATGGACAATGTTCCGAAATAAACTATTTGAATTGAATTGAATTGAATGGCTATTTGACCAATGTTACTTGTAAAATGGTAACTTGTATCAATGTGAAACGGACCACTGAAGTTACGAGTTATTTTATCATTACAGGAAGCCGTTTTTCAATGAAACAAACCCATTTAAACAGCAAAGCAGACGGTGCTACTTTATTATTACTAGCTGCAAAGTTATCCAGTCCCCGGTCAGAGTTTCACCTAATAAGATACTGCAACTTACGCTATAACTTAATTTTATGTGACATTAACGTGTTTTGCTGATAAATCGACAGAGTTGGCCGCCGTTTCGTGCTTAGCTGTTGGTAAATTCCGTTGGATCAACTTCGTCACGCCGATTTATGGGGTATTATGCATTTTATGAATAGACTGTTGCACCTGCATCGGCTACCTGGAAATCTAGCCTGATTTATTCGAGTTGTGCTTTATTTTTAAGTCACTTCAGATAAAGTTTGGCATTCTACAGGATGTGGCCTGTAATAGGAGCAAAAAATTAAACGGTAGGTTATTATGCTTGTGAACAATTATTTCCAAGTGGTTGTGGAAAAAATATATTTTTTATGAGTTTTTTTTTCTTCATACGCTTGCTTGTATTTTTTTACTCTTCTGGAGTGCTATAAGTAACTTTTTATTTTAAAAACACTTGAAAAAAACAAAAAAATTAAAAATCACAAATATATCTTTTGAAAACAAAAATGCAGAAACTTTTGTGTCTCATTACATGATGTTACCTTAAAAACTGCATTGACTGCTGTGCTATGATGTCATGGTGCCAAGATACATTACTTGGAGGTCATAACTTTAGATCAAAATTCCTCTGAATCCAAAAAAAAAAATGAAGGGGTTACTGCAAATGCTCCAAGGAAGCGTCCTTTTGATTATTTGCTCCTATTACAGGCCACACCCTGGATATATTATGGGTAGGACAAACGGGCCTTCTAGGTACTCAAATATAAATTCGATGTTTCAGGCGGTAGCAACGAAGGTTTGTGATATGAAAGGACGAAGAATAATAAATAGAATAAAGATAATTAATACACAATGTGAAAACCAAGAAAGTTTTTTGTTTTAATTATTAACCGTCAAATTATCACAACAAATTGTAAGTACCTAACAATAAAATATTGCTAGCCTCCTTGATCGCATGCCTCTCTCTTTATACACGACGTTAACTTCAGTTTGCGAAAATGATTTAATGTGAACAACTTATTTTGTCAGGTCAGCTTAACAACGTTATACAATACAAAATACAAAAAATCAGTCTGAAATACTCCTGAAAGTGAAGGAATTTAAAAACAAATATTAGTCTGAGAAGGATATCGGCATGTTGCAATGGCCACGTAGTATGGGTAGTCAATGTTCGAAAATCCTTTAACTATCGGCCACACGAAACACAAATCATCCCCTAGATCTGCATCTAACCCAAAAACACTGAAATGTTTTCAACTTCAATCGAAACATCCAGCGTTACATGAGGGAAAAGTTTTGTAGTTCGGACGAGGGAACCCTTTTCAGACCTTTCACATAATCCTAGATTTAGACAGACAAACTTATTGTTCTACTCAAGCATCGCTACTGATAATTCAGGTAAACGCCCCAACACTTCACACTGGAACAATTCTTCCGTTTTAAGAGCTGTTTCTTATAAGGATCAGAGGCTTGACTTAATGTCCTATGGCCCCTAGATGGGGCAAAGGACGTTCTGTCGTGGGCTACGCGCCTCGGACCACGTCAGCCGAAATGCCTCCAGTTCCACTGCCACTGAACGTCTCCAGGCCCCTTAGCATGGATGGATTGGATAAGAGCGTCGTCTCGTTCTATCGAACGGTGTCAGCCAGGGACGGATGCTCTATAAGGCCATCCATGCTACGGGGCCAGGTGTGCTTTGGCCGGCCACGTTTCCTCTTCCCTTGTGGTCCATTCCAGGGCTTGCCTTGGGATGTGGTTGGGAGGATCAGAGTCGCGAGAAGACAAATCCGACAATTCGAATGCGAATATGCCTGGCATCTTCTGAAGATAGTCATAGTCGCCAATCATCATCACAACTTTATTAACAGTATCGTCCCGTCCTTCCGTTATTACGAGTACCACAGTCCATCTGCCGACTGTTCTTTTGCATTGTTTTATCTGAATAAAAGTCTTCCTTCTCTATTCTTGACACTTCCAATCATAAGTCAAAACGATGGGGTCAGCTGTCAACCATTACTATTGGGCATTAATGTATCAATCATTGGGCCGTTTACCTTAATTATCAGTAGCGTAGCGATACATAAATACAACATTCAGTTTGTCTGTCTACGTGACTAACTACACTCGCGAGCAAAAAAATCGACTCAACATTTTTTTGGATTTCAATGTGCAATATCTCTAAAACTAATATAGGTATTCGTAGCATAGTAGCATTTTCTGAAAGCTGGAAATGTAAGCTTTCAGAAAATATCAAATTCAAGTCATATTTTCTTCAGGATCTGAAAAAAAAACGTGATTTTTCACAAAGTGGGGGAAAACTGATTAATTTCATAACCACAACATTGAAAGAAAACAAATCTTATGGAGGAAAAACCGTTTATTTTTAATTTTAATACCGCGTATTGCCACCATAGGCGTTTCTTACACACTCGATACGGTTCCTCATGGACCTTATCAGCTTTCTGATGGTGTCCTGCGGGCAAACGTCCCATTCCTCGACCAAAGCAGCTTGAAGGGCCAAAATCGTCTCCGGGGCTGGATCCCGCGCTCGAACCTTCCTCTTCAGGTAATCCCACATGTGCTCGATGGGATTCAAGTCCGGACTCAGCGGTGGTCAGGTAAGGGTGGGGATGCCGACCGCCGCCAGGTACGCTTTGGTCACTCCAGCGGTGTGACAAGGGGCGTTATCTTGCATCAAATGAAACCCCTCGTCAAAAAAACCTGCGTATGGGACAACATGGTTCTGCAAGATGTCAATGATGTACCTATCCGCGGTCAATCCACCTCCTCGGCCGCCACCAGGGATGAAAACCAGCTCAGTCCTCGCCTCCATTGAAATGCCCACCCACATCATGACGGAGCCGCCGCCGTAGGCGACTGTTTCTGAGAAGCAGCATTGTGCAAAACAATCTTCAGGTCTTCGGTACACCCGTCCTCTTCTGTCGCTGCCATGGAAACAAACTCTGCACTCACCAGTGAAGAGTACCCGGCTCTATTGCTCGTAGCTCCAATTTTCGTAGCGTGCTACGAAATCCTTGCGTAGGTCCCGATGTCTCTGCGTCAATTTGGGCCCCGTAGCTGGCATTCTTGGGGTGAGGTTTGCTTGCTTAAGTCTTCAGCGAACTGTCCAAGAGCTCACGGGCTCCTCACGGGTCCGCATCAGCTGCTGCTGGACGTCAACGCCGGTCAGGTGGCGATTCCGAAGACTGGTCGTCACGATGAAATGGTCCTCTCTGTCGGATGTGCATCTTCGACGGCCGGATCCCGGTCTCCGAGTAAGGGTTCCGGTCTCAGCAAATCGACAATAAACCCTGGAGACAGCAGACTGACTTAAATTCAGCTGTTCGGCAACTGAACGCTGAGAAAGTCCTTGATTCAGCAAGGCGACGACTTGGGTGGCTTCATTTTCGGTGGTGTCCATTTTTTCCAGGTGGTTTCAGTGGTCCAATTGCGAAAGATGTGCACAGGTCAACTTGTGATAAGCGACTGATAAAAAAAACAGGTTTACACCTGTTTTTATGCATCCTGAAGGCGCTCAACTCGTGGGTAGTTCAAGGCGGTTAAATTTCAATTCCCGTTCAAACGAGCATATCCTGAAAGTTATGCGTCTGATTTTCATGATTGTTGCGTTTTTTAAAGCTGAATAAATTTATAACAACGTGGTATACTCATTTTTCCTGTAACATTTCCCAGTTGCGAAAAATTTGCCCTAAACCAAAAATTGTGGCGTGAGTCGATTTTTTTGCTCGCGAGTGTAGTACCTATTACTTCGTTTTAGTCGCAAACACGTGTTATCTTTAGGCATCATAACACAGCAATATACTGGGCAAACCCATCTGTTGCTTGTCCATCCACGTGGTGTTTTATAACTGAAGTAGGTTCTATGGGTTTTCCAGAGATAAAACGGGAAGGGAATACCCGACTAACGAAGTATGCCATTATATTGATAAATTTAAAGTGGGTTGTAACTGAATAGCTTTATTGGATTAATCAATGATAAGATTGATGATTATGGTAGTAGATAGGTAATAGGATAATAGTACTTACACTGGGGCAACTAGGATCAATTTGTAGAATTGATGTTCACGACTCGTCACTTAAGGCGTAAAATAATTATGTCTAGAAGTATGTAGTACCTAATAAGGGGATTTTTGAATACTATCTAGCTATCTACCTACATATCTGGGGGCACGGTAGTGCCCCCGCCAAGTCGAACAAAACAAAGACACGGCCGTACCATCCTTTTCTTGAAGCCATTCAGGCCATTTTCAACATCCTGTAATTTTGTGCTGGCTTAAGCTAGAACCCTGAATTTTCAGCAACATGTAGGGCATAATATGGCTTTTACATATAATGTCAATAACATTCAATTTGAACTTTTAGTTTAAGAACTATTGCCCGTCAAAGTTCGGTTAGTTTTGTCACTGACATACTCACTTATATACTGATGATCAACATAAATCTAAGGTACTTCTAGCAGACCCACAAGCTCCAAATTTCAAACATAATTAATTTTTAGCCTAATAATTCATAAAAAACCTAAAAATATTGCAATTTCAGTCACGTTTCAGAGATATACAAACTGCATAAGTAAGTTTGTCATCCTATACAAATACATGCGATTACAAAGTTACTTTTGCAGGTATTTCCTGCAAAACTATGCAAACGTTATTTGCTGTTGGTAAAATAACATTCCCATACAAATTTTACAAAAATAAATGAGATCCCATAATAATTCCATGTAAAAAATAGGCCAAGTCTCGAAACTCTTCCACAGTAAAAAGTGGTGAGATATTTCGTGGAGCCAAGTCAGGCATTCTTATTAATCTTTATTTGCTTGCTAAATAAAATTTTGTGACTTGGCTATCACATTTACATATTTTAGGTACCTATGCAAAAATTAGTAACTGCAGTAAAGTTGTGTGATTCCCGAGTTGCAGAATTTTATTTAGCTAGGAAATAAAGATTAATAAGAATGCCTGACTTGGCTCCACGAAATATCTCACCACTTTTTACTGAGGAAAAGTTTCGAGACTTGGCCTATTTTTTGCATAGAATGTTTTTATGGGTATACAAGTTTCTAAACATTAAGTTATATTTCGACATTTCTTTAGGGAAAAGACAAAATACATTTTTTGAACGAGCGAGCGAAGCAAATCAAGTTCTCCGTTTCAGTTGGGGCCAAAATTCTTTCGTATGTCCGGATGTCCGGCTGTTCTCATCTACAGGTCCAATTTCTCAACCGTTTCTCGTGAAAATTTATGAGCAGGTTAAATAATTATATAAAAGAAAAAACCGGCCAAGTGCGAGTCGGACTCGAGCACGAAGGATTCCGTCCCATTATATAAAAACGGCAAAATAATCACGTTTGTTGTATGGAAGCCCCCTAAAATGTTTATTTTATTCTGTTTTTTAGTACTTGTACTAAAAAACAGCATAGGTACTTACACTTACTTATAATAGGCAAGCAATAAAACAGAACTATCTAATGTACATTTTGCATTGGAGAAACTTACATATCAACACCTTTGTCAATAAAGTAAAAACGTACCTCATTACTGAATGCCCATACCCTCTGCAGGAGTTCATGGGCCATTAAATTTTAATAATTTAATAAGTAGAGCAAATATAAGTAAGAAGGAAGTGTTATAAATATCTTTTGTTATCTAACGTGTAGATATATATATATAAAACGTTGATTCTATAAATATATGTTGTTGAGTTTAGGTTAGCTTAGTACATAAATATGTTGCTACACCCTTGTAGGGTCCATGTCTGTACTAATTATATTTTAAGAACATCCTGTGAATACCATGGTTGCAACGAATAAATGAATATGAATATGAATAATGTCGATTGGGTGTGCTCCTTGTACTTTATATTATTAATTTAGAATATTAGCATTGCAAAATCAATAGAAACAGCGTAAATGTCAAATGTCAGACCTACCTAATATGTCAGATTGATGTCAGATGTTACTATAAATCTATCATAAATATAAACACATACACCTATACGCCATATAAGACAATGAGGCCTACACAGATATATAAATTTTCCACGTTCTAAAAAAACGGATTCGAACTTTTTATATTTACAAAGGGATCGAAGAAGAAAAATCGTGTTCGCACGGTGTGTTTTTTGAACTTTTATATTAGTGTGTATTGTAAAAATACCATAAAATCTAGTTTTAGTGCTTATCCAACCACATCACTTTCTTTATTTTTTCCCTAACAACATATTATTATCTGGTTGCTGGTATTAAATTTGCGAATTATACAGTTGTCAAAATGACAAAAATTGCTACAGACGTCCGTCCAGCTCGAGGCCACATGGCCATCTGCCTACGAAAATGAGACGCGCAGGTCAGTTTCCCGGATAAATTGTGTATAAATAAATATATAGCAATTTTCAAAGGAAGTGTTCGTAAAAAGATCTATTTTACATCATTGCCTATATTTTGTAATTGTTCACTTGAGTCAATTTTGCGCATACTTTATGTACAACTCGAAATAATATCAGCACTCCCTATTTTTCGTGGCATGATATGATAGAGCAAAGTTTAAAATATTGTGTTTTTGTTCGTAAAAGTATCAAGGGCGGTTATTAAACTATAACATATCTCAATATCCTATCAAAAAAATCAGTATTTCATTGTTTATTATTGGATGTAAAATAGGTCGATTTCGAATAACTTGGTCTTAAATGTCAACATTCAGGGAGTATAGTATCTGAATAAATGAATATTAATCGTAAGAAGCAAAAGGGAATAAAGAAAAGGGAATAATAATTATATTGATAAGTACCTGATAATTTTCGAAAACCTATATAACCATGTAACCATGCACTTAAATCACATTCACTCAATCGTTCATTCACTACTTTTTTTGCAATTTAGTACTCGATGTATACAATACAACAGTGTTTTTCAACCTGTGGGTCGCGACCCCCCTGGTTCCCCCCAGCTTCTTGAGGGGGGTCGCGGCTACTTGAATTTTGTTAGTTAAATCATGTAGGGATTTCATATTCGTAAAATAGAAAATATTATCTAGGAACAGCGCAGAGTGGGGGTTCGCGAAATATTTTTTTACTGTTTTTTTTTTTTTTTTTACCGTAGCGCGATAAAAAATGTTGAAAAACACTGCAATACAATATAACAACTCTTTATTGCACACCTCACACATAACAAAGCAGTTACAAAGAGAAACACATAATAACATGTAGGTGGCGGTAGACGGTCGCCACACGCCCCTCCGACCGAGCGACCTTGGTCCGCAACGACCGTGTAGACAGTTGTTTGCAGCAAAATTTCATACTACAGCGGTCGGTGCCGACCAAGGTCGCTCGGTCGGAGGGGCGTGTTGGCGACCGTCTAGCAGACGTTTTATCATTCATCTCAACTCTTCTGCCGACACCTATAGTATGAAGTTTGTAGTGAAATTGGATCAAGTGATGTCATGATTTTCTTGTGTTTAACAGCATCCATGCTTTCTTTATCTTTGTTATTTTTTCTGATTGTACCAATAATAAATGCCTTATGTTTTCCGTGTATTTCCGTGGGTTTTGTTTATTGGTAATGTAAGAATAAGTTATTTTTACTGTTGTCACCTACCATATTATATATGCTACTTTTTTGGCAAAATAATGGTGTGGTGCTATTAATCTTGGCATCATGATTTACTGGGTGGGTGGTAATTTTAGTCGAGACAGGTCGTGAATACTGCTGCAATCGCGCCCTAGACGTTTTCTACTCCAGTGGGCGTTTACGGGTTAAGAGTTTCCGAGTGAGCCCTACCGATGCAGGCCTATTCTAAAACGACTCGACTCGTCGAAGGACTCGTATTTGTTTTAAGTTGACCTCCAGACTCGCACGAGCTAGTTGTAATCGGAGGTCAATGATGTAAATGAACCCTATAGGGCTTGTTAATTAACCAGTTATGTAACCGCCACGTTTTGACAAGTCTCGTAAATCTCCCGAAGTGTTCCAAACCCACACACTATCTATCATTATATGTAGAAGGTTATAGAAGATTATTGAAGGCACCTACGTATATTCATACACACACTTAGATAAACCTACACATGCTTAACGGCCGAACGGGTCAAATGTTACTATTTCATAAGATCTTTAAATGTTCAATCCGTTATTTGACGTTTCTATGTAAAAGTGTGTGTATGTATGTTTGTATGTGTAAGATCTTTTGTATGTAAGTACCTACTAACACATGTTCTTGTTGAAAAAACTTCATTCATTCGCCATCATCATCATCATATAAGCCGAAAGACGTCCACTGCTGGACATAGGCCTCCCCCAGCGTGCCACAATGACCGGTCCTGCGCCACCCGCATCCAGCGGACTCCCGCGACCTTATTTTCCCTTCTAGTAGGCGTTTTCCCTTCTAGTAGGATTGTGTCGAACAATTTCTGAAGGGCCGTAAGGATCGGTTTTCCACCCGCCTTCAGGAGAACGGCTGTAATTCCGTCATCACCGGGTGCCTACTTAATCTCGTACATGCAGATGTCCGAGATGTAGTCGGTACATTGTCGGGTTAGTCTAGCTCAAGTCTAGCTCTAGGGTCTTCCGCCAGACCAACTTCGGGTAAGCGAGTTGTCGTGTAGAGGTCCTGTCCACTCGTAGCTGTCCCTTAAAACGGTCTATCTCACTCAACAGCTCAGGTTTAGAAGAAACGACTCTCCCATCTTCAGTATTCAACTATGCGAGCTGGCTCTGCCCAATAGGCAAACATTCATTCATTCATTTGAATTAGTTAGTAGGGAGTTTATCAATGTGGTAAGTTAGATAAAAATAACGAATGTTGTATTTCGTAATCTTACTTGATTCCGGGAAAGAAGTTCAACGCGTCATATGTTTTGGACACATTATGTATGTATGTACCTTTGTACAAGTATTTACCTGTGTTTCACAAATAAATGATTTGAATTTGAATTGAATTATTCATTGAATCGTATGGCATACATTATTTTGGCCTTTGAGTTTTTCGTTTTCATGCGTATTGTATTAATTGTCACTTATTCCAATTCTAATCAAAAAATATGTACCTATATTGTGCAATTGAATATTGTAAATAAAATTTCCTAACCCTAGAAATATAATATCTGTCGAAGTTGCGATACAGTTGAATTTTCACTGGTACCTATTACATGTAATAAGTGAGTTTTGGTTGTCAGCCGACGCCGACGACATACATATACCTAGGTTAATAATTAATTAATTATAGCTCTTCTTCACAGTCGTATACACTCTTGTCAGAGTGTTCGTGTTTATATTCATGGTGTAGGTACCTACAGTCGCCATCAGATATATCGGGGCGGTCAAAGTGCTCACAAATATCTGAACACGTCTCTAATGCTTCGACAATATAAGAGACGTGTTTAGATATTTGTGAGCACTTTGGCCGCTCCGATATATCTGATGGTGATATACTCGTGTCTCTTGCTAATTTTTTTTTTTTTTTTTTTTTATAATTTGTATAATCTGCGATTAGTCAAAACAACTATGAGCAGATGAGTGGAGAGAGGTCGGCGATTGGCAAGGTAGGGCCATTACCCCAGCTTCCCTTAGTCAGGCAGCACATTAGCTCTCTTGAGTCTCTTTATTGGGTTTGGCTTTAGAAGCGACTGTGATAGAGGGTTTGGATGAGTTGCTAGTCGGTCCTTGTAGTTAGCTGTGTAGCGTTTTGCCTCTTCGAGTATGGTTGGGATTTCGAGATACTCATGGATTTCTGAGTTGCGAGTGTACCAGGGCGCTGATGACAAGACCCTTAAGATGTTGTTTTGAGCTCTCTGGAGAGACAGTATATTGGATTTGCTGGCCGATGACCACAGTTGGATGACATATGTCCATATTGGTTTCGTTTCACTATTGCGCAGTAAACATTCAGCTTATTGGGTAGAGATAAGGCCGACTGTCTGCCGAGAATCCTGAGGAGATTTCTGAACCGATGATTCATTTCGTCTCTCTTTTTCTTTATGTGATTCTTCCATGTCATTCTTTGGTCCAGGTGGAATCCCAGATATTTCACACAAGTTGATTGGGGAAGTATATCGGTGCCCAGCTTGACTGGGGGACACGTTTCGCGTCTAAGTGTAAATGTGATATGATGGGACTTAGGGGCACTTGCTTTTATGCGCCACTCTCTTGCTAATGGTTGCAGCTTTTGCTATGATGCCACTTCAGATGGTTTGTGGCATTGTGAGAGCACTGAATAATGCTGGTATATGGCTATGCTGAAATTAGAGCTACCGTAGCCTAATAGTGGTTCAGGCATGCAGCTGTCAAGCGGCGGTCGTGGGTTCGAATCCCGGCTCGTACCTACCAATGAGTTTATCGGAACGTTTGTACGGAATATTTACCGTTGGCTTTTCAGTGAAGGAAAACATCGTGAGGAAACCGGTCTAATCCCAATAAGGTCTAGTTTTCCCTACTGCGTTGGAAGGTCAGATGGCAGTCGCTTTCGTAAAACTAGTGCCTATGCCAAATCTTGGGATTAGGTGTCAAAGCGGACCCCGGGCTCCTTTAGGGTCATAACCGGGAATAACGCTAGGATAATGATGATGGCTATGCTGAAATTACAGTTACGTAAACATAAAAAAAACGGCCAAGTGCGAGTCGGACTCGCACATGAAGGGTTCCGTTAAATAAATAGCTTTTTACGATTTATGACGTATTCAAAAAAACTACTTACTAGATCTCATTCAAACCAATTTTTGTTGGAAGTTTGCATGGTACATCATATATTTTTTTTAGTTTTATCATTCTCTTATTTTAGAAGTTACACCCCCCCCCTGTAACTTCTAAAATAAGAGAATGGACACACATTTTACATTATACACACTTTGGAAGTGTCTCTTGCGCAAACTATTCAGTTTAGAAAGAAATGATGTTAGAAACCTCAATATCATTTTTGAAGACCTATCCATAGATACCCCACACGTTTGGGTTTGATGAAAAAAAAATTTGAGTTTCAGTTCTTAGTATGGGGAACCCCAAAATTTATTGTTTTTTTTCGATTTTAATGCGGTTTACAGAATACATCTACTTACCAAGTTTCAACAGTATGGCTCTTATAGTTTCGGAAAAAAGTGGCTGTGACATACGGACGGACAGACAGACAGACAGACAGACAGACATGACGAATCTATAAGGGTTCCGTTTTTTGCCATTTGGCTACGGAACCCTAAAAAGTAGTTAAATGAAAGTAAAATAATTGTCCGACGGCAACGCAGCCGCGGCTGGCTTTGCGAATACGGGCCAAAAGGCGCAGTCAGGCGGTTCGAGCTACTCGTATGCACCGCTTGCCAAGCCACTCGACGATGTTAGGAGTCCCCGGCAAGCTCGGCCGAAATTCACCTACCCATACAAACGGAGTTTCGTTCTCATTTTAAAACTACGTGTTGGATTGTAACGAGACTTTGCATATACAATGACATGAGGTCTAGGTCTGTGATTAGTTTATATGGCTCCAGTTTATAAAACAAACGAAATACAGCAAAAACAAGTTTTGCATGAAAAACCTAAATACGCTGTATTTTTTTTACTATGGTATCTGAAGCTACGTAAACTAATTACAGACCTGGATGATACTTAACATATTCTAAGTACAACGTTTCAGAGCAAACTAGCTAGTCGTTCTGCGTTCGTATAGAGAACCGAGCTTGCCGGGGACTCTTAAATCGTACATCGAAAGTGTTATATCTTCAAATAAAACTACCAAATTAATTAATTGGAGTTATTATATTTCTTTGAATGACAATCGGTACCAGAACAATGTTATTATGTTCAGTCACCAAGCAACGGCCCCTGGAGGCACCACAGACAATACAACATAAAAGACTTCAAGTTCTCACAGAAATAAATTCTTGTTGTATTTAAATGCCTAAATAATAATATACATTTCAAATTCATTGGTATGGGTACTCATAAGCTTTCGAGGTGCCCTCATTTCGGTAGAATTATGAGCTTGTTACTAGTATTATAATAATATTAATATAAGGTATCTGTCAAAAAGTTCAACTACAATCGGATACCGGTTGAAAAAGGAAGTGGCTGAATAAGGTACATATAAGTATGTAAGTAGTTCTCAAAATTTGTTCACAGAGCAAGTTAAATAAAAGCTTGTAAAAAGGCACACGAACACATTCATGAGAAAATGGTTTTTCAAAATTATTGTCTGATTTATTGTGCTCGAAAAAGCCATGTCCTTTATTCCCGGGAATGCATATATATCTATCATTGAATGAATGAACGAAAATATTTATTTCACCAAACAGGGACTCATAAAAATTAAATTAAATTAAATCAGGAATGTAGGGACATAATACTTTAATTTCTATACGAGAGATATTAGGTAACTGTCTAGTAGATCGTTTTGAACATATCAATTATAAATAGGTACCTTACAACATCTTACTACAGCAAAAAGGAAGCGATTTTGAGCCCGAGATGCTAATGTCTGCTATTCTTCTACGATGTGGCGTTTTAAAATTGAAGTTGGTGATTAGCGTTAGCATTAAAACATTTCACAGTCCATTTATTACGAGCAGATATAGGTATCTTTTTTAAATACGTATATTATCTATTCTTAACAGAGCTATAATACATCTCCGTCTAGTAGTTATTTGCCCATAGCTAGAATCTAGCTATGGGCAGATACTAGACGGAGATGTAATTCAGAGATGGCCATTATTCGAATAATTATTCGAATAAACATTTATTCGTCACTAATTTATTCGTCTACACTTTCGAATAACGAAAGACTTATTCTCATTTCATTCGAATAAATCGACGAATAAATCGTCGAATAATCCACGAATAATATTTAGGAATGCGGTTGCTCAATATTGACCTTTCAATTGGCGTTACGTTAGACGAATGTTTAAATAACAAAGTTTGATTTTATATACTTTTTTTTTAATTGTACTTTATGTAATATTTAATCTACACAATGATTTACAATATATTAATTAACAAAATCAAAACTTAAACCTATAAACTTAAAACTAATAACTAGTATTAATATACATACTCCCCGAGGTCGCTGCCTGTGGGAAGGGTGCCCATAAGGCTGGCCACATTTCCTCGTTGGATAGTTATTCCTATGCGTTGACCGAGGAAGTAGCCAGCCCTATAGTCCTTTCATATACTTACTTGTAATAATAAATGTACCAAATTTAAAGTAGCCATGCGTCATCGTTTTTTGTCGATTCCTGACCCCCTCCCTATTCGAAACGCGATTACTCGCTCTCGTCTGTAGTTGCGTAACGAAAGTTTTCGATTGTAACTCACGCTAGCAGTACAGTCGCTATCACATACATCGGAGCAAACAAGCACGTCACAAACATCGGAACACACCTCTATTTTCAAGGCATTAGGGTGCATGTGCCGATATTTTTGAATACCTATAGTGCACCTATGTATGTGATGGCGACTGTACAGTATTTAATTTATTTATTTATTTCAGGCTCAGGGTCAGGGATAAATGTTAGTGCTTAGGTAATTACAATACACATACTTACAAACTAGAGGTTAGTACAAATTATACATTAATATAAGTTTCTGTCAAAAATTTTTGGTACAAGCTTTTACTGCCGACTGTACTTTTCTGTATACCATCATCAAGTACTCATTGAGACGATTCTAACGAGCCCAAACTCGATGGGGTTGTGTCGTTTTATTGCGGAGTTCCTATGGCCACCTTCCAGCTCCAGCATCAGATCAGCTCCAAGTCATCATTTTATTGCATTGTCATGCGATATACATATGCTCGCAAAATTTCAGCTCAATTGGATAACGGGAAGTGACTGAAAAATGGATTGCAAATTTTGACGGACAACTTACATACTTACATATTTACATTATACGAACAGTGCAAGTTAATAAATATAAAGCTTGTAAAAACAAACAAGAAATAGTTATTTGTTCAACAAGAGAGCAAAGTAGATTTTTGCTGCGAGTGTTGATGTTGAGTCCCGAGCAAGCGAAATATCCTATATTTGAATCACGAGCGTAGCGAGTGATTCAAAATTAGAATCTTGAGCGTAGTGAGGGACTCAAAGGCACGAGATGCAAATATCTTTGCTCTCGTGTGATACATACAACTTTTCACCTCAGCAGTGAGAACATCGTCACGTTAAAAAATATATCGCTAGGCTTTTACGCACCTATAATATTCTGAATTTGTAATAGAGCACTGGTGACACATCATAGTGTTACCTACGTTATGTAAGTACGTAGATGTCGATTGAAGCCCACACTATGATGTGTCACCAGTGCTCGATATCAAAATTAAAAAGCTACTTTGACTCACGGAGTGAGCAAAATCGCATTTTGCTCACTGTTTTCACGCAGCAAAATATGCTTGTTCGAGCTGCTGAGGTGAAAAGGAATATAGCAATTTCAACATAAAAAATATAACATAATAATAATATTTCTGCGAATGTCAATTTGTTTATAGCTAAAAAAATTAAACATTCTTGTATTAAGGAAGTAAAATTAACACAACCCTGATTGAATTAAAATTTAATTCACCTTGCCACCCACTCAGATTTCCCGTATTATAATTTACCCCAACACATTCCGTAAACATTTTCGGCAGACGCAGATCATTCAATCTATACTTACGAGTATTCATGAATAATAAAACGCTGATGCATATTAAAAAGCCAGATGAAAGTCACTGCGCTGCGTAGCCAATTACTCGAATCGTAATCCCGTGTGGTTGTGTACCGCCGCATTTACTGATGCAAAATGATTTTCCTTGAAATGATTGGATAGCCCTTTTAAAATCCAATCGTGCGGAGTGAAAATAACAATTGATAAGTAAAGTGGTATGTACAACAATTTTAGGTAAAAATTCAAAATGATCTTGCAAGTTGCACACGTTTGAGTTTTTGAAAAGAAAACTTGACAGATTAAGGTAAACGTCCTACTCAAAGAGTAGAGTAAATATTGGATCAGTTCCTAAATTTAATGAAAAAATGGCTAAATAGAGGCGGCCTATGAAAATTTACCAATCAGTGTAATGGATGGTATAATATTGTTTCAGATAACTTGCAAATTATCTAGTGTAACAAGTGATATAATGATTTAAGGCGATACGAAAAAAACAAACAAACAGAGATATAAATAGATACTTTGTTATTCTGAGAAGTAGGTATGTAATCGGTGTATTTTTTGAGAGGAAGGAAAAACCAGACGGCACAGTGATGTTAAACAAACTTATAACATTCCCGTCTATCATGGGATTCCCGAAGTGGGGAAATGTATATTTTCCGTTTGGGTTGATGGACTTGTTGGCAAGTTTTTTACAGCATGAATGCTAAACGTGATATGTTTAAGTATATGTTTGCTCCTATTACAGGCCACACCCTGTATGTTAATAATAAAAAATATGGCTGAGAATTGAAGTGCCTTATAGGTGCTAGGGTTTTTGTAAGTACTAAGTACACTTTAATATTATACCTAGCCCCTGGGCGACCGAGCTGTGCTCGGAGAAAAATAATTTTCCTGGACATGAGACATAATATATCTAGATCGATTTCTCGCCCCCGTAAACCACTGTATTACAAATTTCATCGAAGTCGTTAGAGCCGTTTCCGAGAACGTGATTGCAAATAATATATATATAGGTATATACAAATATTGCTCGTTTAATAGTATATGATAGATTCGTAATGATTAGTTATGAATACCTAGGGGTAATTTATGTTTACAGAAATTAGCAGTTACCATAAGACGATGACTTTTTCGGGTGGATATAGTTTATAACTCAAACTCGACACTTTAGCACTGAATTACCTCTGTTAGTGGAACAAAACCCACCTCTGTATCTGGGATTAGTGCTTTCGGTTTTATCGTCATAATTGAAAGAAAGAAAGAAAGAAAAATGTTTATTGTCACACAAACAGATTACATACGAAAAATACATTATGAGAAAAAAATACAAGATTATTTGTGTGACAGTCATTGCGGCTGTACAGCGCTGGTTTTCAGTTCGTCCCCTTTTCACTCACACCACATCCACATTGACTGCTAGTGCGGGTCGAGGTAGAACAAAAAATAAAGAAAAACACAAAGTAATTACAATATAATACAATAAAAAAAATTACCTCTATAATTGAGACAGCGAGTGTATTTTACTTCTTTTACTGAGACTTTATTTTAAGGAATCATCATATCTACCGAAAGAAGTCCACTGTTGGACATAGGCCTCCCCCAAAGAGTGCCAAAGTGTTGCCAAATTGTTTTCGTTGAATTTCATACCTCTCTAACTGAGATAACGCCAATTTATTACCTTTTGGACTTTATTGCTGACCAATCTCCGTTTTGTTTACGAATTCTTAGTCTTCCCGCAAATTCCGCACTTGGCTGATTTTGCCTAAATTACCTCAAGTTGCTTCCATGAGATAAACTAAAATGACAGATTTTTTGAATTGACGCAATCTGTATGCATTTTTTTACTGTATATCATATCCCTTTCAGATCGGCTAAACGGGACTGTGCTAATGTGAAATGAAATATATTGACTTTTTTTTTGATTTGATTATTTATTAGTTAAGTAATCAACCCACACAATGTATTAGCCAGGTCCGAAAGGGTTATAAAAACTTCATAGAATATTTCTGTTTACTACCTTTTTAGGGTTCCGTACCAAAAAGGTAAAAAAAAAGGAACCCTTATGGTGCGACTCTGTCCGTCTGTCACAACGTTAAATATTTCAGGAGCTACTTATGCTATTAATTTGAAATTTGGAACAACTGTTAAGACAAGTGTATGGAAAATGAATAATTTGAATATACATTTTTATTTTCTGTGTAAGTAAATGAGGAATATGAGGAGAGTTAAAAATTCAAAGTCTAGTTAATAAATCAAGTAGGTTATTAACCTATTAGTTTCATATACGAAATACCTTGAGTTGCGGTTTCTAAAACCATTTTTTTTCTACACCGGTTAAATTTTGATTTATTGAGGAAAATGTTGAAAAAATTACCATTCCCCCCTTATCTCCGAAGTTCACCAAGCAAATATTCTGAAATTATTACATATGATTAGGAATAACATAAACAATACAGGAAAATAAAACGATACCTCTATCGTATTTTTATTTATTTATCAAAAATCATTACTTAACTAAGTTTGTAATTTAATTACTTTCGTATGAAATTTTGTGTCTTCAAATTCCTATGCGATTATCTTTAAAGTCAAATATCAAATAATTAATTGATATTCGAAATCGGTATGTACGCGTGATTAAAAAATATAACCTACCTGAACACAAGCGCGGTAGGGGCCGTCCACCACTAGCCTGGTGGTCCTTGATAAAGAGAGACCTCGAGAGAGCCCAATTGCCTGAAGCTACAACCCAGGACAGACTGTCCTGGCGCAGAAAAGTGAGGATACCCGACCCCAAATGAACTGGGACCAGGGACGGAAGAAGAAGATTAATATCTTCTTCTTCCGTCCCTGGTCCCCTAATGTGTAGGTACATATAATTTGTGTAGGTATGTTATATAGGATGTGTACATACTATAACTTAAATAATGCACAATGCGGGTCTTTAGTGAATAATAAATAAGTAATGCCTCTAAACTATACTCCCCCTCTAAACTTGTTATGCTAACCAGAGTATCAATGTTAGTTGAAACTTGAACATCGTGGTTTAAACCATTAATCTCTAAAACATCATAAATAAGTCAATATCTATTAGTAAGGCGGAGTCCTTCGCTGTGACGTCATGAGACGGTTCGTGATTGGCCGAGACACTACTTACGACTATCAATTTTATTTGGATTGGAGTTATACCTAATCGTAAATCCGTGCGACCCGCCACCTGTGTAATTTGACTCAGTGGCCTTTTAGACCTTATGTCACGGGAATAGGGTTTAGATTTGTAATCACTGATTTATTTTTAGGATTGAACTAGGCAATATTCTCTTACTGTTAAGATCTGTATCTCCGGATGTATCCTAAACGAGTCCATATGGTCTGTTAGGATATTTAGAACTCGTCACCATCCTCCTAGCGTTATTCCCGGTTGTGCCCCAAAGGGCCCCGGGGTCGGCTTTGACACCTAATCCCAAGATTTGGCATAGGCACTAGTTTTACGAAAGCGACTGCCATCTGACCTTCCAACCTAGAGGGGAAAACTAGACCTTATTGGGATTAGACCGGTTTCCTCACGATGTTTTCCTTCACCGAAAAGCTAACGGTAAATATTCCGTACATAAGTTCCGAAAAACTCATTGATAGGTACGAGCCGAGATTCGAACCCACTACCGCCGCTTGACAGCCGCATGCCATGAACCACCAGGCTACCGTAGCTTATAGGATATTTAGAAATACAAACATTATAAAATGATTGTTGATTGATTTTTGTGTCTGACTTTTGAAACTAATTAAAACGCCACGTACGCGTCCTGATGAAACGCTACTACACTCGCGAGCAAAAAAATCGACTCAACATTTTTTTGGATTTCAATGTGCAATATCTCTAAAACTAATATAGGTATTCGTAGCATAGTAGCATTTTCTGAAAGCTGGAAATGTAAGCTTTCAGAAAATATCAAATTCAAGTCATATTTTCTTCAGGATCTGAAAAAAAAACGTGATTTTTCACAAAGTGGGGGAAAACTGATTAATTTCATAACCACAACATTGAAAGAAAACAAATCTTATGGAGGAAAAACCGTTTATTTTTAATTTTAATACCGCGTATTGCCACCATAGGCGTTTCTTACACACTCGATACGGTTCCTCATGGACCTTATCAGCTTTCTGATGGTGTCCTGCGGGCAAACGTCCCATTCCTCGACCAAAGCAGCTTGAAGGGCCAAAATCGTCTCCGGGGCTGGATCCCGCGCTCGAACCTTCCTCTTCAGGTAATCCCACATGTGCTCGATGGGATTCAAGTCCGGACTCAGCGGTGGTCAGGTAAGGGTGGGGATGCCGACCGCCGCCAGGTACGCTTTGGTCACTCCAGCGGTGTGACAAGGGGCGTTATCTTGCATCAAATGAAACCCCTCGTCAAAAAAACCTGCGTATGGGACAACATGGTTCTGCAAGATGTCAATGATGTACCTATCCGCGGTCAATCCACCTCCTCGGCCGCCACCAGGGATGAAAACCAGCTCAGTCCTCGCCTCCATTGAAATGCCCACCCACATCATGACGGAGCCGCCGCCGTAGGCGACTGTTTCTGAGAAGCAGCATTGTGCAAAACAATCTTCAGGTCTTCGGTACACCCGTCCTCTTCTGTCGCTGCCATGGAAACAAACTCTGCACTCACCAGTGAAGAGTACCCGGCTCTATTGCTCGTAGCTCCAATTTTCGTAGCGTGCTACGAAATCCTTGCGTAGGTCCCGATGTCTCTGCGTCAATTTGGGCCCCGTAGCTGGCATTCTTGGGGTGAGGTTTGCTTGCTTAAGTCTTCAGCGAACTGTCCAAGAGCTCACGGGCTCCTCACGGGTCCGCATCAGCTGCTGCTGGACGTCAACGCCGGTCAGGTGGCGATTCCGAAGACTGGTCGTCACGATGAAATGGTCCTCTCTGTCGGATGTGCATCTTCGACGGCCGGATCCCGGTCTCCGAGTAAGGGTTCCGGTCTCAGCAAATCGACAATAAACCCTGGAGACAGCAGACTGACTTAAATTCAGCTGTTCGGCAACTGAACGCTGAGAAAGTCCTTGATTCAGCAAGGCGACGACTTGGGTGGCTTCATTTTCGGTGGTGTCCATTTTTTCCAGGTGGTTTCAGTGGTCCAATTGCGAAAGATGTGCACAGGTCAACTTGTGATAAGCGACTGATAAAAAAAACAGGTTTACACCTGTTTTTATGCATCCTGAAGGCGCTCAACTCGTGGGTAGTTCAAGGCGGTTAAATTTCAATTCCCGTTCAAACGAGCATATCCTGAAAGTTATGCGTCTGATTTTCATGATTGTTGCGTTTTTTAAAGCTGAATAAATTTATAACAACGTGGTATACTCATTTTTCCTGTAACATTTCCCAGTTGCGAAAAATTTGCCCTAAACCAAAAATTGTGGCGTGAGTCGATTTTTTTGCTCGCGAGTGTATTGTTTCCTGCGTCGCGTCGGATGTTCATAGTGTGATAGGGGTAATCAATCAATCACGTATCGTTCCGAACGCGCGTTAGGACACTCCAACTGTAATTTTTCCATATAAGGTATACAATTTGACATTTAGATCTTTCTACCGAACGTGCGTACCGTACCTACAATGCGATACGTGATCGTAGGTCATAGAAAACAATACAATATGATTCGATTTTAGCCTTATTTTAGCCTTTACGAGTAATATCAATCGACACTAGGACTCAATTGGGTACTTTCCTGGGTAAAACAAATAAAATTCTGGTTGGTAAATCAGGTTTTTAATTATCAAAAACAAATTCTCTAAAAATATTGGACACATATTTTTAGGGTTCCGTAGCCAAATGGCAAAAAACGGAACCCTTATAGATTCGTCATGTCTGTCTGTCTGTCTGTCCGCCCGTATGGCACAGCCACTTTTTTCCGAAACTATAAGAGCTATACTGTTGAAACTTGGTAAGTAGATGTATTCTGTGAACCGCATTAAGATTTTCATACAATAATGGAAAAAAACCCACTGGGTTGCCCATACTCAGAACTGAAACTCAAAAATTTTTTTTTCATCAAACCCATACCTGTGGGATGTCTATGGATAGGTCTTTAAAAATGATATTGAGGTTTCAAACATCATTTTTTTCTAAACTGAATAGTTTGCGCGAGAGACACTTCCAAAGTGGTAAAATGTGTGTCCCCTGTAACTTCTAAAACAAGAGAATGATAAAACTAAAAAAATATATGATGTACATTACCATGCAAACTTCCACCGAAAATTGGTTTGAACGAGATCTAGTAAGTAGTTTTTTTTTAAACGTCATAAATCGTAAACCGCAATTTATTTTACGGAACCCTACATATGAACACTTTCAGTGCCAGGAGCCCTTAGGCGGGCGCTTTCCTCTACAAACGGTTTTCCCATGTTATCAGCTACGATTGAAGTGGGTATTGAAGAATGAGATATATTCCGTTTTTTTCGTTGGCCCAGCCTTAGGTTTTCTAATATGGGTTATTCCCACCTGTTACCACCAAATCGTTAAGAGTTGTAACCGCTGGGATTTTTTTTCCAATCTTTTGCCAGTGGGACTGGGAATATTTTTCAAAATCTTTTACCACTATGCCCTATTTGGATAGGTATTTAACTAAATGTAAACAAAAAACCACGTGACTTGGTCATTCAACCAATTATGGCGACCTTTTGTATCTATGGTATTATGTTATTGACTGAATGACCAAGTCACGTGCTTTTTTAGGGTTGCGTACTCAAAGAGTATAACGGGACCCTATTACTGAAGGCCTCCACACACCGGTCGCGGGCGCGGGCCCGCGCAAGTTGTAAAACATTGAAACTACACTTCAAACACACATCGAACGCGGACCCGCGGGCCCGCGGCGTGCCCGCGTTCGCGTTTGATGTGTGTTTGGAGTGTAGATTCAATGTTTTACAACTTGCGCGGGCCCGCGCCCGACCCGCGCCCGCGACTGGTGTGTGGAGGCCTTAAGACTCCGCTGTCTGTCCGTCCGTCCGTCCGTCCGTCCGTCCGTCTGTCTGTCACCAGGCAGTATCTCACTGATACCGTGATAGTTCCAGCTGAAATTTTCACAGATGATGTATTTCTGTTGCCGCTATAACAACAAATACTAAAATCACAGAATAAAATAGTTTTTTTATAGATAATGGTACGGAACCCTTCGTGCGCGAGTCCGACTCGCACTTGGCCGGTTTTAATTATTGTGTTTCAGTTAAATACCTATCCAAATCACTACATAGTATAAAACAAAGTTGCTTCCCGCTGTCTGTCTATCTGTCTGTCCCTATGTATGCTTAGATCTTTAAAACTACGCCTCGGATTTTGATGCGGTTTTTTAATAGATAGAGTAATTCAAGAGGAAGGTTTATATGTATAATACATGCATGATATTATTTTTTGCATACCCGTGCGAAGCTGGGGCGATTCGCTAGTAGGGTATAAAGTACTCGGTGCCGAGTACTTTAGTGGTAAAAAGATGGGAAAACTATTCCCAGTAATTTACCACGGAGTACTTTAGTGGTAAAAGATGGGAAAACTATTCCCAGACGTTACCACTGGTAACAATTGGTGGTAATAGGTGGGAATAACCGTTCTAATAGGTACCAACATTTTGCATATATCTAATCCTTGCCTTACATCGCATTCGCAGCTTGAGAGTCTGTTACGTACACGTTTGTGTGTTCTTCAGTATGTGTGTCTTCATTACTCGGTAGGTGCCTCGGTACCTATGCTTAATGTATTTACTTCAGCCGGGAACTATTTGAGCGAAGAACTTGTGTGAGTGGGCGGATCTCATTAAGCCATAACTAGGCTAGGGTTGGGGCTTCATTTTAAATTGAGTTAAGATGCTTTAAAAAGTAAAAGTAAAATTAGTGCCTACGCCAAAATCTTGGAATGATTCAACCGGGAAAACGCTAGGAGGGTGATGAGATGTTTTATAAAGTCTTGAAAGGTATCAAACTAATACTATTTGAGGAATGAATCATTCTGGAATTAGTGGGGAACATTCAAATATGACGTCGGAAATTCCCTAAAAGTTTTAGGTTATCATTTTGGGAAATTTGTGTTCCTATAAATTTAGACTAGGAAAAAATAAAGAGACATGGCAATTATTATTAATTTGTCACTAAGTGACAACACTGACAATAGCACAGCGACAACCCTGCCCGATACAATAATTAATTATACAAGTTGCCACGTTGGCATCATATTAACACCTGTGGTTGTTAACTAATAATATTTATAATTACCAGAGCTCTATTCGCTACGTGCCATAACCATACTCTTTCATCTAGAGAAGGCTTTTCCGCATTTGGCTGAGTGGAATCAGTGCGGTAAGAATGCAGTACCTACTGCAAGCGTATTACATTTGCACCCTAGTATTATATTTGCGCCTAGTACAGTCGCCATCACATACATCGGAGCAAACAAACACGTCACAAACATCGGAACACACCTCTATTTTCAAGGCATTAGGGTGCATGTGCCAATATTTTTGAACACCTATAGTGTACCTATGTATGTGATGGCGACTGTACCTATTATATTGATATGGTGAAGGTCGTGGGACTCCGCTGCATGCGGGTGGCGCAGGAGTCGCAGGACCGGCCACTTTGAGCTTTGGCCTCTTTGGGCCTCTTTGCGGTGTTCGTAAAAATCTGAATGTATGGAAAGTTTGACAAGTTTCTATGGAATTACAGTTGATCGGTCTGTTATCGTAAGTTATTTCAACTCGCCTTTCAACTCAGTTTGCTTATAAATTCCGCACGCTCACTGGACTGCCCCTCCGTCCGGCGGAATTTGTATGCGGTTCCACACACCGCAGGCGGTACTGTGAAACCCCCTTAAAATTTGCCATGTTGTCACCATATCATATCACTAAAACGTGTCAAATATGTTACGCTGTTCATCGATTCTATCGCATTGGTACTAAGCGATCTGAACAAAAATAGCTTAATCTTATCATACTGTTCGTGAAACAGAATATAACATCATTAACACCATAGAAACCTGGTAGGTGTTTTTGAATGATTTATGTACAAATGTACATAAGTATATGAGTCGTATACGTATATTATTCTGTCTAATGCGGGATAAACAATCACTGGTACCTTACCTACCTAGTACCTACTTTGCAATACGCAGGCAAGCGAGTACCTAGGTAGTTTATTTATAGTATATGAAAATAAAAAAAATAAACTCCTCCCGGCGACCATCTGCAAGATACTGTTGCCACTCCCCCGCACCCGTCTTATAATAGACGCCGACTTCTTGCGAATCATTGCGTAAAAATCGTCCACGGCAGCGTCGGCGAATATTCCCGACGCGCTGCAATAGCGGGGGAGCCGCAACAAGGCCCTGACGACATTATTGTATTGCACTCTTCATGCTCTGTACGCTCGTTGCGTAAAACTGACCCATAGCCTACTCGTGTAAAAACTTTGGCAGTAGGCTCTAAAAAGGGTTAGTTTTACAGGCACAGTACAGCGAGCAAATCTATGAGCCAGCATGTTGCCTCTCACGGACAACCTGCGCTCACGTTCGATGTCTTTATCATCATTAAGATCATCAGTTAACACATGTCCCAAATATTTGAACTGAGACACCTGTTTTATTGATACATCGTTTAAAAGAAGTGCTGGTACGTAATAAGGCAATTTATTTTTACCTTTGAAAATCATGAACTCACTTTTTTTTACATTGTACCTCAAGCCGTGTGTCTCAGCATACCCCATACATACATTTAATTATTTTTGGAGCCCATAAAATGACGGACTGAGCAGCACCATATCGTCCGCATAACTTATCATCATCAATCATCAATAATTTTATTTCGGAATAAATCCATATTTGGTTAATTACAATAAATAACTTAAATGTAATGTTAGTACACTTTACAAAATTATCCACTTATATTAAACATTAATACATATATGACAAACTAAAAGGCATACTTGGCTACAAAGATATCACATGCAATTTATTCCAGTGATACAGAAATGGGCCATCGTTCCTTTCTGCCACTGTCTCCAGGAGGCTGTTGGGGCTAAGGCCGATACGTCTCTGCAGAGATGCACTTATGTTATTTACGCTAACATTATCAGTATAGGTGCAGTCAGCCTCATAAGTGGCTGAACACCTAAGTATAATTATACCTTGTCGTTTTCACTCTTTTAGCAACTTCATATAACAATTTAATATGACGTTTAATGCGACACGGTACAAACGTGTTAAGCCACTTGTCAGGCCGACCGTACAGTTGACTTTTCAAGTTCTCACCCCAAATAAAGCTAAACTAGCTAAAATATTTTTAATTTATCGCTCTTTAACAAAACTCCTTGTTGTTATGGAAAATATCAGTCAATGGCAACATTTAAGTGAAGTAGGCAGGAGTCGGATACCGGTAGTTTATAATATAATTTTTGATCGGGCAGTCTAATAATACGAAAATGTTACCTAATTGAAACTACATGACGCGACACAAAAAATCCGCTGGCGGCTCAACATTATCGTAATTCTCCCCAGTAACACACACCACTACATTTCACGCACACAATCTCACTTTACTGTGACAGGTCACTGACCTAAGATTTAATTTATTTTTAGTGACATATATAATTTGAACCAGTCACCAACCTCCTCAGAGAAACTAAAATTGTCAAAACTTTCAAAACATCTTGCTGGAAAATAAATAAATATTTGCGGACAATCTTACACAAATCAACATAGTCCCAAACTAAGCAAAGCTTGTACTATGGGTACTAGACGACGATATAGATACTTATATAGAGAAATAGATACTTAAATACATAGAAAACATCCATGGCTCAGAAACAAATATTCGTGCTCATCACACAAATAAATGCCCTTACCGGGATTCGAACCCGGGACCTCTTGCTTCGTAGGCAGGGTCACTACCAACTAGGCTAAAGCGGTCGTCAGATGACAGTGACTTATTTATATTTTCGTATTTTATTCTAAGTATGCTTCTTATAGACCGTAAACCCACTCCAAATACGCCTATGTCTCATGACAACACCATCAAATGCATCGCAACAGGTCAAGAAAGTTGTGATGAGCCAGAATCAGAAGATTATCGCAGCTAAAATTGGGCGAAAGTTCGAAATATCCTTCACTTTCGGTCAAAATTAGAAGGGTAGGTATGTTTACGTCATGTGACAACAGTAAGAGAAAAGTGGCATCATTTAGCACTTTAATCGTAGAGAGAGTAAAACTTAGTCTGTCAGTCCTGAAATGGCTGGAAGTACTTGGCAGATGGTGTCAAAGGTGCCTGGCATTTTATCGTGTTGTCATGAGACGTAGGCGTATTGGGAGTGGCTGACGGTCTATTAGATATATTTTGGAGGGTGACATACAATTGAAAAGTCAATGCTACCTAGTACCCACGTTAGATTGACAACTCTATGCGGTTTTCACTAAGGTGCAAAATCGCATGAAAATAATCAGAAGAACATAAATTACAATTTGCTATGATTTTACCAACTTCTACAAAAAATATCGATCTTCCAGTATACGTTTTAAGAGAATCCATGAAAAAATTACGTAGCGAGGAGATTCGCATGCCGCGAACAAAAGTTCCACTTATGAATGACTTTAAAATAAACAATTGGATATAGTATTCTAAGGACATAGTTTAGAATGAACCTTGAAGAAGTGTGTGTCTTTTACAACCCGACTATCCGCGGTCTTATAAAATAATTGCTACATCACATCATCATCATCACCGCGTGTGGGCATAAATAAAACTGACCCATTGTATTTTATTTATGAATCTAGTCACATGCTATCTACATTTGACTTGATTTGACTACATTTGACTGGAACAAAATCAGGGCTTTAAAAAGCCCAATATCACGCAAACGGCTGAGTTGGAAAGTGGTTTTCAGAAACCCATAATAATTATATACATAACAAGCTATACAAAGATGCCCCACATGGGTTTAGAGAGAAAAAAATTACATCCCCACTTTCCGTATAAGATACCAACCCTAAAATATAAATTTTTAAGATCTTATGATACCGTTTTGGTGGCGTGATTGATTTTTATACCCATTCCAAATTACAGCTTTCTAGTAGTAAGGGTCACTGAGCTAAACCGCATACTGACAGACGGTCAGATGGACAAACGGACATGGCGAAACTAGAAGCGTTCCTTGTTGACTACGAAACCCTAAAAATCAAATACAAGTCTGCAATCCCCTGAAGCTGTGAAAATTCAAACAGTGATACGAAGTTATAAGATAGATACAGTATTACAGTATACATATGTATTAGATATGGATTGAATTTTGCAGGGTGCCGTACTTCCCACACATACATAATATAGTCTACCCAAAGTTCTTACCTATAGTATAGTATAACCAACATATGTTATAATGTCCTTGAGAATTCCATAACCTCAGAGTAAAGAAAATGAAACCATTACATGCCTTGTTTTATTATATACGAAAATAATACAAAATTATTACGTAGTTTTATTTTTCATTTAATACATCTAATCATCTTTATGTAAGTAGATTAAATCATATAATGACCAATCTAATTCGCAAATAAAATAACTTTATTTTTAAGTTAATGACTTATGACAGTTATGATAGGTAACAAATTATACACATGTTTATGCCATACTGTAGGTGGTTCTTCTTCATTTGACTTTCAGTTTCAAAAACATGAAGAAGTTGAATTATGCTGGTAGCTAGCTTAGTATCTTGAAGCATCATGACGGCTGCAATATTAATGTCTTTATGTCATCGATAGTTTCTACAGCAGCAGAAGTGTTACCGGGAGATCAGCGCAACGTTTAATTGTAGACGATCCCGGCTTGATCCTATAAATATTGTAACTAAGTATGTCTTTCTATTAATGATTAGGATTCCATCTGTTGGCACTGCAGCACGGCGTTTTAATGGATGGCGTAAACATGACAAAAATCGCTACAGACGTCCGTCCAGCTCGAGGCCACATGGCCATCCGCCTAAGGAAATGAGACGCGCAAGTCAGTTTCCCAGATAAATTGTGTACCTATACATAAATATAAAGCCATTTTTGAAGAAAGTGTTCGTAAAAAGATCTTTTTTACATCATTGCCTATATTTTGTAATTGTTCACTTGAGTCAATTTTGCGCGTACTTTATGTACAACTCGAAATAAGATCAGCATTTCCCATTTTTCGTGGCATGATATGATCAAGCAAAGTTTAAAATATTGTGTTTTTGTTCGTAAAAGTATCAAGGGCGGTTATTAAACTATAACATATCTCAATATCCCATCAAAAAATTCAGTATTTCATTCACAGTATTTCAATGTAAAATAGGTCGATTTCGAATAACGTGGTCATTTTACGTTGGAAAAACCTCCCATTGTGCCCTCTCGATTTCTGATTAATCAACTAATTTAACAAAAGCAAACAGTATTAGTTATTTGCCAGCATAAATAGGTTTCCCTAGATAACTGAATGGGTAAATTAACTTTCTAATTAGGTTTGCCGTCTAGGTTCCCTTCGTAGGTGAAAGTAAAGCATTAATTATTTCTGGTGGTTGAAGCAGTTTAATTAAATGAGGGTTTCATGTTCTACCTCAAATTGATTAAAATAAATGAAATAAATGTTAGTACCTATGTAAGTCTAATTTATGACATTCCATGTCCATGGAAAGAACGGCAACGTAAACTTTCACACTTCCCACTGACATATAAATCAAAATACATAGACAAACGACGAAGCGAACCTATACGGAGTCCATTTTCTATCTGAGGCATGGAACACTAAGAACTGAGAATACACGACGTGACTACAGATAATAAATTTAATGTCAAGAATAGAAAATGCTTTGTAGGCACTAAGCAGAAAAATGTATATCTACATATCTTTGACGTGGACTATACCGAACCACTATACATCATCATAAATCAGCCGAAAGACGTCCACTGCTGGACATAGACCTCCCCCAAAGAGTGCCAACATGACCGGTCCTGCGCCACCCGCATCCAGCGGACTCCCGCGACCTTTACCAGGAGATCAGTCCACCTTATGGGCCACCTCCACCACCACTATACAGTAATTCTCAAACGTTCAGATTATCTATCTGATATATATGGGCATTTTTTTTCTTGTACCTTGATGTTTTTGGCTTGTCCAGTGCCTTTGACACCCTACAAATACGACACACGTTGAAAAATTGTACTTGTAGCTATTTTAAAACGTCAATAATCGTATAAAAACCCAAAAAACCTATCATTTAGCATTAAATTTACCACATTTTCTTGGTTTTTCTGGCTGCCAACCCTCGATTTTTATCTGTCCACCTGCGAAAAGCCAACTTCAAGTATCGATTCGAAGTATTAGGACTTGTATATTGTGCCTGGAAATACTTGTTTCTGATAGTGAAAAACATGAATTTTCTCAAATCAACTTTATATTTATCTCGCTAAAGTATTTTTTACATAATAAACTAAAATTAATCTTGTCCAGTGATTTTGGAAAAGTGGACATGTCCACATTCCGTTACGATGATTTTGTGGGAACGAGGTATTTGTATTACCAAATTAGGTGTTTATTTTGATTTAGCATCACATATCGTTACGTAACATCATTCGTTTTGTTTGCAAACTGTCAGTAGTGGCTAGAAATAGCGGGCGAACGGTGCGCCGAGTGGTGGTCCCAAAAAATAGAGTCCGTTGCGAGATTACGAAGGTCCTTTTATTTTTCTGCTAATGCGACTCAATTATCTTAATGTGTCATTATCATTGAACATGATTTCAGTAATTACAATAGTTAAAAACAGTATATTAAACACGTGTTTTAATCTGCGAAGTATTCGTTCCGTTACGTCCATTCCGTTATTATTTGTATGGTAAAGTAGCCCTCTTAAGTAATGGAAGGACGCCTATTCAAATAAAATGGTACACTTTGAAAAAAAAATGCCCATATAAACGTAAAAGTCCTGACCAACTCACTCACTCACTTAAATCAACGCCCAGCCCACACTATCGAACCTAGAAAGCTGATTTTTTTACAATAGGTAGTAAGTACCCAAATAAGAAGGGATTTTTAAAAATTCCACGCTCAAGGGTTTAAAAAGGGGGTTAAAAGTTTGTATCGGGATCGAATACTTGAAACTTTGCGTATGGACTCCTTATTACAATTAATGATTTTTGTTTAAGGGTTTTGGAAAAACGCACCCCTAAGCGGGTTAAATAGGGGTGCAAAGTTTGTATGGGGGAAATTATTGGAATTATTAGACGAAAATTGGTAAAGAGATAGTTTGAGTCCCGGGGAAGGACATAGGATCGATTTCATCCCGAAAATCATCTCCTAAGGGGGTGAAATAGGGGTGAAAGTTTGTATGGAGCTACGATATAAATGAGTTCCACGTGGACGGAGTCGCGGGCAGAAGCTAGTTAAATATAATTATCAAACCTGCTCACAAAATATCACCAAAATCGGTTGAGAAATGCGAAAACCAAAAAATTACGAAGATATGCCCGTTAAACTTCCGTGTGACGTCACATTATAATACACTTTTCAGCATAATGTGACGTCACGCGGAACTTTAACGGGCATATCCTCATATTTTTTTGTTTATTTGACAAACAAAAAAATACGTGTCCAATATTTTTTGATAATCTAACTGGCGGACTAAATATACTTAATTATATTTTTTTAAACCAAAAAAGTATTGGGTACTTATGACGTTTAACCCAAGATTATTAACCCAAAACTCCTGCTTTGTCGACCCCTGTACTGATTGTATAATAGGATATGAACTTTATTTCTTGGCCTTCACAGCTCTAAGGTAAACTTCCTTAGTTGTATGTAGTATATTAGTATAGGGTACTTATGTGAATATGTCTATCTACATTTGATATAACGAATCAGAAATCAGTGTTCAACTAGCTATGCGTGTTTTACTACATGGTGACAGCAGTGGTCACTAATTCATTTGAAAGCTAAAAACAAGGCGGTGGTGATTTGCTTATCTTCAAAGTCGTTTTCTCATGGATGAGGGTCGTGTCGTGACTCCCACAGATGACTTGCACCACTTTTTACTAAGCACTTCTATTCTGCGCATACGCAGGCAAGCCTGAGCACTGGTTCCCGCTGCAGCTTATGAGCTGGAAACGCACTGAAAGTGGTAGCGGCGCGGCGGGGTGCGGCGCGGAGGCGGGTACCGGTTGTAATGTTCGAGCTAGTATGAAAAGCACTGAAAGCCGCGCCGCGTCCCGCCGCGGTATTCTGAGGGTTGTAGTGTTTACCTTGTTACAGAGGATTTGTAGTCGTCCTTCTTTTAAGAGACGCAAATGCGCGTGCCATGCTTCAGTCGTGGTGCTGTGCCAGGTTTGCTCACATTTATAAGATTCTCACATTACAAGACTGCTAACAAGCTTTTTCAGGTCTCTGTAACGGCAAAGTTAGAAAATTATGTCTGTACGCTGCTAATGTTAACGTGCGCTTTGGCACACTCTTCTTACCTGTTTTTTCTGTGGTTTTAGCAGTATTTTAATACTTATTTGGTACTAAAATTAAACTTCGCTGAAAGAAAAATATTTGTTATTTTGATTTGACAATCTGTCATAACAACGATATTATGTCAATTATGTTAACCGCATCACCACGCAGTTTTGGTTGAATACTTTTAGTCTAAGGTTGTAATCACTTTTCGTCATTATGCGATCCTGGTACCTTATATTTTTTGAATTGTAAATTTAGAACCAGAAATTCTAGAATTCTTGGTCTGGTGGGGTATATAAGCCCAAACAACGGGCAGAATCATCAGTTTTACGTCGACTTCCAAACCAGGAAGACTTCCAAATTGACCTGTGCGGGGTCACAGCTGGCCCCGCACCTCAAGAAGGTCCCTCCTCCGAGTTCTGGCAACGTGCTGACCAACCACGTCCTTTGTCTGCACGTGCTCCTTGTGGACGCCAGTACGCGCCCCTCTTAGGCATCTGTACGCCCTATCTGCACGCGCCCTTGGATTGCGCGCCCTACCTGCCCGCGCCCTTGGTTGCGCGCCCTATCTGCACACGCCCTTGGATTGCGCGCCCTACCTGCCCGCGCCCTTGGTTGCGCGCCCTATCTGCACACGCCCTTGGATTGCGCGCCCTACCTGCCCGCGCCCTTGGTTGCGCGCCCTATCTGCACACGCCCTTGGATTGCGCGCCCTACCTGCCCGCGCCCTTGGTTGCGCGCCTTATCTGCACACGCCCTTGGATTGCGCGCCCTACCTGCCCGCGCCCTTGGCTGTGCGCCTTATATGCACGCGCCCTAGGATTGCGCGCCCTACCTGCCCGCGCCCTTGGTTTGCGCGCCCTATCTGCACGCGCCCTTGGTTGCGCGCCCTACCTACACGCGCCCTTGGTTGCGCGCCCGCCTTCACGCGCCTTGAGTTGTGTACCTACCTCTCGGCACGCAACTTGATTGCGCGTAATCTGCACGCCACCAACTTCTGCCTCGCGCTGCGCTTCCGCCTACCTCATTTACGCTCTGCATCCAAATTTTATACGGTGTGCCATTGTAACCCCTCTGCACTTGTCAAAACATAAACCCCGACCCGGTATATCTTTTTTCCTTTCTGTAGCTTCTAGCTCTTAGCTGTTCCATGAGCTATCAATATCTTGGTAGTCCACGTAACGTGACAGGGTCTACCGCGAACGGCTTTCGCAGTTTTCCCTCTCTGTCGCACTTGCGTACGAACTCGCAAGTATGGCAGAGAGGGAAAACTTCGAATGCCTTTCGCGGTAGGCCCTCTGTGCGGATCTTTCGCATTAGTTCGAACACTTCGAACATAACAACTGGTACCGCCTCCGCGCCGCGCCGTAGCGGCGCGGCGCGGCGCGGTGCGGAGGCGGTGCCGGTTGTAATGTTCGAACTATAGCTTTCAGTGCGTTTCAGCCTTTACAGTATCTATCCACCCGATAGGCGCTCTTCCTCTACCTCTCATTCCTTCCACGTGGCCGACCAGTACCTATCAATTTCTCTAGACTGTCCTCCTGTCTCGCCACGTGTCTTTTTCTTTGAGATTGAGCTTATGGCTGCCTACCCAATCTAACCTGCCTATTATAGTAGTTTATGTGACTGTACATAATGAAGGGCATTAAACACGAGTGTGGGTTTATGAAACGAGCGGCAACGAGTTTCATAATAGAAATCCACACGAGTGTTTTAATGCCTAATTATGTACAGTTACATACACTACTTTATCTACCCACATATTATAAATCGTCAATGATGTGTTCGGGAGCCATTAGAATAGCCGCCATCGCACCGCCATGGTCGATTAGATTTCAAATCATGACTAGATTTCCATTATAACATCGATTATCGATGTTATTATGATTTTTCATACATTATAATAATACTGGCACATATAAAACGCTGATGTGACGTTACTGCTTGCAATAATGGTGGTCATTATATATGGTTTTCGAACACATTATACAGGATTTATGATACTTGTGTAGATAAACACTCTTACTGCCAGGAAATCGCCTAGCGGGCGCCTAAGCGCTTTCTGCTACTTAGTAGGAAAACCACGAGATGTTTGCGGGCTAAGAAAACTAAGATAACGTGCTTCTACGTTAATGTAGGCAAATGTTCTGTCTTCTTTGTGTGTTCTTTGACACTGCCCCAATACTTGTCAATGTCAATCTAAACTCTAGAAGTAAGCGATAGGTGTCAACTATTAGGCATTAAGTTGGGGAACATACGTACACTTACTTACCTTATAAACGAGAGTTTGTTATTGCCTATTAACCTAGTGTTGTTTGTGATTTTACTGGAATCCCAAATTACATTTCGCACGATTTATCCTCGTGTTATCAACAAATAAATGAAATTAGTAATGTTTCCACGAAATTTAAAAAAGATAAAGAACATAGGTACAATGTCATCAAATCATGTGGCATGACATGACATACATATAGTTAAGCTAGCGAGAGGTAGTAATCTACATAAACATTATGTAAAGACAAGCATAAAAAGTTCAAAAATCCGTATTCGAGTACGGAAAATTAACTGAAAACATATTCCTTTTTTTCGCACAAAAGGTAGCCTATGTTTCGATAATTTTGAATCGATTGATATATACCTCATTCATCAAAATCGGTTAAGGTGGTTCGATTGCCATACAAAACGTTATTTGACATTCGCTGGCTAACGCCGTGGTATTTTAAGAAATTTATGTAACAAACTTTCATAAAGTGTCTTCCAATTTGCGCCAAATTCCCCCTTTCCTAGAATAAACTTGTATAAACTATATTAATTTGAGAAATTGGATTGGGACGTGTTATTTTGGGAAAACTATTCTTCTCAAATTAATCTAGTTTATACAAGTTTACTCTAGGAAAGGGGGAATTTGGCGCAAATGGGAAGCCAATTGATGAAAGTTTGTCACATAAGTTTCTTAAAATATCACGCCGTTAGCCTGCGAATGTCAATTAACGCTTTGTATGGCAATCGAACCACCTTAAGTATGTTACACGCCGTAGCGTACCAAGCCCCCAACCCGCCGTATAGCGCCGTAGGGTTCCAAGCCCCCAACCCGCCGTAAAGCGCCGTAGCGTACCAAGCCCCCAACCCGCCGTATAGCGCCGTAGCGTACCAAGCCCCCAACCCGCCGTATAGCGCCGTAGCGTACCAAGCCCCCAACCCGCCGTATAGCGCCGTAGCGTACCAAGCCCCCAACCAAGGACCGGAAAACACCTCTTTAAGGTTAACCGTATCGATCCGGTAACCGAATCAATTCGGTTACCTGTTATGGGGTTAACCGTATGATACGGTTAACCGATTGTTACGGTAACCTTATCGGAAGTGTTAACCGTAACTACTAATTGAGTTAACCTCAAACCCTATTGGGATGGGGTTTTTAATTGGGGTTTTCATTGGGTTATGGTAACCTTATCATCAGCTGCTTATTGTGATTTGCGCATTATGTTTAAACATGTTATAGAGTATCGCGTATCGTACTCGCGTTGCTGTTTCATGGGATCAGACTCCCGGTGGGTAGTTATACAATTTAATTAGTTTTATATCATGACACACACAATCTAACTTTCTATAGAAAAAAAACATTAAGATTTAAAAGTTCAGTGGCAGTAAAGGTAACTTAAGGGCTCTTAAGTAACGAATGAAATAAATATATAGTTAGATATTTTAAAATATACTTAATAGGAAGCCCCTACCTTGTAATCTGCATATCACTGTGTTACGGAAATAAATATTTATTTTTCATTCCTTTTTTCAAAAAAAAAATTTGGAAGCAAATGTACCTACTATACGAACAAAATATTTTCACCTCACTTGCTCGGAAAGGTATTTTTGTATGTTTGATATCTATTGAGAAAATCGCTTTTTATCCACATGTGAAGAAAGTAGACGTAGAACGTAGTAAGTACTATGACGTAGAACGTTAAATGTCTATTTTTGGTTTTTGGTATATTTTATGACATATTTTTTTTAACTTTTTTTTTTACTTTTTTAAACTTTTTTTTTTGAAAGTTTTTTGAAAGTTTTTTCAAATTTTTTTACAACTTTTTTTACCCTATTTCTAATTTTCCTCGCTGTAGTGAGGTGAAAAGATTTGTGTTATACACGGGTGAAAAGTTATTTTACTTCTCGTGTGTTGAAACACGAGCTAGCGAAAGGAGTCTATGTTTGACCACGAGCAAAGCGAGTGGTTCAAAAATAGAATCCTGAGCGTAGCGAATATATACCCAAAATGAACACTCGCAGGTAAAATACAACTTTCCCCCTTGTATAACAAATAACTATTTCCACGTCGCGTCGCGTCACGGAAATCAGTAGTCGATAGGATAATCTTTGAGGCGGCGGCGTGTGTAATATAGAGTTGTTAAACCACCCAATCCCGGGATCATAAAAATTACTCTTTAAAAGCGTTTTAGTGCGATTCATTTTAATTAACGTATTAATATGTGAACAGAAATGTAAAGATTTGTTACAGTATTTGCTATCGGAGTGCTTATGTGGATTCAATATTATCTGGCGTGATTCCACTTGAGACCGTCATTAGCAATAACAATAGGCTTAAGTCGCGGCGAGCCCATTTTTGCAAACACTTGCTAAACACGTGCGGCCGGCGGTGCTTCAAACGATCTTAATACTTTTCCTGTTACCTTTCCGTTTAGCAAAATTAACACAGCTCATTAAAACAAAACTACCATTTGAGATATATGGTCATACTATAGAACTAAAATACGTGACATTATTAATACTTCCGATCCGATTCTGTGGGAGAATTCTTGCAAGCACTGTAAGAAAATTGAAGAAGGATTTTTAAAAACACCATGTTCCAACTTTAGAATAAATGTTGGAAGTGACGCTGACACTGAAAGTACCGAAGATAATTCAGAAATAGAATAAATAAATAAAATTACTTTAAGGTATGTACCTGTTTTTAAATTATTCTATTAATAATATTTAAAAGTATCAACACTTGTTGGTCTGCACCAAAACAGGTAAAGCCGAACCAGCTCCTTTAATATGTTTATGGCTTCTAGGAGTATTTGGTTTATTGCGTGTATTGTTTGCGTTCAAGTGGAATCACGCCAGATACTCGTAATATTGAAGCTCACCGTTCGTGGTATTTGCCATTGTTTTAAGATTTGTGTAAGATTGTCCCGTAATATTTATTTATTTTAACCAGAGTGCGGGGACAGTCATAATGACAACAACAATTACCTTATTCATTATTATAAATATATTTTACCGACTGTGTTATGAGTGCAACCTTTTATCTACTTAAGCATTCACAAAGATAGGTATATGGTATTTCCGTATTTATAATTGTTTGTACTGACGTCAAAATTAACTAAATCGTAGTTACGTAAACATGGATCTGTATTTTTTCTTTGTCTTAGCTGCACGATAGGTGATGCAAGCAAACAAATACGTACATACAGTTTTGGGCATCTATTTGGTATATTACAAGATTGGGTAATTTTGATAACAACCAACAGAAAGTAGATAGATAGAAGATAGAAAAACCGGCCAAGTGCGAGTCTGACTCGCGCACGAAGGGTTCCGTATTATCTATAAAAAACTATTTTATTCTGTGTTTTTAGTATTTGTTGTTATAGCGGCAACAGAAATACATAATCTGTGAATATTTCAACTGTCTAACTATCACGGTTGTTGAGATACAGCCTGGTGACAGACGGACAGAAAGACAGACAGACATACAGACAGACGGACAGCGGAGTCTTAGTAATAGGGTCCCGTTTTACTCTTTGAGTACGGAACCCTAAAAAGTATGCAGTTTACGTTATGTTTACAGTTAACTAGTGTGGTGTAAGTTCATAATAAATAAGTTACTTATTTTGAATGACATCTTGATTCTGACTTTTTGACTCAGCGTTGCAAGAACTTGATGCTCACTAGCATGTTTGGCTGCTTTGTAATTTCTCAAGTTGGTTGAATGCTTAGTGTTTACCTTACTAAACTGATAAATAAACTGAGTGTATCATCATCATCATCATATCAGCCAAAAGTCGTCCACTGCTGGACATAGGCCTCCCCCAAAGAGAGCCACAATGGCCGGTCCTGCGCCACCCGCATCCAGCGGACTTCCACGACCTTTACCAGGTCATCAGTCCACCTTGTGCCACGCCCGCCACTCGAGAACCTGAACCTGAAGTGAGTGTATAGGAGAAAATAATACTGACACATGTTACAAGTTATTTTAATGAAACTCTTGAAAGAAATTCATTAATAAACCATTTATAAGTTTTAGTGTAAATAAGTTTAGTTATATTATTTCAGAAAACTTAACTAATATATGCAAGATCTATAATTTATATATTTAAACACCATACCTTTAACTTATTATTTTACAACCGACAAGTGCCGATACCGAAACAATCATCATATTCAAAGTACCGATGAACAGCGTTCCTTATTATCGGCGCCATTTGTATAATTATCTGAATACCAGGGCATCGCACGTTTAGAAGTTGCTAACACCATCCAATGCCGGGATTCTTAAAATGTCGAGTAAGCATTATTTTATATATGTCCGGGATTTTATTACTGTTCATAATTTCGTAGTTATTGTGGTTAAGTAGGTAAGTATACGTATTGACATTAATACTTTAAAGATTTGGCGACAGAATACAATACTAGCTTCCGCCCGCAACTTCGTCTGCGTGGACCCGGGATAAAAACTATTCTATTTTAATCCAGACCATAAACTATCTTTGTGCTAAATTTCACCCAAATCGATTGAGCCGTTTAAGCGTGATTGAGTAACAAACATCGAAGCTTTCGCATTTATAAATATTAAGTGGGATATTCAAATGTACACACTCACCTTAATAACATTCATTTGTAAATCTAATTAAACTTCACAAACCAATCTAAATGCAGCAATCAGTGTCCAAAATCCAAAAAAACAGTAACCAAAATCGTCAATTTAATCAGGTACAAACGCAACAAAAACAACAACAATAACAAAATTCACTGCAAGTAATACGTCCTAACTTCACTAGATGGTAAAAAACAATGCACTAATTACATACGACTTGCAGGTAGGCTCGAATGTTTGCGAAAATTCTTATTCTGAAAATAATGAGAAATATCACACCCCAGTTAAAATCAGCCACAAAGTTAAAAGCTTAAGTCGTTTGAAGATAACAATGTCGGCAAGAACGTATTTATAATAATGAATGAGGCATTTATTGCTGTCACTACGACCGCCGCCGTAATCTGGTTAATCCTAAAACATTAGAAAATACCAAAACCCATTCGTTTTTGGCCCGCTTTTACCTCGCCGTGCGATAACAACATCGATAGTCATATCAATAGAAAAATAAAATAATAATAACAAGGTAATACATCTCTTTATATGAGTACTATCTCTTAATTGCAAAAAACGCAGGCAAACCGTGGCATTAACTATGGCCTAAGACCAACCAGAAAGTCCATTCTACAGTACATTGATGAAATACAAATTAATTGGCCCAGTGGTTCCAGTTATTACCTATTACCAACGATCCGATTTCCCGATGCGGAACGGAGTAAATGATTCCGAGAATTACTTTTATTTTTGGAGAACAATATTTAATTACATTTTAACAATTGATATAAAATAATATCACTACATACAAAAAAATTCTAAATAACTGATCTGCCATAGATCTAAGCGGCTTAATTACAATTATAAAAAAAAAAATTATACAAGATATTATAATTTGGTGATTTCTATATTAATATTTCTACTCGATATCCCACCGTGTTGCACCATAAATTCTGATCACTGCCCACTTTTACATACACACACACTATGAAACTTACGAAGCTACAGCTTCACAGATTTTTCCTCTTTATAATATTTGCATAAATTAGGACCAATAAGGGTTCATACTTAAATCCCGGATTTCTAAAAACACAATTTATTAATATTCTTTTGTAGTCCCGGGATGATAACTCTTTGTTGTTATACGTGCGGAGGTGCCGATGTTTCGTTGTCATATTGTGTATTTGGCTAGCTAGAGCCAATCAATGAGATCGACGAGTTCATTAGAAACGTATTTAATAAAATGCAATAAACTGGGTAAAATCGTACAGCCCCGAAAAGATCAAACAAAAAAATAGTCCTAATTACTTAATAATTAATCATTATAAATCCTTTATAAGCTAAGTTTGTACGGAATCCTCGGTGCGCGAATCGGGTTCTCATTCAAACTGTTTTTTTTCATAATAAATAAGCAATGTACCATTTGACACACTGTTTGAATAAGAAGCCGCGTTTTCGGCAAACGAAACCAGTTTGCATAGAGATCAACATGGTTGAGTGAAACGCATAAGTGCCGCGGCTTGCAGACGGCGCTTGCGACTTTTGCCTCGCGGCGTCGCAACAGTGCCGCCGAGCGCCTTGCGGTATCCTAGCAAGCTTGGTAAAACCGATGCCAGCCACGGCGGTTATTCAATAATAAGTCGTATTTAAGTGTGCCTTAAAATCATATTCCTTTAAACTGGTTCAAAACCTCATGATACGGTAACCGTATTGGATGGGGTTTTCATTTCGGTTAGTGTTAACCTAGGTTAACTGAGTTAACTGGATCGTTGGGGTTACCCTTTCAATAAGGTTACCTTATGATAAGGTAACCTTATTGGTTGGGGTTTTTAAAGCAACCTTTAAAATAAGCCTATGGAAAACCGCGATTAGGGTAACCGGTTCCGGTCCCTGCCCCCAACCCGCCGTATAGCGCCGTAGCGTACCAAGCCCCCAACCCGCCGTATAGCGCCGTAGCGTACCAAGCCCCCAACCCGCCGTATAGCGCCGTAGGGTTCCAAGTAGTTCCTATTGAATATATTTAATGTGATATCTGTTCACGTTATGGAACCTACTTACAAGCATGGGCTTAAGTACTGGCAAAGAAAGAAGTGTGTCAAATTTGTAATTTAACTAGCAACCGTTCCATGGTTTGTTTGTTTACGTTTGGTACTGTCAGTCGGTCTAGGACAGCTCATATGTGACCTATCTAATAAATTCCTTATACACGTTATCCTGTATCAATCTACTGCTGAATAATATACCCTACAATGGTTATGGGCCCAGCGCATAATTCAGGAGAAATTTGAATGTAAAAGGAAGAAAGGTAAACCCTTTTTTTTTCAGGCTAAGGAAGGATGTGTGGCCCCTGTCAGGAATATTCGAATTGGTAAATGTCAATTGTTGGTGGCCTCATAACTAGTAATCACTCCAACTTTCAGCCCTCTATCTTGAACTGTCACAGAGATAATGTCAAAAATGTATTTTTATCCCATTTTTTTTCAAAGTCATGTATCTTCTAATCCATACCAGTTAGAGCATTGAAACAAAATCACAGCTATGTAAGTTTAGTGGGAGTATACCCTATAATTTTATTAATATTTTATACGTGAGAAATAAAAGAAATAAATGTCAATTTATTTTTTGACAGCTCCTATCAAGAAGATTTTTGAAAGTACAACTATAAAAAAAATCATATGTATTGCTTCTAGTATTAGCTACTAACTTACGTAAAATCAGTTCATTATATTTGGTGAAACATACTCAAAAAAAATAACGAAGTAGTCAAGTCTTTTGAAAATTCGTTTTAAGATTTTGTTTGTTGCTTAGCAACTAAGGGTGTATTATCTTGAACGTATAGCTGTCATGTCGCTAAACTACTGCTGTGTTACTATTACAAACTAATTTTAGTAACTACTAAATTAACGAAACGACGGATGTGTTACATGTTTATTGTAATAATGAAAATCAATTGGTTTCATTTTATCGCCATCAATTATGTTGAAATAAATAGCTCATTTGAGCACACATTACAATATAAGTCATATAGATATTGACTGTCGTAATATTCGTCGTCCCAGGTGTAGGACAATGTTACCCTACATTCATCGCAATATCCTTTTAAAGTTATATTTTCGTCATCGAGCGATATTTCAACCTCTGGTATAGACTGTAAAAACAGTTGCTTGGTTATTGACGATGGCAAGCCGAGCCCAAACACTTTACATTTTATGACTTTCATCTGAAAGAGATACACAAAAAGATGAATACATGTAGGTACACAAAAACGCTACTAAAATACATATACCTACATTCAATTTTATTTACAATTAAAACTTACTTTTGCTATTATGGAAGAATTGGATTCCTCTTCTACATAGCTTTCTATATATACCCTCAAACGCTCCACTATTACTTTAAATGTGTTAGCGTACAAACTAAGCGTTTGTCGGTTCCGAGACTTCCGAGTAACACAAGACATCATTTAAGTATTATATCAAACAATACTAATATCTTTTAATTAGACAATACTAAGATACCTACTTCTGATACTTTACATATGTCACGATAACAAAAAAAAACAAAACACAACGAAAAAGTAAAAAAAAACAAAAAGGTTAACATGCAATGTTATCATCTTATCAAACTAAAGAGTCCCGAAGCTCCTAATGTATACCTATACAACTATTTAGCATCGTTAAAGCAACTATTTAGTCATCGTCATCGCTATTTTCATTTATGACAACCACTGTATTGTCCGTAGAAAATATTTTTGATAAGACTTCGGATGGTCGCAATATTTTAGAGAGAAATCTGGCATGACTTAAGTAATATACAATGCTGGCTACATGTGAGCAACATCCAATTGTTCTGATACCGTTCGGACAGTCACAACAATATCGTCGTACCCCCTCGATTTCGGTACTATTGGGTATGTAATCGATGTAAACTCGGTACGCTTTAGAGTTTCTATGACGAGATCTCACTTTGATTTGTATAATATTTGCCGCCTCTTTAATATAGTGAATGCACAGCTCATTTTGATTATCCAGTAATTCGGCTAAGTACGACACAGCTTGTGATAACTGGTAAGTACCAGTAAACAATATCTTTAGCTGGTACTCAGTCAATCTTGGGAAATCTAAAACTTCTGAAGACGATAACGCTTTTAAAAGCGTTTTGCGTCGACTCCACCTTTTGCTTTCCGCTTCACTACTCAACGTATTTGGCACATGCATATTTTTTTCCATTTGTTCTATAATTTCATCATCAATATCGCTACCAGAATCTATTCTTTTTCCATATTTGTTATGCAATAATCCCACTATTTTGCATAGGGTTTTCACCTTTGGTAGTATTTTGTTATCGAGATTGTGGTGTAATAACCGATATTTCTGGCTAATGGCTCCATGAACGGCTTCTACTACCCAACGTAGTTTAGTTACTCGCCTGGACTCATTTGCTTCAATTGTGGGAAGTTGAGCCCTTTTACCCTTTAAGCCAGGCATATGTACAACGTACCCCTTTTCAGTTAGGTATGAACATACATCACGGAATCCACGGTCAACTATGAAAACATCGTTTGGTCGTAGAAGAGATTGGAAATCAGACTCTTCCATTACCAGTTTCATTATGGTGGCATCATTTTGGGTACCATAATATGGTCCAGCGAAGTTAACAACGAATCCGTTTGTTGTGCAAATAGTAAAGGGTTTGCACAACGGTACTTTTTTTTGGCCGGAATAAGATTTCCGTTGATATTCATTGTTCTGACTTTTTTGATGACGAATATACGTTCCATCAAAAATCAACGCTAATTGATCATCTAAGAGGCCCAGCAACCGGCGAGCTGTGTGCGTTGTGTTAGCTAGAAGTTCTTCACGGGTAGTTGAAGTATAACCGAATTCGATGTCGTTTTCAAAGCTGCGTAAAATATCCCTCCACATATTACTTACTTGCTGTTCATGTTTTATGCCAAATATACTAGCGATCAATTTGTTTGAATTTCCAGTTCTGAGCTTGAAGAGTGATATAATTAATGCCTGTTTGATACTTCGAGCGGAGGTATTTCTCATAGAAGTAAGTAAAACTGTAAGTTCATTGATGTTATCGAACGTTAAGCCGGTAAATACAAGTAATTGAGTATCACACAATCTTGACCCTTTGATATTATCAAACAAAGATGTGTTGACTTGACTAGATAGTGACCTCAGAAATGAACTGAGTTCTTTATCAGTAACGTTACTTGTAGAAGAAACTACACGTAATTGAGATAAAACATCGTCAAACAAGTAATTGCCTATAAAATGAGATCTACAACATCGGTTTCCTTCAGGAATGTAAATGTTGGTTCTCTTGTAAACAAGGCAACGTGTTTCCAAGGAGACTCTTTTTTAGTGAGCAGCAACCAAAGAATACATTTTCGTATTTTGGGGTTATGGCAATCATTCTAAGGGGGTAATACCGGTCTAGAACGAAGTATCTATGGTAATTATGTAGATGTCGAAGTTTAGGCATATATATTAGGCATATATTTTTGCCTTCTTTCTTTTGAAGTAATAATATATTTTGAATCTACACCCCTATTGTGTATTGTGGCGTGTTTGCGCCGATGCCGGTGGTGTTATTCGCTCGACGACTTTAAATAAAACTTCGATAAAAGTTTGACTGTAATATAATTTACAATTATATAGGCTCTGATTGAAAGCAAGGAGAGTGTGGCCGTTTAGATAGTTACAGAAGTGGTGGTATATATGTTACGTCAAAAAGTAAGTGAGCAGCGAGATTTTGAGTTGCTTTTGGTAGGGATAAACCCACACATGTGTAGCGCCATGATTGGCGCATTCAAAACCCCCCTCATGCAAACCATGCCTGACGGGCGCGTTTTGCTACTGCTAATGAAATAGATACCTATAACTAAGTATTTACACAAAAAAAAGAGTTGCGTTCGCAACATGGCGTTAATAAATAATTATCTTATATTAATTTATTACCATACGACATTCATTAGTTCATTACAGAACGGGGGTGCTATTCCAACCCTACACGACACAGGGACTACATAATATAATATGTATGATGGCATAACATATCAAATTCTCTTTAATTAATCCGTATTTCCAATTATATATAAATTGGCACTATAACCCTTATTTAATTAACATTCACCACGCGGTTTGTTAAAATTTAATTGATATTAAATTCAGGCTTTGCCACAAACATTTACTGATAAGGCAATGAGATCATGTTAATATAAGGGTTTACCCACGGTCCAATACCGGACGTAGGTAACTATACTAAAAACATTAGGTACCTACCTTACTTGGGAGTTGGGACAATCAGATCGGGATATTCCAAGCGATATTTTTTTACTTATGTACATTTACCATTATCTTTTCCGTGAAGGTGAACATCTGCTTATATATGTGAAGAGATTCAAAGAGCGTGCGGGGGGGGGGACTACTTATGCCAGTGCCAGTCCCTGAGAGGAGGAACTGATAATGAACATTTTTGAACAAAATTACAAGGGGACAAAGTTTGTGTGTCGGGGGTGATCTCCAAAGGACTTTTTAATTTTAAAAAATCTGCCATCGATGTATAGAAAGTGTCTTCTGGACGGTTATAGGCTTTTATTATATACCGTAACTCTGCCTTCATACTTTGTATTTAAAACGCGGACGGAACGCGCGCGGAGCGCGGGGTCTGCTTATAAGAAAATAAAGTAAGTACCTAATTACCATTACCTAGGGAACTAGATAACACAGTTCTTGCAAAAAAGAATTATCTAACGATTTAGTAATAGTCGCATTTCCATTTTTCGTTTTTTTAATTCTCCCTGGAGGCCGATTTTTGACTTTCGAGCGCTCTATAATTAAATACTAGTAAAAGTAAATACGATTGTATATAGGTCAAAATTGCCGGCACTTACTTTCTACCGATAAAATATGGTCAATACCACTCGTTTTTCGATTTTCTATTGCTATTTCAAAATAGCACTTCGTAATTTTTGACTGTTTTCGAGTGAAAAAGTCGAGTGCTCGAAAGTCAAAAATCGGTCCCCCTTGTATTCTGTAACACAGTTTCTGATATGTTTTCTTGTAGAACAACGCATTAAGCCGCGTCCGCTGCGCCATGTTTTCGTGGTTTTTAAACGTCAAAAATGTTTTGCTAATCAAAACAATACCCTATTTGTTTGCCGAAACTGACGGAAAACATGTTAGATGTTTGCAAACACCGAAAACACGGCGCAGCGGACCCGGCTTTAGGTTTTTTTTTATATTTTATGGTTATATTCAGGTTTACTTATTTTAAGGAGGTAGGTAGGTACAGACCTATCATTGTAATCAGATTTTTTTGGCAAGTAATGTCTGACTGTGTTTAGTTCGTTTTGGCGTTTCTTCTTGACAGTGGTAGGTATTATTTTTCAGAAGTGCTGGTAGAATTTGACTCGTAAAAGTGCCATTGCAACTTTGCAACCCTACTTGAAGAATAAAAAAAAGTTCAGGTTAAAACGTAAATGAGCACATTGAGGTTTTTCTAAGTTCTTTGATATTTTGTGTTATTTTCTCAAATCTAAATCTAAGGTCATTTTAACATCCCATGAAAATTAGAACTCGAATGTAATTTGATTTATTTATTGAAATATAATATTCAATAATAATATTTAAATACTAGTCACACAAATTCCCAAACAATTTCCCGTCGGAAATGGTACGAGTAGCCTCGGGTTCACGATGTGGGTAAAACTCCATCGATCGCGAAAGGGAAATTTTCATAATGGCTGATACGCAAAAAAACCGCGCTGTAAATAAAATACCACATCATGACATGCAAAGACTACAATATACATACTGAGATAGACAGGCAACTCGACCAAATTGAGAAGGCATTTAATGCTTGCGTATACAGGCGCCATCTCTTCTGCGATACTTAAAACTTTTCTTTGAATGTACAAAACATACAAAAAGTGCGTCTGTCGTAGGGTTTGAACCCCGGCTCGTCGACTCCAAATATCGCCGTCTGTACCCCTAGGCTACTGAAGTCTTATGACAACACGGCGAATTTTGAAATACCTTGACAGCCTAAGCCTAGCAATCGCTAGAGCTTCAGAGAGTTCGCGTCCTATCAAGAAGGTGGCACTGTTTTCAATAAGAAACTGGATTTGCATTAAGTTCTAAGTTCACATAGCGTGATGACATGTGTCATAGCGCTTGCAGCAATGAACGTGATTGCACGGTAAAGATGAACTGGGTATTTATGGTTTTAACAATATAAACATCTAGGTATGTCCAGCAAGGCAAGACTACGAATTATAATCTTAGGAAAAGAAATAGACTGCTTTTAAATGATGTGCATTATGCCCATTTTGACAAAAGTTTACTTAAATAATACCGCCATTAGAGTGTAGGTACAATTTACTTCCTGACGACCTAAATAAAAATATTCAAGATCCTTTGACAAAAAAGTAAAGGAATATTTTTTGACCCGTCCATTCTATTCAATCGAAGAATATTATGCAAGAATTTTCGACAAATTGTCTTGACATTTATTTATCGAGTTTTTTTTTTTATCCGTACTGACCTCTTAATTGCATTATTATTATTTAAATTATACAATGATTATTCCTCTTCTGTGACGTTTAATGTAAGTTAATAATATTTGTTTTAATTGAATTTTGTACTTGTTAATTTTATTTGTATGTTATAACTATATTTACACGCATTGAAAAATGTGTTTTAGAGCAAATAAATGATTGATTGATTGATTGAACGGGGTGGACTTAATGCCACGAGGCATTCTTTACCAATCAATCTTCTGGGTCGACCCTTGGTATATTGGCTACGTGTCCGGACCCGGGTGTGTGATTCATTTTCCATTTAAAAGATTATCATAATTTCAACATGTATAAGTGAGTAAGTTGCATAAAAACAAATTATATAGGTAACTAATAATATTATAATTTCATAAAACATAGTGATCAGTTTTTAGGGTTCCGTACTCATAGAGTAAAACGGGACCTTATTAAGTACTAAGACTTCCGTCCGTCCGTCTGTCTGTCACCAGGCTGTATCTCAAGAACCGTGATAGCTAGATAGTTGAAATGTTCACAGATTATGTATTTCTGTTGCCGCTATAACAACAAATACTAAAAAATAAAAATTTTTTTTTTTAGGGGGGCACCCATACAACAAACGTGATTTTTTTGCCGTTTTTATAGATAATGGTAAGGGACCCTTCGTGCGCGAGTCTAACTCGCACTTGGCCGGTTTTTTTTATAGATAATGGTACGGAACCCTTCGTGCGCGAGTCCAACTCACACTTGGCCGGTTTTTATAATATTCCAATGCATAAAAACAAATATCATAATTTTGTATGAAAATATTTTTTTATTTATATTCTCAAATTACATCTTAATAAACAATTCTTTAGTCTAGTTTTTTATCCTAGGTTTACTTAGTTTAGGACTTTGTATTAAGGAGTTTACTGTAATAAGCTAATCGTGTTGAATATTTTTGGGACTAAGTATTTTGAACATCTTTCGCCATAATAGTTTTTCATTCTCGGCTGTACTAACATTAGACCCTGGGCGACCATTTTGGTTCCAGCCGTATAGCATTGCAAGCGATTCTGTTTTGAATCTGGTCGACTTTGGCTTTGGCCGATGGTACATCATCCGGAATAGGGTACATTACGCAAAGCTCTTCGTAGGTGGCGACACTAGCAGCGTTGACATTGTATCTCGTTCCCACTTGCGGTATTGTCTATGCAAGCATCCTTGTCACTCAATTGACAAACAATTGTGCATGTGTGTGTGAATCCCTATATTCCTATACTGGTTTACTATTAGTGGTAGTGCTGCCTCTGGCGGCAGAACATTGCAGTAATGTTCCCTATTACTTGAGTAGGTACCTTGTTTTATTCTACTTTGGTGCAATCAATATGGGCTGGGGGACCATATACTACGTAATTTTTTTGTCGGTTTTAGACCCCCCCTCTTTCATCATCCGGACCCTCCCCGCCTAGTAAAATGACTACCGTCATCCAATGGTCCAACCCCCCCCTCCCCCTATTTTCAAATGACGTAATATATGGACAGCCCCTTTGACAATCACGTCATGAGAGGGTTAAGTCACTGTTAAATCGCGCAAAGTACCCCAGACCCATGAGGCCATGACTATAATTACATTGTATAAGTTATAAAGTCTGCGGTAAATCCCATTACATAACATGGCCACAGAGTTATGTATATTTACTTAATCATATTTACCTATTGTGTACCTACTCACTGATTTGGCATTATTGCAATTCCGAGGAATTTCCTTATTGATGAGCTCAGTTGGTAATTTTAGAGACGAGAGTTTGGTTTTCCTGATGATTTTTCCAATATTTAATCAAATAAAAATACCAACATGCTCGCATTTTGTGATCGTTTTTTTTAATCAGAAATGAGGCTATCCGCAGCAGAAGCAAGGTAACCGATATATCCCTCCGAATCGCTAAACTTTAAGTGGCCGCGGGGCGGGGCACATTGCACGTAGAACCGATAGTCGTTGGGGCGGAATGGTTCTCGAGTGGCGACCACGTACCGGAGGCGCGGCGTAGGTGGACTGATGCCATGCTATGCGAACTTAGAACTTAATGCAAATCCAGTTTCTTATTGAAAACAGTGCCACCTTCTTGATAGCTGGCGAACTCTCTGAAGCTCTAGCGATTGCTAGGCTAGGCTGTCAAGGTATTTCAAAATTCGCCGTATTGTCACAAGGCATCAGTAGCCTAGGGGTACAGACGATGGTATTTGGAGTCGATGATCCGGGGTTCGATCCCTACGATCGACGCACTTTTTGTATGTTTTGTACATTCAAAGAAAAGTTGTAACTACCGCAGAAGAGATGGCGCCTGTATACGCAAGCATTAAATGCCTTCTCAATTTGGTCGAGTTGCCTGTCTATCTCAGTATGTATATTGTAGTCTTTGCTGATGACCTGGTAAAGGTCGCGGAAGGCGGGAGTCCGCTGGATGCGGGTGGCGCAGGACCGGTCACTTTGGCACTCTTTGGGGCAGGCACATGTCCAGTTGTGGACGATATGATGAGGCTGATAAAAAAAACTACGAAAGGGTTTGATTTTTTCATAGCACTAAAGTATCGACGAAACGAACAAGCATACAAAGTTCAAAATACTGTATCCCGACTACGGAAAACGTACAAAAGGTAGCCTATGTCACCCAGACCATAATTTCTAATCGATTGATACCTCATTTATCAAATCCAGTAACTCAAACGCAACGGTTGAACACACGTAGACTGCTAAAAACATATCCCTTCCTTCCGCTCTGCCGTAGTCAGGCAAAATCAAAAACCGGTCAAGTGCGAGTCTGACTCGGGTTCAATACACCATGTCCGTCACGTCACGATCCCATTCATTCTTGAACAATCTTAACAGCTCATAGTAGAGTATTAACGTTGCACAGCGCCATCTGCATTTTGGTACTAATAACTTGCAACTAGTATGTTTGTTTATCCACGATTATTATTTTTTTATTTAAAAGAAGGTACTTTAACGATAATCTCTTTGGAATTTGAAGACATAACATTTCATACAAAGTATTTAAATAACAAACGTATACTTAAGAAATTATTTTTGAAAAATAAAAAAAATAAAATAGATAGAGGTAAGTATCGTTATTTTTCCTGTATGTTACTCGTAATCACATGTAATAATTTCAGAATGTTGGTTTGGGGGGATGGTATTTTTTTCAACATTTTCCTTAATAAATCAAAACTCAACCACTATAGAAAAAAAAAATTAGAAAGCGCTACTCAAGCCCTTTCATATGACACCCCACTTAAACTAGACTTTGAATTGTTAACCCCCCTCATATTCATCATTTACACAGAAAATAAAAATGTATATATAATTGTTTCATTTCCCATATAAGTGTTTTACCTTCTTAACAGTTGTTCCAAATTTCAAATTGATAGCTCAAGTAGTTTCTGAGATATTTAACGTTGTGACAGACGGACAGAGTCAATAAGAGTTCCTTTTATACCTTTTTGGTACAGAACCCTAAAAAAGGTCTTCACACACATACTGAGAACCAAGTGATCCTGCTATAAGCATTCTTTTTTCCTTTTTAGGGTATGGAATGGAACCCTAAAAACAACTCAAGAAAAATGGAGCTTCTTCCACTTCAAGTCTCAAAATCCTCATAATTAATTGATTTTAACTTTCACCGTTTTAATACATTCATTATTTTTACTAACCGGGACTTAGGTATTTCGATATAATTACGTTTCCAGTGGACTTCCCTCCCGCGATCTGGCTGTGGAATTAGCTTCCTGCTGCGGTTTACCCGAGGGACTAAAATGTGGTTCTTCAAGTAAGGAGTGTAACTTGTACCTACGGGTTTTGACAGGGTCGGCGATGGGCGTGAAGGAGACCCGGAGAGTCAAACGGCCATATTAGGCCACGGTAATCCATTACTATCAGTCGGGTCGTACGCTTGTTTCTAGGTAGTACCTACCTATAACCTACCTTGCAATACAAAATCTATCTTGCAATATATCGTCGGGGATAGTGCAATACCGCGTAACTAGCACTTACCCTTAGCGTGGGATTGAAGTGAGTCGCGTTTACTACAGGCTCTAGCGCCTATCGTTAAGATTTAGTCTATACACCGCCCCTGGCGGTCACTCATAGAACTAATAATCCAAACCGTAACATACATTACTTCACCCGCGACCGACTCCACGATCGTTCGTATAGTTTAATCGATTTTCCAATATTCAACCTTATATTACAAGCATTTATCGTTTTAATTTAAATGCTAGCGTTTGTTGGTTATGACATTACGGAATACGCGCGTCGCGACGTCGACAGTGTCGATAAAATATGTACCATTTATTTGCATTTTTAAATACCAAATACGTGACAATCCGAATTTTGCGGATATTTGTTGTCAATTCATAACCCTTATTTTTATAAGCTCTTTAATTTGAGATAAATTTCGATCGGATTTACGGTAACTCTTGACGGAATAATACGATATCACGGGCCATTTTGCAAGTGAAATAGTAAACTACAGTCTCGACGGTATTCTTCGATTCGAAACGTCTCACACTACCAATTGGTAGTACGAATCGAACGTTAAATTACGCATCGAAAACTAAACTCTAGAGCCTAGCGTTTTGCAGTTGGTGTCGTAGGTAGTACAACGGCAGTGTGAGTTACAAGTTTGACGGGTCGAATCGAAATCTATTCGAAGCGCGGGTATTCGCTCTGGGCTGTTATTCGCTACGCGTTAATGCGGCTCACCCCGCCGGTCACCCGTTACGAAACTAGACCTCTACCTACGCTTAATTACTACGCATCGCGATGTCAAGATATAATTGTGGGTGAACGTTGAGGTGAGCTTAAAACAAGTTACAGAATAGGGGGGCTAGTCTGTAGTTACGTATCGTAAGGTTACGATTGTAACTCACGTTAGCCGTACTATCGTATCAACACAACAGCCATAGGGTAAATCCGCGTAACTGGCATTGGTTAATACCGCGTATCTTACAAATGTAGCCAAATTAAGATTTCCCGCCAAAGTAAAATCCTGATTAGAATATGCCAAACTAAAGTCACTATCTTGTAGAACTGGTTATTCAATATTTTCTGTGTAGCAAAAGAAAAAATATCTTTCTAAATAATAAAGATACAACGTTCTAAGCTTCTCCGGTAAAGTTGTAGATACGTAGTATTTACGAGTACCAGAGCACTTACTCGTAACCAACAAGTTAAAGTGTATGTCTTCTTTATGTCAGTTTATGTTGTGTGGTAAATTGTATGTAAACTTTGCATTGTGTAACCTAACCTAATAATTAAAATGTAAGTAACAACTCTTATTATTTATATGGGGGTCAGTGAAGACCTGAAATAAAAGATTTAATTAATTCATTCATTCATAACAAGCATTAAAAGTTCAATAAACAAGTACAATAACCCGACGACAGAAAACTAAGTAATAACTGGTTTTTTTCATACAAAACCTATGTATCCCGGAGCATAATTTCGAATCAATTAACACCTAATTTATCAAAATCGGTTCTGTATCTTAAACGCAAACGGTGGAATACACGTAAATACAAACATAGACTGCTAAACACATAGGTATCCCTTTCTTTCGGCGTTGCCGTAGTCGGGCAAAAAAAACTGGGTATGGTGCTCCAAACATGTAATATACAGTTTAATATTACCCTCCTCTACGGCAGTCAGGCAACTAATAGTAGTTTATGTGACTGTACATAATGAAGGGCATTAAACACGAGTGTGGGTTTCACATTCAGGAGCTTTAGGTTTGTGCATTCAGGATCCGCATGTTATGAGCGGCATGGCGGCGTTGTTTTCTGGCATCTGTCATAGTATTTTTTTAATTCAGAGACAAACTAGAGTCGGCCCCAACTGTCATATCGTTCGATATCTTAACTTACGTGCGACATTTGTCAAATTTGTATGCAAATTGACAGTTCATTTCGAACTAAACGTCATCTCGACTGATATCAGAATAGAGGTCAAATCAAATTTCTTAATTTTTCAGAGATGTTCGAAATTTGAATGAAATAATATTATCGAAATCGATGTTATTATTTTGCAATAATAACATTTTCACAGATAAGAAATTTGTTCTAACAAAACAGTCTATTTTTATGGTGGTCATAATGTGCGGTTCTTGAACGCATCATGGAGGGTTTATGATATTTGGATAGATAAAGTAATTAAGAGGCTGACAAGACCTAATTTGTTCAAATTGATATTATTTAAGCAGTTTTTTAAGAAAAACTATTTGTTCTAGCACATCAAAAAAAAATAAGTCAATATTCATCATACATATTTCGAAGACCGTAGACGGACTCGAAACATAATCGGACGAAATCAACTCGATAGAAAATAATTGCAAAGATTGGTCATAAAATCATCTTAAACGGTTCTATGTCCCTATTTTTTTGACGTATGGGTCTGCGATTAAAAACATGAAGTCCACATTTTCATACCTAAACCGCTTACGAGCCTATATTTCACAAATAATCCACACTTTATTTTATTTCAATATTCATACATTATTTTCTTCTAAAACCTAGCCGCCCAAGTAACACTCGCTCTCGTTTACTCCGATACAAATAGACAGTGTGCGCGTTTTTGGTGTTGACAGTGCCTTAACAGGCAGTTTAACTATTTATTGACACTTATCGGTTGCTGGCTAATACCAAACATGCAGCTAGGGTTGCCAACTATTTTTGGGGGAGAAATAGTATTTTCCAGAAAAAAACTACAAAAATATAGTACACTGTAATAAAATATAGTACAGTCGCCATCACATACATAGGTACACTATAGGTGTTCAAAAATATCGGCATATGCACCGTAATGCCTTGAAAATAGAGGTGGGTTCCGATGTTTGTGACGTGCTTGTTTGCTCCGATGTATGTGATGGCGACTGTACTTGGCTGGGCAATGTTGCTATTTAGTGAAAACCTCGGCAATTTGAAGCACTTCGTAAGGTCCCCTAAAATATAGTATTTTCACGTACCTACCTACTATATATTTCTTCGACAGTATATAGTACAAAGAGTCAAAATATAGTACAATACTACACCGTGTCCAATAACTTCGAATACACTTTTTCTAGCACTGGTTTGAACAAAAATAGACAATTTTCAGACAGTTTTGTCATTATAATTTGAAGTTTATATTGTCATGAACAAATAACAATATTTATCTAGCGTCGTTAACTTTAAATCCATGATGAAGCAATTCCGGGAACCTATTATCTCAAAATTTCTTAAGGGCGATAGCGTGAGTGCAGTTTTTGCGGCGTTGAAACCTTTTAGAATTAAGCGTAACCTAGTGTATACTACAATTAGAAGATACAAGGAGACCTCCACGTTAGAAGACCGAAAGAGATCTGTACTATTATCGTGGGTTTGACATGAGTTTCGTTAACTATTCACGTGATCGACTACGTTAATATTTAGTATGAAGAATCTATACACCGCCCCTGGCGGTCACTCATAGAACTAAAAATCCCAACCGCAACGTGAGTCACTTACAACATCTCGATCGTTCGTATAGTTGACTCGATAGACGCGTAACCGTCGCGTAACGGAGTGGTGTGGCCAACGCACTAAAATACAAATGATCGAATTAACACTTGTAAATCTTGTGATTTGTCGAAGTCGAATGCAATTTGAGCCAAATTGTATCAATTTAGGGATTCCATTTAGTAAAATTACATTGCCATAATAAAGCACTGTCTCATGTTTGTAATGTGACTTATTTTTTCTCTTGATAATATCAATTTTTGCAGTAACGTAGTGATAAGAAAATATGTCCAACGCCCTTTATGGAAAGACTTCTTACTATAGTATATTTTTAATATTTTGCGTCGAGATGACTTGTCAGAAAACTTGGGTAATCATAAATGATTTCCATGGTTCGAAATATGCATGCAATTTGTCAATTCAACTCTTTTGACAGTTGGATCCAAGTTGGATCAGCAGCACAATATAGGAGTCGCTCCACGCGCCAATTTTGTCGGACGGCCAAGCAAGGTCACAGAAAATCTAGTATGGAGTGACCTTGATTTGGCAAGCCACCGTGCTTCCGACACGTATCCACACGGCCCGAAATCACGCGTCGGCCGGCATGCAGTCCGACAAAATCGGCCCGTGGAGCGTCTCCTTATGTTTCCCATAGAGGTAGAATAGAATAGAGGGACTCACGTACCCATACACACATGAGTGACAAGGATGTATGCATAGACAATACTGCAAGTGGGAACGAGATACAATGTCATATTTTCTGTCCCTCATCGCGTATACGTATATTTAATTCAATTGACCTGAGATTTATTCAACTAGCGAAGTATCATTATCATTACTTAGTTTAACGGAACTTGTCTTGAGTACAGTCGCCATCACATACATAGGTGCAATATAGGTGTTCAAAAATATCGGCACATGCACCCTAATGCCTTGAAAATAGAGATGTGTTCCGATGTTTGTGACGTGCTTGTTTGCTCCGATGTATGTGATGGCGACTGTACTAGTACTTTTAAAAACTGTTTTTCTTCATCGTTTCAAGGACGACATTATCCCCGTGGTCTCACATTTTTGTCCTTCCGCGATCTCTGCTTCCACCATTGTCTTACGCATAGCAGGTAAAAAAAGGCGGGCAATATAAAGAAAATGTATCACCACGTGTACTTTAGGTATATACGTGGGCTTAAGTGGGGTGTTGAGAGTAATATTAATACTATTCGAAAGTGCATAGATCATTTGTTGCTGTACTGTACATGCATTCGGGTGTTATATTTACTTTGGTTTTACGTTTCTACTCAGCTATTCAACAATGGTTTCTGCTTTGCTTTGTGATTCTTTAATCCACCAGAACTAGTCAACTTCTTCTTCTTAGTCTTTTTATTTGTTATGTAAGGAAACGGGCGAGCAAAAATGAACAAAGGATACCTACCTAAACTGTTAAAATTGGAATAACAACAATCGAAGGGACGGGTTTTTAAAGCTTGCTTTTCATTTAGTTATTATTATTATTGTATAGGTATATAGCTTTAGTTGTGTAATACAATTACAGCATTTATATCTCGTAAGTATATTTTTTTATAATTAGTCATTTTGTTAAAATTTATACAATATAAAAATTTGAAATACGACTCCATTAGTCCAATGCTCACTTTAGTCGTAAATATTATGATAAAAACGATTTCACTAAAAAGTTTTAAATATTTTGAAATGTTAGTTTGCAAATTTGACACTTGAAACCTAGGACATTGAGTTTTTTTCTGCATGAATGTATCAGGTAAAAATAGCGATGTTAGCATGTATCTGAATACAGCTGAAGCTGTCAATCAATAGTGTCAATGTCAATAATGAATGTCATACATAGTGGGAAACTTGGGAAAGTTAATTTATAACTACATGTTTATGCGGGATTGTGTATCTAGTATATAATATATGAAATCAATGTAATTAAGGCCTTAATTTTAATCTACGCTTTGAATACATTCCATCTAATACTACAGTTAGTTACTTTATATGGCTAACTCTCGTTACACAATGAAAAAAATTGAATAAAGTGTAGATTAAATTAAAGTACTTATTTTCGCAATCCACGTACAAACGTTACCTTTTTATTATAATATTGGTATATATCTATACTTATATCAATATTATAAAAATCCATCCTTACTAAGTGTACTTACTTGAAAATGAAGGGATCAATTACTTAGGAAACTAGGAAGTAGACAGCCATAGCCTAATTTATTGGTTTTAAATTACATAATGAATAAGTGCAATTACCATATGTGATATTGAATAAGTACCTACAGTAAAATAAAAACCCTGCGTTCATATGCACATTTTTAATTTTTTCTCTAACATATTCTATTGCCTAGAGCTATACATTTTATCACAGCCATTTCCAATTAAACTTAAAACTTCATCTATCTAGTCCCAAAGCCAGGCATTATCCTAATCAACTGTCACTACAAACATAGTCTCATTTTATAGCGGAATACACAATGGGACCGGCGAGTGGGCGGGAAACTAGTTTCTGTTTCTACAAATTATAATTGCCATGGATGCAAAATCTGAAATAAATTACCTACTATTATTATTATAGAAATGTAATGGAAAAAAAATGAAGCGATTAAGAGATTTATGAAAAAAATTCTACTCACTCAATTTTTTTTGTATTTTTTGCTAAAAACTGAAACTAATTTCCGCCCGCTGTATACAAAGTTTCATGTTATTCTAGCTTGTCGTTTTCAAATGAGAACCAAATGATGGTGACCCTTAAGCACGATTGATTTTACAATCTGATTCTAGTTAACAATTTCTCTGGAAGAGACATTTTCAGGTATTCGAAATGGATGTGATCAACCAAACAAGGCTGGGAAGTCTACAAAATAATGTTGAAATGTGATCAGAAAAATAAATAGTTCAACCATTCAGATTAAAAAAAGGAATATAATACTTATATGTATAACCACTTTGAAAATAAGTTAAATGAAGAATTTTATTTCTATTTATGCAGCAGAGTATTAACATTATTATTGATACTTTTTGTTTATTTTAATGTATTCAAATATGTACAAATGTTGAGTTGGAATAAGCAGGCGAGCAGGATGGGTACCTGCCAGAAAAAGTATTGAAACGACAACAACAACAGATAGTAACAACTAATAATATATTTTGTAACCAGTTTGTTGCATGAAGTAATCATTTCATTATCTGTAGATTAGGATATATTTTATAGCAGCACTTGATACTCAGTAGTGTGACTAGTGTGGCTTGGTGGATTTCCACTTAACATAATTATATTATTATTCATACCTTTGGTCATAAAATGGGTATGTTTTATGATGTCAAATAACCGTTGACATAAATATAAATATTTACCTGAATTAGAAATTCATCAGTTCCTCTACTAGTTACTTTAATTACATTTCTCATTAAATACTTATAGCTGCTCAGTCAGCTTCATATCTATTAAAAATCTTCCTTTTCATATATATGAGTATATTCAAGTATCACATTAAAGGATTACAAGGTACTTTCGGCCAAAGCCAGAGTCAACCACGTTAAAGGCGCATTTTGGTTCCAGCCGTATAGCATTGCAAGTAATTCTTTTTTGAATCTGGTTGGCCCTGGGTTTGGCAGATGGTTCATGTTAGTTTCCTTTACCATTTCAACCAAATCTTGTATATTACTTATAGTATCTAGACTAGATAGTCATAGCAGAGCACAATAAACTTGCCTGGACTGACTGGCCAGTAGGAAAGATAGTGTACAATTATGTCAAAGTAATTTATTTGTTTATTATTCTATTTAGGTTTAATATAATATAGCCATTATTCAACCACGACCACGAACTTAGATAGGTATATGTTTTTATTTAATATACCTATGTTTTCTATTCTTCTGCATTTGGTCTAGCTTTAAGCATAGGCCTCCCCTAGAAACTTCCACAATTTGCAGTCATGTGCTTTTCTTATCCAAGTTACACCTATTTAGGTATACATGCACCTATATACCTAATATAGGTAAGTATGTAATTTTAATTATGAACATTTGTGATGTTTGAGGTCTTGCTGTGCTGTACATTAAGTATAGTCTTCTTTCTTTGGTAAAATATCTGGAAAGAATATAAATATTATAAATTGCAGGTATAAATAAAAAGACAGCTAGGTTATTTATACTAAAATTATAAAGAAGAAAAGTTCAAAAAAAGGAGGAGGTTTCCAACTCGTCGGAGACTTTTTGTGTATGTTCCCTGATTACTCGAAGACGTCTGAACCAATTTGGAAAAATCTTTTTTAGTTTGTAAGGGTATTCTTCCCAGGTGGTTCCATGGTGATCAGGTCAAGAGTTCAAGACCTGATGATGGGATCCTGGAGAAATCGAGGGAACTCTTCCAATTTTACAGGTGCCTACACTTGAAGCGATTTGTGTACCTACTGATTTGAAGTCGGTTAAAACTTTTTAAAGTAAATTATTTTACGTAACGATTACGTTGTTACTAAACACGGCAACTCTTTGAAATGCAAGTTTAAATATTTTCCATACTTACAATTTATCCAAATAGCAGTAGAGTGTCACGCATTGAAATATCTAGTTACGGAGCTCCAAGAGCGTCTCTGTGTTGATATTTCGAAATTGTAGCCACTTTTTGTTCGATTATCACTTTAAATGTCACTAGAAAATCGAATATTCACTCGTAATTTTGGATGACACATGAACACAACCAACAAACGAATATGGCGGAATTTGTGCCATTCATTTCATTTGCATTTTTAAATACAAAATACGCGACAATCCGAATTTTGCGGATATATGTTGTCAATTCAAAACCCTTATTTTTATACGTTCTTTAATTTGAGATAGGTGTCGATCGGATCTATGGTAACTCTTGACCGAATAATACGTTATCACCACGTTATCACGCACAATTTTGCAAGTGAAATAGTAAACTACAGTCGCTACGGTATTCTTCGATACGAAATGTCAAATTTGGGTCTCACACTACCGATTGGTAGTACGAAGCGAACGTCAAATTACGCATCGAAAACTAAACGCTACCGTCTAACGTTTTGCAGTTGGTTTCATAGTCCAACGGCAGTGTGAGTAACAAGTTTGACGGGTCGAATCGAAGAATACCGTAGCGAGATCGAAATCTATTCGAAGCGCGTTTACTCGATCTCGTAAATAGTTACGTAACGTTAGGTTACGGTTGTATCTCACAATAAGGGTACTGGTCGCCCGCGTTCAGCAAGAACGGATAGGATCGTGAAACTCGTGAGAGAGCGTCTCCGCCGGAAAAAACACCGTTCGATCCGAAAATTAGCTGCAGACTTAAATACTTCAAGAGGATCAGTAGACAACATTTTAAGAGCAGACCTCGGGTGTCACGCTTACAAGAAAAGGAAAGTACACGGCATTTCCGAAGCTATAACGAAAAAAAGATTAGGTCGATCAAACACTATACTTTCCTGGCACGCGGGGGATGAATTCGTTTTTTCGGACGAAAAACTCTTCGTATTAGAGCAACCTCTCAATGTTCAAAATGATCGTTTGTGGGCAGCTAACATCCAAGATATTCCAGATAATCAGAGGAATGTGCCAATATTCCAGAGTGCACCCATCAGTGATGGTTTGGGGAGCAGTTTGTAAGCGGGGTAAACTTTCTTTGGTATTTATCGACAAAGGGGTAAAGACCAATGCTGATTACTATAAAACAGAAGTTTTGGAAAAAAATGTTGCTCTAAACTTAAAATTGTTGTATGGAAACGATTACTATTGTTTCCAACAAGACGGAGCTCCATCCCACACGGCAAACGCAGTTCAAGCGTGGTGTCAGGCCAATTTAACGGATTTCTTGCCAAAACATGAATGGCCCCCGAGTTCTCCGGATTTAAATGTACTGGACTTTTTTGTATGGTCATAAATGCTCTCTAAACTTAATAACTACAAAAAAAGAATATGGAGCATTTCAAAAAAGTTATCGTACAAATTTGGGACGAAATGCCGATGGAGGCAGTGCGTGCCGCGTGCGACGGATTCGAAAAACTTTTGAAGCTGGTGATAAAGGTTAAAGACGGAGTTATCCCAATAGTATTTTTCACAATCGTGTTATAATAGAGAGTTTTTTAGTCGAGTACCGTGTTTAGGCCACGAAGCTTGCTGAGTGGCCTAAGTAAGGTACGAGATTAAAAAGCTTGATTATAACACTATTGTGAACAGTACTTTTTGTACGAGTTCATTAAAATTAATTTTCTACGAGTCAACTGAATTAATTAAACAAACTCGATACTGTAGAAACGAAGTGCAGCCTATCGCTCGTACGCTCGTTGATATCTTAAAAGACATGAACGAGCGTACGACATCAAAGAGTAAACTCAATAATCAAAGCGATTCTATTGGTCCAATTCATTACAGTTCGGTAAAGCAGCCGCGTGATTGGTCGAATTTATTTTAGTTCTATTTTCAAATTTTTTTCGGTTGTCTGGAGCGTATCGAAACAGTTATTTTTATTGTTTCGACAGTAACATGGACTACAACTATGAAAAGAGTGACGTTGAAGTACCTATTCTCTATGAAATCTTAATACACAGATTTTAATCGACGAGTACAAAAAACATTTTTTGTGAATATTGTATATAAGAATATCTTTCATGAAATATAGTTTTTATTGCAATTGCTATTAACACTTTGTTTTAATGAGAGTTTGAAACTGTATGCGAACTTATTGGACACGGTGTATGTGTAATATAGTACGGTTGGCAACCCTAAGCCACAGTGCAATCCGAGATGCACGTTTCGTATTCCAATCTGGTTTTAATTTGTTTCGCACAATTCTTGCTTACAAGACAGAACGAGAGCACGCAATATACAAATCAAATAATAATGCGAAACGTACGTAGCACATTGGACCGCAGATATTTATTTATTAGAGTGAACGTGCGTGAAATTAAGCAATAGTTAATTTAATAAGTGAGTAAACACAAGTGTGGTAGGATACGCGCTCCGTGTCTGCGCATAATTAACGAAGATTATAATGCTTAGGCAGTACTGGACTGGTACACCTGCCACGCTATTCTGTAACTTGTTTTAACCTCACCTCACAAATATATTGACGCCGCAATTTACAGTAACTAAGCGCAATCAGAAGTATAGTTTCATTAGATGTGACGGGTGAGGTGAGGCACATTAGCGCGTTCCGAATAACAGCCCTGCCCCTCTATGCTGTAACTTGTTTTAAGCTCACCTCAACGCTCACCCACAATTATACCTTGACTCCGCGATGCGTAGTAATTAAGCATAGGTAGAGGTCTAGTTTCGTAACGGGTGACCGGCGGGGTGAGCCGCATTAACGCGTAGCGAATAACAACCCTGGTTAGGGTAGTTCACGGGTAATCTCTTTATCGCGTCAACACAGTCACCTAGAAACGTGTTTACTAAAGGGTGCACCAAAATTTTCTGTAGGTACTTTATTTATGGAAAATCTTTGGGACACCCTATATATGCCACTGAATTACGATTACGATTACGTAACGTCTCGCACGTACTTTAGGTAGATCTAAATGTAATTGTTTGTATGGGTAATTAACGGTTAATTTCTTCTAACGCTCGCTCGTTCGAAATCATAAATCATAAATTTATTTCGTAAGAAAAAGTACAAATTGCTACTTACATTTTAATTTACAAATTTGTATGGTGAAAACCAAAAGTAAGTGTCAACTGACCCCCGTACTAGTTTGCACTGTGTCACGGTGGGTCAGGATTCACCGTCCTTATAAGTGTTACTTAGTTAAATAAGTAATTATGCTATCCTATAACATTCGTTCAGTAAGTTGCTTTGTATAACTAAACTAAGTGGGTAGAAAATAAACGAATAAAATACAAGCATTAAGGCGACGTGAGCTCCAAAAACGGATTTTTAAAAAATCGTAGCTCTTGTTTGTATTATATTACGGCTGCCTTAAATTTAATTAGCAATCTTGAGGCCTTTCTCGAGGGAAATCAGCTATTCGAATCCTGAGTTTTTGACTTTCGCTCGATAGAAAAAAATCACGAACATAGGTCTAAAATACACTTAAAAAAATTCTAACAAATTATGCACAACAGCTAAACATAATACAATTGGTTTTTAAAATTGGCAATGTTATGTTTGATGGAAATCAGCTATTACTTTTTTATTTATTAAAACGTACAAAGAAATACAATTAAAAAACATGATATCCGCGCTTCCAAACACGCACTTCCATCTCGCTCACGCTTATGCTCAGTGAGAGGGAGAGAAGACCACGAACCTACGTCCCCTTAAGCCAAACAAAAGAATATTCAGGCGCTCGGCCGGCTTAGGCGTAAACAAGTAGTATATGCAAAAACTTAACATAAGATAACATTTTTACCACGGGATAAAAATCTAATATTTCCATTCAAGTTTTTACATCTATAATGTTACGTAACTATCCCTCAGGTTTCAGGTATGCGTGTTGACGAGAAATAAGAAAATCAGGGGCAACGTAACGGACAAGTTTCTTCTTCTTCTACTCGTAGCTAGCGTTATCCCGGCCTTTGCCAGGGTCCGCTTTCCTACTCACTTTCCTCCACTTTGCACGATCCTGGGCGTCTTCTTTTGTCAGCCCGTTTTGGCTCATGCCGGCCTTCACGACATCCAGCCATCGCTTCTTAGGTCTGCCGCGGGGTCGAGGGCCGTCGAAGACTAACAACACCAAGCATTAACGTGTAGCGAGTAACAGCCCTTAAAACAAGTTCCAGAATAGGGGGGCAGGGCAGAAGGCCCAGACTACCAGTCTAGTAGTAAGTAGTAGTAATAGTTTGACATTTGTAATAATTTATATTATAGTTATTGGTATTTGTTAATTTTTATTGTTATTTTGGTATACCTACTTCGGTAATCTGACGATCTTTTATGTGCTATAAACTTAGACATTATATATTTTATTATGGACATCAATTAGTTATGAGTTTATTTAAATGTTTTATACCTATAAGTTGACATTTCATTGTAATTAATATTCTATTTGACGATCATAATATAAATTCATATAGATTAAGCTAAATTTAATTTATATTGTAATCTTATATAATGAAATAAAAAATCTAATCTAATCTAATCTAAATAAATAAATAATAATAATAAATAAATATTACGGGACAAACTTACACAAATCAACCTAGGCCCACGGTAAGCTCAATAAGGCTTGTGTTGTGGGTACTAGGCGATGATATATATATATATATATAATATATATCATATATATAATACATATACACACTTATATAGATATATAAATGCCCTGACCGGGATTCGAACCCGGGACCTCCAGCTTCGTAGGCAGAGTCACTACCCACTGGGCTACGGAGGCCGTTAAGGCGCTATAGTATCATGGTCTTCTCTCCCTCTCGCTGAGCATAAGCGTGAGCGAGATGGAAGTGCGTGTTTGGAAGCGCGGATATCATGTTTTTTAATTTTAATTTTTTGTGCGTTTAAATAAATAAAAAAGTAATCACTAAGTTCCCTCAAACATGATATTGCCGATTTTTAGAACCAATGTTAATATGTTTAGCTATTGTGCATAATTTGCTTAGAATGTTTTAAGTGAATTTTAATATGTTTTAGACCTATGTTCGTGATTTTTTTCTATCGAGCGAAAATTGCTTAATCGTGTTTCTAATCACTGATTTCCCTGCAGAAAGCCTCAAGATTACTATTCGTATTTTTTTGACACCATATTATTATAAACAGACACATTATATTGTTTCAAAAACTATGTTCGCTTCACTTCGCTGAACCTATAGCGCCTTAAAATCCTTAAATAATCTAGCTAGACCCCATACGATTGTCCAGCCATTTCACTTACAAGGAGGGTCAAAGGTTCGCTTACGCATGCTACTTTGACTCTCGCGACTAGCCCGCTTTACAGGCCTGGCCAGGGAGAGCGCCCCCAGACAATTTTGAAGCGCTTCAATCCCGTGGACTTATTGGGTCCCCTAACCCTGCCACCCGGTCCACTCCGGCGGGGGGAGCAAGTGCGCATAACGCCGACGTGCGCGCCCCACACTACGTAGGTCTCTACCTAGTTTAGTTTCGTAACGGGTAACCGGCGGGGTGAGCCGCATTAACGCGTAGCATGCGCGTAGCGAATAACAGCCATGGTGGACACGGCTCCGAGCGGCGGCGCCGGCGACAGCCAACTCCGGCCCTAGCCGTCAATGAGGCTGGTGCCAGATGGTTTTTAGGCGCCCTTTCACGTTTTCAATGTACATGCCAACTTTTCTTTGACTTGATATTTTTCCGCCTTATCATTATGGCGCCCTTTTACATATGGCGCCTAGAGTGGCCACTTCCTCAGCCCATTTACCCTTTAGCCTTGGGCCGGCGCCGGCGCTGGCGGTGCGCCATACTTGGGAGTGAGACACAGGAGCGCGGCATCTCCCTCCCGCGTGTGGCTCTGTGGTTTAAGGATCATGCACAGTAGGTACACTGTTTCCGATATTTTTATACACATATTATAAAGAGCTAAATAATTTATATATCGTTTTAGGCACGTAATGTGGGGGGGGGTCTCGTGGTGTAAGGTGGAGATTCCCGGGAGATTTGGCTGGTCATTAATATTTTAATCACGGATCCAAAATCACCGTATATACCGACGGAAAAAGAGGGGTGTTATAAGTTTGACGTGTCTGTGTGTCTGGCTGTGTGCCTGTGTGTGTGGCTGTGTGTCTGTGTATGTGTGTGTGTGTGTATGTCTGTGTCATCGTAGCACCTAAGCGAATGGACCGATTTAAATGCGGTTTTATCCGAAAGCTGACGTGCTCGAGATGGTTTCTCACGTTTCAACAAAATCGGTTTAGCCGTTTTTGAGATATTGAACTTTAAAATGATAATGTCGGGGGTTTTCCAACTTTGCTAAGTTGTAGTAACAGTTAATTCCCATCGGTTCTAACTGTACATATTTACCATGCCCTAATTAGTGTTAGTTGCATTGTTACCGGAAATTGATTCACGGCTCACACCCGACATCATTAACGATCTAATTAACGATTCCACTCCGCGTTAATTAGCAAACACAGGTACTTAGTTACGTTCCACTAAAAGGGTGTGCGGTTAAAATGTAACATTTGAAATGTACGTTAAACAGTTCTACCATTAGCTAAATTTACTAGCAATTAGGAAAGCATAACACACATTTGTACTACTGAAGAGGCGATTTTCAGTAAAACATTTTTTTATAGTCTCCTGTAGCCCCTGTTGGTTCATGTGTCTCTTCTATACTAGGTACTACACCGAAAAACACTAGAAATCGAATGATCGAAAGCCATTTTCAGTAAAAGCTTCCCTGTTGTGTACGTATATGAAAATACGCCATCACAAATATTGTCGAAAACTGCCGTTGACATTTATTAACTGAGTAATAGTTAATTATACGGGGTGTAAATCAATTAACACTTCAAGCTGTTCGGGCGGTAATGACAGCAATTCAGGTCCCGCGTACCGTTCGAGTGCTATTGGCATTTTTATCCGGCCCATTTTATCTTTTGACATTTCAATTCTAACATGCCCAATAAAACATTGATTCGCAAATTATTCACTTAAGCGGCTTCCCCACTTAGTGTAACAGGTATTTTGTAAAATACCAAAATCTTTGTCGAATATACATTGCGTTGCGTTTCACATTTTTTAAAGCAAAATGTGAGACGCAAACGTAGAAACGTTTTCATCGTCATATCAGCCGAAAGACGTCCACTGCTGGACATAGGCCTCCCCCAAAGAGTGCCACAATGGCCGGTCCTGCGCCACCCGCATCCAGTGTTTTAATCTTATTTAATACCTACGTGAGTTTTAACCGTGGTCTTACAATTAGTATTTTAGACATCTCTCACGAAAGTTTAAATTCGAGATATTTTGTAGGTACTTTGACGCGAGCTTGTCGCACATATTTCCTTACAGTATTGCGCAGTAGCTAGTTATACTAGCGCAAAAGCGGGTACTGCAAGCACACCTACTGCATCCCCTGACAGAAGTATTAATTTTTTTTTGCGTTGGGGGAATGCGTTGATGCACGCACCGTCCGCCCGGTCAGATAGGGACCGGACGGGTGTGTGGGACTCCAGGGCAGAAGGCCCAGACTACCCACTAAACCCCCAACGATTGTCCAGCCATTTCGCTTACAAGGAGGGTTAAAGGTTCTGTACTGTGACCCTCGCGACTAGCCCGCTTTACAGGCCTGGCCAGGGAGAGCGCCCCGGGACAATTTCGAGGCGCTTCAGACCCGTGGACTTTTGGTTAGCTAGGGTCCCCTAACCCTGCAACCTACTCCACTACGGCGGAGGGAGCAAGTGCGCATAACTTTTATAGAAAATGGCAAACACTAGTTTTCTTTTTGTTTAATTATCCAATATATACCTACTTACGCGTACAGTTTCTATGTCGCCGTTGTAAAGTTTTAAGGTGGATGAAATTATGGATATTGCAGGATTTGCAGGTATCCGATAATATAAATAAAACCCCTGCTAGACGGTTGCCAACACGCCTCCGACGGCGCGACCTTGGTTGGTGGCTCGTCGGAGGCTTGTCGTGAGGATTCTGGCTAGACGGTCGGCCGACCACGCTGCAGCGACAGTGTGTTCTGAACGCGCGGACGGACAACACGCATTGCAAGCGCACAAAATGGCACCTAGCCCTTCGAAATGTCAAAAAGTTGGCGTGGCTTTGGTACTTATCCATGAGCACACTATACGAAAGGAAAAAAGAAACGGATATGGATGAAACGCTGGCTTAAAAAACGACATTCGCTGAATCATTTAAATTTATTGAATTTGCTCTTGATTAGGTGCGACCATTGATAACTAAACAAGATGCAAACATGAGACCTTCTGTATATGCTTAAAAACGGCTTATCACTACACTAACGTTCTGGCTTTCAAGTCACAGGCCAGTCCTATTTTGAAAGTCAGAGGCTCATACTCTGGTACCACTGTTAATCTTTCACAACAACCTACTGTATAATTACCACTATTACAACAAAGAGTCCTACATGTATCTAGGTTAAGAAAGTAAGCAATAAAGATTATTATTAATATTAAAAAATATATTAATATTATTAACTAAGATATTTAGCCACAGGAAGGGACTACAGAGACCCCTCGTTGGCGCCTGTATCAAATTCCTTGTCACTAAAGACAGGCAGCTTTTTTTTAAAATGTTGTCCGTATAAAATGGTGGCGATAAATCCTATAAGTAGGCAATCCTATAGGCAAGGCAAATATACAAATCTATTAATTCCGCGAAAAACCGCGTTTGCGCTGAGATGCCATAGTCAAGAGTTCAGTACGTGCGCACGCGGCACTTCCTCCGAGCGTACTGAAGCCCCTGCTAGACGGTCGCCAACACGCCCCTCCGACCGAGCGACCTTGGTCGGCACCGACCGCTGTAGTATAAAATTGTGCTCCAAACAACTGTCTACACGGTCGGTGCGGTGTGACGTGGCTCCTTTATGCTCGGCTGAAATTCAGGAGACCACGTGACAATAAAATATAAAATAAAAAAAATATAAAAAATGTGGTGTATCGAAACTGGCTTATCTGCAGTCAGGGGCTAATGAAAATGGGATATTAAATAAAAAAGGTTATATCTTATGATTTGTTTTATTTCTACACACTGAACAATTCTTTCCCCTTTTGGAATATTAAATCACTAGGTTTCAGGTTTTCCTTAATACACCTTAAGTTATGTTTTGCTACAATCGGTAGAGCTTCCGTGTAATATGTTCGAGAGTGATTTACAATTCCAAGAGGCCTACAAAATTAGGTGTTAGTCCCTACGTGTTTATGCCATCATTAAGTAACTTTTTGAAATCCTAATTCCCTACTATATATAATATGCTTGACACCGACCTTCACACTGGAGTCATACTTTCTTAGCTCCGCAGATGTTGGTGTGTCAGCCGCTGAGCATATCTTCTTTCCCCGGTGTTTAAATCAGGAGAAGCATGAACCCGTTGTCGAGATGAAGAAAATAAACTTCCATCGAAGCATCAAAATGGAATTTGCGAAGCTAATGAAGTTTGAAGAACCAGACCAAGACTGAGTAGATCAGTCCAAATTTAACTTCCTTCTAAAGTTCTAGAGGAATATAAAGTTTTCCCTTATCGACTGAAAAGAAACAATTATTTTCATTAGCATGGATCTATGTGGAAATCTAACCTACACTGGATATGATGTTGAGAATTTCTATCTTACCAGTTAAACACTCCATAATGGAATATAGTTCAGCTGTCGAACCCGCCCTTCCACATGTATATGAGGCTGCATTTGCTGGAAAGAGTACCACATTGTCAGAACTAAGGATAACAGAATGAACCTGGTGCTTGTGTAAATTTTGAAGAAAACTACTTACACTTGGGCCGATGTAGAAAATACAATCTAATGCACCATCTCTACTTGCACTGCCATCCGAAAAGGCTCAAAAAATCTTGTTTAGTCGGTGATGAGACCGGATTTAAAATGCTCAATTCTTCTAAGCCTCCATGTCAGCTTTCCTCCAGCAATCTCCTCTCCCCTCTCTGCTCCCAGACTCGATATTGGGTTACCAGCGCAGAAGCAATCAACTAACCACTTTTTGTATTTATTAAGGAATAACATTAGATTTTACGTACGGACATAATGTCATTATTTTTAATTTAATTTATTTTACTTCTTTTTATATAATTAATAATTTAAATTGATTGTTTCAATAATTGTTATTCCTTAAAACCCCTACTTTATTAACTTGAAATCCGAACATCTCTCATCTTGCTGGCAACTCTGACCCCTAAACAATTAATCCTATTGGCTACTGTTTCTTTTTAATTATATGTGATAATTACTTAATAATTGCCAGCATTATGAATTAATGTTGTACTTAGAAAATATATCCAGCAAGGAATCATTTGAGTAAATGATTTTAACGCTAATTATAAGAGAGGAGTGTCGATCGAAATACTGCTATGTTACAATACCCCTCTCCCCGATGAAAAGGTTTACCAAAGGTAAACCGCTCGCTGCCCTCAGCGATTCCGATGATCAACAAATCATAAGAGAAAAAACGAACTATAAAACCAATACCCAATTTAAGTACTTGAGAATTACTTACTCTGGTACTAAAAAACAAAACCCCAGTTGTTGTGGATTTCTCTGACTCACTTCCTACCCCTATCACAACTCGAACCCACACAACAAACCCAAAATCAAACAAATCCGGTATCCAACCGGATAGCCGGTAAAAGAAAAAACTAACCTAAAGAAAAGGCTGTATGCCTACCAAAATCTATAAAAAAAAAATAAAAAAAAAAATCCAACTAACAAGTAAACATTCCTTAACCTTCTCATCACAACAGACCGTTGTGTTGAAAAGGTTAACCCAACTGCCAGGACAGGTGTTCAGCATTCTTGTGTCTATCTCAGCTAGACCGGGCAAAATTAAAAAAGAGATCCTTTGATATTAATCTGTAGTTTGATTTATTAACTCCCAGACACCATAATAAATTCCAAATCTGATTATTTACCAACACTAAATATCAGCTCCCGAGTGAAACCGAAACTGGTTTCAACCAAAAAATAATAATAGTAGTAGAACACGCCCAAAACTGAGTTTCACCGCATGTAGCGGCAGTGTTTACGTATTAAAAAAAAATCTTGAACATGGCCTAGCTAACACCTATGTCCAGGAACAAAACTAGACTGTGTCTAAAAAAATTGAGTCAACTCAACGTGGTCTAGCCAAAAAAATTGAGTATGTCTCTTACACAGCCTAAAATATCGCGTTAAAAAAAACACGCGTTTCAAAACTCAGATCAAAGACTATGCCCTGTTGTTAATTGAGCTATGGTTGCGTCGCCTCTTTCATTCTTCACATCTATAATACTTTCATGCTTCATCTTCTATACTAAGTAGTGAAACAGTTATCATACCTGTTCACCACGGACCTAGCAGTTTCGTGATTAAATACGTCTGTTCGATATTTAACACTCAATGCTAAACAACCTACATAAGTACGTGTTACAGTGCTCTGTTACGTAGTCAACATTGGCGGTGCGGCGAGCAGTGCAACGACGTGCGGGCCGCACGTCCATTGATCACCCAGTCAGCAGCTGCAACCCTACAACTTTAGGTCTTTGATGTGCCACGAACCTATAGGATGTCCGTCCATCCTTTCCAGTTCGTAAACTAAGGGAGACAAAACCGCCTTTACCCTACATTTCTCGTATTTTGGCGCGAGTTTCGCCATTTTAAACTTCAGAGCATCGCTCTGAACATAAGTGCGCTTCCACACCACATCTCCCACTGAACATCTCGCTGAACGTCGCCTTAAATTGTAGTGCTTGGCGTTATTTTCATGTGCTCTCAGTAAACGTAACCTAACTTGCTGGAAGATATCTTTCATGCAACCAAACTCGCCAGCATATTCCTCCCTAGGCATAGCTGCGGTATAATCTTGATTTAGGTCTTTATAAAACGCACCATTTATGACTGGTTCCCTAGCATGTACTAAAAAAAAAGGAGAAAACCCTGTGGACTCATTGACTGCACTGTTTATTGCAAACCGAATTTGGTGCAGTTTTTCATCCCATGTCCGGTGATTTTCCTCTACGTACGAAGCTACAGCGGTCATAACCGTGCGGTTATATCTTTCAACAAGGTTCACCTGAGCCGTGTAACGAGGTCCATAAAATACTTTAGGTACGTTGTATTTCTTCATTAACTGCTTAAAGTGTGATCCCGTAAACTGAACCACATTGTCAGTAATTACGGTCTCGGGAACACCATGCTCCAAAATGACATGATGCTCAAAATGTTTCGCCACCAACACACTGGTTGCGCGACGAAGTGGAAAAAGCAGTGTGTACTTTGAGAAACAACAAGTAACCACAAATAAAAATGTGTAACCTGCTCGTGAGCGCGGAAGAGGACCAACTAGATCTATGCTAACCACTTGCATAGGTCGATGACATACTTTTGGTTGTCCCATAAGACCAGAAGTGAGTTGTTGTGAATGTTTAAAAGCTGCGCAAACATCGCAGGCTTTCACAAAGTCAACTACGTCCTTATACATTCCGGGCCAAAAGTATGTCAACGACAACCGCCTATGAGTTTTAAAAACTCCTAAATGTGCCGCGGTTGGTTCACAGTGGTTCGCTTTTAATACTCTTTCGCGGTCACCCTTGCGCACCACCTCCTTCCAATCGAACTCTCGTAGCAGGTTATATTTGCCTTTGCAGAATCTAAATAACTTTCCCTCCCTGATACAAAAGTTAGGGAAGTTAGCAGGGAAAGTTTTACAACCGTTCAGCGTCCTATCATACCATTCATCGGGTAAGACGTCACCGTTCACCAAACTCACAGCGTCAACTTTCATAAGCCTGGACAATGCATCAGGCACGACATTTTCGGTTCCCTTCCTGTGCTCAATATTAAAATTATATTGAGACAGTCTGCATCCCCAACGTGCTAATCTGCCTGATGGATTTTCCAGTCTCATAAACCACTTGAGTGACGAGTGGTCAGTAATAACTCTAAACCGTCGTGAGCCTAAATAAGCCTGAAACTTCTCGACTGAGAAAATAACCGCTAACGCTTCCCGCTCCGTTGCGCTGTAATTCTGTTCACACTTGTTGAGAGAACGACTAACGTACGCAATGGGATGCTCCTGCCCCTCAATAGTCTGTGAGAGCATTCCACCTATACCATAAGAAGACGCATCTGCATGAACCGTAAATTCCTTATCAAAATCAGGCACAGCTAAAATTGGTGCTGTTACTAAGGCGTTCTTTAAGGTGTTGAAAGCAATCTCGGCCTCCTCAGACCATTTAAAAACAGGCGCTTTCTTTCCCTTCGAGGTCAACTTATTTAAGGGAGCTGCTATGGTCGAAAAATTCCGTATAAAACGACGGTACCATGAGCAAGTTCCCAGAAATATTTTTACCTCTCGCGGAGTCGTGGGAGTGGGAAAGTTTAAAATGGCTGAAACCTTCTCTGGGTCAGTACGCAAACCAAATTCATCAACTACGTACCCTAGGTACTTGAGCGACTGCCTGAAGAATTTTGACTTCTCAAAATTAACTGTCAAATTAGCCATTTTAAGCTTTTCCAGCACACGATTTAGCAAAACCAAATGTGTCTGAAAATCGGAAGAACAGATGACAATGTCATCGATATAACAAAACACATAGCCGTTCTCGATATCGCTGGTCATATTGTGGTCAATAAGCCTATCCATGAGCCGCTGCTGCCTAGCTGGGGCTCCACATAAACCAAAAGGCATGACCTTAAATTTAAAGACCCCCTTTCCACTTACATTGAATGCTGTCTTTTCCTGCGAGCTCTTACTTAGAGGAATCTGCCAGAACGAGGAACTCAAATCGATAGACGTTAGGTACTTCGCTTCCTTTAGACTATCCAATATTTGCGGGATGTACGGAATGGAATACGAGTCACCCTTCGTTACCGTGTTTAACTTCCTACAGTCTAAACAAAAACGCCAATCCCCATTTGCCTTCTGAACTAACAGTGCTGGATTGTTCCATGGGCTTTCGCAAGGAGTCACGACATCTAACTTCAGCATTCGTTCTAACTCGGAGCTTAAAATTTCTCGTTTCTCCGGAGAAAGTGGATACTGCTTTGTCTTAATAGGCGGCGCGTCACCTGTCTCAATGACATGTTCAATCAAAGACGTCCTACCTAAACCTTTAACGTCAGACGAAATATCTTTAAACTTCCCTACAGCGGCGTTCGCCAGCTCCTGTTGCGTAGGCGACAAATGATCGTACGACTGAATCGTGTGTACCTGTTCTGAACCGATGGTGTTACATAAATCAAAATATTTTTCCGGAGTCTTAATGTACGCTATGTTTTCAAAAATTTCCGGCGCTAAACGGAACGCATGCCAAAAATCGACACCTAAAATAACGTCCGAGACAATATTGGGCATAACAAAAAACTTTACCACTTGTGTAACATTATTAAATGTTACTGGTACAAATATGTACCCGATTGACTGGACTAACACGCCGTTCGCGATATTACATGACGTAGACTCCGTTGTTTGCATTTCAAATCCAAATTTTATAAAATCCCTGTGAGAATTATTTCCCAAAATAGAAAGCGAGGCACCGCTATCCGCCAAGGCACAAACTTCAAAATCACACACTTTTATTTTTAAATAAGGCCGGATATCGTCTTTATTTGGTGCGAACAGAACCGTAGCAATGGAAGTATAATTACAAAATTTCTTTATCGAAGCACTCAATTCACTTCGGTAATTATTGCTGCGGTTCGGCCTAATTCGTTTTTTTGGACGTAAAACGGAACGCTTCCGGCTATTCTGACAGTTTTGACAGTTCGTAATGATAACCCCACTTTTCCCACAACCGAAACAGCGAATGTTATCTTTTGATGGCTTTGCTATGCATTTCCTGAAATCATGACCACCACGATTACATTTATAACAAACGGCAGGAGCCGTAGATTTGTTAATATGCGTCGTCTGTCCGTGAGAATGCCGATTTGCTTCGTTATGCTGCTGGTATGAATTGTTCGGTGAGGACGGCCTTCCGAATGCAGTGGGACGCTTATCACTAACAAAATTCACCGCATTTACCTGCTTGGACCTGCCTTTATACGCAAAATCAGCGCTAAGTGTGTGTGAACCTGACTTACCTGGTTCCACGAAAAATTCGGCCCGCTGTCTTGCCGCTTCGAGTTTCCTACAATTGTCCTTCAATTCCACAATGGATGTTACATTTACCAGCGCTAACTGCTGTGACAAGCTTGGCCTAATATTGTGTAGCAAGATTTCTAACTTTGCTTCCTCGGACAAAGGGGTTTTAAGCCTTGCGAACATACAAGCCATGACGGATACATAAATGTGTATCGGTTCCTCTAAACCTTGAGTACGTGATCTAATTTCTCCTAACAATCTGTAATCATAATCCACCGGGTCAAATTCCACTAACAAAATGTTCTTTAAATCTTTCCATGAAGAAACTTGTTCTCTAATACCTCTATACCACAAAAGTGCCTGATCAACAAACAACTGCGCTGCTGAAAGAAACAAATTGACATCAGATACACCGGATGCTAACTGAAGTTCCTCTACACGCTCCAGAAAAGACCTAGGGTCGGTCTGACCATTGAATTTCAATCCCCACTTGCCGATGTTCCTATCGCCTGAACAAACAACATGGGAAAGGGGCACTGTTTGTGAAATCAAATCCGCTGCAGGTATGCTGTCATATGACCCTACTGAAGGCTGCCCTACCCCGTCTATTCTAGCCAACAGAACTTCTAACTTTGCTGTGAGGTCTGTCTTATTGGTCAAATTCTCCGGGTCATCATCGACAAAAACGCGCATTAATCTATGGGTCAGGTGGCACCCCAATGCTTTAGACCTATTTGCAGCATACCTGTCTCGTGTAGAAGTGTATTTTCCTACTATTATGGACAAATCACCTAACTTATCAGCTATAGTTTCTAACTCTGTGTCCGGCAAAAAATCTGTTTCTAAAATTGCTTCCGGGGGACATTCTAATAACAACTTTCTCAGCTGTTTCCTAAGCCCTTCAACTGTACTAGCTGGTGTTTCTGACCTCATAAATTAACTCATCTCTCAATAAGGAATGAAATTGTAAAGACATGTTGACTGTATATGTACCTTAGTGATGGCAATAAACTTACAATGTTGTATATTTGTGTTGTGAAAAATGTTACCAAAGAATGTAATTAAATGTTAACAATCACTTCTCTTGTTATTTTATACCTATTTCCTTCAAATTACTCTAAATCACAGATTACTGTACTCAAAATAAGCAATCCTTACTGAAAACAATGTCATGCAAATCTTAACCAAAAAATCAGTTTTTGTTCCTAACTCTGAACAAATTACAAAAATTTTCACTGAAAAGTTGTATGTCAACCTGCGGTGCTTAAATATAAGCTCAATATTATTTCACAATACTGTTTTTCTTATCAAATTTCTGTATGTTTTTATCAACCAGACAATATCATACTGCAAGACTAATTGTTTTCAAAGAGAATTTTATTTTTATTTTTATTAAAATTGAGGTTCTTAATATAAATTTAAGAATAAATGCTGATTGTAGATCTGATATATACCATGAAAGCTTGACTTAAACTTTAAGCACTAGAAATTTGTAACACCAGAATATCAACTGATATACAAAATAATTTTTCAATACTTGAATTGGTATAGTTTGTGACATAAATTGAGTCCTTAAATTATGAAACTTTAGCTTGTAATTTCGCTATAAAAATGTAAATCAATTTATCAAAAGTATTTATACTGGTTTATACCTCTTATTCAAAAGTAATTATAGAAAATAAGTGACTAAAATATTCACTTCCTTGAAAGAAAAAATGTCTGTGAAATGTCAACTTGCAACAGAAAATTAGCATACAAGTTTTGTCAAAATTTCACAAAATATCATCTAAATTCTAAAAGCTCAAAATAAGTTCTAAAATTATTTCTAAATACAGAATAAGGTGCACAAAATGCGTGACCAACTAATTATAAGTGGAACAAAACTTCTATCATGGAATATTCATGTAAGTACAAAATTTTATTTCTCAACGAATGATGGCACAAAAAAATTACCCAAAATTGCAGATAAGCACTGAAAACACCTGAAAACAGTTGGGCGCCAATTGTGACGTGGCTCCTTTATGCTCGGCTGAAATTCAGGAGACCACGTGACAATAAAATATAAAATAAAAAAAATATAAAAAATGTGGTGTATCGAAACTGGCTTATCTGCAGTCAGGGGCTAATGAAAATGGGATATTAAATAAAAAAGGTTATATCTTATGATTTGTTTTATTTCTACACACTGAACAATTCTTTCCCCTTTTGGAATATTAAATCACTAGGTTTCAGGTTTTCCTTAATACACCTTAAGTTATGTTTTGCTACAATCGGTAGAGCTTCCGTGTAATATGTTCGAGAGTGATTTACAATTCCAAGAGGCCTACAAAATTAGGTGTTAGTCCCTACGTGTTTATGCCATCATTAAGTAACTTTTTGAAATCCTAATTCCCTACTATATATAATATGCTTGACACCGACCTTCACACTGGAGTCATACTTTCTTAGCTCCGCAGATGTTGGTGTGTCAGCCGCTGAGCATATCTTCTTTCCCCGGTGTTTAAATCAGGAGAAGCATGAACCCGTTGTCGAGATGAAGAAAATAAACTTCCATCGAAGCATCAAAATGGAATTTGCGAAGCTAATGAAGTTTGAAGAACCAGACCAAGACTGAGTAGATCAGTCCAAATTTAACTTCCTTCTAAAGTTCTAGAGGAATATAAAGTTTTCCCTTATCGACTGAAAAGAAACAATTATTTTCATTAGCATGGATCTATGTGGAAATCTAACCTACACTGGATATGATGTTGAGAATTTCTATCTTACCAGTTAAACACTCCATAATGGAATATAGTTCAGCTGTCGAACCCGCCCTTCCACATGTATATGAGGCTGCATTTGCTGGAAAGAGTACCACATTGTCAGAACTAAGGATAACAGAATGAACCTGGTGCTTGTGTAAATTTTGAAGAAAACTACTTACACTTGGGCCGATGTAGAAAATACAATCTAATGCACCATCTCTACTTGCACTGCCATCCGAAAAGGCTCAAAAAATCTTGTTTAGTCGGTGATGAGACCGGATTTAAAATGCTCAATTCTTCTAAGCCTCCATGTCAGCTTTCCTCCAGCAATCTCCTCTCCCCTCTCTGCTCCCAGACTCGATATTGGGTTACCAGCGCAGAAGCAATCAACTAACCACTTTTTGTATTTATTAAGGAATAACATTAGATTTTACGTACGGACATAATGTCATTATTTTTAATTTAATTTATTTTACTTCTTTTTATATAATTAATAATTTAAATTGATTGTTTCAATAATTGTTATTCCTTAAAACCCCTACTTTATTAACTTGAAATCCGAACATCTCTCATCTTGCTGGCAACTCTGACCCCTAAACAATTAATCCTATTGGCTACTGTTTCTTTTTAATTATATGTGATAATTACTTAATAATTGCCAGCATTATGAATTAATGTTGTACTTAGAAAATATATCCAGCAAGGAATCATTTGAGTAAATGATTTTAACGCTAATTATAAGAGAGGAGTGTCGATCGAAATACTGCTATGTTACAGCGGGCCAAGGTCGCTCGGTCGGAGGGGCGTGTTGGCGACCGTCTAGCAGGCACTTGACTACGCGCGGTCGGAGTCGGGCGGCCACACGGTTCAAAACCGATAGCTCCGACCCGACCGTGGTCGGTAGCGCGCGCTCGATGACCAAGGGCGTCCGAAGGGCAAACGAAATTTCGCTGGAAACAACTGTCTACATGGTTGGTGCGGACCAAGGTCGCTCGGTTGGGGTGGCGTGTTGGCTACCGTCTAGCAGGGGCTTAAACTGTAGATAAAACAACATGGAAGAATAGAGTACCTCCTGGCTCCTACACACAAACTTACAAAGTAACAAACCTTTTTATAATATTGCTAGTGGCTCTGTGAGCCTGTCTTTTTAGGGTTCCGTACTCAAAGAGTAAAACGGGACCCTATTACTGAGACTCCGCTGTCCGTCTGTCTGTCTGTCCGTCTGTCACCGGGCTGTATCTCATGAACAGTGATAGTTAGACAGTTGAAATTTACACAGATGATGTATTTCTGAACAACAAATACTAAAAAACAGAATAAACAAAAAAAAATCTTTTACGATCTTACAAAATCGACATAGTCCCAAACTAAGCAAAGCTTGTACTATGGGTTCTAGACGACGATAAACATACTTATATAGATAAATAAATACTTAAATACATAGAAAACATCCATGACTCAGGAACAAGTATTTGTGCTCATCACACAAATAAATGCCCTTACCGGGATTCGAACCCGGGACCTCCGGCTTCGTAGGCAGGGTCACTACCAACTAGGCTACGGGGGGCTCCCATACAACAAACGTGATTTATTGCCGTTTTTATAGATAATGGTACGAAACCCTTAGTGCGCGAGTCCGACTCGCACTTGGCCGGTTTTTTTCTTTTTTTTTGAGTTTCGAAATAGGGATTTGGCTACAAAAAACTATATAATTAACAAACCTGCTCACAAAATTTCACGAGTATCAGTTGAGAAATGCGACCTGTAGAGGAGAACAGCTGGCCTGGACAGTTCGCTTCGGTCACTCGTTCGTATGTACTATATCTAGTATGGACTATACATGTAACTGCAAGTGATTCAATTCTCAACATTAACATAAATGTAGTAGGTACCTTAAGTACCTATTTAATTGAGATTTCCGTGTCCATAACCAGGTAACCGTTAACACTATTACGTCGCGTCGATAACTACTCCAATCGGGTTGTTATGATTATATTAGCGCCAGATATTTACGATTGACGCACTAGGCCGGAATAAATTGGTTTACATACGTCACACGCATGAAAAGGGTACAATATTTTTACCAAAATAACTTTCGGGAGGTATTTTTAGAAGATAAACTATAAGATATTACTATGTTGACAGGCTTGTGGGTTGTCAGCTAAGACAAAGAAAAAAAAAATTTTCTAGGTCGTAGGTTGTCAGTTGATCATATTATTATAAGGAGAAAATTTAAATAATACTCGGAGTTCGACTAGTTGTTTATTCAACCAGGTTTCACGAGTTTCATCGCCCCCGATTTTAACGCTCCCGTTACTTTTTAACATTAGTGAACGAATGATTAGATAATATCACTAACGCCTTGTTAACATTTTGGCAACACAGGTAAAAATGCTGTTTCACACTTTCAGGATAATTTAATCGTGGCAACACTGAAGCTTTTGAGTTCAAATATATAAAAATACTAGCGACCCGCCCTTGCTTCGCACGGGTTTATGTGCATTATACATGCATGTATGGTTTGTATTATACATATAAACCTTCCTCTTGAATCACTCTATCTATTTAAAAAAACCGCATCAAAATCCGTTGCGTAGTTTTAAAGATCTACGCATACATAGGGACAGACAGACAGACAGACAGACAGCGGGATTGATTATTCAAACTTAGTTATTTTTCCGCAGTTGGGATATAGTTTTTTAAACTTTTTATGCTTGTGCTTTGGTAATATTTTATTTTCAATACTAAAACAACTTCAGGTGTTCAAATTTTTTCCTTTACATTTAAAATTATAGTTAACTCAATGAAGTACCTAATGAAAATTACATGTTTTCTCGTAAACATGGTGAGCGCGGCAACGCGAGGTGTAAATGGCGTAATATTCCTGTCTTTATTAAACCTTCTTCTTCTTCCTGCTAGACCTTGTCCCATTTATTTGGGGTCGGCCTTCCTTTTCCGTAATTTCCATCTAGCACGGTCCTGTGCTACGTCTTTATTTAAATGAGACTCTTTTAGGTCCTTTTCGACCGTCGTCAACCAGGTAGTAGGTGGTCTTCCACGTTTTCGTTTCGTGGTAGGCAAGTCGAGGGCAAGCTTCACCAAGTGGTCATCTGGACGTCTTTGGATGTGGCCATACCACCTTAGGCGTTTCTCTTTGACTTTATCAATAACCGAGGCAACCTGTTTTTATTAAACCATTTTGTAAAAACAACACACGTTGAACGATTCACACACACCATTGTAAATAACCAGCTAATTATCCGGTCCTCCCGGGTGCTAACACCGAGTTAACTTTATTCTCCCCGTTTCTCTCAAAAGGCGCCAGCAAACACTACTAACAGAATTATAGTCACGACTTTAATTCACCGTGGAAGCACTTTTCTCTAGTAAAATTTATAAAACAGTATTTTCCTAGACGCGACGGCCGGCCTCGGGTGAGCTATCGTGATTTGAATATTATGGAAAGTTCCCGTCTCGTCCTCTGGTTTGCCGAGAATGGATGTGCCACTTGACTTATTCACAAGACTCCTTATCACTCTTTGTTTGGAATTCTTGGGCTATCAAAGCGTTTTATGCTAAGTTACGGGGTTTTGTGGTGAAGCGATGTTTGATTACCTGTGTTAGTTTTGTCAGCAGGATAAGGTATTTGAGAAGCTTTTATTATACCACCCTTGGTGAGTACAACATTTTACATTATACCTGTTGGAGGTGGGATTTTCAGAGGGTAATCACGTAACGTTTTGTACGCGCGTTAGGACAGGTTGACTGTCATTTTTTCCATATTAGGTTTGACATCTTCCTAAAACGTAACTGCGTAGGTACAATGCGTATATGATCGATCTTGAGGGGTAATCAGGTAACGTTCCGAACGCCCGTTAGTAAAATCCAACTGTCATTTTTCCATATAAAATTTGACATTTAGATCTACCTAACGTGCGTACAATGCGTTACGTGATCGACCAGCAGGTGTGACTCACAATTCTCACAAATAATAGTTTCATATTACATCAATGCTTGACTTTATACATTTCCGATAAAGGACTAAAATTACATTAATACTTAAATGAGTGGACATCACAATTTATATTTCATTGTAATTTTTAACAAATTTCCTACCTTTAACACGGTCTGAGGGGTAATCACGTAACGTTCCGAACGCGCGTCGGTACAATTTAACTATCAATCTAAGTCGCCAAGTCGACCAAAACAAAGAGGCACGGCCGTACCATCCTTTTCTCGAAGCCATTCAGGCCATTTTCAACATCCTGTAATTTTGTGCTGGCTAAAGCTAGAACCCTGAAATTTCAGGAAAATGTAGGGCATAATATGGCTAACATATATTATTAATACCATTCAATTTGACCTTTTAGTTTAAAAACTATTGTCCGTCAAAGTTTTGTCACCGACATACTCACTTATAATGATCACGCTAATTCTAAAGCTGCCTACGGACAGCGCGTACATTGGCACGCGTAGTCGGTTACGCGTGTCCTGGAACACCATGTCCGTACTTGCAGCTACGCGTACACTCTAGGCTAGGGGAACGCGTGCCTCGCGAACCGGCTCGTGCACGAGCCGCCGGCAGTGGATCGTGGCGGTCCGTCTAGATCCAATGTACGCGTAAACAAACGCGTAACCGACTACGCGTAGCAGAGGGTACGGGCTGTCCGTACGCAGCTTAAGGTACTTCTAGCAGACCCACAAGCTCCAAATTTCAAACGTTATTAGTTTTTAGGCTAATAATTCATAAAAATTCTAAAAATATTGCAATTTCAGTCAAGTTTCAGAAATATACAAACTGCATAAGTAAGTTTGTAATCGTATACATGCGATTACAAAGTTACTTTTGCAGTTATTTCCTGCAAAACTATACGCGTTATTAAAATAACATTCCCATACTAAGTCTACAAAAAGAAATGAGATCCCATAAATAAACATTCCATGTAAAAAATAGGCCAAGTCTTGAAACTCTTTTCCTTGAAGTTGTTGCTGGTTGTAAGTGGGATCGCCAAAGCTCCAGAAGATGTTTTATCTGGAGAGCGAGGGACCTGCATATGGAGAGTGAGGGACCTGCATATGGAGAGTGAGGGACCTGCATATGGAGAGTGAGGGACCTGCATATGGAGAGTGAGGGACCTGCATATGGAGAGTGAGGGACCTGCATATGTCCCTAACCGTCACCATAACGAATCCTCAGATCAAAAGGTTGGCAACGCGCTTGTGATTCTTCTGGAGTAACCAGCGTCCTCAGGCTGCGGTGTCTGCTTACCACCCGATAAGCTCGTTTGCCACCGTTGTAGTATAAAAAGGAAATCTAAAGAAATTGTATCTGGCATTCATGTACGCACATTGTTCGTCGGGGCACATTGCACGTAGAACCAATGGCCGTTGGGGCGGAAAGGTTCTTGAGTCGCGACCACGTCCCGGAAATGGACTGATGACCTGGTAAAGGTCCCTCAGTGGTGGAGTCCACTGGATGCGGGTGGCGCGGGACCGGTCACTTTGGCACTCTTTAGGGGAGGCCTATGTCCAGCAGTGGACGTCTTTCGGCTGATTTGATGATGATGATTCGTGTACGCGAATTTTTCGAGATCACAACCCCGTGCAAGAACAAGTGCGTATGGCATTCGCATAACAATATGATATTTGTATCATCATTTCCTTGCCCTTATTCCATTTACTTGGGGTCGGCGCAGCATGTCTTTTTATAATATGATATTTGTATGTCGATTGAAATTAAGCTACTGCTCGACACATTTATATGCAGAGAGGGTAACTTTCCTTTGCATCGGTTAGATATTTTAAAGGGACACGAATTCAAAATTTTGCACCCTAAGGTAAAATAAAAGATAAAAGTTAGTTGAGAGATCCGTAATAGTTGAAGTTACTTAAGTACTTAGAAAAATCTCATCTTGTGGCTAAATAGTTGGCGCAAAGCACCGAGTAGGCAAACGCTTTTAAGTATCAGAAATTGAAAATCTTGCGGGTCGCTGTAAGTATACCGATACCGATCATTATGCCCACTAACATTCTATGAAAGTGCATTGTTGAATACGCGAATAAATATGGCAGTTTGCGAAAGCGTGATGACCTGTAATCAAACACGATGAATAGGGGTGTAGACTCAAAATTTATTATTACTTCAAAAGAAAGATGGCAAAAAAAAATGCCTAATGACAAAAATCACATTCGAATATCTCAAAAAATTACGAAGCTACAACCGTTTTAATGTTGCTTGTTAGAAAGAGAAAACACTCCGGGATCGTGACGACACGATCGTCTAGCGTCACAGTAAATGACATTCGTTTCATATGAAAGTGCGTTTTGCGGAAAAGGGACAGAACATACCCCCTCTTAAAACTTTGGACGCTTATAACTTTGTGATTATTTAACCTCTTGCGTTGCGTTTTCTTCCATTTGACTACATTTTTAATAGTTTTTTCGAGAAAATGCAACTTTATTGATTATTTTATTTAGTGTCTACACCCCTATTGGGTCTAAGGCACAGAATAAGTAGTCCAAGGGGTGGTGGCATCTGCGAGAGTGAGATAGTCGAGGAATGAAAAGGTTCGTCACTTTTCGACTTTATTTCAAAGCTGTTAAGTTCCAAAAGTGCCGAATATTTTCATTCCGCGACTGTACATAATGTGAGAAATATAAGCGGTTAGGTTATATTTAATTTTGCACGACTTATTTATCGTTCCGGTAGCACGGCAGCTCAAATATCTTCATTATCAAGTGATAAATTACGCTATTTGAGGTGAGCCTCACCGTATCCGAATGCAAAATTATTTATGATTTATGGATCCCAGCCCAGCCCGATTAACATCTCAATTCCTTGACATGTCCAGTCATTGACGTAGCCGCAGCAGTAAAGCCCGGCCGTATTAAACCTATCGGGTTTGCGGGTTAACCCGCCCATGTTGAAAAGCAGCAACTACATAAAGCTGCGGGTGTATTGGTCACGTTTCTCTATTTTGTAGGGTTCGCTCTGTACACTTTTACGAGGGTATTATTCAGACCGGGCGCTGGCCGGTTGTAAAATTGGCTCCGCTATCAAAGAGACTGGGCCGTTTGATAGAGCTTATGACTATTATTATATCTTGCCTTTTATTTGAGAGAATCGAATCGGCTTACAGAGATGCTGGTCTTGGCTTAGGCAACATGTCAGTGTCATGCAACTAAGTATAGGTATTATGTATAGTTAACAGTGCAATATGTCTTATTCGGTACCTGTTTAGTGACTGATATTTGATATAGTACCGTCGTGTATCTATAGTGCAGTCGCCATCACATACATAGGTACACTATAGGTGTTCAAAAATATCGGCACACGCACCCTAATGCCTTGAAAATACAGGTGTGTTCCGATGTTTGTGACGTGCTTGTTTGCTCCGATGTATGTGATGGCGACTGTACAATAGGTAAGTCAAAGTCAAAATATTCTTTATTCAGGTAGGCCTAGTACAAGCACTTTTGAATCGTCCATTTTTTGAAACATAATCTAAAACAAAGTTTTTAGAGCTATTGATTGTACTGCGTTAAATATTTTCAATTGATATGCACAGTGTAGGTGCCAAAATAATTAATAATAATTTCACAACAAGATCGTGACAATGTAAAAAAGAAATTATATAAAATACTAGTCTAGAATATTTCTAGGAAAAAAAAACGAATGTTAAAACGAAATACCTACAACCAAATTAATACTTAAATTAAAAACTCAAATGTCATAATCAATTCCAAATAAAGAATAAAAATCTGTTACAATTAATCCCACGCTGTTTTATCATTTATGTAGTCTTGTGTGCCATAATAAGCTTTCGAAATAAGTTTACGCTTCACTTGGTTCTTGAATTTATTAATAGACATTTCAGTAACGTTTCCTGGAAGTTTGTTATAGAACATTACACAATTTACCCATGAATGATTTCTTTATTTTTTGGAGCCTAGTGGTGGGCACCACAAGCTTATGCTTATTTCTAGCTATTATGTACATCACAGTTTTTCCTAAAATTTACAATGTTTTTATGTACATACACAATAATATTGTCATAGATGTATTGACAATGTAATGTCATTATATTAATTTATTAAAACTTATCTCTAAATGAGTATCTATGGTTCAACTTATATTTCGCCCGAATAGCCCTCTTCTGCAGAACAAAAATCGTATGAATCTCCGAAGCACTGCCCCACAATAAAATACCATATGACATAATGCTATGGAAGTAGCTAAAATATACTAATCGAGCTGTATTCACGTCTGTTAAATGACGGATCTTGCTCACTGCAAATGCTGCAGAACTCAGTCTATTCGAGAGATTAGTAATATGGGGACCCCATTGAAGCTTGGAATCCAACATTATACCAAGAAAAACAGTACTATCAACTACTTCCAATTCCTCACCCTTCACAATGACACTTGCTTGCTCGTGCTACAAACGTGTATTTACAATGCAATAGTACATTATGATACAAGTGAGGTATGTTGATCATTACATCAGAGGCGGAATTGTCACGCGAACCGCAGGTGAGCGTGATAATAGAGCCGAGGATGTAATTATCAAAGCTCACGCGTGTCATACGACGTTTTTCGACACATTTGCGAGGAAAAAATCCTTTTCATAAAATGAACATGTTACAGGCTCCTAAGTTGTTTCCTTTAGTTATTGATGAAAACAGGTTTTTACTCACATATTTGTACATCTCCAAGAATGTACAGTGGCGTCAATTATATTTATCACTTTTCTATTCACTACGAGTCAACATTTTTAACAATAACCAAACACGCATCATCAATATTTACAAATATTTGTGAAATTACCTATAATGGCGCGCAACTATTTTTTTTCGTGAAGTTCGCGCAGTGCGCCCGCAACTAGGCTTAGATGAAATTTCTAAACAGCCAATACAAAATAAAATAAATATTTTCTTATTCAATATAAATTCATGTAAAATGTTATCAAAAGGAAATAGTTATACTAAATGAAACGTTTCTATATCATATCCAACAAGAAATAATCAATTAATCCACAAGAAGGATTTAATTTGTTTAGTCGAGTAAGAATCCACTTGCCGAGAATTAAAAACAAACCTGTATAACCCGGTCAATTTAAGAATGCGCCGAGTCCATACATACACCTTGCTGCAAGGTGCCAACGTGTCTTAATCGGGATATAAACATAACTACACGAGTGTCGTAATGTTATTAAACACGCGTGTTTAATACCCAGGATTATGAGCCCAAAAGCGGCACAATAAGAGACACGTTACCAGCAAATGTGTTGAAAATACTCTTTATTGCACACCTCACATAAACAAAGCAGTTACAAAGAGAGACAATATAAAACATGTAGTTATGTAGAGGTAGACAACAGGCGGTCTTATAGCTTATCTTTGTTTACTTTGTCTTCAAATGGTGTATTAGAGCCAGGAGCCCGCTAGGCGGGCGTTTTTCTCATATAGGCGCTTTCTTATACAAAGTCTCCTCACGGTATCCTACAAACGCACTCCTTGGGGGAGGCCTACGTCCAGCAGTGGACGTCTTTCGGCTGATATGATGATGATAATGATCCTACAAACGTAGTGTTATGAAATAATTGTGTGCTCTGAATGTGTTAACGAATTTGTATGTAGGGGGTAAGTCTCCGAAACCACTTATCGAACATATGGGTACCACTTATAAAGAATGGAATTTCTCGATGAGCTTAGGGCCCGGCCACATGTCTGCCTATGTATGGCGCCGCCGCCGCAAAACCCGCGATTCTCGGTGGTAAACGCTGGCTTCTGCGGTGCCGCGCAAAGGCCCTAAAGGCTATGCTAGGCTTTCGTGCGGTCTTTGCAATACGCCGGCGGAGCCGTGCGGGCAGGTTACCTATTTTTTTATTTCATACGTATGACATTAATTAATTAAAGAGTCGCTTTACTCAATTATTATAATTTATGATGTCTAAATTCTTCACCCATTGGGTAGCGTTTGCATCAGGTTACCTATTAATTTTTACAGACAGTTTACCACAGGCACAGACATGATTTAAATAAGAGCTTAAGTTAGCATGGCGTTGCGCCAGATCTCTGGTCAATAGAAACTAACCTAAAACGTGCTCCACCAAAGTTCAGGAACGATATGTCTGCGTGCACCGCAAATGGCGGTTTCGTGTCACCCCTTTGATACTCGTTAACTAGACGGGAACTTCGCGACGGCCCGTTACTTTGAGGGGACCATCTCAGACGTGTATTTCCCATTTCAATTTGATTTCAATGTTTACGCACACACTTCCAAGTATCATCACATCCTGCGCCACCCGCATCCAGCGGACTCCCGCGACCTTTACCAGGTCGTCAGTCCACCTTGTCCAGCCTACCCACGCCGCGCCTTCCGTTACGTGGTCGCCTCGAGAACCTTGCCGCCCCAACGGCCATCGGTTCTACGTGCAAGGTCCCACTGCCACTTAAGTTTAGCGACTCGAAATCACTTCCAAGTATAATTCGATACAAATTTTATGAAGAGGTAAAAGTTTGAGACGGCGTGTGTTTGTATGTAAGTAGTCTCCAGAGCTACAAATGCGATTGAAAAAATATTTTCTATTTATAGAATGAACCGGAATTGATGTGGGCTATATATTTATACCGCGGCTTTGCCTGAGTTCTTTGTAATACGTAGACGTAGGTTGCTGCTTTGGTAGCCTAGTTATTCAATGCACGCGCCTGTCAAAAGGAGGTAGTGGGTTCGAATGCTTGCTCGTACCAATCAGTTTTTGGAACTTACGTTACGTACGGAATCTCATATGGTTTTTATCATAAGCTTGTTGGTGATTGAAAACATCGTGAAGAAACCTTCATACAATGCAAAGTGTAACTAGCACCTAGGGTATCTGGATACACTACGCTACGGGACGCAGTTATATATAGCAATACCAAGACACTATATGTAGGTATAGAGGAGCTGGGGTGGTTAGAGTAGCGCCACCCTGTCGTTTCACGCAAAAGTTGAGAGTTCGAGTTGCAGAAAATGCCCAGTAAAACTAACTACTTAACTAAGTGTAACTATAGCGTGGGACTACTTATTCGCTCTCACTAAAGAGAAGAGGCAGGCGTGATGATGATGATGATGAAGATGATAACTTCCAAGAGCTCCAAAGTAACGCGAGTACGAGCGTGCGTAACGAAGTTTAATTACAATGCTAAAAGTGAGTCTCAGATTGGCCCCATATTATTGATTACCTTCCGCTAACTGCGCTTTATTCCTGATTCGAACGACCAAAAACATAAAATCCAAGAACAGTCCACGTGATTTGCTAATTTGATCAAATGTACACTTATATCGAAGATGACTTCGTTCCATTGTTGACGGAGGTTTTTGTATTTACCACAAAGTCATCATTATCACTATCATGCATACGGCAAAAGACACGACAAAAACTTTGATGCAGACACAAGACGACGGCAACGCTGGAAAACGCCCAAGTATACATCCAGATTTGCCCAGCGTTTCAGCCAATTTATCTCCCCTCTTGTCCTAAAGACCTTCTGCAAATTTTATACAGCCCGTCGCCCCCCTAGTAGAAGCACTCTAACCAAATGGCTGCTGCAACACGACTACAGTGAGACTGAACTGCTCTTAACTGTTCTCTGTTAACAACAACAATTTAAAGCTATATTATATTTTTAATCTCACGAGTAATCAATAGTTTATTTATTTATTTACTTACTTATACCTTCACTTCAAAATACTCATGATCACACACGCACTCTCAGACTCTCACACACACTCACGCTCACACATTACACTGACAGAACTAAAATTATTGTAGCTTTGTAATTTGTAAAACACGTACTCTATACTTGTCTGTTGTTTAACATCGTATGCTTGCTGTTCTACTGGGTCCCGTAACACAGGGAATCCTAGCTCGGGACCCAATGACTTTGTATCCTAGTGTATCATGTTTTTGTCGAATAAATATTTATATATTTCTATATATCATCATTTCATCTAGGTATGTGTAGGCACAGGCACTGGCTTTTATGTATGAGAGGGAATGTAGTCCCCACGCAGGCTCAGTGCGGGTTGGGGACTGCACATAAACCTCTGAATTCACCATTTATCGCAAATTATCATAAATTATGGTCGCGGGAGTCCGCTGGATTCGGGTGGCGCAGGACCGGTCACTTTGGCACTCTTTGGGGGAGGCCTATGTCCAGCAGTGGACGTCTTTCGGCTGATATGATGATGATGATCATAAATAATTGAAAAAGCTAGCGAAGTGAACGATGTTCTCCGTTTCAGCTTGGGCTAATATTCTTTCGTATGTCCAGATGTCCAGATGTCTGCCTGTTCTGTTCAGGTCGCATTTCTCAACAGATTCTAGTGAACCTTTCTGAGCACGCTCGTTAATTATACATATTTAACATACTTTTTTGTCGATTCTCTTTTTCGAAATTTAAAGACTAGTCCCTGGGCGACCGAGCTCTGCTCGGGTGAAAATGGAGAAAATACGGAGAAAACGAATTTTCCCGGACATGAGACCTATCTAGATCGATTTCTAGCCCCCGTAAACCCCTGTATTCCAAATTTCATCGAAATCGTTAGAGCCGTTTCCGAGAACGTGATTGCAAATATATATATGTATATACAAATATTGCTCGTTAGTATAGGATGTATACTACAACCTTATTTTTGCAGAAATAAGGTCTGTGTAAGTATATATTTTTGAGACTTTGTGGTGTATACATATTGGTGCCCTTGACTGAACATATATATTATGTATTCGTATTTAAAGACTAACTCGTGAGTTCTACAGGTCACCGAGCCACTAGTATCATATTAGGTACACCTACTTCACCTTGGACCGTAAAGCGGAGATTATTGTACCGGTAGAAAATCCCATTTACTGGTTAGTGGAAGACATAAAATCTTGTACGCGCCACGGGCGGCAATAAAGCTTAGAAAGGTTTAAATTGCATATTTATCGTTCTTGCCATCGATTCTGGCGACAAATACACAAGGTGCTGATATACTTGAGTATTCATGTAAAAGAACGTCGAGCATTCGCCGCTTTTATATAATAATAAAATATAATAAACACTTATATAATGCTTTATTTTCAGACCAAAGATCTTTTATATTTGTTGACCCTTAGGTCGATCACGTAACGCATTGTACGAACGTACGGGTAGGTCAAAATGTCACTTTTCATATGGAAAATTGACAGTTAAATTGTACCGACGCGCGTTCGGAACGTTACGTGATTAGTTGATTAACCCCCTGCAGGTCGAGCACGAAACCGGTAACGCATTGTACGCGCGTCAGTTAGATCTAAATGTCTCTTTTTGCATTGGAAAATTATAGTTGGGTTGTCCTAACGTGCGATCGAAACGTTACGTGATTACCCCTCTGAAAAACGAACAGAGCCAAACATCGGTGCGAACATCGGTGCGAACATCATGTGCGAACATCGGTGCGAACATTTTCACTATCATTCTAGTGAACACTCTGCTGAGATGCGGGTGGAGAGGGAAGGCGGTTAGGACAATAATAAATCGAGAAAAGGATGGTACGACCGTGCCTCTTCGTTTTGCTCGACTTGGCAAAAAGATCGAAGCTATACTGTCGTTTCTGTAAAAGGCCCGCTCCTGTTTGTTTAGTGAGCCTTTGCTTGTTATGTAAGTGTAACATTCCCTAGAATGCTCATTAGAATAGAATAAATTTATTTTGGAACAACAGCCATTCATATAAGAAGGAGTCTAGTGTTACTTCAAAAAAGGTGTCCACTCAGCATGAGTCGAGACACAGAGTGCAACGACGTCGATTTTCAGTGGATCCGATAGACTAAAACTAACTTATTAACCTAAGGGTATATTATTAACCTAAGAGTATATTAACATACTATACGGTATCCAGAGATAATCCACGCTATGTCCAGCGAAAACCAAACCAACATCCGAGTTGCAAGTACTATGATAATATAATATCCTACTCAAAATAAAATTCTTGGCCCAGACACATATTGAGACGCTGAGACGCAGATCAGCTAGGCCAAAGAAATTTGTTGCTTTAGTAGGTGGAGTTTAGACTTTTTTTTAAATGTAAACAGGGAATTACAAGTAAATGCTTAAGGGGCTACCCGAGGTTTTCATCGATTTTTGACTAGTTTTGAATTGATACTAATACTATTGCACTATAGATAGAATTATAAGGCAAACAGCTATCGATTCTTCAATCTTTAATATCCATTTTGGTCTACCATATTTTGAAAGAAATGAATAGTTATTTTCTTATGATTTTTTTAAACATCGTTTCAAAAAACACCTTTTTTGTTATAAGATTGCTGTGAAAGATCTAATATATACGAAATTTACATATTTGGGTTCGTCTCTGATGTCTCTATAAACATGTGTACTGTTTTTATTTTTAACTGATTTACACAAAAGTTATGGCCAGAAAACCCGTTTTTTGGTCTAAAATTGTTCAACTTTGATGCCAAATATCTCGAAGACAGTGATGTTTGAAGTAAATCTGGGATATTATATTGCTTAAAGCTGTTATTGTTAATATGATAAGCTATAAAAAACCTTAGAAAACTAAGGGATTCAGATCGAAGGTCATTGGCGTATGGGATCCCCTTAAGTACATCAGCACCTTTAGGTTGACGACCCAATGGTCGTCAACCTAAAGGTGCTGAGCCTTTGCTTTTGCTTTGGTTGAGCCTCTTGCCAATGCAAGAGGCACAACACCGATGGTGACCCACCGAGTACACCATAAACACGACCACGACAACTCTGACAAGAGTAGGTACGACTGAGAAGAAGAATTGTTCATCATCCCCGATCACAGTCACATTCCAATGTCATAACGAGCTCGCGAAATAAACCGAATTGATGTTATATCTGGTTTGTGAACACGGTCCCAAAGCGCGAAAATACTTTACCTACACAATATGGCGACCGTGAAAAGGTCACGGGTCATCCCTCACGGGCCCAAATTTTTACATTCACAAAGTTACAGCATTTGTATGGAAATAGTTGGAAGTTGTGTAAAGTTCAGGATTGATTGACGAAACATTTCCAAGCTTTTTTACGGTATAGGGCAGGCAATGTCAAATATACCGCACAGTATAACAACTTATGAGCCCAAATCAAAAAATGGAGGGTTTATCAAATCACTAATTTTATTGTTGAGGACTTGCTTATCATCGGTGATCTTAGATTATGTATTTTTCATACACCAGCGGGGTAATTGCGTAACTTTTAGAGCGTGAACAAGAGAATGTATAAGTCCGAACGTTCGCTCGAAAAGTTAGGCAATTATAGGAGAGATTATTTCAGTTGACCGAATTGCATCAAAGTAGTGCATACAAAAACCAACTCTATAGTTCAAATTAAAAGATTCATATTCTAATGACGGTTTTTACAAAAAGTCTGTCACATAAAATAATCTCAGCTACATATATGTATACAATCGCCTTCTTGCAACTGAGTGAAACTTAGAGGAAGGTAAGTCCATTCGTTGCATTAGTTCACCTGGTAAGTAGGAAGCATTGAGTTTGTATCCAGTTTATCTCCTCATCTCAACAAAATATACCAATAAATAAACAAATTTAGGGGACAATCTTCCACAAATGGAACAACCCCCATGATAAGCTCAATAAGACTTCGTGTCATTAAAAATATATAAATGCTTAAAGAAAATAAAATTACATAAAAGACTCTGAAATAAATGTTCAAACTCATCACACCAATATTTAACCTTAACGGGATTCGAACTCTGGACCGACAGTTTCACAGGCGGGGTCACTAGACTCACTTACCCACTTATTTAGTTAGGGCAAAACGGTCGACAAAACTATCCAAACAAACTTAACTACCATGTATTTACTATCCCTCGCAATCTTTCCTTCTCATTATGTAACCAGAAATACCTATACTAGATAAGTGTGGAATTCCCAATTTTTTTCCCGTATATATAAATAAACACAATGAATATTCCCAAAATACCCACCGAATTCCCGGCCACTTTACATTCAGAATGCTGGCATTCATTTGTTATATAAATACACTGGCAAAACCCGACTATCCAGGGCACCCCACGTGCCCCTCGTGAGGGTTTTACCAGACTGTGAAGCGACAGTTTTCCTTGTATTACAATAACCGAGGGGGCACAGTAGTGCACCTGCCAAGTCAAATAGGCACGGGGTACTGCGCTTTTTTGACGCATGTTACACAAGGTAGTCGTCTCACACAGCCTCTTGGCTGTGGAGGTAGCCATTACAGGGCGTTGGCCCTCTGGTGGCGAATGTCTACTCAGCCCGTAATAACGGGCCGGTCTTCGGGGGCCTTTTTAGGCGGATTCGTTGGCCAGTCATAGCTTGGTGGTCCGTTGGCCTTTCACAGCTTTGGGGTCACGTTGGCCAGTCTTGGCTTTGAGGTTACCTGGGCGTATCAGGGGGCATCGGATTTTGGGGCGAGCTCTCTCTGCAGAGGGCGCGAGCGTCGATCCGGGGGGCGCGCGTGGAGCGGGGCAATTTCTTGTAGTAGCGGGAAGCTGGAGTTATCGGCACGGTCGAACATGACGCGAGCGAGGCGGCTGATGAAGACGTCCAGTGTCTCCCACCGAAGGTCCTTCTGGATCACCTCGTTTCTCACGAATCGAGGGGCAGCGGTGATTGTGCGCAGGGCCTGGTTCTCCTGCGCACGTAGCTTCTTCTTATTGGATGCCGACACAAGCGCGTACCATGCGGGTGCCGCATACGTGAGGCGGGACCGCAGGTACGTCTTGTAGATCCCTAACTTGGTCGGCATGGGGAGACTGCTGGATAGGACTGGTCTTAACAAAGTTCTCGCGACTTTTGTTCGCCGTGCCGTTTCCTCTACGTGTTTCTTCATCGTCAGCCCTCTGTCGATCGTGACGCCCAGGTACTTCACGGTACTGGACCAGGAGATTTCCTGTCCCTGTAGACGGAGTGGCGGAGGCAGCTTTCTTGTTTGACCCGTGAGGAGGGCCTGGGTTTTGCCCACATTCACCGAAAGTCTCCATCGGGTGAGCCATTCGGGCAGGGCGTCCAGGGTTCTCTGAAGTTTGACGGCAGCATGAGCGGGCTTGTAGGACGAGACGTAGTACGCCGCGTCATCCGCATAAAGTCCGAGCTGTACGTCGCCGAGCACCGGGATGACATCGGTGTATCGCGCGTAGCAGCCCGGAAACAAGCAGCTGCCTTGTGGAACGCCTGCCGCTATCGGGCGTTCGGTTGAAACGGCGTCTTCTACCGCCACCTGGTATCGTCGCTGGTCCAGGAACGACGCGAGGACACGGACGATTCGGCGGGGTGCTGAGGAGGTGGAGACCTTGTATAGCAGGCCCTCATGCCATACGCGGTCAAACGCCTTCTCCATGTCGAGGAGTACTGCGACTGTGGCTTCCTTTTTGTTCAAGGCGACTGCCATGTAGTGCAGTACCCTCGTCAGCTGCAGCGTTGTCGAGTGTCCGCTCCGGAATCCGAATTGTTCCGGTCTGGGCTCGATGTGGGGCTGGAGTTGGCTCAGCAGGAGTCTCTCGAACACCTTGGAGATGTTGCTGAGAAGAGTGATCGGGCGATAGCTCTCCGGCTTCTTCGGGTCTTTACCCGGCTTGTGCAACATGATGACTCGGCCAAGTTTCCATGCTGTGGGGTAGTGTCCCGAGCGCATTATTGACGCATGTTAGGACCTTTAAGCCCTGTTATATTTGTTTTCAGTATATTCGTTGCAGAAGCGTGTACTGTACTGACTTTAACCATCCTACAAATTAGTTTCTAGGTATAATATCTTTAGTCCAGTCCGTAGGGGTTCAAAGCACGGGGGGGAGGGTACATTACAAAAGGTGGTATAGAAGATTTTCTTTTATATTGTTTACATCGATACAACCGAGCAATTACACCAAAAATGGTTACACGAGATATCTTGGGAGAACTTTTGGCAGCCACAAATCCTCGAAACTTTGGGACCTTTTTTTGTTTCGATAAGATAAGAACAATTTAGTGAAATAAATCGTAGAAGATAGGCAATTTTGTCACAACCAACCCCAGTCATCTAATAATGTAAACGTAAAATTATGCATGTTATAAGTATTTAGGATTTGTTAAGTTCGACACAATATTTGCTCGGAAAAACAAAAAAAAAACACATTTGCGGTCAGTATTTTAATGTTCCAAAACAAATTTTATGCAAAAAATAAACCAGTAAGTAGGTACCTACCTACATTATTCATTTCTGAATTGACACCTAGTCATCTAAAAAGAAGCAAAATTCCAATAAAAACATTTCTTGTAATCCATAATTATTATTTTCGCGTATATCAGAAGGTCGATGGTTCGAATCCGGCTCGGAGCAATATTTTTTTCTCAAACATGCAATTAAATATTCTCTTTATGTTCCTTATAATAGACTCGGAAGTATCCTTTTTCGGGCGCAGCATCTCGAGGCGGCCTGAAATGGGATTTCATACAACTTTTCAGGCCTAGGCCTGCAAAGCAACTTTTTAATTTTCATTCCACTATTTGTGGCACAGCATCACGGCATTCAGCCATAAAAATAAGTTTGATTTGAGGATTTTTATTTATTTATTTCATTGCATGTTTTCCCGGCCTCTGATGTAATGTACTATTTAAATTTCCCTTTCATTTGAAAGCTTGTAATACTGCCAAAGACTTGGTTTCACAAAAAATGCCTGAAGGTTCGAACCTTGGCGCATTTTTTACATGATATGATTTTGATGGATTAGACACGCACCGCCGTTCGAAGCCCCAAGATTCGAAAGTATTATTCTGAGAATGGCAGTTAGTTTTTGCGGTTGAGAGTATCACGGGCCACTTTTCCGCAGGTTTAATATGACAGGTCGACACGAGAACCGATCAACGATTGCAAATGTGATCGGTGGTTTTTTGCTATTTGAAGAGAAATAAGTCATAAAAACTAGTGAGTTCGGAGACTCAACCGTGAATGTATATGAACCTTGACTTGATATGTTAAATTATTTTTACTTATTTTTAGATGGCATGACTTGGCAATGAATCTGAAAAATTGGTATTCTAATGTGGTCAATCAAGAATTGTAAAGGCAAGATGAAGGTTAATCTACTTTGTAAAATAGGGAATCGCAAAATAATTTGATAAGTAAATGTCGGAGTGCTCGAAGCTGTAGCTGTACTAGTATATGGCATGGGTACTCTATGTCAAAGTGATATGGCTTAAATTCGAATTAAGAAAAACCCTCTTAGTTCGAATTTAACCCATATTGCTTTGACATAGAGTGCCCATTCCATATACTAGTACAGCGTTGAGCACTCGGACGTTTACCTTAGTATGATAACATTACAAACTATTGTTAACGTATTTTAAGTTTCGCAAATGTATGAGGCCGTGTTTATTCGTTTCTCTTTCATTTCTTTTAACTTCACTTGTTTCACCTTCATTTATACTTCTCAAAATTTTTCACCTTCTCGATCTTCTCAAAATTTTGACCTTCTCGATCTTTTTGTATCGTGTTCTCCCTCGTTTCTTTTCTACATTCTGTTTGCTCATTCTCATCTTACTATCAAAGCCCATTATTCTAACATTATTTTCAAGATTCCTTGTTCATCTTCATTTATCTTGTTATAAACAGACAATGTTTATCTTCATTTATCTTGTTATAAACACACAATGTTCATCTTAATTTATCTCGTTATTAACACACAATGTTCATCTTAATTTATCTCGTTATAAACAGACAATGTTGATCCGTTACCGTTGCTACGCTTATTATGTCAACAAACTTCTTGTTGCTATGTTAAATCCAATGTTCTTCTTTCGATGCTATTTATAAACTTGCTGAAATAATAAAATATAACGCTTCTCTTGGGGATATACTGTGCCCATAACCTCTTAGGATAATAAAATAAGTTGGGCTATGGCAGTTACTTATTTATTCATGAGAGAGAACACAAAATGACTTTGTAAATATTAAATAGGTACAAGTTTTTTTCCGCGACTTCATCCGCGTAGATATCGTTTATATCGTAGCTTGATACAAACTTTCACCCTCCATTTCCCTTTTAGGGGTAGATTTCCGATATAAAAACTATTCTATGTCCTTCCCCCAGACTCTAACTATTTTTATCATCATTATCATCATCATCATCATATCAGCCTAAAGACGTCCACTGCTGGACATAGGCCTCGCCCAAAGAGTTCCAAAGTGACCAATCCTGCGCCACCCGCATCCAGCGGACTCCCGCTACCTTTACCAGGTCATCAGTCCACCTTTGCCTACCAACGCCGCGCCTACTAAGTACCTCTATTCAAAATTTTATCTAAATGGCTTGTATAGTAGCTCCATACAAATATTCACCCCCCATTTCACCCCTATGACCTTTTCCGGAACTCAAACTATCTGTAAACCTAATTTCATCTAAATGGGTCACTCAAATCCAAATTTTTAACCCCTTAGGGGATGATTTTCGGCATAAAACTATCTTATGTCCTTCCCCAAGACTCCAACTCGCTATACCGTAAATGATTTATCCACATTTTCATCCCTATTTCATTCCCTTGGGGGATGATTTTCGGGATTCAAACTATCCATTGTCATTCTCCGGGACTCAAACTATATCTATACCAAATTTGATCTAAACGGAGTCCATCCAAAATTTCACCCCCGGTTTCCGTAATAAAAACTATCCGATGTCTTTTCCCAGAACTTAAACTACCTCTAAACCAAATTTTATCATTATGGGTTACTTCCAAATTTTCACCCCCCCATTTTACATTTCCGGGATAAAACCTATCCTTTGACCTTCCCCGGGACTCAAAATATTTATATACCAAATTTCATTCAAATCGGTGCAGCGGTTTAAGTAGCTCCATACAAATTTCCACCCCCCATTTCATCCCTTTCGGGGTTGATTTCCGGGATAAAACTACCCTCTGTCCTTTCCTAGGACTCAAACTATCTTTATACAAATTTCATCTTAATCGGTTCAGCCGTTTTCACGTGATGCGCGGTCACATAAACAGACAAACAGATAAACAGACAAACAGACAAATAGACAAAAATACTAAAAACTGTTGGAACGTGTTCTGTTATCGATTCTAAGAATCCCTAGCCAATTTTTTTGCGAATATCTTCCATGTACAGACTTTCCACCCTCTTCAGCTTTATTATATGTATAGAAGAAGATTACCAGGACAAACGTCCCTTCTAAATGTATCAACCGGAATCACAATAATAAACAAGACTTGACAGCTTTCCATTTTCAGTTCGAATATAAATCTTTGTCATGCGCAGTCGATTGCATCAAACCATAGTTTTTTGTTTGGCCAGTGTGTACAAAGCATTATGTTGGAAGGAGGTTTGTATGCTTTGTACACACTGGCCACAACACTTGCGTTATGTGCCACAACAAAAAGACACTGTACCGTCGTAGTTCTAAGAAACAAACTGACACTTGTGGAACGTAATGAGGAGGAAAACTGACATTTTCTCACGCCAGGTGGCGCATAAGCTACTGTACCCAGCTTTGACAATTGACATAAGAACTGTCAAATTGCAAACTTCTATAATTTCTTATAAGTATTTTTCCATATTTTTCTCAAGAATGCCTCAATGTTGTGCGCCAAATTGTAAAAATAGAGGAGTCCACTTATTTCCCAAGGACCCAACTCGCAGGAAACGTTGGGAGAGTGCATTGCGCATCAATAACTTTAGGGCAAGTGACACAGCCCGATTATGTAGGCTGCATTTTAAGGCAGATGATTATTTCGGAAAAAGTAGATATACAGATGCTGTACCACTAGCCAAATTTTTAAGAAAAACTGTTGTACCGTCTGTATTCTGTTTCACTACAACCAAACAGGAAACACCAGCAGCTTTTGTCCGTCAGCAGCATTGTGAAAAAAGAAGACGAAGAAAGCTGTTTGAAGAGAATAATGTGATAGAACACACAACAGTGACAGAATCAATAATTAGTCAGACTACTCCAGATGTAGGGTGAGAAGAAGAATTATGTACTACTGTGGAAATTGCAGAACCAGCTCAAAGTGAACACACAGAGCCTGAAACTTTGTCAAAGAGCACTCATATTGATCATGTGCATGTATATGGTTCAATAAACAGATATAAGAATGATGATAAGTCCATACTCTTCTATACAGGTTTTGAAACATATAAGAAATTCCATTTTGTCTACTCGACACTTAGTCCGATGGCACACAAGATTAGATACTTTGGCAGCAATGTAATTAGTCTATCTACCGAAGACCAATTATTCCTAACTATGATGAAACTACGACAGAATAAATGCATTTTTGAGCTGAGCAGGTTTTTTAACATAAGTGAAACTACTGTATCGAATATATTTATAACATGGATACATTTTATGTACCAACTCTGGAGTATAATAAATATTTGGCCTAGTAAAGAATTGATTCAATATTACATGCCTAAGAATTTCAAAAAATATGATGAAAATGTTAGAGTCATATTAGATGGAACTGAAATAACTGTTCAAAAACTAAAAAATCCAACTTCCCAGCAAGCTTCTTGGAGTAGTTACAAACATGCTGATACTCTAAAAGTATTAGTCGGAGCGACACCAGGTGGATTGCTGTCTTATTGTTCACAGGCATATGCAGGATCTATTAGTGACAGACAAACAGTTGAAAGAAGTGGTCTTGTGTCGAAGTGTCAAAGTGGTGATAGCATACTAGCGGATAGAGGTTTCACAATACAGGACATGTTTGCAGACAAAAATGTTACTGTAAAGATACCTACTTTTCTAAAGGGAAAATCACAGTTACCAGGACTAACAATCGTAAAAGATAGAGAACTTGCTAGTAAACGTGTTCATATAGAAAGGATTATTGGGCTAACAAAAACCTACAAAATATTAAAGTCAGAATTGGACCATAGTTACATTCCAATAGCAAGTAAAATATTTTTTGTATGTTTTATGTGTTGCAACTTCAGAGAATGTATAATGAAGAGAAGCCAATAAAAAAGTGTTACGATGAAACCCACGATTTAATTTGCCATAATCATCACTTTTTCAGGATTGTTATAAGTGTACACAAACCTAACCCTTTTTTTTTTTTTTTTTTTTTTTTTTTTTTTTTTTTTTTTTTTTTTTTTTTTTTTGTCCGGGGGAAAATCCTCATGGATACCACCGCGCCACGGGGAGGAGCAGTGGTTATGTCAGACTTGTACTGACTAAAAACCCCCGGGTGTTCCTCACACCCACTTTTTGGCCGGGATACGGGGACCATTATTCTTCCGCGTCCCGGCCAGTGGTCGTCCGCAGTCGGATCCAACACTGGGGGACCACCCATCCCCCCTCCATCAAAACAGTAGTGTGCCCGGAACACTTGGCACACCACCCAACCCGAGGACCCTACTCATTCGGACGACGAACGTCCCCGTGTTCGTCGCCTGGAGGTCCTCCTTATGGTGGCAGTCGGCGGTCGTGCGCCAGCCTCCTGCGGCCAACTCTCCGGCGGCGCTGCTGGGGCGCCTCTACGGCATCCTCTCTGGCCCGTTCCGCCCTTTCCTTCTGTGCCACTACTTCCTCACAGAAGGAAAGCATTGCCCTCCAAGATCTGTCGCTGTCGACCATAGATTTAACTACTACCGGCAGCGACAGATCGCCACCAATTACATGGGCCAGTTCGTCCCTCTGACTCGCCCAGGCCGGACACAGCTCCAAGGTGTGCTGAGCTGTGTCCTCGGCCTCACTGCAGCTATGGCACTCCATAGTTGGTTCTCTCCCGGCTATGCGACACAGGTACCGTCCGAAGCAACCATGCCCCGTAAGTACCTGCGTCAGTCGGAAGGTAAGTGTCCCATGACTGCAGTCCAACCACTGTGACAGTACTGGGCGCACAGCCTCAATCGTTCTAGAGCCAGCAGATGGTGTTGCCAGCCTCTCTTTCCACAGCTCGACCGCCTGGAGCCGAAATTCCTCACGTTTCGCCTCCACCTCCCTTGGTGCTGGCCAATGGTCCTGGGACCGTGCCTCCTCACGCCAGAAGTACGAGTATGCGAGGATTCTGGCTTCGAGGTCCCAGGGCAGTGAACCGGCCAGCACGCACGCCGCCTCCGTGGAGACCGTGCGGTATGCCCGGATTGCCCTGACAGCCATTACACGTTGCGATCTTCGCAGCAGGGCAGAGGTCCGGCTGCCTAAGGCATCGGCCCACACGGGTGCCCCATACAAGGCCATGGAGCGCACCACTCCAAGGTACAGCCGCCGGCAAGAGGCTTTGGGCCCTCCCGTATTTGGAAGTATACGCCCGAGAGCTGCAGCTGCACCTAATAACCTTGGAGTGAGGCGCTCGAAGTGTGCCTGAAAAGTCCACTTGCTGTCGAGGACAACGCCAAGGTAACGCATTGTCGACCCGACGTTGATGGACTGTCCCCCCACCACAATGTGTGCACCGGCTGGAGGCGCCCTCCGAGGCCCATGGAAAGAAATGGCCTCAGACTTGTTCAGTGCAACCTCCAAGCCAATTCGCCGGATTCGGCCCACCACATGGGCTACCGCAGCCGTCGTCAAAATGGCCGTTTCTCGAAAGTTGCCCCCCCGAGCGGTGACCAGCGTATCGTCAGCGTAGCAAATTACGTCCACTCCCCGCAAATTTGCTCCGCGTAACACCCAGTCATATCCGATGTTCCACAGGAGCGGGCCGAGAACCGACCCCTGCGGAACACCACATACCATCTCCCTCTGCCCCCACTCGTGCCGACCGGGAAAGGCCACAAACCTCTCAGAGAGGTAAGCCTCAACTACACGGCGCAAGTATCTGGGCGCCCCGTGATAGCGTAGTGCCTCCTTGATAGTTGCCCAGGGCAAGGTGTTAAACGCGTTAGCGATGTCAAGGGACACCGCCAAAACCGTTTCTCCCCGAGCCACCGCCTCCTGTGCCAGGTTTTTAACCCGCAGGATCGCATCTACTGTGGAGCGACCGCTGCGGAAGCCGAATTGGTTATCGACCAGATCGGGGCCCACTTCTCTCATGTGCCTGACGAGCCGGGCTGCTATTACGCGCTCAAATAGTTTGCCCACCTCGTCCAGCAGAACAATCGGCCGATATGCTGACGGTGAATCTGTCGGGCGCCCATCTTTCCTTAGGAGCACGAGCCGGCCCGTTTTCCACTCACATGGAAAGCAGCCCTGTTCCACACATATCGAAAACAGCTCACGGAGCCTGGGCTCTAGGGCATCCATGGCCAGCACCAGTGCTCGACCCGGAATGCCGTCCGGTCCAGGGGCCGTGTTTTTCGCTCTCAGGCGCAGGATAGCAGCTCCCAACTCTCCTTCTGACACCGACGGCACCTCTCTCTCGTCTTCCTCAGCTGCCGAAGGCGCCATTAGTGGTGGCCGGTGTACGCCACGGTTGGGGAATAGTGTGGACACAACCTGGTCCAGGAGCTGCGGGTGAAGACTTTCCGTGACCGGGGGAGCCCAAGGGCGAAGTTTCGACCTCACCATCTTGTATGGCCTCCCCCACGGATCGTGATTCAGAGTCTCCAGCAGCGTCTCCCTGGACAACTCAATGGCCTGACTAATGGCCACTGATAACTCCTTCTTGACTGCAATGTAGGCCTCGTATAAGGAGGTCTCAACTGACTCATTTCGCACCCTTCGCCGGCGGTGGTGCGTGTACCGGCGTCGCGCAGTGACGCATAGCTCACGCAAGTGCGAGAGCTCCGCTGACCACCAGTATACACGGCGTCTTGGAGGGAGACGCTTGGCCCGGGGCATCGCCACGTCACATATTTGCGACATTGCGTCCCGGAACCATCCAGCTCCTGCCTCTACCTCCGCAATCGGTTCCATCGAATCGACCTGCCATGCCTGGACGATGGCTGCCTCCTTAAGTAGCTCCCTATCCATTTTATTAAGCACCCATCGTGGGCCGAGGGTCAAAACACTCCGGTTTGGCGTGGTTAGGGTCATGGGAGATTCAGAGACGTCAAATCGAATGTATCTATGGTCCGACAGCGTCTCCACGCCCACCATGACTCCCCAGCCCTGGACACGGCGCGCCAGGGCAGCATCTGCGAACGTAACGTCCACGATAGAGCCGCCCTGTTGCCGCACGCACGTGTTGACCGTACCTCTGTTCTGTATTACCAGCCCGGACGAGATGACCCACTCCAAAAGCTCATTGCCGCGCGCGTCTGTCGCTGGAGATCCCCACGCCACTGATTTTGCATTGAGATCTCCAGCAACTAGAACCGGGTGCGGATGACTTCTGCCGATCAGAGCACCAACCTCCACCAGAAACTGTTCGAATTCGGCCAGGGTCCGGTTCGGCGAAAAATAAACGCCGATTATTGTAATGTCCCCCACGACCGCTGCCACGTACCCTTGGCCACGAGACACCCTTTCGAAGGGTGGGGCTCCGGTAGCGACGTGGGAGACAAGCGCCACCACTCCATTGTTGTCTCTGACCCAATTATCCCTAGGCGGGACCGAATATGGCTCCGCCACAACTGCAATATGGATCAACCACTCCGCCATGCTCTGGCACAAAAGGTCTTGAGCCCTAGCGCAGTGATTGATATTTGCCTGTAACACTCTGAGGGCCATTATTGGACATCGTTCATTGGTACCGCCTCGTCACCAGCCTCTACGGGAGCAGGGGGACAAGTAGGTGGCGAGGTGGCTGCAGGGCCATCACCAACCTTCTTCTTATTCTTTTTGGTCCTCGGAGGGTTGCAGGATTTGTTACCCGTCCGGTGATTTGCTGCTTTACCTGCCACTGCGCACAGAACGCAGTGCGGTTCAGCTGTACACTGACCAGCCTTGTGACCGGCCTGGCCGCAGCGGTAGCATAAGTCGCTGCGGTCGACATCTGCGTCGCACAGTGCCCTAACATGTCCTAATTCAAGGCACCGGTAGCACCGCATCGGTCTAGCGGGCAAAAGCTTAACCTGTGCCATTACCCACCCCACTTTGAGACGGCCGGACCTGCAAATCTTTATAGCTGCTGCCACTGGGCATCCCACTAGCACCGAACCAAGGCCCCTGAGATCTCGGCGGATTTCGCCACATTTGACAGATGACGCTGGGCATTCTGCCGCCTCCACCACAGCGGCGATTACGTCATTGACGTCAACCGAGTCGTCTAAGCCCGCCAGCCGCACATCTGCAGTCTTAGCGGGCCTATCCACCCGGACGACGTCATCTCCTAGGACGTCTCTTAGAGCTTTTGCAAGTGCATCGGCCTTCTCGCCACTGGTCTCTCCTGGTAGCTCCAGGAGACGCGCGCCAGTGGCTGCCGTCTTAAACCTTATTCCCTCAATTCCTAGCTCCGCTAGCTTTACTCGACTTCTTGCTTCTGCCAAGACTTTCGCGTAGGTTACGCCCTGTTGCTCTGCCTCTGGTTTGAGGGTCAGCACAATGGCCGCTGATCTCGGAAGACGGAGCTTACGGGCCTCGGAGCGAACTGGCAGAGTGCCTTTCGCCGAGTTCATTATTTTTGCCCCTTTACCAGCTACGTTCCACTGGCCTTTTGATGACTTTGGGGCCGATGGAAGCGGAGGCGATACTTCAGAGACGTCTTCTCTGGAAGCGGAAGCCTCAACAGCAGCCAGCGTCTTTCTCTTCCGGTTCTTTTTCCTCCCCTTGATGGTATTGGAAGGATCAGTTATCTTAGGCCCCGTTGAGGCTGTCGCATCCAGAACCCTGGGCTGTGATTTCGGTGCTGGTCCAGAATTTCCCTTATTTCGTTGGGCTAAGACCTCACGCTCAGTTGACTGCGGTGGTCCGGGCGTTGGAACCGCCGTTGCCGGTGGGTTGCCGGCATCTTGAGCCATCTGACGCCTTCTATCTGCTGCCTGCCTCGCAGTGGGCTGCGCGGGAAATCTCTCGTCCAACTTGGCGTCCATCATGGTCCCTAAGGTAACCATCATGGCACGAGAGAGCTCCTGCAGATCGCCGTGATTTATAGGCCGGTCAGGGGACGGCCCCTCTGTCAGTATCGGTTGGGAGACGGCTGCACTGCTCTGATTTTGGGACCTCTCCATGTCACTTCTCAATTCGGCCATCTCCTTTCGGAGACTGGCCATTTCAGCCTTAAGGCGATTATTGTCCGCCTGTAACCGCCTGGATTCCTCCGAGATAGTGCGCCCACTAAATTCTTCCACATTTATCTTAATTGAGGCCGCCGCGTCTTTTAGTGCGCGCACGGATACACAAACCTAACCCAACCCAACCTTCAGGGCTCTATATAAAGTTTATTGAAATTGTCCTGGAAATGTTACGGTTTCATAGAAAATTACTTTTATAGCTAATGAAATACTTAATAATGAAGGGATCCAAAATAAAAACATACAACAGTTCAATGTCTTTTTATTAGTGACAAGTAATTTTTATATACATATATATTTATTACATATGGCAGACTCCAGGTCATGCACATAAAAGTTTATTAATGCTGTGAGCATCTCGGCTATGTAGGACTCATCCCTTTCAATAAATAAGACTCTCATATCTTTGAAAAATTATACTATAAAATTGCAGTACTTCCTAGTGCTGCAATAAAGCTGGCCCTGTATTTGAGCATAATAAGGGTGTCTTCTTTTCAAGTGTAAATTCCCATCTATCACTTCTAGGTATGACTTTAGCGGCACGGATAATAAGGACGTTGGTACTGACCTTTCTTGAGGTGAATAAGAATAAGTCCGTTTAAATGCACTAACAATTTTTCATATTTATGTGGGAATTCATACTTATGTGTAGATACACTACATGACACTGTTACCTCATTTATCTCGCTATACCATGCTGCATATGGGCACTTCACTTCAATCACCGTCTCCTCACCAAGTAACCCATCAGGAGAGGCGGCAAGGAATGGACATTCTTGTGAAATAAATAATCCACATCTTTGCACATCTACATCATACATTGCTTCATACTTTTGTAAAGCAATAGGCTCCTGTATCTTCCCATGGGTTACCGCTCTTGTGTGCACCGGCTTGGGAGAGATAATTTTCTCAACTATTGCTTTTTTTCCAACATGGGTGCAATGACTTACAGTATAAAACATACTGGCAGTAATCCTGCATGATCGCATTTCATGCCATTCAGCAGAAGTATCTTGCCCTCTAGTGTTTTGTTCCACTTCCTTTATTGTTTCCGCAGTAACCTTTTTTAAGAATAGATCTTTTAGTAGATTTTCTTTTGCAGTCTCCAAAGTATAGGAGTGATCCCATTCTATCCCATGAGGATTTGCCGGTTCGAATGTTTGCAGTAGAGGCATAGATGTATCCCCATAACCTATGGCCAAGTTCCTCACATAATCATCATAATTATCCATTATGTCTTCCCTTTTTAGGGGTTCAAAATTGCACGTTTTCAATCTCTTGCTGGGTAAATTTTGTGCAGCAATGGGTGATTTTTGAAACACCTTTTTAGGCTTGTTAAACATCATCAGCTGTTGAGTGCATACTTGATGTAACAATATGTAACTTTTATTTACAATATCATGTGCACCCAACAATAGTACAGCAACATGTTTGCAGCTCGCTTCTGTACCACTCCCTGCAGCACACTCACAGTGGCACGCTTCTATTGAACCTTCTTGAGACACTTTCACATCCACAAGGTAGGCTAGGCTCTTCATACTAGCTTTGCACTGTCCACGTAAATACGTGTACGTACCATCGGACGAGAAACGAGCAGTTACAAGGTGACGGGACTCATATAAAAGTTGGCCTTTTGGGTGAGTGTTGAATCTTTGAAAATATTCTTGTATTTCATGCTTGCTCATGTTGGGAATAGGCGAATCAGCGTTAATATCTCTGAATGTATCAGAGGGTGGGCACGCATATGAGCGGTCTTCTGGAACATCCAGGGTGGCACCAAAGTTTTGGTTGCGATCATATGCCTCCAACCTGAAAGAAAAAACCACACATGAGCATCGATTTTTTTATTAACACTCGAAATACCTAACATAACCTCAAATACTTGAGGCGATTACCTTTGTATCAAGTCGGCCTTTTTCCCTGCCACTGACGCTTTTCTTCTTCGAAGCTCAGCTTGAAGAACACGTACAGTCATAAACGCGTACATTTTAAGCTGTTAATCGCAAGGAATACTGAAAATATAGCAACCATACACTTGACACGACACGTAAACAAGGTATAGTCGATTGCAGCGCCATCTGCCTTGAGCTTCTAGTGTGCCTCCCAATTATAAATAATTATTATTGATTAGTCATTTTCACTCGGCATTTTTAACAAATTTACTCAAAACAACTCGAAAGTACAAACAACAATGGCAGGCTTTTTGGTTTTAAAATATATGCGCGCTCAACGTAGCATGCGCATGTGTAAATAGCCGCCATTCCGTGTCGCAAAAGGCATAAATAAGCAAAATATGCGTTCAGCCAAACATATTAAGTAAATACCTATTTAAAATTTATTTATTTACGAGTATAAGTCGAATTGCTTACGCTGTGGTACCTATACTGCTTATTGTTTGACATTTAAAACCCAAAATGGCGTGCATTGAAGGAAAAAATATTTGGTCTCCTTACAAAGTTTCATCCTCTTTTTCGTCCCTAAAAGGTAGTCCCCTCCTATTCTGGTAGGTATATATAACTATAACAGGAAAGTTTCATAAAAAATCGTCCAGTAGTTCTTGAGATTAATTGGAACGTACATCCATCCATCCAAATTTTCGCATTTATAATATGAGTAGGATTAATCAAATTCAAAATTTAAAATGATTATTAAAACGTTTTACAAATTATTAATATTTATTCACCATTTATATGAAAGAAACAGTGTAGGTAATTGAAAGATTTGTTAAACTTTTCTCAAGTAATAAAAAACTCCTCAAGACGGAGTTAGGTGAAACATTAAAAAGAGTCGGACTCGCACATGAAGGGTTCCGTAAAATAAATTGCGGTTTACGATTTATGTCGTATTAAAAAAAACTACGTACTAGATCTCGTTCAAAACAATTTTCGGTGGAAGTTTGCATGGTAATGTATCTACATCATATTTTTTTTTTTAGTTTTATCATTCTCTTATTTTAGAAGTTACAGTGGGGGGGGGGGGCACACATTGTACCACTTTGGAAGTGTCTCATGCGCAAACTGTTCAGTTTAGAAAAAAATGATATTAGAAATCTCAATATCATCCATAGATACCCCACACGTATGGGTTTGATGATTTTTTTTTTGAGTTTCATTTCTGAGTATGGAGAACCCCCAAAACTTATTTTTTTTTTAGATTTTTGTGTGAAAATCTTAATGCGGTTTATAGAATACATCTACTTACCAAGGTTCAACAGTTTTAGTTTCGGAAAAAAGTGGTTGTGACATACGGACGGACAGACAGACAGACAGACATGACGAATCTATAAGGGTTCCGTTTTTTGCCATTTGGCTACGGAACCCTAAATAACTGGAAAGTAAAAAGCACTAGTGCGAAAAATTGGCACTTTCCGCACGATTTGGCTGCTTGGAAAACGCTCTTTTCGAGGACATGCATTGTAAATTATAAATCCACACAGGTTTCGTCAACTATATTATTATTATTATTTGTATATTTTTATATTATTTGACATTATGTATTGTGTCACGTATTTTCAAATGGATCTTTATATTGTAAATTGAATGACGATACGTAGTACTTAGTTAAAATATTCTTTTTTGTTTTATTTTTCTAATTCCTCGTTATTGTGTACATACATTTGTTGACATTGTCTTAATTATTATATCTTAATTTTGTGATAAAACTCTTATTTAAATATGCAAATTTGTTAGTAAGTTATGTATTTTTTTATCATGAAATAAATAATATAATATAATTTAATGATGATTTTCACCACTAAATCAGTTTATTTAATATTTTTTGTCTAGTCTTACAATTTAAAGCTGTATGCATATATTATGTGATTCACTTACATTTTTGAAACATCTTTGTGTTCTTGTCAAAATCCACCGAGAAAATAATCAATGGCGGTGCATGGTCAATTGGTCATTTCAATGTCCTTCTTATGCCGATCATATATTTAACTTATCGTCAGTAATAACTACTAAAAAACGATTAAATATACAATATTTAAGCTGTTATCAGATATCAAGTTGGCCTTCGTTTAAAATAGTTGTTTAGGATAAGCTGTCCTGAGCTCTCCTCAACTTTGCCAAACATAGATGTATTTAATTTCCAAAAATAAAGTGAAATCATGTTTACTTTATTTCTTAACTCATGCTAAGAAATCGGCCATGTCACGATCTGGCTTTAAAAGTTCTTGAATAGGGTCTTTTTACGTCATGAATATTCCGAGTGTGGTTTTATAAAATGCAGAAACGATTTAGGTGGGGTTTTCTATTATGATTTCAAAATCAAAACACCATTTTTTTTAGAGGAAGGCTACCGGTGACTGAGGAGGCAGCCAATGTTTTAAACAATCTCACTTGGGATTTCCGTAGACAGCTCAGGAAAATATTTTGACTGGAAACTGATTCGGATCTGCATTGCATAACCGGGAACAAAAACAATCCGGATTCACATTACTTAGTTCTACCGCGGAATTCGGAACGCCACCGGGAGGCAAACGTGCCACCAACAAAATAACACGACCGCTTTGTTTACTTACATTTGACGTAAATGTACTCAGCTGTGGTATTCACAACACCTCTACTCGTCTATCCAATATCCCCTATTATAACTGTAGCTCTAGTATAAGTTTTAATGCTATAAATTACAATAAGTTTTCGAACGCGTTTGCGTTTAGTTTCAATTTGTATGGCAACGCGAACAGTACCCTTAGCGTGGAATTGAAGTGAGTTGCGTTTACTGCAGACGCTAGCGCCTAACGTTACAGATTTAGTATGAAAAGTCTATACACCGCCCCTGGCGGTCACTCATAGAACTAAAATCCAAATCCAAACCGTAGCGTGAGTCACTAATACATTACTTTACTCGCGATCGAGTTCACGATCGTTCGCATAGTTTAATAGATTTTCCAATATTCAACCTTATACCACAATAATTTATAGTTTTAATTTAAATGTAATTTGTCGGTTATGACATTCCAGAATACGCGCATCACGACGTCACAATATGGCGGCGCGTGTGCCATTTATTTGCATTTTTAAATACAAAATACGCGACAATCCGAATTTTGCGGATATATGTTGTCAATTCAAAACCCTTATTTTTATAAGTTATTTAATTTGAGATAAAATTTCGATCGGATCTACGGTAACTCTTGACGGAATAATACGACATCACGCGCCATTTTTCAAGTGAAATAGTAAACTACAGTCGCGACGGTATTCTTCGATTCGAAATGTCTCACGCTACCGATTGGTAGTACGAATCGAACGTTAAATTACGCATCGAAAACTAAACGCAAGCGTCTAACGTTTTGCAGTTGGTTTCGTAGTACAACGGCAGTGTGAGTTACAAGTTTGACGGGTCGAATCGAAATCTATTCGAAGCGCGTTTATTCGCTCGTCTGTAGTTACGTAACGTAAGGTTACGATTGTATCTCACGATAAGGGTACAGCGCCTCTAAACAGTCTAAACCAGGAACGTTTGCGTTGTCAAACAAATTGAAACTTAACGCAAACGCGTTCGAAAACGTAGTTATGTGTATCGAGAAAACTTATACTGATAAAGTAGTGTTGCTAAATAAATGTACATATAATAAAATAAACCATCAAATTATTGTAATTACTACATAGTATAAAACAAAGTAGCTTTCCGCTGTCTGTCTGTCTGTTCCTATGTACGAGTATGCTAAGATCTTTAAAACTACGCAACGGATTTTGATGCGATTTTTTTAATAGATAGAGTGATTCAAGATGAAGGTTTATATGTATAACGCATGCATGTATTATACATATAAACTTATATAAACCCGTGCGAAGCCGGGGCGGGTGGCTAGTTAAGTATAAACAACAAAATACAATTAAACCATAAAATGATATGGGCCTTGAAAGTGTTGAAAAATATGCATGTTTTCTAATGTCCAATATTAAATTCCAGGCTACCAAAAGAACCCTTACGCTTTTATGGAAACAAAATTGTATCAATTGTATGACAACTATGGACCTAAGCGCAGTAGGTATTTCGCGACCGAAACAGCAATTTACATGATTTTCCATACAACGATTAAATACAAATAGAAAACTGTGACGTCATACTTTTACGTCTAATTGACTGATTAATCGTTTCGGCTGCCGCCAGCGAGGTCCGTCTTTGACTAAAATTTTTGGGTATTTATATTCTTTGAATTGTAGTTGCTCCCATACAAATATTAATTTGTTCCTCTCCAAAATCGAATGGCATCGTAAAAAATCTTAGGATACAAGCCTATTGCAGGCCAGGCTTATACTGGTTCCGCAGAGGCGAATTGTTGCCAAGTTGGGAATAGGAAGTAGGTCAGGAATCACTTCCGACCCCGCTTTCCGTACACGCAACGTTTACAGCTTTACCTTTGTATTGTTTGGAAGCCGGAGGCGGGAAATAAAAGCCATCACTCCTGGAGTGAAATTTGCTATAACTGTTATATCTTTCGTAGGCGTCATAAGACTTCAACTCCTGTTCCCGCAAAATGCGGATAGCGCAATTTTTGCCTCGACGGAATTTGCTACCAGCAGGGTGGGTAACTTTCTGAAAAAGCGTTATGGCTTAAACATTCAAAAAATGATAGCTGACTATTGCTAACGCGCGTTAGAAAAGTTACGCGATCTGGGTGAATATCTACAAAAAATAGGTACCCATAAATACCCATAAGCAGGCATCGGAGTATTTTTAGAATCAGAATCAGAATCAGAATCAGAATATCATTTATTTGCCTACTTTGTGTACTACATAAGTGTCCCTGTGGCCGGTGGGCCGTGAAGGGATGAGTCAGCTAACTTATGTCCTAATGGATCTGTGTTTGCTGTGTTCTATTTATTCGCAATAAATTTATACAAACAGATTACGGGTTTTGTTGATGTTGTGAGCTTACATACTATCTTATTCTAGGAGGATTGTTTTTAGCAAGGTGAGACTAATGTGAGCTATGGAGTCGTTGTAAGCATTAACATTTAATTTATACTCATACTCATCCTCATTAATTTAATTCATAAAATAAATATCAACTATAAAAAATACACCACCTTCATTGACGAATAACAAATAATATGAAGGGTCCAAGGAAAATGTCTAGTCACTTTTTTTTTCTAAATGGAATTTTGATGTCGAAATGTTGCACTCGCTATGAACTATTGCGTGGCATTGTCGTTTTCCGAAAAAGGCTAAAAATAAAAAGTTGTGGATTAAAGCTATGGGGAAGATTTTTGCCTAAGAACTGTATTAGTTTCCGTACAAGTTAGGGACCATCGATCCTCTGTCTCTCTCTCTCATCGTAAGGAATAGAAGAGCGCCATCTACAATTCGCTTTCACCTGCCAACCCCATTTCGAAAAACTGAATCGACGGGCCAAATAGTATTTTGTATTATCGATGCTCACAATGATTCATAAAATTCTACTAAAACAATCCCCATGTGAGCGGCTCTTTTTTCGAAATAGGCGTTTGATGACGCTTAACGAACGTAGATTGTGACGTTGCGTCAGAGAAACGCAGACGTCATCGTCAGGCTGATTGTTTTTTTTTCACATGACACCCTATGACGCGTTGTGTCGACGATTAAATGTCATCACCATGCGTCGTGGGTGCGGACACGCGAAGCTTTAATTAATTTTTTTATGCTGTATCTTACGTCATTATGTTTAGCGGACTTTGCTGCTTATTTTATTGTAAAAGGCATCATTAAGGTGTTTTACCCGGTAATATAAACAAGCAGGAGTGGGTTTTACGTTCTGCATGAATAATAGTTTTAGCAATATATACCCCTTGGCCGGTATTCCATTAATGATATTTGACAGAAGGGGGCAGTCTCCACTTTCATATCTCTGTTTTTCAAAATCAAAATGACAGACACGTCAGAGTCGGTAAACATCATGTCTTGCAATATTCGTCCATTTTTAGTATTCGAATAATATGAATAGTAAATTTTGCATTATTCGAATATTTCGAATAATTTCGAATATTTCCGATATTGAACCAAAATAATAAATTACACTGTGTCAAAATATAAAACAACCTGAAAATTATTATAAATATACATTTGTTAAATTTTATAGTAACAAATATGTAGTATAAAATAACCTATACATATCTGTATTTATTAAAGTAAAGGTAGCGTGGTGTCTTTCAGGGGCGCGATTCTTAAATAAAAGGTCGTTATCGTATTACAAAATAATTTACTTTCAAAACAAAGTTTTAACCGACTTCAATTCAGTACTCCGCCAAGCCACATTAACATTTCCACATTTTTTTCCAATTTACCACATGAACTGATTTTCGAGAACAAAAGCGTTGATTTTTAGACCAATAAACCAAATCGCTGTATTTGGGCCGATAATATTTGAGGACTTCCGTCGATTCCTCAAGGATCTCAGAATTACCTTTGGCACTTCATTGTTTGCTATTTCAACGGAATAATATCAGAATCTGTGACGTACTTATATAGTTTGATGTACATCATTGAGAAGTTCCACAAGCCATCTGTGGTCTTCATCATCACTTCCACTTCACCAAATTTGTGATTTCCGTTATAATTATTAACGTTATAATAGAAAATACCGAAATTACTACACGCGTGCCTACTATATTTGAGGAGTTCCCTCAATTCCTCATGGTTTCCATCATTCAACTGGGGTTTTGGAAACAATGGGACCAATCTGGAAGCATATACTTTCAGTTAAAAAAAGAATTGTACGAATCGGTTCATAAATGACGGAGTTCTGAGGTAACAAACATTAAAAAAAAAAAATACATTTGATTTGAGAATCTCCTTTTTTTGAAGTCGGTTAAAAATTGCAGCCACTGCAGGCTTATATAGGTATAGGTATACTTAGGTTAATTTAATTAATGCCGCTTTTATTAATAACATCATTGAAGGAAAGGTAGGCAAGCGAAGAAGGGGAAAACCAAGGATAAGTAACATGAAACAAATAAAAGAAACACAACATGAGGACAGTTTATAACAGTTTCAACAGTTTTCGGCTGTCGTAAAGACAGAAATTGAGTACCTACGAGTACACCTACCTACTCGTACAATTACATCACAAATACTATTTATTGCACACATCAACATAAGTAACTAATACAGAAAGTATTATCCCATAAAAAACATTCCATGTAAAAAATAGGCCAAGTCTCGAAACTCTTTCACAGTAAAATGTTGTGAGATATTTATTTATTTATTTATTTATTGAACCATAAAAATGTGCAATATGACAGTATTAACCAAAACGTAACAGCGATTCAACTTAACCTAAATTACTAAACAAAATCAAGTACCTACTAACTAAAAACTAAAACAAAAAACAATCCCTACGTCTCTCTAACACCCTCTTACATTCAGTCATCAGTCGCGACATCCCTGTTACAAACACATCACACTGCGGTGATGCTGCGAGCACGGATTTGAGGAGAGCAGTCGCGCGAGGTATGGGCGAGTTTCGATACAGGTTGGTCCGCGAGGTCGCAATCGCCAAGAGAGGCACTCCAAGGCGCTTGTTCCGATAATCGTTCGGCACATTGAATTTGAGCATCTTTTCCTCCAGATTAATGCTGTCAATTTTACTTGTTATGACATTTAAAATGAAACTGAATAAACTTAAGTTTCGTCGCATTTCTAAGGAAACCCCAGGTGACCCTGTAGAAAGCGTGTGGGGTATAAGAATGGATATCGTAGAGCCAAGTCAGGCATTCTTATTAATCTTTATTTGCTTGCTAAATAAAATTCTGCAACTTGGGAATCACACAACTTTACTGCGTTTACTAATTTTTGCATAGGTACCTAAAACTATGTAAGTGTGATTGCCAAGTCACAAATTTTTATTTAGCAAGCAAATAAAGATTAATAAGAATGCCTATCTACGAAATATCTCACCACTTTTTACTTTGAAAGAGTTTCGAGACTTTACATGGAATGTTTTTTATGGGATCTCATTTTTTTTGTGGACTTTGTATGGAAATGTTATTTTAGCAACCGCAAATAACGTTTGCATAGTTTTGCAGGAAGGAACTACAAAAGTAAATATTTGTAATCGCATGTATTTGTATAGGATTACAAACTTACTTATGCAGTTTGTATATCTCTGAAACGTGACTGAAATTGCAATATTTTTAGGTTTTTTTATAAATGACTAGGCTAAAAACTAATTACGTTTGAAATTTGGACCTTGTGGGTCCGCTAGAATTACCTTAGAATTAGCGTGATCATTATCAGTATATAAGTGAGTCAGTGGCAAAACTAACGAACTTTGACGGACAATAGTTCTTAAACAAAAAGTTCAAATTGAATGTTATTGATATAATATGTTGGCCATATTATGCCCTACATGTTCCTGAAAATGCAGGGTTCTAGCTTTAGCCAGTACATAATTACAGGATGTTGAAAATGGCCTGAATGGCTTCGAGAAAAGGATGTTACGGCCGTGCCTCTTTGTTTTGCTCGACTTGGCGGGGGCACTGCCGTGCCCCCAGATTGGTAATAATAGTATGAAACCTTTATAGCAATAGATCAGCGATGGTCGCAGTGATACAAGGGCTCTGACAGCCCGGAAGCCGCTACCAGAATAATAATAATAATGAAACCTTGAGGAACACCTGTCTTTTCTTATTCATAGTATGATGCATACTTTATTGACCGCTGTATAATGTTACTTTCAAAACCGGTTAGTCTAAGTTATATAACAGTTCCCAGAAATGCTTAAAAAAATAGCATTAGACACAAGTAGGTTATTCAACTCCAGACAATAAGACGCTTCATTATGATCTAATAATAAAGATACTTAATAGGTATAGCATGTTTGATAATGCTTATTTTTGTCGCTAGCCACATAAAGTTACGAAACAGCGCGGCTGCCCAAAGGAGAAAACAAGGAACTCACTTTTGGCAAATTTTACAGGAGAGCGAAAAAACGTAATTTGAATTTTTCGTCACCCAATAAACCCAAATATCATTAATAAACGATGCAATGGCATTTGGTAGTGTAAAACTAGATCTTTGCCATATTTTATTTTTTATTTTTACGTTCAGTTTAATCAGAATTGGAGGAAAATGTTTTCTACGTAGAACTGATGTCGAATTTTTAAAGAAATCCCCACGTAAAAACAAGTATCTCTCGACTTACTTGTTTTTTACGTGGGGATATCTTTAAAAATGTATGAGGATTATTGTATTTTTATCGACGAAGCTTGTATGTTTTGGGTAATCTCCGGAACGATTTATCCGATTTCAAAAATTCTTTGACCTGCGTTGGACTGCGACTGGAGTTTTTGGATGGTTATAAGCTATATTGTATCCCGCGGGTTTGTCTGCGTTCTTTGTAATACACGGGTAAAGCTGCGTGGGTGGATTATATATGCAAAATTTTCGTCCTCAATAAATAACGTTATTGTTTTTTAAATGTATGACAAAGTATGATATTTATTCTACAAGCGTTTTACTTGAGTTTATTAGTTTTACTTACCTATGATCTTCATTTAAACACATATTCATTACTAGCTGTTGCCCGCGACTTCGTCCGCGTAGAACTTATACTTAGAAAATATAATGCAAACAAACTTCTACTTACCATCTTAAGGGATGATTTCCGAGGCAAAAACTATTATATATCCTTCGAAGGGTCTCAAATTATCTCTATACCAAATTTCATCTAGGTACATGGATTTTATCCAAACTTTCACCCCTTATTTCATACCCTTAGGGAATGATTTTCGGGATAAAAACTATCTAATGTCATTCTTCGGGACTCAAACGACCTTTATACAAAATGTCATCTAAACGGGATTCATTTAAATTTTCACCCCCATTTCACCCCCTTAGGGAGTGATTTCCGGAATTAAAACTATCCTATGTCTTTTCCCAGGACTCAAGCTATCTCTTTACCAAATTGTATTAAAATGGGTTCCATCCGAATTTTTACCCCTAATTTCACCCCCTTAGGGGATGATTTCTGGGGTAAAAACTATCCCATGTCCTTTCCCAGGACTTAACCTATATCTACACCAAATTTCATCAAAATAGATTACATCCAAATTCCCCCCCCCCTTTTCACCCCCTTAGGGGATGATTTCCGGGATAAAACCTATTATATGTCCTTCCCCGGGACTCAAACTATTTATATACCAAATTTCATCTAAATCGGTGCAGCGGTTTAAGTAGCTCCATACAAATTTCCACCCCCAATTTCAGCCCCTCAGATATAAAAACTACCCTTTATCCTTCCCCGGGGCTCAACCTATATGTATACCAAATTTCATCTATGTAAATCGGTTCAGCGGTTTAGGCGTGAAGAGGTAACAGACAGACAGACAGACACACTTTAGCATTTATAATATTAATATGGAAGAATGGATTATTAGTATGGATAGTATGGGTTCTTTCCGTTTGTCTTCCAAATAGAGGTGTAGCTGTAGACTCACTTCAAAAGAAAAAAGAAACGAAAAACTCATTCAAATATCTCAAAAAATTACGAAGCTACAACCGTTTTAATGTCGCTTGTTAGAGTGAGAAAACGATCAGGGACCGTGACGTCACGATCCTCGAGCGTCATAGTAAAAAACAATCGTTTCATTATAAAGGTGCGTTTTGCGGAAAAGAGACGCAACAAACCCCCTCTTAAAACTTTATACACTTATAACTTAGTGATTACCTATACGAGTATAGCCTCTTGCGTTGTTTTTTTTCGAGATAATACAACATTATGATTATTTTGTTTAGTGTCTACATCCCTATTTTCGATAAGATAAGATAAAATAAGATTTCTTTATTGTCAGAACTGTGTACATTTAGTTGTTTTGGGTAAAATAAAGTCCAACAGCTTGCCCATTTCGGACGTACAATATTAAACTTAAAGCTAGTCAAATATATCAAAACAATAACAACAATAGTATTTCCAAATAATTTTAACCATATTCACACATAAAATATTAATTTAGATCTATCCGACATCCGTATTTTCTTTTAAACCACGAACTTCGGAATTCGAAAATATTCGGGTATCTCTATCTCTATCGCACTAACAAATGACAGGAATGCAGATATACGAACTTCGAGTTTCGGTTTTTCGTGGTTTGGCTGAATACGCAAAGAGCGCGCGCGCGTGCCATTCAAAAAAACCAAGTTTATATTGTTCGAATTTGTTGTTACATTTGTACAAACTACGCCTTAATTCGACATTTGCGCATATAAGTTCGCATATCAAAATCGATTAATTTTATATTTGCTTTTGGTACCTATGTGTCTCGTCAATGTATATCGTAGACGGGATTAAAATTATTAATAGACGAAAGAAAGGCAAAGAAATTCCGCCATTTTGTCCGTAGTATTTCTTATTAGTCTGTGATTTTGACGTTTCTTTTAGCTGACAGATGTGGCGGCGATATACTTTAAGAATAATAAATGAAAAATTAAATGAAGTCGTATATTACGGAAAATAAATTAATTGTCGCAGTCGGATAAAAACTATCCTAAGTTGCAGCTGGAATAATAATGTACCTATATAAAATGTTTCATATTTTTCCGTCCATGGGATGCTGAGAACATTCGAACCACAGAAAGCTTAGTTTCAAACTGGCTGATTCTTTTTTTAATTTAGAGATTTATTATAAGTGGAGATTATTCCAAAGTCAGATTGTGTATTATATAAAGTAGGGCAATTTTTGACAATGATGAAGAGATATTCATTGTCACTACAACTCGTCGGAAATATGTGCGAACCTGGCTTGAGCATACTTTAAAGCTGCAATACGACTGATTTCTCCTGATAGAATTGATGTCCGGGAAGGAGACCTGGTGGGGGTGAGATTTTGATGGGGTCTTATACTAGTAGAGGCCGGCAAGGTGACCACCAGAAAAATCTGACAGCTTGGGGTTTGGCGAAGCCAGATATTTCCGACGAGTTATACAATACTACTCGTAAAACATGCACATTCGTTGCACTACAGAACAGAATCAAAATCAAATAAGTTCGGTTTTATATTGTACGTTTGGGAATACCCTCAATTTTTAAATACACAACCTTTAAATAACAGATGCTTGGTTTCAGATAAATTTCAACGTTGTTTACATCCTTCTTACCAACGGTGAAACCAGGTATCTTCCAAACCCATTTGATTTCCAAGTATCTCCTCTTGAGATACTTGTTTTTAGCGTAGAATCGTCAAGATACTTGTTTTCAGCGTAGAATTAGTGCCCAAAAAAAGATAGGTACTTGGATTTTAATGTTATTAATAACTTGGAAAATATAAGGCTTAGAAGAAATTTTTTGATGAACGTAGGTGCGTTTTCATGCCCTTTATCCAAATATCTAAAAAAACTAAAATAGAAAAAAAGTGAGTTATTTGTTTTCTGTATGGGGCAGCCGAATTTCAACGTTGTTTACAAACTTCTTACCAACGGTGAAACCAAGTAGGTATCTTCCAAACCCATTTGATTTCCAAGTATCTCCTCTTGAGTTACTTGTTTTTAGCGTAGAATCGTCAAGATACTTGTTTTCAGCGTAGAATTAACAAAAAAAAAGATTTGGATTTTAATATTATTAATAACTTGGAAAATATAAGGCTTAGAAGAAAATTTTTGATGAAGGTAGATGCGTTTTTATGCCTTTTATCCAACTATGCAAAAAAACGAAAATAGAAAAAAAGTGAGTTAGTAGGTACTTGTTTTTTGTATGGGGCAGCCGAGCGGCCTTGCACCAAAACAATAAGTACCTAAGAATATCAGCTAATGACTACACAGTTCCTCGTAATTTAGAACTACTCTACCTATCTGCTGGGGTGACGCGTCAAAGCGAAATGAGGAAAATCTGATTGAAAAACACGAGGCGCCGCGCCGCATAAGTCATACGGTTCGTTGGGTTTTTTTTGTGTGTTGATGTTGATGTTTTGGTACCGGCACGCACCCGGAAAATCGAGGGACAATAAACCTAAAACTAGTTCACGGTTCAAATATTACGCAGTCAAGGTCTTATAACCAAGTGAACCAATATAAAGGCACGGTGAACATAATTTATTGACAAGAGCGTATATTTTTGTCACCTTGACAACGTAAGATATGAAAATAACACACAATAATGAAAATTACTAAGACTTGGTAAAACTAAATACGATAATCGTTGTGTTTTTTATGGAAATTAAAAAAAATGTGATTCACCCTCGAAGCAAGATTCGTAAAAGGTGTAGAACTGCTCCCAGGAATTTGTAAGCTCTTGGCACTAAAAGCGCAACAAATCTAATCTAAAGCGCAATACGATCTAGAGATAGAATAATAAATATAAAATATGGCGTTCTATTTAGCCAGACACGATAAAAATAAAACGCGCACTATGCATCACGCGGAAACAGACATACGGAACTCAGCACCATTAGATTAGGCTACCGTGTTCGCCTTAATTAGATTTACCTCCGAGTATGATTCCCGCTCCTCCATTTTCCTCGTCGTGCACGTTTTTCCCCGCTTTCCTTCCTTGGGAATTCATCTCTATTTTGTTGTGTGAAATTTACGAAAAAACGCGGTCAAACACAGCCGTCCCTGTAAGTAATGGATATGTTTCCGCTCTCGGTCACACGGGTCGCGAGTTATGACGGCTATGGTTTGTGTTGACACGCATTTCGTCCGTCAAAAGTTAAGTTTATCCGGCTTCTAACGGTGGCACAATAAAGTTTATTCAGCCCTCAAGCCAACTCCGTTTACGAGCGATAAAGAATTTAATAAGAACAATAAAAGATGGACGGTGACCTAGGGAGCAGATAAGCCCCTTCTTTACGATTCACAGCAGGTCTTGACTCACTTCACGACTCATTTCTAGTATAAACGGACCCTGCAGTGCGTTACATTACAACTATGCTCAACTCAGACTTACACTAGTTTACCTGAGATGAATCATCACTTGTGTTGATTGTTGTGAATACCGGCGCTGCAGTCGCCAGCCAAGTAGTACCCGCCATAGTTTTATTCAAGACAATCAAATTGAAAGTTTTCCTTGCTTTTAGTGTACAAAGAGGGAAAGAAAAGACCAAGTTTCATCTAAGCTAAGTTTATACTAGTTGAGTTTATACTAGTTAAGTTTATAAGTTGAAAACATTAATGAAACTATTTGTTATAAAGAAGTATAATTGGTGAGAACTGGCGAATGAGAATCCTTATTTAAGTTTCCTAGGTATAATAAGCTCCTATCAAAAATGAAAATTGTACAAACATATTCAAAAACGGTTTTAAGTAGTGAAAATGGAAGGGCTGGTGACCAGAGTAAATGAAATATAATTTTACCGTTATATGTAGTTTTACTTAACAGTAAGGTGCTCCGCGGGCCTGTCCGCGTACTACTAGTACAGGCGCAGACGCAGGATAAAATATATTTGTACAGAGGTACTAAAGAAAGAATTATTTAAATTGGCTGATGGATAGTTCCGTAAATTACTCCCCAAATACAGACACAACCTCACAGTTTTTCCTCTTCATTGTTAGGTATTAGTAAAGATTAAATAAAATACGATTGGTTTGTGTCCTAATAAATAAACACGGGATGTACCTAAAAATCATTATTGTCATCAATACGTGTAAGTTTGACCTATAAAATGGCTTTTTATAATGAACTAAATTATCTCCAATCACTATAACCACAGATTATATATTATAATTTATAACTCTATGTTTGAACGAGTTCAAATTCTTTCGTTTGTCTGTTTGTCCAGCTCTACGGGTCGCATTTCTAAACAGATTCTCGTGAAATTTTGTGAGCAGGTTCTGTATTTTTTTTATTTTGTTTGTTTTGTTATTTTTTTTTTATATACTACGACGGTGGCAAAGAAGCTTACGGCCTGCCTGATGTTAAGCTGGTACCGTGGCCTATGGACACTTGTGACTCCAGAAGAATCACAAGCGCGTTGCCGACCCTTTATTTACTTGAGGATTCGCTATGTTGCCAGATAGAGACATGCAGGTCCCTCACTCCCAACACAGCGCACCCTAGGGAGGGGGAGGGGGGGGATTTTCGATACTATAAAAAAAAAACAGGCTCACCAGTTTTACGGCTCAGCTCACAGAGCCACATACTATTTATCTACGACTTCCTAGTTCCTCGTACATATCTATAGTCCAGTGCGCAGGTCATCTGTTGGAACCACTGGTAATAAAAAAAGACAATAATAATAACAACAATAAGACAGTGAAACAATTATAAAAAAGGAAACAGAAAAAAATTAGATAGAGATTCGGAAAGGCTTAAAAGTGGGTAAGTAATGTAAGTATTCAGAGGTGAGTAGGTATAAGCAGACAATAAAAAAACAAAGCAGGCCAAGAACTATAACTGGGTGAATATCGGAGCGTTTTTGTCCCTTAATTTCTTTGGACACATTTGTGTCTCTACATTTTGATGACATTTCCGGTTGTTTGGTGGAGGACCCTGACTTCTATCATTTCACCAGAAATACCATGAAACTGTACAGATGGTTCAACAAAAACGTGTCCAAAGAAATTAGGCGAATAAAACGCTCTGATATTCACCCAACTACATGCAGCTGTCCATATAATTTTCTTCACTGAGCTGGTGTTCAAAAATATAAACATAATACATACTAGGTAGCTACACATCACGCTACGGTCGAGTGGTCGAATTCCGCCCCCGGCAGCCATGCCATGATTGCATCAGCTTCGCAGCCACTACCGCTTTTTGCCGACACTTTGTCAACGTCACGGAGATTTGTCGGGGTTGTTTGTACGATGGAAAATACACACTAAACGTCACGGCAGTGATATGAAAACATTCATGCCAACGGGATTGGATATGATTTGTAATATATGCATTGAAAAATAAATTTTAGGGGACAGGGGACCGATTTTTGACTTTCGAGCGCTCGAAATCAAAAGCGAGCGGTAGAAAATAATCGCATACGAAAATTTGTCACGATTATTTTCGCATGAACCCAATAATAGGTATTTTTGAAATTCATCACTCGAAAGCTAGTGGTTTGGCTATTTATACTTTTGCGCTTTGTTGTACGCAGAAATTCGATAAGTACTGGTTATTTAAAATTGTATTCTACACATGGAATAAAAATAAAACATCATTAGAAGGTGTATTTCTAGCTATAATATTAATATTTAAGTGTTTTTTTTGTGTTTTATGCGTTACATAACAGAAAAAACTAAGAGCGTAGTAAATAATACCTAGTAAACGAAACGTTTAGTTTCCCGCCTGTTATAAAAACAATACAAATTACAAATGATACAAATTGTCACATCAACTTTCTTTAGTTAGAATGAGACAGCAGTTCATACTTTTCATTCTAAGTATAGCAAGTTGTTGTGAATCATTCCCAGGCCTTTACATATCATATCACTATAATTATCTCTGTCTCTTTTTAACCTGTGCAAAGAGAGAGAGAGAGACAGACAAGTTAAATTATTTAACTTAAAACACAAACCCGCCAAAAGACTACGTTCTTTGTTTTCAGCCACATAATTCGACACAAAAATAATATAAAATATATTAATCGTACACCAGCTAATCAATCAACTGAATTAGAAGGTATCTTTATTTATCTCTTTCTAAGTTCATTGTCAGTCCAAAATGAAATACAAGTGAAGTGTCCAAATTGTCGGCACTTCCTTTCTACCGATAGAATTGAATACGAGTGGTCAATACCACTCGTTTTTAGGGTTCCGTAGCCAAATGGCAAAAAACGGAACCCTTATAGATTCGTCATGTCCGTCTGTCTGTCCGTCCGTATGTCACAGCCATTTTTTTCCGAAACCATAAGAGCTATACTGTTGAAACTTGGTATGCAGATGTATTTTGTGAACCGCATTTTTTTATACAAAAATCGAAAAAAAACATTAAGTTTTAGGGGTCCCCATACACAAAACTGAAACTCAAAAATTTTTTTTTCATCAAACCCATACGTGTGGGGTATCATTGGATAGGTCTTCAATAATGATATTAAGGTTTCTAAAATATTTTTTTTCTAAACTGAATAGTTTGTGCGAGAGACACTTCCAAAGTGGTAAAATGTGTCCCCCCCCCCCCCTGTAACTTCTAAAATAAGAGAATGATAAAACTCAAAAAAATATATGATGTACATTACCATGCAAACTTCCACCGAAAATTAGTTTTTTTTTAATACGTCATAAATCGTAAACTGTAATTTATTTAACGGAACCCTTCATGTGCGAGTCCGACTCGCACTTGGCCGCTTTTGAATTTTCTACTCGTATTGCTCGTAGTTCAAAAATAGCATTTCATCGTTTTTGACTGTTTTAGTTAGTAAGGCTTGTATTGACTGTATTGTGGGTATTAGACGACGATAAATTTTATATATATAAATACTTAAAAACATAGAAAATGTCTTTGCCCTTACCGGGATGCGAATCCAGGACCTTCAGCTTCGTAAGCATAATTGATAAACATACCCCGGGGTTTTCGGTGCAGGAATGAATGACATTAGTCAAAGAATAGGCATTGACTTAAAAAAACAGAATGTACTTACCTACTGAATAATTAATTGAATAATAAGATACTTAAAAAAAAAACTATGAATAAATTGTTACAAGGCAAAGAAATAGAACCGCAATCGCAAACAAATCGTGCAACAATCGATTTCATCAAAAAAAAAAAAATTTGCACCTATTACGACTGCCGACGTAGAAAGATCGTTCAGTTTGTTGAAATGCATATTTACAGCTAGACGCCGAAGCTTAACTGTTCCAAATGTAGAAAAAATATTAATTGTTTATTCTGAAAATCGTGTCAACTACTAATTGACGGCAATTAATTAACATTAAATATTTATATTATTTTTTTTCCGGTTCCGGTTGTCTTGTCATAAAGACGAAGTGATACTGTGCTCCGCTTTCCGATATAAACACTGTGTACATACCATTATATCCTGTGTAAAAACATTCAAATCTTATACGTGACGTGCTACGGTACATTCTAATACAAATAACTAAGTGGAAACTGTGCTATCTACACCATCTCAAGCGAACGAGAAACAAAGGAAAATTTTTAGGTTATCTGTCATACGAACAAAACAACAGAACATTGACAAACTAGTGTGGTGTTACCACACCAAATAAAACGCTTGTAACAACCTAACAGCCTCATTAAAGCTGCGTTCACGCAAATACGCTCCGTTTCACGCAAAATATCGAAATATAAAATGGACAACCTCCAAAACCTATTCGACCAACTAAAAATTGAAATGTCTAACCAAACAAAGGACATAATTGTGCAATTAGATGAGAAATTAGTACCTTTTACACGCGAAATTCAAGAATTGAGGTCCGAAAATGAGACGTTAAAAAGAAATATCTATTACCTCGAAAAACATAAAAGAATAAACAATATAATTGTATACGGTATAAAAGAAAGCGAAGAATCGACGAACACTCTTATGGAAATAGTAAAGAAGAAGTTTAAAGATGATTTAAATATTTATCTTGAGAACCGAGACATAAATACGATCTACAGAATTGGCAAATATGACACACAAAATGGGAAGGACAGGCCGATACAACTATCATTTGTCAACAACTGGATCAAAACAGACATTATGAAAAACAAAAAGAAGCTGAAAAATGTATACGTTTCAGAAGACTACCCAAAGGAGGTACTCGACAAGAGGAGAGAACTCCAGCCAAAACTCGAAGAAGAATGGGAAAAGGGTAAATTCGCATTTATTAAATACGATAAACTTGTCGTCAAAGAGGGTAGACCTGGAAACGAAAAGCGTAAAAGGAATCCATCAACCTCGCCTAACGCAACAGACCAGCCTCGTAAACAACAATCAACAGCAAAATCAAACAGACGCAACGCATTTGATGTAATGAGGAATAGAAGCCACTCCCTGTCTACTGAAAACCCTTCTTCTCAATCAAAAGCATAGGATACAGCCATCACCCACCGGAACAAAACGATAACAAAACAAGAACTAAATAAAATTAAAAACCAAACATTTCCCAAGCCGACTGGTCCTCGTGGGGAATTAGACCACTACCCTCCACATAAAAATCAAAAAGACAAAAATGAAGAAGCAACATTAAAAGTGTGCACTTTTAATGTAAGGTCACTAGCAACAACAGAAAGATACCTCGAATTAAACTACGCCTTAGAAAAAATCAACTGTGATATTCTAGGGATCTCCGAAGTCAGAAGAATAGGCTGTTATATTGAGGAGCACAACAATTATATTTTTTGTTACATTGGACAAACTAAAGGTTTGCATGGAGTAGGGTTTCTAATAAAGAAAAGATTTAAAAACAATATAAATAATTTTATAGGAATATCCGAAAGAGTTGCACTTCTGCAGTTAAAATTTGAATGTTTTTCTATATCAATGATCCAAACTTATGCACCTACAGAAAAATCACCCGATGAGGAAATTGATCAATTTTACAAAGACATTGAGACAGCTCATGCACTGGCTGACGAGAAAGTTATTGTAATGGGAGACTTCAATGCTAAAATAGGCTCCCCTAAAACAAATCTCTACCCAGTTATGGGCCAGCATGGGTATGGAGAATGTAACGAACGAGGGGACCGACTTATCAATTATGCATTTCAACATAAGCTGTCGATAATGAACACATTTTTTAAGAAAAAAATAAGCCGTAGATGGACGTGGATGTCACCTGATCAAAAGACCAAGAACGAAATCGACTACATATTGATAAACAATCCCAAACTAATAACAAACTTGGAAATAATAAATAATATGCAATTTCCTTCCGACCATAGACTACTGAGAGCAACGCTACTTTTAAGGCGCCCACCAAAGAGTAGGAAAAACTTTAAGACGCCACCTAAGATTCCAAAAACAGAAGAAGAAATCAAAAGCTACACCGAAAATCTACAAACACACATGGAAAAGAGTGAAATAGACACAACTAATATTCAAACCTACTATAACTTCTTGGAGGAAAGCATACTAGATTGCTTACAGTCAAAAAATATAACACAAGAAGAAAGACCGAAAATAATCAGTAAACACACAGAACAACTTATTAAAAGACGCACCGAACTAATAAATAAGAAAAATAAAACAAAAGAAACAAAAAATGAACTTAGCAGAATATATAAAGAAACCAATAGATCAATAAGGAAGGACTACAGTAAACATAGACACGAAATCATCTCAAGAAACATCATGAATTTCAGAAGTACCAAAAAAGCTTATAAAGAATTAACCACGCACAAAACATGGATACAAAAACTTGAACAAAAGTCAGAAGAAACAAAATCAAGAAAAGACATTATAAATCATGCAACAAACTTCTACAAAGCCTTATACCGGAAAACAAATAATAGCGAAATTGAAACACAACCTAAGTATCCGTACTTAGGTTGTGTTTCAATTTCGCTATTATTTGTTTAAATTATATAATTATGCAGGACTACATGCATTAAACCAATTGAATACTCGGAAGTTTCTGAGCAAATAAAACGACTTAAAGCTGAAAAAAGCCCCGGCCCAGACGGAATATGCAGTGAGGCCCTCAAAATAGGAGCTCCTATCCTAATTAACCACCTGACACAGCTGTTTAACATGGTATTGGACACAGAAACGGTACCAAAACAATGGTGCACATCAGACATAATCCTGCTTTTCAAAAAAGGAAACCCTTTAGATATAGGAAACTATAGACCTATAAGCCTGCTAGCAAGCACATACAAACTGTTTTCATCTATACTCTTAAAAAGAATAACACAGGATATTGACAAGCAACAACCAAAGGAGCAAGCAGGATTCCGGTCAGGCTTTAGCACAATGGATCACATACAGACATTAGAACAAATTATAGAAAAGCATCGAGAGTTTAATAGACCTCTGTATGTGGCCTTCGTAGACTATAGCAAAGCCTTCGATAGCATCAGCCACTGTTCAATCTGGAATGCACTACAGCGCTTTAATGTCGACCAAAAATATATTAACATCTTAAAATATATATATGCAAACTGTAAGAGTAAGGTAAAACTAGAAAGCAGAGGAGAAGAAATAAACATAGAAAGAGGAGTCAGGCAGGGGGACCCTTTGTCGCCGAAGCTCTTCATCGCAGTACTCGAAAACATATTTGGTAATTTAAACTGGGCAAAGAAAGGATTGCAAGTCAACGGATGCTACTTAAGCCATCTAAGATTCGCTGACGACATAGCTATAATTGCTGAAACCGCTCGAGACATGGAAGAATTGATGAAGTCACTTGATGATGAAAGCTCTAAAATCGGCCTAGAAATGAACATAAATAAAACTAAGCTGATGACTAATAGCGATATTAGGCCTATTGCGATAAAAGGAAACACCATAGAGTATGTAAGAAATTATGTCTACTTAGGGAAACGGCTGTCATTTAATAACTCCAGCAATGAAGAAGAACTAACAAGGAGAATCAGTGCAACATGGAATAAATTTTGGTCCCTGAAAGAAATTCTAAAGGGGAATTATAATCTTCATCTGAAAAAAATTGTGTTCGATACATGTCTCCTACCTTGCTTACTGTATGGCTGCCAAACTTGGGTATTTACAAAAAAGATAAAAGAAAAAAATTCAATGTACTCAAACAGCAATGGAAAGGAGTATGTTGAAGATTAGGAAAATACATAAAGTGAGAAGGGAAAATATCCGACAGAAGACAAAACTCACAGACGCTCTCAAGCAGGCACTGAATTTAAAGTGGAAATGGGCTGGACATATCTCACGATATACAGACAAAAGATGGACCATAGAGAGTACACGATGGAAAGGCCCAACGGGGAAAAGAAATGTTGGTAGACCAATAAGACGGTGGGCTGATGACATTATACAAGAAGCAGGAAAAGATTGGATTGAACTAGGCAAGGACAGGGAATCATGGAAAAAGATGGAGGAGGCCTTTACCCAAAAAGGGGTCCATATTTCAATTAAAGAAAACTAACCATACTAACAATAATATAAAATAACTAACTAACAACTTACTAATACCATTTGAAATGTACTTACCTACCTTAGAAATATGGAATAAAATGGCTTTATTATTATTATTTATATTATTATCTCGTACTCGGCTTTGTAGAAATGCTAAATTACCTACTACTTAAGTCAAAATAAAATTGTATAAATTTCGCAGGAAGGTATTTATTCATTAGGCACAATATGACCGAAAACCCCGGGGTTTGTTGATAAAACATTATCATGGAATAAACTTGTCCGTTGGGCCACTGCCGCAGTTGCAGGTGCCTCGGTATGCGGTATTTTGTACTTTACCGAGAGCTTACATCGCCTCTGATTTCCTTATTTATCGTCAAACCTGAGGGATAATTACGTAACATTTGGAACGAGCGTTAGAAGAAATGAACCGTTAATTACCCATACAAAAATATACATTTAGATCTACCTAAAGTACGTGCGAGACGTTACGTAATCGTTCAGTGGCCAGTATGGTATATACAGTACAGTACAGACAATTTTGGGGCACCCTATACTAAAAACGTTACCTACTAGGTGACGGTGTTGACGCGATAACGAGATTATGCGTGAACTACCCTAACCAGTGATCGACATGCAGGCGACGGAGCACGTGTTGTGTGGTAGAGCGGAATAGAATGATTCGGAGTTGTCCAGCTGTCAGATATCGGCTTTGTTAAAATGCTGATAGACCTCAAGGTTTTCACTTGAAATGAGCATTCTAAGACACACGCTCATTCAGGCGTCAGTTCAGTATTTAGTCTTGTTCGTTTGGCCTGATGCCAGAATGATGGAAAATGGACACGGTTACACGATCAGTCCAGACTGGCCAAATACTGATGAAATTACGACGCAATCGCCGTTTGGACACAACGCAACACAGTCATGCATTTAGTCTTGTATTAGTCTAATATGGTATATATAAAAAAAAACCGGCCAAGTGCGAGTCGGACTCGCGCACGAAGGGTTCCGTACCATTATCAATAAAAATATTTATTTTATTTTGTTTTTAGTATTTGTTGTTTTAGCGGCAACATAAATACATCATTTGTGAAAATTTCAACTGGAACTATCACGGTATCAGTGAGATACAGCCTGGTGACAGACAGACGGACGGACGGACGGACGGACAGCGGAGTCTTAGTAATAGGGCCCCGTTTTACTCTTTGAGTACGGAACCCTAAAAAGGCCTGTGCTATGGTAATTATCGCTTTACTGTCAAAAAAAAACGTATAAAAAGAAAACGGTGGATGAGAAGCTGGCTACAATGAAGTGATCATTAGACGCATCTAATAATGAAATAAGAGTACAGAAGGAAGACGAAGTTTTTGAAAATTACTATCGGATGAAAGAAGCCTGCTACAATCAGTTATTGTTATATCTTAGAATAAAATATTAGTCCGTTGTAATTGTTAAATTCTATTTAGTTTAGGTACTATTGCATTGGGTTGTATTGTAACCTGTAATAATAGTTGCTTTTATATGAAAATAAATAAATAAAGAGCTATCTAATCTAGACAACCTTTGGGTAGTGAAGAAAGAGAGTACATTACATAACTACGGCTTTAAAACAAAGAAAGGCCGATATCGCAGATGTATGCTGGGGCCCGAGCCGCCAGCGAGGGTCATAAATATGCGAGAGAGGGCTTCCTCTTTTTAGGCCCGTGTTGTGTACACAACTTTATGTCTCCACCTGGCCAAATAGTGGGTTTTTCTGTACGCGTAGCGTGCGGGATAACCCCGGGCCAGGTGTGGCGTAAAATAGATTATGTAGCAGGTGGTGCAGAAATGATTATGAACCGAAAACTAAAATAGAGTTAATAAATCGAACGAGCGAGCGACGCCAACGAAGTTCTATGCTCCAGCTTGGGGCAAAAATCATTCGTATGTCCGGGTCTCCGGTGGCCGATATCCCGTTGTTCCGCTATCCGGCTGTTCGCCTCTACACAGGTCGCATTTCTGAAACAATTCTCGTGAAATTTTGTGAGGAGACGGTCAAGGACTTTAATTGTTGAGCCATTTAGGTGTCATGATTTTTTTTGGGTTCCGTACTCAAAGAGTAAAACGGGACCCTATTACTAAGACTCCGCTGTCCGTCCGTCCGTCCGTCTGTCACCAGGCTGTATCTCACTGATACCGTGATAGTTCCAGTTGAAATTTTCACAGATGATGTATTTCTGTTGCCGCTATAACAACAAATACCTACTAAAAACACGTATTAAAATAGTTTTTATAGATGATGGTACGGTTTTTTATTTTAAATAGTTAAGCTTTGAAGTGTCCTGTATAAAGTGAGCTCTAAATGGCTCCACAATAAAAATCCGTGACCGTACGATAATATATAATTGATTAATTATACTAGTTTATAATTTGTTTGTACCTTTTTTATTAAAGACGCGTATTCTACAGCTCACGGCCCACTTAGTATGAATAGAAAATAGATACACGTTTATAATGCTTACATGTTATTGTTTTGCTTCATTTGTGTGAGGTGTACAATAAAGAGCATATGTGCTGTATTGTATTGCATTGTATTGTATGATAGCTGTTAGTTGCACAAGGGCGGAAAAGCGCGCTGTTGCTGCCCAAGTGCCCACGTCACTTTAATACCACTTTGTCAACGTCACGGAGATTTGGCGGAGTACGCGTCGACGCGCGCGGCATATTCGTATTCGAAGCTTGGTTTATTGTGTAAACTGTTTTTCGGAACATTTGTGTTTCTATTATTTATGTGATGGGAGATTGATTCGTCGTTTAGGAAGAAATCGATGTCATCACTAGATACTTACTTACGATTACGTTCTGTAAATCGCCCAACTTTTAGGAGTACGATAAAATGTCGACGATTGATCATATAATGTTTCGAGTACACTAAGTTATAAACAGTAATAACTTATCTATTGGCCTCCATTTCGTGAACTTAGAATATTATGTAGTTATTTCGTAATTATAATAATATGTAATTATAATATTATGTAGTTATTTCCCTATTAATCGTATGCAATTTTAACTCCACTTTTATGTGACAAAATCAATTGAGAACTGTTGAAGTCATAAAAAGTTGAGATGGGCGTATGGCAAATCCCATGATACCACGTCCACGTGATACGATTAGCGTATTCACGGGAAACGAACTGAATTTCGCTTTAGAACAGACGGCGCAACATGATAGTTAATATTTTTTTAATTTGTATTTGAGTCAGTTATTAAAACTTATCTATTGGCCTCTGTTTCCTGGACCTAAATGTTTTCTGATTCATTATCAGATAAACGTCGGTACCTAATGACTAGTAAGCTGGGAGATGCTCCGGTATTGCCACTAATATTCTTTCACAAGTTTTCCGCATAATTTGATCTCCGATTGCTTTGTTGCTACACAGCTCTGGAGGTCAAGTTATACTGGGGAAGATTTGGGAATATCCCGTTATGTGTAGGTACCGATAATACTGGGAAGAGTGCTCCGGTTTTTTTATGTTGGTAATCAGTTTTGCCCCTTATTCAAATAATGTAGGCATTTTATCGAAAGATTAAAACATTCACTCCCAAGAATCGACGCACGACACTCGAAGTCGAACCCAAAGAGAATATAACCACTACGTTTTAAGAGGCGGGACTCTCATACTAGCCAATAGAATCAGTTTGCATGGCACATCGATACCAACATGCAAAACATGTACGTCAAAGAACCAACAAACAGCAACAGTACCAACCTAACAGACTATAATAGTGTAGTGGCCTATACGCTTGCTTTTTCTATCGATATCGATAAAATGAACAGGGCTAATATTGCAACAATTTTTTTATCGCGATTAGGTTAGGTACGAGTCCACATCTAAGTTGCATGTACAAAGTTGGACTTAAATGTGGACCCAAAATAAAATAAGGAACTTTTTTTACAAATGTAATTATTTATAAAGATTTCGGTACATTCACATACACATACACAAAAACGGTTTCGGTACATTCATTTATACATCACTTTTTGTGATGCCCTGTTGCTGTGCTTTTTTAGTAATGTCAGCAGTTGACTCCTCGGCCTGCATCTGAAAATATTTTATAATTAAAATCGAGTTTCAATTTCTTACATCTAAGGTTAAAATCATGAATAATTACCAGACTCATAACAAATAAATTAAAGAATAATCATTGATATGTCAATAAATTCGTTTAAAAAGTGACTGGACAGATTTTAAAACTATAAAAATCAAATGGATATTGATTTGCACGCACCATGTATAAGCTGCCTGTGTATCTTAAAATAATCAGTATTCTTAAAGTCATATTTCATGCTAGTTCTCACTCAATTCGACTTATTTAACGTAATCATTTGCACTGATAAACAAATAAGCCTGTATAGTTATCGATAGATACAGTACATCTCTAGTACACAATAAAAATGGAAATTTATTATTGAATTTAGCTTGTTTATAACCCGCTGCACCCAAATATATCTAAAAATGGCTAAACCAATGCTTACCGGTCTTCATCCAAGGGAAATTTCGCCATAAACATCCTTTTTTCGAGATTTTCGGCTAGCGCGATTTCCACAAATTTCACATGTAATAAATCGTCTTTTCGGTGGCATTGTCACAAAATATATACACCAAACAGTGTTCAATCACTTTTCACTACTTTCAATTACAAATTAGGAAAAAATCAATTAGAAATGAGAAAAAATAAACAAACAAGAGACATAGACGCAATGTCAAGCAAAACAACATGGCTGACGAGGTATGACCACAGATTAGTAAGATAAAAGTCAATGTTTTACAAGTCGGTATATGTACATTATATTATAAGTAGTATCAAATTCAACTTAAAAACCAGAAAAAAAAAAGAATAAATAAAACTAAATAAAACTACTTACGACTAAACTAAGGGGTCTCCCCGCGGCATGGTGCCGAAGATGCTGGCAGCATTTCCCCGCTGTATCGCAATACTAATGCGTTGAGCGAGGAAGCTGCCAGCTCTTCGGTCCCCGGTGGTGTCGGCTAATTTTTTGGCGAGCTCTTTGATTAGGTTGAGTGCGCTGGGACCCCATGGACCAAGGGTCTCGACGCCGAATGGAACAAAGCAGTATTCAGCGCCGAGACCCCTATATTTATTAACTTTGGCCTTTTCCGCAGCCTCTGCAGCCGCACCTGCTCTGGAGGATGTTCCGTGGAGATGGGATGGGGCCAATGTGTCGACACAGGTGGCGTCCCACACGAGCACCCGACCCATCTTCCACGGAATTAATGACATTCCATCCGGTCTCTTGCCATCGTCCCTGAAAATGCCGGGCGGCTCTAACAAGGCCGGCACATTGACGCTGGCAAGAGAGCGGCGTAGAATGTCATTCAGAGCGGCGTGCCTGGAAAACCGGCCAGCGCTTTTCTGGCAAGAAAGCCCATGATGTCCCAGTGAGTCTACAGAACTGCCGCAGGGACATCTGTGTGGAGTGCATATAGGAATCCCGAGTCGCAGACATGTTGAGATACGGAGCGTTTCAGGCTCCAAGAAAGTGCCAGTGTTTGGCGACGGGTAAGCGTGGAGCCATTCACCGGATTCCTTGGTACCTGACGCCAAAAGTCTGGCCCGCTCCGCACCTGTACTGCGGCTCAGGAGAGAATCAACATAAATTTTGCAGCATACATCGTCCCAGCTCCTTTGGCAACGAGGATGGTCTGGGAAATCTTTTCCCGGGCAAGCGGATGACCAAGCGTTTTTTGCCTCCATCAAGCCAGCAGTTTCAAAGTTTGAGGGGGCACCCCCAAGGATTTTGCCTATGAGACTAGCTGAACTGTGGATGGAAGACAAAAAAGCTGGCAGAGAAACACTAGAAATTTTTCTTATCCCTAGCCCACCATGTCTAATGGGGAGGGATGCTTGGGTCCAAGACTGGTCGCTGAGCTGTATATTCAAAATTGATTCTAAATTTGATTTTATAAGGTCGTCTAGTGGTGCCAATATACTTTGAAATTTATAAAATGGGCTGCAGCGAAGTACATACGTTAATTTGGGCACGAAAAGGCAGAATTTTAGCAAGGTTAAGGCGTAATGGGGGCTTATTTCTAAAAGACGGTTGGAACAGATTTGGAATTTGGAAATTGAATTTTGTATATAATCTTGAAAAGAGTCCTCGAAAATAGGGGACCCTAGGAGGCAAAGTGTTTTTGTATCTACAATATTTATGTTAGGCGTCAGAGTATTAAATTTCTGCTGGATATCTATAACATTTAAGCTGGAATTTTGAACATATAGTTCGCATTTGGTGAAATTCAATTCCAAGCCAATATTTTTAAATTTCGACTTTATCGTTGCTAGATCGGAAACAACGGTATCCACATCGCCTCCTAAGGTTCCATCGTCCAGATACCAGACGTTAAATTTAGATTTGAGATTTTTTATAATTGGGTTTATCGCCAAACTAAATATTGCTGGCCCGAGTGGATCACCCTGCTGACATCCGACTTCAGACGATAGTAAATGTTCCCGGTACAAAAGATTAGTCGGGTCTGCGTATGAAAGCAATAAATAGTTGTAAATTTCGGGAATGTTTTGTTTTACTTCTGACAGCAGAGTGTCCCTATTGACTGAATTAAATGCATTTTTCACATCAATTTTGACCAACACTTCGGCCGATGCATCTGAGAGGTACGTGCGCAAGGAATGTACGGCTGCCTCACACCCGCCTTTGGTGCCAAAGCCTAGTTGTACGGGTTCGAAAAGGGGTTGTAATTTAGATAAGATATGCCGAACTGCAATTTTCGACGCAAGACGCCGAAGTGTTGTACCAACGGCTATGGGTCTCACCCCTCCGTCTTTTTTAGACAGTGCGATCAGGTTTGCACCGAACAAAATGGGGACTATTTCGGAGTTGATATTGCCAGAGAACATTTTATTTACTAATTTAGTGATTGAATTAAGAAGTTTTTTGCCTGCATCGCCAGCAGAGAGAGAGACCAAATCTTTCAGATGCTGGGGTGAAATACCGTCCAGACCAGCTGCTGATCCATTTAGTAAGATTAGTTGTACAGAAGGAGTATGCTGGCAATTGTTTGCCATGCAAAGTCCATATAAAAGTTTTTTTGTTCCTAGTTGCGTTAGACTGGTCGAACCCTTGGTTTTCCCACTAAGTAGCGGAAAGTGGCTACGGCGTAGGCACCCGCTAAGTGGGTTCCAGGCAGTGAATGTGTTAATGTTCTGTTACAGTGAAAATAACATAATTCCGTAAGTATGAGAAGTAATTTCTGCGTATTTTTTCCAACGACATTTTCCCATAAAACTCGGTCAAGTGCGATTTGGAATCCCACATCGTTCCGAACAAACTTGTACTTCCTTGTTGTGTTGTACGCTTTGTAAACTTCGGAGATAAAAACGCGGGAAAGTTTTATTTTTATTTTATCTTCATAAATAGAAAACGTAATAAGATGCTAATATAATGCTTTATCTTGTGCCGATAAGGCCCTTTCATACGTCGAATTTTTGACGTTAGTTTCAACTTGATACTCCACGCGTTCCTAAGAAACGGGTCTTGACAGACGGACACAGACAGGGCAACGAAGTGAAGGTTCCTTTTTTACTACTAAGACTCCGCTGTCCGTCTGTCTGTCTATCTGTCACCAGGCTGTATCTCACTGATACCGTGATAGCTCCAGTTGAAATTTTCACAGATGATGTACTTCTGTGTATTCTATAACAACAAATACTAAAAACAGAATAAAATAAATATTTTCATTAATAATGGTACGGAACCCTTCGTGCGCGAGTCCGACTCGCACTTGGCCGGTTTTTTCTTTTTGTGGTACTGAACCCTAAACATTACATTGAGATCTACCTAACGTAATACGTACGAAACGTTACGTGATCGACCAGTGTGTCAATGTCATAAATACTTTTACAGGAATAACTTCTTAGGCCTGAATCAGTTTGACAGTTTATGTCAATTTTACTATTGATCGCCACCGCAAGCCGCGCCAGTGGGATTCAGTAGGTCGATCACGTAACGCATTGTACGCGTGTCAGGTAGATCTAAATGTTAATTTTTGTATGGGAAAATGACAGTTGAGTGCATTCGAAACGTTACTTGATCAGTGATCACCCCTCTTATATATATATCTATCTGGTCTTACAAGTTACAATAGTGCATCAGAGGGGTAATCACGTAACGTTCCGAACGCGCGTCGGTACAATTTAACTGTCAATTTTCCATATAAAAAGTGACACCTTGACCTTCCTGCCTAGCTAGCACACTAGGTTTTATATCGGCGAAAATGTACTGAAACGTCACGTAAAACGCGACATAAAGCCTAGTGTGCTAGCCACCCTGACGCGCGTATAATGCGTTACGTGATCGACCCAAAGATCAAAGGTACATAAGAATAAGAATAACTTTATTACACAAAAAGACCCTTTAGTCCGTTTCTGCAATTGCGGTTTCACAATTGGCTGCGAAAGAAGAATTATTTTTCGCTGTTTCGTAATTAATTGTCAAACAAGATTTTTTTTCTGGTTTCGTAATAGCAGTTTCACAATTGGCTTCGAAAGCGGAATTATTTTTCGCTGTTTTGTAATTAATTGTCAAACAAGAATTTATTTTCTGTTTTCTAACTTCTTCTAACTACGAAATAAGATTTTTTTTTCTGTTTTCGTAGTAATTTGGCTACGAAAGATAAATACTTTTTCACTGCTTCGTAATTATTTAATTATCAAACAAGCATTTTATTGCTGTTTTAGTAATCGAATTACTTTAAAAAACTGAACGAAAACAACAACAATAAAAGCGTTTGCCCATCAAAAGTATCACAACGTATCATACCGTGCTGCGAAGGAAGTACTATTTGTATTGAAACGTTATATCTGGGCGACAAGTGAAATGAAGATGTAAGTGAGTAACTATAGTTAAGTTAGGTAAAGATATATTTAAATTTGATTTTTAAAAGATGTTTATTTTTATTTGTATTTAAAAGCAAAATTCAAATTAAAAAAACTTGTCTTGGAATTGACAATAATTAAATAAACATTTTGATAAACCCCCGACTATAAAGGAAACAACTAAACACTTACAAAAAGTTACACCAAAAATAGTAGGTATTCATAATTTAGTTTAAAACAAAAGTTAAACCGAGTTCCATTCAGTAGGTACTACGCCAAGAAACATAATAACATTTCCTTCCCACTTTACCGCATGAACTGCTTTCCGAGAGCAAATGCGTTGATTATTACAGAAAACACCCAAGTCGCTATAATGTAGGCCGATAATATTTGAGAAGTTCCGTCGATTCCTTAAGGATCTCAGAATCACCTTTGGTACTTTATTAGTTGTGGTCTTCATCATCAGTTCCACTTCACCAAATTTGGGTTTCCGGGTGTAATTTTTTTAATTTTTTTAATTTTATTTTTATTTATTCAGTAAAGCACTTTACAATGACTTAAAACTAAATACAACGTAACACACAGTTGTTTGCACAGTTTGACTGTGGGATCCATGAGTCTATATAATTTGAGGTAGTCTTAATGATAATGACTCTATATAAAGTGGTAAATTTCTAATCAGTCTATATAATTAGTAAAGTCTTAAGAAGTAAGAACAGCTTTAAATGATGTTGTGTAAAGTGGATAGGTAACTAGATATAAGATATTAGGTATTTAAGTATTTAAATACTGTCGAGATAGTGTTTCAACAGGGCTCTTTTAAATTTATTTTTGTTTTTCTCTTGTCTAATAGCCGCAGGTAAAGCGTTAAGGGGACGTAGGTTCGTGGTCTTCTCTCCCTCTCACTGAGCATAAGCGTGAGCGATGGAAGTGCGTGTTTGGAAGCGCGGATATCATGTTTTTTAATTTTAATATTTTGTGCATTTTAATAAATAAAAAAGAAATAGCTGATTTCCCTCAAACATGACATTGCCAATTTTTTGAACCAATTGTCATATGTTTAGCTGTTGTGCATAATTTGTTATGATTTTTTAAAGTGTATTTTAGACCTATGTTCGTGATTTTTTTCTATCGAGCGAAAGTCAAAAACTCAGGATTCGAATAGCTGATTTCCCTCGAAAAAGGCCTCAAGATTGCTAATTAAATTTAAAACAGCCGTGTTATAATCCAAACAAAAGCAACGATTGTTTAAAAACCAGTTTTTGGAGCTCACGTTGCCTTAGTATGGTAAACGTTTTTCGATGAGCCTATCCCCGTAGTAATTGCTTACTCTGAGAACGGCATACTTACCTGCAGCTACGGATCTGGTGCCATATGTTTGGCTCATTTGAGATAAATTACTTTCTTGATTGCCGTGCTGATTGACTAAAATTAAGTAATTATGTCTGTGTGTTGCCGGAAGAATTTTACATACTTTGAATAACTGATAATAATTATTTTTATATTTATTTTTAGTTTTATTGTTTACTAATAGTTTGAGAAATCTAATTTGCAATTTTTCAACTTTTTCCAAATTCGTTTTAGTCAAAATACCCTTTATTAAGTTTTTTTAAGAGGTATAGAACTTTAAGTTGGCAACACTTTTTTAACTGGCGGCCATTTTATCAGCTGTCAAGTGATTTATGTTTAGTTTGGTTTGGCATTTCAACATGAATAAACTGACGCCTGAACAACGCTTCCAAATTGTGTGAATTGATTTTGAAAATCATGGATCTGTTCGAAAGACGTATCGCTTATTACGTCGTCCACGAATTTTGTTTAGCGATGAAGCTCACTTTTGGTTAAATGGATACGTCAAAAAACAAAACTGCCGTATTTGGAGTGATGATAATCCTCAAGCGTATGTTGAGACACCGTTACATCCAGAAAAACTGACTTTTTGGTGTGCTTTATGGGCTGATGGAATAATTTGTCCGTACTTCTTTAAAAACGATGCTGGCCAGAACGTTACAGTCAATGGTGACCGCTATAGGGCCATGATTACTGACTTTTTTGTTCAACAATTGAACAATCATGACGTGCAGGAGCTGTGGTTTCAACAAGACGGGGCAACATGCCACACAGCTCGTGCCACAATTAATTTATTGAAGGAAACGTTTGGTGATCGCATAGTTTCACGTTTCGGACCCGGGAATTGGCCTCCAAGATCGTGCGATTAAACACCACTTGATTATTTTCTGTGGGGATATGTGAAATCGCTAGTCTACGCCGTTAAGCCCGAAACCATTGACCACTTGGAGGACTACATTCGCCGCGTTCTTGCCGATATATGGCCATAAATGTTGGAAAAAGTAATCGAAAATTGGACCTCCAGATTAGACTACGTCCGAGCCAGCCGTGGCGGTCATATGCCAGAATTCATATTTAAAATATAATGCCAGAAAATTGTCTATCGAATAAATTTAATTTTATGTCAATTTAAAAAGAACATCTTTGTTTTATTCTATTTCAAACTATATCTCTAAAAAAAACACCCTTTACAAATAAAATAACCAAAATCAATAAACGCGTGCTTAATAAAATTGAGGAGTTCTCTTAATTCCACGTGGATTCCATCATCTAACTGGCCTTTTTAAAACAATGGGACCAATCTAGAAGCAAATACTTTCATCTTTCAAATAAAAAAAGAATTATACGAATTGGTTCATAAACGACGGAGTTCTGAGGTAACAAACATTAAGGTGGTTCGATTGCCATACAAAACGTTTTTTGACATTCGTAGGCTAGTGGCGTGATATTTTAAGAAACTTATGTAACAAACTTTCATCATCTGGCTTCCCATTTGCGCCAAATTCCCCCTTTCCTAGAATAAACTTGTATAAACTAGATTAATTTGAGAAATTGGTTTGTCACGTGATATTTTGGGAAAACTATTTTTCTCAAATTAATCTAGTTTATACAAGTTTATTCTAGGAAAGGGGGAATTTGGCGCAAATGGGAAGCCAATTGATGAAAGTTTGTTACATAAGTTTCATAAAATATCACGCCGTTAGCCTGCGAATGTCAAATAACGCTTTGTATGGCAATCGAACCACCTTAAACATAAAAATCCTCCTTTTTTGGAAGTCGGTTAAATCTGAATGAAGGAGGTTAAATTAACCTTATTAAGTAATTTATTTATTTACTAATGCTTGTTTAGTAATTAAGTAATTGTAAAAAAAGAAAATGGAGATGTTTTTAGTAATTAACTACGAAAGGAGAAAATATATTCGATTGCGAAAACAGCCCAAAGTTCTTGTTCGAAAGTTAATTACGAAACAGCGAAAAATAATTCTGCTTTCGCAGCCAATTGTGAAACCGCAACTGCGAAAACGAACTAAAGGAAAAAGACACTGTTACATAATAGGAAAGCGATATCTGGTGAGTCCCAAACTAGGCTGAGCCTGTATCTTGGAACTCATGGAGTTATCAGTTACATCTGTTATCTATAATTATAATGAGTAATGAGCCACAAGAGAGAAGTTGTGTTATAAAAAAGAAAGTTTATAAACTGTGACAGACATTATTTTAAAGTATTAAACCGAAAACTTAATAAATATATTTGTACTCAAAATTTTAAAAGTTCCTAGTAGGTAATTTATTTGTAAAACAGGTAGGCAAGCGAGTTTCTGTGTGATTGTGCGTGTATGTGTGTGTATGTGTGTATAAGTGTATGGATATTAGAGCGAGTAACATACCTACTAAATAAGTGTGAGACTCCTAGATACATGGTTGTAGGAGACTTTCAGTGTCAGCATATGACAGGGTAGTAAACCATTGTTTGATAGTATACTTATTATTGGAATCGACGTTAGTCTGTCGCGTCACGAAAGTCACGATACCTCACGTCATTCAAATATGAATCGACCTTCACCGAATTTCGATTCGTAGAACGTTTAATTAGGCAGTCATAATTTTGGTTAATTCTCCGAAACCGTTTTTTTATGATGGGGATTCACACATGTCACATGTACATATGACTGTTTCCGTGCGTGGTTTGTGGGCGTGTACGCGCGTGTATGACTTACGTGACGTCATCAGTCACGCGGTCACGCGACCGATAAGCGCGTATAGAGGTCAATATTGAAAAATGAAAATAAAAAAAAAATGAAAAATCTTTATTTGGTTACGTATAATATTACGAGAAAGGTCAATTATGATAAGAAATGCGTAATTTCTCTCATTTCAACTTATTTTCGTCATTTTAAATACATAATGGCCTCCGTTTCAACGGCTTCATTTTCAACGGCCTCCGTAGCCCAGTGGGTAGTGACTCTGCCTACGAAGCTGGAGGTCCCGGGTTCGAATCCCGGTCAGGGCATTTATTTGTGTGTTTATCACGAATATTTGTTCCTGAGTTATGGATGTTATATATGTATATAAGTATCTATATGTATTTATCTATTATATATATCATCGCCTAGTACCCACAACACAAGCCTTACTGAGCTTACCGTGGGCCTAGGTTGATTTGTGTAAGATTGTCCCATAATATTTAATATTTATAAATGTCTCAGTCAGTAGTAGTGAACATCTCATTCAAACAATCTACAAAACAAACCAGCTCGATGTCATCATCTCATTAAAAACTCGATAGCGCGATACAGGAATCGATGTGGACGGTACAGCGCCGTCTAGCGGTTAATTCGAGCAACATATACACATTAACGCTAAGGAGAATTGCTGAGCGGCAAAACACGTGTTAAGCACTAGGCTTTGCGTCATCCTCGAGACAGTGATTCTTTTGCACATTGGAACTATTAATCTGTTCTGTATGTCTGTGTGGTTTAGGGTGTTTTTGCCGCCCATGTCACTCTGAGAAGTCACTTTGTCACTGTCACGGGGATTTGTCGAGGGAACGCATTGAGAGCGGCGATACAGGCGTCAGAGGGTGTGAAATACCAAAATGGATGTGAAATACTATAAATAAAATGTGTGTAATGCCTGTTTTTGTGTTCATAGTTTGTAAAGAGAAGCCGAAACACACATTGGCCATAAAATAATTACGTACAGTCGCCATCACATACACCGGTACACTATAGGTGTTCAAAAATATCGGCACATGCACCCTAATGCCTTGAAAATAGAGGTGAGTTCCGATGTTTGTGACGTGCTTGTTTGCTCCGATGTATGTGATGGCGACTGTACCTAATTAGATTTATCGCCATAAACATACTTATTCAATGGATTTGTCACCGAATGTATTCAATTTCAATTCAAATGTCACCTTGCTTCATCAGTGGATTTGCAGCTTAAAGGTGGCTTAAATTCAGTTTAAAGGCTTTGATATTGATATACCAAAAGGGTCTCAGTATTCAAGTAAGTTACATAAGCGGCCTCCAAAGATATTTCAACCCAATAGGGTAAGCTCCCGCTATTTATGTCGTCCTGGCTGGTACCAATCTCCCTATATTATACGTCGCACGTAAGAAATCGCGCGGCGTATTCAAGGTTTGAATAGCATTCACGAGGTTAATTTCACTCGATGATGATCATATTGGTATGCAAAACATTGTGCGCACGATAAGGTTGTGAGTGGGAATAAAATCGTAAAGGTTCAAATGCAATATCGATAAGTCAGTTTAATGTCGGATCGACACCGCTTTCATTTGAGTCGTGGAGTATTTTATGCCACTTGTACATTTAGCGGTTAAGGCGGCAATTAGGACAGAATTAGGCTTTTTCTTATTCTTAATCGTCACATCATAATGACTGAGGGTCGTGACTACACGAGGTCGTCGCTTTCGCTTTGCGCATTTATGCCATCCATGCCAAACGGTTATCGGCCTTCCAGATGACGCCTGCAAGTTTCCTTTGCATTATCCATACTTCTATAATAATATCATCATTGGCCTCTACGTCTTTATCAGACGATTCAAGCAGCGCTTTGTGAAATGCATAACATAGCATTTTTAGCTCGCGTTCTTGTATTGGGGTACAATTCAAAATGTATCACGTGACTTCCGGAATAACTTTTTGTAGAGAAGCCTAATCTGATTTCAAATAATTGTTTGTTACATGTTTTAATCCTTCTTTATTTGCCATTAGTTGTTAAAAACAAAATGTTATTTAGTACATGAAAATAATGCTGAAATTACCGCCATTTTCAATGTATCGCGGGTCAAATGAGCTACGTCAGTCAATGTTGCCATATATACCGATTTATCTGTACTTATACAGATTTTCGTGAATTAATTCAGATATATATTTTACGGGTACGAACAGCCAACAAAGAAGTATCCACTTAAACCTAATTAACGGTTGCATCTCCGACACAACCCGCTTCCTTCTTTTTAAATGGCTATGTAGCCCTATGCGGGAATAAACTAATTGTACGGGTTCTACAACTGAGATGATTTGATTCTTGATAGTTATAAATAAATAAATAAATATTACGGGACAATCTTACACAAATCATTTGATTTGTTGATGGAAACACTGATCTAGTTGAATGATTTTATTGATAACCAAGGTAAATGTATAGGTACTAGCTAGGAGCAGGTATAAACGTAGACTGATTCATAAGTGGCGTAATCGCCGATACAGCAATTAATACAATTTCATTATATTTAACGCTGACACGTAAAATGTGCGACGCTTGGATCGTACACTAATATTATAAATGCGGTAACTAATATTATAATATCGGTAATCATCCTCTAAGGGGGTGAAATGGGGGGTGAAAGTTTGAATGGAACTGCAATTAAAAAACGAGTTCCGTGCGGACGGAGTCGCGGGCAGAAGCTAGTTAGGCTATAATTCTTATTTTTCCTTTATGATAGCATAAAATGTGAACTGTGCAAATCAGGTCAGGTGAATTAAATCTATCGTAAATAGGTACCGCCAACATTATAGCACTTCACTTTCCTCACTTTATCCGCGAGTATAACACAAGAACAATATTTGCGACACAAGAAGTACGTGAAACTTTTTCCCTCCACGTCAGAACCAGCTTCGGTTGCTTGTTATATTTTATTAGGTGCGCAGTTTTTAGGGTTCTGCACCTTAAGATGTAAAAACCGGCCAAGTGCGAGTCGGACTCGCGCACGAAGGGTTCCGTACCATTATCTATAAATAAAAACTATTTTATTCTGTGTTTTTAGTATTTGTTGTTATAGCGGCAACAGAAATACATCATCTGTGAACATTTCAGCTGGAACTATCACGGTATCAGTGAGATACAGCCTGGTGACAGACAGACGGACGGATGGACGGACGGACGGACAGCGGAGTCTTAGTAATAGGGTCCCGTTTTACTCTTTGAGTACGGAACCCTAAAAAGGGAACTTGCACAAAGTCTCAGATGCGTGGTTTGGATATGATTATTACTTAGCTGAAGAATAGTGGGCTCAAAAATATCTGATACGAACCGATTTGTCATATCAGATGTTTTCGAAATCTTCTTGTATGACTTGAGACTAAGCAAAGGCTGTTAAACTACGAGTCTCAGAGTTCTTCAGTCTAGCAATGCCCCGCGGAGAAGTATCCAAAAATGCGAAACTTAAATATTTTATGGAAAGTTCCCATAGCTTAAATCTTATCAACACTGAAAACACGTCGTCTCCGTGGATACACATTTACATTACCATCTTTTTTAAATGCCTGCCTAAAGCATAATAGGTAAAATATGTAATTAAAGAAAAATATACATTTATGACAAAATTCCCATAGGAAACTTCCTAACAGAAGTGTTTTTAAACTCTCGTGAAAGTTTAAGGAAATTTCTGAGGACTTTCCTGCTATTTCGATAATGTTCTGCAACTGGTATATTGCTACTTTAGTCACGTTACTAAAAACACCATTGGATGGCAAAAGATCACACGGTCTGTACGCGATCAGATGGATGACTTGTCTCTTCATTTGTATGCTTTAAATAAATCCTGTTATATTTTTTATGAGTTTGACTTTCCAGTAACCTCATTCCAACAACGAATTGAGCGAAAATTACGTTGATCTTTCATTAGTGAAATTTAATAACACTAAGTCACGAAAGTCAGGGATAACGATGGTTTCGTAACCAATAAAATTTCACGAATGAAAGTTCTTAACACCATGTAATTTTTTTTGGAAAAAGCTTGAGCCCGATGACGCTTTACTTAATTCCTTACTGAACCTATCATGGATCTGTTATTCACCCTTAACCTCTTTTTATATTTATTTTATTACAGTTGTCCGTTACCAAGTTTATTGTTGTCTTGAGTGATTTCGGACGGAAGTAAGTGGACACTTGCGTGACCGAGGGATAGTTACTTAGAGTAACTTGCATGATGAGATTTATAAAATATTTATTTTATATTTGTGTTTATGTTACTATATTATACTCGTATTATATCAAATTGTATTATATTATCCGTCCTATCTTTAAACCTGGTAAAGATATTTTGTTTAAATAAGTTGCACTGCCCATAATTGATGTACTTTGCCTTAAGCTGGTAGAGTATAAAGAAGTGACTGAAAAATGGGTTGCAAATTTTGACGGACAACTTACATACGAACAGTGCAAGTTACAAAAAAAGGTTTTGTGTGGTTTTGTGTGTTTTTGAGTTTGATAACTCAAAAGGCACAAAAGTTGTGCAGTTTATTTTATTCGTATGGCTAATTCAATCGTTCTTATAATCTAATGTCCATCTGCTGGACCCATTGGATAGCCTCGTCATTTTCCAAGGTTAACAAGTCCTTCAGTTGCCCGCTGTACTTGGTGTGCGGGCACGCACTGATGATGTGCGCGATGTTCTGCTCGGCGGCGCCGCACTCGCACGCCGGCGAGTCTCTCCATCCACACTGGTGCATGTATGCTCGGCTGCGACCACAGCCGGTCCGTAGTCGGTTTAGCTGGCACCAGTCTCTTCTGGGTAGTGAGAGCCCCGGCAACTTCACAGTGGGGTTTATTGAGGTTAGAACAGCCCCGACATCTCTCGGTGGATTTTCTGCCCATTCTTGCTTCCACTGCTCCGATATTTCAAAGTGGCTACCTAGAAGCTCTATGGCCGTGAGATACGGAGGATGGCGCGACTTTAACCGCTGCGACGGCGGATTGGTGAAGTCTTCGTGTACCGGTAGTTCAGGGTTAGCCAGGATCTTTTACGCTTCGCGGACTAGTGCGTTTTGCCTTCTAAGGTGTGGAGGTGCGATATTACTTAGTGTCGGTAGCCACTGCAGTGGAGTGTTCTTTATCGTTCCCGAAATATACCTCATCGCCTCATTCAGCTGCACATATCTACACGTTGCGTATGCGCACTATTTAGCCAAACTGGCGCGCAGTATTCAGCCGCTGAGTACACCAAGCTAAGGCCGGTTGTACGAAGTACATCCACGATGTTCCAGTCAGCCTGTGCAAGATGTTATTTCTAGTTTGTAGCTTCATGCTGAGTTTACTGGTATGTGCGGCAAAGTAGAGGCTACGATCCAGGGTTACACCCAGGTACTTAGGTGTCGGATTATACTTAAGGGTTGTTGTGCAGTGACGAGAATCCTGACAGAACATTGCAAATTGAACAAACACCTGTTCCAGATGGGTATGAAACAGGACGCAACTTGCAGGTTCTGCCAGGAGACACACGAGGCAGTAATGCATAATTCTCTGCTCCTGCGGACCACTCATACACAAAAGAAGTACCTACCTAGGGCGGCACATCGTGTACCCAAAAGAGGTACAACATATCACCGCCCAAAAAATCTGGAATTTCCAGGAGGCAACGGGCCTTAACGGTGAACTCTAAAGAAAGGGCTGCCACAATAGATCACTTGCTGATCGAAGCGGCATATAATATTAAGGCCCACAAATCAAAATAATAACGCGACGGGGCCTGGTTTAACCTTCTCGAAGGTAAAAGAAGGAGAAGACAAATAAACACCCCGCCATTACCAAATGCACAATTCTCCTGCCACCTTTGCGGAAGACAATGCCGCTCCCGCATAGGGCTACATAGCCATTTAAAAAAGTGCTCTACTACTATGCATTCGCAAAGCGCTGCTTGTATCGTCTGATAAAGACTGATCTGATAAAGGCCAATGATTGATTGATCGAGTGGAGACATTTTTGGGCCTTTGCGAGACGCGTGGCGGGAGGGCGCAGATCACCGCACCGCCTGAAGTATGAGTCACCATGCGTCGGGAACTGTGCATGTGATTAGCATCTAGATACTTTTGTAAAATATCTCTAAGCCCTATTTACTGAAAAAAATGTACCTATTGCATTATATTTAGGTTGAGTTTACTTATAAAATCTCAAATTTCGTAAGCAATTAACAAATACAGCAATACTCCTCGAGTTAACCTCGTCGCATCGAGAGTATCGCGGCTCCTGCCCCCCTATTCTGTAACTTGTTTTAAGCTCACCTCAACGCTCACCCACAAATATACCTTGACTCCGCGATGCGTAGTAACTAAGCGAAGGTAGAGGTCTAGTTTCGTAACGGGTGACCAGCGGGGTGAGGCGCATTAACGCGTAGCGAATAACAGCCCTGCCACATCAAAGTCCCGTTCAGCAGGTAGACGGGTGAGGGTGAGAAGGGTATGTGTTCGATAAGGGAGAGAAACGTGATGCCCCGAGGGCTGATTAAATCTGAAGGATATACTGTAAACTGGAAGGGATATAATAATGGTGACCATAATCCACCAATAGAATGGGGAATGGATGAAAATGTTCGTATTGGTTATAGGAATAACCTTTATTAGCACTTGAAAAAAGTTGCAGACTTTTCAGCTGCGTCAATTATTTTTGAAAAATAGAAACGGTTTCCTCACTAACGTTTTCGGTTTAGGACGGCGAATGAGACAATTTCCTCGATCCGTCTCATATTATCGCCTACGTCTGTCAGTAGAGGTTCAAAGCACGGGGTACTTTGCAAAAGGTGGTGTAGAAGATTTCATGTCATGTAATATGGATACAACCGAGCAAATATCAAAAATAGTTACACGAAATACCTCGGCTGCCCCATACAGAAAACAAGTAACTCATTTTTTTTTCTATTTGCGTTTTTTTGGATATTTGGATAAAGGGCATGAAAACGCATCTACCTTCATCAACAATTTTTTTGTAAGCTTTATATTTTCCAAGTTATTAATAATATTAAAATCCAAGTATCTTTTTTTGGGCACTAATTCTACGCTGTAAACAAGTATCTTGACGATTCTACGCTAAAAACAAGTATCTCAAGAGGAGATACTTGGATATCAAATGGATTTGGAAGATACTTGGTTTCACCGTTGGTAAGAAGGATGTAAACAACGTTGAAATTTATCTGAAACCAAGTATCTGTTATTTAAAGTCATATATTGAGGGTATTCCCAAACGTACAATATAAAACCGAACTTATTTGATTTTGATTCTGTTCTATAGTGGATCGACTGTGCATGTTTACGAGTAGTATTGTATAACTCGTCGGAAATATCTGCGAACCTCGCTTCACCAAATCCCAAGCTGTCAGATTTTTCTGGTGGTCACCTTGCCGGCCTCTACTAGTATTACCCATCAAAATTATTAAAATTATTAAATTAGTATACCCCATCAAAATCTCACCCCCACCATGTCTCCTTCCCGGAGATCAATTCTATCAGGAGAAATCAGTCGTATTGCAGCTTTATAGTATGCTCAAGCCAGGTTCGCACATATTTCCGACAAGTTGTAGTGACAATGAATATCTCTTCATCATTGTCAAAAATTGATATAATACACAATCTGACTTTCGAATAATAATGAATATGTGTTTAAATGAAGATCATAGGTAAGTTAAAACTAATAAATCCAAGTAAAACGCTTGTAGAATAAATATCATACTTTGTCATACATTTAAAAAACAATAACGTTATTTATTGAGGACGAAAATTTTGCATATATAACCCACCCACGCAGCTTAACCCGTGTATTACAAAGTACGCAGACAAACCGCGGGATAAAATATAGCTTATAACCATCCAAAAACTCCAGTCTACATGCAGGTCAAATAATTTTTGAAATCGGATAAATTGTTCCGGAGATTACCCAAAACATACAAACTTCGTCGATAAAAATACAATAATCCTCATACATTTTTAAATACAAGTAAGTCGAGAGATACTTGTTTTTACGTAGGGATTTCTTTAAAAATTCCTGATGTCGAATTTTTAAAGAAATCCCCACGCCATTCTACGTAGAAACACTTCCTCCAATTCTGATTAAACTGAACGAAAAAAAAAAAAAAAAATGGCAAAGATCTAGTTTTACACTACCAAATGCCATTGTATCGTTTATTAATAATATTTGGGTTTATTGGGTGACGAAAAATTCAAATTACGTTTTTTCGCTGTGAGTGAGTTACCTACTTGTTTTCTCCTTTGGGCAGCCGACCTCGGGACAACTTTTGGCAGCTACAAATCCTGGAAATTTACTGACTTTCTGGGCTATTCTCTCCGACTATTTCACTTAATCGAAAAACTTGCTGAGAAACCTTATATTTATTTTAAAAGGCCTATTGATTGATGTGCCACACGTGGGCATATGATGTTTTTCTTTTTTTTTACTTGCAGTTATATGTATGGAGTGCACCTCTAAAATATTTTTTTTTGTCATTTCATTTTAGAATTATGTAGCGGCTAATAAAATACACCTATCCTCTACTTTATAGTTTTCGAGTAAAATGCCTGTGACATACGGACAGACGGATTGACGGGCATTCATGACGAAACTATAAGGGTTCCGTTTTTGCTATTTTGGTTATGGAACCCTAAAAAGGCCTCTAGGCATTGTACCGAGTAAGCTGGCGGTATTTCCTCACTGAACTGCAATGCTGATGTGTTGCACGAGAAAACTGCCAGCTCTTCGATTACCAGTTATGATGATACTAATGCTGAAATGACTGTCGATTCTGTAAATTCCTACAATTGAGGAGCTAAAACCTATAGTTAAATTAAAAATTGAAACGCAGACGCTTAAATCCACTATCTTGAAATAACTTACAAACTTGAGAAAAGCCTCGTTTTCAACCATGGTTTTCTACTATGTTGCTAAACCGAATTAATATGTTTGGGTACTAATTAGACGCATAATTTCATGTTCTTTAATTTCCTAGTGAGTAACTTTTCGCTAGGATGCACCTTATAAGTAGAAGCTACGAGTGAGAAACAAAAAAGTTTCGAGGATTTGTGGCTGCCAAAAGTTGTCGTGTTATCATTTTTGATATTTGCTCGGTTGTATCGATTTAAACAATATTAAAAAAAAAAACTTCTACACCACCTTTTGCAACAAAGAAATACTCTACGGACTGACTTACCTCTGATTTTAGAACACTGAGTAGTGAAAATGGGGGCATATCCCTTTCTGTAATTTTTTTTTTTAATTTTTTAGAAGCCTTATTAGTGTCCCACAGCTGGGCAAAGGCCTCTCCTCTTGATTTCCACTCGTCCTGATTATGTGGAATCTCTGGCCAATCGTTGTGAAATACGTACAGGTCGTCCCACCACCTCCTTCCCTGCCTGCCACGCCGTTGCCTCCCACCATGCGGCACCCACTCCGTCAAATATCCCTATTAAAATATCGGCTCAATACAGTATTCATTCAGACACTTCCAGCCGCTGCCTAATATAAGGTATTAAATATCCGTCCCCCGCGGCGAGACAGAATAATCATAGTCATTGCGGGCGCAATCCGCAAAGTTCACCATGACTGTGCTGCTGAAGGATCAGTTTATTGGTGACCCCCAATTACTAGTATTTCTTATTCATTCATGGGCCTAATTATGATAGACGACTTTGAGACGAAACCGGTTTAGGAATTAGGGAAGCACTTAAGGCCTGTTTTACACGTGTTCTGTTGCTATTCTTTGTGTTATTAGGGGTCCTTAATTTACGTAATATTCCTGGTCTTCGGTGGAGAAATGCAAGTTGCACACACCCAGAGCATAGCTACGTGGTATGGGTGGTTTGAAGTGAAGCCTCACATCTTGAAGCCTGATTGATGCTTCCACGAGTTCCTTGCTGCAGCTGAAGAAACGGTGGTATAGTGTTTTGTGTAAACCTGTTGGACATGGTTTGTGTACCTAAAACTTATGTACCCTACCTATTTCAGTGAACATTTAACTTTCCCTTGTGAAGAGAAATAAATTTTTCCTTTGAATAATAACCAGTAGCAAGGCGCCCTGAGGTTTTTTATATAAATTAGAGTGTTATGCCAACCGACTGCGGCACCTGGTGGTAACTCCATAAAAAAGAGGTTACATCTACTCGTCTAATACCTCGCCTGTAAATAATCTGACCCTTAGATTCGTAATCGGAGGACAGGTCAGAGTTTGTAAAACAAAAATAATATACCTACTCAACCGGCACTCAGTCTTCTGACAGGAACTATAACTGGTCATGCACTACTAAACAAACACCTTTTTACTTTAGGTGTTACAGATAGTCCTCTCTGCAGAGCTTGCATGGAAGAGGACGAGACAGCCGCCCACGTCATCATGACATGTCCGGGAGTGGCGGAATACAGGGCAAAACACCTCGGAGCACCGGGGTCACTACCGGAGGCCGTCGGCAACATAAAGGGTCTGCTAGGCTTCCTGGTGGAACTGGGTTGGCACGAATAACAGTAGTGCCAAAACCCCTACGCAAAATAGGCGCATTTATGACGTCGAGTTGCGGAAACCGAGCCCGCGTACAACCTATAACAACCTATACCTACTCAAATTACACATTCACCTCAAATGAAAATAATTTACTTTAAAAACAAAGTTTCAACCGACGAAAAATCAATCATCCCCTATTTTCCTACACTTAAGGTTGGTTTTTTTTCCAAATTTATATGGGACCAATTTCGGGGTATAGTCTTTCCAATAAAAAAATAATTATCAAAATCGAACTGCTCTGTAAAAAGTTATGCGTGGTCATACATAAAAAAAAAAATATACGCATCGAATTGAGAACCTCTTCCGTTTTTTTCGTCGGTTGAAAAAAAACGGAACCCTTATAGGATTACTTTGTTGTCCGCCTGTATGTCTGTCTGTCAAGAACCTTTGTTTCGGGAACGCGTGGAGATATCAAGTTGAAATTAAAACCATATACTCAAGTCTATAGTCCCTTGAAGCTGTGAATAAACCAAACTTCTAAGTTAACGTAAAAAAAAGATACGGCCGTTTATGCCGCAAAAAATGTATATTTCGACACTCTCAAGGGAATCAAAATTAAAAGGTAATTTCCTTTAAACTGGAACTATGAAATTTGGCAAGTAACATCTTCTTATACCACAAGTACAGTGAAACATTTGAAAACTATACATTTAATATTTTGTACGGAACCCTCGGACCCCTCGGTGGGCGAGTCCGACTCGCACTTGTCCGGGTTTTTTTTCATGGATACAGAACAGAACAAATATTCGCTCATCACTCTATTTAAAGTGTCCAAACCGAGATTGGAACCCAGGACCTCTAGCATCGTAGACAGGGTTCTCTAGTAACTAGGCTAAAGTGGTGGTCAAAATATTGCCATATAACACTTTAAATTCTCGCGCTTTGTACACATATTTAAATACTGTTTTTTCTGTTGACAACTTGCTGGGACCACAGTTATCTGCGACCATGACCGGTGCAACCCGTGTCGAAACGTCAGAAATAAAGGTAAATAAATATCGCGTTAGACCCGGAAAAACCAGTTTAAATAAGATATTGCCATGTAGTGGATGAGACTAGCACGGGACCGGGATGGGTGGCGTACGCGAAGAGAGGCTTATGCTCAGCAGTGGGCGATTACAGGCTGAAAATGATGATGGAGTAAGGTGAAACAAGTTTCATTTCATTTTTGGTACAACTTTTATTGCCGACTGTACTTTTCTGCATACCATCATCAATTACTCATTGAGACGATTCTAACGAGCCCAAACTCGATGGGGTTGTGTCGTTTTGTTGCGAAGTTCATGTGGCCACCTTCCAGCTCCAGCATCAGATCAGCTCCATGTCATCATAATATTGCATTGTCATGCGACTTACATATGCATGCAAAATTTCAGCTCAATCGGAAACCGTGACATGGGTCAAATTTAACTTGCAAGATTTGATTACAGACAGACAACGGGACAGGTGAAAGTAAATAAAAGCTTGTAAGATGAAGATGTATCTTTGCAGTCGACTGTACCTCGTCTTTGTGTAACATTTTTGTCGTCACGTCCTCGCTCAACAAATCCAACAATGCTCTAGTCCTTGTAACTTCTAAACTGTTTGACCAAGAAACTCGCTGAAAGAATGCTGATGTTAGCCGGCCAAGGTGAAGCAACATACTAAATTCTTAATTTCACTTCAAGAGTAGTGGGACTTTCTTTTCGAGGACGACTTGTATATACAATAAAGATTTTACTGGCACAATAAAATATTTTTCACGCCACTGCTCGGAAATGTGGCAAAAGATGGTCAGAATTCAGGCTTCAAAGCTGGGTTTAGTTGGTCGTCGCACGAACATGCCATCTATGAATTCAAACTGTCTAACAATGTTATTGTTTGACGGTTTGAACAGCGATTCGAACAATCACAGCGTGCTGCTCCTCTTCGACGCGTCGGCGGCGAGCGGGTCCGCGCACTTTTGTTTTTTGTTTAGTATTATGATCTCTAATTAGGTACTTAATTTTGATTTAAAATTATAATTATTTGCAATTTCCTTACAGTAGACGTGAAAAGCACTGTGTTAAGCCTCGACCGAAAGTGCAATAGCTGGTCGTAGTTTCGAGGGCCTCCGCTACGAGTCGGTCCTCGAACTAACTCGTCCATCTATTGCTTACTTTTTATATATTTATGCTCTACGAGTACAACAATGTACTATTATTTTAGTTGAAATACCGGGTGGAGTGGAAGGAATAACTTTCTCGACAACATGAATGATAAACATCAATTTGGAAATGTTTAGGAATTCGAATTATATTTTGGAAGTATATCAATATACAATCGATGAATTCGCGATTGCACACAATGATAGTTTTGATAAAAAGCGATTTTTGTTAAAAACGTGTAGGTATACAAACAATGTTTATAAGTTTTTTAACAAAGTTGGATTGCCAAGTGTTACAATATGGTATTGTTTATATTTTTTTACTTAAACACTCCAATAAAATGTAGTTTTAAATTACGCCACTGTTAAATTTTAACTGATATTTCCTACATAAGTTATTATTGAAAAACCCAGCCATGCCGGGATTCGAACCCGCGAACGCCAGATTGAAAATCGCCTTACCTTTCGACTGCTGTAGGTACATGAATAGTGACTTATCTTAATAAGCAAGAACAGGTGTGCTTCATATCAGCCGAAAGACGTCCACTGCTGGACATAGGCCTCCCCCAAAGAGTGACACAATGGCCGGTCCTGCGCCACCCGCATCCAGCCGACTCCCGCGACCTTTACCAGGTCATCAGTCCACCTTGTCTGCCTACCCACGCCGCGCCTTCTGGTACGTGGTCGTCACTCGAGAACCTGTCCGTCCCAACGGCCATCGGTTCTACGTGCAATGTGCCCCACCCACTGCCACTTAAGTTTAGCAATTCGGAGGGCTATATCGGTTACCTTGGTTCTGCTGCGGATAGCCTCATTTCTGATGCGATCGCGCAGAGAAACTCCCAGCATAGGCCTCTCCATTGCCCCTTGAGTGACTTTGAGCCTTCTTATGAGGCCCATAGTAAGCGACCACGTTTCCGTGCCATATGTCATCACTGGCAATACACATTGGTCAAAGACACTCGTCTTGAGACACTGCGGAATATTGGACGAAACAGGTGTGCTTGAAAGAACAAATTAAATAACTCCAGAAAGCAGGTCAGGTCAGGAGCTTCACTAAAGCTCATTGGGGGTATGAAATAAGTAACATTACATTAACCTTAATAATGCATAACACATTCGCGGGTAAGTATAAAAAAGTCGGTATACATTACCGTGGGCACGTGACCCCCTCTGTATTCCGTGAGTAAAGTTGAGACCTCGTTCGTATCAGGTCACAGATGTATGAATATAAGGAGATCGGACATGCCGGCCGATTTGTATTGAGTACGCCTGTCGCAAGTACATTAACCCACACAAAGCCCAAGTAATTGACAAGACAAAGCACGCACATATCTAAAACACACAACTTGTATACCTACGCTCTTATTGGACAATACACGCGCATCATATCAGGCATTTTGGGAAGAAACGTAATATTCTCTGCGATCAGCACGCGTGCACAGTATGGCAGAGTATGCCCATTGAGCTAACAACTGCGACACGGCCGCCGGCGGCTTGTCCTCTCTCTAGTATTCTATGCTCTGAGTATGAGGTAGTACGCGCTCGAGTCTCAAGTTAACTCTTGCGGGATATACATGAGAGCGCACGGCGCGGTGTTGCGGGCTGCCTCGATGGTAACCTGAGGGGTAGTTGCTAATTGCGTAACTTTCCGAACGAGCGTTGTGATAACAACTGTCATTTGCCCATACAAAATGGCATTTAGATCTATCTAACGTGCATAGGAAACGTTGCGTAATACCTTCAGAGGGAACATTTGTAGCCAGATAGTTCTACAGCCTGTATTTTTAATATTACCTCAAATTGTAACCAGATGTAGGTAACAGGGCTATGAACCGATATTGCAAGAAAATTTTAAGTTAGTCTTAACAAACAAAGTATAACTAATTTTTGAAAATTTATGGAGCAGCAATGTATTTCAGTACACTCCTTTGACACAGGGAAGAAGCGGTTATCTTGTGACAGTTGTGACGTCACGTCAGTAAGACAAAGTAGTGATACATTGAGTGCTGAATTATTTTACAAGGAAAAAAAAATTTGTAGGTTAAGAAAAATTTCTTGCAAAATCGTTTCATATCTCTAACACCAACGTCTGGTTATAATTTGAGGCAGTATTAAATATACAGGCTGTATATTTTTTTGTGATGTTAATTTGTTAAACGTACCAGTATTTGACAATTTAATTTCAGAATTTAAAACCCTACTGGTCTCGACCTTTATTGCTATTGATTCAAATTGAACGTGCCAACTATTGGGGTAGCATCCCACACTTGCACATTCATTCATCACACCGAATCAATTACAAGGTAACTACTAAATTGCCACCTTATTTACTCCATTAGAAGAAGTAAAGTAAAGTAAAGTAAAGTAAATTTTATTTGTAAAGCATAGGTAACAAAGATGGTACAATAATAATAATGCGTATCACTATGTTTGGCCATTTAGGCATACAAATTTGCAAGCAGCATGCATTACATACTTATATATAGAAGAAGAATTGTGAAAAATAAATAACGAGAGAGTTTGACTGTGACGACACGATAAACACACAACAGACAACCTGAGGGGTAATCACGTAACGTTTCGAACGCGCGTCGGTACAATTTAACTGTCAATTTTCCATATAAAAGTGACATTTAGACCTACCCGACGTTCGTACAATGCGTTACGTGATCGACCTACAGGTATTTTAATGTCATCGAAAATAATTAACTAATTACGTAAACATATTTGTACCTATCATTTAGGTTCAAGCGTGTCAAAGAAATAAAGGTATAGATAGGGAAATAAACGTGATTCTTCGGATAACGAAACCCATTCAATATTTGGTTACTTTAAAAAGCGGGCACGGTATATATTCCACCCCGTATATTTCGTCAGTCGTCAGCAAACCACTCTTTCGAATGTCGATGGGCACTCGTGAGGGATCGCCACAAAGGCCGATCGCATTCACTCCGCGTTCACTTACCCTGTACATGTGCCAAGTATACGTGTAATTCGGGGCAAATAAAAGTGCCGAGTAGGTTTAATCAGAGCTACTTTAATCTAGAGGGGTTTTTTTCCGCGCACAAGAAAAAGAGATTGCAAGAGATGTTTAAAATCCTACTATCCCATCCAACAGATATTATAAATGCGAAAGTTTGGATGCTTTAGACGCACTGTTTTTCCTTGTTTTTTTCTTTTTTTTCTTGTGTTTATATTCAGGTTTAGGAACTTATTTTAAGTTAAGGTTAAGTACTATCATTTTAATAAGCTTCTAAATCAAAATCTAAAATCAAAATCAATTATTTATTCTGCAAATAGGCCACAAGGTATTCTACAATATAATATTAATAATCTTACACAATAATCATTAAAAAATTGCAGATTTTAACCAATTAGTACCTAAACGGTTAACAAACTAAATGTCACTAAAAATGAAAACTAAAAAAATCCAAAATTGTAAAATATTATCAATTACATCTTGTTGGCAATACATGACTGACTGTTGAGTTAGTTTTGGCGTTTCTTCTTAACACTGTCTTCTTTTTCAGAAACGCTAGTAGAATTTTGACTTGTAAAAGTGCTATTGCGGCCTACTAACAGAATAAAATTCATTTATTTCATTTATTAGATGTTTGGATATTTAGATGTTTGTTACCCAATCACGCTTAAACAGCTCAACCGATTTGGATGAAATTTTGCACAAAGATAGTTTATAACCTGGATTAAAATATAGGGTAGTTCAAATATAAGCTAGTAATACGAATAATTCCACGGTTAGAAGATTCCGTCGACACACTCATCCTCCCGAAGAGTTCGTAAGAACCATTATCGTAAAGCATTATTTCGTAAAGGGTGACATTCATACGATAAATACTAGGTATAAAATTGATACCAGTAAGTACTAGGTTAAGTAGAGTTCAAAAGTCATTTGTGGGGCTCTGTACACGCTACTAGGGCAAGGCATTCTCCATACAACCGTTGTGCAAGTTTTTTTTCGTCGGTTTTGCCACTACAGAATATTCGTTTGTTTGCTTGTTCATATTGGATTTACGCATGCCATGATGTTAAAATTTTGTTAAACTTCAAAATTATTAAAAATAAATATTCATAAAAAATAAAACATAACGCCACGCCAGTGAGTAGGTAAAACCGCTTTAACCGCTAACCGCTTAAACCGCTGAACCGATTTAGATGCAATTTGGTAGCGAGTCCCGGGGAAGGACGAAGGACATAGGATAGTTTGTATCCCGGAAATCATCCCTTAAGGAGGTGAAATAGGGGGTGAAAAGTTGTATGGAGCTACGATATAAACGAGTTCCATGCGGACGGAGTCGCGGACAGAAGCTAGTAAATAACTAAAGCAAGTTTTATAAAAGCTTGATATAACAGGGTCATTACGAAAAATACTAATGATGGACGTAAATTATAAGGAACCGTTAGTGAACAATTAGGACTAATGAATAAAGTCGTTTTTCTTGTGAAAATGTCTATCTGTGTGTCTGTCTGTGGCATCATAGCGCCTGAACGAATTGACCGATTAGAATGTGTTTTTTTTATCTAAAAGCTTACGTGATCGAGATAATTCTTAACTACGTTTCATTAAGATCGGTTTAGCCTTTTTTGAGATATTGAACTTTGAAACGAAAATGTTAGGGGTTTTTCAAGTTTCCTAAGTTGTTAGTTATTTATTTAAAGCTCCTTTTTAGGGTTCCGTACTCAAAGTGTAAAACGGGACCCTATTACTAAGACTTCGCTGTCCGTCCGTCCGTCCGTCTGTCTGTCACTAGGCTGTATCTCAAGAACCGTGATAGCTAGAGAGTTGAAATTTTCACAGATTATGTATTTCTGTTGCCGCTAAAACAACAAATAATAAAAACAAAATAAAATATTGTTTTAAGGGGCGCTGTATGGGAACATCAAACTTGATTTTTTTTGCCGTTTTTATAGATAATAATATAATAATAATAATAATAAACCATTTATTTCAGGCATCTAAGGCCCATAGTTACAAATACCTTAAAGACTAACATACATACAATTATAAAATTAAAAACGAATTATTATTTATTATTGATAATGGTACGGAACCCTTCGTGCGCAAGTCCAACTCGCACTTGGCCAATTTTTTTACATTTGATACGAATGTGTTAACGCGTGTGTTTTATTCGGCGAGGCAACTCCTACACAAAAGACACTAACAATTATAAAAATATATGTACATTTTAATGGCCTCTTTCTTCACGAAACGGGAACGCGGTCGCTCGTGGTAGTGGCACAGAAAAATATTAGCGCAGAAGTCTCACTTTTTACCTAACTGTACAAATGTTTAATTGTCTTTTTTCAGTCGTGCATGGCTAAAATATTTTGTTATCTGTCGGTCATTTAGATCTTCAAGTAGCACCGTCGTCATCTAAAATCGTGTTACTCGTAATGGTATCAATGGGTAAATTGTTATTTTGTACAACTTTTTTTGGAAACACGTCTGCCATATACATATGTATGTTCTAGCTTGAAATATAAACTATCACCTTATTGGGATGCGGCTCTGTGAAATGACTGGTTCACTTGGTCGTAAGAAGTTCAGAAGCCGCCTAAAAGCTTCTATCTCGGCTTAACTACTGTTGGCACCGACAATAATTTTACTTCCAGAATACGGAAAAGCTCAGTTAGTAACCCCTAAAGCAATTACTCTTCTTTATGTAAGTAACTACATCGTTGTGCCATAATTGTTATTTTAAGTATATATTCTAATCCAGTCTAATCGCACAAGAAACGCGCGCACGAAGTGCGGTGCGTGCCGTAAATTCAAGCGAAAATACCATTCCTGAAATGGCTTATATATATCCTCGAACACATACGCCATTTAAATCACCTGACAAGTCGTTTGGACTGGTGTGTGATAAAGTCACACATCAGGCCAAACGTCTTGGTTGTGGTGGTGGTTGGTGTATGTAAGTTTTTATTTTCATTTTTGGTACATGACTCACAATTTTGTTTATCGTCATCTCTCACATGCTAACTCATTTGCTCAAAGGTTAGCTGGAAAATAATTAAGGTAACAAAAAAAAAGTTTATTCTCTTTAAGGCGTATAGCTAAGGCTAGCTAGGTAGGTAAGTAGTTTAAGTTCTGTATCACATTTTCTGTGTTAAGCTCATCGCAAGGCGCTCTCCGTAGCCGCAAACGACGCCATGTTATAATGAGACCAGAAAATGATAATTAATACCATACTTTACGTAGTAAATATATGTTTACAGTTTTCGCCTTATTACAATGGAATAAGGTGCAAAAGTGTAAACATATTTTTGGCGTCGACTGTACATCAACGTTTTGATATTATGAAAACGCTTCTTGTTTTTGATTTACCTACAGTAAAATGCTACCACGTGAATGAACGTTTTGTATTAATTGAACGAACGACCGAAGCAAGCAAACTTCTCTGATTTAGCTTGGGCAAAAATCTTTCGTATGTCTGACGAGGATCAGTCGTGAAATGTTATGAACAGGTTCAATAAAAGCATTGCTTCTTATTATTATTATAGACCGGAGGGGTAATCACGTAAAGTTACGAACGCGCGTCGGTCCAATTTAACTGTCAATTTTCCATACTTAATATTATAAATGCGAAAGTGTGTCTGTCTGTCTGTCTGTCTGTTACCTCTTTACGCCTAAACCGCTGAACCGTTTTAGATGAAATTTGGTATAGAGATAGTTTGAATCCCGGGAAAGGACATAGGGTAGTTTTTATCCCGGATATATACCCCTAAGGGGATGAAATTGGGGGTGAAAATTTGTATGGAGCTACTTAAACCGCTGCACCGATTTGGATGAAATTTGGTATATAAATAGTTTAAGTCCCGAGGAAGGACATCGAATAGGTTTGATCCCGGAAATCATCCCCCAAGGGGGTAAAATGAGGGGTGAAAATTCGGATGGAACCCATTTGAATACAATTTGATATAGAGATAGTTTGAGTCCTAGGAAAGGACATAGGGTAGTTTTTATCCCGGAAATCCACCCTTAAGGGGATGAAATTGGGGGTGAAAATTTGTATGGACTGCACCGATTTGGATGAAATATGATATTTAAATAGTTTGAGTTCCGGGGAAAGACAATGGATAGGGTTGATCCCGGAAATCATCCCCTAAGGGGGTAAAATAGGGGGTGAAATGAGGGAGTGAAAATTTGGATGTAACCAATTTTGATGAAATTTGTATAAGAGATAGTTTAAATCCTGGGAAAGGACATAGGATAGTTTTTATCCCGAAAATCATCCCCTAAGAGGGTGAAATCAGGGGTGAAAATTCGGATGAACCCATTTGAATACAATTTGGTATAGAGATAGTTTGAGTCCTGGGGAAGGACATAGGGTAGTTTTTATACCGGAATTCCACCCCTAAGGGGATGAAATTGGGGGTGAAAATTTATATCGAGTTTCTTAAACCGCTGCACCGATTTGGATGTAATTTGGTATATAAATAGTTTTAGTCCCGGGTAAGGACATAGGATAAGTTTGATCTCGGAAATCATCTTTCAAGGGGGTTAAATGAGGGGGTGAAAATTTAGATGTAACCAGTTTTGATGAAATTTGGTTTAGTGATAGTTTAAGTCCTGGGAAAGGACATAGGATGGTTTTTATCCCGGAAATCATCTCCTAAGGGGATGATATAATTAGGGGTGAAAATTAGGATGCAACCTATTTCAATACAATTGGGTATAGCTATAGTTTGAGTCCTGGGAAAGGACATATAGGGTAGTTTTTATCCCGGAAATCCACCCATAAGGGGATGAATATGGGGTTGAAAATTTGTATGGAGCTACTTAAACCGCTGCACCGATTTGGATGAAACATAGGACAGTTTTAATTCCGGAAATCACCCCTAAGGGGGTGAAATGGGGGGTTAAACTTTGGATGGAACCCGTTTAGATGAAATTTGGTATAGAGATAGTTTGATTCCCGGAGAATGACAATAGATAGTTTTTATCCCGAAAATCATTCCCTAAGGGGATGAAATAGGAGGTGAAAATTTGGATAAATCCCATGGAGATGAAATTTAGTATAGTAGGAGTCCCAGGGAAGCACAATGCATAGTTTTTATTCCGAAAGTCATCTCCTGAGGGGGTGACATTAGGGGTGAAAATTTAGATGAAATTTAGTTTAGAGATAGTTTAAGTCCTGGGAAAAGACATAGGATAGTTTTAATTCAGGAAATCACCCCCTAAGGGAGGATGAAATTTTTGATGGAACCCGTTTAGATGAAATTTGTTATAGAGATTGTGTGAGTCTCGGAGAATGACAGCGGATAGTTTTTGTCCCGAAAATAATTCCCAAGGTAATGAAATAGGGGGTGAAAATTTGGATAAAACCCATTTAGATGAAATTTGGTATAGAGATAGTAGGAGTCCCAGGGAAGGACAATGCATAGTTTTTATCCCGAAAATCATCTCCAGAGGGGGTTCTTAAAACTTTGTAGAAATGTTACTTATTTGAGTACAAACAAAGTACTTTCAGCGTTTTGGAAAATTCCACCCCTAAGAGGGTTAAAAAGGGTTATGGGGGAAACTATTTTTTGAGATAGGAGCTTAAAAATTTGTAGAACGATTAGTTATTAAAAATACCTACAAAAAAAAGTTTATTCAGCGTTTTAGTAAACTCCACCTCTAAAGGGGTTAAAAGTGGGTGCAACATTTGTATGGAGAAAACATTTTTTTAGCCAATTTACTATTTTGTAGAATGCTTACTAATTAAAAATAAAATTATATACTTTTAGCATTTTAGAAACTTCAACCTTTAGGGGATTATAAGGGGGTGCAACGTTTGTATGGAGAAAATATAAGGGACTTAAAACTTTGTTGAAAGATTACTTATTACAATACAAATCAATTACTTTCAGCGTTTTGGAAAATTCGATCCCTAAGGGGAATAAAAAGGGGTGAGTTTATATGGAGGAAACTTTTTTTTTGAGCTAGAGACTTGAAATAGTGTAGAAAGATTAATTATTAGAATACAAATATACGTTAATCACTTTCAGTGATTTGGAAAATTCCATCCCTAAGAGGGGGAAAAAGAGGTGCAATGTTTGTGTGGGGGAAACTTTGTTTAAGGTAGAAACTTAAAACTATGTCGAAAGATTAGTTATTAAAATACAAAAAAGTACTGCCAGCGTTTTGGAAAGTTCCACCCCTTGAGGGGTTAAAAAGGGGTGCAAGGTTCGTATAGGAAACCCATTTTTTGAGCTAGAGACGTGGTAGTTTGTAGAAAAAATACTTATTACAATAAAAACGCTGGCAGCAATGCCAGCATTATGCTGAGATAGAACCGTTTCGTGACAAACGCTGTGTGTTGTTTGTCTCGAATAAATGTTTCTTTCTTTCTTTTCTTTAAAAAAACTTAGTTTGCTTTTAAATTTTTCCCCGAAAAGCGTTAATAGGGGGTTTAAAGTTTGTATGCAGACTTGCAGAGCAAGAAAATTTTTAAGTATGAGATTTGTAACTTCGATCTTAGTCTGTTTGTTAAAAGACTACAAGACTCACATCAGCGTTTTTTTGAAATTCATCCCCAAACAGAGATTATAAGGATGTTCGAAGTTTGTATGGAGAGCAAGACATTTTTAAAGTAAGGGATTTGTAACTTCGGTTTTAGATTGTTTACTAAAAGACTACAAAGCTAATTTCAATGTTTTTAAAAAATCATTCCTTAAACAAACATTTAGACGATAATATGTTCTACGCGGACGAAGTCGCGGGCAACAGCTAGTTTTCCATATAAAAAGTGACATTTAGACCTACCCGACGTTCGTACAATGCGTTACGTGATCGACCTGCAGATGGATAATCACGTAACGTTTTGAACGCGCGTTAGGACAATACAACTGTCATTTTTCCACATAAAAATTGACATTTAGATCTACCTAACGTACGTGACGCACGTTACGTACGTTACGTGATCGACCTGCTGGTAGATTCTTTTGGCAATCAGTTTTTCAAAATGAATAAGAAAAATAAGACGAGCTTTACAGTTCACTAGTTTTATGATGGTAAGCAATGACCATAAGGTATTGATGGACGTTTGCCTATGCTTTAATAGTAGTTTATGTGACTGTGCATAATGAAGGGCATTAAACACGAGTGTGTTAATGCCTCATTATGTACAGTTACATACACTACCTTTATCTATCCACATATCATAAGCCTCCATGATGCTTTCAGGAGCCGCATATTATGACCAGCATCGCGGCGTTGTTTTCTGGCAGCTGTCATAGTATTTTTTTTAATTCAGAGACAAACCAGAGTCGGTGCCAATATCGTTCGATATCTTACTTAGGTACGTGCGACATTTGTCAAATTTGAATTCAAATTGACAATTAATTTCGTCATCTCGACTGATATTAGAATAGAGGTCAAATCAAATTGCTTTGTTTTTCAGAGGTGTTCGAAATTTGAATGTAATAATAGCATCGAAATCGATGTTATTATTTAGCAATAATAACATTTTCACAGATAAGAAATTTGTTCTAACAAAACAGTCTGTTTTTATGGTGGTCATAATGTGCGGTTCTTGAACGCATCATGGAGGGTTTATGATATTTATATAGATAAAAATTTACTCGCTACCATACACTATAGGTACGGGGCATGAATTCAAGTATCACGTTACTTGACTGTGTTCGTCTGTTAGGTGGAGGTGATTTATCGGTTAGACTAAATAATATATCAAATTGGAGCGAGATGATATTTCGCCGCCCGTGTCGTATTTTATTTCTTGTGACCTCATTCGGATAACAGTAATTTTCTTGAATAATTATTAAATAAAATGAGTGTTTCATTTCGTTACAAATATTGTGATATAATATAACGGATGAAATTCGTAATATTTATAGGACAATGCGGAATGGATGAAAATTTTACAAGTGCCTGATTATTTTTTGGTTATAGAAATAACCTTCATTAGCACCAGAAAAAAGTTGCAGACTATTCAGCGACGTCAATTATTTTTGCAAAATATAAACAGTATCCTCACTTACGTTTTGGGTTTAGGTCGGCGAATGAGATACTTTCCTTGATCCGTCTTATATTACAAAACATATTTTAAATATCTGACCCTGGCAATGACAAATATAGCTGCTGCAGCTGTCAATACCTATCATTGCCAGTGCCAGTTTACCACGGATTTTTAAGATATTTTTTTGTAATAGGTTCGAGACGGATCAAATCGGATTTCCTCCCTCGGACGCTGAGGTTGTGGAATGAGCTCCCTGCCGAGGTTTTTCCAAGGAACTACAGTATGGGGATCTTCAAAAAAGGAGTGTATTCATTCTTAAAGGGTCGGCAACGCGCGTGTAACGCCCCTGGAGTTGCAAGCATCCATAGGCTACGGTAACCACTTACCATCAGGTGGGCCGTAAGCTTGTTTGCCACCGACGTGGTATAAAAAAAAAAGCAAAGTGTCTTATTCGCCGTCCTAAACCCAAAGTGAGAGACAAACTACGTTTGCGTGGAGAGTCGAATTGAGTCATGCTGTGGACTCTTAAGAGGACTGTCAAGTGCCGATACGCGGCGCGAGTAGGTATTTCAATATATCTGTTTCACACCGCTCTGTGCCTCAGCCGTATCGTGCGATAGAGAGAGTTGCAAGTCCTGTCCCCGTAGCATGGATGGTGTGGTGTTATCACGTGATAAGTGACAGAGCGTCGTCTCGTTCAATCGAACGGTGTCGGCCAGGGACGGATGCTCTATCTTGTCACTTATCATGTGATAAAGGTCATCCATGCTACGGGGCCTGGCCCTGGAGGCAATTGCCTACAATTCCTTGTTGAAATATTGTTTTGGGTGATAACGTTTTTACCCCCCTAAACCTTTATGAAATGAAACAATTTTGGTATTACTGGATTAAGTACACTCTAATATATGTCTGTACGTTCTCCTTTTTTTGTAAATCCGTTAAGATTAATAAAAAAAAAAAGATAGACAAAGCTTTCAAGTTAAAAATATAGATTTTTAGATGCTAATAACTCTGACGTAAGCAATATTTCTTGACAATCAAAACGTACAGACCTAGTTTTTCATTATAAGTAGGTATCTACCTATATGTACAACAAGTCCAAAAATTATAAAAATCGAACTATGGATGAAAAACGTTATCGCTTTTTGTATGAAAATTTACAGGTTCACAATCCTCTTAAGTACTTTGTCTGTGTTTGGTTCGGATCCCGAGCACATGTTTTTGTCACCTTTTAGCAAATATTTAGAACCATGTTCAATCAGCGCAGCTGACGGACGCTTTCCTTCATCTCTCCGGCCTCTGCAGCGGCCATTTAGTGTATCTATTAAAAATATCCAAATCCCTAATGAGTATAACGAGATAAAGCTGAAAGAGTGTTAATTGAAACCGTCGGAAGAACCTTAATGCCTCAATTAAGGCGATCCTTTGTGAACCATCCATTAGCTTTTAATCTGGAATGGAAAGAAATATGGAAGCGAAAACTCAAGTCAAAGCCTAATTAGAGCAAGCAGATTGTCCCGTGATACGGAAAATACTCGTTTTTCATGTTTCAGCTGTATAAGGATGCAATAAGACGTCAAGGTAAATAAAGAATAAGAGTGCTGAGGAGTAAAAAAGTCGCGAATGAAGTAATTTTAATTTAACCTTTTTAGGGTTCCACATCCAAAGGGTAAAACGGGAGCCTATTACTAAGACTCCGCTGTCCGTCCATCTGTATGTCTGTCTGTCTGTCTGTCCGTCTGTCACCAGGCTGTATCTCACGAACCGTGATAGTTAGACAGTTGAGATTTTCACAGATGATTTATTTCTGTTGCCATAAATAACAATAAATTATACTAAAAAACAGAATAATATAAATATTTAAGGGGGCTCCCATACAACAAACTTGATTATTTTGCCGTTTTTATAGATAACTAGCTTTTGCCCGCGACTTCGTCCGCGTAGAACTCGTTAATATCGTAGCTCGATACAAACTTTCACCCTCCATTTCCCTTTTAGGGGTAGATTTCACCCTCATTTCATCCTCTCAGGCGATGATTTTCGTTACAAAAACTATGCGATTTCCTTTCCCGGAACTCCAACTATCTCTATACCGAATATCATCTAAATGGGTTCTATTCTAATTTTCACCCTTCATTTCACCCCCTCAGGAGATGATTTTTCAGGATAAAACCTATGAATTGTCCTTCCCTGGGACTCCCACTATATCTATGCCAAATTTCACTTAAATGGATTTTATCCAAATTTTCACCGTCTAGGTATTTCATCCCTTTAGAGATTGATTATCGGGAATGAAAACATCCGATGTCATTATCCGGGACTCAAGTTAACTCTAAACCAAATTTCATCTAAATGGATTCCATTTAAATTTTCACCCCTCACTTCACCCTCATAGATGATTTTCGGGATAAAAACTATACATTGTCCTTCCCCGGAACCCCAACTATCTCTATACCAAATTTCATCCAAATAGGGTATTACATTAAAATTTTCACCCCCTATTTTATGCCCTCGGGGGTTTTTTTTACGGGACAAAAGTTCTTCTCCGCGACTCAAACTATCTCTATAGGTACCAAATTTCATCCTAATGGGTTCCATCCAAATTGTAACCACCATTTCACCCCCTTATGGGATGATTTCCGGAATAAAAGCTACCCTATGTCCTTTCTCAGGACTCAAACCATCTCTTTACCAAATTCCATCGAAATGGGTTCCATCCAAATTTTCACCCCCCATTTCACCCCATGACTTCCGACATAAAAATTATCATATGTCGTTTTTCAGCACTCAAACTATCTTTGTACCAAGGCACAATAAGGTGCAACTTGTTTGGATACCAGGGCACAAGGGCTTCATCGGCAACGAAAGAGCAGATGAGCTTGCAAGAGGGGGCTCTACAAATCACTTTGTAGGTCCGGAACCATTGTGGGACTCTCGCAGGGGACCATAATATCGGCCTTTAAAGCCTACGCCAAAACCAAACACCAACACGAGTGGAGGAATGAGGCTGGCTTAAGGCACTCTAAGCTCTTCATAGAAGGAGTGGACTCGGGCTGGACCAGAAAACTCTGGAAATCCAGTAGGAAGCAACTCAGAATTATATCTGGGGTGTTCACAGGTCATTTCGGGGTCAAGGATCTCTTGGCCAAGATGGGACTATCGGATAGTTTAGACTTTAGAATGTGTGGTGAGGAGGATGAGACTATGGAACACTTATTGTGTGAATGTCATGCCCTTGCCAGACAAAGAATGAACTACTTTGGTAACGGTTACCCGCAACCAAAGGAATTCAAGGTGCTCCCGACGAACTGCATCATCCGCTTTGTGGAAATGATGGAGCAAGCCTGGGAGCAGGTATTAAGGAGAGGGCAAATGCACAAAAGATCCCACTGGGTCGAAGTGCATCCGAAAGGGCCCTCACCTAGATAAGATAAGATAAGATAAGATCTTTCTACCAAATTTCATCTAAATAAGTCACATCACATCCAACTATAGATTAAACAATCATATGTCCTTCCCCAGGACTCCCAACTATCGCTATACCGTAAATGGGTTCAATCCAAATTTTAACCCCCATTTCACCCCCTTAGGGGATGATCTCCGGCATAAAAACTACGATATATCCTTCCCCAGTACTGGGAGTACTGGGGAAGGATATATCGTAGTTACTATATATCGTACGTACTATCGCTATACCGTAAATGGGTTCCATCCGATTTTTCACCTCCCATTTCAGCTCCTTAGAGGATGATTTTTGGGATAAAAACTATCCGTTGTCCTCCAGGACTCATTATCTCTATACCAAATTTCATTTAAATCCCATCCAAATACCGTAATGGGTTCAATCCAAATTTTCATCCACCATTTCTCACCCCCTTAGGGGATGGTTTCCTCCTTTCATGTTTTCCGGAATAAAAATTATTCTATGTCCTTTCCTACGACTCTACCTCTCTCTAAACCAAATTTCATCTAAATGGGTTCTATCAAAATCTTCAACCCTTATTTCATCACCTCAGTAAATGATTTTTCGGAATAAAAACTATGCATTGTCCTTCCCTGGGACTCTTATCTCTTTACCAAATTTCATCTGAATGGGTTTCATCCAAATTTTCACCCCCTATTTCATCCCTGAGGGGGTGATTTTCGGGATTAAAACTATCCGTTGTCATACTCCGGGACTCCTTCCCTGGGACTCCTTCTATCTCTTTACCAAATTTCATCTCAATGGGTTTATCCAAATGTTCACCCCCTATTTCATCCCTGAGGGGATGATTTTCGGGATTAAAACAATCCGTTTTCATACTCCGGGAATCAAACTATCTTTATACGAAATTTCATATAAATGGGTTACATCTCCATTTTCACCCCAATTTCACGCCATTAGGGGATGATTTCGGGAATTTAAAACTATCTTATGTCCTTTCCCAGCACTCAAACTATCTTTCAACCAAATTTCATCAAAATGGGTCACAAACAAATTTTCACTCCCCATTACCTACACTCCCTTAGGGGATGATTTTCGGGATAAAACTATCCTATGTCCTTCCCTAAGACTCCAACTGGCTATACCGTAAATGGGTTCTATCCAAATTCTCATACCCCATTTAACCCCCTTAGGAGATGATTTCTGGACTAAAAAATAGTTTATGTCCTTCCCCAGGACTCTTAACTATCTCCACACCAAATTTCATCTGAATGGGTTCTATCCAAATTTTCACCCCTCGTTTCACCCCCTCAGGAGATGATTTATCAGGATAAATACTATGCATTGTCCTTCCCTGAGACTCCTTCTATCTCTATACCAAATTTTAACTAAATTGGATTTATCCACATTTTCATCCCTATTTTCGGGATTCAAACTATCCATTGTCATTCTCCGGGACTCATACTATATCTATACCAAATTTGATCTAAACGAAGTCCATTCAAAATTTTACTCCCCATTTCACCCCCTTAGGGGAAGATTTTCGGAATAAAAACTGTTCAATGTCCTTTCCCAGAACTTAAACTACCTCTAAACCAAATTTTATCAAAATTGGTTACATCCAAATTTTCACGTTCCCATTTTACCCCCTAAAGGGAAGATTTCCGGGGTTAAACCTATCCTTTGACCTTCTCCAGGACTCAAACGATTTATATACCAAATTTCATCTAAATCGGTGCAGCGGTTTAAGTAGCTCAATACAAATTTCTACCCCCCATTTCAACCCCTCAGGGTTTGATTTCCGGGATAAAAACTACCCTATGTCCTTCCCCCAGGACTCAAACTATCTCTATACTAATTTTCATCTTAATCGGTTTAGCCGTTTTCACGTGATGCGCGGTCACATAAACAGACAAACGGATAAACAGACAAACAGATAAACAGATAAACAGACAAACAGATAAACAGTCTAAAATTCTAAAAACGGTTGGAACGTGTTCTGTTATCGATTCTAAGTATCCCTAGCCAATTTTTTTTCGAATATCTTCCATGTACAGACTTTCGACCATTGTATTATATTACATATAGATAGATAGATATAGATATGTATAGATAGATAGATTATTATATGTATAGATGGTAAGCCCTTCGTGCGCGAGTCCAACTCGCACTTGGCCAGTTTTTTCCTTAAACCTGCCAAGCCAGGTAGCCAGCTTTCGGGGGGAGTAAGGGTTCTGTGATATTTCTTCCCACTAAAAAAACTAAAAAAGCTAGCAACATGCTGAGCAGGGTCCATTTCGTGACAAATTGTGTTTTATGTTATTTCTTTTGTATGTGTCTTTGTTGTCACGAATAAATGTTTGAATTTGTTTTTTTTTTTGAATTTTAAATATCCGCATGAATTTGTCTTCTTTGCTGTCGTTCGAGAATTCGGGACTCTAGGAACTCAACTTGAACGCACTAGCCCTCGGACCTTGCCTTTGCAGTTTCTTTCTGGGACGTCATTGAATGAATGAATGAATGAAATCTTTTGTTTCAGGTCTTCACCGACCCATTACCGCCTTCTCTGGCATACTTAACCAACCCTTTTCCTGTCGCCAGAGCACCCAAAAGTGCGCTGTGTTGAAAGTGACATCAGTCTACATTTATCTCAAGCCCTCAACCCAACCAATCCTCAAAATAACAACTTAAACAAGTGCGAGTCGGACTCGCACATGAAGGGTTCCGTGAAATAAATTGCGGTTTACGATTTATGACGTATGAAAAATAACTACTTATTAGATCTCGTTTAAACCAATTTTCGGTGGAAGTTTACATGGTACTTACTGTACATCATATATTTTTTTTAGTTTTATCATTCTCTTATTTTAGAAGTTACAGGGGGGGGGGGGACACACATTTTACCACTTTGGAAGTGTCTCTCGCGCAAACTATTTAGTTTAGAATAAAATGATGTTAGAAACCTCAATATCATTTTTGAAGACCTATCCCTATGGATAGGTCTTCAAAAATGACGCCTACCCCACACGTATGGGTTTGATGAAAAAATTTTTTTTGAGTTTAAGTTCTGAGTATGGGGACCCCTAAAACTTAATGCTTTTTTTTCGATTTTTGTGTGAAAATCTTAATGCGGTTCACAGAATACATCTACTTACTAAGTTTCAACAGTATAGCTCTTATAGTTTCGGAAAAAAGTGGCTGTGACATACGGACGGACAGACAGACAGACGTACATGACGAATCTATAAGGGTTCCGTTTTGTGTCATTTGGCTACGGAACCCTAAAAAGTAGAAGAACCCCCGACATTTTCATTTCAAAGTTCAATTTTTCAAAAACGGCTGAACCGATTTTGTTGATTCGTAGCTAAGAACCATCATCACGTCAGCTTTCGGATAAAAAAAACCGCATTTAAATCGGTCCATTCGTTTAGGAGCTACGATGCCACAGACACACAGATACACAGACACGCAAACGGTCGGCATCGTGCTTGCGACTCCTCTGAAGTTGCAGATGTCTATAGGCTACGGTGTCAGCATACCATCTGATAGGCCGTATGCTAATTTGTTATAGTATGAATTTACTCTTACACTTCCGAATAGACTTTACGAAGGTAAATTTATCCTCCTAGCGTTTATTCCCGGTTGCGGTGTAAAGGAGCACGGGGTACTAGTTTTACGAAAGCGACTGCCATCTGATCTTCCAACCCAGAGGGAAAACTTGACCTTATTGAGATTAGACCGGTTTTCTCACGATGTTTTCCTTCACCGAAAAGCTAACGGTAAATAGTCCGTACATAAGTTCCGAAAAAATCGTTGGTACGAGCCGGGATTCGAACCCGCGACCGCCGCTTGACAGCCGCATGTCTGAACCACTAGGCTACCGTAGCTGTTGTTACGAAGGTAAATGTGCTTTAAAAAACCGGCCAAGTGCAGGTCGGACTCGCGCACGAAGAGATCCGTACGTTGTATGGGAGCCCCCTTAAATATTTTGAGAAATACATCATTTGTGAAAATTTCAACTGTCTAACTATCACGGTTCATGAGATACAGCCTGGTGACAGATGGACAGATGGGTACGGAACCCTAAAAATAAGTTTCAGGTGACATTGAGCCAGGCCAGGAGCCTAATTTGGTTCATCTTTTTCACATCGTGCTCGTTTTAACACGTTAATTTGGTGCGAGGGAAAGCTAGCCGGCGAAACACATTGAAATGTGATTGGGGCGTGAACAGACGAACAATAAGAGTCCTGGTGTCTGACACTAATTTTCTAGTTGTTAACCTTTACGTCGTCATTTAAACTTCACATCGGACAGTTAGTTCCGTGCAGTCATTGTCTCAGGGTGCCGTCATTAAACTACTCAGTTTATGTTCGGTAATTACACTAATCACAAGGTGGACTGATGACCTGGTAAAGGTCGCGGGAGTCCGCTGGATGCGGGTGGCGCAGGACCAGTCACTTTGGCACTCTTTGGGGGAGGCCTATGTCCAGCAGTGGACGTCTTTCGGCTGATATGATGATGATGAATTACACTAATTACCTACTTAAGATAAAAAAGTTTTACAGGCAATCAGTACAAATGGACCTTTGCCAGCTTCAAACTGCCGATCATGATTGGCGGCAAGCTACCCAGGACAGAGCACAGTGGCCGGTCTTAGTGTCGGAGGCCTAGATCCACACGCGTTCGGATAATTTAAAGGTAGAAACGCACAGGCAGCGGTATTCTGTGCGGACCTTTTCATATTAGTTCGAACATTACAACCGGTACCGCCTCCGCACCGCACCGGACCGCACCGCCACCGCTGTCTGTGCGTTTCAACCTTAACTGTCATCTTTCCATATAAAAAGTGACATTTAGATCTAACTGACGCGCGTACAATGCGTTACGTGATCGACCTGCGGGTCGCTGAGCAAGTGTAGTAAGTAAGTAAGTAGAAAAGGAAGTTTTACTAACTCAAAATTATTGGTTGATTCTGAAAAATGGCGATTTGAAAAACCTCGACATTGAAAACTGTCCTGCCTCATCATCATCATCATCGCCCTGTGTCTGTCCACTACTTGACATACAAGGTGCAACAAAAATAGAACAAAAATACTAAAAAGAAAATAAAATAAATATTTTTATAGATAATGGTACGACACCCTTCGTGCGCGAGTCCAACTCGCACTTGGCCGGTTTTTAGGTTATGTTATGGTAAATGTGGCACTATTTGTGTTTTGTTGTTAATTCTTTACTATTGTGTACCAATCCTCTTCAGTTAATGTGTTGTGCTGTAAGTGATAATTTTGGTGTTACCTAATTGCACTTTTTCCTCCCAGTTTCCCCAGGCTGGGGCAATGCGAAAACAATGACTCCTGAAAGCGAGCAGGCGTCCGTCATAAAGTATTTTAATTTAGTTTGCTCCTGCTTCATTAGTGGGAGCGTGTTTCACTCTAACGAGGCACGCGAGGCATGAGCGGCGGGCGGATTACAGCATAATTGCGTTACTATTTAAGGCTCGACCTTCCAAATTTTCGTAAAAATGAGTTGTTCAGTAACCATTTTATTCATTATGACGTAACAATTTTGGCGTCGAAAAAAATATATCATAATCTGCAAGATATGAGAAGTAGCATAGTTTTCGTAGAAATAAAGTAGAGGAAAAAATATCTAAAGTGAACCCTATTATTTCACTTGTAACCATTTAACTGCTCCATTTTTTATCAGAAAAAAATGTAATTTTATAATCTTCTTCATAAAGTAATGAAAAATAACTTTATTTTCTTACTTACTTAAATTTCTTCTCGTTTTCTGAAATATTCCGAAAAACATGATATCCGCGCTTTCCAACACGCACTTCCATCTCGCTCACGCGTATGCTCAGTGAGAGGGAGATAAGACCATGATCGTACGGAGCCTTAAGCGCATTAATTGTGAAAGCGCCTATGCAGACGACTTGGAACATAATCACGTAGTAGAAAAACGCTTTTCCAAGGACAATTCTCGGTCCACGTGGATGGTAAGTTAATCCATAACCGGATTTACTTACCATCCAAGGGTTCTTACCAAAATGCTGGCACAAAATACTCGAATTTTATGACATTAAGGGCAAAGGGTAAAACGGGACTTAAGACTCCGCTCTCTGTCCGTCTGTCACCAGGTCTCATGTACCGTGATAGACAGTTAAAATTTTCACAGATGATGTATTTCTGTTGCCGCTATAACAAAATATACTTAAAAACAAATTAAATAAATAATAAAAAGAAAAAAATAAAATTACGGGGCTGTCATACAACTAATGTGTTTTTTTTAAATATTATTATTATTTTATAGATAATAGTACGGAACCCTTCGTGCGTGAGTCCGACTCGCACTTGACCGGTTTTTAAACGTGCCTTCGATGCGCGTTTGCATCGAATCACATGACACAAAACGCATCGACACAAAAGTGTCGACGGTGTCACCTGACAATAACTCACCTAAGTCCTACTTACTTGGGGAATATTACCGGGACATTAAATAAGTAAGATTGATTACAAGATATAATTTATTTTAATTAATCATGCAAATATACTTAGTTTAGCTTAATATTCTAGCTTTAGGTTTCTATATTTAAGTTTAAATTTTTATATTTTATGTTAAGATTCTAGGTTTAACATTTTAGGTTTAAGATTCTAGGTTTCAGGTTTTAGGTTAAAGATTCTAGTTTTAGGTTTAAGATTATATATTTAAGATTCTAGGATTAAAACTGAATTTAATTACTTAAGCTTATAATAACCCTAAGGTCCTATGTTAAAGTAGGGCAGGGCAAATGAGTCCGAAGCCTAGATTTTGGGTCAGACGAAATACAGGAGAGTTGGGCAATCTTCCCATTATACCCAACGTCCCTCGGCGGTGCGTAAGCGTGACGCGGGCTTGGTATGCAGAGATGCCGGAGATCTGTAAGGGCAGCAGCGGCAGCAGCGTTCAGGTAGGGCCTTAGGGGGAAGTCGAAGCGCCCGCACTTAGTAGTGGGGAGGTCGTCGGGGACTCTGCCCGGTCCATGACCTATACTGTAGGCCCGCAGGGTGTTCCTGGAACGCGTCCAATAATATTTATTAGGCGGGTACTCATAGTTTAGCCTGGACTGTCATCATCACGCGCTCGCACTAGGGATGGGTATTTACAATAAAGCAATCGTTGTGTGTGATGGGCAGTCCAGGTAGGTACATGAGAAGCGTAAGGCGGTGAGACGAGAATCAAATGCCAAGCTTATAAAAATAATAATTTTACGGCAGTGATTAAAATGCGCAAGCAAATCCGAAGGCAGCACTAGTATGGCTCGTAGCGACATTAGATTCTTTCGTCATTACATTAAACTAGCGGTACAATGATAAGCATGATTATAATGCGTTGTACTTCGCTAAACCTTTCCTTATAATTAGCGTTACAATGTAGGTACTTATGACTTAAATATGTACAGGTATCGTAAACAATAATTTAATCTTTTTAATTATAAGCAAAGATTGATGCTGCTTGAATCAGGCAAAATCAATCTGCGAAGAACCATGCATGAGAAGGAAAGTGAATTTAACACTATTTTAAAAGAAAAGCCTATATTAATATTAATATAAGTACTACTGTTACACTACTGGTAGAAAAGAAACTAGTTATAACTACTATTTACCTTAATGGGAATTCAAGTGATATTGTAAGGTGAACTATCTTTTTTTTTTGCCTGGGAGACATCTAACGGTATCTTTTAATTTCTAGGAACTAAGAAGTAAGACTACGTTTACTAAGGCTACAGATACTTAATTCATATTGATTTATGCAACAATTACCCGATTTTCGGGACACAAACACTGATTTTATAAACTTAAATGTAAAAAATATGATTACGTCCGCTCGGCAGCGGGCGCCTCAAGGGCAAGATTCCTCAACGGAGCGACACGGGCTGTGCGTCAAAACGCCATCGGCTCAATGACGCGGCGGCCCAGTGGCGATCGGCGAGGAACCGCGGGACGCGAAACCAGTTATCAGCGCAGAGAAAGCCAGCTATGCAATGCAACCAAGTACGCAAATTAGGGCAACAAACAACTCACCGCACCTCAGTCCAAGGTTCACGATTTATAAACGTGACAGTACCCCTTCTCCTAGGAAAGGATTTTTCCTAATAAAAATCCGCCTAGGAGACTTCCTGACTGACTAAGAGATAGTGAGGTAAATGATCTACCTCCACACAATTTCTACACCGGCGTCGTTGTAAGACATTCCTTCAAGGGACAGAATGCCTATTACGTTGATATGGTATAGGGCTGAAGCCATCCAAAGTAACTATGAACAAGGATGACAAAATGCTGAAGGAAATTGAATCTACAACTTGTTCTAATAGGATTTGGGGTAGACCAGTTAAGTTGCGTAGGCCTTATTTGACAATTTAAAATCTTTTATATGCCAGGCTCCTAGATCATGCCCAGACATATCCTCCACTATATAAACTAATGGTGAGCGCTTAGCTTTGACACGGCATTTTTGGTACTTAGGCGCAAGTTTCTTGGTGAAGTGCGCACTTTTGTCACTTTGGAAATAGCAGCGTTTCCAGACTATATCGCCGACTTGGAACTGAACGTCTTTGCGTCTGGTATTGTAACGAGCAGCATTCTTTTGGTGGCTTTGCCATAAAGTGGACTGGACATGATCAAATATTCCTGATAAATAACCAAGGTTCTCTGCATAGGCTTCCCGGGGTTGGAAAACTATTTCGTTTGGGATGTCATTTTCAATATAATGAGACCCGCACGTGACTAGTTCACGACCATACACGAGAAACGCTGGAGTATACCCAGTTACTTCATTTATGGAGCTATTAATCGCAAATTGGATTTTCGGAAGGTTCAGGTCCCAAGTTCTCTGATCCTCTCCTACGAAAGTCGACAGAGATGTGACGATTGTCTTATTGTATCTTTCGACTGTATTTATTTGAGGGGTGTATTTAGGGGTGAAGTGAACACCTGGCACTTTATACTTCCCAAATAAGTGATTCATTTCTCGGCTAGCAAACTGGCATCCATTATCTAATATGATAGTTTGAGGGACTCCATGAACTAAAAACACACTTTCCTCAAGTATTTTAGAGGTTACAGCCGCAGTAGCACGACGTAACGGGAAAATCAAACAATATTTAGAGAAGCAACAAGTAATTACGAAGATGTAGCTATGTTGTTTTCTACTTATAGGCAAGGGTCCAACAAGGTCGACCGAAATGACCTGCCAAGGTCTGGAGCAGTCTTTAGGTCTTCCCATCTTACCAAGGATTCCATGAGTAGGGGCCTTGTGAGCGAGGCAGATTTCGCATTTTGCAACGTAATTAACTACATCACTGTACATTTTGGGCCAGTAATAAGTGAGACTTACTCGCTTATGGGTCTTGAAAGTGCCGAAATGACCAGCAGTGGGTTCACTGTGGCACTTTGATAAAATCTCTGAGCGTTGTTTTGTACAAATAACCTCCTTCCAATTGAATTCGGAGCTGAGCGCATTCTCATTTTTCATATGCCTGAATAGCTTATTACCTTCGACAATATAGTTGGGATAACTAGCTGGTGAGTGTAAACAACCGTTAAAAACTCTCAAGTACCAATTATCACCTGTCGTAGGTGGAGCGGTAGTAGAGGTCGATATAGCAGTAACTGGGACGCATCTAGATAAAGCATCGGGCACCACATTGTCCTTACCCTTCCTATGCTTAATAACCAGGTCAAAAGCCGAGAGCCTGATCCCCCATCTGGCCAGACGTCCAGTAGGATTAGTCAAGGAAAGGAACCACTTAAGGGCCGAGTGATCGGTATACACCGTAAAGGGACGGCCGTTCTCAAGGTAACACCGCCAGTGTTCGAGTGCCATTATAACCGCAAGGGCCTCCCGCTCGGTGACACTATAATTCTTTTCAGGGCCAGTGAGGGACCGACTCATGAAAGCAACTGGGTGTTCGGTCCCATCAACGATCTGTGACAGCATCGCCCCGACGCCGTAGTTGCTCGCGTCGGTGTGTACTTCGAACGGAAGACTGAAATCGGGAAAAGCAAGGACCGGTGCCTGAACAAGGCAACTTTTTAGAGTTTCAAACGCCATGGCCGCTTCTGGCGTCCATTCCCAAGGGGGCGATGACTTTTTAGTGGAAGTAAGCTTGTTCAATGGCCCTGCAATAGTGCTAAAATTGGGAATAAAACGTCGATACCAGGAAGCAGTTCCCAGAAAACGTTTGACTTCCTTTCTATTAGTTGGTACTGGATAGTTAACTATGGCTAAGACTTTATCTGGATCCGTCCGTAAGCCGTGTTTGTCAATGACGTATCCGAGGTATTTGAGAGATTCCCTAAAGAATTTACATTTCTCAAAGTTGACAGTTAAATTGGCCTTTTTTAGTTTATCTAGGACGCTGTTTGAGAATAGAGACATGCTCTTCGAAGGTCTCACTAATGATAATGATGTCATCTAGGTAGCAAAAAACTTTTAGTTCGAAATCTGGCATGAAAAGAGAATCGACGAGTCTTTGTTGGGTAGCCGGGGCATTAGTAAGTCCAAAGGCGGTTACATTAAACATAAACGTTCCGCGTCCTCCCACGTAAAACGCGGTTTTTTCCCTGTCCTGTTCATGGATTGGTATCTGCCAGAATGCCTTGGAAAGATCTATACTGGACAGGAACTTAGCATTTTTCAAATTGTCCAATATCTCAGAAACGTATGGGAGATTATAAGCATCTTTCTTCGTTACCGCATTCAATTTTCGGCTATCCAGACAAAACCGAGGTTTCCCATCCTTCTTACCCACTACTAGAACTGGAGTAGACCAAGGACTTTCACAGGGAGATATCACACCTAATGACAGCATTTCGTCCACCTGCTCCGTAATTATACGTTTCTTTTCGGGAGACAACCGGTAGTACCTCTGCTTGATGGGCTCCGCCGTTCCAGTATCTATGCGATGAGTAATGAGCGAAGTTCTTCCTAAGCCCTTATTCTCGAAAGAAATGTCATTAAAGAGAGCAATGACGTCATCCGCAACAAGCTTTTGTGAGTGTTGTAGGTTGCTGTACGAATATAAGTGAATGCCCTGATTGATGGAAGAGATTTCAGACAATTTTGGTTCAAGGGAGCAAAAATAATCAATATTGTCAAGGAATCTAGGACAAATCTGAAATCTTTTCCAAAAGTCGATACCGAGAATAAGTGGTGTTTCAATTTCAGGCATAACGTAGGCTTTTAAAACATGGGTCCTGTTTTCAAAAGTAACTGGTAGCGATACGTAGCCCAGAGATTGCAGCTTTTGGCCACCGGCTGCAGTGACAGTGATCATATCGTCTGTCATTAGTTGCAGGTTCAGTTCAGAAAGTCGAGTATAGGTGTCATTATTAATAATAGTTATGGCCGACCCCGAGTGTAAAAGGCCATACATTTTTAAATCAGTATTTATATTAATGCTGACAAATGGTCGAGGGTCGTTCGAGGGTTTTGAATTGAAAATTGTTGCAACCTTGTACGAGTTGAAAAAATGTCGTATAGTCGCTAGCCAACTATTCCAGTCAGAGTTGGCATGTCGGGGTGTACAACAATTTTCAGTTCTTAGTTTTTTGGAACGGAATCAACAGGACCTTCGATCGTAGCACAAGTCTCGCGATTTTTAGATGAATTACAGTGTGGGCAGTCAGGAACACGGTACCCTTTCAGGCCACACTTGAAGCAAATAATAGTACGCTCAGCAGTACAATCTTTCATCGTGTGAGTATCAACACGACAACGGAAACAATACTTATTATCTGCCTGGATTGCCGAAACGTTATAAGGTCTGTTGAAGGTAGGTTTAGCCAGGGAAGTGTTATGCGAGTGACCTGCCGCTGCCTGCACCTGGTAATTTGCGGGGGCACCTTTGAAGCTACTTTTTGTTGTTTCCCTCCTAGGTTGATAAGAATATTCTGGTGCCAGAGTGGTTGGTGTTGCCGAAGGTGGTTCCCTGAAGTCGTCTGAGCGGGCTTTAATCTGTTCATAATTCTTACAAAGGGTGCGTAAGCTTGAGATCGAGTTTAAGTTTGGGCAAGTAGCGAGGACGCTCGAGTAACTAGGGCGTATATTATGAAGTATAATTTCGAGCTGCTCCAATTCACTTAACTTCCTATCCAGTCTGCTAAACATTCCATGCATGATTGCTAGGTAGATTGTTATTGATTCTGTAGGGCCCTGGCTACGATTTCTAATTTCTCGTAGCATGCGGTAGTCAAAGTCAACTACATCGAAATCTATCTTAAGCATGTCCAGCAAATCACTCCATGAATGCAACGAATCTTGAACACTGCGATACCAGTGCAAAGCATCCCCGGTGAATATTTCAGTGGCCAATGAAAGCATTTTGCCATCAGGTACGTCTTTAGCTAATCGGAACTCTTTGGCGCGTGCAAGGAAAGCGCGAACGCAAGTTTTGCCATCGTATTTAAGTTTAGAAATATCGGAACTAAGGCCCCGGTCGCATGTCACCTTGATATTATAAGTACTATCTAAGCGTTCATAGTTATGAGCAGGTTCATTAGGATCGACGACTGGAGCTGAAGCTGAGGGTGGACACTGCTGTGTTTTGTGATACTTATGAGATGTAGGTTGAGCATCTGTTAGTGAATTTGATGCAACTATTGCCTGAAGGCCTGAGCATTGCTCCTTATAGAATTGCTTAGCCTCCTCTAGCAGGTCCCATTCTCCAGAAGGAGCTTCAGGTACGCTTATTCTGTTAAGCCTATGATAGATGTGATTAAGATAGGTTTGTGTGCGTTCGAGTAGACCCCTTTGTTGAGGGTCCTGTTTTAGGCAAGCAACATTGATTGCAACCTTAGCTAGGGTGTGTTTTATACCGACTATGTCCTCGTCAAACTCGTAACAAGAATCTAGTAATTCCTCTGATGGGAACCTAAGTGCAAGCTTTGATATTTGTTGCCTTAACTCTTCCACCTTATCTTTTGGGTCCTCCGCGCGTATTTTAACTTCGTAAAGTAACTCCGGTTTCGTCAATTGCAGGTATTTGATTGGGTGTGACATTTTATACTGTTTTATCACTGAGTCAAGGTAAATTAATTGAGCTGATTATTAAATCAAGCTAAAATAGGAAAAAAAAATCGCGCGTTCGGTAAGTGGTGCATAAATTCGGTTAGGGCTTATAATAACCTAGGTAATTAATTACAAATAAGTCTTAATACAGAGAGTGACGACTTACGTTATATTATGATGGAGCTAATAGCTAGTGTATACTAAATCTGCGACATGCACACACCAACACCAAGAATGCTGACCCAAGGAAACTCACCAACCCTTCTGTATAAAGCAGACCCAAAATCTACTATAAAAACACGTATGGGCGCCAACTGTCACCTGACAATAACTCACCTAAGTCCTACTTACTTGGGGAATATTACCGGGACATTAAATAAGTAAGATTGATTACAAGATATAATTTATTTTAATTATTCATGCAAATATACTTAGTTTAGCTTAATATTCTAGCTTTAGGTTTCTATATTTAAGTTTAGGTTTTTATATTTTATGTTAAGATTCTAGGTTTAACATTTTAGGTTTAAGATTCTAGGTTTCAGGTTTTAGGTTAAAGATTCTAGTTTTAGGTTTAAGATTATATATTTAAGATTCTAGGATTAAAACTGAATTTAATTACTTAAGCTTATAATAACCCTAAGGTCCTATGTTAAAGTAGGGCAGGGCAAATGAGTCCGAAGCCTAGATTTTGGGTCAGACGAAATACAGGAGAGTTGGGCAATCTTCCCATTATACCCAACGTCCCTCGGCGGTGCGTAAGCGTGACGCGGGCTTGGTATGCAGAGATGCCGGAGATCTGTAAGGGCAGCAGCGGCAGCAGCGTTCAGGTAGGGCCTTAGGGGGAAGTCGAAGCGCCCGCACTTAGTAGTGGGGAGGTCGTCGGGGACTCTGCCCGGTCCATGACCTATACTGTAGGCCCGCAGGGTGTTCCTGGAACGCGTCCAATAATATTTATTAGGCGGGTACTCATAGTTTAGCCTGGACTGTCATCATCACGCGCTCGCACTAGGGATGGGTATTTACAATAAAGCAATCGTTGTGTGTGATGGGCAGTCCAGGTAGGTACATGAGAAGCGTAAGGCGGTGAGACGAGAATCAAATGCCAAGCTTATAAAAATAATAATTTTACGGCAGTGATTAAAATGCGCAAGCAAATCCGAAGGCAGCACTAGTATGGCTCGTAGCGACATTAGATTCTTTCGTCATTACATTAAACTAGCGGTACAATGATAAGCATGATTATAATGCGTTGTACTTCGCTAAACCTTTCCTTATAATTAGCGTTACAATGTAGGTACTTATGACTTAAATATGTACAGGTATCGTAAACAATAATTTAATCTTTTTAATTATAAGCAAAGATTGATGCTGCTTGAATCAGGCAAAATCAATCTGCGAAGAACCATGCATGAGAAGGAAAGTGAATTTAACACTATTTTAAAAGAAAAGCCTATATTAATATTAATATAAGTACTACTGTTACACTACTGGTAGAAAAGAAACTAGTTATAACTACTATTTACCTTAATGGGAATTCAAGTGATATTGTAAGGTGAACTATCTTTTTTTTTTGCCTGGGAGACATCTAACGGTATCTTTTAATTTCTAGGAACTAAGAAGTAAGACTACGTTTACTAAGGCTACAGATACTTAATTCATATTGATTTATGCAACACTTACCCGATTTTCGGGACACAAACACTGATTTTATAAACTTAAATGTAAAAAATATGATTACGTCCGCTCGGCAGCGGGCGCCTCAAGGGCAAGATTCCTCAACGGAGCGACACGGGCTGTGCGTCAAAACGCCATCGGCTCAATGACGCGGCGGCCCAGTGGCGATCGGCGAGGAACCGCGGGACGCGAAACCAGTTATCAGCGCAGAGAAAGCCAGCTATGCAATGCAACCAAGTACGCAAATTAGGGCAACAAACAACTCACCGCACCTCAGTCCAAGGTTCACGATTTATAAACGTGACAACGGTGCATATAAAAAACGCGGTGTGCAAAGGCCCTAACATGGAACTGAAACCGACAAAAACAGCACTTCAAGGCAATGGCCCAAATATGATTCGTGGTGACGAGCAATATCCGCTACAAGGCGGAAAACGCTTGCTTGGTCTTAAATGGGTTAGCAACGTGTACGAGTATTTTCACTCAATAAAAAAGGGAAATGCTGCCACAAGCTACATAACGCAGGGGCAAAACAAAAAGACAAACGCTCCACCCGCCATTTTGCGCCCGCCCGGCCAGCCAACATGGCGTCGTCCGATCAATGCGCCAACAATTCGGAACTCGCTCGCAAAGAGTTCGGGACGAGACGGCCCGCCCCGGACCTTATTGGATCCGGCCCATCTGTTCACAATACTTCGTACTCGACTTTTAATCGGTCCTAGTGTAATTTGACACCAGGTCGATTAGAGACGTCCATTTTGCATTACAATTTCAAAGAAATGTGTTCGCGCGTTCGTTCCAACACATTAAAAACTAGGCAAGCAGAACTGACATTATCTGAGGGGTAATCAAATCACGTAACGTTTCGTACGCGCGTTAGGACAATTTAACTGTCATTTTTCCATATAAAAAGTTACATTTAAGGCCTCCTCACACCGGCCGCGGGCGCGGGTCGGGCGCGGGCCCGCGCAAGTTGTAAAACATTGAAACTACACTTCGAACACACATCGAACGCGGGTCCGCGGGCCCGCGGCGGGCCCGCGTTCGATGTGTGTTTGAAGTGTAGTTTCAATGTTTTACAACTTGCGCGGGCCCGCGCCCGACGCGCGCCCGACCCGCGCCCGCGACCGGTGTGTGGAGGCCTTAAGTTCTACCTCACGCGCGTATAATGCGTTACGTGATCGACCGGTGGATTGGGTAACGTTCCGTACGTTGGACAGATCTAAATGTCTTATTTTGTATCAAAAAATGCCTAAATGTCGAAAGGTACGCAATTACCCCCCCTGACTGGAATGCGGATCATAAAAGCCTAATTGATCCTGTAAGTCGAAGTAAGCTCATTGTAGATTATAATTATTCGTCAGAATTGTAAGAGTTCGTAATTCTATGCAATATCATGATATCTAGTTGTAGTAAAATCAATGAGTTACGAAAATACGTGACGTAATCATGTTCTTGCACTCAGCGGAAATAATCTAGTTCAGGATATGCTCGAACTATTGTTTCTTTTGCGTACACTAAATAACTTTTCAACACATTTGCTCGTAACATGCCTCTTATTGTGCCGCTTTTGGGCTCATAATCCTGGGTATTAAACACGCGTGTTTAATAACATTACGACACTCGTGTAGTTATGTTTATATCCCGATTAAGACACGTTGGCACCTTGCAGCAAGGTGTATGTATGGACTCGGCGTATTCTTAAATTGACCGGGTTATACAGGTTTGTTTTTAATTCTCGGCAAATGGATTCTTACTTGACTAAACAAATTAAATCCTTCTTGTGGATTAATTGATAATTTCTTGTTGGATATGATATAGAAACGTTTCATTTAGTAAAACTATTTACTTTTGATAACATTTTACATGAATTTATATTGAATAAGAAAATATTTATTTTATTTTGTATTGGCTGTTTAGAGATTTCATCTAAGCCTAGTTGCGGGCGCACTGCGCGAACTTCACGAAAAAAAATAGTTGCGCGCCATATGCGTGTTTGGTTATTGTTAAAAATGTTGACTCGTAGTGAATAGAAAAGTGATAAATATAATTGACGCCACTGTACATTCTTGGAGATGTACAAATATGTGAGTAAAAACCTGTTGTCATCAATAACTAAAGGAAACAACTTAGGAGCCTGTAACATGTTCATTTTATGAAAATGATTTTTTCCTCGCAAATGTGTTGAAAAACGTCGTATGACACGCGTGAGCTTTGATAATTACATCCTCGGCTCTATTATCACGCTCACCTGCGGTTCGCGTGACAATTCCGCCTCTGATGTAATGATTACCTGCCCTATAAGTTTTATTCAATCTAAAGCAAAAAAAAATACTTTGGGGGCTAGTAGCAAAATTGTGTGCATTGTGAATAGCTGGGTATCTTCAATCTTTAGCTAGCTTCTTGATATTTAGGATTAGATAAACGGGCCATGCTTTTTATTGCCCACTAGTTTTACCTGCGGCTCTGTTTGAAGTCCACAAAAAAGTGTTTAAAAATATTACAAAAAAGTGTTGTTTATGTTGTTGTGTGAAATTTGTAAGTGGTTCACAAACTTTTTTTGCCTGATTTTTGTTAGGTAGTGTCCATTCTTTTTTGTGAACTTCCATAAGGCTTTTGAAAACAAATCTTGGCGCTGGATCAATGCATGTTAATTAGCTCATTTGCGAGTTGTATGGGTTCGGTACATAATTTATACTACCTATCTAAACCGTTAATTCAGTCAGGAACAATAAATAACTATGTATTGTAATGTCTATCAGTGTTTTTCCTGAATTTAGTACCAACCAACCTATGGATTTATCGAGGCTATGTCCTAAATGAGATACCCCAAGTACACTTCGACTAGTTAATCCCAAATAGTTGTGAAGGGGGTGACGTAATCCCACGTATTACTACAATATCGTCTGAGTAATCAATATGTAATTAGTGATCAAAGTCCTGGGACACGTAATTTAATGTTAATACTGAACGCTGTGTGGCTGACAGGCAATTTATTTATTTGAACCTTGGACACGTGGCAGCTGATTAATTTGGAGGTTATATAAGTTGAACGGTTGCTATGAACTGTGACGAACCAGGGATCCAACTAAGACACAATGCACAGTTTTTTGTTTGATGTAAAATGTGTTTCGCTCACTGGGCTGTTATTATACGCGCTATAATATACGCGCGTCAGGTATATGTCACTTTTAGTAGGGAAAAATGACAGTTGAGTTGACTTCTGTGCAGAAGTCCTAATATTTATTCTGTGCTTTAACTAGCATGCGCAACTATTTGTTACATATTGGTTTGCCATGAATCAAAATAACTTTAATAAATCTGAGATTTACATTTCGTATTTAGGTAAATTAGAAATCAATGATCGCCGACTGAAGCCACCCGGGGACATTCGACCTAACTTACATACGATAAGCTCACGCCTGTATTCCAAAAACGGGTATGTATTGCACGTAAAATATAATTTTCAGTGCCACTTCTAGCATTGTAGGTTTAATGTTGGAGAAAATATGATATTGCAGTGATAAGTTGTTAGCCCACCGCCCACAACACATTTCAACCCAACCGTGTTGAAATGTGGTATGGGAACCCCCACGGTTGACTCTCACGACACCCACAGGAGGGGGTCATTCAATTCTAACCCGCCACCACATGCGTCCAAACTCCGAACCGACGAGTCCGATTGATTTTTGATTGGTTAATTTTGGAGCCTTTGCTTCTCAAAGTTGGTTGCGTCCGACCACAACATGACATACGCTTAATTGACTCCTGCAGTGGCGACCATTATCATCATTGTAGTAAAACACGCATAGCTAGTTCAACACTGATTTATTATATCAAATGTAGATAGACATAGTAATTCACAAGTACGCTATACTACATCTTATAACTAGAAAAATAAAGTTTAGGCATAACCTTTTTAACAAACCCTATATTTAAATTCATTTAATAGAATTGGTTAACAGACGAATACCTACTTTGAACTGTGATCCTAAAAATGTACCTTTATTTAAAGATTTGCATTATCTTCGAAACTATAGAATTTATGGATGATATACCGTATGACAAAATGAAAGTACATTCATTTTCACACAAAAATTTAATACGTCACTATAAACATACAAAAAAGTGAGTGAGAGAGAGAGAGAGAGAGAGAGAGAGAGAGAGAGAGAGAGAGAGAGAGAGAGAGAGAGAGAGAGAGAGAGAGAGACCCAAATAACTATTTACAATTAATAAATGTTCTTCAATCTTACTTTAGCTAAAATAACGAATCTCTGTTATATGCTCTGTCTCCTTGTCACAAACACAACTGATATTGTGACAAATAAAGACGAAGGAACTTTTATCATCATCATCATAATATCAGCCGAAAGACGTCCACTGCTGGACATAGGCCTCCCCCAAAGAGTGCCACAATGAGCGGTCCTGCGCCACCCGCATCCAGCGGACTCTCGCGACCTTTACCAGGTCATCAGTCCACCTTGTCTACCCACGCCGCGCGTTCCGGTACGTGGTCTACGTGCAATTAATAGAACCGGAGACTATAGAACTTTGGGAAATTGTCTGCCCAAGTATTTATCTATTGTTTCATGTCACTATGATACCATTTACCTAATTGTATTTGTAAGCACACCAGTCAAAGAGGGTTTGAGGCCTTATTTCAGATGGGTATTTCTTTTATTTAAATCAAGGTAAAAATCCTATCTACCCTATATCTCCTGTACAAGATAGCACTTGCCCTGTAATTTATTGAAATTTTCCTGTCTTTTTTCATTGGCGACGGTTTTATTCAATTCCGTAGCGATGGCGGCAGTGGCGGCGCGGCAGTAATAATATTATTTTAATGAAATTTTTGCTCGCCCTTACACGTGTCGGCGAACTGGACTTTAATTACGGAGTTCTCATTTCAAACGACAATGAAATTATAATTTTTTATCGTAAAATTATATTTATCGCAACAGTTGTTTTGTTCCAATTTCCAAGAAAGTGTTCAATTAGAATTACATTTTATGTTGGTAACTTAAAACTTGGACTAACTTGGGACTTTTTGTAGGTAATTGTTTGAGAATAAAATTTTAAATTATTTCCGTAATTCAAAACTTAAACCTATTGATTTTTTGTCAGAACTGAGATGGATTTCCTGAAATATTAAAAGCGCGTGATCGTACTGTAGAGTTTTTTTAAGTGTATTATTATTTAGCACAAAAACACCACATACCTACAGATTGGTTCAAATAATTAAAATAAAAATCAGGGGGAAAAGAGATGAAGTCGTCTGTATTCAGTAAATTGACTGTAATCCTTAGAATATCTTCAACCATCAAAGCTTTTTACCCTGTATATACAGCGTGTCTCTGACCTTGGGGCTTTACCTAAATGAAAATGTCAATTATGCTCCTGAAACGAAACTAACTACTTTTTATTCTACAACTTTTCAAAAATACGGTCTCTTTATATTTTCATTACATACATACATACATATAATCACGCCTCTTTCCCAGAGGGGTAGGCAGAGATCACGGAACCACCTTAACATTATTCATTATTCCATACAAATTCATTTTTTTTTAAATTATCATCATATTCATCATCCATTAGTTAGTTTTCATACTTGTCAGTGTCATGGATGTCAAATAATGAGGCCGTGTTTGCGATACATTCATGGTCAGTTAAAGTTAAAACATTAGATATAAATAATAATTATTTTACAAAGTTGCGGAACAAAAGTGGTTCAGTTTCAGGACCATAATCGATATATGCATATAAAGCCCCAAGGTCTGAGACACGCTGTATAATGATAATAAACCAGGGCCCTAGTTGACGTTCTACTACGTCGCCATAACGCACTGATTGCCGACGCACGGCGAATTACTGCGATTGAGCCGCGTTCGGGGGCTTCGTTTCAGCTAACTATTGACGGCGCCTGATTGCATCCGCCATTTTGAATTTAAATGCATAATTAACTGTTGATGAAGCTGATGGAAAATATATGGCCAGATACTTGGATTAATTTTATGTACAGTTGCTTTTGGAGTGTGATAATAAATATCTGAACACCGACGTGTTGTTATAGCGTTTTAGTGAAAGTCGTAATATTTTTGTGTGCATTTGAAGAGTGCAGGCCCCGTAGCATGGATGACCTTATCACGCGATAAGTGGCTTGACAGAGCATCCGACCCTGGCTGACACCGTTCGATAGAATGCCATCCATGCTACGGGGCCAGATTTTAATAGCGACGCGACGGTTTAGTAAGCGTTGTGGTGTGTATAGTGTTGACCTGTAGGGTGAAGTTTGAGCATTTGTTAATCATCTCCGTTCAAATGCCTCCTTTTGCGTAAGCATGTGTTTGTGTAAGCGTCAGCGTTGTAGCCATAGCGTGTGTTAGTAAGTGTTCGTAACACAGATAATCGAAAGGAATTCGAATGAATTAATCTGCAAAACGTGACCCATTGAGACTCCGCACCGTATAAAGTAATGCATGGCCCCTGTTGCACGCCACGTCGCCATAACGCGCTGATTGCGGACACACGGCGAATTACTGCGATTGGAGACCCGTTCATGGGCTTCGTTTCAGCTATTGACGGCGCCTGATTGCAGCCGCTATTTTGAATTTAAATGGTTAATTAACTCGATGGAAAATATAAGTTCCTAATGTAAATAAGATTCATGGTGGATGTGTCTTTGAATAAATTTACTAGTTAGTGGCTCCGTGAAAAGTAGAACTCGCACACCTGTCTTTTAAAAATAAAATAAACGAAAAACTGTACAAATAAAAAAACAATATACAAATTCACGAGATTCGGTTGAGAAATGCGACCTGTAGAGGAGAACAGCCGGACATCTGGACACCCGGACATCTGGACAGCCGGACATCTGGACACCCGGACATCTGGACAGCCGGACATCTGGACACCCGAACATCTGGACAGCCGGACATCTGGACACGAAAGTATTTTGGTCCAAGCTGAAACGGAGTACATCGTTCACTTCGTTCTCTCGTTTAATAAGATTCTTAGACTTATAAGTTAAGATTTGATATAAGTTACGTACCATGTTTTTTTTCGGTTAGCAGTAAAGTAAGTCGCTGCGGTCGGTCTTATTATGTTATTTTAAATTTATTTACTACCTATACAATTTGTTGAACTATGTGAATAAAGAAATATATAACCTTATTTCTATGTATTTATTGAAATTACTAACTATCCAAAAATAAATAAAAGAATATACCATTCACTCGTAGAGGTACAAAAATTTAACTTTCATTCAACTGGTAACTTATCTAAAAATGCCTCACATGACAATTATCCGTAGGTAAAGCCGTTTAGGCCGCAGAGCGTACCAAAGAAACAAGAGTAAACACATAGGTACATAAACACAAGGAAAACATTAATTTCTGGCTCGATCGGAAAGAACGTCATTATTAGCGCCTCTCGCGTTATTACCACTCGCCCGATTAGTCTGTAACGGCCATATATCGATATCACAATTAATGTATAACTTCCGGACCAAGGCCCTTGACCCTTGTCACGGTTCTGGGATCCGCTCCCCCTATTCCCGTACAATAACATAAGCAATCCTTTAAGCCAGTGCAGGATTGCCTTCATTTTCGGCCTGCGATATGTGGCTACGCCTTCTGTGAGGTGAATGTGTCTTTTCCATTATCAATTAATTCCCTTCCCTCGAGCAGAAATCTCCGTAGTTTTTTTCTTAATTGACGACCGGGTTGGTAGAGTACCTACGAAGCTAGAGGTCCTGGGTTCGAATCCTGGTAAGGGAATTTATTTGTGTGATGAGCACGAATATTTTTCCCGGAGTCATGGATGTTTTCTAGGTATTAAGTAGGTATTTATGTATATATATAATAAGTATGTTTATCGTTGTCGCCCATATTACAGCTTTGCTTAATTTGGGACTTGTTCGATTTGTGTATTGATTATCCGCAAATATTTGTTTATTTATTACTCAAATGTGGATCGTTCGTATGCTGTTGGTATTCACTGCCAAGCTACGTTTGTAGCACTACGCCGTAGTTCGTAGCATAATGTCCATATGGTGCGGAAAGTTCCAAAGCCCACTAATGACGTCGCCGAAGTGTCGTGTTTAGCGCTGAACGGGTTAAAGTCATTTTCTACAATTACCAAAAACATTTGCATCAAAACTTTCGTGACGTTCAACTCTAACCTCAAATCTATGATCTGCCATAGTTGTAATTCCAACTAAACATTTCACTCCAACTCCCTTGCGATGTCGAGCGTAATGACGTGCTGAATTCAAATGCATGCACATGAGTAAGTAATGGACCTCCAATACCACCCCGAATACTAAGAACCTTCGGAAACCGCAAGACATCGCCATTGAAGAAACCACCCTATGACAATGAGGGTAGCTCCAGTTTCACTTGGAGGACCAAAGTCAGGGGATGTTTATTATGAAAATAGTACCAGTTTGTAGTTTCTTGGGTAGTTAACAGTACGTGATCGGAATTACAGCTTTGTTTATATTCGGTATGTAGATAGACGTGGTCGTAGTAGATAATGCAATGAGTGAACTGAGCGGCGAGAAATTGCATCACAGGATGTGACGTTGCCGATATTCCGTATCACCGTATCACTGCCACCGGAAAGATTCCGCAACTTGATTTATTGGTAATGCAGCCGATGAAACATAAATAAAGGTGATATTTTTTTATAACACGTAGGTGGCAAATAAATGTAGCCTATGGACGCTTGCAACTCCAGGGGACTCACATGCGCGTAGCCAACCCTTTAAAAACCTGCAGGTATACTGCTTTCTGTGGGTAGGACCACCACAAGGTGGACTGATGACCTGGTAAAGGTCGCGGGAGTCCGCTGGATGCGGGTGGCGCAGGACCGGTCACGTTGGCACTCCTTGGGGGAGACCTATATCCAGCAGTGGACGTCTTTCGGCTGATAAATGATGATAATGATGATGACACTGCTTTCTTGATGAACCCCTCGGGAAAACCGCTTTATTTTAATCCGATACTGTTGACAGGAATAGCAAGGGTATTCAATACGCTTCTATAAGTACTAGGCCAAAGGCAGCGTTTACTTCCAGGCGTATATTGCGCTTGTCCAATGCTAGAGTTTTCCATGCATTATAACACTAATATAAAATCAATTGAAATTCAATACATTTAGTTCAAAACCCTCCCCATGTGAACGTTATACGTTTCGCCGGACAAGTTTATTCTCCGTCAAATACAACTGTATCGTAGGTAAATATATATTTGCTTGCTTGCTACTTGATTTGACCTACATATTTTATGTAATCTATATAATATATTGAACTTCTCCTATTTACGTTCTTAATTTTTGTAGGGAAAATTTAAATGTACCTACTTAAAACTTTTCCTAATGTTCTACTAATCTACTATTAAGCGTTTTTAAGCGTAAATATTAATTAACGTAATTTTATAATGATAGTTTTTTTGTTACTCTTGATTATACATATTATGTGTGAGTTGTGGTCACCTATAAGTGGCTGAGCATCTTAATTGTTTTTTTTTGTATTTAAGCCAAATGTATTGTTCAGATGTGTTAGCCGTTGGTGGTCCTTAAATAACTAAATAAATATATTGAACGTCTTTCGCCGTTTGTGTGCGTGTCAATTACGTCCAAGCACCGGTAACAGAGTGTCCTAGCTCGGGCCTTTAAGTAGGACGTCATTATTTATTAACAGTGGCCCGGCACCAGATGGGCCGACCAATCTTACACGACCTGTCAGCGAAATAAGCAGAAATTACGGCCGGCCGTAACCAGCTAAGACTAGGCACCTACTTACCGTGACACGGTATAATAGTGTGAACTGGGACATAGGTAACCCAAAGTGAAACAAGTTTCATTGGTAACTTGTGTCTCGCTACTCCCGCTAAATTGTGTCCCAATTCTCAGAGTCAGTTTTGTGACGACAATTAAGCATATCATTTATGTGAAAATTAACTAGCTTCTCATACGTGTTTATGCATATCATTTATAATAATTTACGTTAAAAACAAAATTTAAACCGACTTCAATTCTGTACTTCACCAAGCCACATAGGTAGGTACAGGCAAGGTCACCAATATGTATATACCTATATACCCAAAGTTGCAAAAATATGTATACAACAACCTCACTTCCGTAGTAATAAGGTCTGTATACATATTTCTGTAACTTTGTGGTGACCTTCACTGTACATGAAAATTTCCACATTTCCTTTCCAATGTACCGCATGAACTGATTTCCGAGAGCAAATGCTACCTACAGTAAAAACCCAAGGCGCTATCTGTGGGCTGATAATACTTGAGGAGTTCCGTCGATTCCTCAAGGATCTCAGAATTAACACTTCATTAGTTGCTACTTCAACGGAATCATATCAGAATCTTTGACGTACTTTACATCTTTGAGGAGTTCCAAAAGTCATCTATGGTCTGAACAGTTCCACCTTTCACCAAAATTGCGATTTCCGAGGGTAAATACACGAGTTATAATAGAAAATACCGAAATCACTACTCGCGTGACTATAAAATATGAGGGTTTCCCCTTAATTTCGCTGGGATTCCATCATCAGCCCTGACTTGGTGACAATGGGCCCACCTCAGGAGTATACTCTTTCGAATAAAAAAAGAATTTTGGAAATCGGTAAACAATTTTATTGACGGAGAAATCGGTGATCATAGGGACATTAAATTCAATTTAGTAGGTATTTTGTTTGACGACTCGCACAAACTGGGTACACAATAATTTAAAAATGCCCACTTAACCAAATATCGTTTCAATTGACGTTTATTTTAATTTATTTTTCACGCCACTGCTCGGAAATATGGCCAAAGATGAATTGAAATGAGAGTAGAAAGTAGTTCTTAGTAGTACAATTCAAAAACAGTCAAACAATGTAGATTTGCAAAGTAAAATGTAGTGTTTAGCGGCCTTTTTTACTTTCTACTCTGCTATTGGTCGATTATTTTTGAGTGGTTGGTCATTGTAATAGTGGTTGTTCAGTTTGAACAGCTCTTCGACCAATCACAGGGCGTCGAGCGGGAGGAGCGGGGCCGCCGCGCCGGCGAGCGGTGCCGCGCTTCTTTTGTTTTTTGATTAGTATTATGATCTTCAATTAGGAACTTAATTTTGATTTAAAATTATGATTATTTGCAATTTCCTCGCAGTAGACGTGAAAAGCACTATGTTAAGCCTCGGCCGAAAGTGCAACAGCTGGACTCTTACTTTACTAACTCGTCCATCTATTGCTTACTTTCTAGCCTCTACAACAATGTACTATTTTATGTAAAATGTATGTGTCTGTGGTACACAAATATATCAGTTTTCATGCATGTGATTTACCAAAGCTAACATACAATTAGCACCGACCACCGACACATTTGCACTACGTCCGACAAACGAAGTCCCAGCGAAACCCAGACACCGGATCAATTCAATTTGTTGTTTCGCAGCAATCCATGCCGGAATTACTCCGACGTGTCCGTTGACAGGGTTGTTTGGTATAAAATGAAATGTGTGCTGTCCTAAGTAGGTTTTTAAGTCCACCGTAAATAACTTTCTTACTTGTGATATTGGAAAAACAGTACAGACACAGAGATGCATGTATTCAGAAGCCGTTACTTTTTCAGTGTAGTTATAAAACAAACCTTTATGAAACTATTTTCAAGTATCTGGAAGCCAAAGGTTTCAGAAATAAATGGCTTCGAACAAACGTGGTAAGCGACTTCTTTGGGGAAACGAAAATTGGGAACAGCGATATGATTCCATGTGCAAATGTCAAATATTATTAGGGTTTAAGGTTTGTTGCATGAATTAAACAAATAAATAAAAATAAAACCATGCTTTAGTACTTAGTGAGTTTTCCATCACATCAATTCAAATACTATAGAAACCATATAAGGTTTAGACAGTAAAAATGATTCTTAGTCTCTATTCTCCACTGCTTAAAAGGTTGAGAGCATATTGAGAGGTTTCCGTTTATCGTCGAGGCAAAATACCGCTTTATATAATGAAAACAAGCATTGCTTGCGGGTTGCGGCTTCAAAATACTCTCAAGTTGAACCTCATCGTTAGATGCAACATCACAAAATCGTTTAAAAAACTGGACAAGTTCGAGTAGGACTCGCGCACGAAGGGTTCCGTACCATTATCTACAAAAACGGCAAAAATATCACGTTTGTTGTATGGGAGCCCCCCTTAAAAAAATATTTTATTTTGTTTTTAGTATTTGTTGTTATAGCGGCAACAGAAATACATAATCTGTGAAAATTTCAACTCTCTAGCTATCACGGTTCTTGAGATACAGCCTGGTGACAGACAGACGGACAGCGAAGTCTTAGTAATAGGGTCCCGTTTTACTCTTTGAGTACGGAACCCTAAAAAGGCGTATGTGGGCTCGAGATTTCAGATTTTCAGCACCTATGACGCTGTAAAATTAACCAACAGAATATCGAAAAATATATTATAAGTTCATTATTGGTCTTTAATTATTAATTGCTTTATTTGAAATTTTATGGACATTAAAAATTATAAAATACTATGTAAACATATTTTTAAAATCAAGGCAGTTTTCAACTTTAAATTCGCTAATGCATCTAAATTATAAGTCATATTTTGACAGTTCCTTGGGGAAAATAACCAAACATGAGGGTTTACATAAAGGGGTTTAAAGTCTCGCGCAGCAGATTATTCATCGAGCAGAGACGCTAATAGCTCAGGTGAAAGTCCGCAGGAACGGACTAACTTCGAAGACTCGAATGATGTTAAATTACATGCAATATTCTAGATATCCCCTGTGGTTCTCCTGTGGCGTTTTGCAGACGCTGCATTATATTTTTATGACAAATTCTGTAGAAAATTTGCTTCACCGCGCTCCTCAATGGGGATAAAAAGTTGATTGTTTGCCAGGTTTATAATGCAAAAGTTTTATGGATAGCGTTTGGGTAGCTTTATGGATAAAAGCAAATATTAAAGTATCAAGACGAAGTCTTGTAATCTTCGAGGGACGCCCTGCAATCTAAATTCTGATGATATAAGAAAAACTACACCGTTGGACGGTCTATTGGTTTCGCTACTAAGTATTTGTCCGATTCTTTACCCTTTGGGCATAAATTTGTAGCGGAGATCGAAGTATATAGGTGATCCTTGATTTGTGATTCACCGTGCAGGTACCTGCTCTCTTGAAGAGGGGGCATTGTCACTTAAAAAATCGTATCGGCTGTTATTTCATCTAGCACTGTGTCCCCAACCCAGACTAATGAAATGATACCTAATGACATATCTTTATTATTGTGGTCTGCCATGTGTACCATTGGCTATATAATTCACAAATTGTTACTACAGATCAATGTGAAACATAAACATTGGTAGTCTAGGCAGGGATCACGAAACTAACTGCAGGGATACCGCAGGGCAGGTTCACAACGTTTACCAACAACTCAAAAGAACCAGTATAAGTCTACCCTCCGACTACGCATACTTGTTAAGAAGCTCGGGGTCCAGTTTTACTAGGCAGGATGACTCCAAACAGGTTGCGAATCGCTTATAAGGATGAATTTGTATGCTGGCCGCGCGAGCCACGGGTGGAGGCGAGAAAGGTATCAGGCTCTTAAAATTGTTTTTCTTTGTATTTAGTAAAACCACGGGGCGATGTGAAGGTACTAGTATTAACACATAGGAGGATCAGAAGGTTTTCTGGGATGATCTTAAACTCAATCTTTGATGCGAAAATATTCTGAATCATCACTTTGTCTTTCTGATATAGATTATTGTGCTAAACATGTTTAAGTATCGGCTCAATAAGTCTTTGAAAACGGACCTTACTGCAGAACAGGTCACCAAATAATTGCTGTTTCATTTTGGATTAAAAGGTGGAGTGTCCTTAGCCTATCTGCATGCTAATAATTTACGTATTGACGCAACAAATCAATGTGAAACATAAAGTCGGTAATGGCAAACAGGGGTAGCCACGAGGCAAGTATGATGGCTGCAAGACACAGGAAAAAGGCGGGACAGGTGGCATGTGTTATAAATTGGTTTTTACTTGTATTTAAGCATTACAACAAAACTAATCTTCGATTTGTAACAAAATTGTGAATTTTATACCAGTGCAGTGAAGAATGACAGAAACATTTATTCGTGACAAAAACAAACAATTAAACAAAACACCGGCCAAGTGCGAGCCGGACTCGCGCACGAAGGGTTCCGTACATATAAAAAAATATTAATTTTATTCTGTTTTTAGTATTTGTTGTTAACAGAAATACATCATCTGTGAAAATTTCAACTGGAACTATCACGGTATCAGTGAGATACCGCCTGGTGACAGACAAACAGACCTACAGACAGACGGACAGCGGAGTCTTAGTAATAGGGTCCCGTTTTACTCTTTGAGTACGGATTCATAAAAATAAGTGTCAGAGATAACGTTTGTCAATAACGGTTCTACTTCAGCATAAATAATGACTCACGCTAGAACGGGCCGTGTCCAGACCGGGCCGTTTTCTAAGAAAAACGACGGCGTTTTTGCGCGACCGAGCAATACCCAAGCCCGGCCGAACAACGGCCGGGCCGTGCCGACACCGAGCCGCTTCCGAGCCTCGGCCGTTGTTCGGCTGGGCTTGGGTATTGCTCGGCCGCGCAAAAACGCCGTCGTTTTTCTTAGAAAACGGCTCGGGCCGGACACGGCCCGTCCTAGCGTGAGTCATCCTTTATGCTGGCATTAATACTGCCAGCGCTGATCTTCCGATAGAACCGCGAGTGATTTCACGGTGGATAGCAAACAAAATAATAATCAAAACTTAGCTAAATATGACTAGGGACAATTAACGTAGTTAAAAAAATAAATATAATAAAAGTGAAAAGCAGCCATTTCACAATTGGCCCTCCACACCCTTGGTGGCAGGCTAAGGATCTTATCACACTGGCGATTTGCGAGCGTGTTGTGAGCGACGCGATTGCTACGTGGTCGCACTAAATGCGCAATGAGCACACGGCGTTCAATCAGCGTTTTGAATGGACACACACAAACATTCACGATCATGCGTCGGCATCTAGTATAACTAAGGTATTACAGACAGCCCCATGTGCATGGAGGCAGAAGAAATGACTATTAACATATTCTACTGGACTGCAAGCAGGTAGAAGTAAACAGAATAAAGCACCTAGATTCTCCAGACACACTACGGGACGCAGTCAGCAACACCAAGGCACTCACCAACTTTCTAGACGAGCTGGGCTGGGGTGGTTAGAGTAGGCGGGTCATTGTCAGTCACAAAAACAAAAATCATCTTTCCGGTGGTCAATAGTTAAGGGCTTACGCTCACATATAATATGTTTTTATCACATATAATTATAGAAGGGGCACCGCCGTTTATGCGGATTCAGAGTTCAACCAAAAATTAGGCTTTATAGCCCTTAACTTTGGCAATGTCCACCGAAAAGACGCGAACCTAAATCTGACAATGACCCAGGCCACACCGCCGTTACACGCAAAATAGGCACAATGGATGTCGATTTGCGGAAAACGCCCAGTATAACTAACTAACTAACTAGCGTCGGCATCGCGGCGAGTTCGCCGCGGTGGGACAACGAGTTCGCCGCGGTGGGACAACGAGTTCGCCGCGGTGGGACAACGAGTTCGCCGCGGTGGGACAACGAGTTCGCCGCGGTGGGACAACGAGTTCGCCGCGGTGGGACAACGAGTTCGCCGAGGTGGGACAACGAGTCTAGCTCGTCGTGAACTCGCTTCGGCCATGCTGCGAGCACGCTCACTTTTTGCTTTTCAACCGATGAAAAAAACGGAGGAGGTTCTCAAGTCGACGCGTATATATATATATATTTTTATATGTATAACAACGCATAACTTTTTTACAGAGTAGTTCGATTTTGATAATTATTTTTTTATTGGAAAGGGTGTACCCCGAAGTTGGTCCCATATAAATTTGGAAAAAAAAACCAACCTTAAGGGTAGGAAAATAGAGGATGATAGATTTTTCGTCGGTTAAAACTTTGCTTTTAAAGTAAATTATTGCTTTGCAAGTGTGATAGCGTTCTCACCCATGGGAGCGCATCAAGCAAGACGATTCATATATCAGTACGTCAAAATCTTGCCCCGACATTGGACCACTGTTGCATAATAGAATGTCATTGTATCGTGTCGCTGTCGTATCTAAAGTAGTGATTGTCGTATAGTTCCGTCAGCCAAAAGTGGTCGACCACTTTGGAATCTTAATGCACAAGTAAGAGAGCCGAAGGAGTAGACCACTTTCATGGCTTACTGTATGTACCTAGCGAAATCTACTGTTCTCTTCCCGCTCATGTCTCGCGTTCCTCAGACAGACGTGAGCCGACGATAAAGTGGCTACTCCGCTAAATGTACCCCTACCCCTGGGAGGGATAACACTGGATAATGAAACCTTTTTCCGCGATCTAGTTTAAACCGATTTGTTTGGGATTAATCGCTAGTCACGAAGTCGAGCATTATTTGATTGCCTTTTGTTTTGTTGTCAGTACCAGTTATTTCAATTTGGGTTTTAATGGTTTTTGCTTTGTGCAAATCGAATGAGCGCAGTCATTCGATTTGCACAAAGCAACGGCACGTAATAAAAATTTGAATAAGTCTGCTTTTCCATTAGATCAAAGCAAAGGTATAAGGCCGTTCAGTCCTCGACTAAGCGTCCCACTCGTACATTCGCTTTGAACATGATACAATTACATACTAGCTTCGTTGTTGTGGATCATATGCACCTATCCATGCAGGTACTGTATGGTTGTTTGCATCCTGACGCAGCCCAAAGTAAAACGGCACTGTCAATATGCCTGACTAAACATTGCCAAAACTCTTCAAAACTTATCCTCACCTATGCAACCTGCTAATATTATAAAGAGGTACTTAGTTCCTGAGTTTGTGACTTCGACTATTTAATAAAAACCGGCCATGTGCGAGTCGGACTCGCGCACGAAGGGCTCCGTACCATCAATACATAGTATAAAACAAAGTCGCTTCCCGCTGTCTGTCTGTCTGTCTGTCTGTCCCTATGTATGCTTAGATCTTTAAAACTACTCAACGGATTTTGATGCGGTTTTTTTAATGGATAGAGTGATTCAAGAGGAAGGTTTATATGTATAATACATGCATGTTTTAATTGTGTTATACATATAAACCCGTGCGAAGCCGGGGCGGGTTATCTATAAAAACGGCAAAAAAATCACGTTGGTTGTTTGGGAGCCCCCTGTAGCCTTGTTGGTAGTGTACTGGACCCTGCCTACGAAGCCCCCCCCGGCCTACGAAGCCGGAGGTCCTGGGTATGAATCCCGGTAAGGGCATTTATTTGTGTGATTAGCACAAATATTTGTTCCTGAGTCATATATGTTTTCTATGTAATTATGTAAGTATTTATTTATCTATATAAGTATGTTTATCGTCGTCTAGTACCCATAGTACAAGCTTTGCTTAGTTTGGTACTAGGTCGATTTGTGTAAGATTGTAAAAAAAAAAAAATGTAAGTATATTTGGGAGCGGCTCAAAAAAAATTTACTTTCTGAAAAATAAACGCAGACTTTAGATTACCGCAAAAAATATACCTTTCTTTAATTGTTTTTAAACCACATAAAACTGATTTTACTATAGTAGAAACCACTTAAATAAATGGTTGTGAATTAAACTCGTTTATATTTTTTTACATAATATTTTAATAACTTAAAATACGTTATGTTTTTTGCTCCATACAAAATCAAAATGTCGCCATCGCCACGACATTTTTTGATATAAATCTAACTATTACATAACAATACACCTTTAATTTTAGTAAATTTTTGTCTTCGTTGTTAAAATGGTATTCAATTCAAAGTATTTTGGTCAAAAAAAAAAATTATATTATCAAAATAAATTTATCAATTTAAAAAGTGTCTTCCAATATCTTCCAGCAAAGATAATTAAGACAAGGAAGATTGCTCACTCCATACAATGCTACTAGTCACACGTAAATCTTATTATCGTCGCCGGTACCTCGTAGTTCCCCTTATTATTTTAGATGGCGTTGCTTTCAATGTAAGCGGTGAAGCAGGCTGTTAAGTAGTCACCCCTAACATAAGATTCAAAATTTTGGGCCGGGCGGCCATTTGATTTTGGTCGAGTGGTTCGGGTGTTTGACTCACAAGTCTGAGTACGTCGGTTCGCGTCCCAACTCCTGTAACCTGTTTTTGTATTTTTTCTTGCCACGAGTCGTCAGTTTAGCGTTTTTCAAAAAAAGTGTACAAAACTTTTTTTTCAGAATACGCATTTTTTTGGTTTATCTTACTCGGAATCTTTGATACTATCGATCCTCATACAAGAAAAAAAGTGTCCTAAATATTCCATTCCAGACGTCCCATTTTAGAATGCAGTCTTTTTTTATTTACATGGTCGTGACGCACGGGAAGAAAAACCTTACAAAAAATCTGGGACACTTTTTTTCTTGTATGAGGATCGATTGTAATAACGATTCTGAGTAATAATATAAACAAAAAAAAACAAATTCTGAAAAAAAAAAGAGTTTTGAACACTTTTTATGAAAAACGCCCAGTTGTGCACAGTCCCGCTAGATAAGTATACTAGAATCAAGCAGAGTACAATAGTTTTAATTTTATTCAAATTTTTCCGAATTATATTTGTCATTTTAACTATTAACTTATTTATTATTTTAACCTTAATAATTTTTGATTTTAAGCAAACGCCTTTAATTAAAGATTCAGATTTTTTTCGTTGAGTAGTCTGTGTGAAAAATAATTTATAGTAAACCTAGTCCCGAAATCGCGTCGACTTAACGTAATTATCACAGCGGCGCTACCACGAAGTCCGAATCTCGAATGTCGTATATCTCCGTCTCTGTCGCTCGAGTACTATAAACCATAAGTGCGATAGAGACGCAGATATACGAAGTTCGAGATTCTAAGTTCGTGTTTATAGCTTTATAATATTATCATCCCGAAATCCACTTTTTCCCTAACAATTTTTCTTAAATGTTTTTGACTATTTCGTGTATGTACATCTAAATAAATATAGTTTTCACCTCACTAGCTCGGAAAGCCCATTTTTATTCTTTAAAAACAGATAGCAAAACTGCATTTTATCCACAAGAGTGCAAAGAATATTTGAAATCCGAACGTGTTATTAGTTACTTTTTTAAACATAATAACATGTAAAGGTCAGTCCAGACAGGACATTTTTCGCCCATCAGATTTTTGATTTTATTTAGGTACCTTTTTTGAATGTTTTATTCTTTTTTTTAATGTTTTTAATTCTTTTTTTGTTTTTTAAATGTTTTTTTGTTTTTTAAATGTTTTTTCTTTTTCTCCTTTTTATAAATGTTGTTTCTCTTTTTAAATGTTTTGTTTCTTTTTGAATGTTCTCTGTTCTTTTTTTTTATTTTTAATGTTTTTTTTGGTATTTTTTATACGTTTTTTTCTTTTTTTTTAATCTTTTTTTAATGTTTTTTGAAATTCTATTTATTTCTTTGATGTTTTCGTCTAAATTTTAATGTTTTTTTTATATTTTATTGATTTAAATGTGTTTATTCAAGGTTTTTTTTTCCACTAAATATTTTGTTTTAATGTTTTGTTTCTTTTTGATTTATGTTTGTGGTTTTTCCACTTTTTTCTCTTTTTAAATATTTTTTTTTAAGTTTTTTGTCTTTTTTTATTTTTTTTTACGTTTTTTCTCTTATTTTAATGTTTTTTGTAACTTTTTTTTTTTTATTATGTTTTTGTCTCTATTTTAATGCTTTGTTTTTCTTTTTTTAATGTTTGTTGCATTTTTCTCCTTTTCATAAATGTTTTGTTTCTTTTTGAATGTTTTTGTTTTTTTTTCTTTTTTATGTTTTTTTTGGTCTTTTTTCTCTTTTGTATGCGTTTTTTCCTTTTTTTAATGTTTATTTTTCATTATTTTAAGGTTGTTTGAAATCCTCTTCTATTTTTTTGATGTTTTTTGCCATATTTTAATGTTTTTTTTTCATTTTTTATTGATTAATGTGTTTTTCCAAGGTTTTTTTCTTTTTCGATTTTTAATTTTTTTTCCACTGTTCTCTTTTTTCATGTTTTTTTTTGTTTTTTTGTCCTTTTTTGTCTTTTTTTACCTTTTTTCTCTTTATATAATGTTTTTTGTTACTTTTTTCTTAGTACATGTTTTTTTTAGTTTTTCTTTTTTTACGTTTTTTTTCTTAATATTATGTTTTTTGTAACTTTTTCCTTTTTTATATGTTTTTGTCTCTATTTTATTGCTTCGCTTTTCTTTTATCAGTCTTTTTTAATGTTTTTTGAAATTATTTTTGCCTTAATTAAGTTTTTCTTTATTTTAATGTTATTTTTTTTGTTTCTCAATGTTTTTTCTCTTTCCCTCTTTATTAAATGTTTTTTTTTAATTTTGTAATATTTTGTTTCTTTTTAAATGTTTTTATTTTTTTTACCCCTTTTTAATATTTAATAAAAAAACTTACTTTACTTTTTTGTTTTTTTCCTCGCTTTAGTGAGGTGAAAAGATTTGTGTTACACACGGGTGCAAGTTATTTTGACGTCTCGTGTGTTGCAACACTCGCTACGCTCAGGATTCTATTTTTGAACCATAGAATCCATTCGCTAGCTCGTGGTTCAACCCTAGAATCCATTCGCTAGCTCGTGGTTCAACCCTAGAATCCATTCGCTAGCTCGTGTTTCAATTCCACACTCGCGGTTAAAATACAACTTTGCACCCTTGTATAACAAATAACTATTGTAAGTATCAGGTTTTCAAAGGCCTTAAACATCGTATGTAGCGACAACGAGTAGGTAAATATTTTAGTGTGCTTTGGCCTTGACCTTACTTGCCCACCATGTTGAATGCCATATTAGATTTCTGTGATTTGATTATCGAACGAGCGAGCGAAGCGAACGAAGTTCTATGCTTCAGGGGCTACCTGAGGTTTTCATCGATTTTTGACTAGTTTTGAATCGATACAAATACTTTTGCACTACAGATAGAATTATAAGGTAAACGGTTATCGATTCTTCAATCTTTAATCTCCATTTTGGTGTACCATATTTTGAAAGTAATGAATAGTTATTTTTTTATGATTTTTTTAAACATTGTCTACAAAAACACCTTCTTTGTTATAAGATTGCTGTGAAAGATCTAACATATACGAAATTTACATATTTGAGTTCGTCTCTGGTGTCTCTATAAACATGTGTAGGGTTTTGATTTTAAACTAATTAAGACAAAAGTTATGGCCAGAAAACCTGTTTTTTGGTCTAAAATTGTTCAACTTTGATGCCAAATATCTCGAAGACAGTGATGTTTGAAGTAAATATGGGATACTATATTGCTTAAAACTGTTGTTGTTAATATGATAAGCTACAAAAAACATAACAAAACTAAGGGATTCAGATTGAAGGTCATTGGCGTATGGGATCCCCTTCAGCTCGCTCAGCTTGTGTCGAAAATCATTCGTATGTCCTGTCACAGAATAAGTAATAGTACGTCCGGTGTCTGTCACGATGTCCGGTGTTCCGCTGTCCGGCTCAACCGATTCTAGTGAAAATTTGTTATAATTAATATTTTTGCCAAGTCACTTTTTCTAAATTAAAAAAGTGTTAAAAAAAGGACTAGACTCGCGCAAGATAGAAAATCGTGGACTTGCATGGAGGAGGACTGTGCCCAATCTTCCCAAAACTAATTTAAGTATTTAGCTTGTTTTTAATGTAACGAAATGTACCTACTTAATTCTTGTTCGAATGATTTTGTGGGAATAAATGGCAATAATAAAAAACCAGCCAAGTTGAGTTGGACTCGCGCACGAAGGGTTCCGTACCATTATCAATAAAAATATTTATTTTATTTTCTTTTTAGTATTTGTTGTTATAGCGGCAACAGAAATACATCACCTGTGAAAATTTCAACTGGAACTATCAAGGTATCAGTGAGATACAGCCTGGTTACAGACAGACGGACGGACGGACGGACAGCGGAGTCTTAGTAATAGGGTCCCGTTTTACTCTTTGAGTACGGAACCCTAAAAAACAGGCTCGCGGGCTACTCCTAGTTAGAAAGAGACGGATAGTGTATCTCGCCGCGACACAGAGCTCGCGGGCCATCCTGTGATAACCGTGCTGCTCACAGGTTTGTTAATTAAATTGTTTTTATCGCGATTTTTTTATAACTTTTTATCAATTTTAAACTTAATCGGCGCAATAAATAATAAATTCATCATCATTATCATCATATCAGCCGAAAGACGTCCACTGCTGAACATAGGCCTCCCCAAAAGAGTGCACGTGGAACCTATGGCCGTTGGGGCGGAAAGGTTCTCGAGTGGTGACACCGGAAGGCGCGGCGTGGGTAGGCCCCCCACATGGTGGACTGATGACCTGGCCCCGTAGCATGGATGGCCCACGCGATAAGTGACAGGATAGAGTATCCGTCCCTGGCTGACACCGTTCGATAGAACGAGACGACGCGCTTATCCTATCACTTATCGCGTGATAACGCCATCCATGCTACGGGGCCAGCGGGGCTAGCACAACTGACACAACAAGCGCGACGCTAGTCGAGAGAATCCACCCGCCTCTTTCTAATTTGCACAATACGAGTGCGACAGGAGTCGCTGAGTCGCGCGCGACATGACTTAGCAGCAAGTTGTGCTAGACGTACTTTTCGTGGGAGTCCGCTGGATGCAGGTGGCGCAGGACCGGCCAATAAATAAATACTTTAAATAATTTCAAGATGTCGGAACGGCAACTTTTCCCATTCTGACCTCTGATTTGTTTTTGTGACCTATTAGATCCTCCCATATCAATTTTGAACACAATCCTTGTCAATGTAGGTTATTGTGTTATCAACTTTGCATGGAAATGTTATTTTACCAACCACAAATAACGTTTGTATAGTTTTGCGGGAAGCAACTGCAAAAGTAACTTTGTAAACGCACAAATTTGTATAGGATTACAAACTTACTTATGCAGTTCGTATATCTCAAAATCGTGACATTTTCATACAAAGTTGATAACAGAATAACCCACAAAAAGAAATGAGATCCCATAAAAACCTTCCATGTAAAAAATAGGCCAAGTCTCGGAACTCTTCCACAGTAAAAAGTGGTGAGATATTTCATAGAGCCAAGTTAGGCATTCTTATTAATCTTCATTTGCTTACTAAATAAAATTTTGTGACTTGGCAATCACACTTACATAGTTTAAGGTATGCAAAAAATAGTAAATGCAGTAAAGCTGTGTGATTCCCGTGTGGTTTTTATGGGATTTAGGTATTTAAAATTTAAACGAGTTCGAACGGGAGAATTGGTTATAATTATAATACCGTTCCATTCCAACTTCCAAAGGTTTGCAGGGCTGTTATTCGCTACGCGTTAATGCGGCTCACCCCGCCGGTCACCCGGTACAAAACTAGACCTCTACCTACGCTTAATTACTACGCATCGCGGTGTCAAGGTATATTTCTGGGCGAGCGTTGAGGTGAGCTTAAAACAAGTTACAGAATAGCGGGGCTGTAGTTGTGGTGTGTCTTTGTATGTTTATAGATTGTACTACGGGTTATGAGCAAAAATAGACCTTACGTTTTGGAAGTAAGGTTGCAAATTTATTGTGTGGTAGGCTGGTCGGTAATTGTAGCGTCAAGGAATTACCATTTTAGAGCATATCGCTAACTGTTTACATAGCTCAAAAGCTATCTGCCAGACTTACGTGCAGAAGGGACGAAGTTCAAATCTTATACATGTTAACAATATTTTGTTTGTCGATATTTGTAGTTTTAGAATTTAGTAGTTTAGAATAAGTTCGCGGGTTAGTTTAAAATCATTCGAAATCGAAATCTTACCGATGCTAGATTAAAATATGCAAATATGAATACTGAAAGTGTCAACAGCAAGTTTGTTGTAAGTAGGTATTTGTAAATGTTGTACTTATGGTTTATGGTACTCGAGAGACAGAGACGGAGATATACGAAGTTCGAGATTCGAAGTTCGTGGTAGCGCCGCAGCCTAGCCTTTTTTTTTTTTTTTTTTTTTTTTACTTGGGGAAATGCCTTTACGCATCCCACCTAGCCGAGGAACTAGGATGGGTATGACGGGCTCCCGGGAACCCCCCGGACTACCGTCTAAAACCACCAAGGTATGCCCTCTCTGCCGTGTAGTAGGGGCGTCATGGGATCGCGAACATTTCACCACGACGCCCCTCGGCAACAGCCGCAGCTGCCCTCACTACTGAGGCACAAGCCCCCCCTCCCGTCGTAAGCGTGCAGGGCGACACCACACGCTTCCCGACCCGACCAAAGGACCTCTGCGCCGGGAGAGGGTGATAGACCTCGGATTCACCCTCTCAGGTCCCCTTGTAACTTTTTATAGAGGTTTTCTCCCTCGCAGCCACAACTCGGCCCCGGCCTGACGGTTGCAGCCCCCGCGCCTAACATGAATCCTCTGATAGCAGAGGATTTGTCAGGGTTCCGGGTCCGTTATTTATTATAGAGGCAAACGGCAATGGCCTCTCCCTCAAGCCGCACCTGGGGAATCTTGCGATTCCCTGGGCGGAACCCCCCGACCCCCCCGTGTCGGGTTATTGGTAACACCAGCAAGCGATAACTTAGGGTTCACTAAATTATCACTTGCCGTTGTCTCCAGGGCGCACCGGCCAAGACACTACCCATTCCTGCGGATCAACCGAATCAAGAGGAATCGGTAGAGTCCAGACACTCGAGGAGGTTACCCGACCTAGCACCCCGCCGCAGCCTAGCCTAGCCCAGCACATGCTGAGTCTGGGGCCTATTGTCACAAATTCAGTTTTTTACTTAGGTACTGTTTGTTAGTTTGTAAGTTTATTTTATATTATTATATTTTTTCTTGTAATAAATACGTTTTCTGATTCTGATTATATGTTTCAGCAAGGGGTACGCTTTTTGGACGAAATGGTATTTTTGTATACGACTGAATTCATTAGAAAAATTACTAAACTCTAGTCGGAGTAACCATGTTTGTTTAGAGCAAAAACTATTGGATAGGGTTCGTTTTAGATTTCAATCGAATAATAAAATTTAAATAGTGCTAAAGTAAATTTGAATTTGCTTTTAATTACTGATTTTAAATCAAAATCTCTGATTGTTTTAAGTTTATTTAGTTATGCACGATTCTTAAATATGCGCCATCTAGCGGAATGCAATACCAGCGCGTAGCCATTCAGCTTAGAAAAACGTGCGATCGATGGATCTAGTCACCGATTAAAAATTGCTTTGTATTATTTTGCTATTTGCGTGTTATTTTGTGACAATGGTGTATTGTATGCCTTAAAATTTTTAATGTGATGATTTAGGACACTAAAATGCAATATTTTGACGAATTCTACGCTACTTTTTTCATTGAGAGCCTAGTAGCGCCATCTCGGATTATTTTATGAACTACGGCGACGTTTCCACAGAGTTAGCAATCTTCCTTGTCTTATAATTATCTTTGTTCCAGTGTATTATGCCGGTTGCATGTTATGGTACCTTTTTTTTAAATAGTTAATCATTTTACTGCAGCTGGCAGGTATCAACTTAATCTCAGCCGCAACAAAACTCATCTCAATCGGTTTCGCAAAAAAATTTAAATTAATGTGCGCCGAACGAAAATTCCCGAACAAATATTGTTGGTTTTTCCATAACAAATAGCCAAGGCACGCGTTAATTTTTCAGTATTTACAGTTCTAACACTAAATATATACTCATTATGGGGCCTAGATTACGAATTTCTTGCTCAAATCACTTTGAATTTGCTAAGTACTTTCATAATCAAATAAAGGCAATTTTCCCGTTGTGTTTTTCTTCCAGCGTGTTATTCTACTACGGAATCCTGTTGTGGGGAAAAGCGGCTGACATCCAGACCATCTTCGTGCTACAGAAACGAGCTGTACGCTCCATCTGCGAACTAAAAGCCCGAAATTCTCTCAGGGACAAATTTAAGGAGGCAAATATTCTTACTGTAGCATGCCAATACATTCTTGAGAATATTATGTATGTGCGGAAAAACCTTCAGGACTTCAAACTCAACAGTGATATCCACGACTACAACACCAGAAGTAAACACAAGATCGCAGTGCAGTACAGTCGTCTTCGCAAGGTTAGCACGTCGTTCGTGGGGAACTGTAAACGTTTTTAAAATAAAATACCTACCGAAATTGTTAATTTGCCGTTAAGTAAATTTAAGTCTCATATTAAAAATTATTTGCTAAGTAAGGCGTATTATAATGTCAACGATTTCATAAACGACAAAAATGCCTTTAAGCCAGTAGCAGTCAAATTCTAATAGAATTGATATACCTTCGAGTATGATTGTCTTGGCGTCTTACCTTTGTAATTATTATAAGTAGGTACCAGAAATAGCTGTTCCGTTTTATGTAACATGAGAGCACGTAATGTTTTTTCTCGCCGAACAAGTCGCTTTAATCTTTGCTATTATCAATGTCCAGTGTTTCTTGAATATGTCATGCTCGCTTAAAGGGCTTTGCTTACGGTGGCGTCGTTGATCGGGTCGCCACCTTCCCTAACATATGGTTGAGGGAGGCGATGGCTGAGATATGCGTCATACTCGTGATCGGGTGCTGTTTGTGGAGTCCGGTCTGTTCATGCTTGCAAGGGCATAGTAACTACCTAAATACTAGTGTTATTATCATTATTTTGACGAGAGACATCATTCTGTTCTTGACACGTTTTATTGTTATTGACCCTGTACATCTCTGACAATATTACATTAATAATCCTTTTTTTCTGTTTTAACGCTTAGAGACAGTATAAATCTCTATAAGAACATTAGAATAATTATTAATAGTATTTGGATGCTCAGAGACCTTACACATCTCTGGGGTATTAAATTAATATCATAAACTTATTGTTAATTCTGATACAGACCTTATATCGAATGTAATTGATAATATTCTACAATTTTGGATTTTTGTAGTTTTCATTTAGTGACATTTAGTTTGTTAACCGTTTAGGTACTAATTGGTTAAAATCTGCAATTTCAAAATGATTATTGTGTAAGATTATTAATATTATATTGTAGAATACCATTTGACATGTAAAAGTGCCCTTGTGGCCTATTTGCAGAATAAATAATAGATTTTGATGATTGATTTTGATTTTGATTATGTTGTGTTACAATGCTTGTTACGTCACATGCTGGATAGTATAAAGGTTGGTTCATATAATGCTTTTACCCGACTGTGGTACAACTCAAAGGGGGTGTTATGTTTTCGCACTGTAAGCAAAAAAAAAATATCCAAGTATTTATTTGTATGCGTCATTTCTATATCTCCGTCGTTTTTGATGGTTATTTTTTTAATCAATTAACTAACCTCAGTTAATTTTTTATTTATTTAACACTACCTCCCTAAGACTGACAAATAACGAATTAAATTTTATTACCTACTTACTCGTACGCAAATCTCAAGGTGGTGTGAGTTCACCGAACAGAGTTTTTGAAACATTTTAATGCATTTATTTTATAACGATATGGTTTCCAAAAATATGAATAGTAATCTTGAGTCCTGTCTGCCTGCAGGGACTACATCGACTCGAAACATGACGAAGCATTATACGCTCGATTGAATAAAATCGCGAATACAACTCTATTACATGTCTTATGCTATAAATATGTTTTTTTTTGAAATTATTGTTTTTGATTGTTTAAATTTAGTTACCAAACAGTTGTTTTTGGTATTTGTTAAAGATACCTAATAAATAATATATATAGATATATACATTTTTTTTTTCAATTATATGTAAGTAATAAGTACCTTCGTGTGTATTTTTAAAGAGTTGGTGTTTTTACTCATAATAATAAATGCTAAACATATCTTGATATCTCATCCTGTTTTGGACGATGACTACTTTGTTGACTGAGAGGTGTCGATGTACCGTATAACTAGCTAAAGCTTGACTGCTGTAAAAACCAAAAGAAATGTACCTCCATACTTTGAGATTAAACATTGGCATAGCAGCGGTGTAAACACATCCCTCTGTAAACACACTAGAACTCGCAAATATGTTTCGTATTTTTTAAATTTTCGATCAAATCTTGCTCCTTGTAATCTCACCTTTACAGAGTTCCAGCTTGTTACAGAATTTCCAGTGTGTTGCGAACAAAATTTAGTGAAATAGAAATAGAAATGTTTATTGCATATCACATTACAGACGTACTCGTAGATGGTATTAATAAGTAGGTATACATGTGACACCCTGCAAGGGCACAGCAATATCAGAGGGCTAACTAATTACAATTATTAATAGTAAAGTTATACATTAAAAAGCCTGATAAGAAAAAAGAAAAACACACAGCAAGATTTTTAACTTTTAGGCATCATTAAAGTATTCCTTCAAGTTACATTTTCCAGTGCGTTATGGTACATTTTTTATGAGCCGTACCCATGTATTCTGTTTTTTAGTATTTGTTGTTATAGAGCGGCAACAGAAATACATCATCTGCGAAAATTTACATTGACTAATTATCACGGTTCATGAGATACAGCCTGGTGTCAGACAGACAGACATACAGACAGAGAGACGGACAACGGAGTCTTAGTAATAGGGTTCCGTTTTACTCTTTAAGTACGGAAACTTAAAAAAAATTCACTAGTATTCCAGGACCTTCGGGATGGACGTACAGTCGCCATCACATACACCGGTACACTATAGGTGTTCAAAAATATCGGCACATGTGAAAATAGAGGTGTGTTCCGATGTTTGTGACGTGCTTGTTTGCTCCGATGTATGTGATGGCGTCTGAACATACGAGTAGTTTATAAATATCAAATCTTATTCTGCGGCTCTGCGGTCTTTGTAATACGCGGGCAGTGCGCGCGGGCAGCTAATATGGAAGTAAACGCAACTATTGAAAATAACGCTCAAGTGAGTCAGCTTCATCATTATTTCAATTTGCAAACTCTCGAGCACTCCGTCCGCGACGCCGGCATAGTATAAAGACGGCAAAGTATGTTATCTTCATACAAACGCACCGCGCGCGGCTTGTATGTGTGCGCTATACTATCTATACGTCGCCGCACGCACACTCAAACAAAATCTCGACCCGTTAGATTTTGTTTGAGTGTGCGTGCGGCGACGCATAGATAGTATAGCGCACACATACAAGCCGCGCGCGGTGCGTTTGTATGAAGATAACATACTTTGCCCTCGTTATACTATGTCGCCAGCGACTGTCAGCTGTAATAAATGCTGGAGCCACCGCCGCCAACAAGACAAATGTTGGAGGAATTTCTGCCGCTGTTTTAGTTCCCTAGAGGCAAAAGGAATAGCTCGGCTATTAGTATTACTGGACGTAAAAAGGTTGCTTTGTAACATGATTTTATAACGGTGTGATATCATTATTCTGATCTTAGGTTATATTACAGTTTCTTTAAGAGTTTATGGTGGATGTTAATTGTATTCTTACCGCACTTCATTCCATACAATAACATTAGATTTTTAACGGACTTTGTCTACGTTTCGTCGAACTATTGTACTAATTTTACACATTTCCCTTGAAGTTTGAAGCACAACAATACTTATGTTACACTTCTTAACGAAAAAAAATATTTTATTAAGACAACGTAAGTAGGATCAGAAAACGGTTTTTAAAAAAGTCGTAGCGCTTGTTTGGATCATAATACGGCTGCCCTAAATTAAATTAGCAATCTTGAGGCCTTTCTCGAGGGACTACAGTTATTCCTTTCCTTCGACTCCTGAGTTTCTGACTTTCGCTCGCTCGGTAGAAAAAAAATCACGAACATAGGTCTTAAATCATAGGTAATATAGGTCATTAGGTTTGGCGACGCGTTCACACGATGCAATCTGCCGTGCCACTCTGGCGTCGGATTTGGAATAGTTTTAAGATATATTATGTTTAGCGTAGGTATTTGTTTTGTGTTGCCTTCCAGGAGGTAACTCATGTAAAGGTTCCGACGGAAGACCAGCGCTGGCCTTCTAGGTTAGCACCATGCTGAGTCGGGGCCTTTTCGTGGACCCTGCTATTTTTACGTTCTGTGTTTTGTTTTTTACACCCATTGTTTTGTCCACGAATAAATGTTTTCTTTCTTTCTTTCTTTCTAAAATACACTCAAAAAATTTGTAATAAATTATGCACAAAAGCTAAACATATTAAAATTGGTTCTAAAAGTCGGTTAGCTATTACTTTTTTATTTATTTAAAAGCACACAAAATTAAAATTAAATAACATGATATCCGCGCTTCCCGAATACGCAGTCATCCATCTCGTAATTAATCGTCGTAAAAGATACGTCACTTTAATATTTTTTTGTTTCGTGTTAACTTAACGTCGAAGTTACCACGATCAAAATTTTAACGATATGGCACAGAGAACGAATGTAATGGAAAAATAAACAGGACTCGAACCCAGAGCCCTGTATTACCGGTACAGTGCTCTCACCACTGAGCTACGAGGACAGTGGCAGATGAAGCGTATCTTTTAACCATATTCGGTGCCGCTACGACGATGATCATATCGTTTAATACAAATGTTTCTGCGTATCAAAATGGTATTCCTTGAAATCGCACAATTACCGCGCGATTTTTCTAATCTTATCTGGAATATGATATAAATCTTGCCCGCCATTTTCTTCTATCCGCATTGTAGGACGTCGGAATTTGCGGAAACGAGTGCATAAACAAGCGAAATAAACCAATAATCCACTGAGTTGCTGAATAAAACAAAAACTAGTCGGATCTGGGGCCAAGCGGATCACGGGGAATTCGGCTTCTGATATATTTATAATCTTCTATATAATATACCGGCTCCGAAAGCTGGACTACTCGTATAAAGCAAAATCTAATAGATAAATTAAGAGCCTTTGAAATGTGGATTTATCGTAGAATGCTCAACATAAAATGGACGGATAGAATATCGAATGAAAAAGTACTTCTGATGATGAAGAAGGAAATAGAAGTAGTTAATACCATCAAAAAAAGTAAAGCTTCATATTTTGGACATATTTACCGGAATAAAAAATACGAGTTGATACGATTGATCATTGAAGGAAAAATAGAAGGATGAAGAGGTTGCGAAAGAAGAAGAAAGGCTGAAAGCACGGAAAAACTAAACTAATTCGATGGTTGCCAACCTACGAGATGGAAATGGCACATTTTTTTTTTTTTTTTTTTTTTTATTTATTAGAAGACCAACAGCTTTTAATATTCAATATAGGCTTACATTTAAGATACAGGTCTCCCTAACAGATACAGGAAGAAACGGATTTGCTTAAAATATGTTAGGTTAATGAGTAAATATTACAAATATTACAATCTTTTATCTTCTTTATGCGTGCGCGTGTGCGTGTGCGTGTGCGTGTGCGTGTGCGTGTGCGTGTGCGTGTGCGTGTGCGTGTGCGTGTGCGTGTGCGTGTGCGTGTGCGTGTGCGTGTGCGTGTGCGTGTGCGTGTGCGTGTGTGTGTGTGTGTGTGTGTGTGTGCGTGCGTGCGTGCGTGCGTGCGTGCGTGCGTGCGTGCGTGCGTGTGTGTGTGTGTGCGTGCATTTATCCAACAGCCATTTTGTGATCCTCCTTTTAAATATTGATGGTAGCATTTCCTTAAATGTAGATGGTAACTTATTATAAATGAGGATGCACATGCAGAACACATTCCTCTTACAATAGTTGAATCGATACAACGGTGAGTAAAGTTTGTGTTTATACCTTGTAGGGCGATTCGAGACATCTGTCTGCAGTTTAAATAGTTCCGGATGTTCGGGTGGCATGATCACTTTGTTACAGTCAATTATGCCCACTCACTTGACGAAATCTAATCAGTCAATTTTCCTGGCAATATTGCTGGAGGTAGTGTTCCTTGGGACGGTAATATTGGCAATGGCACATCAGTAGTCCAGACATGTTACAGAGCTTCGGTTCCGTTTCCGAAAAGTCGGAACTTCCGATTGATATTACGACTCCGAACTTCGATTTCGGTTCCGACAGTTTTGAACCGGAGGTTGCACCAGAGGTCAAAGGTGACCAGACGGCTGGCTGCTACAATACAAACAAAAAGGTTAAAAAAAAATTTTAGTTAATGTTAGTTTATAAGTAAGTACCTAATACTTCTCTCTTCCACCTCCGACTCCGAATCTGATTTCGGTTCCAATAAAACCACCTCCGTAACAATATCCCTGGTCCAGAACCTTTTTAGGGTTCCGTACTCAAAGAGTAAAACGGGACCCTATTACTAAGACTTCGCTGTCCGACCGTCCGTCCGTCCGTCTGTCTGTCACCAGGCTGTATCTCAAGAACCGTGATAGCTAGAGAGTTGAAATTTTCACAGATTATGTATTTCCGTTGCCGCTATAACAGCAAATACTAAAAACAAAATAAAATATTTTTTTAAGTGGGGCACCCATACAACAAACGTGTTTTTTTTGCCGTTTTTATAGATAATGGTACGGGTCCCTTCTCGCGCGAGTCCGACTCGCACTTGGCTGGTTTATTTATTTAAACGAGACACCTACGGAGTAGGTAGATAAGACATGATTTTAATACTAATTATATAGTAAGGTACATTTTCTATTGGGGCACTTATGTACCTACTCCCAGTATAGGTGAACACATTATTATTGAGTAAGAAGTGTAAATAGTAAGATTATTATTGAGTTTATGGAACCATTCGCCAAAACTACACTCAGTTAGTCTTGTCTTGTTTTAAGAACGGTAGGGCACAGCGGAATGTCATCTCGCTCGTATGTGGAGCAGCCCAACTGGGGAAGTACCTCCTCCACCTTACAGAAGACCGCAGCCATAATAGCACCACTGGTTTGTAGTGTTGCTATATGTATGCATGCTATGAAGTATGTGGTGTTGTGTTCCTGGGTGTGAGTAAGGTCGCCAGTGCTCCCTAGGATGCGCTGTGTTGGGAGTGAGGGACCTGCATGCCTCTATCTGCCAACACAGCGAATCCTCATGTGAATAAAGGGTGGGCAACGCGCTTGTTGTAACGATTCAACCTCATAAAATGGCTGTCTTTTTATGTTTTCCTATTCTGAACTTAAATTAACCCCTAGCTGAAAGTTGAAGCTCCTGAGAAGCTTCTAGTCGTCTGAAAATGGAATCCTACCTGAAGGAAAAGCTATTGAATAAAATTAAACAGATAGTAAGCGAGAAAATAAATCATTTATTTACCATAGAAATATCAAATTAATTTTGTTTGTTTTGAAGCTAAAGAACCTTTGATTAATTAATCCAGCAAAATCAAGACTCGATTGTACTAGATATCCACTTTGTTCCTATAAATACTAACTCGTACCAAAGCGAATAGAAAAACCGAGTTAGTTCCGGCCGATCCTATTAGAAAGGTTGAGTTTTATTCTAGTCTAGGTAAATCTATCCTACAGCTACAAGATCTCTCGTTATTTATGTTAAAGTATTCGAGCTTGAGTACTTTAACAGACCAAATCATCTCCTAGGATATTGCCGGACGGAAAGAGATTCGGTCAAATAAAAAAACCGTCCGACTCCAGGCCTACAATGCCGTAATCTAACCTAGAATTTATTATCTCTGGAACCTAACCTCGTAGACCTATTTAGACCTAAGCTATACGTGATTCGCGCTGGTGAAGTGGCTTGGCGTGTGATTTCGTCTAGTGGATGAGGCCCTGCGTTGTGTGAGCAGACCCAGCCCTTTTCGAGAAGTATGAAGTTTGTATTTCTATAAAGGGAAAAAGTTACACGTTAATTGAAGTTGTACATTAACCCCATTTTAGTAGAACCTATAACTTAAGTAAGACAATTATACCAGTTCCTTAGAATTAATTTACAATTCTGTAGTTTCATTAAGTGATGCACAACTATGGAGGCTAAAGTGGGCATAAATTCCTTGTTATACTAAGTTGTGGGAAGTGATAAATTACGCTATGTGGTAGGTGACGCCCTTTAAACAGACTCGCAATACAATAGTGGTCAACTTGTGTTGGCCATGATGGGGTCTCTATTGATGATGATGCGATGATATAATAATGAAAATAATCGTGAAGAAGTAAAGATATTGATGATGATGCGATGATATAATAACGAAACTAATCGTGAAGAAGTCAAGATATTGATGATGATGCGATGATATAATAATGAAACTAATCGTGAAGAAGTCAAGATATTGATGATGATGCGATGATAGTCTATTGAAATAGAATATTAGTACATGTTTTACTTACAGGTACATGAATGACGTAATGTCTAGTGTAATATCGATTCTCCCTAACGATGAATCTTAGAGTTGTTAGCGATCTGTAGCGCTCGCCTCTCGCTCGCTCGCGGCTGCTCGTACTCACTAGTAATCCCACCTCATCTGTTGATTCCGTCTACCCTATCGTTATTTCTATCTAATCTAATACCAATTAGTACTGACTTTTCCTAAGCTATTTATAATACAATTCACCCCCAAAATATCTCAATGGATGTAACACAATGTCTTAGCAACCAATCTCACCCAATCAACTCAAAGGCACTTTATAGTCGAAACAATGTTAAATATACGACAATGCACAGTTGAACTGACGAATGATATCTAATTACCAACCCACCGCGATACTTTTGTTGAGATCCCGATAATAACGACCCCACCTAAGAAGATACCTAATTAATTATTGCCGTTACTAAAGCGAAAGTGTTGGATTCCCTCGCAAAATCAATATAACAAAGGCCTCTAGATAAGAGGCCTTTGACTAAACCAAATCGATAGCTCAGCTACTGAGAACTCCCAATTTGCAAGATTGGGAACTCTAAATACCTTTGCCTAATCGATGACACATCCATGACGGTGCTTAAGGTGCGGTCACATCTCACTTGACTAAGGAACCTCTTACGAGCGAATCCTCATTGGCCAAGGTCGTCAATGTGCCCTGAGAACAAGAGTCCTGACACCAAGCGACGCGATCACCGGCGTACATGAACTAAATTACCTTGCTACATTCATTCGGCTAAGGAATCCCACACGGTATACCTATAGGTATATTTGATTCCTCCATAGATTAACGCAACCGCACCCCTTATTAAGAGGTTTGTTAAGACTAAGACGGAAGCTTGACCGGGGAAGATCCCCAATTTGCAAGATTGAGGACCCTCAGCCACTCGCTCCGCCTACACATCCATGAAGAGCGCATAAAGTGCAGTCATACTTCTCTCGACACAGTCGAGGTCTTAAGTATGTCCAAGGGACGATAGTCCATCAACACCGGTGCGAGCACACCTCTTCTTGACGTAATCAAGGTCCACAATGCGCTCTGGGTGACAAGAGTCAGCGACACCGAGCACTCAATCATAGGTGTACATTATTAAATTACTCAGCTACGTTCACCTATTAAGGAATCCCTCAACCATATCTATAATTAACCACCGGGTCTAATATGTACTTGTAGTAACATTAGTCGCTTATCCGCACCATAACAATTTATCCTCATAGTGTAACGCGTACCACGGACCGAGTCAATTGCTATAGCTAGGTTGTCGTATAATAATTGATCATTTTATCTCGTGAGGGTGCACGGAACCCAATCATATCGCAGTGACAAAACAACTAGTAATATATATGTAGAACAACACAACATTCCTGTAATATCGTCAGTTATTTAACCAATGACCTAGATCCGTTCATAACCTATACATAAACCGCTCGTACTTTATCTAGCATATCCCCCAAACTATATACAGTAGAACTAGATTTCGACACACAAATACAAGTATGATAACGTTGAAATGGTTAGATAATAGTCCCCAAAAACAAGTTAATAAGTTTCAGAATCATTAAATACAGTGATTATAAAGTTCACTCACCAGATTTTAATTTCTTAATAGTGCGACACGTACCCAGCGCCTCTCTGGTTCCCAGGGCTCCCGCCCCTTCTCGCCGCTCGTAACCGGTCAGCTCCGCCGCCATAAATAAATTACAATATAATATTAGCACATATTTTAATAAAGATTTCCCTCATTTGTACCTAGAACTAACCACTAGTACTGGTATACAATTAAGAATCATTTACCATTGGACCGCTCCTTAGCAAACATTCATGTACTATAACAGCATACTACAGGCCGCGTCGATTGCAATGACTAGACTATAATAAGTGTTCACTTCACTTCATGGGAGTATACGGAATCCTAATATGGTGATGTCTTAAGCGCATTTATTAGGTGATAAACCTATTATTCCGTCACATATTAAAAATACACACGTGATAATATAAGATCATATTAGTTCATGAACAGAAAGATATTGCCTAAATATTAATCACTCAATTCAAGACAATGTGCGCACAAGATAATTACTCCCTAAGAAATTCTAGAATTCACTATGATTAGTCACACTTTAAAATAAAATATTCAATCTCACCAGACGATCGCAAAGGCATTTGCGACCTTACCAAACTCTAATTCCTCTCAGCAACAGCCGTAATGCAGCCCAGCGGTGATCAGCCTTGCTCCGCCTCGAAGTAGTACGCGCCCAGAGGTCAGCCTAGCCTGGCCGCCCTTGCCTCCTGGAGCCGTGAGCTCCCCTTGACGTCCCATAGAAAAGTGAAACGCTCCTCGGCCCGCCGAGGTATTTATAGCCAACACTTACACGATCACGCCACTAATCCGACTCCTCATCTGAAAACATACCTTAACAAAAAGGGTATAAGGCCCATTTTCCATCGCCTGTCCGCACCGATCGATAATCACTTTTCTCGACTTCGCGGGTAGAATGTCTCTGCAGCCCGCGCGTCCGTCCACGCGTTTTCTTGCTGGCCAGCGATCCATTCTAAAAAATCTAACCTAACTATTCTAATTTATGAATCTATAAATCTAGATCTAGCATACATTAAATGATACACTAATCCAACAATACTTAATTAGTATGCTGAAGAATGTTTTAAATCAATTATTTTGGACAAAATGCGAGTTTTCTACACATCTAATTGTAGTCTTGATTTTAGCCTAGAATAGCATCTAACGCAATTTATATCTAACTTATTTACATACATAATTAACAGGATGATCACGAATGAAAGCTTCAATCCCTTCATATTTGGACCTGAAACCCACAACGCTAACATCTATCAATTTAAAAGAGTAATTCCGCCCTTAGATACTATTGAGTCTGAGAGCGAAGCTCTCGGATCGTCTCATTGTGATTCTTCTGGAGTCACAAGTGTCCATAGGCGACGGTACCAGCTTAACATCAGGCAGGCCGTAAGCTTGTTTGCCACCGTCGTTGTATAAAAAATGTTTTTTTAAAAACCGGCCAAGTGCGAGTAGGACTCGCGCACGAAGGGTTCCGTACGGAATCCTTCGTGCGCATTATCTATAAAAAAACTATTTTATTCTGTGTTTTTAGTATTTGTTGTTACAGTGGCATCAGAAATACATCATCTGTGAAAATTTCAGCTGGAACTATCACGGTATCAGTGAGATACAGCCTGGTGACAGACAGACGGACGGACGGACGGACGGACAGCGGAGTCTTAGTAATAGGGTCCCGTTTTACTCTTTGAGTACGGAACCCTAACAAAAACGATGTTTGGCATTTTTCACCAATGTAATGGAAATAAAACGGTCCTTTGAAGTTACGTTATTGAAACTATATTGAGAATTGCCCCAACCCAGTCTAAATAAAACGTCATTCTATTTTACTATCTACACTATTGGTGCTCGCAAATTACAAAAAATATTGCAAAACTAAAAACAACGTAGTAGGCGTGACGCAATAAAGATTTTATACACAGTATAGTAATCTGTAAAAAAATACTTAAGGCGACGTAGGCTCGTTGTACTTTTTTTGTGTAAAATTAAATAAGGTTTCATTTTGTCATATATGGCATCGTGCCCATAAATTCAATATTTTTTAAGGAAAATGCAAAATGAAGTATACATTTCAAGATAGCGGTTAACCCCTATGGTCCCTAAAGTTCAAATTTTAAGACATGTAAACAGAGGTTTCGGTGAGTGTGTGTAGTGAACTTGACTACTGTCACTTGGATTTTGCCCCATTTTTTGCCCTAAAATATGTTTTGACCATCACATTATGAAGTTTCAGTAATACGCCCGCATCAATAATGTTAAATGTATAGCGTATAGCACTGGCGTGTTACAGACCCATCTACTGCTGTCATGTTTATTGAAATCCGCCCGATAAATTAAGTGCTAGAAGCAAAGTTGTGATTTCAGATTTGGTCTCCACTCACGCCCGCCATATTGTTTTTTTTAAACTCGATGTGCGCCAACACGTTGTCAGCATTAAGAGAAATCAAATACCACCTCATTTTTTGGAATTCATCAAGCCTGGAGGTGGTAGCAAACTATCACTACTTAACGAGAAATTTAATCCATTACCATTCATTTGGGTTTAGCCGTAGTCGGGTAAAATGTTATTATTAATATTCTCCCGAGCTCCAAATTCGGAGAATCTTCCCTGGAAGGACATTAGGGGAAAATCTCACATGTGGATGCATTTTTCTCCACGAAGACACGTTTTCTCGTCAAGGTTGTGTACTACAGGCTTGTGCAAAATGTATTCAGCTTTAATGTTGCAATAGATCATATTTTCATAGAATACGTAGGTTTCGAACAAAACCTGATTTTCTTACGAATGTAGTACATTTCCCAAGATAGCGGCCGTTCTAACAAGGTCCTGACCCGGGGACTTTTGGGAGACGAAAACAGGGTTTCCAACGAACATTCGTACCAAATTTCATCAAACTCCCCGAAATGTCGAGGTTGAACAATATCGACTGTATTAATAGCTGTTGTTGTCCCTCAAGAAAAACCTCAAGATTGCTAATTAAATTTAAGGCAGCCGTATTATAATCCAAACAAGAGATACGACTTTTTAAAAATCCGTTTTCTGAGCTCCATCATTATCATCATCATCATATCAGCCTAAAGACGTCCACTTCTGGAGATTGGCCTCCCCCAAAGAGTGCCAAAATGACCGGTCCTGCGCTACCTGCATCCAGCGGACTCTCGTGACCTTAACCAGGGCCTACCCACGCCGCGCCTTCCGGTACGTGGCCGCCACTCGAGAACCTTTCCGCCCCAACGGCCATCGGTTCTATGTGCATTGTGCCCCGCCCACTGCCACTTAAGTGTAGCGATTCGGAGGACTACATCGGTTACCTTGGTTCTGTTGCGGATAGCCTCATTTCTGATGCGATCACGCAGAGAAACTCCCAACTTAACCCTCTCCATTGCCCTTTGGGTGACTTTGAGGCCCATTGTAAGCGAGCACGTTTCAGTTTTCTGAGCTCACGTAACCTTAACAGGTAGATGTACAGTAGACACCCATAGACGTAATTTAACGAGGGAGCGAATCGAGCGAAGTTGTTTGCTTCAGCTTAGGTCAACACTCTTTCGTATGTCCGTTTGTCCAGCTGTTCTCCTCTACAGGTAGCATTACTCAAGCGATCTCGTGATATTATGTGACCAAGTTTTTTTTTCAAATACATCCTTGCGATTTTTTTTAAAAGACATCCTTGTGATTACTACTGCTCACAGATCCACTAGTTCTATTGTTATTTCTATTGTGTCTGACTGGAGTAGTGTCCATAAACGTGATGCCATAGTTAATAATCCGCACTGCAAATAGATCGGACAATAAATTCTTATATAGTAGTTTATGCAATCGTTATATAATGGATGCTTTTTAAGTCGAGTACCACGTTTAGTGTTAGTTTAATTAAGGTACGAGACTTAAAAAGCTAATTATATAACTATTGTATACAATACTTTTTCTACGAGTCAACGGTAATAATAATTTATTAAACAAACTTGGTATCTATTGAAAATCGCCCTGTTGAAATGAAGCGCAGCAGCTTAGTAATTTTGCGCGTTGATGTCTTCACAGTTATCTTATACAGCTCCTGGATTCATAAGATGACTGCTGGCGGTTATCTTATGAAACCACGAGCTCTGTGACGAGTTCGTGGAGCTCCAGGATTAAAAAGTATGTGATGTTAGTTTCGTGTACGAAATCTTAATTCAAAGATTAAAGTCGACGAGTAGAAAAAATACATACTAGTACAGTAGTTATTCGGGTGCGGACTGCCGAGAAATACTATCAATATTTTGCACTGCGGATTTACGGATCGGTCACGATATATATATTATGTAGGTACAGCGGTGGCGGCGCGCGATACGAAGAATCAGATCGGAGCGGGCTTCTCGCTCTCACGCATGGCGCACCGCTACCTGCCGCCATGTTCAAAATTACAGCCGATGACCTGTGCCCGTGTGACAACTCTACCTACCACTCAAATAATAGACCACTTACTTAAGCAATGTCCGAAATATAATAACCATAGACTGGATCAACATGCAATAAAAAAAAAAAGAATATTTGCGGACAATCTTACACAAATCAACCTAGTCCCAAACTAAGCAAAGCTTGTACTATGGGTACTAGACGACGATATAGATACTTATATAGAGAAATACATACTTAAATACATAGAAAACATCCATGACTCAGGAACAAATATTCGTGCTCATCACACAAATAAATGCCCTTACCGGGATTCGAACCCAGAACCTCTTGCTTCGTAGGCAGGGTCACTACCAACTAGCTAAATAATCTGAATATTGACCCATATAGCATTATTAAGATAGTTACAAAAGAATTATTGATTATATCATTCACAAAATAATAAATAGTCTCAAAAAGTTTAATAACACAATACAATTACAACGGAGCAAAGTATGTCAGTATCACTCGTATATGAAAAAAGAAATTGGTGCTGATAAGATCCTTTCACGCGCTCTCTCTGGAAATAGCTCGTCAAGAACGTTCTGCGAACATAGGCCCCTGGCAGAGTGCAAATACAGCAAATAATATTTATGCTGCGGTTGTGGTATTGCAAACGCGGCACTGGCCACATTTTTTGTTCGAAAAATTGAGGTGAATATTTTTAAGCGAACGTAACGCGATAGTGGGAGTCTGCCGTGAATGCTGCGTAAATTGTTCGTAAAGTCCAGCTTGAATTTAAAAAAAAAATACGTATCTATTAATATTAATCAAGCAATATTTGTATATAAATGTATACAGGGTGTGGCCTGTAATAAGAGCAAAAAATTAAACTGTACAGTATTAAGCTTCTAAACAATTATTTCCACATTGTAACTTAAAAAAAAAAAATTTTTTTTTTTTCTTTAAAATAAGTTTAGTTGTATTTTTATACTCTTCTGGTGTGCTATCAGTAACTTTTTATTTTAAAGACACTCAAAAAAATTAAAAATAAATCAAAATATCACAAAAATATCTTTTGAAAACAAAAATGCAAAAACTAATATGATTTTGACTCGTTACATGATGTTTCCTCAAAATCCGCATTTACTACTGTGCTATGATGTCGTGGTGCCAAGATACATTACTTGAAGGTCATAACTTTAGATCAAAATATCTCATAACCCAAAAGAAAAAAAAATTGTGGGACACAAACACAAGGGGTTACTACAAATGCTCTAAGGAAGCGTCCCTTTGAATATTTGCTCCTATTACAGGCCACACCCTGTATATAAGTATTATACCTCCTCGCTGGATGCGGGCGGCGCAGGACCGGTAATATTGGCACTCTTTGGGGGAGGCCTATGTCTAGCAGTGGACATCTTTCGGCTGATATATATACCTAAAGGTATAAAATATTTGCAATCACGTTCTGGGAAACGGATCTAACGATTTCGATGAAATTACGAATATAAGAGTTTACGGGGGCGAGAAAACGATCTAGCTAGGTCTCATATACCTGGGAAAATTCGATTTCACTGTATTTTCTCTATTTTCACCCGAGCAGAGCTCGGTTGCCCAGGGAATGTTTCCTAACAGGAGTATATTGTACCGTCAAACATGCCTACTTTGCCACCAGGGGGAACTTTGCCCAAGAGGAACATTTTAAAATTTGCTACTTGGGCAAAGTTCCCCCTGGTGGCAAAGTAGGCATGTTTCACGGTACGCCTGTTAAACTGTTCATAACGCAATGATCAACGGTCGGATTGCCAAATAGTATTTTTTAAACGGTCGTTTTGAATGGACTGTGTAAAGTGTTGTTTACTGAAAGTTAGTCATGTGATCTCCGACCGAAACTTAAAACTATAAATGTAAACGAGGTAATTGGGGCGAAAAGGTTCTCGAGTGGCGATCACTAACACTCCCCAACGGTCGTGTTTTTGGTCATCGCCCCTCGTTGGGAATTACCTACTTTCCGCACTTGTATCATAATAGTACATTACTGCAAAGGCCGTGAAGTAAGGGATTGATGGACGAGTTTGGGCTAGACGGCCGAGTCGTAGACGAGGCCGGATACAACGAGTCCAGCAATCCCTGTTCCGGCCGAGGCTTGTATAGTGCTTTTCTCAAACGATGTGAGGAAATAATAAATAGTTATTTGTTATAAAGGGTGCAGTTATAATTTAACCGCGAGTGTGGAATTGAAACACGAGCTAGCGAATGTGAGTGGTTTAAAAATAGAATCCTTTTCACCTCACTAAAGTGAGAAAGATTCTAGATAAAAAAATCTAAAAAATAAAAAAAAAACATTAAAAAAGAATAATATTAAAAAAACATTACAAGTTTACAAAAAGGAAAAAAATATTAAAAAAAAACAACAAAAAAAACAAAAAAAAAACAACTAAAAAAACAAAAAAAACGCCCAAAAAAATGACAAAAAACAAAAAAAAAGAAAAAAATGGACAAAAAAAAGAAAAACAAACAAAAAACATTAAAAAAAAAACAAAAAAAAAGGAAAAAAACAAAAACTTACAAAAAAAAAGAAAAACATTAAAAAAAACAAAACAAAGGAAAAAAAAAACAAAAAAAAACAAAAACATTAAAAAAACAAAAAAAGGAAAAAAACAAAAAAAAAAGAAACTAAAAAAAGGAAAAAAAAACAAAAAAAACACAAAAAACATTAAAAATACAACAAAAAACAAAAGAACTTAAAAAAAGAAAAACAAACAAAAAACATTAAAAAAAAAACAAAAAAAAAGGGAAAAAAAAAACATTAAAAAAAGTAAAACAAAAAGGAAAACTTGAAAAAATTAAAAAAAACGACAAAAAACATTAAAAAAAGTAAAACAAAAAGGTAAAATAGATTTAAAAAAAACTTAAAAATAACATAAAAGACCCTACAAAAATTTTAACATTAAAAAATAGACAAACATCAAGAAAAGAAAAGATTTTTTTTTAAATCATTAAAAACGATAAACACTAAAAAATAAACGAAAAATAACAAAAAAAAATTAAAAAACTAACAATTTTTTTTTTACAAAAAACTAAAACAATTAAAAAAAAGTATTGGTGGTTGGCAGTATGTATTTTTTCCTTTGTCTGTTTAATATCAGTAAGCAAATTTAAAAAGTTAGAGTAGCGGCCAATAATGTTTTTAGTTAGGGTTTTCATACATTACTTCTTGGCCTAGGCCAAGAAGTAATGTAGGGAGCCATAAACAAGGAACTTCATGTCTTCATTTCGTGACATTAACGCATACATTTCCGAGCATGTTTGAGAAAATAACTATTATTTCACTAGCTCGGAAAGCCTTTTTTTATTATTTGAAAACAGATAGCAAAACTGCCTTATATCAACAAGAGTGCAAAGAATATTTTAAATCTGAACGTGTTATTAGTTACTTTTTTAAACATAATAACATGTAAAGGCCAGTCAAGACAAGACAATTTTAGCCCATCTGATTAAATTGTCTTATCAAGTCAGGTGGTGTGGACACAAAAATAATTTTTCACTTCTCATGCTCTAAAAGTTCGTCTTTATGTCGTGCGTAGGCGACATAAAGTCGCTTTTTATGCTCTAGAGCATAAAGTAAAATCTTCGTCGAAGACCAAGGCAATCGCTGCAACAGCCACACGAACATCTTTAACTTCATACAACAACCTCTTTATTTTATTTCGTTTCGTTCGTATTTTAAGACCAAGGCAAAGATACCAACAGCCAAAGTACACAATAAAACTTCATATTTACGTGTTGCTGTTTCATTTCCTCGCAATCGAAGTGAAAAGTAGAGTGTACAACTCGTCCATAAAACCCATTTTACACTCGACTTTATATCTATCCTCGCTCGCAAGCTCGCTCGGATGGATAAACGTCTCGAGTAAAATGGTGCGTTTTATGCACTTGTTGTACAATCTACTATTACGTTGTTTTTTTATGTATTATTTTCCTCGCTTTAGTGAGGTGAAAAGATTTGTGTTACACACGACCCGTGTGACACGGACACGGGTGAATATTTTACGTCTCGTGTGTTGCCACACTCGGTCTATGGATTCTATTATTGAACCACTCGCGTCGCTCAGGATTCTAATTTAAAACCACTCGATTCGCTCGTGCTTCAACCATAGAGTCCATTCGTTAGCTCGTGTTTCACTCGCGGTAAAAATACAACTTGGCACCCTTGTATAACAAATAACTATTCAAATACCATAAAGAAGCGGACGTGTTATATGATTTACCGGATTACTCGCCATTATCTGGTCTTATTCTTCTTATTTAAGAGCTAGGCTCTTGTCGGTGGAGTAATTTCCAACTTATTCTACATTCCGCTTTTCTCTTTATCTTCGTTTTATTATCTGGTATTCAATTTATATTTATTTTTAAGATATTTAGTGCAATACCGTAATTAATTGATAGTATAATTCAATTTTTTTTTTGTTTTCATTTAGTGACGTTTAGTTGGTTAACCGTGTACGTACTAATTGGTTAAAATCTGCATTTTGTAAATGATTATTGTGTAAGATTATTAATATTATATTGCAGAATACCATTTGACATGTAAAAGTGCCCTTGTGGCCTATTTGCAGAATAAATAATTGATTTTGATTTTGATTATGTATATCAGCAAATGTAAGATATGGCCAAACGTTAGATGTGACTAAGAAATTCTACCAAAACTAATATAATTATTTCAATCGTAACACTTTGGATACATACGTCACAATAGTTCAGCATTATTAATTTATCCACATCGATAACCATGATTAACGCTCGTACACATGCAGATAGATGCACAATGGTGCTATTCCAATTAGCAGGTCACTCCAAATGCATGGAATTACTCACGCCATTACCCACGCTATAACCGCTGCGGAATGGGTAATAGTTACAAGTGCAACCACTTACCCCACAACATGCTGCCCCAGCGCGGCCGTGCTTCACCGTAATCGGAGTATAATGGCCTAACTGTGATCTATACATAATGTTGGACAAGATTGCGGGCGAAACTTTACGATGCAGCTAACGTACGACCACTAAAACCATGGCAAGAGGCCATTTTAGATATGGGTATTGCATAAAGATTTAGTTTCAACTAACTTTTGCCCGCGAATCCGTCTCTGTGGAACTCGTTTATACCGTAGCTCTGTACAAATTTTCACCTCCCATTTCACCCCATTTCTCCCTTAGGGGATGAATTCCGGGATTGAAACTATCCTTTGTCCTTCCCAGGGATTCAAACTATCTCCATACCAAATTTCATTTCAATCGGTTTAGTGATTTGAGCGTGAAAATGAAACAGACGCTAGACGGACTGACAGAGTTACTTTCGCATTTATAATATTAGTATTGAGCATGTCTGCCTTTTGCGCGTGAGAACAAACGTTAGAACGAATCGCAAGGGAGCAAGCGCGTAACACGCATTGAAGTACCTAATATTAGAAAACGAAATGTAAATTTTATATCTGATTGGCATTAGGATCTGTTTCAGGAAAAATAGACCTACAAGGTGTCGTCAGGAAATCGACCTAATCCCAAAATAAGGTCTATCCCAACGAAACGCTAGAAGGCCAGATAAATTGTAATAAAGCCTTCGAATCAATTTGATTTATTAACAGGCGAATATAATAACCTACGGCTAATTTTGTGGATGATGCTACCGGCGATCCGTCAACTATCAGAAAGTCATTAAGTTACGTGAACATACTTATATTAAAACTCAAGTGCGATTTGTACTTGTTTTTAGGAAGTCACCATAAACAAGAAACTTATTTTTCACCTCACTAGCTCGGAAAGCCCATTTTTATTCTTTAAAAACAGATAGCAAAACTGCATTTTATCCACAAGAGTGCAAAGAATATTTGAAATCCGAACGTGTTATTAAGTAGTTACTTTCTTAAACATAATAACATGTAAAGGCCAGTCCAGACAGGACATTTTTCGCCCATCAGATTTATTTTATTTAGGTACCTTTTTTTGAATGTTTTATTCTTTTTTTTAATGTTTTTAATTCTTTTTTTCTTTTTTAAATGTTTTTTTGTATTATAAATCTTTTTTCTTTTTCTCCTTTTTAAAAATGTTGTTTCTCTTTTTAAATGTTTTGTTTCTTTTTGAATGTTTTTCTGTATTTTTTTTTCTCTTTTTAATGTTTTTTTGGTCTTTTTATACGTTTTTTCTTTTTTTTTTAATTCTTTTCTTCTTTTTTTAATGTTTTTTGAAATTCTATTTATTTTTTTGATGTTTTCGTCTACATTTTAATGTTTTTTTATATTTTATTAATTTAAATGTGTTTAATCAAGGTTTTTTTTTATTTTTTCAACTTAAAAAAAAAAAAAAAAAATTAATGTTTTTTTTCTTTTTGATTTATTTTTGTGGTTTTTCCACTTTTTTTATCTTTTTAAATGTTTTTTTTTAAGTTTTTTGTCTTTTTTTATCTATTTTTTACGTTTTTTCTCTTATTTTAATGTTTTTTGTAACTGTTTTTCTTTTGTTATGTTTTTGTCTCTATTTTATTGCTTTGTTTTTCTTTTTTCAATAATTTTTGCTTTTTTCTCCTTTTTATTATTGTTTTGTTTCTTTTTGAATGTTTTTTTTTCTTTTTTTGTTTTTTTGGTCTTTTTTCTCTTTTTTATACGTTTTTTCCTTTTTTTTAATGTTTATTTTTTATTATTTCAAGGTTTTTTGAAATTCTCTTATATTTTTTTGATGTTTTTGCCATATTTTAATGTTTTTTTTATTTTTTATTGATTTATATGTGTTTTTCAAGGTTTTTTTCTTTTTCCATTATTTTAATTTTTTTTTACTCTTTTTACATGTTTTTTTTTGTTTTTTTGTCTTTTTTTACGTTTTTTCTCATAATATAATGTTTTCTGTAACTATTTTCTTTTTACATGTTTTTTTTTGTTTTTTTTGTCTTTTTTTGTCTTTTTTTACGTTTTTTTTCTTAATGTTATGTTTTTTGTAACTTTTTTCTTTTTTATATGTTTTTGTCTCTATTTTATTGCTTCGTTTTTCTTTTATCAGTCTTTTTTAATGTTTTTTGAAATTATTTTTGCCTTTTTTAAAAGTTTTTCTTTATTTTAATGTTATTTTTTTTGTTTTTCAATGTTTTTGCTCTTTTCCTCTTAATTAAATGTTTTTTTTTTTAATTTTGTTATGGGGCAGTTTGGCACCATTCGTACACGGGGAACCTACGTACAGTCACTACTACAGCGTACTAGGACAACCGTATCTGTGCGGCTTTGTGTGTGTGAGTAGGTGCCGGTAGTGACCTGTATCACACGAAGTTAGCCGTCAGTGCGGCCACCACGAGCGACACGAGAGGACGTTATGTGTTTTCACGCACCCAAAGTAATTTATTTATCGATGTTCTCGGATGTTCCGTGCTTAAGTGAAGTGTCAAATTCCATAAGTTTATTATCCAACGGTAAGTAATTACTATCATATTCATAATAAAGTACACATTTTGCGTATTTATCTGCATGCTTTCTGTATAGGTAAAAATATTTTATTTTTGACCTTCGGGGAAGGTTCGTACGCCTACATCTGGGGCACATTCATACGCGTACGAATGTACCCTCACTCGTAATCATGACTGTACGAATGTACCCCTAGTAACAAGTTTTTTTATTATTTCAGAAAATTTGCAAAAATGGTGCGGAATTATAAGAAAAAAAACACAAGATGTACAACAGTAAATGAAAATGATATGGTACAGGCAATAAAAGATGTTTTAGAAGGAAAATTGTCGTATAGAAAGGCAGCGGATAAACACAATGTTAAAGCTTCAACTTTGGAAAGTCGAGTAAAGAAAATAAAGAACAAAAGTGATGACGTTGGCCCGAACCATACATATCAGTCTAAATTCACAAGTTACCAAGTTTTTTCTAACGATGAAGAGTCAGAGTTGATTGAATACATTGAAGAAAGTTCGAAAATGCATTTCGGGCTCACACTACTCCAAGTCAGAGCACTGGCATATCAGTATGCCAAATCATTGAAACGAAAATATCCACCTAAATGGGATGAAACTGGATTGGCAGGTATTGACTGGATCCATGGATTTCGAAAGAGAAATAATCGTTTAAGTTTAAGAAAACCGGAAAACACAAGTGCTGCCAGAGCTTTTGGTTTCAACAAAACAGTTGTAAATGAGTTTTTCGATAATTTGAAAACTGTATATGAAAGACACAGGTTTACTGCAGATCGTATATTTAATTTCGATGAGTCTGGTATATCGACTGTTTTAGATACTCCGAAAGTGTTAGCTGCAAAGACACAAAGGCAAGTCGGACAAATAGTCTCCGCAGAAAGAGGTGAGCTGGTTACATTTGGCGGCATTATCTCAGCGAGTGGAAACACCATTCCTCCACTGTTTGTGTTTCCTCGAGTACATTATAAAGACCACTTTATGGAAGGAGCTCCAGAAGGTAGTCTTGGGACTACAAATAGAACTGGTTGGATCAATTCTGAAATATTTGTAGAAGTATTGAAGCATATACAGAAACATACACTGAGTACAAAAGAAAATCCAATTCTATTATTGTGTGATAATCATGAAAGTCACATAAGTTTGGCAGCGATTAACTACGCACGAGACAATGGTATAATCTATCTGTCATTCCCACCACACACATCTCACAAGCTGCAACCCTTAGACGTTGCAGTGTTTGGGCCATTTAAGTCCAAATTAAAAACAGCTTTCAATGATTGGCACGTGACAAATCCAGGTAAAACGGTTACCATTTACAATATCCCAAAAATTGCCAAGCTAGCATACTTTGAGGCGTTCACTGCTAAGAATATCACGAGTGCATTTAGTTCGCCAGGGATATGGCCTTTCAACCAGTTGGCATTCAGCGACGAAGATTTTGCACCAATTAAGGTGTATACGTCTGGTAATAGCTCGATTACTGACCAACAGATGCAAGAACCGCAGGCCTCTAGTAACGAGTTACAACAAAATGTTCACACAGAAGCAGCTACTACACCTCAGACCCCCCCGCAAGTAACCTCTGAAACACCTGAACTTCAAGTAAGATCTACATCAGAAATTGAGGTCACTCAGAAAACTCCTCCTCGAGCACATGAAGTTCAATCTGTGGCTTCTGGGTCACAGGAAAATCCAAGTCCAATTACACCAGCAATAATTCGGCCTTATCCTACGGCTGAAAAAAAGAAAAAAGCGGTTAAGGGAAGACAACCAGGAAAATCTAGAATTTACACCGATACACCTGAAAAAAATAGACTGGAAGACCTGCATAATGCAAAGCAATTAAAGAAAATAGAACAAGAAAGAAAAGCTCAAGCGAGAGAAATAAAACGCACTCTAAAACTTACCGCACAATCAAAGCCTAAAAAAGCGAAAAAGAAAAAAGAAGAAAGTAGTGATTCAGAGTCTGAAAAATCGGAAGTTAGTCTGCAGGAAAGTTCGACATCTGTATTAGATAGTTCTTCAGATGAAAATATAGGAGACGATTATGATGCTGCTGTATTGCCTGAAACGATTAAGGATAATTGTTTTATATTGGTGAAATTTGCAAAAAAGAAGTCGATTGTCTATTACGTAGCAAAAGTCATCAACCATTATTCTGAAAGGGAGTTAAAGGTCTCGTACTTGAGAAAAAAACCAGGATTGTCCTGGTCGTTTGTGTTTCCAAATATTGCAGACGAACACAGCGTGGACATTTCTGATGTCGCATTAATTCTTCCTGACCCGAAATCTCCAGGAGCCTCTACGGCCAGAACCTCGAGATTATACACATTTCCTATTGATATGACTCGATTTAATGTCCAGTAATTAGATAATAAGATTTCCTAGCATTTATATCTAATGCACCAAATAGCTAGATGCCTAATGCATACAAATAACTATTCCTAAGATTGATTTCTTGTTGACTGATTAGATTACCTAATGATAAATAATTAGTACTTAGGGTAGGTACCCACACAATAATTATATAAAAATATTTGTACTAGATTACTAGATGCTTAATGCATCAAATAACTGAAGGTTCCTAAGATTGATCTCTTGTTGACTGATTATAATTACATTAAAAATGATAAATAATTAGTATAGTTTACACTGTGTTGTGTTTTTTCTCTACATGTTTTTTTTACCTAGAAGAGGTATTTGTTTTTATTGATAGAAGATTTTGTCACTTAGTTAATTACAATATTAATGTTAAAACGGCAATTAAAATATTTTTGATATTTATTTTGCTGTTTTATTTAACATGTACTAAGCTACCCCGCACTGTCTGAATGTTCCCCGACCTATGTACGAACCTGCCCCTTTTGAGGGGTAGATTCGGGCATTTGACAACTTCTACTAAAATTGAATTTGCTCTTTTATTGTAAAATTTACTCACTTCTAATTTTTTTAATAAGTAGCGAAAGGTATCTGCTATGTCATAATGGCCGAAGGAATAGTCTCCCTTTAAAACCAACATTTTTAAAAATCTTAATCTAAAAAGTGTACGAATGGTGCCAAACTGCCCCTATTGTTTCTTTTTTCATGTTTTTTTCCCCCTTTTTAATATTTTTTTAAAAATTTTCCTTACTTTACTTTTTGTTTTTTTTTGTTTTTTTTCCTCGCTTTAGTGAGGTGAAAAGATTTGTGTTACACACGGGTGCAAGTTATTTTGACGTCTCGTGTGTTGCAACACTCGCTACGCTCAGGATTCTATTTTTGAACCACTCGCTTCGCTCAGGATTCTATTTTTGAACCACTCGCTTCGCTCGTGGTTCAACCATAGAATCCATTCGCTAGCTCGTGGTTCAACCCTAGAATCCATTCGCTAGCTCGTGTTTCAATTCCACACTCGCGGTTAAAATACAACTTTGCACCCTTGTATAACAAATAACTATTAATTTCCCAATGCAAACATAAATTCAAAGTTCGCGAATTGTAGATTGCTGTTCTAAGTTCAATTTCCCTTTAAAACAGCGTTAAGAGGCTGACAAGACCAAATTTGTTGAAATTGATATTATTTAAGCAGTTGTATAAGAAAAACTATTTGTTCTTGCACATCAAAAAAAATACAAGTTGATATTCATCATATTTTCAAGACCGTAGACGGACTCGAAACATAATTGGATGAAATCGGCTCGATAGAAAATAATTGCAAAGATTGGTCTTAAAATCATCTTAAACGGTTATATGTCCTTATTTTTTTGACGTATGGGTCTGCAATTAAAAAAATGAAGTCCACATATTCATACCTAAACCATAGACGAGCCATATTTCACAAATAATACATACTTTTTTTTATTTCAATATTTATTCATTATTTACGTCTAAAACATGGCCGCTCAAGTAACACTCGCTCTCGTTTACTCCGATACAAATAGACAGTGTGCGCGTTTTTGGTGTTGACAGCGTCTTAACTCGAACTCATTGTGATGCTAATATTTCTAACGGTGCGTCGCAAAATGCACGGACGGAGTGCCTGATTAAACCTTCAGGCGTTTTGGCCCAGCGAGAATTTGCAATTAAATGTATCCTGCTATCCTATAAGGAAATCCTCAGTCAATTTAATGAACAGTAGATATAGGCTTAGTATATTTTCATTAAAAAGCTCCATATAGATGTGTCCATGTAACACTGGAATTATATTATAGTAAAACAATGATGGAGGTCGTTGTTGTTCTACGTCCGTAGGAATAACCCTAGAAACCCTACACGTGACCTCCGGGTGGTGCTAAAAGAACAACAAACTCGGCAGCTGCACACACTGTTCCTTCTGAACCTCGCAGCGCACACTGGAACTTTATCAGCGACATCAATACGAATACATATACTCGTAACTACATATGTACCAGTGTGTTACCGCCATACGATAAATAAATAAAACAATGATCAATAAACATTTCCACGATAGGAAGATAGGGCACAGCGGAATGTCATCTCGCTCGTATGTGGAGCAGCCCAACTGGGGAAGTACCTCCACCTTACAGAAGACCGCAGCCATTATAACACCACTGCTTTGTATTGTTGCTATATTATTGCATACTATAAAGCAGTGTTTTTCAACCTTTTTCATGGCGCGACGCCCCTAGAGTAAGAATCCAAGCAGCCGCGACCACCCTGGTGGTCGCGACCCACAGGTTGAAAAACACTGCTATAAAGCATGTGGTAATGTGTTCCTGGTGGTGAGTAAGGTCGCCAGAGCTCCTAGGATGCGCTGTGTTGGGAGTGAGGGACCTGCATGTCTCTATCTGCCAACACAGCGAATGCTCAAGTGAATAAAGGGTCGGCAACGCGCTTGTGATTCTTCTGGAGTCACAAGTGTCCATATGCTACGGTACCTGCTTAACATCCGGCAGGCCGTAAGCTTGTTTGCCACCGTCGTTGTATAAAAAAAAATAAAAAAAGCGGCCAAATGCGAGTCGGACTCGCACATGAAGGGTTCCGTGAAATAAATTGCGGTTTACGATTTATGACGTATTAAAAAAAAACTACTTATTAGATCTCGTTCAAACCAATTTTCGGTGGAAGTTTACATGGTAATGTACATCATATATATTTTTTTGTTTTATCATTCTCTTATTTTAGAAGTTACAGGGGGGGGACACACATTTTACCACTTTGGAAGTGTCTCTCGCGCAAACTATTCAGTTTAGAAAAAAATGATGTAAAAACCTTAATATCATTTTTTAAGACCTATCCATAGATACCCCACACGTATGGGTTTGATGAAAAAAATTTTTTTGAGTTTCAGTTCTGAGTATGGGGACCCCTAAAACTTAATATTTTTTTTCGATGTTTGTGTGAAAATCTTAATGCGTTTCACAGTATACATCTACTTACCAAGTTTCAACAGTATAGCTCTTATAGTTACGGAAAAAAGTGGCTGTGACATACGGACGGACAGACAGACAGACAGACGTACGGACATGACGAATCTATAAGGGTTCCGTTTTTTGCCATTTGGCTACGGAACCCTAAAAAATAGAAAATCTCCTGTCCTTCTCCGGTAACCAATAAATCTCTTGAATTTTATTTCAGTTACCTGGTTCAGTTTCGTGAAATTATAATAATTGGTTTGAGCAGAAATACATACTTATAGAGTTACTTTTCCAGTCACATAAGTAAGGAATAATCAAAGTTTATAAAATATAGTATTATAATTCTTTAATGGGGTTTGTAGTATATCGATATAATGAAAAAAAATCATTACATCGACGGTGGAAAGGCAAAACCACTGAAGCGACATTTTTTGAATTTTACAGGAGAGCATTTTAAAGTTTTTTTTTTTGATAAAAAAAAAATCGTAACTTTATCTCTTGTTAACTTAGAGCGTTGAGTTATATGCACGTGTTATTTCAAATTATTATAGCTATTTAATAAAAATAATGTTATTCTCCTAAACAAGGCGGGTTCGAAAATAAATGTCGCTTCAGTGAAAAAGCCCCCAAAAAAATCCCGGAAGAACCATTGAAGCGACACCATCATGCGACAACAGTTATTTTTGACATGTCCGAAGAAACACTTAAGTGCTTACCTTATCTTATGAAATATGTACCTGGAAGAAACACTTTAAGCGACATGACATCGAAAATTAACGATTTATAAAAATACTGTATGCGACCATGGTTATGATTGAGTGTACGGTTAAGTGACACAGGTTAGATTTTACTCAAAAAGTGTGTCGCATAAAGTAACATTTTATAAATTTGGCGCTTATTTTTGTATTACCTTAAGCGACATGAAAGTCATCAGATCGCCATGAAACTCGGCTCAATCGACGCAGAAAAAAACGCTGATTTCAACGATATATATAACTCTGTTTTGACCAAAATGTCGCTTCAGTGGTTTTGCTTTTCCACCGTCGAGTCATGATATACATTTTCGGTATAATAATAATAATAATATTTTGGGGACAATCTTTACACAAATCAACCTAGTCCCAAACTAAGCAAAGCTTGTACTATGGGTACTAGACGACGATATATATACTTATATAGAGAAATAAATACTTAAATACATAGAAAACATCCATGACTCCCCACCCTACCGGGATTCGAACCCAGGACCTCTTGCTTCGTAGGCAGGGTCAGTACCAACTAGGCTAAAGCGGTCGTCAAACTAGTATAATTATAGTACACACAACAACTACAACTAGTCAACCCCGTTCGTTATCGCTTCCGGTGCAAAAGTGCCCATAATGCTCACGGCATTACCCCGCTGGATGGCGGGGGTCCTCTCCCTTTTCCCTGAGTCGACGGCCTATGTCACGCACAAATTCGCAAGTGCGAAAGATGTTCAAAATACTTAGTCCCAAAAATATTCGACAAGATTAGCGTATTAAGACAAAGTCCTAAACTAAGTATATCTAGGATATAAACTAGACTAAATAATTGTCTTCTCGACTTGTCATGATTAAGTGTGTGTAGTGTGTGTATATGCGCGTGCATGTGTGATGAGACGAGAACACACTCTCGACTTATCACATATGAATGTGTATGTACGAGTAGTATGTAGATATATGTATACTTGCAGATATAGGTATATTTATTTTCTTTACTTTAGGCATGAAACTTTATTTTATATAAGATGAGTTTAATAGGTTAAGTTGTATGAAAACTGAGCGCGTCTCGCCATCAAACGTAACAGTTAGGCGAGAATATAAATGTTTTTTAAGATGTAATTTGAATATGTATAAAAAAAAAAAAAAGTATCCATGCGAACAACAAACAATATGAATTTTGACTAAAACTATGACAGTAAATCGAGGCCTTCAGGCTCCTAGGGACTATATGTGAGAACCAGCCTCTCAAAGACTAAACTCGTCTATGACAAATAGGTAGTTAAGGTAAAACCAAATCCAGCTGTCAGTAAAACGCGTCGAAGTTTCTAAAGACGTGTGCATGACAAGTACTCACGCCAATTGGAAGTTTCCCAGAATAACTCCTTGAGGGACTCCTGAGTTCAAGCGGTGTTTGTATAACGCTACGGACTCTTAATAATAATAATAATAAAATCTTTATTTCGGAATACAAAAGATTCCATAGTTGTTAGTAACATAAAAAAAACATACAAATTATATAAAACTATGTTAGTTTAAGTACAATACAAGGTAACTTAATTAAATTGAATACAAATACAAGTTAAAGACAAATTAAATACAAATTAAAATACTTTTTAGTCGGGGTTTAGGGCTACATTGGGTTGGACTTATTAAAGAATAAGTCCAACCCAATGTATGAGGATTGCGCTGTCGAACCTGTTGGCAAACACACTTAGAATGCCGTTGGCGCTCCGTCTAACTCGCCCCAGCAGGGACACGATCTTTTTGCGCATGATTGCTGGGAAACCGTCCGTCCGTGCTTCGCAAAACATGCCAGACGCACTGCACCTGCTGGGCAAGCCCAACAGCATTCTAAATATGTTGTTATATTGCACTCTCAATGCAATGAATGCTATCCTACTCAAATAAGTTTTTCTGTTTACAGTAATGTTTGCTTTACGAGAAAAGGATAAACATGCCGTCAGGAAAAACATTGTCCTGTGGGTCGATCACGTAACTTTTCTTACGCGCGTCTGTAAGGTCTAAATGTCAATTTATATGGAAAAATGACAGTTAGATTGTGATTTTACTGTCAGACGTGCGTACAATGCGTTACGTGATTGACCTACTGAACTATATTTAAACATTATTGCACAAGTTACAAATACAAAAAGCAAACAAAATGCCATAAGGCCTTGTCTAGCACTCAATCTTTAGACCAAACAGAAAATAATCATACCCCGTAAGTATATCGATATTTTTTTTTATATAAAATTATAGGAAAAAGAAAAACTTCTGGAATGTACGAAATATTATAACAATTTTTGAATCAATTAGGTACTGAATTACGTAAGGTTAAACAAAATCAAATTCAGTACTGTTGTGTATTTAGATGGGTACTTCTAGGATTGAATTGTAATGACAGCTGAAGGTAGTTTGGAAATAAATGAGTTTTGCTACTGACCGCAATGGCGTTGTATCTTTTAAGTACCTAGTTATGAGCCAAATGAAATGGGTTCATATTTTGTCCTTGTTACAAAATTTACCATGGCTGTCTCATGATAGTATATTGTACGTAATGTATGTAACATACATCTTTATTTTCTATAGTAAATACATGATAATTAACATAAGCTAAATTAAATTTAAACTGTATGTTACTTTTTATTCTTAAAATTTAGTAACGGAATTGCAAAGTACTATGAATCTACCAAATGAGCAACAATTGTATATTAATTTATTTGTAAAAGTTTTCGCAATAACGGCTCCAAAACGTCTTTGTTATATAATTTAAGAACTGTATACTAACATGAGTGCAATAAATGATTTGAATTTGAATTTGTTTGTATTCGATTTGGGGGCGAAAAGTCTCATTCTCAAATTCGTTTTCCCTAGGTTTTCCCAAGGCAAAATTTCACAGATTGGACCGCTGGTAGTGCGTGAACTTAGAAACCATGGGTCGTGAGTTCATGAATTGTAATGCGATTGAATGTTTTTATTATATATTATTAACCGACTTCAAAAAAGGAGGAGGTTCTCAATTCAGTCTGTATTTTTTTTATGTGTGAATGTTACGCTGCAAAAATGGGGCTTACAAGACTATATTAGTATTACACGACTAAGTTTAGTTTAAATAATTTTTTTTAATTACATTTACATTTAAGTACTTCTTTTGGTTACCTATGGCAGAAAGGTAGGACCAAGTAGTGAATATTTTATTCCCTACTTGGCCCTATACCAATGACCACTTCAACCCAATATTTGGTGAGCGGGCGGCCGAGGCGCTCTGCCAACACCCTCAGCATACTGTTGCTGCTACCGCGCAACCGTTTTAGCAGTGACGGTATTCTTTTCCGCCGAATGGCAAAAAAGTCGTCCGCTTGGGCTTCGGCAAACATGCCTGATGCACTGCAGTGCTTCGGCAGCTTCAACAGCATTCTGAGGATGTTATTGTACTGAACACGCAGGATGTTATAGGCCCTCTGAGTAAATCTCGCCCATAGGCTACACGTGTAAAATGTTTGACAATAAGCTTTAAAAAGGGTCAACTTGACTTGTTTGTTACAGCGTGCAAACCTGCGGGCGAGCATATTGCCTCGTACTGCCAACGCTCTCCACTCCCTCTCCATATCTAGCTATATCTCGGTAATTTATGTACCGATTTGAAAATTTTTTTCTTTGTTTGAAAGCATTTACTTCCAGATTGGTCCCGTTGTCATCAAAATCCAGTTCTGATGATGGGATCCTGGAGAAATCGAGGGAACTCTTCAAATTTTATAGGCAAACTTGAAGAAATTTGGCTAAAACTTCTTCAAGTTTGCCTAAGTCGGTTAAAACTTTGTTTTAAAAGTACAATTATGATTATAAGGTTTGTCTTAAGGGTCGCCAGGACTCTCAATTCTCGATACAATTGTAGTTTAGTTAAGAATAACATGGAACTTTGTATACTCTAATAGTTTTTTTTTTTTTTTTTTTATAGTAACAGAAACTAGTCTTTGCCCTAGATATGGCGGATCCGATCCATACTTCCATAATATTATTATAAATGCGAAAGTTTGTCGGTATGTATGTCCTTCTGCCTGTCTGCCTGTCTGTCTGTCTGTTACCTCTTCACGCTTAAACCGCTGAACCGATTTGGATGAAATTTGGTGTAAAAATAGTTTGAGTCCCGGGGATGGACAAATAACAGTTTTTATCCTGAAAATCATCCCCTAAGTTGGTGAAATGGGGGGTGAAAGTTTATATGGAGCTACGATATAAACATACAATACAAACAGCAAGTCGTTTAAAAATTAAAACCAAACTATGTTTGTATGGAAAGTCAACTTGAGTCGACTGCGCTGGGGCAATAAAACATCCGACAAAACTTGATCTCATGTACTCCCTTAACAATTACTTTATAAGTGCAAAAGAAACAAGGTATCAAAAGAGCTTTGTCATTTTCAATGCACAATAATAGACAATGGCTCTTAGGCTACATAAAACCGAGTCAAGTGTCTCCACGGAACTACAAACGAGAAAACTCGTACCTATCTAAAAGTCGTGCTTAACCTCATTTTAAATAAGTTTATGTTGTTTCTAGCGGGCGGGGCACATTGCACGTGTAGAACCGATGGCCGTTGGGGCGGAAATGTTCTCGAGTGGCGGCCACGTACCGGAAGGCGCGGCGTGGGTAGGCCCCCCCACAAGGTGGACTGATGACCTGGTAAAGGTCGCGGGAGTCCGCTGGATGCGGGTGGCGCAGGACCGGTCATTGTGGCACTCTTTGGGGGAGGCCTATGTCCAGCAGTGGACGTCTTTCGGCTGAAATTATGATGATGATGTTTCTAGCTGCTTGTCCTGGCTTCGCACCAGTAGTCAAGCATTTTTATACATGGCTTTACCTAAAGTAACAAAGACGAAAACGCGTTAATAGTGAACACTACGCAAAGCTCTTCGTAGGTGGCGACACTAGCAGCGTTGACATTGTTTAGTCAACAGATTTCGTCACCGCGGACGCGACCGCGCTGACGCCGCTGACCACTCTAAATTTAACTAGTTCATTAGCCTGCACAAATATATTTTACTTACTTGCACTTTACATGTATAGAATACAAAGATAATTTACTAGGTTTTACGTATGTGTGCCGTAGGTGAATAACTGTATATAAAGTAGGAACATTTGTAAATAAATCAGATACCAATTGTCCGTTGGTGTTTCACTACCTCCACACCCAACACCTCTTCTTGCTCAGGGCAACACTCTAAGAGTAGAGGATCCCATCCACCTCATTTTACAGGTACCCTTGTTGTGGCATCAGACACCCTTCGCCTTAATCGGTCACTTGAGTCTGAGTGATCGGCAACAAGTATCCATCCACTTACCTCATTCCTCACCCGTAGGAATCCATCTGTCACTGATAGGTCTCCCGGTGACAGATATCCTTGTACTAGGATAAGTTAGGGCTAGGGAAGTAGGGACTTAGGCTGGTAGGATCCCTTGCTGTCATTGCCCACCCTAGATTACAACGGCTGTACAGGCACACGCAACGCTTGAGTACTATTCCATTCCATATTATTCAGTCCATTAAGAATCCAAGTACTCGGCCTTAGCATGTGGCTGTACAGACATTGTATCTCGTTCCCACTTGCGGTATTGTCTATGCAAGCATCCTTGTCACTCATTTGACAAACAATTGTGCATGTGTGCGTGAATCCCTATATTCCTATAATACTGGTTTACTATAGTGGTAGCAGAACATTGCAGTAATGTTCCCTATAATAATTATAATTGTATGACGTTTCCGTGAGTCACCAACGGTGCTGGCTGAAAATCAGCGCTGTAGGTGTCTGACTGACACCTCAGCATAATGCTGAGCCAGTGTCCGGTTCACGGCCGCAGAGACACACTTGTTACATGTTATTTTTATTTATTTTTGCTTAATATATGTGTCCTGTGTGTTAGTGAATAAATGTATCTTTCTTTCTTTCTATTGTATATATTTAGCCAAATTCAAATGGATCAGTGTAATTCAGGACGTCAGAAAGCATTTGAGTGACGGGTTATTTGCTATTCTTTACAACCTATATACGTGCTATTTTAACTCGACTGCCCCAGAAAGTGGGTTATGTTTTTCGAGCGTATGTAAATTAGATTAGATTAGATTATTTATTTCATGATAAAAAATTACATTTCGAATACCTACATATACACATATATATTACATTACATTATTATTATTATTGTATGTATGGATATACATATATGTATGTATGTACATATGTATGTGGAAAAGAAAAATTCTATTTCACGGGCTACCATTCAAACGGCTGGATCGAGTTGGGCACATGAGGTGTTGTTGGATTTCGCATAATCGTTGGAGACATATGCTATAATAATATTAGAAAAAACCATTTTAGTTTTTGAAAAATCTTTTGATTTCACTTGCTCTTGAGTATATTTAGGATAATTAAGACTAATATAGTTTTATTTTTAGCTATGAAAGAGCGAATAACTCCTTACACAAGTTTTGAACTTAAAAGGAGGATTCCATATATCTATATTAAAATATAAGTTAAAAGATAAATATATTTCAATTTTGTTTTTTTTATAATGTTAAAATAAACATTTTCATAATTGGGTCAGGAATGCCAGGATCGATCCCAGACTGATAATTATAGACGGCAAAGCTGAGGAACAAAACTGCAACAATTTTATAAAGGCTGATATTTTAATATTAGGTCTTAAATAGGTCGAATATCAAAAACCTGCCGTCAGTCAGCCAGTTTTTGGGACAACTGGGTGGTTCCGAATTTGTTAAAAAAACGCAACTGTTTTATAAAATCTGAAAATTAGTCTGTGGATAGTAAGACAACTAACAAACTATGCGGACATAGTCAGTCTGCAGAATATTGGAACAGTACGCGTCAGCAGCCCGCTAAACCCGTCAAAAAATTTGGTTGGTGAAAGAGTTTTATAAAATCTAAAAAAAATCGTGCAAGTAGTTCATAGTACCCAAAACAAGCATGGCATGCAATTACATATTGAAAAAACTAACATAATGCATTTTCAACTTAAATCAGTAATTCGTAATTTAAATATATCACTCGATGGGGTGACAGTTCCACAAGTCAACCAGGTTCACTAGGTATTGAACCTGGTTGACTGCTGCACCATCGATTCCGGCCTCACGTGGTCTCCCCACATCCAGTCACTCTGTGATAGACTGGCGTCGGCTTGTTTTGCACTCCCCAGACTTGCGCCAACCCTATCATATGAAAACATGAAAAAGGCATATTATGGGTACTTCCACTCTTTGTTAACCCAAGCAGTAGATCTGTGGGGAACCGCGGCCGATCGAGACAAAGCGTTCAAAAAGCAGAAACGCGCCATAAGGATAGTAACACGCAAACCTTACGATCACCCCGCGAAATACCTGTTAAGGGAGTCTAAAATACTTACGCTGCCCGCTGTTTACATATTGACTGCATGTAATTACGTAAGAGCAAACCTTCACAGCTTCGACAGGACCCACGCCCACAGTAGGAGCACTCGTAGGCGAAATCTTTTGATAACTCCCAGATACAGACTTGCTAAATCTTTGAAGTCACTTAGTGTCATTGGGGCAAAATTATACAATTCGCTCCTACAAGACATATCTGCATTGGATAATGAAAGATTATTTAAAAATAAACTTAAAACGCTATTAATTGACCGGGCATATTATAGCATTGATGAGTTTGTCGGATAGCGTTGCTGACAAAAGACAAAACTAAAAATATGACTACTAGAAATAGTACCTATGTAACCATGTACCATGAAAAATATTACACGATGTAATTTTATTGACATAAACATTATTTAAAAATGAAATGTACCTAAATAATTATATTTTAAATTGACATGTAAAATACAATATTTTAAAAAGAAATAACTGAATGAATGAATGAACAAGACTAACATAGTCAGCCCAAAGTTTTATGGAACATACACCGTCAGCAGTCAATAGCATGGCGCGCCGCACGCTTCACTACATATAATACTACATTACTACATAGTATAAAACAAAGTCGCTTCCCGCTGTCTGTATGTCACTATGTATGCTTAGATCTTTAAAACTACGCAACTATTATACTATTATATCTATTAAACTATTCTGCGCTGAAAGTGTGTTGTGTATGCTGTTTATAAAATGTAATTTTTATGCCATCCCTTCTCGCGCGATTTTTTTTTGTATAGGTAGGTACTTAATCTTTGTATAATTTTGGAAAGTAAGGTAAACGTCCGAGTGCTCGACGCTGTACTAGTATATGGAATGGGCACTCTATGTCAAAGCAATAAGGGTTATATTCGAACTTGGAGGATTTTTCTTCATTCGAATTTAAGCCATGTCACTTTGAGATAGAGTGTCCATGCTATCATTATACTAGGTAGTACAGCGTCGAGCACTCGGGATGTTTAGGTACCTTAGTAGATACGAAAGGTTTTGCAATCGACAAGGCATATAGGTACATAATATATTGAAATTCCGGGGAAACGTTATTCACCATTTTTAGGGTCCCGTACTCAAAGAGTAAAACGGGACCCTATTACTAAGACTCCGCTGTCCGTCCGTCCGTCCGTCTGTCTGTCACCAGGCTGTATCTCACTGATACCGTGATAGTTCCAGCTGAAATTTTCACAGATGATGTATTTCTGCTGCCGCTATAACAACAAATATATATAATAAAAACACAGATTAAAATAGTTTTTTTTTTATAGATAATGGTACGGAATCCTTCGTGCGCGAGTCCGACTCGCACTTGGCCGGTTTTTTTTCTCTTTTGCGGGCCATGCTTCTCCTTGCATACTTATTTTCACGTTTAAAACTCTTCTCCCCATATGAAAGTTGCGTTTTCGGATGCCTTCAAAAGTATAAACTCTAACAAAACGTCCCCGGTAGTAGATCCTTATAATAAAGTTACACGGTTGGAATTTAATGCTTGGCGGGGGGTCGCGGCCGAAACGCCATGTCGGCAGTGCGTGATAAACGCACGATAACACACGATTGACTCCCTAACCACCCTTGACCATTCCCCCCTTTATTTTTCTCGTGAGGGTAACTTCGAGGTCTATTCGGATCGAGTGGTTTGAAATGAGATATAGTATTTTATATACATCGATTCATTCGAAATTAAACATTAACATTTTAAACATTTATACCGCTTCGAAAGTAAGAAATCTAGTGATAATAAACGCCAAAAGAACCTTACCCGAATGTGAATAGAGTCAGGGCCCGTATGCTTGCATACGGCCTGCATGGTTGTTAGTGGACATACGGCCTGCATGGTTGTTAGCGGACATACGGCCTGCATGGTTGTTAGTGGACATACGGCCTGCATAGTTGTTAGTGGACATACGGCCTGCATGGTTGTTAGTGGACATACGGCCTGCATGGTTGTTAGCGGACATACGGCCTGCATGGTTGTTAGTGGACATACGGCCTGCATGGTTGTTAGTGGACATACGGCCTGCATGGTTGTTAGCGGACATACGGCCTGCATGGTTGTTAGCGGACATACGGCCTGCATGGTTGTTAGTGGACATCCGGCCTGCATGGTTGTTAGTGGACATACGGCCTGCATGGTTGTTAGTGGACATACGGCCTGTATGGTTGTTAGCGGATATACGGCCTGCATGGATGTTAGCGGACATACGGCCTGCATGGTTGTTAGCGGACATACGGCCTGCATGGTTGTTAGTGGACATACGGCCTGCATGGTTGTTGGTGGACACCATAGCTAGTGGACGTTTGCCATTTCATCGGTGTTCGTTAAGCCTGCATCACACTGGCGGGGCCTGCGGTGGCGGACCATAGTAAATTTGACAGCTAATGACAAGTTTTTTACTGTCCGCCGCGGCCAGGCTGCGCCAGTCTGTGACAGGCCTTAGAGGGAACTCGATTTGTTGATAGCCAGACAAATGTGGCTAACATAAACGACCGCTATTTTTAAATTAATTATTATGCCTTTATTGATTCCAAGATAAACCTTTTGCAAGGGGTCCTTAAAACTAGAACTCTATTTGTTCAAATATATCAATCACTCCAACGAGAGCGATAGAGATGGACACATTGGAAATATTTTCGCGATTCTACCCGTCCCTGTCACCCAAGGTGAAGGCCTTATTTTATTACTGGACCCATACAAAGTGCCTTTGCGACTTAGTACTCAGTCCCTGGGTGACCGAGCTCTGCTCGGTTGACAATACGGACAAATCTAATTTTCCCAGACATGAGACCTAGCTAGATCGATTTATTGCCCCCGTAAACAGCTATATTTGAAATTTCATCGAAATCGTTAGAGCCATTTCCAAGAACGTGATTGCAAATATATATACAAATATTGCTCATTTAATAATAGTTACCTACAGATATAGATAGAATATGATCGGATCCTAATATTTATGTGTACCCAAACTGTTAACTATTGTATAATCTAAGGGAAAAAGGCCTAGCTTTTGTTGCTGATTTTGATTCTACTGCATTGCATACACGCCTTGGTCGGTAAAGCAAAAAATATACCGCAGGGAGGAACGAAATCAAGGATAACAAAATACTGCAATTCTCACGTGCGTGGCAGGCAATGCTACGCACAGTGTGTTTTTTGACCCAAAAAAGTGAATTTCTTTTTATTAGACAAATCTATTGCTTGTATCGTTACAAACGCGAGACGGGATCCGCGTATGTAGAATGTAAAAAAATAGACGTCATACAATCAATTATAAGCAGTGATCGGATCTAGGATGCAATTTGGGGTGAACGACCTCAAACGTTATGGTTATCACAGATGTGTCTCGGATTTCCCGGGAGTTTGGGAAATGGGCTATTGTAAATTAAAAAATACGTCACTTAATATTTGCACACTTAAAGAACACTACAATTGTCTAATAATGGGTATTTATAACTGTAATTATTATTATTTGTCGATATGTTGAGAATGTGATAAGCAGGGCTCGATTTGAATGACAATGTCAGTCAAGACATTATATACTGCTCATTTCAAGTGGCCATTTTATTTAATAAAAGAGGTTGATAAGTGGTAATTGTTTACGAATATACTATTAGAAGGCATTTTATGTGCGGTGCAGTGCAACGTCATCGGCACTAAAAGTTCGAGCCCTGGTGATAAGATTAACAAAATGGTGATACTAATAACTAATAAAAATTAATTAGTAAACATTTTTGTTGTTTTTACATTTTCTGTAAATTTTATACTGTAAACTACTTAAAATTAAAAGTTATTTACCGTTTTGTAAAGGTAGGTAACAAAAAAAGTCGCGGGATTGTAAGTCATATCCATCTTAATATTACGAACTTAAACCCCGGGAAATTGCATCCTAGATCCGATCACTGATAATAAGGAATCTATCCCACTCATGGGCAGACTGTTGAAACTTATTTACTTTATGACATGTATGTACCTACACAGTTTTGACAATAAATTATATCTTATCTTATCATCCCGAGATTCTACTTCGACCTAGAAATGGAAATAAAAAAATGAAAAAAAAATGGAGAAATTATTTTTTTGCGACGAGTCTACTCACATTTAGGAGCAAGTGAAATCGGATTAATATGCGCATTCAATTGCCACATGAAACGATGAACTACACAAACTGAAAAAAATATATTTGAAAAAATATTGAAAATCACAGGACATCTCGTCTCGCATTTGTAACGATACAAGCAATAGATTTGTATAACAAAAAGAAAATGTCACTTTTTTGGGGCAAAAAACACACTGTGCTACATTATCACCGGGGTCAACGTAAATATAATGTTGACATAATACCTACAAGCTGACTCACATATACTCCTTCAACTTTTTACAGCCAACCCTCCCGTTAAATAAATGTTTCTAAATTAAAATAAAGTAATTACGCAGAGCTATAGGCGCTTCGAGGACAATGGTTCTCATTGTTTTTGACACAAATGAAACGGAATTATTTCGGCTCGTCCGTGCGCATTGTAGCCAATTAATCCCGTATTCATCGTGAGGGCGTTTCAGGTTTTATTTACACTGGAACTGGGCTTATATTCACAATGATTACCTACATACAACACGGCTCGAGGCTCGGGCCAAAAAAAAAAAAACAATAGTATCAGTTACATCACAAAGTCAAGTACATACAAAATAAACAAGTCAAAATTATTCTGATGTCAGTGATTTATCTAAAAAATACCTACATTACAATATCGAATATGTCAAAGAATTAGAATTAATACATTCTAATCTTTACCATCTTGCGTGGAAAATAACCAAGATTACATTACTAAATCATTGTAATCCTTGGATCTGTTAACCGACTGGGGTATTTGGTCCCAAAGTAGGAACCCATGGTATAATATATTCTTTAGTGATATACGTTTAAATGGTTTGATCCACTGGTCATGTTACAAAATGTAATAGGGATTTGTTGCCGTGCGTTACCTACTTTCACAAAATGATTTAGGCAAGGTAACCAAAATTAAAACGAACTATCCATAAAAGTAAGTCAACTGCAGCCTGCTTAAAATACTTGTGAAATTCTGAATATATTGTCGCTAGTCGATTGTGTGAAGTTTTAGTAATATGTAATTTTTTGTATGGAAATGGAAAATAATAGTTAAGTAATAAAAAGAAAATAAAAGTAAATAATAGTAATTTTGATTCACGGTGTGCAAATTTGAAAACGACATGTGCCGCTAGAAGCGAGTCGCAATACTCTGAACAGGAATAAAAATAAGCTAGCTCAGTCTGTAGCGTTTAATTCGCTTTCAGTGCGAGTAATGGCAAAACGACAACGTTTTAACGTTGAAAAGGGATGCAAATTGGAAAACATCTCTCAAGAAAGCAATCAAGCTGGGCGAAATTAAACTAGCTCTCAGCTTCTTCGTTTAGAGCGCTAACCATACGAAAGAGGTTTTTTTTAAAGTGAAACTTTTATTGCATCGCCTTAAATTTTTTCGTGTATATATCGCATGTCTCATTACAGAAACAAGTGACAGGCGCTCGGCAGAGCAGCCAAGGCCAATACGGCGGCGAGTTTCACTTGCATTGTGGTTTCATAAAACCACACTGCAATAGTGTTTTAGGGTTCCGTAGCCAAATGGCAAAAAATGGAACCCTTATGGATTCGTCACGTCTGTCTGTATGTCCGTCCGTATATCACAGCCACTTTTTTCCGAAACTATAAGAACTATACTGTTGAAACTTGGTAAGTAGATGTAATTTGTGAACCGCATTAAGATTTTCATACAAAATATAAAAAAAAACAATAAATTTTGGGGATTCCCCATACTTAGAACTGAAACTCAAAAAAAATATTTCATCAAACCCATACGTGTATCTATGGGTACCTATAGATAGGTCTTTAAAAATGATAGTGAGGTTTTTAATATATATTATTTCTAAACTGAATAGTATGCGCGAGAGACACTTCCAAAGTGGTAAAATGTGTCCCCCCCCCCCAACAATATTTCACTACCCTCCAAAAGTCGATAAAAACATGGAAGAAAAACCCGAAATAAGTCCCCTACCCGTCCATTTTAATACACACACACAACACTTACTGTATCCGCGCACAGATCCGAAGATATACGAGATTTGAGTTTCTGAATCACTGGTTCCCAAGTTGCCGATAAGTTAAATATGTGTACAATGCGCGAGAGTTTAAAGTGTTAGGATGTACGATGTAAAGAATCAATTTAACCAAAAAAACTGGATTAGAAAATGTTTAACTGGTCGCGATATGCCTCCAACTGCATTTTCTAATCCAGCTTTTTGGTTAAATTGATTTATTACATCTTACATCCTGTTTCTGTCTTTTGAGTTCACTTTTTTACACAGTCGGGTCTTTTGATTTTTTAATTAATTTGTTTTATTTTTGGTCCGTTTTTCACGTTTATTTTTGATTCTCGTAGGAATTTTGGAAATTTTATAGCCTATGTCACTCCTGCAACTAAGAAGAATTAAATGATACCTCATATGTCGAAATCCGTGAAACGATTTAGGCTGCAGGGCGTGCCAAAGAATAAGACACACTCACATACTTAGATACACTCGAAAAACATAACCCTCTTATCCTTCGGCAGTCGGGTAAAAAGATCCCAAAAGAAACTGAACATTTTCAGCTTCAGGTCAGGATAATTAGCCAAAAGCCCTCGAGCTCAATTTAGGAGCAAGTGTTAAAAAACCGTTTTTTTTACATGGAGGAATATTTTATTTTGTCATAATAAAGGGTCACCTATTTTTTGTCAAAAAAAATTTTACAAATTATCACTTCCCAAAAAAATATTCTTAGAATTTCATTTGCCAAATAATCGTTTGCCAAATTAACACTTGACAAATAATTCTTATGCAAACCTGATGTTTGGCATGTTCATGTTTAAGCAATATCTCGTTTACCAACTATTACTTTGACCAAATTTCATTCAGTCAAATACGTTAGTTGGCATAATATGTTTTAACCAAAACAAAATTAGGCAAATGATTTGTATAGTCAATATTCAATTTACTATTTCTATTCCGTCGATTAAGGCAACGTGAGCTCCAAAAATGGATTTTTAAAAAATCGTAGCTCGTGTTTGGATTATAATACGGCTGTTTTAAATTTAATTAGCAATTTTGAGGTTTTTTCCGAGGGAAATCAGCTATTCGAATCCTGAGTTTTTGACTTTCGCTCGATAGAAAAAAATCACGAACATAGGTCTAAAATACACTTAAAAAAATCGTAACAAATTATGCACAACAGCTAAACATATTAAAGTTCGTTTTAAAAATCGGCAATGTCATGTTTGAGGGAAATCATCTATTACTTTTATATTTATTAAAACGCACAAAAAATTAAAATTCAAAAACATGAAATCCGCGCTTCCAAACACGCACTTCCATCTCGCTCACGCTTATGCTCAGTGAGAGGGAGAGAAGACCACGAACCTACGTCCCCTTAATCAGCAGAGGAGCTCTTCAATTACAAATCATTTCCATCTTTATTTCAATGGTGTATAAGATACACAATAAAATAACAACTTTTTTTGTTATGTGGGTAGGGAGTATAAATGACGTTCAATGTCGCTTGATTATGCATCGTATTCATACTATCTTTGGTTGTAGTTGCACTTCGTCTGGTAGCAGTTCTTTTTTCTGATGGACCGCCAGCATGTCGACGACGGGCGTCTACTTCCGCTCTAAGGAACACAAGTGAACCCTAACCTAACCCACAAACAATATTTTGAGTTACTTAAAATACAAAATGAATTATTTTAACCTAATCTTACCGCCAGCGTGTCGACGTCACCCCGCTTCACGGGGTGCCTTTTTCCGCTCTGAGGGACAGAAGTGAACCCTAACCTAACCCACAAACAATATTTTGAGTTACTTAAAATACAAAATGAATTATTTTAACCTAATCTTACCGCCAGCGTGTCGACGTCACCCCGCTTCACGGGGTGCCTTTTTCCGCTCTGAGGGACAGAAGTGAACCCTAGCCTACTTAAAATACAATTATTACGGCTGTTTATTTTTATTTAAGGGACCGTGCAGTTTTATTATTAATATTATTTTGGTAAAATTTCATAACCCATACAAATGTGATTTTTGTCTGTTTATGTAATTTTTCGTAATATAATTTGGCTGAATGAAAATTTGACGTAATTAAAATATTCGTAGTAAAATTAGGCCAAAGTTTGCATTGGCAAACAAAATAGTTGCTAAAATTTGTTTGGGAAATGAAATTTGACCAAAATAAATTTGGTAAATTTTTATTGTGCACTAATTGTAGTAAATAAATACAGTTGATCCTCTCCAAAAACTTGTTTGAATTACACCCTGAATAAAAAAAAGTCTAACCTTATATAGAATTGAGATGTCAAACATTTGTACAAGTACCTTATAATAAACTTCTACTGTACATGTATGACTCAACGAAACTGAAAGAAATTCACAAAGGGACCTACAATATAATCTTCGGGCCAACACCATTTTGGCTTCAAAATGAAATATGCAACGCTTTACCAACACCGGCGTCCCAAAGTTCTAGCTTTTAGCGAGATTAAAAGAAAACAGTTTCTCATGCAACATTAAGAGAAACTGTTTTAGTAGACAACTGGGGGTAAATCTGTTACTTACGTTTGCATCCCGATTTGATTTTTGTTTCGCGCGCTCGATTCCGCCTGCGCGAAGTAACATGATCTACAGAAGCCATAAAACTGATATCACATTGGTACGGGATATGTCGATATGATATCACATTGGTATAGGAATCCAACGTCATGGTCTTCTCAGGGCGCCAAATTGCGATTCCTCCGTGCGTAGCAAACAGCCCGATGCCGATAAGTGATAAATGTAGGTTCCTGGGCTTCACTCTGGACTCTCACCTTAACTAAATCATAAATCATAAATCATAAATTTATTTCGTAAGTAAAAGTACAAATTGCTACTTACATTTTAATTTACAAATTTGTATAGTGAAAACCAAAAGTAAGTGTCAACTGACCCCCGTACTAGTTTGCACTGTGTCACGGTGGGTCAGGATTCACCGTCCTTATAAGTGTCACTTAGTTAAATCAGTAATTATGCTATCCTATAACTTTCGTTCCGTAAGTATCGTTTTATAACTAAACTAAGTGGGTAGAAAATAAACGAATAGAATACAATCATTAAGCCCAACAAAAGAATACTCAGGCGCTCGGCCGGTTTAGGCGTAAACAAGTAGTATATGCAAAAACTTAACATAAGATAACATTTTTAACACGGGATAAAAGTCTAATGTTTCCCTTCAAGTTTCTACATCTATATGTATCATTGAGTATGGTAAAGTGTATGCATGGATATATTTAATTGTTTATGTGTGTGTCTGTGTATGTAGTGTATATGTGTTGATGCGTAAGTGCGACTACGCGCGCGTGCATTGTGCGTGAGTCTCTGTGTGTGTGTGTGTGTGTATGTGTGTGACCGCGAGTGTGCGAGTGAATGTGCGTGTGTATATATGTTTGCGAGTGTAAGTATATAACTGTCATTAATTGCGTGCGGATTACACCAAGGTTTTTAGTAGTTGTTCAGTATCTTCGTATTTTAATTTCTGTAGATAAGCTTCCAATGACTTTTTACAAGCATGTAAATTAAGTGTTCGTATTTGAATATGTTTGCTTACTTTGTTATATAATGTGGGACCAAGAACATTTATGAATTTTTTCGCGAATTTGGTCCTATGAGGTGGAGTTGAATATACAAAATCTTTTCTTCTTCTAGACTCAGGATAGTCCGGGATGCGTTTATGTTGCTTTGTTAATAAATGTTTGATAAAAAGTTGCCTTACAGTTAAAACTAAAGTGTCCTCGTAGAGTGCAGTTGTTGGATATGTAAATTTATTGAAGGTTAAAACCTTAAGCACTGCTCTCTGAGCTCTCTCTAGTATAAGCAAAGAAGTCTTTGATGCGCCTCCCCAGGCAGTAATACAATACATAGTCACTGATTGGCAAAGTGCATAGTAAATGGTTATAAGTAGTTTCCTATCGCAAACGTGTCTCAGATTTTTAAAAATGTATATTAATTTTCGGATTTTTCCTGCAAGATTAGATATATGCTGATGCCAACAAAGATTTTTGTCAAGAAGAACTCCCAGATACCTAATGGACGTTGTTTCGGATACCGGTTGGCAGGAGCATACTGCAGCGTCTTGACAATCGTGTAACTTAATACTTATGTTCCTACCAAGTGACTCCTTATTGTTACGAATGCTAAATACGATATACTTAGTTTTAGATAAATTCAAGGTAAGAAGATTATAGGAGAGCCACGCATTAACTTGGTTTAATCCATCTTGGGCTAGATTGCTTACCTCTTCCCAAGAGTTACCATGAAACAAAATAGCGGTATCATCGGCAAAAGCAATTATTTCCGCATTAGAGATTGTTAGGCGACATAGTTGGTCGATATAAATAAGAAATAGTGTAGGCCCTAACTCACTACCTTGCGGTACGCCATATTGAACAATTTCCTCTGTGCTATAAAGATCACCAACCCTGACTGATTGCTTTCTATGGTTTAGGTAGCTACTAAAAAGGTTTAAAGGTATGCCACGTATTCCTATGTTTTCCATTTTCTTTATGAGTAGTGAGACAGAGACTGTATCGAACGCTTTTTTAAGGTCTATGAAGATTCCGATAGCTTTTTTATTATGATCTAGTTTGTCAACAATATAGTTAGTTAGTTGTATTACAGCATCTTCAGTAGATTTTCGTTCCCTAAAGCCATGTTGATTATTGCTTAGTAAATTATTCTTTTCAAGGTAGCTTTTTAGTCTTTTGTTTATGATTTTTTCTATCACTTTCGCTAAAGTAGGTAATAAAGATATTGGTCTATAATTGGAGATACAGTCTCTGTCTCCAGCTTTAAAAATGGGAATAACAACAGATCTTTTGAGTGCGTCGGGAAATACGCCAGTGTGGAAACATAAGTTACAAATGATAGTTATGGGCAATGCTAGAGTATCTGCGGCCAGTTTCAGAAAAGATGATGAAATGCCATCCCAACCCATAGAAGAGCTGTTTTTCAAGTTTTGTATTGTACTTTTAACTTCCATTTCGTCTGTATCCATCATAATCATAGAATTTACAGGGGTTGAAGTTGAAACCAAGGTTTTCCCACGCTGCCTTTCAGATACTCCTGTTTTATTTATGATATCAGACGCTAAATCTTTTCCGACACTAGCAAAGTACATGTTAGCATGGTCTAGTGATTCCTGTGGGGTTGCTTTTAGTGTAAGGATATCGTTATTAGTGTTGGAGCTTGTTTTTAGGTTACAAATATCTTTTATTAGAGCCCACTGCTTTTTTAGATTATTTTTGTTTTCTTTTATTAGTCTTCTTTGATATGTTCTTTTCAGTTTTTTTATAATATTATTGCACGTATTTCTGTATCGTTTATAGGTTATAGAGACTATTAAGTTATGTGGATCTTTTTTAAGTTTTTGGTGTAGCTTGTCTCGATTTTTTAAACATCTTATTAGGCCAGGGGTGATCCACGGTTTTATATTTATTTTCCTGCGTGAGATTTTTACTAAAATAGTGTATTTTTTGATAGTCCTGTTAACTAGATATAAGAATAAGTTAGTTGCATCATTTACGTCGGGACTGTTTAGGACACTAATCCAATTTAACTGCTCTAGTTCGGAGATGACAGCATGATAGTCAGTTTTTTTGTAAGTACGAGTTTGAAGTGTTTTATGATTACCGTTTTTTGTAATAGATAATATAACTGAAGAGTGATCAGTAACCGAAGTATCACACACCACTGTTATATTAGGAAGTATAGTTTTTATCATGCAGTGATCCAAGCAGTTTTGACCTCTGGTAGGAAAGGTGTGTGAAGGAAGTAGTCCGTGTGAAGTCAACATGTTCAGGTAGTCAGTCGGCCTGTGGTCGCCACTGTCATTTATGATATTTATATTCATATCGCCTAGTACAATGACATTTTTATAGTTTTTAAGATTTGACAGGATTTGATCTAATGATGAAGTAAAGTTATCTGTATTCCTAAATGACGGGGGTCTATATATTGAAATAATTGCATATTCCACTCCCAGTGTTGAAACGAGGCAGTTGGCCTCTTGGCATTCTATAGGTTCAGTTGTTTTAAACGCGAGATCTGACTTAATGTAAAGTACTATTCCATCATTTTGATTAATGTGACGGTTACTTGTGGTAATATTGTATCCAGGAATTGAAGGTAAGAAGGTGTTTTCTGTAAGCCAACATTCAGTTAACACAATGATATCAAAATCTATATTAAATCTACTAATAAAAGCCTGTAAGTTATCAAAATTATGGTTAATGCTTCTGATATTCTGCGATAGTATTTTTGTTTGTTGGTCTAAGTTTACGAATATATCTTTACAACTTTCAGGGGAGTCGACTGCCATTGAGCTGCCGATATTGACACTGCTGTCAATATCTTTCATTAAAATTTGAATGTCAGCCATAATCATGAATCAAGTTCTCTGTTGACATATGAGTAATTTGGCTAGTCCAGTGGCAGTCGTCTTCATCATTCTGGAAGTGGAAATTTAGAAATTGATTGGTGTAATCCAGGTGTATTATGTGTAGTTGAGTGTGATGTGTTTTGTGTAAGTTATCGTTATTTATAGTAATCTTAATATAATTGAAAATAAGTATTTTAATGTTACATTTTTCATATGACAATATTAAATAAAGTTTTATTAATAATGTATGTAAGATGTTTGGTGTCCTTATAGTGATCAAAAAAGACTTACAAGTAATAACAAGTAGTCACTTATTCAAACTCTTTAGTTCTTCAATTTGTGCTACTGATTTGATCAATATTGCTGTTGTAGTATCCGTTTCCTTGACAAAGACTCTTCCGTACCTTGTCCAGCAGTGCTTGTAGCCATGGTTTTTGCGCAAGTCACGAGCAAAGTAAAATAGTTTTCGAGCAGCAGGCGTCAGGGACTCTGACATGTATACAGGTTGGACGTCGCCCTCGATGTCAATGCATCGGGTATTAAATTTGTCTTGATGAGAGTTATTGTATTCCTTCAGCGCTTTAATTAGAGTCGTGCTTTGTTGCGTAGTCTGGTATTCGGCAATGATCAGTTTGGTTTGACCATTTTTGATCCTTCTAACCTGCTTGACCTGTTCAAAATTAACTGAAATCTGGAGAACGCTATGTACCTTCGTAAGCAATTTTTCTAGGTCTTCGCCCTGAGTCTCAGGAACGTTTCTGATCTCCACTATCGTAGCGCGCTGTGCTCTTTGCATTTCTTCCATTTGATTTTCAAGTTGCACAATTCTCGTTTTAGCCTCATTGTGCTCAGCAGAGATTTTTTCAACTTTCTGGTGTAGATTGTCATACAGTAGGGTGGTCCGATCAAGGATTTTTTCGATGTTTATGTTAGTTTGTATTATTTGCGCATTCTGCGACCTCAGTTCATTGATGGCTTCATTAAACTTAGCATTTTGATCTTCTCGATCCTTCGTAAGGCTAGCCAGCATTTCTTTGATTTCTGTCCTTATCGATGTCATGTCTTCAAGGTCACAGTGTTGTTTGCGTTTTCTAGTGGCCACATAGTTGGGAGGTTCTGTTTCCTTCGACAGGTCTGGTTGAGACACCGAGCGTTGTTCTTCTTTCGATTCCGTACCTGTTAGACCGTGCATGATAGATGGGATTTTTTTGCATATACTATGCTAGTACCGGAGCGCACTGATAAGCGAGCGCAGTCGGTGTAGAAAAATAGAAAGACGAATTTCGATCTTATTTCTAAGGCTTTATGGCAGAATTTAGACTGACTGCTTGTTTTGTTTTTAATTTAAATGAGTGCACAACACAGACACTGACCGTTCAATACGAATTACGGACGACGAATGAAGTGCCATGTAAACAAACTATGTGATAGATTGAGTAGTGCAGTCTTTGCTTTGCGTAAACTAAAACCTATGGTATCAGACGATGCCATGAAGCAGGTATATTTTGCTCATTTTCATTCGCTGATGTCCTACGGCACGCTCATTTGGGGAAACTCAACGGATGCCAACAGAGTGCTGCTTATGCAGAAACGTGCCGTACGTGCGATGATTGGGGCAAAATCAAGGAGTTCGTGTAGAGGCCACTTCCCAGCGCACGGTATTATGACGCACTACTCACTCTATATATTCGAAATTATAATGTTTGTAAGGAATAATTTTTCCTCGTTCGATACCGTAAATGTGATTGGCAAAACACTCCACCGCACTGGGCGTTTGAGAACAGTTCCCCGTCGCATGGCACTTGCAGAAAAGAACCCGCGTGTCATTGGGCCTACCTACTACGAGCGACTACCCGCTGATCTTAGACTGGAACCATCTGACGAAGCATTTAGACGCCGCCTGAAATACCTTTTATTGGAAAATCCATTATACTCAGTTAAAGAGTATATGGATCTTGATCTGACATGTTAAATTATTATTTTTATCTATTTACATTTGTTTTAATATGATTTGACATTAAATATCACCTATATTCTAATGCACATGACACTATATTGTAAATTGAATGACGATACCTAGTGGTTGACATATTTGTTCTTTTGATTTTGTTTTATTTTTATATGTACTCGTTATTGAGTAAATTTGTTGACATTGTATTAATTTAATATTATATCTTTATTTTTTCTTTGTTTTTGACGATCATGATAAATAATCTTATTTTTTTGGACATGACAGCAAATTTGTAATGTATTTTTTTATCATGAAATAAATAATCTAATCTAATCTAATCTGTTAGTGTCAGGTGCCCCTGTTTTTATTTCTCGTATGATGTTTTTCGTCTCGATTTTCTTGTACGTTGCGGAAATTTGGAGCTTAGGCTGCGCGATTTTGCCAAGATCGAGGCTTTTGAGGTGTGGCGTTGGCGAAGACGACTCCATATGAAGAACTAGTCCATTGTTAGCGAGTAAAGTTACAAAACGACTCATCATCATCATCATATCAGCTGAAAGACGTCCACTGCTGGACATAGGCCTCCCCCAAAGAGTGCCACAATGGCCGGTCCTGCGCCATCCGCGTCCAGCCAAAACGACTCAATACTAATACTACTAGGTATATTCCTAGGGCCCTCGGCTTCATCGAACATATTATGCGGTCACCAAATCATGGTCTGGAGAAGCAAATAATTCTGTGGAACCAACGAGATGATCTGACATCGTCAAGAATGCGGCAGGCAGCAGTGTACAACTTGCGGTCCCACGGCAATCTTGCTCGCGACCGCGGCCTTTAACTGCACGATTTGGAGACGGATCGTATGTGGAAGCGATCCTCAGCAGTAAGAGTTTGAGGTTACGAGGAATGATGATGTTTAGCAAGGCTAGCAGAATGTCAAAATGGATCATTCAGTTTAATTTTTTTATATAATACTCTAGCTGTCCCCGCGAACTTCATATCGCCGTATTCGCCATACAAAACCTATGAGAAAGTAAATTAGTTATTTTTCATCACTTCTTCTTTTTTGTGGTTATTCTGCTATTCTGCGCGAATACATATCCAACAAATCAAACATCATAGAAATCGGTCGAGCCGTTCTCGAGTTATAAATGTTGTAACTAACACGACTTTGTTTTATATATATAAGAAAATGATGGTAACAAATAAGCATATATACGGCCTAACGAAATTTGATTTTATAGCAATACTATTATTGTGAGTTTTGACTAGGTGCCGAAAAAGTAACATGTTTTCATTATACCGATTTGCAATCCCTTAACCGAAAAGAAAAAGTGCTGATAATTTGTATGTACGGATTGACAATATGTATAAAGTTTCTTTAAAAAATTACATTTTCATACAAGCATTTATCGCCGACTTACTAATATTGTGCAATCATCAACTAATCATTGTGTCTTGTGTTCTTGGATAGGATAGGAACCCCTCCTATGGTCACCTTCCATCTAGCTTCATCATTATTCCAGCTTTATTACATACAATTTTTTTTTGATTTTATATTGTCATCTGACCTACACCGCACGAAAATTAAACTTGATTGGACTTTGGGAAGTTGGTCAAATGTGACTTGCAAGATTCGAACCGAACAAACAAACATTAAATAAAAGCTTGTAATAAAATAATTAAAGTTATACGTCATGAAAACATACGAGTTAACCAAGGCAAAGTGATAAAGAGATATTAAAATAATAATGAAACAGGTCTTTGGTTCGGTCGAATATCGTTCGACATGTTTTCGATAGGTAGGGATCGGGTTGCATAAAGTTTAAAAGTCATAATTATTGTTGATAGGCATACGTGGTTTCGTCATACTCATCATTACGCATAATTGTAAATTGTCATACATTTATGCGCATAACGTTTTGAACCATAATGTTTAAGAACATAATGTGTATTGCAATAAATTAGTGGCGCAAAAAAATATTTAAGCATTACTTTATAATGGACATAAATTGGTTCCTCATAAAACTATAATAATATAACCATACTGTAGTAACGCATAAACTGCAATACGCATAAGCCTATGTTTTTCTACGAGTTATTATTTGTTATTGTGCACGGTTGTTCACAACAAGGTTGTGTGAGTTTTTCCGCTCTTTTATAAAAAAAAATACCTCGAAGACGATGGCGGGAGCATTGCTCCCACTATCGTCTTCTAACCTATCCGCGATCTGAGTCGGTTTTGCCACTAAATCCCTGTTCCCTACTGCCTACGTGAAAACTTGAACTTTATACACCACTATCTTGGCATTGTTATGATTAAAAATAATTATAATCAATATTGTTGCTTGATAAATGTAAATAAAACCATTGGCATGGCATTGGAATTGCCATGGCATTTACAATTATTACTAAAAATAATTATAATAATCAATATTATGACTAGGTAAATAAATGTATGACATTCTACATTATGGTTAAACCTATTATGACTCCGTATGACAGGGAACAATTATGCCATAGGACAATTTATGCCAAAAAAATAATATGAGCATCAACTTTATGCTTAAAGTGGTATGATATGACAATCGATATTATGACAATAGTTGTTAAGCAACTAGATGGCCACCTGTTTTCGATACACATAAAATCGATAAAGAGATCTTTAGATTCCTGTCGATGCAAGTATTCATAGGTTACGTATTTCCCACCAGGCGGTAAGATTTCATTATGCGTGTATTAAAAAAATAGTTGTCTATAAAGTCGTTTTACGGACGATAATTTTACGAGATAACGTCATAAAGCCGAACGCTCGGCTCAGGCGGAACGGGACTATGAGTCATACGTTTTCCTGCGTGCTGCCGGTGTTCATCAATTTATAAGACGTTATCACGTCAAAAAGGTCCTTTAATAGTAAGTATCAAAGGTAAACGACATGTCAGTAGTGTCTTTTCAGGGTTTCACCGCGAAAAGGATTAAACCGAAACACGGAATTTCGTGTAGGTTCGTATTATCTTTGCAATCTGATGACTCAAAGAGTACATGCATATGAACTCTGAACGTCTGACAATTTAGACCAGCTTGGAACATGTCTTCTCGTAAAATATGTGGGAAACGGAACTTAGGAGCGTGTGAAAGGGATGGGGAGAGCCAGACAATTTTAGAAAAGTAACACGACGGTTAGGTACCGTTTGAAAGCGATGGTGCAACTCGAAGTTTTAAATAAGTTTCTGATAAAAAACAGTCTTGGTAATACAAACAAGCGAGTGTTATTATGCTTATCGACTTTTTTTTTAACAATAATTGCCATTATAGGTACAGTCAAGGTCATATGTATACAACAACCTTACTTCCGTAGTAATAAGGTCTGTATACATATTTTTGTAACTTTGTGGTGTATACGTACCGTATTGGTGACCTTGACGGTACTCGTTGAGAGGGTTACAATAAGACCAAATACGACGGGTTTTTCTTTTGTAGTTTGGGTCATAGCAACCATACGAGTAGGGTTGCCATATGGAAAAATCAATTGTCCTGATAAAAATCCTGACATCACCCTAAAAGTCGTGACATTTCTTGTAACAGAGTTATATCATTTCATTCATTAAAACTGTGTAAAATTTGTAATAAATGTATCTTAAGAAAGTATATGAAAAAATATATATATGAGGTAATTTCTAAAAATCCTGACACTTGCCAAGTCCGGTCGCAAACCTGGCAAAGGGTCAAAAATCCTGACATGTCAGGACAAATCCTGACGTATGGCAGGCAACCCTACATACGAGTAGCAACGGCCACCTATCGCCATAATCATTTCAGCTCGGTGATGCCATATTATTGCATTGTCAACGAACTCACATAGGTATATCGAATTTCACCTCAATCTGATATCAGAAAAATGCTGAAAAATGGGCTGCAAATTTTGAAGAACAACTTAAATACATGAGAACGATCATTGCAAGTTAAATAATACCTTGTAGTTTTTACAAATACCTGAAATGGTTTTATTTACCAAAAACTGATTGGCATTCAAAACATACCAATAAGACTCCAAACTAGGCTGAGCCTCTATGTTGGACGTCTGTGAGAGCGATTAACAACAAAATTGTCACTCAAAAAGCTACTTTCATTTAAAACAAACGAGTCACACTAGCGTCCATCGACGATACTGTTTTTTAGGGTTCCGTACTCAAAGAGTAAAACGGGACCCTATTACTAAGACTCCGCTGTCCGTCTGTCTGTCTGTCTGTCTGTCACCAGGCTGTATCTCAACAAGAGTGACAGTTTGACAGCTGACATTTACAAAGATGATGTATTTCTTTTGCCGCTATAACAACAAATACTAAAAATCAGAATAAATAAATATATTTTTATATATATTTTTATTTTTTTAGGGTTCCGTACTCAATGAGTAAAACGGGACCCTATTACTAAGACTCCGCTGTCCGTCTGCCTGTCTGTCTGTCCGTCACCAGGCTGTATCTCAACTCGTGTGATAGTTCCTGTTGAAATTTTCACAGATGTATTTTTGTTGCCGCTTTAACAACAAATACTAAAAACGGAATAAAATCAAATATTTTTAAAGATAATGGTTCCGTACCTTCGTGCGCGAGTCTGACTCGTACTTGGCCGGTTTTTTTGTTACTCAGTCCTCGTGCGTGCGACTCGCGCCTACCCGTTTTTCAGACTGCCCTATGATTTTTTATTCCCCCGCTTTTTGCACAATAAGTAATCCAGCTGAGTGTACTTTTGCATATTATTGCGTTACACAAGAGCTATTTAAGGGATATCCTCGGTAAAATACGAGCACACAGCTCACAGGTTATTGTGCGAGATATAACTCGGATAAAGCTAACAGCGAGAAGAAATCATACCTACTGCTTTCTATAATTGTTTGATTTACTTGTGTCAGAGAGTTTAATTGTAACAGAGTGAGAAGAAAAAAAAACATCAGTGTTCCACGAAAATCCAATATCGAAGTTTGTATAAGTACCGTAAATTGGGGTGAGTAGGGTTCGCGGGGAGAGTTGGGTTATGAATGGGGAGAGAAGGGTTGAGAGGGGGGTGAGATGGGATTTTAACGCTACTGCTACAAAAATAATGTATTCGAATATAAAATGGAGCTATAGTAATACTCATATTAAAAAAAAACGATCCAACAATCTTCCAAAATCACCTTTTGTATGAAAACCAATCTTGCCCCAACTACGAGGGACTACGGGGTGAGGTGGGTTTTCCTGTTTATCGTCAAAGTTATGAAATGGAAAATACAAAATAAAATAAAACTAAAATACAAACGTCTGGAACCCTAAGCTGCATGCATTATATATGTCGGCGGCCGATCGTAAAATCCGGCAGATCACGAAATTCCTAGGCATATCGTAAAATGTCGCCATTTCATGATTTGGCTATTGGTTGACCAGGCATATCATGATGTGCCTGATAAAAAATACGGCAGATCGATTAGAGCAACGCATTCGTCGATATTCCTAGCTCTATACCGGGCACAAAACGAGCATAAGCCCCGTTTTGGCAAAGTTTGTGAATACATGTGCGACGACAGGTGTGTATCCCGATATGCTAAAAAAATCTATAATTCGACCTATATATAAACAGGGTAACCATTTAGATTATACCAACTATAGACCAATTGCCATATTATCGGTGATTAATAAAATTGTGGAAAAAGTTATTGTATCGCAAATTAGTAATTACCTAGATAAAAATAATATTATATCAGACACTCAACACGGTTTCCGGCGTATGCGCAGCACCTCAACCGCTCTAGCCCAGTTCACAGACGAGATAAACGATCACCTAAATAGTAAAAAATATGTTGTGACCTTATGCATAGACTTCAAAAAAACATTCGATACCCTGGACCACGGACAACTCATTCTCGCCATGCAGGAGTGTGGCATCCGTGGCCCGGTGGTCGAGTGGTTTAGGAGCTACTTATGTAACAGAACTATAATCACTAAGATCGACGGGAGGAGCGGGGAGGAAGCTATAGTAGATTGTACAACAAGTGCATAAAACGCACCATTTTACTCGAGACGTTTATCCATCCGAGCGAGCTTGCGTGCGAGGATAGATATAAAGTCGAGTGTAAAATGGGTTTTATGGACGAGTTGTACACTCTACTTTTCACTTCGATTGCGAGGAAATGAAACAGCAACACGTAAATATAGTAAATGCTAATTTAATTGTTGTTGTTATGGCTTAAATACTATACTGATCTACTAAATTGAAAAATAAACAAATATAAAAAATAATAAATGAGACGAAATACAAATTATAAGTTTATTTCATGAAGTTTTATTGTGTACTTTGGCTGTTGGTATCTTTGCCTTGGTCTTAGAATACGAACGAAACGAAATAAAATAAAGAGGTTGTTGTATGAAGTTAAAGATGTTCGTGTGGCTGTTGCAGCGATTGCCTTGGTCTTCGACGAAGATTTTACTTTATGCTCTAGAGCATAAAAAGCGACTTTATGTCGCCTACGCACGACATAAAGACGAACTTTTAGAGCATGAGAAGTGAAAAGGTCATTTATGGCGTGCCGACCGGCTCTGTACATAATGCATGTCAATAGCATGAGCAATGTGATACAAAACTGCTCCACGTATATGTATGCTGACGACACATGTATTATGTACGCAGACCAGAACATTAAAACTGTGCAGACGATGATACAAACAGACTTTGTAAACATGATCAAATGGTCACATGATAATGGCATTATTCTCAATATTGAAAAAACCAAATGCATGTTAATAAAATCGCCTTATCTACGGGAGCCACAAGAAAACGTTAGCATAATAGGCCATACATATGATTGTTTGCATAGTCAACAAAAAGATTGTAAATGTAGTAGCATTGAATTCGTAAATAAATATAAATATCTAGGATTAACTATAGATACTAAGTTCAATAGGAGCATGCACATAGATATAATATGTAATAAACTACGAGGAATTATGTCAAAATTAACAAGCTTAAAAAATATCGCTAATAGAAAATTAATGTTCACCTTATATCATTCATTATTTGAGTCAGTAATCAGTTATGGCTTAAACGCCTATGAACGTACTTTTAAGACTTATCTCGATAAAATATATAACATCCAGATCAGAATATTAAAAAACTTATTAGTAGACAAACACACCAAGAATAGTTGTAAACAAAATTATAAATTGCTGTATAAAAAATTAGAAATACTACCAGTACATGAAAAAGTTAAATATCTAATATCCATTGACGAGTATGGACTTGACAGATTTAAGAATATTAGAATACCGTTACGTAACCTCAGAGAGAATAGCAGGAAAATATATTATGTAGAGTACTATGCGAAGAATTACTATGGCCAGAGAACTCGCAAACATATGGTACCTAATATTCTTAATCAGTTAAGTCCAACAATAGAACAATGTAGTAGTAAACAAGTATTTAAAAATAGATTAAAAAAGGCACTGCTGGATAGGTTGGATTAAAATCATTCGATACTGTTAAATGTAGGTTTGAATTTGAAATGGGTACTTGGTGGTCTATTGTGTACGGATTAATACATAATATACCACTAATACACATATAGGTATTTAGTTAGTTTGCATGACTTAGCTTAATCTCCACTTATAATAAATCTCTAAATTAAAAAAAGAATCAGCCAGTTTGAAACTAAGCTTTGCGCGGTTCGAATGTTCTCAGCATCCCATGAACGGAAAAATATGAAACATTTTATATAGGTACATTATTATTCTAGCTGCAACTTAGGATAGTTTTTATCCGACTGCGACAGTTAATTAATTTTCCGAAATATACGACTTCATTTAATTTTTCATTTATTTTTATTGAAATCAAACGCTGCTCCAACTGTCAGCTATAAGAACCGTCAAATTTTCGTCAAAATGGCGGAATTGCTTTGCCTTTCACTTATTAATAATTTAAATCCCGTCTACGATAGACCTTTACGAGACAAATGCTAAAATATAAACCATAAAAAAATATTCGATTCTGATATGAGAACTTATATGCGCAAATGTCGTTTTATGTCGTAATTTCAATAAATGAAATCAACAAATTTGAACAATATAATTAACACGAATTTGTTTTTTTTGAATGACAATGGCACGCGCTCGGCGCATTCAGCCAAAGTACCTGCGGTACCACGAAAACCGATACTCAATGTTCATATATTTGCATCCCTGTCACTCGAGTATGGTTAGTGCGATAGAGATAGAGATACCCGAATATTTTCGAATTCCGAAGTTCGTGGTTATAGCTCAGGAATCGAAAATATGGTAAATAATCATAATGTATTTTCTCGAAAAAGAATTTAAAATAAATATAGTCAAATGGAGAAAAAAACAAAGCAAGAGGTTATATAGGTAATGATTAAGTTATAAGAGTCCAAAGTTTTAAGAGGGGGTATGTTCTGTCCCTTTTCCGCAAAACGCACCTTCATATGAAACGATTGTTTTTTACTATGACGCTCGAGTATATTGACGTCACAGTCCCTCATCGTTTTCTCACTCTAACAAGCGACATTAAAACGGATGTAGCTTCATAATTTTTTGAGATATTTGAATGGGAGTTTCATTATCTTCTATCTATTTATACATAATAAATGCCTGTGTCCTGACTGACTTATTCACTCAATCACTCACTCACTCACTCATCAACGCACAGCCGAAACTACTAATTTTAGAGAGTTGATTTTTGCACAGTATGTTGCTTTTATAACGTGGGCTAGGGATAAAAAGGGATTTTTGAAAATTCTACCCCTGAGGGGGTAAAATGGGGGTGCAAAGTTTGTATGGGAGAACCTTTTTTTTTTGAGCTATAGACTTAAACTTTGTAGAAAAATTAGTTATTAGAATACAAATGAAACACTTTCAGCGTTTTGGAAAATTCCACCCCTACGGGGGTAAAATAGGGGTGCAAGGTTTGTATGGGGGAAACATTTTTTTTTAAATAGAGACTTAAAACTTTGTAGAAAGATCAGTCATTAGAATACAAATAAAGAACTTTCAGGGTTTTAGAAAATTCTACCCCTAAAGGGGTAAAATAGAGTGCAAAGTTTGTATGGGAAAAACTACTTTTTTTTAAATAGAGACTTAAAACTTTGTAGAGAAATTATTCATTAGAATACAAATAAAGTACCTAGATACAGTGTTTTAAAAAAATCTACCCCTAAGGGGGTAAAATAGGGGTGCAAATTTTGTATGGGGGAAACAATATTTTTTTAAAATAGAGACTTAAAACTTTGTAGAAAGATTAGTCATCAGAATACAAATTAAGTACTTTCAGCGTTTTAGAAAATTCTACCCCTAAAAATAGGGGGCTAAAATAGGGGTGCAAAGTTTGTATGTGAGAAACTATTTTTTTTAGCTAGAGTCCTAAAACTTTGTAGAAAGATTATTTAAATACAAAGAAAGTACTTTCAGCGTTTTGGAAAATTTCACCCCTAAGGGGGTAAAATAGGGTGCAAAGTTTGTATGGGAAAAACATATTTTTTTTTAATAGAGACTTAAAATTTTGACGAAAAATTACTTATTAGAACATGAAAAATACTACATTTGGCGTTTTACAAAAATCATTCCCTATGGGGGTTAAAAAAGGGTGCAAGGTTTGTATGGGGAACACTTTTTCTGAGCTAGACACTTAAAACTTTGTAGAAAGATTACTTATAAAAATTCAAAAAAAAAGACTTTCAGCATTTTGAAAAAATATATCCCTAAGGGGGATAAAAAGGGGTGCAAAGTTTTTATCAGGGAAAGTTTATGTTTTTGAGTTAGAGACTTGAAACTTTGTAGAACGATTACTTATTAAAATACAAAAAAAGAACACAAATCGTTTTAGAAAATTCCACCCCTAATAGGGTTAAAAAGGAGAGCAAGCTTTGCATGGGCAACACTTTTTTTTGAGTTAGACTTAAAACTTTGCAAAAAGATTACTTATTAGAATACTAAAAAAGAACTTTCAGCGTTTTAGAAAACTCCATCCCTAAGGGGATCCTTAAGATCCTTAAGAAGGGTAGCCAGTGTTGTGTGGGAAAAACTTTTTTTTTTACTAGACTTAAAACTATTCAAAATGTTACTTATTAAAATTAATAATAAAGTACTTTCAGAGTTTTAGAAAATTCCACCCCTAAGGGGGTTAAGAAAGCTTTGTATGGGCAACACTTTTTTTGAGCTAGAGACTTAAAAGTTTACGAAAAAAGTTCTTTCAGCGATTAGAAAAATTCAACCTCTAAGGGGGTTTAAAAGGGGGTTCAAATTTTAAATGGCGAGCAATAAAATTTTAAAGTGTGAGTAAGAGATTTTTAACTTCGGTCTTATTCTGTACGTTAAAATACTACAAAACTGATTTCAGAGTTTTTCCAAATTCATCCCCTAAGAGTGTTAAAATTGGTTCAAAGTTTGAGTATTTCAAGGCATTTTTAAAGTATGAGATTTTTAACTTTGGTTTTAGACTGTTTGTTCACAAACTAGAAAATGAACATCAACTTTTTTTTTAATTATCCCCTAAAAGAGGGTTCAAATTTTGTATTGAGAGAAATCATTTTCTAAGACGATAAAAAGTTCTACGCGGACGAAGTCGCGGGCAACAGCTAGTCTTAAATAAGTAGGTATAATTTGTAAATGTATTAAAATGAGACAGCGCATCACTCGCCAACAAACTGTGAATACAGTTTGGCGAGGTAAAATATGTAACTATAAGCTTTAAGTATTTTTTTCGAGTTCAATAAATTAAAAAAAAAAAAAAACATCGTAAAAATCCGGCAGATCACGAAATTCCTATAGGCATATCGTGAAACGCCGGCATTTCAGGATACGTCGCCATTTCATGATTTGGCTAAAAATTGACCAGGCATATCATGATGTGCCTGATAAAAATACGGCAGATCGATTTAGTGGCAAAACCAACTCGGATCGCGGATAGGTTAGAAGACGTCGTCTTCGAGGTTATTTTTTTTTATAAAAGAGCGGAAAAACTTGTTTGCATACCCTACTTACGTATAACGGCGAGTATTGAACGATATGGTGGCGTTTCATGATATATGCCTAGGAATTTCATGATCTGCCTAAACGTCATCAGACAAATCGTTAAACGTCAAGTTTTGATCGATATGGCGGATGTCATTTGGCCAAATCATGAAATGGTGGCGTTTCACGATTTTCCTAGGAATTTCGTGATCTGCCGGATTTTACGATCGACCGCCGACATATACAACACCATTCAGTTTGTATGTAAAAATAAAATTTTATCGAGGTTTGAATGTCAGTTTTGACCACAGATGTATGAATATAAGGAGATCGGACATGCCGCCCGATTTGTATCGAGTACGCCTGTCGCAAGTTCCAACACAACGCCCAAGTAATTGACAAGACAAAGCACGCACACATCTAAAACACATACACTTGTATACCTACGCGCTTATTGGACAATACACGCGCATCATATCAGGCATTTTGGGAAAAAACGTAATATTTTCTGCGATCAGCACGCGTGCACAGTATGGCAGAGTATGCCCATTGAGCTAACAGCTGCGACACGGCCGCCGGCGGCTTATCCTCTCTCTAGTATTCTATGCTCTGAGGTTTTGACCCTACTCACCCCATTTTACGGTATCTCCTGTCACGCAATTATTATGCCAGTGCCATAGATATGGAGATATTCGAACATCAAATATGGGCTTTCGCTGTTACAGCATGGGGTTATTATCACAGTCAGCTAAAAGTTAATTTAATCAACAATCTGCATATATCTATAGTATTTAGCCGCATTTACCGACATGAGTAATTTTATGCGATAGGTACTGCGTGACAGCATCATTAACACTACGCAAAACTCTTCGTAGGTGGCGACACTAGCAGCGTTGACATTGTATCTCGTTCCCACTTGCAGTATTGTCTATGCAAGCATCCTTGTCACTCATTTGACAATCAATTGTGCATGTGTGTGTGAATCCCTATATTTCTATACTGATTTACTATTAGTGGTAGTGCTGCCTCTGGCGGCAGAACATGGCAATAATGTTTCCTATTTCGTACGGTTGAGTCCGATAGAACCTTTATGGGTTAACCAGTCATGTTTCCAGATTTAGTTTGACACGTGTAGTGGTACCAAATAAATCAAGCTCATTCGACGGCACATAAACAGGTCAGCCTGCTTATGCCTCTGGCAAACCGCCAGCAGATATGCAATTCACAACTTATCTCATATCGTCTCACATTTGTCCCTTGTATATCTTGACATTCTATTTTACAAACTATACCTGCCACGATTGGCGCGACAGAGAGCGCAACAGAGGTGTCCCATTTCTGGCCTGCACGTATAGCGATTGTCACTAGTATATGATATAGCTGTAGTAGACGTCGCGAGTAAGCCTTTTTTCCAAAAACGTAATCGCCAAAAATAAACTGTATATTCATTCATAGAATCTGCTTACAAAATTTCACGGGAATCGGTCAAGAAATGCGACCTGAGACAGATCACGCAACGTTTCAAACGTGCGTTAGGACAACTCAACTGTTTTTTTTTCATAGGTACTAAAAGTGACATTTAGAAATACCTGACGCGCGTACAATGCGTTCAGGCACTGGTATAATAATCAAAGAAATAGTGTGAGGTGGGCCGGCGCTTTCTCCGATTCTTATGTATTGGAATGCGGGGTTAGACAGGGGGGTCTGAGCTCACCTAAACTGTTCAACGTTTACGTGAACGGCCTGATCGAGGAGCTCAGCAGTGCTCATGTCGGATGTCACATAGAAGGGGTTTGTGTAACCAATTTAAGCTACGCAGACGATATGGTGCTGCTGAGCCCCTCGATGGGGGGGTTAATAAAACTGTTACGCATTTGTGAAACATACGCGGAGGCCCACGGGCTATTGTACAATGCTTCTAAAAGTGAAGTGATGCAATTTAAAGCGGGGAAGAAAACCTACCGAATGCAACCCGTCTCACTTTATGGTACCCCTTTAAAGAGAGTTCAAGTTCAAGTACCTGGACCACTGGGTGACTGAGACGATGTCGGACGTCGAGGACATGCGCGAGCGCCGCGCGCTGTGCGTCCGCTGTAACATGTTGGCCCGCAGATTCGCACACTGTGATGGAGAAGTCAAGTTAACTTTATTTTAGGCTTTTTGCCAAACCTTCTACACGTGCGGTCTGTGGACTAACTTTACACAGCGGGTGTACAGCGCGTTGCGCGTCCAATATAATGACGCGTTCAGGATGATGTTCGGGCTGCCACGGTATTGCAGTGCGTCGACAATGTTCGCGGAGGCGCACATGGATTGCTTTTTTACTATCATGAGGAAACGATGTGCGTCTCTCCTCAATCGCAGTCGTGGCAGCCCAAATAGTATCCTGAGCATGCTAGCCCACCGCTGGGACTCGCCACTGCTCTAGCGTTATGTGCAACTGCACGCGCCTGTAATACCGGTGCCCAGGCGTCTTTAATTTTAGTTTAGCATAATTATAAAACAATAACCATAGCTCTAAGTTTGTAACCACTAACACTATGGATTTTATAGTCCAAAATAAATAATTTGGATTTGTTACGTGATCGACCTGCTGTACGAGTAGTAGCGAAGGTTGAAAGTGCACATTATTTGCATTCACGTTACGGTTCCAGAGAAAGGTTCAAGCTGCCTCGTAGTAAGCCAGTCCTGTCTAGCTGGTCCAAATAGACAGACATTCAGATGTTCTCTATGAGTAATGATTGCAAGGATAAAAAGATATATGGTTCCTGAGAAAATTTCTCCCCGAAATGCTTCAGCTATGAAATGAGCTCTACATAGGTGGTCTGAGGTAATGCTAGCTTGGTGTTATACTAGAAATGAGTGTTCAGGTTTCTAAAGGATCGGCAGCGGCAATGTGACTCCCGTGGAGATGTGGTCATACACAGGCTGTGATTCATTTCGAAGTATGGGGAACCCCCAAAATTTATTGTTTTTTTTTTCTATTTTTGTGTGAAAATCTTAATGCGGCTCACAGAATACATCTACTTACTCGTACCAAGTTTCAACAGTATGTATAGTTCTTATAGTTTCGGAAAAAGGGGCTGTGACATACGGACGGACAGACAGACAGACAGACATGACGAATCCATAAGGGTTCCGTTTTTTGCCATTTGGGTACGAAACCCTAAAAAGCTGAGGTGACGCATAGTTGAAACAGCTTCTAGGATCAGGCTATATTAGAGGTGAGTAAAATGAATAGAGACGGATTGTGAATCAAACGCAAGCGTCAGCACATTTGACGCCTGTATAGAACTGAATATATCCGGGTATTTATAGGGTATTTATAGGCTTGCTAAGGCTTAAGACTCGGTTTGACGGCTTCAGACTAGGCTGGCTCGTTAGGACCAGTATTATCACCTTGGAGATCATGTTTGGATCGATGCTCCCCATGGGTAAAATGTTCACACCATCGTTCTAACAGGTTGCTCGATACACGTAGAAGGTCATCAGAAGATTGGAGTCACATAGTCATGCGAAGTGTTGAATCAAGTTGATTACCTCTCTCATCTCCGGTGATAAATTCTGCAAAATGTTTTTTATATTAAGGTTTATAGCTCAGGTCAGGCTCAGGTAGGTTTAATAATAATATTACGCTTAAAATTCTCCAAACTGTTTGACAGAAAGACTAAACTTTCAGAATGAATTAAAACTTGTTATTCTACTTGAATTATTTATGGATTTGACAAGCTTAAGCATTTTCGATTAATTTTAATTAGTTCAATTTAAATTCAAAGCTTACTACGAATAATAAATACTTTTGTTATTATTTGTGACTTCTTTGGCAGTTCTGAGTTTATATTCTGACCGAGTGCTTTATTTTTGTCAAAAGTTAGTTTGATTTTATTCGTGCTAGACTGGCACGGCTCCACAAAGTTTTACATAATTATAAATTAATTTCCGCGGAATTTCATGCATATTGTATGAAACACCGTAACAAGAACAGAACTAATAGATACCCTGTTTAAAGGACAACCTACCTATATACAAAAATATTGAAAATGCTCCTTGGCAATTGCGGGAAAATATGATTTTCATACATATTTTCAGTTTACGTAAAAAAGCGTTAAATGCTGTGTAAGCCTTAGATTGTTTTCGCTTTACCGATTTATGCGACGTCGTACAATATTCTCGTATATGAAATTTTATTACAACGTCGTACAGCGCAATTTAATGCAACAGTATTTGTAATTTAATTTACCTACCCATCTCTGCCACACACCTTTTCTTAGTTTTCATCAATTCCCTTTACTTTAGAAAATGGAGGGTAACTTAATTCCGTGTAAAAAGTGCACATATACAGCGCACATGCTAACACGACTTTAGTAAGAATTTTGCGCACAATATTATAAAACGGTGCATTCTACTAGAGAGCATTAGGAATTTTACAATGTGGCTCCGCTCCCAGCGCGTATTAAAATATGTAAAGCAGGTTTACTGTGGAATAGCTTGTTCTCATTGCCTGTGTTTAGGAAACTCGTTATTTCTGAGAATCTTTGAGAATAAGTATTTTTCCTTTAACAAGGTTGCTGTTCCAACTTTTTGAAATATAATTATTATGTTGTGTACAATTTTACACGCTTTTATTTAACTTCACATATATGTATATGTGGATGTGTATGTAAAGTGAGATTGTGTTCAGGTCGATTCTATAGCAAGTCAAATAATACCAATTTCTAGGAGTTAAGTAACTCAGATGAAAATAAATTAAACGTAATTAGAGTTCGTTAGATATGTTTTTATATTATTACTAGCTTCTGCCCGCGACTCCATCCGCGTGTAACACGTTTTATTGTAGCTCCATTTTTTTTGTATTATGATACGGAGTTTTATTATAAAGTTTTAGTTTGAGTGTAAGATAGTGATTGAGAGAGAGATGCCTGAAAGCACTATAGAATAATATTTTAAATATTACGCAATTCGTGTAATAATGTAATCCGTACCGCTCTGCCCTTAGCTGTTTAGGTACAAATTGTAAGAATAAATAAATAAGTTATAAAGAGGAAAAGCAATTTTATAAGTTTGTATGTTTTGGGTAATCTCCAGAACCGCTTATCTGCGTGTACTCGTAGAATGGACAATCTAGATATTCTAGATGGTTGTAAGTATACTATATTTATCCCGAGTGTTTGCGTTCATTGCAACGCGTGGGCAGCTAGTTTTATATATAATACGCGTATATAATGTTAGTGAAGGATTTTTATGAGTACCTAGTTGTATTTTAAACGAAGTACTTTCTTGGACGTATATAATTGATAATAATAGAATGAATCTGCAAAATGTATGGCGTGTAGGTATGGTATTCGAAAATATAATGGTCGTTCGCCCACACGTCGATTAGAAATTAGACCACGCATTTTTGGGGATTCCATGCGAAGTATTTTTAAAATACAAAATGATGCTACATGCTTAACGTTTTACTAACACTCTCTAAGATAATATAACACTTTAAACTCTCACGCTTTGTACACATATTTAAATTGGTGTTTTACACGGGTCTACGGGGGTTTACGGGTCGCGTAGACCCGTGTAAAACAGTATTTTAAATACCTAAGATAATGGTAATCCGGTTCCGAGACGTTTGTCTCTCACCGAAAACTAATTTAAGTCAGATAGAAGATCTCCGTGTACCTACAGTGCTGACGATGAAGCTCCCAAAGCGTTATATAATTAAACGAGCGAGTATTTTTTTCTAAAACCCTCGATACATCCGTATTTGGAATATAATAAAATAAAAAATTGAAAACCCCGACTGTAAAATAAATAACTACAATAAAATAAATATGTAACATAGTTTTAAAAAAACGGTTGATACCTCGAGGTGTAATTGCGAAACCACAAAAATCCCTCGGATGCTGCTGTTGCATGCCATGAAACTTACTAAGATTATGCATGTAAATTGATATATTACCTACATGCACATTGAGTTTTTTTTACTACCTGTGAAATTAGGAACAGACATGACAACTGCAGTCCCCGACGGATTGTTGTGGTTTTGTAATTACCTACACACCTCGAGATCAATCAACCTTGTTTTTAGGGTTCCGTACTCAAATAGTAAAACGGGACCCTATTACTAAGACTCCGCTGTCCGTTCGTCCGTCCGTCCGTCCGTCCATCTGTCTGTCACCAGGCTGTATCTCACTGATACCATGATAGTTCCAGCTGAAATTTTCACAGATGATGTATTTCTGTTGCCGCTATAACAACAAATACTAAAAACACAGAATGAAATAGTTTTTTATAGATTCCAAGTCGCACTTGGCCGGTTTTATATTTACAAGCTTTTATTTAACTTGCAATGTATGTATGTTTAACACTTTAAACTCTCACGATTTATACACATATTTAAATTACTGTTTTACACGAGTCTAATGCGATATTTATTTACCTTTATATCTGACTTTTCGACACGGGTTGCACAGGTAAACATCGCGAGACCCGTGTAAAACAGTATTTTATGTACGTTTGTTCGGGTGGAAACTTTGAAGCAGATAACCTCAACCGGTTGAGCTGAAACTAAATTAAATAAATAAATAAATATTTGCGGACAGTTTACACAAATCCCAAACTAAGCAAAGCTTGTTCTATGGGTACTAGACGAAGATAAACATACTTATATAGATAAATCAATACTTATATATAATACTTAAAAAAACTTAAATACATAAAAATATCCATGACTCAGGGGAACAAAATATTCGTGCTCATCACAAATGCCCTTACCGGGATTTGAACCCAGGACCTCTTGCTTCGTAGGCAGGGTCACCTAGATTGAATTTTAAAATTTTTTATCCGTGAATTAGCGCAGGTTTTAATCGTTTATACATATCAAGGGTCTATTAGGTATTTATTTAAACACACAGACAGTCATTTAAACGAAATACAAACATAATATTGAAGTAACAAATAAACATAATATTAAAATAACAAAACGAACAAAGAAAGAAAGTACTTAAGAGGCTGACAATACCAAATTTTTTGAAATTGATATTATTTAAGCAGTTGTATAAGAAAAACTATTTGTTCTAGCACATCAAAAAAAAAAAAAGTTAATATTCATCATTATTTCCTAGACTATAGACGGACTCGAAACATAATTGGATGAAATCGGCTCGATTAAAAAAAATTGCAAAGATTGATCTTAAAATCATCTTAAACGGTTCTATGTCCTTATTTTTTGACGTATGGGTCTGCAGTTAAAAACATGAAGTCCACTGTATTCATACCTAAACCGCTGACGAGCCATATTTCACAAATAAACCACACTTTTTTTATTTCAATATTTATATATATTAAATATACTTACAATATATTGCGCAGCCAAGGCTTACTACTCTGTGAAGGAATTCCTGGATGAATAAATATGTCGAGCTGAAATTTAATTAGAAATGACATTGATAATACTTACATTTTGATTGTATCATATCATTTTAATTGCGGACATATTCAATCTACTATTTCATCATTCAAGCTATTCTTATTGAATGACATTATGTAACATATTTTTTAATATTATTCTTGGGACATTTGTAACCCAGTATTTGCGGTTATAATTTTAATTTACTTATAAGTTATAATGTACCCAATTGACAGTGTATGATTAATACCAAATAAATAAATATAAATATAAATATTCATTATTTTCGTCTAAAACCTGGCCGCTCAAATAACACTCGCTCTCGCTTACTCCGATACAAATAGACAGTGTGCGCGTTTTTGGTGTTGACAGCGCCTTAACCTACTAAAAACTTAATTATAAAAAGGAAATACCATCCAAAGGTCCAAGGCATGGTCCCCAATACGCTGGCCGCATTACTTACCTCGCTGTATGGGTCCCATTGTCACCAAAATCCAGTTCTGATCATGGGATCCTGGAGAAATCGAAGGAACTCTTCAAATTTTATAGGCAAACTTGAAACTATTTGGCTACTGATTTGAAGTCGATTAAAACTTTGTTATTAAAGTAAATTATATTTAGGTGTGCAACATAAAGTGTAGTGAACAAGCAGAGGCAATCAACAGGCGGTGAGCGCTAAGAAGCGATTTCTTTCAGACAACCTTTTGGTTAATTTATTACGGTGACTGTACTTCCAGCCCTTGACCTTCACCGAGAAGGGTTGGAGTTTGTAAATTATGCTCAATTTAAGTTTCCCGGATTCGGAAATCGCGCCTCGAATTCCGTCGCTCGGAAAAGTTGGCGGGAAAATGGCGGATCGTGTTACGCGTAATTAATGTAATTATTTAGAAACGTGTTTTGAATGTGTTCTTGAAGGTAATGTTTGAAAATGACACGCAATGTTTGGTTTATTGGTTGGAAAATATTTAAAAACCTTGGTTACACATACTATGTATATAATACCTATAAGTACCTATATACAACAAAATAATTGTAACAAAAAAACTTGTACTTAACATTGAAAACACAATAGAAAATAATTTAATGTTATTCTAATTAAATTTTATTGGTAGATAGATAGATAAAACATTTATTTGTTTGCTACAATCACACAGAAACAACAACATACAAAAACAAAATTACTTATAACAAATATTCGATACACAATATGGAACAGAATAGACATAATAGTAACATAACAAAAATTGATTGTCTATAAAGTCGGTTTACGGACGATAATTTTACGCGATACGTCATAAGAAAACATTGTGCTGCGAGAGTTATTAGTATGAGTATTAGGGATACACACTAAATACTTTCAAGAATTGTCATGTCCACAACATACAATTTCAAAATCGATGCCATTTTCGTAATGAACGTCACAAAAAACCATAAAACGACACCAATTATTAATTATTTAGACATTACGTAAACTAAAACCTATGGTATCAGACGATGCCATGAAGCACGTGTATTTTGCTCATTTTTATTCGCTGATGTCCTACGGTACGCTCATTTGGGGAAACTCAACGGATGTCAACAGAGTGCTGCTTATGCAGAAACGTGCCGTACGTGCGCGGTGCGATGATTGGGGCAAAATCGAGGACTTCGTGTAAAAGCCACTTCCCAACGCACGGTATTATTGACGCACTTACTCACTCTACATATATATTCGAAATTATTATGTTTGTAAGGAATATTCTTTCTTCTTTCGATATCGTAAATGTGATTGGCTAAACACTCCGCCGCGCTGGGCGTTTGAGAACAGTTCCCCGTCGCATGGCACTTGCAGAAAAGAACCCGCGTATCATTGGGCCTACCTACTACGAGCGACTACCCGCTGATCTCACTAGACTGGAACCATCTGACGAAGCATTTAGACGCCGCCTGAAATACCTTTTATTGGAAAATCCATTATACTCAGTTAAAGAGTATATGGATCTTGATTTGACATGTTAAATTATTATTTGTACCTATTTACATTTGTTTTTATATGATTTGACATTAAATATCACCTATGTTCTAATGCACATTACACTATATTGTAAATTGAATGACGATACCTGTGGTTGACATATTTGCTCTTTTAATTTTGTTTTATTTTTATAATTACTCGTTATTGAGTAACTTTGTTGACATTGTTTTGATTTAATATTATATCTTTTTTTTTTCTTTGTTTTTGACGATCGTGATAAATATTCTTATCTTTTTGACATGTAAGCTTTGTAATGTAATTTTTTATCATGAAATAAATAATCGAATCTAATCAAATTTCACCCGATTGCATCCCAACAGGGGAGATGGTATTTCACGTCCGCACCGTTGGATTTTAAAATCGTTTTTTTTTCGTTTTCAGCGATCCGAAAAACCATAAAAACAATACCCATGTTACTTTTCAGACTTTGTCACCACATTTCCTCCTTTTAGGGGTTGAATTCTCAAAAAACCTGAAACTGGTATTTACTCATTTATCGTTAGGAATACTCCTGTGAAGTTTCGAATAAAATTGTCGATCTCATCTTGTTTCCCATACAAACTTTGGGGCCCCATTTCACCCCCTTGGAGTATTTGCGGTTATAATTTTAATTTACTTATAAGTTATAATGTACCCAATTGACAGTGTATGATTAATACCAAATAAATAAATATAAATATAAATATTCATTATTTTCGTCTAAAACCTGGCCGCTCAAATAACACTCGCTCTCGCTTACTCCGATACAAATAGACAGTGTGCGCGTTTTTGGTGTTGACAGCGCCTTAACCTACTAAAAACTTAATTATAAAAAGGAAATACCATCCAAAGGTCCAAGGCATGGTCCCCAATACGCTGGCCGCATTACTTACCTCGCTGTATGGGTCCCATTGTCACCAAAATCCAGTTCTGATCATGGGATCCTGGAGAAATCGAAGGAACTCTTCAAATTTTATAGGCAAACTTGAAACTATTTGGCTACTGATTTGAAGTCGATTAAAACTTTGTTATTAAAGTAAATTATATTTAGGTGTGCAACATAAAGTGTAGTGAACAAGCAGAGGCAATCAACAGGCGGTGAGCGCTAAGAAGCGATTTCTTTCAGACAACCTTTTGGTTAATTTATTACGGTGACTGTACTTCCAGCCCTTGACCTTCACCGAGAAGGGTTGGAGTTTGTAAATTATGCTCAATTTAAGTTTCCCGGATTCGGAAATCGCGCCTCGAATTCCGTCGCTCGGAAAAGTTGGCGGGAAAATGGCGGATCGTGTTACGCGTAATTAATGTAATTATTTAGAAACGTGTTTTGAATGTGTTCTTGAAGGTAATGTTTGAAAATGACACGCAATGTTTGGTTTATTGGTTGGAAAATATTTAAAAACCTTGGTTACACATACTATGTATATAATACCTATAAGTACCTATATACAACAAAATAATTGTAACAAAAAAACTTGTACTTAACATTGAAAACACAATAGAAAATAATTTAATGTTATTCTAATTAAATTTTATTGGTAGATAGATAGATAAAACATTTATTTGTTTGCTACAATCACACAGAAACAACAACATACAAAAACAAAATTACTTATAACAAATATTCGATACACAATATGGAACAGAATAGACATAATAGTAACATAACAAAAATTGATTGTCTATAAAGTCGGTTTACGGACGATAATTTTACGCGATACGTCATAAGAAAACATTGTGCTGCGAGAGTTATTAGTATGAGTATTAGGGATACACACTAAATACTTTCAAGAATTGTCATGTCCACAACATACAATTTCAAAATCGATGCCATTTTCGTAATGAACGTCACAAAAAACCATAAAACGACACCAATTATTAATTATTTAGACATTACGTAAACTAAAACCTATGGTATCAGACGATGCCATGAAGCACGTGTATTTTGCTCATTTTTATTCGCTGATGTCCTACGGTACGCTCATTTGGGGAAACTCAACGGATGTCAACAGAGTGCTGCTTATGCAGAAACGTGCCGTACGTGCGCGGTGCGATGATTGGGGCAAAATCGAGGACTTCGTGTAAAAGCCACTTCCCAACGCACGGTATTATTGACGCACTTACTCACTCTACATATATATTCGAAATTATTATGTTTGTAAGGAATATTCTTTCTTCTTTCGATATCGTAAATGTGATTGGCTAAACACTCCGCCGCGCTGGGCGTTTGAGAACAGTTCCCCGTCGCATGGCACTTGCAGAAAAGAACCCGCGTATCATTGGGCCTACCTACTACGAGCGACTACCCGCTGATCTCACTAGACTGGAACCATCTGACGAAGCATTTAGACGCCGCCTGAAATACCTTTTATTGGAAAATCCATTATACTCAGTTAAAGAGTATATGGATCTTGATTTGACATGTTAAATTATTATTTGTACCTATTTACATTTGTTTTTATATGATTTGACATTAAATATCACCTATGTTCTAATGCACATTACACTATATTGTAAATTGAATGACGATACCTGTGGTTGACATATTTGCTCTTTTAATTTTGTTTTATTTTTATAATTACTCGTTATTGAGTAACTTTGTTGACATTGTTTTGATTTAATATTATATCTTTTTTTTTTCTTTGTTTTTGACGATCGTGATAAATATTCTTATCTTTTTGACATGTAAGCTTTGTAATGTAATTTTTTATCATGAAATAAATAATCGAATCTAATCAAATTTCACCCGATTGCATCCCAACAGGGGAGATGGTATTTCACGTCCGCACCGTTGGATTTTAAAATCGTTTTTTTTTTCGTTTTCAGCGATCCGAAAAACCATAAAAACAATACCCATGTTACTTTTCAGACTTTGTCACCACATTTCCTCCTTTTAGGGGTTGAATTCTCAAAAAACCTGAAACTGGTATTTACTCATTTATCGTTAGGAATACTCCTGTGAAGTTTCGAATAAAATTGTCGATCTCATCTTGTTTCCCATACAAACTTTGGGGCCCCATTTCACCCCCTTAGAGGGTGAATTTTGAGGAATCCTTTCTTAGTGCGCACCTAAATCTTAAAAGGAACCTGCTTGCCAGATTCGAAATCTCTAGAACCAGCGGTTTGGGCTGTGCGTTGATATGTCAGTTAGTCAGTCAACGAACGTAAAGGGACAATGAGTCACACTTTTTCGTGCGTGCTGCCGGTGTTCATCGATTTATAAGACACTAGTTTCTGCCCGCGACTTCGTACGCGTATAAATTATAGTTTAGGCACATGTTATTTTTACGTATAAAGCCATACTACTGGCAAATTTGTAAATAATGATATATATTTTTTTTACACCACGTCGGTGGCAAATACCTTATGGTAAGTGGTTATAGTAGCCTATGGACGCTTGCAACTCCATTGTTTATGCGTGTATCGGTTAATTATCTTTCAATCAAAACACCCTAACAAACGTCATCGTCATCTTCAATAATATTTAATTTTAGTTTTTTTTTTTTTTTTTTTTTTATTACAGTAATGATTTATTATTTTAACCATATTTACACATAAAATATTAATTTAGATCTCAAATTAAACTAAACTAAAACTAAAATACATCTAAATAAAACTAAAATATATCTAAAAATGGCCCCTGCGGCATGGTACCGAAGACGCTGGCAGCATTTCCTCGCCATTAATTTGCAGGAAAACTAGTGTAAAAATAAACACTCTTGCAAATATAACACGAACGTAATTTATTTCACAATGTCATCGAAATTCTATTTATGCAAGGAAAACAATGTAAATACATTCCACATAATTAAAGTTTGTTGTCACGGTTTAGTTGTTAATAACATTATCAGAGAAAATTAACAAAAAAAATCAACAGCCTGAAAAGGTACAAGCAACGTTAGAGCAAACTTATCACTTTTTAATGGTCCTAAAAAAAGGTACATAGGATGTCCCCGAGTAATTGTTTATAACCCTTTCGACGCACAGCGCGCAAAGGTAAACAATAATAATATCCCCACTTCCCAACTGGTAACGAGCCGCTCCGCTTGTCGTTCGTTATCAGTACGCCCAGCTACGGGGTACCAAGACACGGATGCTTTTTAAATAATATGATAAGGGTAAGTAATGATAAGCGCGTGGAATGGTCGTATGACGTGAATGATGATATGTTATGATGGTCCTAAACGAATTAGCCGAAAACATAACTACGCTGGCGAACAAGAAGCCTTTCTAAATTTTGAAAATAAAAAGTTGAACCGATAAAATAATCAGAGCCCGGCTATGTTATTTAATCTATATTGCAAATGAAGTACCTACGAGACACAAAACAAAAAAAAACAACAAAACAAAAGCTGGACTTAATGCCACAAAGCATTATCTGTCAGTCAACCTTAAGTCAAAGCAAATTATATTGGTGAAAAGTAGGATTTTACTATCTGATTCCTATTCATATAAAATGCTTCTGAAATTCGGTAGATAAAGTGGCATTGTGACCCTATAACTTCAATAGTGTATTTTCTGTGTTTTTTTCTCTAATATTCTTTATGTTAATACATTTCCTTAGGCATCGAATCTTCTATTCACTAAGCTTCTCTACGTTTTTTAAAATGTAATCACAAAAAAAATTAGGTACCTACCTATAAAAAGTGTATGCTGGTCGAAGGGATTGAACTCGGGGACACCGACTGCGTAAGCTATAGGTCAAACCACCGGACTAAGTATCAGTTGTAAGAACACGATGAATTTTCGAATATCTTGACGACGTGTTACAATGGTGTACCTAACGGAACGGGTAACCTATCGCAATCACTTTGCATTAACTTTCTCTTTAGCTTGGTCCATAAACGCACGTCTTGGTCTTCCCCTATTGAATTTTTTTTTAATCCTTAGTGGTAATCACGTAACGTTCCAAACGCGCCTTAGGACAATTTAACTGTCATTCTTCCATATTATAAAAAATTACATTTAGATCTACCTGACGCGCGTACAATGCGTTGCGTGATCGACTAGCCTAGTTACTCTTCTACACCCCAACCCAAAATCCTTTTAGATAGGTACACAAACCACGAAAAAATATTATATGAAAATTAACTTCACGTGACCACGAAGATATTCAACCTAACAGCTTCAAGAATAGAAGCTATTTTGCACAAACTCTCAAGTAATCGCGATAAGCACGCGTCCTATTCGTAGTTTAGTCGAGCGGGTATAAATAAATATAAATTAGAATGAAGTTAAAGAGTTTAATTTCATACAGGTAACTTTACTTCCTTCCGCTTGACCAGTTGCAATGTGTGAATTGAAGAAAAATAATAACTGTACAAGTATCATTAATATTTTTAACTTCTCATGCTCGAAAAGTGTTTCATATTAGGCTTAGCAAGCGGGGCCAAAGTTTAGCCCCTAGGGACAATATGTATACATATTTATGATTTTAAAATATTTTAATTTGACCAATCAAAACACTTAACCGTATTAAATCCACCAATCACAACCCTTTAAAAAACATTTGTTTTTGCTATCGACCAATCAGGAAACAGAATTAATTTCAAAAATAAGGCGTTTTTTATTCCCTAACTCACAATCATTAAAATACAAACGCCTCTGATCGTTCTATAGCCGCGTCCAAACGTTGGAGCGTGGTTGACTGCATACATAATGGCATAATCTATGAAATTGATGATTAAACGAACTTACCTATAGTGAAGTTCTATCACAATTACACGAACGCCTCGTACGAAGAGATTATTCAAAAATTATGTGTTAGTGTGGTAGTACCTGGTGATTACTACATTGTGAAAATATATAATAATTTTTGAATAATCTCGAGTACGAGGCGTGAAGTGTAATTGAGCGGGATAGACTGCTGTCAGCCGCGTTCGGCCGTTTGGACCCGCCTATAAACGGTCAGAGGCTTTTGTTCTTGGTGTCAATATTTTGTATTTGTGTCAAAGCAGTTTATTTAAAAAATCATGCCGTTAAATTGGACAATCTTTTCGCCGTATAAATAATAAAAACTATCATTGATAATTGGAAGGTAATTTAATAGGTAATAATTAAATACATCAAAAACACAATGGAATATACAATTAAAATATAAAAACTAAAACTAACATAAAAATAACCTACCAAAAAACTATAAATTACTATCTAAAATTGGACCCTTTGTTAGGGTTCCCATCACGCAGGCAGCGTTCCCGCGTTGAATTGCGATTGCAAGTCTTTGTGCAAGAAAGCTGCCTGCGCGAGGGTCGCCTGTTGCTTCCCTAAAGCGCTTGCTGAGTGCCCTGTGAAGCCCACGCGCGCCCTTACCCCACGGGCCAAGTGTCTCGACACCAAATGCAACGAACTCGTACTGGGTGCCGAGACAATTGTATTTGACCGCCTTTGCTCGTTCCCGTGCGTCTGCCGCCGCGCCGGCACGTCTGCTGGTCGAAGGGAGGTAGGACGCAGCCAACGTGTCAGCGAAAGTGGCGTCCCACACCAGTGCACGGCCCATCTTCCACGGAATCAACGACATCCCGTCAGGGCGCTTACCATCGCTCCGCACAATCTGGGGCTCCAGAGCGGCGGGAACATTGGCACTGACTAGCGCCCTTCTGAGGATGTCGTTGAGAGAGGCATGGCGGGACAGGCGGCCGGCACCTGAGGAGCAGGCGAGTCCGTGGTGGCCGAGGCGGTCTACGGAGGCCCCACAGGAGGCGCAGCTGTGGCCCACACAAACCTCAGACCCGAGCCGGAGACCGACGGATATACGGAGTGTGGATGGGTCTATGAATGTCCTGGTATTAGGCGAGGGATAGGCATGTAGCCAGTGTCCAGACTCTGGACTTGATACAGCCAAAAGCCTGGCTCTACCCCTGCCAGTCGTGTCGTCAATCAGCGAATTTAAAACTGAAACAGAGGCTATGGTATCCCAGGCCCTTTGTATTTTAGGTCGGGATGGATAATTTGGGCTTGGTCCAGCCAGCCAGGCATTCGAGGCTTCAGCGAAGCACGTAATCTCGCAGTTTGTAGCCGGGGAGGCTTTAGGGATTTTACCTGCGAGATCGGAGATGCTATGGACTGAAGCCAAGAATCAAGCCGGCATAGCAATACTGGAAATTTTGCGAGTACCCAAACCACCGTACCTTATCGGTAAGGAGGCTTGGGTCCATGCCTGCTCGCTGAAATGGATGTTAAGAATGGATTCTATTTGGAGTTTTAGAAGACGATCGATAGGTTGGACGAGTTGGGGATTGATTGTGAATGAATAATCTTTGTTTTTAATATTTACTCGCAGTCGAAGTGAAAAGTAGAGTGTATAACTCTGGTCTAAAAGCCTTATTACCACTCGAACAATTTCCCGTGTTTCCGTGTCCGTGTTCGTTCAGACAGTGTTGCAATACGCCGCTCTTTTCTAGGCCCATCTTTTCCTGGCCAGACTCTAGCATTATTAATTTATAGAACAAGCCAGAGACTCGGCTGGGCAGCATTCGGGAAGCTAATACGGCACATCTTTTAGCAGTGTCTCAAGACGAGAGTCTTTGACCAGTGTGTGTTGCCAGTGATGACATATGGCACGGAAACGTGGTCGCTTACTATGGGCCTCATAAGAAGGCTCAAAGTCACTCAAAAGGCAATGGAGAGGGCTATGCTGGGAGTTTCTCTGCGCGATCGCATCTGAAATGAGGCTATCCGCAGCAGAACCAAGGTAACCGATATAGCCCTCCGAATTGCTAAACTTAAGTGGCAGTGGACGGGGTACATTGCACGTAGAATCGATGGCCGTTGGGGCGGAAAGGTTCTCGAGTGGCGACCACGTACCGGAAGGCGCGGCGTGGGTAGGCCCCCCGCAAGGTGGACTGATGACCTGGTAAAGTTCGCGGGAGTCCGCTGGATGCGGGTGGCGCAGGACCGGCCATTGTGGCACTCTTTGGGGGAGGCCTATGTCCAGCAGTGGACGTCTTTCGGCTGAGATGATGATGATGATGATGAGAACAAGCGAGCGAAGCGATCGAAGTTCTATGCCTCAGCTTGGGTCGAAAATCGTTCGTATGTCCGGTGTATGTCCCGCTGTCCGGTTGTTCTCCTCTACAGGTCGCATTTCTCAACCAATTCTCGTGAAATTTTGTGAGCAGGTTTGTTAATAATATTGTTTTTTTCGATCTATCTTGTTCAAACTCCGCTCCTAGTGCGAGCGAGCCAAACCGCCACGCGATACGCGGGTCATATGTGGTATCAACTTACATGACCACCGGCGACACGATATGGTATTGTCTGTCTAGTTAGCCGTCAAAGGTCATCATGTCAAGTTACAAGTCTGTTGTGGTCGCTGCTGGGGCTCCGCGGGCTGTTGCCAACAAGGCGCGGCTCCAATCTCAGGCGCCAAATCTCCCGGCCCCTTTCTTCACCAAATGTTCTTTTTTCTCTAAAACGACTCGGGCCTTCAGGCCACCAACACGAGTCTCGAAACACTTCACCAAATATCCCAACAAAACACTCGGACCTTGTCCACAAAACGAGCGATTACAACCCAAAAAAAAAGCACGTTGTTCCCCGGAACTCTGACGTGTTACGTGTGAAAATTTATGACAAGTCAAGTGTCACTGTCAAAAGCAAAGAGGCGCGTTCACGGAGCCGCTTACAGAATAAACGGTCGGGTAATCGCGCGGCCCGAACATATCTATTGAGATAGATCAATCAGATCCACTGTGCATGTAAATATTTTTTTTACTGCTAGATACATTCGTATTTACAATGGATCTACTCGGATTTTTTCTATCATTTGATACAATTTTGTAAATCCCTTGAGGAATGGATCTAGTGAGAGTGTATTTCTCATTAGATCGGATTAGTTTCTTTGCAAAAAAGTATCTAGTGAGAAGTTAATCAAAATGGGGTATTATTTATTACTACCATCATTAATGTTTGATATTTTTTACGAGATAATTATAGGTACTTATACTAATGAGAAAATATTTTTGTTTTATGTTTGGATATTCGATACGATAAGATTAGATTAGATTGTTTATTTCATGATAAAAAAATACGTTACGAATTTTCATACATGCAAATGGCATTGCATTGCATTGTTTGAATTGTTTTGTATTGGTTACTTAATAAAGCAAAAACAAATATACTGTATAATATACTATATATATATATATATAATATATTGGTGAAATAAAAATTACTGGCGATATTGGAAGAAAACTTAATTTTTTCTTAAGAATCTTCTTTAAGAAAATAAATGGAGGTAGACATTTACACGTGAGGTCGCTTAGACAAGTGCTGATTTAATTTTGTGCTGAAAGAATAAAGATAAAAGGGAGTGCTACCACTTCGTACTCACTTGTTAGTTTCGTTCGTTTTTCATCCATGCGCTTTAAGAGCGCACATTAGCTGAGCCTTTTTTCAGATTCGAGAATTCCCAATAAATATTTCTGTCGTGCTGACGGAGGCGGGCCGTGCGCGAGCTGGTGTGCACGCACGCACACAGACAGTTGCATTTAAATTTAGAATACAATGTAACAAAATTCATCGGCGATGTTGACATACCACTGTTGGCTATTAAATTATGTCTTTCACGACACATTGTCAAATTTACCAGTCTCAAATAAGTAGATTAATTTCGAGTTGTAATGTTTGTCACGTCGTGGCGTGGTCAGTAATCGTTAGCTTTCCGAGTCAGAGGTCTCAGGTTCGAATCCCAGAACGTAAATTTTATTTTTTATTTTGTCAAGTTTATACGTAGAATACAATGGCCTATATCATAGGAATTCAAATAATTGCTGTATTTATAAAAAATATACATGTTTTGTTGCATTTTTATTTTTATTTTACACTTGCAGCTCGCGTGGTTTCGCCCGCGTATTGCAAAGAACGCAATATACATATCCTAAGTCCATGTATTACACAGGTGTATGGATTTTTGAAATCAGATCAGTGGTTGAGGTTCCGGAAATTACTTCCTGCACACAAAAAAGTTTCTGTGATATTTTTTATTTTTGGTTCTTACAAGCTTTTATTGCCGACTGTACTTTTCTGTATGCCGTCATCAACTACCCATTGAGACAATTCTAATGAGCCCAAATTCAACAGGGTTATATTGGTTAAGTACTGAATTCCCATGGCCATCTTCTGTCTCCATCATCAGATCAGCTCGATGGTACAGTCACCGGCATCAATATATGATGAATCAAAAGGCCGCAAAAATATCTGACACGCTCTTACGGCTCTAGGAATAGAGTTGTCATCAGATATTTTTTCGGCCTTTGTTCCATCATATATTTATGCCGGTGACTGTACCATAATATTGAATTGTCATCCAAACTATACTTATACTCAAAATTTAAGCCCAATCGGTCACCGGAAAGTGGGTCACATTAAACTTGCAAGATTTGATTACAGAAAGACAACGGGACGGGTAAAATTAAAAAATAAAAGCTTGTAAAAATATAAGATTTTTTGAGCAAAGTAATTATTTTCAAATAGTCTCGTTCAAGTCACGAACATAAAATATGGTATCATATAACAAAATTTGCTAAGTTCTATTAATCACTTTGCCCTATCTATTGTCTTACAATTTTATCGGGTTAATTCACAGTTAATTAATACACATTTATCAACAAAGTATTGCACTTGTTGGGTATTGGCTCAGCAGGTGAACTATCTGCCAGTGCCAGGGTACCTATTTTACAGCATTATGATATTCGAAATAAACATTTATTTTGAGTTAGATACTATCAATAATACAAGTAAATTTCCCTCTTATACTTCTCACAAAAGGCTATATAAAAAGAAAATATCGATGACTTTAGATGTATCGATAACTTTTCACACCACTAGGATATCGACCTTTAGTGTCTGTGTACGTATTTACCAGATCGTTACCGCCCCAAAACTTAGTGTGAACTGCAGCTCCGACTAAAAGTCCCAAGTAAAAATCATAAGAATCGACGTTTCGTTCTCGACTGTTTCCTCCTACGAAACTTTATCAATCGTAACCAAATTTTAGTAAATGAATGAGAAGGAAATGTTTAATGTCGGACTGTTTTGATTTTTGCGCTTTTTGTTAACAGATTTGTGTAATAGGCGTATGTTTGCGACTATGTAATTGGGCCGTTTTAAGCTTTCTTTGAAGTAACCTAGCACTTTTAAAAATAAGAATATCAAAAAAAAAACTTACTGACACAGATATTGATGATACGACACAGATATTGATGATATTAATATTATTTCAAAAAATCATAAATCTACGGTCAAAAACCTCGGAGGAAACAGAACGTTTGTATGGAAAAATGGCCAGTGGTATTTTCTCTTAAGCTATCAGAACAGTTAATTTGCATGGCGTTCTCGATTAAGGCAATGTATTTAATGTTAATAATCTTTTTCATTATTTACTAAATCCATGGATTAATTATGCATTAAGAATTTTTGGAAAAAAATGCTACCGAGATAAATAGAATAATTCCTTATAAACTTGCTATAGAATCATAAACGCAACGGTTACCCCACCGTCAATTGGAATAATAAACAAACGATTCAGATACAAATACAAATACAAATACAAATATTTATTCGTAACAATTGTTATATGTCATACAGAAATTGGATACCTATCTAACTAACAAGTATGTTGTTATGTAGGCTATTATGATTATTGATTACAATTTTTTCTGTAGGTATAAATCTCATTTTTCTTAAATAAGGTAAGTATAATAATTAATAAGGTAACATATTCTAAGTTACAAATATGTATGTAAATCTCACAATGTGAGCGGTAGGTCGAAGAACTCTTCATAGCTGTAGAACAGTTCTGTCATCAGATATTTCTTCAATCTACCTCTAAATCCGGCGGGAGTGGCTGCGTCTCTAACTGCATCGGGTAGGCGATTGTAAACCGATGGGCCTAGATAATACAATGAACGATCTGACTTAGCGAGTCTGTGCGGCTCCGCGACCAGTCTATTTTTATGTTTATTGCTGCGCAGTGGGTAGCTGGTGTTCACGCCTCTACATTTGAACGTATCTATATGGTCATGCGTGAACACTGCTGCGTTGTAGATAAATAAGCACGGTAGGGGCAGTATCTTCAGTTCTCTGAAAATATCCCGCGCGGGGGCGTCTACCGGCTTTCCGACCATCGCGCGAACGGCTCGCTTCTGCATTGAGAATGCACGAGTCCAGTCAGAAGCACGGGCCCACAACTCCGTGCCATATGTTAAGATTGAGTGCACTGTCGCGAAATAGCACTCTCTCACTGCGGGTCTCCCGGCGGTGCGCGCCAGGCGCCGAAGTGCAAAGCACGCACGTCCGAGCTTCCCGCATACCTCATCGATGTGTGTCTCCCACGTCAGTGCACTGTCCAGGTTGAATCCAAGGAGACGTGTGCAGGTTACATGCTGTATAGGGGCATCACCTGCACACACTCTCAGGGATGAACTCGGATGGCCGTTTAGTTTGAACCTCATAAAACTAGTTTTTTCGTTGTTCAAAGCTAGACCGTTCGACCGGAACCAAATGTGTAGTTGCCCCATCACACTATTGAGCGCTCCTTCCAACTCCCGCTCAACTGGCGTGCTGACAACCGCCGTGACGTCATCGGCATACATAAATATCTCCGCACCATCGATGGCCTCTGGCAGGTCGTTCAGCAGTATACCGAACAGGGTGTTGGAGAGACACGATCCCTGTGGTACACCCATCAGGTTTCGTAGTTCCGACGAGACGACGCTCCCCCCCTCTCCAACGACTACTTGGGCCCTATCGGTCATAAATGACAATATTAGCTGTGTGGCCGGGCCGCGTATCCCGTAGTGGGCAAGTTTGTCTGCGACGAGTGCGTGGTTGGCGGTGTCGAAGGCGCGCGACAGGTCGCAACATACGACCGCGACGTGCCGTCTCGCCTCGCGCGCCCGCAGCACGCGATACACGACTTCCCTCACTAGGTCGGTTGTGGACCGGCCTTCGCGGTACGCGTATTGGCTGTCGGACATTACACTCCTCGGTGACCAAAACGCGAGCAGCCTTTTATTTAGTCCGGCTTCGAAGCACTTGCTAGGGCACGGGATCAGGGATATCGGGCGGTACGATTTTATTTCGGATTTTTTGCCCTTGCCTTTATACAGAGGACATATTTTTACTGTTTTTAGGCTTTCCGGGTATACTCCCAATCTCATACAGTTGTTAAATAGCTGGGACAAAATAAAGCCAATCGCGGGACTCGCTTGTTTAAGCAGGTTAGCGGAGAGACCGTATACGTCTGTACTGTCTTTTGGGGCGATAGAAGTTTTGAAAATTTTTATAACCTCGTCCGGCGTAAATACGCGGAGTCTTATCGAGCAATCGCTGTCGACGCGCTGGGTCGCGATGGAGGCGAGGCAGCCCGGTCGGTCGGCGGCGGGCGCACCGCACGCGGCAGCCGCCGTCACGAACTCGTTGTTGAGTGCGTCCACCAGCTGCTGCTTGGACGCAAACGGGCTGCCGTCGCTGTCCACGAGCCGGTCGGTGAAATCGACGCGCGAGCGGGGTGCTCTCGCCAATTCGGTGTTAATTGCTTTCCACATCGCCTTACTTTTATTAGGGGCTTTGTTTATTAGGGAGTCAATGTAATTCGTACGTTTGGCCTTAAGTTTACGGTTATAGGAATTTAGAATTTTATTTGAGATATCATTGATTTTAGTATTTCCGGGGTTTTTGTTAGCGATATTAGTGAAATCGAATACGAGTAATTTTAAATCGGTTATCTCAGAGTCTATCCACGGGTTGATATTCTGGCGTATTGTTATATTCTTAAGTGGTATGTGAATATCAAGTAAATAAGTCAAAATGTTAATGACCGTCTTTGCAAATTGCTTACACTCTCCTTCAAACCTGTCGGCTATTTCCTTCCAATCGATTGATTCGAGCGCAGTGACAAAAGAAGTCTTGTTTTTGCTGCTGTAAACTCGTTTCCTTATCACTACGGGGCGGGTGCCGCTGCGCGACGGGCGCGGTACGGTGAGTCGCTGCGCGGCGTGATCGCTAAGATGAGTAGTCACGCAGACACCGGACGCCCGGTCGTCACCGGTGTTTGAGTACGCGTGATCCAGTAGAGTTGCACTATCGCCGTCCCGTCTGGTAACGTCCTTAATGTGCTGAACGAAACTGTGTGCAGCTAAAATGTCAAGCAATTGCCTTTTTGTCGGGGTGTTTACGCGGAGGTCAATATTTATATCACCCATTATTATGGCGGTCAGTTTGTCATCATTTATTTTCGCCATAAGGGAGTCAAATAACTTTAGGTATTCGGAATGGCTCGTTAGGTTCGAATGGTAGATGCCTACTACAAGAAGGTCGTAGTCTAGTAGCTGAACAGCACAAACATCGAATATCTGTTCGCGGGCCAGATCGCAGTAGTCAGTTCTGTCAAATGCTCTAACGTGAGACCAAGTATAAATGCAGCTACCCCCGCGTTCGATATTAGGCCTACAGTAATACGACATAAGATCGAAATCTGTTAGCGTTACGGATTGAATCTCGTGTTTGCGAAGAAAATGCTCTGTAATAATTAATACGTCACATGACAGGTCGTCGCTAAGTAATACCTCTAATGCTCTGGTCTTTCCATTTAGACCTCTAATGTTTTGGTGACAAACTGTGAGAGTTCTAGTTGTTGTAGTCCGTGTGTCCTGTTGCGGCTTGAAGTGTATCTGCGCCGGCGGCGGCGGTGTGGCTGGGGCGCTCTGCATCGGCGCGGCCGCGGCGGCGGGGGCGAGCGCGCCCGGCGCGCCCGCCGCTAGATCGAAACCACTCGCTCACCTCGGTTCCGGATGGCCAGATATTGGCAGACATTATATCCTCGAACTTGCTTCCAGGAACTGTTATCGCAAAAGATGCGTAATATTGATGTTTTAGCTCCAATTTGTCGACTGTACAATTAGTGATGCCGGTTTTTCTGGTGATGTACGACTGAATAGCTTCCGAGGTAGTGTCATTTCTGAAGTAGCAGGCGTGAATTTTTTTGGCGCGCTCTGTCGTGTGTATTTCGTTGTCTGCTGGTCCAGTTCCAGTGACGGTCATACGGTTTGGGTTTAGTTGCATGCGGCCTCTTTTGTATGATATATTATGCCATATTTTAGTGGCTTCATTTGGCGGACTTTTACTGTCATATTTTATAACATCTGCATATGTACTCTTTTCTTCGGTAGCATCGGCGTCCGGAGTCCTTGGGGCTGGAATCGCCGGCAATGTCGGCTCCTCGGTCGAAGCAGCGTTCGGTTCCGGTCGGCTTACCTCGGATGTCGTCGGGTGCGCTGCGACGTCGGGCGCGCGTGCTCCGCCAGCAGCTATGGCGCTTGATTTTTTCGCGTTTGCGGCTGCAGCGGTTGCGATAGATTTCAACCGTGCCTGACGCACGGGCCGCTGAAGCGCTGCTGGGGGTGTAGCGCTTGAAATTGACTTACGGTTCGTCGCCGCGCTCACTGCCACTGCGGTACCCTCCAAGTTATTTTTTATAACATTTAGAGTCTGTCTAATGAAAGTTGAGACTGCGATTTATTATAAACTTTTTAAATGGCAACTACAATTCAAATGTCAATTACGTCAAATGTCACTTTACTGTCGTGTCACTAGTGTCATTTGGAAAAAATATTGCGTTTTTCTTTAACGTTTTTGGTGTTAATTATGAACAAAAGTATTAAAAGTAATACGCGTCAGTTACTTTTTACCATGATTGGTAAATACAAAGAAAAACGAGACGAGCGGGAAGAGATTTTCGATAAGAAAGCAGCGTACTTACGTACGATATCGGATTTCGTAGGTTAGTATCCCATGATAAGTTTTGATACTTTATTTGCAACATATCTAAGAAAGCAACTGTTTCCTAAATACTTACGTATTGTCATTGTTTTTCTTTCAGCGGGTAATATGGAGCTTGTCGAAGGTGTGGAGGAAATTCAGAATGCCGTTCAGAGCTTGAAAGACCTGGAGCAAGATTCGTGTATAAGGAATCAAAATCAATACCTTGAAGAATTGTCGTCTCTTACCGGTAATTATTTCCATGAACAATCTTGGACAATTCGACTTAATCTTAATCTAAGCAAAGTGTTTACTGTGAATATTAAACAAAGTTATACCTACACAAGTTAATTACATAGAGAACATTTAACACTTACGAACAAATGTGTGTGCTCATCGCATAAATAAATGCCCTTATGGGAATTCAAACCTGGTACTTTCAGGTTTTTATAATGAGTGGCACAACCTGCTAGTCTAAAAAAGTCATCTATGTAACCACATACTTTCATTTTGTTTGTTGCAGAAGTTAGTGTCTCTACCCTCAAGAGAATAAAATATGAAGGTGGAATCAATAATAATGTTTGGAATACCCCAGGCAAAAAGAGGCCCCATAAGCCTACGGTGTCAAATTTAGATAGCTTCGACATAAACGCTATTAAAAATAAAATTACTGAATTTTATACTGTCAAAAAGGAAGTACCAACACTGCGGAGCCTCCTGGTAGAGTTGCGGACTAGCATAAATTTCCTTGGCTGCATTGAAACACTAAGGCGGATTTTGAAAGCAAACGGGTATGAGTTTCAAAAAAACAAGAATGAACGATATGTTCTAATGGAACGCTACGACATTGCTGCATGGAGGCATAGATTTCTTCGGGAGATTGCAGAGAAACGTGCAGCAGGAAAACAAATTGTGTATTTGGATGAAACCTATGTCCACAAAAACTACAAACCTAAAAAATCCTGGCGAGGGCCGGGAACAAGTGGTGCAGTTGAAAGCATTTCGTCTGGAAAAAGACACATTGTTGTGCACGCTGGGCATGAAAATGGTTTTGTCCCAAATGCTCTTCTAGTTTTCAGCACAAAATCTAAACTGGCTGATTACCACCATGACATGAACGCCGGCAACTTCAATAAATGGTTAGAAGAAAAACTCATACCAAATTTAGACAAACCTAGTGTGGTTATTATGGATAATGCCAGTTACCACAGTGTTGTAAAGAATAAAGCCCCAACAACTCAAACAAATAAGCCCAAAATCAAAGAGTGGCTTACAGCTAATAATATTCACTATGAAGAATATCACAAGAAAGATGAATTGTTAGTACTTGTTGACAAATACAAGCCAGAGCCAGTGTATGAAGCCAATCACATACTTCAGCAACATGGCCATGAAGTTTTACGGCTGCCTCCATACCACTGCGATTTGAATCCTATCGAGCTAATATGGAGTCTAGCAAAAAGGAAAATTGCCAAGAAGAACATAGGGTTATCTGCACAAGACACAGAAAAACTGATCCATGAGTCTTTTGCAAGCATAACAGCAGATGATTGGAATAAAATGATCAATCACGTCATTAACGTTGAAAACCAATATAAAGACAGGGACAACATCAAAGAAGACATGATAGATAAATTTATTATTAGTGTGGGAAGTAGCAGCTCGACCACTTCGGAGGATTCAATGGAAGTTGAGATTTTAGAGAGTGAATTTAATTATTCTTCTTAAATATACAATAAGACAGTGAATCCTATGTAATTTAAGAAATTATGTACACTTGTACCTAAGGTGTACACCTTTTGAACTTGATAATAAACTTATCTTGTAAAACGAAGTTAAAGTTTTATTTCATATAACCTGTACTTTTTCCGCTATAACCTCACAAAAATGTGCAAATGGAATTACATAAAGCGAGACCCATGAAGTTAGCCTCACTTTCTAAAAAAACACCTTTTCTTAGACACATTATAGATTATAAGCATCTAATTACTTAATTTGTAATCTGTCTAAAGGTCTTTTATTTTACTGTTAGATGGTTGCAACAACTTGAATGGGATCAAGTTTTTAGGTCATATACACTATACTGGGATTTGGGATATTATCTTACCAACAATTTGGGCAATTTTGAAACTAATCTGTATAGACGTGGCTACACTAAGTAGTAAAACAATTATAATTTTTGTTCAAGTATCATTATCGTTCTTTCGCACTATACTCGGTGTTGCAATACGTCGATTTTTTAAATTTGCCGCTACTTTCTAGTCTCTACTTTCATTAGACAGACTCTAACACATCACTTTGGTTGTTGATTATGTTGTTTTGTTCGCTTATCTTCGACTCGAGCGCTCCTATTCTATTTGTCATGGCTATCACCGTTTGTTGAAGCTCCCGAATAGCGTTTTCTAGCGCTTTTTGCGCCATTGTTTATATTTTATTTTATTAAATCGCGTAGGAGCAGTCTGACGTGTGGGGCTGTCGGCTTGACTAATCAGAAAAATAAGTCCAATAAATAAAACTTCGCGCCATATCTTTGATTGATACAATGAGAAAAACATGCCATTAGACCCATATTGTATCTCATAAAATAGATCTAGTGAGAAGAAACTCTTACCAGATCCTTTACTAGTACAAATATTTGATCTAACGAGAATCACTTTGCGCCGGATCCTTGATTGAAAAAAATAATGGATCTAATAAGAAAATACTCCCATTACATCCATAATGTATTTTAGTTAAATAGATAAATTAAGAAAATAATGTCACTGGATCCATAATGTATATCACGCAATAGATCTAGTGACAAAAAAAACTCTTACTAGATCTTGACTCAGTACATATGATACAAACAATGTACCGTAGTCCCTCGGGTAAACCGCAGCTGGGAGCTCATTCCACAGCCGACGCGTTTGTGGGAGAAAGTTCTTCTAGAACCGTACCGTGCGCAACCGTATAGGTTCTAAGGCATGAGGATGAACACCCTGCCGTCGGCGATCAGTGCGATGGTAGATTGTGGCCGTGGGTATTCGGTTATTTGGAGGACATATAGTTGTACAAGTCTCCACAAGGTCTCTCCTTAGGCTTAATAAAGGCTTAATATGGCTTGCAAGTTTGTGATTTTTTTGCTTTTATTATAGGTTTATTAATATGCAAGCAAACAAACAAATTTCAATACCTATGTATTAAAAAAGTCAGAAGAAGTAAAATTTGGTGACCTTGAGGGTCTTATCTTATCTTATTTATCTAGGTCCCTTTCGGATGCACTTCGACCCAGTGGGATCTTTTGTGCATTTGCCCTCTCCTTTATACCTGCTTCCAGGCTTGCTCCATCATTTCCTCAAAGCGGATGATGCAGTTCGCCGGGAGCACCTTAAATTCCTTTGGTTGCGGGTAACCGTCACCAAAGTAGTTCATTCCTTGTCTGGCAAGGGCATGACATTCACACAATAAGTGTTCCATAGTCTCATCCTCCTTGCCACACATTCTACAGTCTAAACTATCCGATAGTCCCATCTTGGCCAAGAGATCCTTGACCCCGAAATGACCTGTGAACACCCCAGATATAATTCTAAGTTGCTTCCTACTGGATTTCCAGAGTTTTCTTGTCCAGATAGTATAGAATGTCTGGACTCGGGAGTCCAGTCCTTCTATAATAATAATAAAAAAAAAATGTGTTTATTTCGGACATGGTCCATACAATAATGTTAGTTTTACAATCTTATAATATAATGTTAGTAATTTATAAGGTGTACATAATTAAAGTTGATTTAGGTATCTGCCACCCTCTGGAACACCCGGTACGTGCGCATGCGTTCGTACCCAGTGTCTCAGAATGGGGCAGTCCATCTCCTCACTAATGACCCTCAGGGTGGTGTTGTGTCTCCCCCGCACCCTGCGCATGAGTGATGCAACATGGAGACGAATCACCGCGCTGAACCTCTCCGTGCGCGCATACGCAAACATTGCTGATGCGCTGCAGTAGCATGGGAACCCCAACAGCACCCTGAAGGCGTTATTATATTGTACTCGGAGGGCGTTGAAGGCTCGCTGCGTGTAGTTGACCCACAGATTGCACGTGTATAAAGTTAAGCAGTAGGCTTTAAAGAGAGTAATCTTTACTGCAATGCTAGATCGTGCAAACCAGCGGGCCAGCATACTACAGCGAACCGCCATCTCCCTCCTTTCCCTCTCCACACCACATGACCGAGGTACTTAAATTCTTTTACTCTAACGTGTCCTACACCATTGAGCAGCACTGGGGGCATAGTCGTCACTTTACGACTCTAAGGATGAAATACAAGAAGCTCACTTTTTCTTACATTATATAGGAGGCCGTGCAACTTAGCGTACTCCTCACAAGTTCTAAATAATCTTCTGAGTGCTGAGACCGATGGGCTGAGCAGCACCATGTCGTCTGCATAACTAATACTGTTGACAATGTGTCCGTCAATCGAGCAGCCGACTTTAGGGCTACCCAGCTCATTGATCAGCTGGTTAACATACAGGTTGAAAAGCGAAGGAGACGTCAACCCCCCTTGTCTCACCCCGCATTCCAACCCGTATTCATCAGAAAGTTCGTTAAGCCATTTGACCCGGTTATCTTCTCTTTCTATGAAAAGCTTAGAGTGCCTTAAGCCAGCCTCATTCCTCCACTCATGTTGGTGTTTGGTTTTGGCGTAGGCTTCAAAGGCCGATATTATGGTCCCCTGCGAGAGTCCCACAAATGGTTCCGGACCTTGAGGGCCAATCAATATAAGCATTTTTTAAAGATTTGTTGACTTGAAAACGTTTCTTTCAATACCGCTGCCGTGCAGAACCTAAAGTGCAGTATCGGGCTAATTTGGGATTTTTTGTTTTTTGATGATCTGTGATCAGTATTTCAAGATGCACATGTGTATCTAATCGGTGTTTCATTTTGACAACTGGAACATGTAAAAAAAATCTCCTAAAGTACAGTAATGGACTAGCGTAGAACACAAAATACTACTTAAACCGCAGTTAAAACGTCTACGGCTACGAATATTGGACCATTACCAACTAAAACGCAGTAGAATCGTAATTTATCAGATGTTTTAGCCTGTATGAACTCAAAAAGTTAGTCGTGAAAAACTAACTAAACTACAGTATCAAAGTTTTGTTCCAAATTCTTCGTACTGTGTTTCGAATATCTTTGATTTTTAGACATAATTACTAACTAAAACGCAGTGAAAAGTATGTTACCTTACTTTAGTCGGTACCCTTCCTATTTAAATATTTATCTTATTGCCATCTAAAGTGCAGTAGCAAGCCGAGGTACTGCACTTAAGATGGAATTTTCAATGCATTTGTTTTTTGTCACTGTACTCGTGGACAGAAAGTGTGTTTTTACAGCCTAAACCACAGTGTCTGGAGCTTAACTACTGCGTTTTAAATGGCAATTTGCTCGATTTTTTGTGCTGTTACTGTATTTAAAATAGGTTTTTGTAAAAAAATGACTGGGGCATGTTTGCCAATTGATCAAATTATTTAATCGTCATCGAACCTACATATGCTCAGTAAAAGTCGAGTCAATCACACCACATAAAGTGGCCGAAAATCGTCTAGCAAGATTGGAATATACTTGTTTGGTATTTATTTTTGGAGATAGTAAATTAATCACATACCTAGTTGTTGAAATCGTAAGTAATCAATGTTTATTAAACATAATTATGTATGACAGTAATAAAAAAGACTACCTACTACTTCAGTATAATACATTGTTCAGTTTATGTAGCTAAATGGCACTTTTATCTTATTGTAACGGACAAACAAGACTCGTTTTTAAACTGTCACTAATGAGATCGTAATTACGAATAAAATGGACGGCACACATATATTACCATTCAATAGGCTATTTGTAACAATACAACCTTCAACAATATACATTATTTACTGCAAATAGAGCTTTTCCCAGTTAGAACAATGTGACTTTTAAACATAATGTCATTAGAATACTTGGGTAACCTCAGGGAATAAATATATACCTCATAAAACCACTTAAATTTTTAGCTGGGATAATTTTATTAATTAATAATATGTATTAGCGAGGTACAAGAATCAAATTCTTTTAAAAAAAACTTACTTCCAAGCTGTTTTCTTAAAATAATTCACCAAAAAAACTTGACTGTGTCAGTTCAGGCTAATAGGATAAACAAAAATTATTTAATTTAAACATTGCGATCATTATTATTATTACCCCACGTAATGCGTTATCAGGTGCAGATGAAACAGGTAAATGCCACCAAAACACAAGCCGATTTTTGGGCATCAGTGTGTAATATCTGAACCTTGGCTATAGAAGCCAATTTCTTATGCGAGGGCTCAATATTTAAAAAATTGCAAACGGCTACTCAGAAAGCACACATAAGTCTCAGAGGTAGGTATAGGCCAGAGTGGAGCGAAGAAGTCACCAGTGTTTATTGTTAATGGGCGCCAGGTGGTTCCTTCGTCAAACGAATGACATCATCAAATAAAAATCACATAACATAAGTAAACACACATTTAATTTCTTTTTAAGTAGTTGTCCTTAGTACAATAATACCTTATCTTTATATTCCTTCCTTGGTTTCCATCAACCCGTTAAATTTAATTAGTTATAAGATTGCTTTTCATGCAACAAACATTTTGTTATACCCTTGAAAAGCAGTGGCCGTTCAAGGGTTAATAGAACTTTTCTTATTTAATAACACGGTTTTAAAACTACCGTTTAAGCAAGTAATTGTTTAAAGGAACTATTTATTTTAAAACACCCTTGAGGTTATATTAAGACATCAAAATATACATGTAACACATTTGTCTACATAAAAGTTTCTGTATGTTGAGTTATAGCACTGATAGTCAATATGCACACGGTTTAAATGGATAGCACAGGTATACATACAGTTTTAGATTTCGTGTATGGAGGATACATTCACTCCGCAGAAGTACCTGGCTCCAACTAGAGGTCAAAAGGGCAGTGTCCATAAATGGTCCATAACTTTGGTTAGAAAAAGCTTACTTTTGAGCTAACCATGAGGATTGGGATGTAAGGATATCTCCTTATCCTTCCCTGGTATTGAAAGTTAGGTTTAACCCTAAACCTGCCTCCCTGAAATCAATTTTTTCCACATGTTAGATAACTATTTGGAATTTTATATTTCAGTATTGATTTAAACAAAAGGCGTTTATAATGAGTGTGTAATAAATAAATTACTTACCAGCAAAGCTGGGTGAGTGAAATGAGGTGTTAATGCCACATGACCGGGCACATTTTGTAGGAAAATAAACGGAGACGTACGATGATTGAAGCGGAGAGCTGAAAAGAAAATCGACAGACATTACTAACAATATTCCATGATAATCTCGCGACATAACGTGGAAATATTGAATAGAATTCCTTACCAAGTTCTCAATTACATAATGGAGGACATATCTCCGGTGACTCTAAATTTATTCAACTTTGGCCACAGGCTGAAAGGAAAACAGAGATTATTAGCTTCGGCGTTTTACCAAACAAACAAGGAAACGAAAACGGCTGTTATTCTTACCCAAAGCGATGAGATTCGACACAAAGGATTTATAATAACCTTCAAGGCATGGTGATGAGGTGTCGAATGAATTTTGCTGGAAAGGAAATCCAAATCTCAGTCTTTTGATATGGCAACAATCCCCTTCCAGGAATGAATGAAATGAGCAAACAGAATTTCTAAATTACAACAATAATAACCTTTTAAAGGCTAGAAGACACTCCAAATAGAAATTATCTATTTATCCTTGAGTAGAATGCTTACAAAAACAATAGGACAGTAAAGTTAGGAATTCGAAAGAATTATCAACCGGAAAACAAAATCTGTAATTTAGACATGGCAACATGGCACGTGATGACGTTTCGTCATTCCTGTGAAAGAAACGCACGACCTTTAATAACTACTTTGGAGTTATTCGTTATTTAGTAAAGTTTTATATTTACCGAGATACAATTACTTATTTTAATACGAAACTTCTATTAGGTTATTAAAATTACTAGTACACCGTGATTTACTATATATTAAGTTCATTTTGACGTTACCTTGAGATCTGTCAAAACAAGAAACCAAACGCCAAACGTCCTGTCTGACAGGTATCACATATTTTTATTGACTGCTTGTTTATAGTATTTAAGTAGCAAATTTATAGTCTTTTAAACGTGAATGGATTGTTTAAAAGTAAAACAAAGAAGTGGGTGTACCGTGTTTAATGTGATTTTGCCGTAAAAAGGCTTCCCACGATGAAAGTACATGAACAAAACTTTACGAATTGGTGTCCCTTACTGGGACTAACAACAGGTATGTGTATTAGTAATTAGGACCCATTTGGACCAAAATTATATTTTCTTCATGATATAGGGCTACCAAGTATCCTATACCACCACTGAGTCACACCTTTAATCTGTTTTCAGGTCGAGAAATAGTAGATATAAGTTGAAAGAAAATTTATTACTAACTCCATACAAAGTACCACTTTACCTAAGTATAAAGTGTTACAAGTGAACCCTCCAGTTTCTTAAGACGGCATTGCTTCCTTACGGAACTGGAGCCAAGTTTTATTGGAGCATTTGAGAGTATCACTATTTATTATGTAGGCTGGTCGTCTTAAACATGAAAATCACTAAATATAGGTCAGAAAAACTGCACCTCTTGATCTTTTGCTTGGTATCAGTTACTTAAGGAAGAAAAACCTTGATGCTCAAAAACTGGCTTGTGTTTTGTAGGCAATTACCTGTCTCATCTGCACCAGCAGGTCGACCACGTAACACATTGTACGCACGTCAGGTAGATATAATGTCATATTTTATATGGAAAAATGACTGTTCGATTGTACTAACGCGCGTTTGGAACATTACGAGATTACCCGTCTGACAACGGCAGTACGTGGGGTATTTCCTAATAATAATGATCATCATATTTAGATTTCAATACCTGTTTTTAGTTTTTTCTTGTTTGCCTGAACTGACACAGTTAAGTTTTCCAAGCCTTGACCATTTTTAATTCGTTTTATATTGAAAAGGTTTAATGAAATATTTTACAAAACAGTTTAGAAGTGAGTTATTAAAAACAAATTTTATACGTTTACCTCATTACTGAAATAAATTATACACAGTATAATAAAAATATATCTTTATTCCCAGGGGTTACCGAAGTATTCTAATGTAATTATGTTTAGAAGTCACATTGTTCTAACTGGAAAAAGCTCTAGTTGTAGTAATTTTTGTATTTTGTTGTATTTTTTATTGTTACTAATAGCCTAATGAATGGTTATATATGTGTGCCGTCCATTTTATTAGTAATAACGATCTTATTAGTTATAGTTTAATATCTGACAAAGTAACTAAACGGACAATAACAATAAGATTAAAGTGCTTTTTTAACAGTACATAAGAATAAATAGAAGCATTATACTGAAGTAGTCGTCTTTTTTTATTAGAAGGGATACATAATTATGTGTAATAAACATTGTTTGCTTACAATTTCACGAAATATGTGTTTTATTTAGGATCTCGAATAATAAATCACAAATAAGTTTATTTAAATCTTGCTAGTCGTTTTTCTCCCACTTAAAGAAGCCTGATTGACTTGACATTTACTGAGCATATGTAGTTTTGAAGACAATTAAATATTATATCATTTTATTGGCAAAAAGGCTTCAGTCATACTTTTTTTTTACAAAAACCTGTTTTAAATGCAGTAACGGATGCTCGTAGCACTAAAAATCAAGCAAAATACCGTTTAAAACGCAGTAGTATAGCTCCGCGTACTGTGGTTTAAACGGTAATTCATCACTTGTCTGTGTAAGTAAATGCAAAACATGGACAGTAACCCGACTTTTTACTGTGTTTTAAGCGGTATTTCTTTTGTTTTTGCCTGTCTCAAAGAGTACAGTACGAGCTTGAAATTTTGAAAAAGCCTCATAATTAATTTCAGTATACACTGAAACCATTGTTTTTAACGTCATCGTATGCTATGTGTTGAGCGCTTTCCATGACAATAAATTATAAGTATATACCGCTTGAACGAACGGAAATAAACTACTTTTAAAGTGTTTTTTGCGTTTATCTCGAAATGGACTTTTTCGAGTTACTGCACTTTTTAGGTTCTGCACGGCAGATCCTATTGCCACAGTGTCCCATGTCAAGCAACATGTTTTTCAAGCTTAAAACGTTTCGTAATACATTTGCCGTCTCTTCGCTGGATGCTTTAACAGAATCTTTCGGCCCCTAAAAATATTACGACAAGTCATTAACAAATCAACGATTTAAAAAATCTATAAGATGGGTCTAGTGTGAAAAAACTCTTATTCATGGTCTTTTTTTATACAACGATGATGGCAAACAAGCTTACAGCCTGTCTGATGTCTGTTTAACATACCGTAGCCTATGGACACTTGTGACTCCAGAAGAATCACAAGCGCGTTGCTGACCCTTTATTTACTTGAGGATTCGCTGTGTTGGCAAATAGAGACATGAAGGTCCCTCACTCCCAACACAGCGCATCCTACGGAGCTCTGGCGACCTTACTCACCACCAGGAACACAACACCACATGCTTCATAGCATGCAATAATATAGCAACACTACAATGCAGTCTATCGGAATAATGCATTTACAAAGAGTGAAATTCTCACTAGATATTTAATGGATCTGGTGTAACGATTCAACCTCATAAATTGGCTGTCTTTTTATGTTTTCCTATTCTGAACTTAAATTAACCCCTATCTGAAAGCTGAAGCTCCTGAGAAGCTTCTAGTCGTCTGAAAATTGAATCCTACCTGAAGGAAAAGCTATTGAATAAAATTAAACAGATAGTAAGCGAGAAAATAAATCATTTATTTACCATAGAAATATCAAATTAATTTTGTTTGTTTTGAAGCTAAAGAACCTTTGACTAATTAATCCAGTAAAATCAAGACTCGATTGTACTAGATATCCACTTTGTTCCTATAAATACTAACTCGTACCAAAGCGAATAGAAAAACCGAGTTAGTTCCGGCCGATCCTACTAGAAAGGTTGGGTTTTATTCTAGTCTAGGTAAATCTATCCTACAGCTACAGAATCTCTCGTTATTTATGTTAAAGTAATCGAGCTTGAGTACTTTAACAGACCAAATCATCTCCTAGGATATTGCCGGACGGAAAGAGATTCGGTCAAATAAAAAACCGTCCGACTCCAGGCCTACAATGCCGTGATCTAACCTAGAATTTATTATCTCTGAAACCTAACCTCGAAGACCTATTTAGACCTAAGCTATACGTGATTCGCGCTGGTGAAGTGGCTTGGCGTGTGATTTCGTCTAGTGGTTAGGCCCCGCGTTGTGCGAGTAGACCCAGCCCTTTTCGAGAAGTATGAAGTTTGTATTTCTATAAAGGGAAAAAGTTACACGTTAATTGAAGTTGTACATTAACCCCATTTTAGTAGAACCTATAACTTAAGTAAGACAATTATACCAGTTCCTTAGAATTAATTTACAATTCAGTAGTCTCATTAAGTGATGCACAAATATGGAGGCTAAAGTGGGCATAAATTCCTTATTATACTAAGTTGTGGGAAGTGATAAATTACGCTATGTGGTAGGTGACGCCCTTTAAACAGACTCGCAATACAATAGTGGTCAACTTGTGTTGGCCATGATGGGATCTCTATTGATGATGATGCGATGATATAATAATGAAAATAATCATGAAGAAGTCAAGATATTGATGATGATGCGATGATATAATAACGAAAATAATCGTAAGTCAAGATATTGATGATGATGCGATGATATAATAATGAAAATAATCATAAGTCAAGATATTGATGATGATGCGATGATATAATAACGAAAATAATCGTAAGTCAAGATATTGATGATGATGCGATGATATAATAATGAAAATAATCATAAGTCAAGATATTGATGATGATGTGATGATAGTCTATTGAAATAGAATATTAGTGCATGTTTTACTTACAGGTACATGAATGGCGTAATGTCTAGTGTAATATCGATTCTCCCTAACGATGAATCTTAGAGTTGTTAGCGAACTGTAGCGCTCGCCTCTCGCTCGCTCGCGGCTGCTCGTACTCGCTAGTAATCCCACCTCATCTGTTGTTTCCGCCTACCCTATCGTTATTTCTATCAAATCTAATACCAATTAGTACTGACTTTTCCTAAGCAATTTATAATACAATTCATCCCCAAAATATCTCAATGGATGTAACACAGTGTCTTAGCAACCAATCTCACCCAATCAACTCAAAGGCACTTTATAGTCGGAACAATGTTAAATATACGACAATGCACAATTGAACTGACGAATGATAATTAATTACCAACCCACCGTGAGACCTTTGTTGAGATCCCAATAAAACGGCCCCACCTAAGAAGAGACCTACTTAAATATTACTGATATTAAGAGTGAAAGTGTTGGATTCCCTCGCAAAATCAATATAACAAAGGCCTCTAGATAAGAGGCCTTTGACTAAACCAAATCGATAGCTCAGCTACTGAGAACTCCCAATTTGCAAGATTGGGAACTCTAAATACCTTTGCCTAATCGATGACACATCCATGACGGTGCTTAAGGTGCGGTCACATCTCACTTGACTAAGGAACCTCTTACGAGCGAATCCTCATTGGCCAAGGTCGTCAATGTGCCCTGAGAACAAGAGTCCTGACACCAAGCGACGCGATCACCGGCGTACATGAACTAAATTACCTTGCTACATTCATTCGGCTAAGGAATCCCACACGGTATACCTATAGGTATATTTGATTCCTTCATAGATTAACGCAACCGCACCCCTTATTAAGAGGTTTGTTAAGACTAAGACGGAAGCTTGACCGGGGAAGATCCCCAATTTGCAAGATTGAGGACCCTCAGCCACTCGCTCCGCCTACACATCCATGAAGAGCGCATAAAGTGCAGTCATACTTCTCTCGACACAGTCGAGGTCTTAAGTATGTCCAAGGGACGATAGTCCATCAACACCGGTGCGAGCACACCTCTTCTTGACGTAATCAAGGTCCTCAATGTGCTCTGGGTGACAAGAGTCAGCGACACCGAGCACTCAATCATAGGTTTACATTATTAAATTACTCAGCTACGTTCACCTATTAAGGAATCCCTCAACCATATCGATAATTAACCACCGGGTCTAAGATGTACTTGTAGTAACATTAGTCGCTTATCCGCGCCTTAACAATTTATTCTCATATTACAACACGTACCACGGACCGAGTCAATTGCTATAGCTAGGTTGTCGTATAATAATTGATCACTTTATCTCGTAAGGGCGCACAGAACCCAATCATATCGCAGTGACAAAACAACTAGTAATATATATGTAGAACAAAACAACATTTCTGTAATATCGTCAGTTATTTGACCAATGACCTAGATCCGTTCATAACCTATACATAAACCGCTCGTACTTTATCTAGCATATTCCCCAAACTATATACAGTAGAACTAGATTTCGATACACAAATACAAGTATGATAACGTTGAAATGGTTAGATAATAGCCCAAAAACAAATTAATAAGTTTCAGAATCATTCAATACAGTGATTATAAAGGTCACTCACCAGATTTTAATTTCTTAATAGTGGGACACGTACCCAACGCCTCTCTGGTTCCCAGGGCTCCTGCCCTTCTGATCTCCCTCGACGCTCGTAACAAGCCAGCTCCTCCGCCATAAATAAATTACAACATAATATTAGCACATATTTTAATAAAGATTTCCCTCATTTGTACCTACAACTAACCACTAGATACTGGTATACAATTAGGAATTATTTACCATTGGACCGTTCCTTAGCGAACATTCATGTACTATAAATAGTCGTCGATTGCAATGACTAGACTAAGATAAGTGTTCACTTCACTTCATGGGAGTATACGGAATCCTAATATGGTGATGTCTTAAGCGCATTTATTAGGTGATAAACCTATTATTCCGTCACATATTAAAAATACACACGTGATAATATAAGATCATATTAGTTCGTGAACAGAAAGATATTGCCTAAATATTAATCACTCAATTCAAGACAATGCGCGCACCAGATAATTACTCCCTAAGAAATTCTAGAATTCACTACGATTAGTCACACTTTAAAATAAAATATTCAATCTCACCAGACGATCGCAAAGGCATTTGCGACCTTACCAAACTCTAATTCCTCTCAGCAACAGCCGTAATGCAGCCCAGCGGTGACCAGCCTTGTTCCGCCTCGAAGTAGTACGCGCCCAGAGGTCAGCCTAGCCTGGCCGCCTTTGCCTTCTGCAGCGTGATCTCGCTTCGACGTCCCATAGAAAAGTGAAACGCTCCTCGGCCCGCCGGGGTATTTATAGCCAACACTAACACGATCACGCCACTAATCCGACTCCTCATCTGAAAATATACCTTAACTAAAGGGTATAAGGTCCATTTTCCAGGGAGCGTTCCTCGCCCCACAGTGCCGATCGATAAGCACTTTTCTCGACTTCGCGGGTAGAATGTCTCTGCAGCTCGCGCGTCCGTCCACGCGTTTTCTTGCTGGCCAGCGATCCATTCCTGCAATTAACCTAAGTAGTCTAATTTATGAATCCATAAATCTAGATCTAGCACACATTAAATGATACACTAATCCAACAATACTGAATTAGTATGCTGAAGTATGTTTTAAACCAATTATTTTGGACGAAACGCGAGTTTTCTACACTTTTAATTGTAGTCTTGATTTTAGCCTAGAATAGCATCTAACGCAATTTATATCTAACTTATTTACATACATAATTAACAGGATGATAACGAATGAAAGCTTCAATCCCTTCATATTTGGACCTGAAACCCACAACGCTAACATCTATCAATTTAAAAGAGTAATTCCGCCCTTAGATACTTTTGAGTCTGAGAGCGGAGCTCTCGGATCGTCTCACTGGGAAAATTGATCCTGTGAAAGGAAACTTCTCCTAGGTTCCATTGTCTATTACTAAGATGTATCTAACATGAATTAATTTTCTTTAAATCCATAGTTGGTCAGTGAAATGTATCTCAAGAGAATAAAATTCTTCTCTGATCCATTTAGGATAATCTAATGAGAAAATAAACTCTAACTAGATCCATTCCTCAAGGAAATTACAAAAGTGTATCAGATGAAAGAAAAAGTCCCAGTAGATCCATTGTAAATAAATACAAATTTATCTAGGGGTAAAAAAAACTCATTAGATACGCAGCGGATCTGATTGATGGATCTTACCAGATAGATTGGCTTTTTTTTCGACTCACTTTTTCTAAATAAAATAAAAAATCGGTCGACCGGCTCGTGAGTTTCAAAGCTCACACAGCTAGTCTTGCTATAGCAAGCTTTTATTACAAAAATAATTGCCCTTACCGGGATTCAAACCCAGGACCGGAAAGATTGACTAAGGTTTATAAAAGGAAATAAAGGAAACTGTAAAAGCTTTTCAACACCTTTTATTTTTTTTAATGTACAGTCACCGGCATAAATATATGATGGACCAAATGCCGCAAAAATATCTGATGACAACTCTATTCCTAGAGCCGTAAGAGCGTGTCAGATATTTATGCGGCCTTTGATTCATCATATATTGATGTCGGTGACTGTACAAATAATACAACACATTGGACTTGCAACTCGATCCGGAGATAGTTTTCATCCAAAAATCGAAAATATGCCAAGAAACCAGCTCCAGATGTGTGTCACGACGCTTCCGAGGACTGTAACAAAATATAATTTACTTTAAAAACAAAGTTTAAACCGACTTCAACTCAGTACTTCGCCAAGCCAAATAGGTACATGAAAATTTCCATATTTCCTTCCCAATTCACCACATAAACTGCTTTCCAAGAGAAATTGCGTTGATTATTACAGAAAAAACCCAAGTCGCTATCTATGGGCTGATAATATTTGAGGAGATCCATCTATTCCTCAAGGATCTCAAAATTAACACTTCACTAGTTGCTACTTCAACAAAAAAATCATGTCATCTTTGACGTACTTTACATATTTTGAGAGTTTCCATAAGTCATCGTCTAAATACCCGAGTTATAATAGAAAATACCAAAATCACTACACGCGTGCCTATAAAATTTGAGGGTTGCCCTCAATTTCCCTGCGACCCCACCATCGGATCCAGATTAAGTGACAATGAAACCACTTCAGGAGTATACTCTTTTGAATAAAAGAAGAATTTTGGAAATCGGTCCACAATTGACGGACAAATCGGCGAACATACATAAAATAATAATACGTACAATGGAACATATAACCAGAGGCGGTTAAAAATAGAGACCAGTGACTGTGGGCCCAACTAAGATGGTTGTATCACTTATTGCTGTCGATAATATTCCTATTTGTTATGAACAAACTGTTGCACTTTATGATGAAAGCTAGCCGCTTGGCACAGTGGTAGTAGGGACCAAACTGAGTGATTTGACCCGCAGCAGCGGAAGTTTCACCCCTTAGTTTAGTTTAGTTTATTTATTTCATTGTACAATTTTCACAGAACATTTTTCTTACATTTTATTACTTATCGTACAGCGATCGTCTTAGGAACAGAGATGGTGCCACTTCTATAAAAAATATTAAAAAAAACTCTACAGGCTAAACAAATGGACCAATTTTGATGTGTAATACCTCTAATAAAAGCTCATTGTATAGGTTAGTTTAAAAATTATATAAAAAATATTTCTTTGATAGAATGGCTTTTGTAGTTCCCATTTAAGGTTTAAGGGGCTCCACGCGCTTTTTGACTAGTTTTGACGAGTTTTAAGTTGATATTCCTCCGTCATTACAATAGATATATTTATTCCACAAACATTAATCGGTTCTTCAATACTTTATCCACTTTTGCAAGAGAGTTTTTTAGAAAAAAATGTATATTTATTTTTCAATGATTTATTCAAACATGGTCCAAAAAAGCTCTGTTTTCGATATTAGTATGTTGTTTATGCACTTTTAGATATGAAATTTACATGTAACTGTTCCTTTTTGACGTTTCGAACAACCCAAGTTTTTTATTTTTAACGCATTTTTACAAAAGTTACGTAACTGTTTTTTTGGCCTAAAACTGCTAAAGTTTAGTGCCATATATCTCAAAAACTATGAGTTTTGAAGTAAATATGGGATACTATTTTAGTTAACCTCGTTGTTGTTAATACGGTAAGCCAAAAAAACACGAAAAAACGGACGTTAACAGATCGAAGGTCATTGGGAGCTGTGAGCCCCTTAATGATTCTTACTTAGTTGAAAGGAGATGATCACGCGTATTATTGTTATAATCGTTTTTAATTCTGATACAGACCTTATATCGATTGTAATGGATAATATTTTACAATTTTGTTATTTTTTTTGTTTTTATTTAGTGACATTTCGTTTATTAACCGTTTAGGTACTTATTGGTTCAAATTTACAATTTTTAAATGATTATGGTGTAAAATTATTATTAACATTTTGTTAAATACCATTTGACATGTAAAAGTGGCCTTTTGGCCTATTTGCAGAATAAATAATTGATTTTGATTTTGACCGCATAACTGAGACGCGCGTACTGTACCTGTCGCCTTCTACCCCGATACTCTTTCTCAACAAAATCGTCTACACACACATATTTACAGTGCATTCGAAAAATGACCTTAGAGGGGTGTACCCATACCCTTGGGCGATAGTACGGCAGGAGTTCATGGGCCATTAAATTTTAATAATTTAATAAGTAGAGCAAATATAAGTAAGAAGGAAATGTTATAAATATCTTTTGTTATCTAACGTGTAGATATACACCGTGGGCGTTAATAACCCGAAAAATTTTAACCACGCATTCCGGAGGTCATTAGGAGTAACAAATGTTATATGAATCCAATCCAAATACAGCAAAAAAAAATTTTTTTTCTGTATTTTTTTCGGTTTTTGTAAATAAAATTTGGATAAGTATCGCTTCCTGGATGGAAATCATCCCTTTTAATAAAATGGTAACAATTATTTCTCCAAAAAAGAATGAATTTAGTGAGTGGTAGTTTGATGTATGTCAATAACGACTCGAAACTTGTCAACATCGGTAGCAACGTCTCCATCAAAAGAGCTTAATGCACTTTACTAATCACAATAAATAGTTTACATGAAAATGATAATATCTTCAAAACTAAGCAGTATTTGACTGGGGTTCACATAACATTTTTTGCGCCTAATGACCTAAGGAATGCGTGGTTAAAATATTTCGGGTTATTAACGCCCACGGTGTATATATAAAATGTTGATGCTATAAATATATGTTGTTTAGTTTAGGTTAGCTTAGTACATAAATATGTTGCTACACCCTTGTAGGGTCCATGTATGTACTAATTAGATTTTAAGAACATCCTGGTTGCAACGAATAAATGAATATGAATACGTCCCAGCTAAAAGGTAGGCTTTTAATACATTGCTGCACAGTTACTGGTTGATAAATATTAAAGTGAGGACAACGTCATGTATGCAACCTTGTGGCCTATTATGCAAAATAAAAAAAAATTGCTTGTCGACATAATATTTGCTTGTGACACGTAAGAAATTCGGGTTGCGGTTCTTGCGGTATACTTTTTATGGAGTCATTTATACTCACAGTTGCCGAGAGACTCGTACCAGTACCATTTCCTCGTCTTCTTTGAGAACTTTTTCAACGTCATCGTAGTCGTTGTAGGTATCATGCTCGAAGATTCGTAGTCGAAATACTCAACAACCATATCTGTCATAACAAGCTTCGGTTTAAAAGTGTTTAATGAATAGCCTTATATTGAATGAATGAATGAATGAATATATTTTATTTCAGGTCTTCACCGACCCATATAAGAGGTGTTAGTTACATTTTAATTATAAGGTTAGATTACAAAGCTTACATACAATTTAACATATTAAATTATATAATTTAATATTGGCGCCAGGCCGTGTAATTGATAGGTGGAGTGATCAGCAGCGTGGTGTATTCCCTGAATATGCGCACGCATAAACATATGGCATTGCCTAGGGGTATGTGAGCGATTTCATACTCGCCTGATGGAACTTGTCCATAATAATTTACTTTAAAGACAAAGTTCTAACCGACGAAAAATCAATCATCCCCTATTTTCCTACCCTTAAGGTTGGTTTTTTTTTTTCAAATTTATATGCGTATACCCTTTCCAATAAAAAAAGATTTATCAAAATCGAACTACTCTGTAAAAAGTTATGCGTGGTCTCCTCCGTTTTTTTCGTCGGTTGAAAATGGCCCTCATTTGTTACAGATTTTCATCCGGCTCTAGCTAGTACGTGTTGTTACGGGATTCCGTCGATGTTCTTAAATTAATATTTTAAATTGAATGCTATTGAGAATATATCTAAGCCATATTATGCCCTACATGTTACTGAAAATTAAGGGTTCTAGCTTTAGCCAGCACAAAATTACAGGATGTTGAAAATGGCCTGAATGGCTACGAGAAAAGGATGGTACGGCCGTGCCTTTGTTTTGCTCGACTTGGCGGGGACACTACCGTGCCTCCAGATATAACACACGTTTAAGTATTGATTACATAGTTATGGTAACATTCTTACTTGTCAAAAAGCATCCGCGGTAATGAAGATTACGTCATTATTAGAGACTGTCTCTTCCCAGTTTTATGATGCAAATAACAAATTGTATTTTTGATAAGTATCAATCTTGTAAAGAAGTCGCTTTACGTTGTTGATTTTTTGAGCATAATTTTTAAAATTTTGCTCTTATTTTAAATAAATAATTTGGAATGTAAGCAGAAACAGTAGTTATTATTTGTGTCGTACATTACTTTCATGTATCTTGTCTAGTTTTGCCGCAAAGTCTAAAAGTTCTAAGGCTTTTCTTGGATTTTTTTATACTTTTACTAATAGTAGGTACTTAAGTAAACTTACGAATGTATTTAAATATAATGTACGGATGAATTATATTCAATTTATTCAGCTTTCATTTGATAACATACATGTGTATGTTTGTTGCATTATTTGGAAGTAATTTACACTTGACTCGTTAATAATTTACAATTTGACTTTACTCCCGCTGATTTGGGGTCCTTGAGATATGCCTACATACTTAAAGATGACGCTGGTATCCGAAAGTTAAGTATTTTCCCGTAACAACATGCACTAAGCATTAAATGAGTCCGATATACCTAAATATGATGAAAATAGATGCTCGAGGGAACGCTTCACTTTGTGCAATAGCCTATGTGCTTTGTGTATACGTCCGACCGCATAACTGAGACGACTTGTCACCGGTACCCCTTTGACGTCTCAGTTAAACGGCAGTCCTATAGATAGTTTGTGTTTGTTTCTAGCATAACCAAGAGCTTGTTTTATCTTGCTTTATGATTATGCTAGGGTGAAGAGCGCAGTAGATCACAAAACGCTAAATTCACGAACTGGACTGTTATCATCTTATAGGTAATCAAAATTCAACCCAAATGTGCAGAGTTTATGTACAGCGTTTATCATGGCCAGGTGTTAATTTATCAAGATGGTGATATTGTCATCATCATATCAGTCGAAAGACGACCACTGCTGCGCATAGGCCTCCCGCAAAGATTGCCAAACTGACGGGTCCTGCGCCACCCGCATCCAGCGGACTCCCGCGGCCTTTACCCAGTGGGATCTTTCACTAAATAGCTCTCTTAGTTGAAGGGCCTGGTAAAAAACGTACGTACCATTTGCTATTTGTGAATAACGTTGCGTAACGTTTTCGAACGTGAACATCGTGGTAGACCAGCGGTCGTAGTCCGGAACCCACATACGCTCATCTAGTGGCTCGAAACCAAACAGAGTCCAAGGCTGTGGCCCACGATACTCTACTGACGTAAGCCTGTATAAAAAAATCAAATTTCAATGTTTCTTCTGTTGTTAACCCATTCATTGCCGAAGAATCGCGTAAAGAGATTTGTTAATCGTAATGCCGCGGACGGATAATCGCGTTTTGTATATTTCGACTTTTAGTGGCATTAATTAGGTCAGTCCATAGAGTATAAATAAATATCTTTGTTGCAGAAGGTGGTGTAGAAGATTGTTTTTTTAATATTGTTGACATCAATACAACCGAGCAAATATCAAAAATGGTTACCTACACGAGATAGCTTGGGACAACTTTTGGCAGCCACAAATCTCGGACTTTTTTTGGTTTCTCACTCGTACCTTCTATACGGTGCATTCTAGCGAAAAGTTATAATAGGGAATTAAATAACATGAAATTATGCGTCTAATGAGTACCAATACATATTAATTCAGTTCAGAGACATAGTAGAAAGCCATGGTCGAAAACGAGGCTTTCCTCAAGTTTGTAAGTTATTTCAAGATAGTCGTTTTTAAGTTTCTGCGTTTCTATTTTGAATTTTACTATAGGTTTTAGCTCCTCAATTGTAGGAATTTACAGAATCGAGAGTTATTTCAGCATTAGTATCATCATAACTGGTAATCGAAGAGCTGGCGGTTTTCTCGTGCAACGCATCAGCATTGCAGTTAAATGAGGATATACCGCCAGCATAGTCGGTACGTAGAGGGCCTTTTAAGGGTTCCGTAGCCAAAATGGCAAAAACGGAACCCTTATAATTTCGTCATGTCTGCCCGTCTATCCATCTGTCTGTATGTCACAGGCATTTTGCTCGAAAAATATAAGGTGTATTTGTTTAAAATTTGGAAAGTAGGTGTATTTTGTTAGCTGCTACATAGTTCTGTAATATTATTACTAAAAAAATATTATTTTAGTGGTGTACCCCATACATGTACCTACAAGTCAAAAAAAAAAATGGTATGTCCACGTGTGGGGCACATCAATCGATAGGCCTTTTAAATTAAGTATAATGTTTTTCAGCAAGTTTTTCGATTAAGTGAAAATAGTCGGAGATAATCGCCCCGAAATTCACAAAATTTTCAGGATTTGTAGCTTTTTTTGTTAGTTGTAGTTTGTTTGGATATTTGCTCGGTTGTATCCATATTACATGACATAAAAAAATTAAAATCTTCTACATCACCTTTTGCAAAGTCCCCCGTGCTTTGAACCTCTACTGACTGGCGTAGGCGATTATCTCCGACTATTTTTACGTAATCGAAAAACTTGCTGAGAAACCTTATATTTATTTTAAAAGGCCTATCGATTGATGTGCCACACGTGGACTTACAATATTTTATTTATTTTTGACTTGTAGTTACATGTATGGAGTGCACCTCTAAAAAAAACTTTTTTTGTCATTTCATTACAGAACTATATATATAGCGGCTAACACAATACACTTATCCTCCAAATTTCATTCAAATACACCTTATAATTTTCAAGTAAAATGCCTGTGACATGCGGACAGACGGATTGACGGGCAGACATGACCAAACTATAAGGGTTCCGTTTTTGCCATTTTGGCTACGGAACCCTAAAAAGGCCCTCTAGGCATTGTACCGAGTATGCAGGCAGTATTTCTTCGTTGAACTGCAATGCTGATGCGTTGCACGAGAGAACCGCCAGCTCTTCGATTACCAGTTATGATGATACTAATGCTGAAATGACTGTCGATTCTGTAAATTCCTACAATTGAGGAGCTAAAACCTATACTTAAATTCAAAATTGAAATGCAGAAGCCTAAAAACCACTATCTAGAAATAACTAACAAAATTGAGGAAAGCCTAATTTTCGACCATGGTTTTCTACTATGTCGCTGAACCAAAATAATTGGTATTCATTAGACGCATAATTTCACGTTCTTTAATATCTTTGTGTGTAACTTTTCGCTAGGATGCACCGTATAGAAGCTACGAGTGAGAAACCAAAAAAAGTCCCAAAATTTCGTGGGTTTGTGGCTGCGAAAAGTTGTCCCAAGGTATCTCGTGTAACCATTTTTGATATTTGATCGGTTGTTTCGATGTCAACAATATTTAAAAAAAATCTTCTTCACCACCTCTTGCAACGTACTCCAAGGTGCTTTGAACAGTTTGAACCTCTACGGACTGGCCTATAATAACATTAAAACATAAACTGACACTCAAAGAACACTTCAATTTTGGTGGAAAATTATAACCAACCAGGGTTTTTAATTTAGTGGACTAATAGGTTTATGAGTTATTACGCAGATGCCACAGACCGCGAAATCACGTCACGAGGTTTGCTACTAAATCATTTCACCGTCACCATCACATTCAATTGATAAAAAATAATAAATTTTGTAACGCCTCCATACCGACTAATCAGGAAATGACCTTCGCCACGGTGACGGCAGTAATTGTAACGACACGAAGACAAACCTGAAATCCTCGTAGTACGTCCCCTCCTCCCATTTCCACAGCTCGATGTCCAGAAGTGTCAAGTTGACGTGCAGGCCGTAGGCACGAATGTCCAGAGCGCAGCCCTCTGTGAAAATTACGTCCACTGATATGTCGAACCGGGTACCTGAAAGTATACAGATAAATCCCGTTGATTTATTGTAACGTAATTAATCTGTTAACGTTATTAGGCGCGGCGTGGGTAGGCCCCCCACAAGGTGGACTGATCACCTGGTAAAGGCCGCGGGAGACCGCTGGATGCGGGTGGCGCAGGACCGGTCATTTTTGCACTCTTTGGGGGATGCCTATGTCCAGCAGTGGGGGTGTGTAATGATCGGTATAAAAACAAATTATATAATTTCATTGGATATAACTATTTTTGATATAATTTCAAAGGGTAGAATCATTCATTGTATATAATAAACGTTTGGTATAATATCAAAATATATATTTTTATTTAGTATAACTATCATTCGGTATAACGCTTATTTCTTATAACCATCATAGAGTATAATTCTTATTTGATATACCTCTCACATTGTATAATGATCAAGCGGTATAAATTTGGCTTGATTATATCAAATGTACAAAGATAGACGGAGCATGACGAACCACCTAGTGAAGCCGGTTTTAAACCAAGATAACCTTTTTTTTTTTTTTTTTTTTTTAAGAGGGGAAAATGCTTTTCGCATACCACCAGAGTGTGGGGACGGACCCTGGTGGTTATGTGGGACTCCCATGTCGGCTGATGAGGCCTATGGTTTACCCACTAAAAACCCCTCTATTTGCCGCCTCTACGCTAGAAAGCGAGGCCACGGGAACGCCCTAGGCACACTTCCGCAACCTCGCCAGCGGCTGTCCGCACTGCGGACTCAACTCCGGGGAAGTAGTTTCCCCCTACCTCTGCAAAGGGGTGCACCGAGAGACGGCACGCCCACCACTCAGGGACCTTTGTGTAGGCGACAGACGTCCCCATGCCCGTCGCCCACAGGTACCCTTATGGGGGAAATCGGCGGTCGTAGGCCAACCACCGTCGCCCCACGCGTTTGCGGCGCATCGGTTGGGAGGCCGGATTGTCCTCCCTCACTCGCTCCGCTGCCTCCTTCTGCGTCATCACGTCCTCGCAGAAGGAAGCCGCCGCCTTCCATGACCTGTCGCTCCCCACCATGGCTTCCACCACGGCGGGCAGGGAGAGGTCATGCCCCACCACGGCCACGAGTGTGGCCCGCTGCTCTGCCCAAACTGGGCACACCGCCAGCGTGTGCTGCGCCGTATCTTCGGCGTCGCCGCACTCATGGCATTCCGCTGTCGGTTCCCGTCCCACCACCCTGCACAGATATCTCCCGAAACAGCCATGCCCCGAGATAATCTGCGCAAGGTGAAATGAGAGGAACCCCCCCTTCCTTCCGACCCATCTTTCCAGGACTGGCCGGATTGCTCCGATGGTCCAGTGGCCGGCACTTGGCACCTCCAGCCTTTCTCTCCACTTCTGAAGGAGGACACGGCGGGAGTCTGATCTCCACCGCCTGATCTCCTCCAGGAGTGGTTGCACCCCCCTGTCCTGTTGCGCCTCGGTGACACGCCAATACACATCGGCCAGAACCAAGGCGTCGAGGTCCCAGGGCGGAGTCCCAGCCAGCACGCAGGCCGCCTCGTACGAGACGGTGCGGTATGCCCTCGCCATCCTGACCGCCATGACCCGCTGCGGCCTTCGCAGCTGGGCTTGATTTTGGGCGCTCAGGGATCCGGCCCAAATGGGCGCTCCGTACATAGCCATTGACCGCACCACTCCTGCGTACAGTCTTCGACAGCTTGCGTTTGGCCCGCCCACGTTTGGTAACAGCCGGCTGAGTGCCGACGCCACCCCTATTAATTTAGGAGCTAGGCACCTAAAGTGCTCTTTGAACGTCCAACGGCTGTCAAGGATTATGCCTAAGTACCGCATTGTCGACTTGACACCGATGGACGCTCCTCCCACTACCAGGTTGGAACCTGCCGGAGGGGCCTTCCGGGGCCCATGAAAACACAGGGCCTCGGATTTGTTCAGGGCCACCTCCAGCCCCAGCCTTCTGATTCGGGCCACCACTGTTGCCACGCCTGCCGTGGCCCGAATCACCGCCTCACGGTACGTGCTACCGCGGGCTGTCACCAGGGTATCGTCGGCGTAACACGTCACCTTGACCCCTGGCAGATTGCCCGCCCTCAGCACCCAGTCGTACCCGATATTCCACAGGAGTGGGCCAAGAACCGACCCCTGTGGGACACCGCACGACAGCCACTTCTCTTTCCAATTTTCCTGTGCTGGGTACCTGACGGCTCTATCGGTGATGTAGTCCTCGACCGTCTTCCGCAGGTACTCAGGCACCGCGTGGCGCCTCAGTGCAGCTGTGATGCAGGCCCAGGGCAGGGAGTTGAACGCGTTGGCGATGTCAAGAGACACCGCCAATACTACCTGCCCGTGGGAAACTGCTTCATCCGCCAGGGCCCTCACTCGCGCAATAGCGTCGATAGTGGACCTGCCCCTGCGGAATCCAAACTGGTGGTCGCTAAGATTTGGACCTGCCCCCTCCAGATGCCGGTTGAGACGGGCAGCCACTATCCGCTCAAACAGTTTGCTGGCCTCGTCCAGCAACACGATTGGCCTATAGGCCGAAGGTGAGTCCGGTAGTCGCCCCTCCTTACGCAGAAGGACCAGTTTCCCCGTCTTCCACTCACGGGGAAACTGTCCCTGCGTTAGACATGCGCCAAATAGCGCCCTCAACCGCGCTTCCAGCGGACCCAGGGCCAGAACCCAGGCCCGGCCGGGAACTCCGTCGGGGCCGGGAGCAGTGTTTTTGGCTCGGAGCCGTAGCACTGCTTTCGTCTGTAGTACCATTGTAGAATGGCTGGTCGCGGGCCGGCTCCGCTTAACCCGACGGCACAGAATAGTATAATAGTATTACATCCGACGGATAACGAGCCCGCTGAATGCGCGACCAATCATAAGTGCTAGCTCACGTTCTTACCATATTATGGAGCACGGTCGCCACTTAAACTGGTTGCTAGGTACAGCGGTTATCGCAGCGCAGAGCGTCGATGCTGAACGCTCAATCTACAACGTCATTGTTATAAGAGTTAATGTTGTTAACAGATTCATCATCATCATATCAGCCGAAAGACGTCCACTGCTTGAACATAGGCCTCCCCCAAATAGTGCCAAAATGACCGGTCCTTCGCCACCCGCATCCAGCGGACTCCCGCGACCTTTACCAGGTAATCAGTCCACCTTGTGGGGGGCCCACCCACGCTGCGCCTTCTGGTACGTGGTCACCACTCGAGAACCTTTCCGCCCCAACGTCCTTCGGTTCTACGTGCAATGTGCCCCGCCCACTGCCACTTAAGTTAAGCGATTCGGAGGGCTATATTGGTTAGTAACCAATATAGCCCTCCGAATCGCTGCGGATAGCCTCATTTCTGATGCGATCACGCAGAGAAACTCCCAACATAGCCCTTATCCATTGCCCGTTGGAGGTTTTTGAAGCCTTCATAAGAGGCCCATTGTAAGCGACCACGTTTCAGTGCCATATGTCATCACTGGCAACAAACACACACTGGTCAAAAACTCTCGTCTTTAGACACTGCGCACGGAGCCAGTTTACCAATGTAGATTCATATAAAGGTCAGCTTACCCCTGTAAGCGTAGCAGGCGGCTCCACCAGGCCCGCGTGGGCAGAAGTGGCGCACGACCAGCTCGGCTGACGCGGAGGCGTGCTGCAGCTCGAACGTCACACAAGTGTACTGCACCGAGTCGAATATTGTCATCTGTGAACAATCCGCTTTTAACCGACTTCAAAAAAGGAGGAGGTTCTCAATTCATCTGTGTGTGTATGTTACGCGATAACTCCGTAATGTATGAACCGATTTGAAAAATTCTTTCTTTATTTGGAAGCATATACTTTCAGATTGGTCCCGTTGTCACAAAAATCCAGTTCTGATGATGGGATCCTGGAGAATCCAGGGAACTCTTCAAAATTTATAGGCAAACTTGAAGCTATTTGGCTACTGATTTGATAAGTGAGTTAAAATACCATCATTTCATCATGTTTGTGTGTTGCGTTATAATGTATTGTTTTAGTAAAATGAGGAAAAAGGAAAAAATAAAAACCCTTATTCTATCGAGGAAATTTTAAGCAATCATTTTTCAGTTAGTTGTGTCATAATTTGGTCAGAACGGTGTTTCAAGAAAAGCGATATTTTCCAAGTCACATCATTAAAGTGTGAAAGTAAGTTTTTACTATTCTAAAGAACATCACAAATTGACTGAGGTAAGTACACTAAATCCAACGTTGGTGGTATACTTTGACTCATTTCAACTGGGCTCATGAATGGATATTTGTTAGCCGTATACAATGGTATTGTCTGCTTTTGTTTACGGACACGTGCCATTTTTAGCAAGAAAAATTTTAACGACACATAAAATGTTCATTGTATAATGAACTCTATCGTCTTATTCAATAGATTCAAAATGGGCTAAAAGATATAAAATCCCGCTCCGGGATAGCTAGTAAGGCGATGTATGTGTGTGTGTGTGTATAATATTTGCAAAGCAAGCAAGCAAGCAGTTGGGTTTTTTGAAAAATGTTTTGATTTTTTTATATCGTGATAGAGCTACCGCACAGCTCACTACTAGTCGCGACCACCACAAGCTGCAGATGTGTTCTTTCACACATTTTGTATATCATCGGTGCACACTGGGCGTTTAGGTAGTAGCACAGTGTAAAGAACTACAACCAGTAGGCAAGCTTCATTCATCTATAGAATTTACGCACCCGCTTAGCGTAGCCGCTCAAGTGTCAGGGTTGTCAAAATATGTATGGAGAGATATCCATTTTCTTATTATCACACAATATGTATCAATAGCACTGTATGTTTACTCCCTATGTCTCTGTGTATCTTTTGTGTTGTGAATTAATGTCTTCATTCTTTCGTTCTTGAAATCGGACCGTATTTAAATAATTTCAAGATGGCGGCCTTCTTTATCTACCCTCGGATTCATATTTAAATACCTCTCAAACCCTCAGATATAGATTTTGAACACAATTGAAGGGACATTATTAAAAAAAATTTAATACGGTTTTACAAAGTCAAACATGACACACCCCTTCATAATGATTATCTCCTCGCCTCCCTTTTCCCCGCGTACCCCCCATCGTTGGCCCGCGCAGCCCCGAGCTTGCAGACTGTGGAAGTAGCCACGTCCGAGCCACAAGCTGCACAAGCTGAGCCGCAAGCAGCGTTTATTTAGTGGCAGCAACTACCTAGTGGCTTACCCCCTGGCCACGACTTTGGTCTTAAGCTACCTGCGACCAGCGTTTTATCTGTTCATTGCGCGTAATCCCAACTAACCACAGTGCGTTGCGCGTCTTGACCGTGCAATGAACAGATAAAACGCTGGTTGCAGGTCGCTTAAGACCAAAGTCGTGGCCAAGGCGTTAGTGTGCGGCAGATTGGTCGCGTTTAGTGGCGTTCACTAGTTGCTGCAACGTGCGGGCGCTCTTTAAAACTTGGGGCTCACGTTGTATTTGATATGCTTGACGTTGTTGTTGTCGACCGTCAGATGGACGCTGTCGCGGTAGATGAGGTTTTTCTTTTCGTCATCCTCGCAGTCGCCAAAACGCATCAGCGATCCCAACGCGACGCCGCCTGCGAAAGAGTAATTTTTTTAATGACCTTTGTTAATCTATTTGCCATAAAACGGACTGTACCTACGCTGTTTTACTACCTTTTATTTATCTTGCAAGGTTTATACGTAGGTATCTATGTAACTTGTCCTTAAAAAAATGCAACTCATTTTAGAGCAACTTGACGGCATCCGATTGAGCTGAAGTTTGATATATTCATTCATTTACTGACGACGCAACATTATGGCATCACTGATCTGATTCGATGATGGACACAGAAGGTGGCCATATTAACTCTTCAGCTATAAAATAACCCATCGTGTTTGGGTTAATTAAAACACTCTCAACGAGTATAGTGTAGGCAGCATTTGTGCACTGTACAATAAATAGTGTAGTTAGTATATTAAAAGCTTGTACCAAAAATGAAAATGATGACAGGAATTTATTCAATCATTTAATTTGCCACATTAAAACGCCTGGTTTTAACTCGACTAATGGTTCTATAATAGTGCCGTTTAAGCAAAATAGCATTTTTTCATGTAACTGTCACATGCATTCATCAGGAAACCCTTGCGTTACGTTTTTTTTAACACGTCACTGTGACTAAAGTGAATGACGACATTGTATGCGATAAAGGTTTCGATAAAGCACGTACTTCGCAGCACGTATTTGTGCTGGTGGATCTGGGAGATGGTGATGCGCTGGAACTTGTCCAGGCAGTCTTCGATCCACGGGTAGAACCGGAGCATGTCGAGGAACCGCGCCGGCGCACCGCAGCCTGGCCCGTGCACACCCAAGCCTAGCTGCAAAAATAATTGACATCTGCGGTCTACTTTGATGGGTTGCGTCTGAGTCCAATCACATCTCAATGTGTTTCAAACGCGTCCAAACAAGCGGCCAAAATTTATTGAATCATGACTGGGACACGCAAATGGTTTGATAAATAGAATTTTATCGAAGCCCAAGCATGAACTCATCTCCGCTTATGAGTGTCATGGTGACAGTTATGCTTATTCAATGAGATTAAATGGTCACTAAAGTGTTTTGTGGTTTTAAATTGGGGATGTTAAATGCAAAGCTTGACTTAATAGTTAAACAACCTTGTCCAACTTGTTCTCTTGTAAAGCGCTTGGAGTGCACACAGTTTTCGACTTTGTCACTTAAGCGATACCTAGAATATCCAACAGAACGTGTTCTTTTCACTTTGCGTTCCCTTCCGTTCTCTCTAGATGACCATGCTGGCATCCTGCATCGTTCAGTCAGAACAAGCTGCGAGTAGAGCATTGAAATATATACCTATTTAAGTATAGTCAGCACTAGGACCGCATAGCAACATCTGCTGCTATGCGGTCCTAGTGCTCAAAATGATCTACACACGAACTCTAATGTCAAAGGAATAAGCATCTGTGTAGGTCATTATGAGCGTGTTATTTTGCTTAGCTACTTCTGATGCTGACTGTACGAGCGCTTGTCGTTTAACATGTTTCTGGCTGTGCTTTTGCAAAATGCTTTGAGTTCACTCAGATTCTCAAGCATATCGCTCCAGATATACCTAGGAGGACGTCGATCTACTGGACGGGGACGCCACGTGATGCTTTATTCATGGTGTCTCCATCTTAGGTCATGAGAGCTGCATTATTCTGTGAAACATGATTGTAGGTTAGTGTCCCCACACGTCCCGCGTGATGAGCGTGGCGCCCGTGCCCCACACGCACGGGGTCTTGTGATAGCCGTGCAGATCCTCAAGCATATCGCTCCAGACATACCTAGGACGTCGATCTACTGAACGGAGACGCCACGTGATGCTTTATTCATGGTGTCTCCATCTAAGGTCATGAGAGCTGCATTATTCTATGAAACATGATTGTAGGTTAGTGTCCCCACACGTCCCGCGTGGTGAGCGTGGCGCCCGTGCCCCACACGCACGGGGTCTTGTGATAGCCGTGCAGATCCTCAAGCATATCGCTCCAGACATACCTAGGACGTCGATCTACTGGACGGAGACGCCACGTGATGCTTTATTCATGGTGTCTCCATCTAAGGTAAAGAGCTGCATTATTCTGTGAAACATGATTGTAGGTTAGTATACCAGCTGCCAGCGTCCCCACACGTCCCGCGTGGTGAGCGCTGCGCCCGCGCCCCACACGCACGGAGTCTTATCCGCCAGCGACACTGCGCACTTCACGAAAGATGGCCGTCGCTTCGCCTCGTACAACTGGAACATTTTACAAAACCAAGAACAGGAGGTAGCCAAGCATGTGCATTTATCTTCTGAGGGATTAGCCGCTTCGCTTTTCTTGTATTGAGATATAGGCGCTCATATACAGGGTGTGGCCTGTATGTAATAGGAGCAAAAAAGAGATTACTAAGCTTGTGAACAATTATTTCCAAATGGTTAAACTTGAAAAAAAAAACTTTTTTTTGTTTTTTTTTTTACTTTAAAATAAGTTTAGTTGTATTTTTTTACTCTTCCAGAGTGCTATCAATAACTTTTTATTTTAAATACACTAAAAAAATTTAAATAAAAATAAAAAAAACACAAAAATATATTTTGAAAATAAAAATGCAAAAACTATTATGACTCGTTACATGATGTTACCTCAAAATCCGCATTGACTGTTGTGTTATGATGTCGTGGTGCCAACATACATTACTTGGAGGTCATAACTTTAGATCAAAATATCTCCGAATCCAAAAAAAATAATGAGTGGGACACAAGGGGTTACTACAAATGCTCTAAGGAAGCGTCCCTTTGAATATTTGCTCCTATTACAGGCCACACCATGTATATGTCATGTGATATTTACTTCGTCTTGTTCTTTATCATAGTACACATAAGCATTGCAGTGAATATGGAGTCAACGTGAGCGTCACGCACGGGCCGTGAGGCGGGCGGCAGAACTCCCAAAGGATTCGAAACTTGTTGTTTACAAATACAAAAATACAAATACAAAATATTTATTGATTTAAAACACGTAGTGGTTTTACATACGGCAAGGTTGAGGCTTCTCATTAGGTATATATGTACCTGTGTTGAGAAGTCTCGCTCTTCCAAAGATAGTACTTTGTAATGATCCACAATTTAAGAAAAAAAAATAGTTTGTAGGTAAGTATATTATATACCTACTAGTTAACTTAATCTAGTTTTACTTCATACATTTGTTACAGGAGGCAAGATAATTATGTGTGTGTGCGTGTGTGTGTGTGTGTGCGTGTGTGTGTGTGTGTGTGTGTGTGTGTGTGTGTGTGTGTGTGTGCGCGTGCGTGTGCGTGTGCGTGCGTGCGTGCGTGTGTGTGTGAGTGAGTTTAGGTAAGTTTAGGTAGCTATATAATAATTATTAGTTATACTTAGTTTTACAATACTAAAATTTTAGACAGTTATATGAGTGCTATTATACTATCTTTATGTGCCTTAGTGTCTAAAACAATAGTTCTTCAGTTTCACTATAATCTAGTTTACTTATCCATTCATAAAGTGTTTCCTTACATCTATCGTGTCGTAAGCTATAGAAGTGACTTTCAGTGTTTAGTTTGTTATATAAATGCGCAGACTGTACATAATGACGACCGCTTTGGCCTAGTTGGTAGTGACCCTGCCTACGAAGCAAGAGGTCCTGGGTTCGAATCCCGGTAAGGGCATTTATTTGTGTGATGAGCACGAATATTTGTTCTTGAGCCATGGATGTTTTCTATGTATTTAAGTATTTATTTCTCTATATCGTCATCTAGTACCCATAGTACAAGCTTTGCTTAGTTTGGGACTAGGTTGATTTGTGTAAGATTGTCCGCAAAAAAAAAAAAATAATAAATAAAAAATAATAATATTGTCTTTTAGCAAATACGGATTTGTTAGAGGGTACAGGAGCGACTTCTGCTTTCCTCCTTCGTGTTTCAGTTGGTATTTTGTGGGGTAGTATTTTATGTAGTTTAAGAATGGTGGATGTAATATACAGTTTGCGCATACTTAGCAACTTACACTCGTTATAGAGAACAGAGGTAGAGTATCTGTAAGGTTTAAGCAACATAGTTTTGAGTAAACACTTGTTTATCTATTATTATTTTCCCGACAGTAAACAAAGATTACTTACGCTCCTATCGATGTAGAAGTTTCGACACATGGCGGCGGGTACGTCGGACACCGGCAGCACTTGTTTCTGGAGTGAATCCAGTTCTGAGATCACAATAATAGTTAGAATCTAGGAAGTAAATGAATGTCGCGCTTTAGATAAAATTAAGTTATAACTGATTTGTCTTTATTTCTCCCTTTGTCATGTTGGTTTGTAAGAAGGTTACAAAACACTAAAGTTAACAGTGTTACATAATGTTATGCTTATGTGTATATAATTTTATGAACGTCGGTTACGAAATAACTTCCTAAGCCCGTGCTTAAGAAGTTATTTGGTAACCAACGTTAAATATATCATTAACGTTAGTTAGTTACCAAATAACGCTGGCGAAGAGAATGTTATCAATCGACATATATAAAAGGCATGATTTGTAATGTGGTATAGGTATAATGTGATGTGTCGGTAGAAAGAGCTATGAAATATGTTAGTCGATAATAAAAGAAACAAAAAATAAAATATAAAAATGCTTAAATAATTTATTTTAATAAGCAATGCATTTGTAGTATTAGTATTTTCTTGACGTATTATGTAGTCTATCCATTATAAATAAATGAGTATGAGTATAACGTGTCTAACACTTTGGCATCGTCTGCCAAGTAGTTACTTCCTTCAATTTCAGGACTGACATACTTTAGGTTTACTCTGTCTACGATTCCGGCTAAATGGGCTAAAATGATGCCATATGTCTCGAACTGTTGTCACATGAGCATGACGGCCAATTTCAGGTGCGATAATCATCTGATTCTTGCTCAGCACAACTTTCTCGACCTGCTGCCATGTATTTTATCGTGTTTTATGAGACCTAGGTGTATTGGGGGTGGGCTTACGAACTAAGACGGACACACAAGTACACAAGACACACATTACACAGACACACGCCATGTTAATCTTATCCACACTCCTGGTTTTCGTTGGGGGTTAAAATTATTTTCTGTGCGATTATCTACTACACTCTCAGTAGCAAATAATAATGGAACAATTGTTTTATGAAGACTCCCGTGAGTCTCAAACATATTAGGTACAATATAAAAGCAATATACAATACATATTACAATATATATTATAAATTAAAAATATATATCCTATCCTACTAATATTATAAATGCGAAAGTTTGGATGGATGGATGGATGGATGGATGTACGTTCCGATAAATCTCAAAAACTACTGGACGAATCTTTATACAAATTTCCAGTTATGTACCTTATATATCAGAATAGGACATAAGCTATAATTTATGTCAAATTTCATCCCATTTAGGGACGAAAAAGGGAATGAAACTTTGTATAGAGACAAAATATTTTTGCTTCAAGGCACGCCATTTTCGGTTTTAAGTGTCAAACAATAAGCAGTATAATAGCGTAAGCAATTCGACTTATATGCAGAACTTGACGTATGAAAGACAAGTCAACGTTTCAATATCTTAAAGCCAAAATGACTCAAGTCCATATGAATGTTTACGCCATTCCATGAAATAATAGTCTAGCGATTAGGTAGATAATTGTGTGAGAAAATAATAGAGGGCTTGCGGCAATATACCAATATATTCTGACCTCTCAGCCCGTAATAGTTGTTTGAAGAAGCAGATGAAATAGGTTGGATAGTTCAGAAGTTGTTAACATTGGCTGACCAGCATAACAACGTCGACAGATATCAATAGTTGTTATACATTAAGGGGTCAACTAAACTGGATGCATGCCGAACACATGGAATACTGTCACGCTATGAATCAACGATTTATCAAGTTTGAAAATTGGTATTTTAAGCATTACTTGTATTATATGTGGGACAAAAATTTAAACAGTATTACGCGCTTTGAAACTTCATGATAGAAAGGTTCAGTTGTCTGTGAAAACATTGGTTTGGTAGCGAGAGAATAAATAAGAGTCAGTTTCTTTCTGAAGCAAGAGGCAACGCAACTGTTTGAAATTGAAAATTAACTAACAATGTATGCTAGACTAGAATGTAGCTGATTAGCTCACATGCCCAATAACATACAAGATAATTTACTAATGCAAAGTTTTAACCAACTTCAACTCTGTATTGCGCCAAGCCACATAAATGATCATTTCCACATTTCCTTTCCACTATACCACATGAATTGCTTTCCGAGAAAAATACGTTGATTATGGCTGATGATAATATTTGAAGAATTCCGTCGATTCCTCGAGGATCTCGGAATCAGCTTTTTCACTACATTAGTTGCTATTAAACGGAATCATATCAGAATATGTGACACGCACTTTTTACATCAATGAGGAGTTCCATAAGTCATCTGTGGTCTTCATCATCAGTTCCACTTCACCAAATTTGTGGTTTTCGAGTACATGACATACATACATGAGTTACAACAGAAAATAACGAAATCATTACACGCATGCCCAATAAAATTGAGGAGTTCTCTCAATTCCTCATGGATCACATTATTCAACGAGCTTTTTGAAAACAATGGGACCAATCTGGAAGCATATACTTTCAAATTAAAAAATAATTGTACGAATCGGTTCGTAAATGAAGGAGTTCTAAGTTAACAAATCTTTAATAGAATAGGATATAAAAAAATAGGATATAAAAATAGAATAGGAGCTATCCGAATAGTGATAGGCCTGCGGTCCTTTTTAGTTCTTAACGTGTACATGCCGACTGACGTACAGCATCCAGTTGATAACTTACCTGAATTTACGACTTGCTTGGCTCGAATAAGTGCATTAATTGAAGAAAGTGATGTGCAAGCAGTCTACGTATTGGGAGACTTTAATGCACACACGCAAGCTAGGTTTGGTCGTGAGCTAATGAGCTTTTGTGAAGAGCAACAGTGGCACTGTGCGGATATTATCAAGCTGGGTGCGGATTCTGACACTTTCACCTTCGTCAGCGACGCGCACGGATCCTGCAGGTGGCTTGATCACTGTGTGACAACTAAAGCAGCATGGGACACGGTGTTGTTTGTGGATGTCATACAAAATGTATCCCCTTCAGACCACCTTCCATTACGGATTGTGTGTAATATTGCTGGAGTTAGTAAGGAGCTCGCCTCTTCTTCTTTTTGTAAGACTGAGGGTAACAGAATAAAATGGGGGGAAAGGAATTCTAGTCAAACCCATTTGTATAACATAGAAAGTAGTTCTAGGTTATTAAGGATCAACGATATTTTATACTGTAATGACTGTGATAATTTTAATTATACAAAATGTATAAGACGAAATGAGCACTTAGTGTTCATCCGCAATTTATATAATAATATTGTGTTGACGTTGCAAACGTGTGCTAGACTGACTTCCGATTCTCGTCTCGATAGGAATGTTAAACGGAAACAGGTGGTGGGGTGGAATTTTCATGTGAGAGAAAGCCACCAACTTTATAAACTTAACTTTGACTGCTGGATATCTTTAGGCAGACCAACCTCAGGGGAAACCTTTGATAATCTTGTTAGGAGCAAAAAGCAATTTAAAGGAAAACTTAAGTGGTGCCAAAATAATGAAGAAAAAATTAAAGCAGACATATTAGCAATGCATAGAAAAGAGCATAATTTTGCAAGTTTTTGGAAACAGACTAAGAAGTTTAGTTATAAGTAAAGCTTACCCGTGAGTGTGGACGGTCTGCAAGACTCTTCACAGATAGCCAATATGTTCGGTCGCAGCTTTAAGATAAGACCCCAAACTGTACCCGAGTATATGCTGCAGAGTAGGGTTGTCGAACCCTGTGATAGCACGGGCCCTAAGCTACAATTTACATCTGATGATGTCCGCAAGGTAGTGCAAAAGATGAAGCATGGCAAATCGCCGGGGCATGACGACCTTAGTCTGGAACATATACGTGGAGCTGGGTCGACAATTTACAACAAGTTGTGCTCGTTATTTAACTTGTGTCTTAAGTACTCATACCTGCCGCCGGATCTTATGAAAACAATTGTTGTGCCTATAGTGAAAAACCGGAAGGGAGACACTAGTTCCGCGACCAATTATCGTCCTATTTCCTTAGGAACTGTGATAGGCAAGATTCTCGAGCGGCTTTTGCAGCCCGAACTGCAGCGACATATAAAGATTGATGATGCACAATTTGGCTTTCGTGCAGGGTTGTCAACTGATTCCGCCATACTGAGCTTGAAACACACCATAAATTATTACACCAGCCGTGAAACTTCGGTGTACGCGTGTTTCCTGGACCTGAGCCGTGCATTTGACCTGGTTAATTACGACATTCTCTGGGACAAACTCTACGGTTCTGGTACAGCGAGGGAGGTAGTGGATCTTTTGAAGTACTGGTACGGCGGCCAAACTAACTGTGTCAAGTGGGGTGACGCGACATCTAGCAGTTATAGGCTAGAATGCGGTGTTCGCCAGGGTGGGCTTACGTCTCCGGATCTCTTCAATGTTTATGTAAACGACCTTATAGTACGGTTGAGGGGTACTCGTACAGGCTGTCACTTAGGCGGTATGTGCGTCAACAGCCTCAGCTATGCTGATGACATGGTGCTGCTGAGCCCCTCAATCAAAGGTCTAAATAAGCTGCTTCTAATCTGTGAGGATTATGCAAATTCTCACGGATTAAAGTATAATGTACTTAAGTCCGAAATGCTCGTTTTCAGAGCGGGAAGAGGTCCGGAGTACGTTCAAGAAGTCAGATTGAATGGAGCTGTTGTTGGGGTTGTTAAACAATTCAAATACCTAGGGCACATTTTAATCGAGGATTTGAAAGACGATAAGGATATTGAGCGGGAGAGGAGAGCCTTATCAGTCCGCTGCAACATGCTGGCACGCAGATTTGGTAAGTGTAGCAACGAAGTCAAGGTGACATTGTTCAATGCATTTTGTCAGTGTTTCTACACTTGCCAACTCTGGTCCAAATTTATGCGAAAGTCGTACAGCACCATGAGGGTGCAATACAATGATGCATTTCGCACGCTCATGCGGCTGCCACGCTACTGCAGTGCGTCCAGCATGTTCGCTGAGGCACGGGTGCCAGATTTCTTCGCAGTAATGAGGGCGAGAGTTGCCGCTTTCTGGGACAGGCTGGGGCGCTCTGAGGATGAGATCCTCAAGGTCATCTACAACGACCTGGAGAGCCCTATTTTCCGATATTGGATATCTGTGCATCGAGACGAGAATCGGAAATGACGATGATCATTTTTGATGTTTAGTTTACATATATATATATTTTAATTTTAATTTAAATTAATTAATTAAGTATCTTGACTAACTTGTATTTATATTTTGGGTAACTTTTTGCCTGTGAATAAATGATTTATTATTATTTATTATTTATTTATTATTTAAAAAAATACTTTTAACCAATTTGAGAACGTCTTCCTTATTTTGCAGTCGATTAAAAAGCTAAAATAGTTTCTGGGTACAATAAGTGTCATTAAGACATACGGAGGCAAAAAGGACATACAAATAAAATGCAATTGATCCATTCGTACAAGCTGAAGGACTTTAGGTAAGTGAAATTTACAACAGTATTTTGAGTGGACCTCTGAAGTTCGCTTTCGGTCTGACATCAAATTTCTGGGATGCAGGTAATGAGGTTCCACTTCTGAGCCTTTTTGACCTTCAGAAGAGGTTCCACCTTCAGGCCGCTGCCAGGGTTCAGTCTTGGACGGCCAATGGCGTTCTGTAGTTCCTTAATTTATCCCATGAGGCCACTGAAGTTATGCAGTCTTTTGAAATTTAAGGTCTAAGGCTGGCTGTTTAAGGCTGCTTTTCTTTTTATTATTTGGAATTAGGAGGTGCGTGCGTGCGAGAGATATGGAAGGATATTGCATCGATCTTACTCCCTCTTTGGTCATCTGCCGGGACTCAAGGCTCTGTTGAAAAGAAAAGCCTTCCGCCTAGCTTCAAATTGTTACAAGGTGGCTACTTGGAAGGAGGAAAGTAGCTCTAGGCTTCTACATTCTGCCGGGGCTCCAATTTCAAGTTCACAATAATCGCTTTTACGACTAGTAAGAGGAAACGCAGCGGTACGAATTCAGTAAGTGCATGTTTCATAAAAAAAACCGGGCTTCATGGGTGTGGTTACTTGGTTAGGAAGTAGTCACTTTCGTGATTCAGCCCTCAAAGAGTGTAAACTGAACTAAATTGAATGGTTTATAAGAATACTAATAAATTGTACATGACTCTTATTTACAAGAGCAACATTCACACAAGTATTGAAAACCATAATTGGGTATAGTTTTTCACTCTCTACTCATAATCATAATATAATTGCAAACGTCTGTAATTTTGGATGATTGTTACCTACTCAGACACCTTAAAACGGCAGAACAGTTATAGGTGACTCTTGCCCTACAGGTAAATTATCTATATTTTGCAGACATTGAATGCTATCTTAGGAATTATTACCTAACGGTAGTGGGTGAAATAACAAATGAAAGTTAATACTAAAGTTCACGCGGACGAAGTCGCGGACAAAAGCTAGTATATATATATATTATATAATGAAGTAAAACAGTGATAAGCGCGCCGGCATCGCGAGTGCTCATGAATAAGAGCCACGTTGGTTCGAAACATACCGAGTGATATTCGACTTTAAAGACGTGAATTACCCGTTTCATTATATTTCAATACTGGAACACTTTGCGAAGAAATCTGTTATAATGTACCAGTTTTCATCACTCTTAAGCCTAGATTTTATAAAATTTTACTCACTGTCTTCGAATTTCACCACCCAAAACTGAGGCTTGCGAAAACGCTCGGGGGGCGGACATATTGGTATTATTCTACCTGCAATTCGATAAAAAAATATAAAAATTACAAATAATTGTACTGCATGGAGGGCGATTGCGTGCGGTTACTGTCATTCAACACAATATATAATTTTTACTGAACGAGATAGTGTTTAAGGTTTCAGACATCAACAACATCCTTGAGCGTTAGAAAACTCCGCTACTCTTTACCTTTAAATAGTTCGCACCGGGTGCATTAAACCGATTTTATACATGAAACAAAAAAAAAACTTGTTTCATGCCACAACGAGGGTTTCCAGAATGCATTATGTTTTTTTTTAGTTTTGCTAAAGATTATGGACTAATTTAATTGTAATGATGGTTGATTTTGAAACAAATTATTATTATTATTTAATCATCATCAATTTGATTGGTGGATTTTATAAGCTGCTGCAAAATAGACCTCTCGCCACAGAGCTGCCAGCTGGTGACAGCATGCAATTTTGAGATCCTCATTGACTAGGAATGTGAACTCACTATCGCGAACGGGCTGGGCCAAGTGGATGAGGGCGATGCTGTTGATAGTCTCCCCGTACTCGGGGTGCACAATGTAGTTGCGCACACGCCGCCCGCCACGCTCCCAGCCCTCACCCAGCAGGACGCGCGCTTTCTCTCTGCCAATTGTACACCTCAAATAAAACTTCTATAAGCAACTCTTCAAAGACACAAACTTGCCTTAGGAAGACTATTTCGTCTGACGTCTCTTTATCCTTCTACCGTTTTTCCGGTTATAGCCTAGGGTCAGCTTTGGCACATAGTCAAGATTTGGTGTTCCGATATTTGTTTGGTCCGATGGCCGTTGTGTGGCGACCACGTACCGGAAGACGCGGCGTGGGTAGGCCCTCCACAAGGTGGACTGATGACCTGGTAAAGTTTGCGGGGATCCGTTGGATGCGGGTGGCGCAGGACCGGTCACTTTGGCACTCTTTGGTGGAGGCCTATGTCCAGCATTGGACGTCTTTCGGCTGATATGATGACGATTTGGTGTAGGCACTTTAGTTTTACGAAAGTTACTACCATCTGACAAAACTAGACCTTGTTGTTGGGATTAGACACCGGTTTAATGAAAGAGCTGTTCCTCAATATGTTTCACTTGACTGAAAAGCTACTGTTTAATATCAAATGATACATAGGTGTTTTTGTATATCTCAGTGGCAACCCACAACCTCCAGATTGAAAGTGCCTTACTGATGCATAATTGTTTTCCATCGTATTTTCACGGAAACGTACGAACGTGTGAACTATTTCAGTCGGTCACAGTACAAAAAGTACTGAGTTCGACTGAAGTAAGTAGCATGACAAATACTAGTACGAACGTTTCCGTGAAAATACGATGGAAAACAATTATGCACTATATCTGAACAAACGCTTTTTTTACATAAACGATACAAATCTGTCACCTGAATGCCCGCTTGGGCATGGGCCCGATGTCGGCGGAATTCCCGATCACGAACTCCACGTGTATGAGCACCACCATCGTCACCGACCGCGTCTCACCCAACCCACCATCTGAAATACGTTCATCATCATCATCACCATCATCATTACCATCAAATCAGATGAAAGACGTTCACTGCTGGACATAGGCCTCCTCGAAAGGGTGTCCAGCGCCACCCGCATCCAGCGGAATCCCGCGACCTTTACCAGGTCATTACTCCACCGTGTCCGGTCTACCCACGCTGCGCCGGCTGGTAAGTGGAAATACGTTACTTCATAATTATTAAAAAAAGACCGAGTTTTCTTCTTTTGCCTCATCATATCAGCCGAAAGACGTCTACTGCTGGACATAGGCCTCCCCCAAAGAGTGCCAAAATGACCGGTCCTGCGCCACCCGCATCTAGCCTTCTTTTGCCTGGCTTCTTGCATTTACTTGGGGTCAGCCCTGCTAATCATGCGCTGCTAGGTCGGTCGGTTCTGGCCTGGAATAACATTTGCAGGGTGTGACAAGTAATTGCTGTTGTAAGCTGTTACTGCACTGTTTCTAAACTACACGATGATTTAGAAGCAGTGCAGTAACCTGTATCTCGAATGGCTTCGACTAAAACATGGCATGGCCGTGCCACGTTTTCTCGAAGCTAGATGGAACTAATGTATTATCGGAGGCATTTTAGCCAATTAATCTATACAGAGTCAACGTCATTGACATCACACTTGATGACGTCCAGGTTCACTGTTTTCAACCTCCTCAGTAAAATACATTCCCACTGCAATCGATCAGCACCATTTGATCACACAGCGAGTAGAACAGCAGGCCAAGCCAAGGGTACTGGTCGTTCAGCACTGCGCCTTCTACAGTGTCCGCATCATCCACACCACACTTGATGACGTCCAGGATCATTGCTTCCAACATCCTCAGTAGAATACCTATACACATTGCAATCGGTCAGCACTATTTGTACTCACACAGCGAGTAGAACAGCACGCCAAGCCAAGGGTACTGGTCGTTCAGCACCGCGCCTTCTACAGTGTCCGCTTCATCCACACCACACTTGATGACGTCCAGCTTGACTGCTTCCAATCTCCTCACTGGAATACCTAAGCACCGTTATTTGCCGATTGTGTTTCGATTATCAAACGGAAATAACGAATTACTATTACTCTGAGATTATACCCTTAATATCCTATTCCATATAACATTTAAAAAATCGTACGTTAATCGTCATGCGATTTCAAGGATATTTTGAACGCAAAAACATTTGTATTGTTTTGATTGATACGAAAGTGTGTCTGTCTGTTCACGCTTAAACCGCTCAACCGATTGAGATGAAATTTGGTATAGAGATAGTTTGAATCCCGGGGAAGGACATACTAGTTTTTATCCCGAAAATCATCCCCTGAAGGGGTGAAATGCGGGATGAAAGTTTGTATGGGGCTAGGATAGTAACGGGCACAAGCTAGTCCTGGACAAACGAAGATTTGTAGACGAATTTATTCGTTAAAATTCTAATGTTATATGGACGAGGTATAGACGTCAAAATGGGTTGAGTAACTTGTAGTAGTTAGACCCAACCATACTTCATGAAGGCCAAAATACTATGTATGTATATCTGTATGTTACCTTTTCAGGCTTAAACCTTGGTATCGATTTAGAAGAAGTGTGAAATGGAGCTAGTTTGAGACCTTGAGAAGGACACACGGTAGATTTATTCCCATTCCTTTCAATCCAAACTTCTACTCTCCTTTACCAGGAACCTATTTCACCATCTTGGCAATTGTCACCTGACATTGACAATTCCACGTACATTGCTGGGTCAATAAGCTGTCCAGCAACCACTTTAACCAGTCGACGCAGCCATGTTAGTCAAATTGTCACTGTCAGGCAACCATTGTCGATTTTGTGGAATAGGGGCCAGCAGGTCGATCACGTTACGCATTGTACGCGCGTCAGGTAGATCTAAATGTCACTTTTTATATGGAAAAATGACAGTTAAATTGTTCTAACGCGCGTTCGTAACGTTACGTGATTACCCCTCTGGTGAATGGAAATTTCTATGAAGTTCCGATAGTTGCTGCTGTGTCTGTAGGAAGTCTAATAGCATTATTGCTATTTGATTTTGAACAGGCGTAGTAAGTAGCCCCAAAGACGATTAACGAGTAACTATACGTAGACGAAGTCGCTGGGAAAAGCTAGAGTACGAGTTAATTAATATACCTAAATCGTATGTGGTCGGAATCAGCACTTAATATAATTCACTTTAAAAACAAAGTTTTAACCGACGAAAAATCGATCATCCCCTATTTTCCTACCCTTAAGGTTGTTTTTTTTCCAAATTTATATGGGACCAACTTCGGGGTATACCCTTTCCAATAAAAAAAGAATTATCGAAATCGAACTACTCTGTAAAAAATTATGCGTGGTCATACATAAAAAAAATATATATATATACGCGTTGACTTGAGAACCTCCTCCGTTTTTTTCGTCGGTTGAAAATGTAATTACTTTCCGACAAAACATGTTTTTCGTTCTGTAGTTTTAAAATTTTCTTTTTACCGAGATATAGGTACAGTCGCCATCACATACATAGGTACACTTTAGGTGTTCAAAAATATCGGCACATGCACCCTAATGCCTTGAAAATAGAGGTGTGTTCCGATGTTTGTGACGTGCTTGTTTGCTCCGATGTATGTGATGGCGACTGTACCAAGGACATTCTACACAACTACAAGCGGCACGACAAATACAAAAACTTTTTCCAATTAAACGCGTTTAGCGGAGCAGACTCTGAGGCACAGTCTAAAAGTGCTCTAATATCTATACGGACAACCTTTAAAAAATATCTAAACACAATATTTTTGTTACTGAAATAAGATCCGCGTTTCATAAGTTACAATCGGCCTTACAAGTTGCTGAACACCTAAGTAACTTGTCGTTTTCACTCGTTTGACAACTTCATATGGCAGTTTAACATGACGTTTAATGCGACACCGTAGCATCGAATAAGTAATAGTACTACGTTCCCTGTTTAGGTACGCCAAACGTGCCTAAATGTGGCCATCCCTTTCTATTGCATGCAACGCGCTGCAACCCGTAAACTAATGGGCCGCCAATTTGGCGGCCGCCGGCATGTACTTGTAGCGGCGCGACGGAATCACAGAGTGAACCGCCCCTGACGGTAGGTACAAAAATGTTAAGCCCCTTGTAAGGCTGACTGTACGTGAATTAAATCGTCATGTCTCGTGCTGCCTTAAGCCAAGTTAAATCGAGTCTTAAACTCATCATCCCCCTAGCGTTATTCCCGGTTGTGCCCCTAAAGGTGCCCGGGGTCCGCTTTGACACCTAATCCCAAGATTTGGCATAGGCACTAGTTTTACGAAAGCGACTGCCATCTGACCTTCCAACCCAGAGGGAAAACTAGAACATATTGGGAGTAGACCGGTTTCCTCACGATGTTTCCCTTCACCGAAAAGCTAACGGTAAATATTCCGTACATAAGTTTCGAAAAACTCATTGGTACGAGCCGGGATTCGAACCCACGACCGCCGCTTAGCAGCCGCATGCCTGAACCACTAGGCTACCATCAAGTCTTAAGTATTTAACACAAATCCTATATAAGTACGTTTCACGTCAAAGAGATGTGTTATTCCTTGTAATAAGCGAAAAAAAGTAAACATAATTATTATGACAAACACAAAATTACTACATTACATGTTACACTTAACTTACTGCTTAAGTAACACACAAGTGCATAAAGTTTTGCCCAAATCATAATTCGTTACTTTTTATAACTAGGTATTTATAGCACATTTTTTCACGTTTTATGTACTCATTATACAACCACCACCACCAACACGGTTCGTTTTGAAATCAATACTGGAATTAGTCCTAAGCATCTAGAATTGGTAAATACTGCATTTTTACATACCCAAGAACAACTGTTTGGTAAACTACAACGGCGGAATGCTGGGAGCAAAACTAAACCTCATTTAGATGCAACATACCTGCCTGCCTGATGCATGTTGCTACCTAATGTAGTGATGAGTAGGTAATTGTTTTGCAACGATATTTTTTATTTTGTTGCAATAAAGAATATAAATAAATAAATATATAACTTAACATAGTGATATTTAGAGCTAGCAGTTGCCCGCGACTTCGTCCGTGTAGACTCGCTTTGAGGGATGTTTGCTATTTTTGCACTCCCATACATAAAATTTTACATGTCAAAAAATAATTAAAATAGAAAACAATGTCAAATGAATTTGAATGTTCCAATTAGATAACAATATTTAGGTATGAATAACAAAACCCCCACCTACAGAAACTTCCACCCCCATTTTACAATGTTCCATCATAAAAGTAGCATTATGTCAATCTCCGATCACTTATCTTCATACCAAATTTCATCACATTTAGTTTAGAGGTTAAAGGATGATTCACGCTTGAACGGGCCGTCTCCGGCCCGGGCCGTTTTCTATGAAAAACGTCGGCGTGTTTGCGCGGCCGAGCCATACTGAAGCGGCTCGGTGTCGGCACGGCCCGGCCATGGCCCGGCCGGGACTGCGTATGGCTCGGACACGGCCCGTTCTAGCGTGAGTCATCCTTTAAGTATGTGAAAAGGTCAGTTTTGCGCGCTCGCTTCTCTTTTTGTTACAATTGGTTCAGTTGTCTGATCGTGAGTGTCGAGACGTAACAGATGGACAAATAGACAGTTACTATCAGATTTAATAAAGCACCGATTATAATAATAGTTCTTACGATGATATTATTATACCTGTAGTATACATATAAAATAAGTATCGATTTGGATGTAGAACAGATGAACTAATTTGATATTAACCTTTAACTACCGTGGTACACGTCTCACAGACGTCACCGCTTTTAATTCGAAAATATTTTCGCGTATGTGTGGCGTCTGAAGCTATCCTTTTCGCTAGCTGCCTTTTTTGGGGTCCTCTAGCCGCAGCCAAGACCGTAACCGCGGCGAGTGCGTACGAGTCGGTTACGGAGCGATCGAGCGACGTTTCACAGACGCCACCACGGTGTTTATGTACAAAAAATATGCACGTCTCCTGGACGTCACCTCAGTGTTAGTGTTTGTGACTCTATAGTAATTATCGTGTATCCTAGTCGTGACGTCATATTTTAAGTTTGGGCTATATTTTTTTTTATATAGAATTCTAAGAAAAAAACAGGTAAGGCTTACTGTCAGTATAAGGTTCTGCTCGCTACATATTATTAACTAGCTGTTGCCCGCGACTTCGACCGCGTAGAACTTATACTTAGAAAATATAATGCAATCAAACTTCTACTTACCATCTTAAGGGATGATTTCCGAGGCAAAAACTATTCTATATCCTTCGAAGGGTCTCAAATTATCTCTATACCAAATTTCATCTAGGTACATGGATTTTATCCAAACTTTCACCCCCTATTTCATACCCTTAGGGAATGATTATCGGGATAAAAACTATCTAATATCATCTTCGGGACTCAAACGACCTTTGTACCAAATTTCATCTAAACGGGATTCATCCAAATTTTCACCCCCATTTCACCCCCTTAGGGAGTGATTTCCGGAATTACAAATACAAATAAATACAAAATATTTTATTAGTTAAACATAGGTATGTACATCGGTGTTACAGTTTATGGTTTGTCTCACTATGTCTTGCCTGTTAAGGCATACAAATAGCCACAAAATAGCATGCAGCATGCACTTACACACTAGATATAAGTCGTTAATTATGCTATCATTTGGTTACGTTATGCTAGGGTCATTTAAATATTCTTGTATGGAATAGTATGCTTTGGCAGCTAGAAATTTAAACAATGCTTTTTTAAATAAATGAGGGTCATGGAATTTCAAAATGGCTCTTGGCAATTTGTTAAAAATTCTAGGCGCCATCCCAAATATGCTTTTTGAAAGTAGGGCAGTTTTGTACGGTCCATGGTTTATCTTACCCTGCATACGGGCACTATTAAAGCTCGAGAACTGGTTACTGTTCTGTTTAACATACATTGCTGTTTCAAACTGTCCTATGTCCTTTCCCAGGACTCAAGCTATCTCTTTACCAAATTGTATTAAAATGGGTTCCATCCGAATTTTCACCCCTAATTTCACCCCCTTAGGGGATGATTTCTGGGGTGAACCTATCCCATGTCCTTTCCCAGGACTTAACCTATATCTACACCAAATTTCATCAAAATAGATTACATCCAAATTTTCACCCCCCCCCCTTTTCACCCCCTTAGGGGATGAGTTCCGGGATAAAACCTTTTATATGTCCTTCCCCGGGACTCAAACTATTTATATACCAAATTTCATCTAAATCGGGGCAGCTGTTTAAGTGGCTCCATACAAATTTCCACCCCCAATTTCAGCCCCTCAGATATGAAAACTACCCTTTGTCCTTCCCCGGAGCTCAAACTATTTATATACCAAATTTCATTTAAATCGGTTCAGCGGTTTAGGCGTGAAGAGGTAACAGACAGACAGACACACTTTCGCATTTATAATATTAATATGGAAGTATGGATTATTAGTATGGATAGTATGGGTTCTTTCCGCTTGTCTTCCAAATAGAGGTGTAGCTGTAGACTCACTTCAAAATAAAGAAAAAACGAAAAACTCATTCAAATATCTCAAAAAATTACGAAGCTACAACCGTTTTAATGTCGCTTGCAGAGTGAGAAAACGATCAGGGACCGTGACGTCACGATCCTCGAGCTTCATAGTAAAAAACAATCGTTTCATTATAAAGGTGCGTTTTGCGGAAAAGAGACGCAACAAACCCCCTCTTCAAACTTTATACACTTACTTATAACTTAGTGATTACCTATACGAGTATAGCCTCTTGCGTTGTTTTTTTTCGAGATAATACAACATTATGATTATTTTGTTTAGTGTCTACATCCCTATTTTCGATAAGATAAGATAAAATAAGATTTCTTTATTGTCAGAACTGTGTACATTTAGTTGTTTTGGGTAAAATAAAGTCCAACAGCTTGCCCATTTCGGACGTACAATATTAAACGTATACTAAAAAAATAACAACAATAGTATTTCCAAATAATTTTAACCATATTCACACATAAAATATTAATTTAGATCTATCCGACATCTGTATTTTCTTTTAAACAACGAACTTCGGAATTCAAAAATATTATTATATATCTCTATCGCACTAACAAATGACAGGAATGCAGATATACGAACTTCGAGTTTCGGTTTTCGCTGTTTGGCTGAAAACGCAAAGAGCGCGCGCGCGTGCCATTCAAAAAAAAACAAGTTTATATTGTTCGAATTTGTTGTTACATTTGTGGAAATTACGCCTTAATTCGACATTTGCGCATATAAGTTCGCATATCAAAATCGATTAATTTTATATTTGCTTTTGATACCTATGTGTCTCGTCAATGTATATCGTAGACGGGATTAAAATTATTAATAGGCGAAAGAAAGGCAAAGAAATTCCGCCATTTTGTCCGTAGTATTTCTTATTAGTCTGTGATTTTGACGTTTATTTTAGCTGACAGATGTGGCGGCGGTATACTTTAAGAATAATAAATGAAAAATTAAATGAAGTCGTATATTACGGAAAATAAATTAATGGTCGCAGTCGGATAAAAACTATCCTAAGTTGCAGCTGGAATAATAATGTACCTATATAAAATGTTTCATATTTTTCCGTCCATGGGATGCTGAGAACATTCGTACCACAGAAAGCTTAGTTTCAAACTGGCTGATTTATTTTTTAATTTAGAGGTTTATTATAAGTGGAGATGGAGATTACCCGTAGGAACTACCAATTAGTTCAGTAAAAATAGGCCTAAATCATATGATGTCAGTTTTTTTATGTTTAAAGTTAGGAGCTTTTCATTTATTTAATACTAGCTGTTGCCCGCGACTTCGTCCGCGTAGAACTTTTTATCGTCTTAGAAAATGATTTCTCTCAATATTAAATTTGAACCCTCTTTTAGGGGATAATTAAAAAAAAAACGTTGATGTTCATTTTCTAGTTTGTGAACAAACAGTCTAAAACCAAAGTTAAAAATCTCATACTTTAAAAATGCCTTGAAATACTCAAACTTTGAACCAATTTCAACACTCTTAGGGGATGAATTTGGAAAAACTCTGAAATCAGTTTTGTAGTCTTTTAACGTACAGAATAAGACCGAAGTTAAAAATCTCTTACTCACACTTTAAAATTTTATTGCTCGCCATTTAAAATTGGAACCCCCTTTTAAACCCCCTTAGAGGTTGAATTTTTCTAATCGCTGAAAGAACTTTTTTCGTAAACTTTTAAGTCTCTAGCTCAAAAAAAGTGTTGCCCATACAAAGCTTTCTTAACCCCCTTAGGGGTGGAATTTTCTTAAACTCTGAAAGTACTTTATTATTAATTTTAATAAGTAACATTTCGAATAGTTTTAAGTCTAGTAAAAAAATAAGTTTTTCCCACACAACACTGGCTACCCTTCTTAACCCCCTTAGGTATGGAGTTTTCTAAAACGCTGAAAGTTCTTTTTTAGTATTCTAATAAGTAATCTTTTTGCAAAGTTTTAAGTCTAACTCAAAAAAAGTGTTGCCCATGCAAAGCTTGCTCTCTTTTTTAACCCTATTAGGGGTGGAATTTTCTAAAACGATTTGTGTTCTTTTTTTGTATTTTAATAAGTAATCTTTCTACAAAGTTTCAAGTCTCTAACTCAAAAACATAACCTTTCCCTGATAAAAACTTTGCACCCCTTTTTATCCCCCTTAGGGATAGATTTTTTCAAAACGCTGAAAGTCTTTTTTTTGTATTTTTATAAGTAATCTTTCTACAAAGTTTTAAGTGTCTAGCTCAGAAAAAGTGTTCCTCATACAAACCTTGCACCCTTTTTTAACCCCCTTAGCGAATGATTTTTGTAAAACGCCGAACGTAGTATTTTTCATGTTCTAATAAGTAATTTTTCGACAAAATTTTAAGTCTCTATTAAAAAAAATATGTTTTTCCCATACAAACTTTGCACCCTATTTTACCCCCTTAGGGGTGAAATTTTCCAAAACGCTGAAAGTACTTTCTTTGTATTTAAATAATCTTTCTACAAAGTTTTAGGACTCTAGCTAAAAAAAATAGTTTCCCACATACAAACTTTGCACCCCTATTTTAGCCCCCTATTTTTAGGGGTAGAATTTTCTAAAACGCTGAAAGTACTTAATTTGTATTCTGATGACTAATCTTTCTACAAAGTTTTAAGTCTCTATTTAAAAAAAATATTGTTTCCCCCATACAAAATTTGCACCCCTATTTTACCCCCTTAGGGGTAGATTTTTTTAAAACACTGAATCTAGGTACTTTATTTGTATTCTAATGAATAATTTCTCTACAAAGTTTTAAGTCTCTATTTAAAAAAAAGTAGTTTTTCCCATACAAACTTTGCATTCTATTTTACCCCTTTAGGGGTAGAATTTTCTAAAACCCTGAAAATACTTTATTTGTATTCTAATGACTGATCTTTCTACAAAGTTTTAAATCTCTATTTAAAAAAAAAATTGTTTCCCCCATACAAACCTTGCACCCCTATTTTACCCCCGTAGGGGTGGAATTTTCCAAAACGCTGAAAGTGTTTCATTTGTATTCTAATAACTAATTTTTCTACAAAGTTTAAGTCTATAGCTCAAAAAAAAAAGGTTCTCCCATACAAACTTTGCACCCCTATTTTACCCCCTTAGGGGTAGAATTTTCAAAAATCCTTTTTTATCCCTAGCCCACGTTATAAAAGCAACATACTGTGCAAAAATCAACTCTCTAAGATTAGTAGTTTCGGCTGTGCGTTGATGAGTGAGTGAGTGAGTGAATAAGTCAGTCAGGACATAGGCATTTATTATGTATAGATAGATAGAAGATAATGAAACTCCCATTCAAATATCTCAAAAAATTATGAAGCTACATCCGTTTTAATGTCGCTTGTTAGAGTGAGAAAACGATGAGGGACTGTGACGTCAATATCCTCGAGCGTCATAGTAAAAAAACAATCGTTTCATATGAAGGTGCGTTTTGCGGAAAAGGGACAGAACATACCCCTTCTTAAAACTTTGGACTCTTATAACTTAGTCATTACCTATATAACCTCTTGCTTTGTTTTTTTCTCCATTTGACTATATTTATTTTAAATTATTTTTCGAGAAAATACATTATGATTATTTACCATATTTTCGATTCCTGAGCTATAACCACGAACTTCGGAATTCGAAAATATTCAGGTATCTCTATCTCTATCGCACTAACCATACTCGAGTGACAGGGATGCAAATATATGAACATTGAGTATCGTTTTTCGTGGTAGCGCCGCAGGTAATTTGGCTGAATGCGCCGAGCGCGTGCCATTGCCATTAAAAAAAACAAATTCGTGTAAATTATATTGTTCAAATTTGTTGATTTCATTTATTGAAATTACGACATAAAACGACATTTGCGCATATAAGTTCGCATATCAGAATCGAATATTTTTTTATGGTTTATATTTTAGCATTTGTCTCGTAAAGGTCTATCGTAGACGGGATTTAAATTATTAATAAGTGAAAGGCAAAGCAATTCCTCCATTTTGACGAAAATTTGACGTTTCTTATAGCTGACAGTTGGAGCAGCGTTTGATTTCAATAAAAATAAATGAAAAATTAAATGAAGTCGTATATTTCGGAAAATTAATTAACTGTCGCAGTCGGATAAAAACTATCCTAAGTTGCAGCTAGAATAATAATGTACCTATATAAAATGTTTCATATTTTTCCGTTCATGGGATGCTGAGAACATTCGAACCGCGCAAAGCTTAGTTTCAAACTGGCTGATTCTTTTTTTAATTTAGAGATTTATTATAAGTGGAGATGATGAAACATCTTATAATCAAAAGATATTTTATGTTTTATAGATAATATCTTCATAATTTTAGTAAAAAATAAGACTGAACCAAGTTCGGAAATTAAGCATATCAAAAAATGTCGCCTTATAATTAAGAAAATATTGTTAGCATGATTGAAGTTATTCAGTGTTTATTATCCCATTTTGAATTACCTAATTAATAACCCAACTAGTTTAAAAGCTTTGATAATACTCGCATGTCAATAGGATTTTTTTAAATCGAGTTGAAATATAGCGTCCGTCAGACAGTACCTCGGTGTAAGTGCTACTCAAAAACCACCTCGGTAATTAAAGGAAGGGTGAGCGTTGATAAATTTAGCCCCAAATTATTGGTAATTTCTAACGTTATAAATATTCGATTTCCCGTGGGAAACTGTGCCCCAGGTGACATGTGAGCTAAGTTATTATAATTTATTCGGGTTTACTACGCTGCCCCGGTTGCATTCGCTTACAGAAATGCATAATTAAGAGATGCTGAGGTAAAATATAAAATGTATTTTTGAATAAAGGTTTGTGGTAAGACGGAGTATGGAATAGGGTTCAAAAAGAAGTACCTGTTGTACAATAATTTAGATAGGAAAATGCAGTAAAACCAACGCCTAGTTGTGTTTTAAAAATAACAATTTATTGACAACTGAAAAAACATAATACTATAATAGTAGTTTATGTGACTTTACATAATGAAGGGCATTAAATACGAGTGCGGGTTTATGAAACGAGCCGAAGGCGAGTTTCATAATAACATCACACGAGTGTTTTAATGCCTAATTATGTACAGTTACATACACTACTTTATCTATCCACATATCATAAGCCTTAATGATGCATTCAGGAACCGCTAATTATGACCGGCATCGCGGCGTTGTTTTCTGGCAGCTGTCATAGTTTTTTTTTAAATTCAGAGACAAACTAGAGTCGGATCCAACTAATCCAACTATCATATCGTTCGATATCTTACTTACGTGCGACATTTGTCAAATTTGTATGCAAATTGACAATTCATTCGAACTAAACGTCATCTCGACTGATATTAGAATAGAGGTTAAATCACTTTGTTTTTCAGAGACGTTCGAAATTTGAATGAAAGAATATTATCGAAATCGATGTTTTTATTTAGCAATAATAACATTTTAACAGATAAGAAATTTGTTCTAACAAAACTGTCTATTTTTATGGTGGTCATAATGTGCGGTTCTTGAATGCATCTTGAAGGGTTTATGATATTTGAATAGATAAAAGTATTTAAAAAGACAGAAAAAAGTAGACATACTTTTGTCAGCACAGTATGTTCATAAAAGGTTGCAACCGCAACATCCTGCCCCGTTTGGCCCCAAGGCCAAACAAGCTCTGTCCGCGCCGAGCAAAAGGGCCCAGTAGTGGCCCGGCCTGTAGTAAGTCAATCAAAAAAAAAATCCTGCCCCGTATTGTGCGAATGCTCACGAAGCTTGCTGGACTAGTCACTAGTCAAGGAGTTACTTACTCGTACTACGCGTTTAGCTTTTTGGAGCGCCGACGAAGAAGGCTACCTTGCGTGGCTACGTCCTTGGATGAGCTGGTGTAGTCAGGGAGACTACACCAGCTCATCCAGGGAAGATCAGCCACACGGCTTCGTGCCTATTTTTGTACATTATGCTGAGGCAATCTCCTTTTTAACATCACACACACACACACATCATAACGTAACATTAATTTTAAATTTATCTTTTAATACTAATCTTAAGGTTCACATGTATCTTTAATTATAATTTCGTGTAATGTGATATTGAATAAAGCTTTTCTATTCTATTCTATTTCCGCCCGAAGGATATTTCCTACGAGAGAAGAAACCTACTTTTCGGACATTTGACCAAGTGCACTGGCTACTGGTTGATAATGCATAGCCCAATAATCCAAAAAAGTGTATTTTTTTAATTATCTGACTACACCTGCCCTTCCATGTAAACATATAACTATGCAAGTATATTGAAATTCGAAGAAAATTATAAGAATATTGTTCTTTTGAAGGTATGCATTTCGACTACTATGATACAGTTAGTTTACATTTTGATTACTATTCCAAACTATTATATTTTCCGAAAATGCGTATTATGAACGTATAAATTGTAAACATATGCATTTAGTCATAATGTAAATCAACCGTTATGGATACCGTACTTTAAGGATTTTCATGGTTACACTTTTCAACTATTCTTTTTTCTGAATATAATTATGTATGCCCGAGAGCGATCCAAGGTCGGGAAATATAGCTGTCTCGGCGCCCAGTACGACTTTGTCGCATTTGGCGTCGAGACACTCGGCCCTTGGGGAAAAAGCGCGCGTGGGCTCCACAAGGAGATCAGCAAGCGGTTGAGGGACGCATCGGGTGACCCTCGCGCAGGCAGCTTTCTCGCTCAAAGAATAGCGATTGCTATTCAACGCGGGAATGCTGCCTGTGTGATGGGCAGGGTGCCCATCACACAGCCTAAAGGGCAAAGTTTTGATACGTTTCTGTAATTTTGCTTGTAAGTGTAGTTGTATGTTTTAAAATTATGTGTATATTTCGAACTTATAAGTTGTATTATGCATATTGATTGTATGTAATACGATTGCACGACGCTGTACTAGTAAATGGATTGGGCACTTTATGTCAAAGCAATATGGGTTAAATTCGAACAAAGAGGATTTTTCTTCATTCAAATTTAAGACATGTCACTTTGACATAGAGTTCCCATGACATATATCATGCTCGTACAGCGTCGCACTCGCACGTTTACCGTACTAAGTATATCTGCCACCAAAATACTAGAAAAACAAGGAAGTAGTGATTTAACGACATAATACATACATACATACATACATATAATCACGCCTCTTTCCCAGAGGGGTGGGCAGAGATCACGGATCTCCATTTGCCACGATCCTGACAAACCCCTTTCGCTTCACTCACTTTCATAATATTTTTCATACATGCTCGTCGGCTTAGGGTACTTTTGACCTAGCCTTTTTGTAAGATTTAATGACATAATCATCTGCCTTAATCGAAATAATACTTTGTGACGAAATATAGTAACGCGTAGGTAGTTTTGCCCCAAGCATTCCCACGTCAGCAGTTCACTAAATATTAGTAGGTAGGTACTTAGTATTCAAAAATGCTGTATTTACTAACAATAGTAACTACTAATTCCAGTCTCAATTTGAAAACGAACTGCGCAGCTGCCGGTAGTCGTCCCACAAAGCAAGTCATTATGGCTGCCGTCTTCTCTAAGGGACACACGTCCCCAGTTGAGCTGTTCCGAAATGTTTTTATTTATTTAGAAACTACAATTTGCTTCATCCTAAGAATATACTGATGGCCATTGGGGCGGAAAGGTCCTCCAAAGGCGACCACGTACCGAAAGGCACGGCGTGGGTAGGACCCCCACAAGGTGGACTGATGACCTGGTAAAGGTCGCGGGAGTCCGCTGGATGCGGGTAGCGCAGGACCAGTCACTTTGGCACTCTTTGGGGTAGGCATATGTCCAGCAGTGGACGTCTTTCGGCTGATATGATGATGATGAAGAATATAACACTGCCTCCAATCCTGCAGCAACAGTTTGACTGTGGCAACCTCAACCAAGGCATTGATTATTATTTACAGTAGGTACAGATGTAGTGCATAATTGTTTTCCATCGTATCTTCTCGGATACGTTCATATTAAATTTGTCATGCTACTTCGGTCAACGTCAGTACTTTTCATACCGAGACTGACTGAAATAGCAAGGCACGTTCGTACGTTTCCGTGAAAATACGATGGAAAATAATTATGACGACAAAGCCTATGTTTAATTCCCTCGAATCTTCAGAACGAGCTGCATGGATTTAGATGATTGGGGTATCTGTCAATTAGTTAAATTCCATATATAATTTTATTTTAGGTTCTGTTTTTAAACGCAGTCGCTTTTAATATTCTAATTGCCTTTTTGAAGCGGCTACGCAGTCCGATCTGCGACTATGCTGGACTGGTATCGCATTGTTCTAGATTATGTCTGTTAAGATTTCTATGACCATGGTCCTTCCGGGCGATAACTCCCGTGAGCGTCAGCTTCGGCTCCGTTGGTGGGACATCGGAAACTGGTCCATCGGAAATCGAGACCAACTGCTTGGTTAACAAATCATTCAATCAGGTCCTCATAACAACGCCTTTTTTTTCGTTTCTCCCTCTTGGAGGCCCTTAAGTATCTGTTGCTGGCCACACTGCAGGCCAAACAGGGACAAACAAAAGCCTTTTTTTACTTTTATTTTAAATTTTATCGAAGTTTTCGTTATTACAGATTCGATTTATCAAAATTATTTTGACTACGAGTCTACGACACATCACACTACGCCAAAGAATACGAGAACATTAAAAAAGTTCTCGAAGAAGACGCGAAAGTCTTACTGGTACGAGGCTGTTGGCAACTGTACTTACAGTTAGTAATAATAACGAGTAAAACCGGCCAAGTGCGAGTCGGACTCGCGCACGAAGTCGAACTCCTAAGTAGCTGAATATCTTGGTACCTCGTCTCTTTCTGCCACTTGACAACTTGAGAGCAGGGGCGGTTCACTCTGTGATTCCGTTGCGCCGCTACAAGTACCTGCCGGCGGCCGCCAAATTGGCGGCCCATTAGTAGCTGCCGCGTGTTGGTACAGGACGCTCGCACGGGTCGCAGCGCGTTGCATGCGATAGAACGGGATGGCCACATTTGGGCACGTTTGGCGTACCTAAACAGGAAATTTGTTAACAGAGATCCTTCTGTACGTAGTACTATTACTTATTCTGTGACGGGAGTTAAAACATGGCGTTAAAAAAGCGAAACGCCACAAAGGTGTTGAACCCCTCTTGTGAGGCCGCCGCCCTACTTTGATGAACAATATCTACTTACTGCTCAATTGGTATACTTTAACTCATTTCAACTGGGCTCATGAATGGTTCTTTGTTAGCCAGGTATGCAATGGTATTATCTGCTTTTGTTTGCGGACGTGTGCCATGTTTTGCAAGAAAAAGTTTAGCGCCACGTAAAATGTTCATTGAATAATGAACTCTATATTCTTTTACAATAGTTTCCAAATTACGCAGCGCCTTATACCTGGCTCTCCGGAAGCGGGTTTTTTTAAATCTTTTAGTCCATTTTGAATCTATTGAATAAGCAGATAGAGTTCATTATACAATGAACATTTTATGTGGCGCTAAACTTTTTCTTGAAAAATGGCACGCGTCCGCAAACAAAGGCAGATATTACCATTGAATACCTAGTTAACAAAGAACCATTCATGAGCCCAGTTGAAATGAGTTAAAGTATACATATTCTATTGTTACAGTCATCGTCGGAGTTGCAAAGTGGTTTGAAAAGTTATGGACTAACTTCTGGTCGATATTTGGGTGAAGACTTATAGACTACGAACTAAGTGGTTGTTGTCCCGGGTCTTCAAAAGAAATGTTTTTTTACCTAATGTTTTATGAAAATTCCCAGGTAGGAACGTGACATTGATATTGCCGTGTTTATAAAATGATTATACTTAACAAGAATTGTTTAATAGCTTGTCAGACTTAACTCAGACAACAATTGTTTTTTTTAATACTACTTCGGTGGCAAACAAGGGCCCGTCTGATGTTTACCTTAGCTTATGGACGCCTGTTAGTCTAGGTATTTCACATGCGCTAATAATTACTTGAAAAACCTGTGCACTGCTTTCTGGAAATCCATAATGTAAATAGTCTCTTGCGAAAACCAAGGCAGCGAGTTTATTCTAGTCTTGGTGAGTTCGCAGTTTCATTAGACAAAATACAGATTAAACTGTTGTGTACCTGTACCTACAACAGTAAAACACTTTTGCTACAAATGGTCACTGCATAATAGGTAAAAGCAAAGACCAAATGCGAAACAAAATATATGTTAGACTCACAAAATCTACTGCAATGAATAACTGGATAAAATATTACCTTTCCGTACGTTCTGAGCTAAAATGCACAAGAGAATCCTCCAAAAACCACGGTAAGTATCATCTTTATGTCAAAGACACGTCTCTTTCACAGTAAAAGTATATTTACCAGTGTATTAACCACCTACTTTATTTTAATACCCCTTTGGGACCCAGCTAATACGATTGTGCGGTTGATTAAATTTAATTGTCAAATCAAAAACATATGTCAATATACTTCATTTTACGTTGGCAGGGTCTTGTTTTTCGGGTCTGAAAGGGGTATAAAAAACAGTTCCTAGGTTAGGTAGCCTGTGTCAATGCGCTCTTCTCGGTAACTTTCGTGTTTTCACGGAAAAAACGAATATTCCCGGAAATTAGTCATATTAGCTATATCGATTTGTGGCACCCGTAAACCCGCATAACTATTATGGATATCTCATGGAAATTGTTCGATTAATAGTACACAATAAATATGCTAATGGAAAATCAATGTTTAATATAATCAATAAATGAGTATGAGTATGCTATGCTTCATTATTGTAATGCAGTGACTTTCAACCTGTAGGTCGCGACCCCCGGGGGGTCGCGGCTGCTTGGATTCTTGCTCTAGGGGGATCGCGCCATTAAAAAGGTTGAAAAACACTGTTGTAATGAAAAGTAAAATATAAAGTAGGATGTATCTTACTCTCTCTCTCTTTAGGAATGGGTTATACAGAGACAGATCAGACGGATCCTTTTACCCGAAAAAGTGGGTATAACACAAATTTTGTTCTATTTAATGGGGTTGCTCTCCAGCAGCCCCGAATTAAAATATTGCACTTTCGAAACTAGGTCATTGTCAGATTTAGGTTCGCGTCTCTTCGGTGGACATTGCTAAAGTTAAGGGCTATAAAGCCTAATTTTTGGTTGAACTCTGAATCCGCATAAACGGCGTTGCTCCTTCTATAGTTCTATGTGATAAAAACATATTATATGTAAACGTAAGCCCTTAACTATTGACCACCGGAAAGATGATTTTTGTTTTTGTGACTGACAATGACCCAACTATAAGGCTCAATTTTTTCCAAGTAAGTACATATTGTGTTTTTTGCACTGGGTACACAAAGTAATAAGTATGTATGTATGCATATTATGTTTTATTGTATTTATGTAAGTCTATGCATTAATATATTATATGAGGAAATGTATTTTTATTATCATTAGTTAGATCTACCTATCCTTTTCATTTGTTTTTTTTGGCAACTGCCTGCACCACTAAGCTTTTCTGTTTAGCCCTGCGGTTGACTGGTAGAGAATGCTTTAAGGCATTAAGTCCGCCTTTTATACTTTTGTTTGTGCAATAAAGGTTTTTCTGGAAGAAACCTGGAAGGTACTGTCGCAATAAACGGAATACCTGTTAATAGGGTGCAAGAATTCAAATACGTTGGCTCTGTAATTAATACAAATGCAACTGTAGAAAAGGATATCCAGAACAGAGTCAGGACTGGCTGGCTCAAGTGGAGGTACTCTGCGACTCAAAACTGCCCATCAGAACTAAGGGTACAGTGTATAAGACAGCCAGTTAGACCCGCAATTCAAATTCAAATTCAAAATTTATTTATTCAGATAACATGATCCATTTTATTAGTAAAACATTACAATTACAGCTATGTGTTAGTATTGGATTAGATACATTAAAACCTCAGAGCATAGAATACTGATATTCATACATCTGTGATTAAAACACATTAAGATACATTCAAAACTTAAATTCTAAATTCGATTTGACAGTTTTAATCAAACCGATTTGTATTGGGCACTTAAAACAGCCGGCTATTAAGGTAGTATATATTAAGGGAGGCATTGTTGCTGCCTCGCAGTCTGCTTAAGAGTGATGCTGCTTTCTTTCGCAGGATGGCGTGAAAACCATCCGTGCGGGCTTCCGCAAACATCGCTGACGCGCTGCAGAAGCGTGGCAACCCCAATAGCGCTCTAAACCCATTGTTATATTGGACCCGCAGAGCATTGTACGATTTTTGGCTATATTTGACCCAAAGGCTGCCCGCGTACATAGAAGTACAGTACGCTTTGAAAAGTGTTATTTTGACAGCGTCCGAGCACTTGGCAAACCTACGAGTCAACATATTAGCTTTAACGGACAATGCTCTGCGTAGTGCCCCAGGTACTTGAATTGTTTCACCCTATTTAGTTGTCACTGTCCCGTTCAAGGTTACTGGTAGAACATTTTGAGGACACTTGTTACCGGCCTTAAAGACCATAAGTTCACTTTTCTTGCTATTGTATAGCAAGCCGTGCACCTTAGAATAGGATTCACATACGCGGAGAAGCTGACTTAGCGCACCCACAGAGGGAGCCAGCAGCACCATGTCATCCGCATAGCTGATATTGTTGACACTAATACCTCCAACGTGACAACCAGCATGCGTGCTACTTAGCTCCCCTATGAGCGCGTCAATATATAGGTTAAAGAGACTAGGAGACGTTAGCCCGCCTTGCCTCACTCCGCACTCCAACCCATATGGTTCAGACAGCTCACCAGCCCACTTTACTTGGTTCAGCTGATGGCCGTACCAGAATCGGAAGACGTTAATAAGGTCTGGCGGCACTCCTGCCCTCTCCAACTTCCCCCAGAGAATGTCATAAGAGACAAGGTCAAATGCCTTGGACAGATCCAAAAAGCATGCATACACTGGCGTCTTCCTGTCCGCATAATATCTGACAGTGTGCTTCAGAGTCAAAATAGCACTCTCCGTTGAAAGGCCCGCTCTAAAGCCGAATTGGGCATCGTGCAATTGAAGGTATTTGTCTAGTTCAGAGTTAAGCACACTGTCAAATATTTTTGCCAGGATAGTCGCCAATGATATCGGCCTATAGTTGGATCCGTCCGAGACGTCTCCTGTTCGATTTTTGATAATTGGTACAACAATAGTTCGCAGCATCTCTGGAGGCAGATAAGAATGGCTTATACAAACATTGAATAGCAGACTCAAAACTCGTAGCAAATGAGGTCCGGCTTGCTGTAAGTGTTCAATGCTAAGCCCATCGTGTCCAGGAGACTTGCCTTTAGTCATTTTCCTTACAATTCTCGCGACCGCATCAGCTGACACACGCGGCGCAAACTGAGCACGATGTGGCTTTACACTGAACGACGACGGTCCCAAGGGCGACTGCACTTTGAAAAGCCTTGAAAACATATTCGCCACCAGTCTTGGTTCCGCAGTACCATTGACACTTACAGGTAGACTAAGCCTGCCATTCAACTGATTAGTACGCTTCCAAAAGTTCTTAAAATCACCCTCAGTATGCTTTGAGGCCAAAATATTCATTTTAAGCTGCTCTTGATGATATTGGCACCACTTAAGTCGACCTTTAAACATCTTCTTACTTTTAAACATATTTTCGTACACATAACCATTCTTCGGCCGGCCATAAGTATTCCATACATTTAACCAAAACGTAGCCTCTTTATGGACCTCTGACACATGTTTATTCCAACCAACAATGCGTCGAGACTTGTGTTTTGTTCTAATACATGTTTCACTGGCGGCCCCGCTCAACGAAGTCACAATACTGTAGTATAACTCTCTAATTATCTTCTTATGAGCTTCATCATTATAAAAACAGTGGCAGCATTGTTGGAAATCAGGTGGAAAATCTATATCCCTAAGCTTAGAATTGCATAACTGATTATAATGTTTTATTTGACAATCTGTTTTCTCTCCCCAGATTACCCTATTAAACGGCAAGGTGTCATTAGAAATAGATTTCTGAGCTATAGTTTTCAGATTACATTTTAGGTGTAGTGGAAAGTGGTCCGACCAGTATACGTCATAACTGACATGTGAGTCAGTGACAGTGTGCCACGCCGCCTCCGTTACAACACAATAGTCCAACCACCTTGCACTACCATGAACGTCACTGATATATGTATAAGTATCCACCTTATCGTGAAGTTTGCTTACATCCGCGCACAACCAGTTCTGTTCTAGACAAAATTGCGATGGTTCGTTAAAAAATAACTCACCGGGGTGGGCGTTAAAGTCCCCCAGGACGAACACGGATTCCACATTGCTTTCACTTATAATTGCACTTATAGCACTCATACAGCTGGTGAATTCAATGATGTATGGTACTGAATGTTGGCCCACGAGAAAAGCGGACACAGAAACTGCACGTTGCCGAAATGAACATGCTGCGTTGGTCTGGAGGCGTTACACGTCTCGACAAAGTGAGAAATGAGTACATCCGAGAATATTTTAAGGTGGCTGACTTAAGCCTTAAACTAAGAGAAAACCATCTACGCTGGTACGGACACGGGTCATATGACCAGAAAAGTAATGGCCATAGACGGGGGCAAAAGAGGAAGAGGCCGCCCGCCCACTACATGGACTAGAACTATCGCAGCTGACTTCAAAACGTTGGGAATATACCCAGAAACCACCCAAAACCGCCAGAAATGGCGAGAATGTATTAGAGAGGCCGACCCCGTATAACGAAAAGGCAAGGAGAATATAAGTTTGTGCAATAAAGGTTAAATAAATAGATAAATATTGCGAACAATTTTTTAACGTGTTCAGAAATACCAAAATAGATATTCGGGTTGCCAGGGAGCATGACATGACAATTCCACCTATAGGCATAGTCAATTCTTCTGACACCCACGAGAAGGAAAGGTACTATTCTAAGGGCCAAATATTTTGTATTAATTATTTAGGCTTTCTGTACATCGCTGTACACGTCAAGTCTGTGGGTTAGGGTTTACAATGCCGTGCGCATTCAATACGAGTACAATAATGCTTTTAGGGTGTTGTTGAAACTTTTGCGTTTCTGCAGCGCATCGTTCATGCTCGCCGAGGCGCGCACAGACGGCTTTGATGCCGTCTGGCGCAAGAAAACGGCCTCGCTGTTACACAGGTTGCGCGGGAGTAGCAACAGCATCCTAAGCATGATAGCTAACAAGCTAGATTGTCCTCTGTTCTGGCAAATGGGTCAGAGGACTTAATCTCTTTTTTGTATTCATTATTGAGGAACTAACATTAGATTAAGTAAATACTAATAATGTTTGGACCTAATGTTGTCTTTAAATAAATAATAATAAAATAATAATAATGATTTACCAGTAACTAGAACAGTAACGTTACTTTAAAGTGTTATATTTTGGACTTATTGTTAAGTAACTCTAATCGTAACTATATAATCAAGAGACGAAGAAAATATATGTACAAACATTGACAAATGCGTGATATCATTATTATTTTTGCTTCACTTTTTTTTGTATTTACCTACCCTAGAGAAAATCTTCTACAAAATTTTTCAACACCGAAAATGTAAAAGTAAAAGTACTGCTAATTCTAAACAAGTTGCGTTCGGATTGTTCTACCACTTCGTCCTACCCCACTTTCCTCCACCCACGAGTGCTCTAGGTACTTTGAATTTCCTTTCAGTTTTACAGTTAGTGTGAGAGCCATCCATCTTCTGGGTAGAGGTTCTTTATTATTTTCCTAAACGGGACTTAATTGCATATTATAAACATTAAAAAAAACCGGCCAAGTGCGAGTCGGACTCGCGCACGAAGGGTTCCGTACTATTATCAATAAAAATATTTATTTTATTCTGTTTTTAGTATTTGTTGTTATAGCGGCAACAGAAATATATCATCTGTGAAAATTTCAACTGGAACTATCCCGGTATCAGTGAGATACAGCCTGGTGACAGACAGACGGACGGACGAACAGCGGAGTCTTAGTAATAGGGTCCAATTTTACTCTTATTTGAGTACGGAACCCTAAAAACGAAACATCTGAATAGCACTAAATAAGCGACAAACAAATCATAAACGATGTAGGCAAAACTTTGCACTTAAGTTCAACGTTCAGAAATCAGTAATAAAAAGCGGCCAAGTGCGAGTCGGACTCGCACATGAAGGGTTCCGTTAAATAAATTGCTTTTTACGATTAATGACGTATTAAAAAAAACTATTTACTAGATCTCCTTCAAACCAATTTTCGTTTGAAGTTTGAATGGTAATGTACATCATATATATTTTTTAGTTTTATCATTTTCTTATTTTAGAAGTTACAGGGGGGGAGGGGGCACTCATTTTACCACTCTGGAAGTATCTCTCGCGCAAACTATTCAGTTTAGAATAAAATGATGTTAAAAACCACAATATCATTTTTAAAGACCTATCCATAGATAACCCACACATATGGGTATGATGAAAAAAAAAATTTGAGTTTCAGTCCTAAGTATGGGGAACCCCAAAATTTATTATTTTTTTTAAATTTTTGTGTGAAAATCTTAATGCGGTTTACAGAATACATCTACTTACCAAGTTTCAACAGTATAGCTCTTATAGTTTCGGAAAAAAAGTGGCTGTGACATACGGACGGACAGACAGACAGACAGAGACGAATCTATAAGGGTTCCGTTTTTTGCCATTTGGCTACGGAACCCTAAAAAACTATCATAAAATACAAAATTATTTATTGTTGGAATGTGAGTGGTTATAAATGGTGGTAGTGTTTATTTTGGTTACATCACAATCAGCCAGAGTTTGGCGTTTACAGTTTGTACATTTTTGAGGTATGTTTATTTGTATATAAACACCAATATATGTTCCAACAAGTCCAATCAATGTCTTCTAGGACGGTAAGATCACAATATACGCAAAAATTGTACAAGCCCTATGCGAGACTGAAACTTACTTCAAAAAATTGTTTTATTATGTGTATTGACATTTTTAATAAGTTACCTGACAATCTCAAATTATTAGACATGAATAAATTTAAAAATGCAGTTAAGTCATGGATTTTAGATAAATGTTTCTATATTTTAAAGGAATACATGGAACTTAAATAATTTTGTATTATGCAATTAATGTATGTTTAATTATTTAACATTAGTGGTAAAAGTTGTATACAATATTGTTGACATTTTAATGAAACGTAATACTATTAAGATAAGCGTGTACACCTGCAAAGGTAGAGTTCAGTGAAACTTTCTTTATGTAACTATATCTGCAATTGTAACCTGAATTCATTATACGCAATAAATTTCAATTTCAATTTCAATTATACAATAATTTGAAATTAAATCATTATTATTGATTGTTATATCGATGTCAAAAAAAATATTTTTTTTTTAAATAAAAATAGCAATCAAAATGTAGCAATGTCGATATAAATATTAATCATAAATCAATGTCATGCAAAAAGGGAAGTGGTCAGAAAAAATAATAAAATTCATTAGCCATTAGGCTTCTTGAGGTTATTCGATAGAACAGAAACCACACGTTTAATTTCATCTAGTCATGTATGAAATGTACTTAGTTGAAGTAATGTTCTAAACTCCTGAAAGTGAAGATGAATAATATTCTTGAATCTAGAGCTTCCTCATTTCGGCGAGTTGATTGGGGAATATTTAATTTACCTCTTGTACAAAAAGATGATCAGCGATGGAATTGAACTGAAAAATATATATAGAATGCAATTGAATACTCAGTAGGGTTCTCATAAAATAGAAGAAAACTGAAGATACTCACTCACTCACTTAAATCAACGCCCAGCCCTAGTTAAACCTAGAAATCAGTTTTTTTTACAATAGGTAGTTTATATAACGTAAGGAGGTACCCACTAAGAAGGGATTTTTTGAAAATTCCACCCTCAAGGGAGTAAAAAGTGGGTTGAAAGTTTGTTTGTGGATGTAGTCAAATTATAAGCGAGAGACATTAAACTTTCTGTATGGACTCCTTATTACAATACAAGAAAAGCTTTTCTGAGCTACAAAATTAAAACTTTATGAAATGATTCCTTATCAGCATACAAAAAAATTGTCTTTTTGCGTTTTGGAAAAATACGCTTTTAAGGGGGTTAAATTATAATTTTATGACGGGGGTGAAAGTTTGTATGGACCTACGATCTATGATATAAACGAGTTTCAGGCTGGTCAATAAATAAAATGTATGTATGTATGTTTTGACGAACGGCTTAGCCTAGTTACTAGTGACCCTGCCTACGAAGCTAGAGGTCCTGGGATCGACTCCCGATAAGGGCATTTATTTGTGTGATGAGCACGAATATTTTTTTGTTCCTGAGTCATGGATTTTTTATATGTAGGTATTGAAGTATTTATTTAACTACAAAAATAAGTCTTATCGTCGTCGAGTACTCATAGTACAAGCTTTGTTTAGTTTGGGTCGATTTGTGTGAGATTGTCCGCAAATATTTACTTATTATTTATAAAGCTTTAATGCACATAAAACAGGTGAAATGCAGTACAAAAAAGAAAACATAAAAATGTACAAAGGCGAACTCATCCCTTTACGGGACCCCATCTAGCTAACCTTTGTGGAAATTAGTAACGACGAGAAACAAACTTAACTATAAACATGACTACGTACTGTAAAACTAGTAATCCTCCTAGCATTTTTCCCGATAGTGCTCAAACGAGCCCGGGGTCCGCTTTGACACCTAATCCCAAAATTTCGCGTAGGCACTAGTTTTACGAAAGCGACTGCCGTCTGACCTTCCAACCCATAGGGATAACTACCACCGTATGGAGATTAGACCGGTTTCCTCACGATGTTTTCCTTCATCGAAAAGCCGCTGTTAAATATCAAATGATATTGATAATTGCAAATTAATGACTTACTCCATAGTAAACGCGCCGAGAATATATGCTGTGACGTTATACGCTATGCTATGGCATAAGCCCGTTTAATATAGAGCGTTTTCGGAGGGGTGCCGGCGCGTGCAGAGTTCAAATGCATACTCGTATAACATCAGAAAAATAAATCATAGGAAATTAATGCTACAGTTGTATAATGCTGGATTATACTTTTGATTTTCGTAATAAAATAAAAAGATGCAAGTTCCCTATTGGAAAGCCAAAACTTTTCAGTCTCAGCTTGAGTACAGCTGCGGATTGCGACTGTCTTAGTGTTATGTACATTTTAATTCAAAATCAAATCAAAATCAATTATTTATTCTGCAAAATCAATCAAAATCAAAATCAATTATTTATTCTGCAAATAGGCCACAAGGGCACTTTTACATGTCAAATGGTATTCTACAATTTATAATATTAATAATCTTACACAATAATCATTTTAAAATTGCAGATTTTAACCAATTAGTACCTAAATGGTTAACAAACTAAATGTCACTAAATGAAAACTAAAAAAATCCAAAATTGTAAAATATTATCAAATACATTCGATATAAGGTCTGTATCAGAATTAACAATAAGTTTATAATATTAATTTAGTACCCCAGAGATGTATAATGTCTCTGAGCATCCAAATACAATCAATAATTATTCTAATGTTCTTATAGAGATGTATACTGTCTCTAAGCGTTAAAACAGAAAAAAAGGATCATTAATGTAAATAAAATGTAAAATTTAATTCAATTCAGTTATTTGTCTGTAAAACATAGATACACACATACATTGGTGTTATTAGAATCAGTCAGGCGTTCAAACAGTCTTTAGCAAATGACAAAGGTACATTTGGAATTTGGTATAATAAATTATAAAAATATAAATAAAAAGAAATATAGATAATTAACAAAATAGTAAATAATTGGTCGCATCGCTTTTTATATAATGCTATTTACACAAAAATCCATAGGTAAAATGAATTTTATAGAGTTACATGAGTCGTTTAAAGCTATAACCGCCCCCTGTACTATAAGTAGCAACTAATGGACGGACATTATCCGTAATCGAATGTCCCAGACTACCGGATACACTTTTCAAAGTATTCCGGAATTCTAAAACGTTTATCCTTGGATTTGTGTAATCCTAATTCAACTACTTTCCTAACCTCGTATCGCAGTCAACGATTCGGCGAAATAGCGACTCTTATTTGTGACTAGAAAAGTCCAAGTTAGTAAGGTAAAGGCCAAGATTGCGTTGGTGGGGGAATTGAGGATTTGCTGCTTACCGTATTTAGTACTATTTAAGCAAATAATGCAAGGAAAATTCGCCATCATCTCCAAACTGGAGCGTTAATTCAGTTTGGCTTACTTATTTACGTCGTTTTAGGGTTCCGTACCCAAAGAGTAAAACGGGACCCTATTACTAAGACTCCGCTGTCTGTCTGTCTGTCCGTATGTCACCAGGCTGTATCTCATGCACCGTGACAGTTAGACAGTTGAAATTTTCACACATGATGTATTTTTGTTGCCGCTATGACAACAAATACTAAAAAACTGAATAAAATAAATATTTAAGCGAGCTTTTTTTGCCGTTTTTATAGATAATGGTGCGGAACCCTTCGTGCGCTAGTCCGACTCGCACTTGGCCGATTTTTTTATATAGGTACTTGTTGGTAAACATGCGCCCACTCACGGTAGCCGGACTCAAATATCAGCCAGCAGTACATCATAGGTGGGAGCGAGATGCTGCGTTCTGATAAAATAAATCATCCTATACATGTCCCACTGCTGGACATAGGCCTCCTCTCATGGATGAGAGGGAACGGGCGGTAGTCCCTTTCGCAGGCCCAGTGCGGGTTGGGGACTTCACATACACCTTTTAATTTCTTCGCAGCTGTATGCAGGTTTCCTCACGATGTTTTTCCTTCACCAAGCTTACTGTTAATATTAAATGATATGCCGTACATAAGTTCCGAAAAACTCATTGGTACAGTCGCCATCACATACATCGGAGCAAACAAGCACGTCACAAACATCGGAACACACCTGTATTTTCAAGGCATTAGGGTGCATGTGCCGATATTTTTGAACACCTATAGTGTACTTATGTACACTCAGCGTCAAATACTTTGTAGCAACCAAAGTAGTCAAATAGTTTGGTACACCATAAATTTAGTATGGTGTACCGAACCATTTGGGCACTTTGACTGCTACAGAGTATTTGACGTTGACTTGTACCTATGTGATGGCGATTGTACGAGGGATTCGAATCTACGATCGCCGTTTGACAGCAGCATGCCTGAACCACTACGCTGCCATAGCTTCACGGTCGCAAGCCTGAACCACTAGGCTACCGTAGCTTTAATAATTTACTTATCGGTACAATGTCAGCATAAGGCTGTCCTACGTAGGTGTATCGAAGCGTACAGAATTGCGAAGCGATCCGATGCGGCGACGCGCGAATGCGATGCGATGCGGTGCGACGCGGCAGCCTTGTCCGATGTGCGTGCGAATCGCTCTGCCGCCCCGCCGCGTCTCAAGCGCGCAAAAATATCAAACCAACTGATCGCGTTCGCTTCGCGTCGCGCCGCGTCGCCCGCACGCCGCGCCTGTATTGGTCACGTAGGCCACTTCAATAGCTGTCGACTGTTTGTTTCTTCCGCGCCGCGTCGCGCCGCGCCGCTTCGCTTCGCGTTCGGGAGGATTTTGCCCACGTAGGACGTCGCATTACATTTGCGCAGTAGTATTATATTGTACGGATGCGGCGCGGTACGCAAGCAGTAAGTACCGCATTATGACCGCCCCTCTACCGTGTATCCCGCGCAAACCAGAGAGGTGACCACGTAACTTTTCGACCAACAATAAAGATTTTGAGTTTGATTTTGAGTGCACGTTAGGGCAACTCAACTGTCTTTTTCCCATACAAAATGTGACATTTAGATCTACCTGACGTGCGTACAAATGCGTTACGTGATCACCCTGCAGGAATCATTCATTTAAATCACAAAGTACTTTGTTATATACTGAAATAGAGAACAATCTCTGGGCCTAAAAACGGTAACCCTGTAATTGATGCGCCATCTAGAATCGTTAGTTGAAATACTCCACTTCAATGTTAAAACATACAAAAAGTGCGTCGGTCGCAGGGTTTGAACCTCGGCTCATCGACTCCAAATACCTCCGTCTGTACCCCTAGGCTACTGATGTCTTATGACAACACGGCGAATTTTGAAATACCTTGACAGCCTCTAGTTGACATATTATGCTGTCATTACCGCGCAACTAATACTAAGATTGGCCGCCCTGATTTAAATGTAATCTACTGTACGAGTAGGTACTAGGTACATAAGCGTGCGTCATAGCAGCACTCATTTGCACCATCAGCATCTGTTTTGTATAATTTTTCGTAATTAGGCAATAAACCATTTTACCTCACTTCACGTTCGATCTACATTAAGTGTGCACACCTATCAAATTAAATAAATCAAGTTTATATAAATAAATCGTCTTGCGTGTTCAAATCTACCATCAATATGCCTATCAAGTATATGTGAGAGTTGACAAGTACTCGAACATGTACAGTCGACGCCAAAAATATGTTTACACTTTTGCACCTTATTCCATTGTAATAAGGCGAAAACTGTGAACATATTTTTGGCGTCGACTGTACTAACTTGACTGACTGTTGACACTAATTAGCTGTCAGCTTACTGATACTGCGCTGAGTCCGACAAATGTGATAATTTACTTTAAAAACAAAATTTTAATTGACTTCAATTCAGTACTCCCGCAACCCACACGAACATTGCCACATTCATTTTCCAATTTACCACATGAACGTCATGAACTGATTTTCGAGAGCAAATGCGTTGATTATTATTATTACTAGCGAAAAAACCAAATCGCTGAATGTGAGCCGGTAATATTTGAGGACTTCCGTCGATTCCTAAAGGATCTCAGAATCACCTTTGGCACTTCATTGTTTGCTATTCGGATTCTTAACAGAATCTGTGACGTACTTTTATAGTTTGAACTACCTACATCATTGAGAACTTCCACTTCACCAAATTTATGATCCCCGGATGTAAATACACGAGTTATAATAGAAAATACCAAAATTACTCCACGCGTGCCTAATATATTTGAGGAGTTCCCTCAATTCCTCATAGTTCCCATCATCCAAGCTCCCTAGGATGCGCTGTGTTGGGAGTGAGGGACCTGCATGTCTCTATCTGCCAACACAGCGAATCCTCAAGTGAATAAAGGGTCGGCAACGCGCTTGTGATTTTTCTGGAGTCACAAGTGTCCATAGGCTACGGTAACTGCTTAACATCAGGCAGGCCGTAAGCTTGTTTGCCACCGTAGTTGGATAAAAAAAAAAAAAATACAACCGATTTGAGAACCTTCTCCTTATTTTGAAGTCCGTTAAAAAGGGCCTAATGTGAATAATCAGTGATAATCACTATCAAACAAATTGCAATTTAAGGGTTCCGTCCTCAAAGAGTAAAACGGGACCTTATCAAGACTCCGCTGTTCGTCTGTCTGTCTGTCTGTCACCAGGCTATATCTCACTGATACCGTGATAGTTCCAGTTGAAATATTCACAGATGATGTATTTCTGTAGCCGCTATAACAACAAATATTAAAAACAGAATTAAATAAATATTTTTATAGATAATGATACGGAACCCTTCGTGCGCGAGTCCGACTCGCACTTGGCCGGTTTTTATTTTAATCATATGACGGTGGCACCCTAGCGTGTGGTCTGACTGATTGAAAGCAGAGTGCAGACACTATAGTATATGGACGCTTGCGATTCCAGAAGAATCACAAGCGAATTGCCGCCCCTTTATTGGTTGGAGGATTCGTTGGGTTGATGAGCATGCATGATGATAATACAAAAAAAAACTCGTATAGTAGGACCATCCATTTATTGAAAGTATTTACAAATGCTTGGAACATCGGCTCCTCGATCCCATAGGTCTTCACCCGAAGAAATTCAGAAATCCGGACCAGAAATTTTCAAAGAATTTGGTGACACCTGTCCATACTGTAAAAATAAGAATACATATAAGGTTATTCGCCTCCACTACTTGCCCACTTGACAAAGGGGGGACAACTGTCACTTGCGTCCGCAGGAGCTACCTACCACAACCCTGCACGTGTCCCCTCGTACTAAAGAGTGACAAACTCAAAGGCCAAATAATGCATGTCATACGATTAAATAACTTGGCCACGGCATTTATACTCGTATTTTAGAGAATTAAATTATCTTTCAGATGGTATCACAATCGCAATTATGAATATTGTGTGGGTGACTCGATTACTTTTATGCCACGTGTAGCTTAAGTTTCATTTAATAGGCAGAAAGCATGTCTTTTGATTGGTATAAAAAGAAAATTCCTAGTTTTTACATAAATCACAATGATGTGAAAATTGCAAGGGTGGCTCGATTTTTGCTCCCAAGTTGTATGTTGTTCTTAATTTTCATTAACAGTAAGGAAAACGGTCGAATGATGGACTCTGTACTAGTATATGGCATGGACACTTGACGCAAACCGAATCCTACGTGAATTCAACACAAAAGACTAAGAAGATTTTGTAGCTATAGATGGCGTTCAGTGGAGTTTTATCCCCGCCGCGGCGCCTGCTGTTGGAGGTTGCTAGGAGCGCCTCGTCAGTACAGTGAAAGTAGCACTGAAAATAACACTTAATGAGAGAACTACAAGCGGAAGCCAAGGCGATCAAGCCAAACTCTCCCAGCGACACTTGATGACCGTGACCTGCTCGGGCGCTCCAAATGGAAGAAGGCGTTAAAATCCGGTCATTTTTGGAACCGCTGAGTGCTCGAAGTACTGCCGATAATGCAAGCTCAAACCCATGTCTTGATCTCCCTTGGGAGATCCTGAACTTCAGATCGGCGATGTGGTCATAATTGTCGATAATTCACTGCCAAGAGGGGCATGGCCACGAGGCTGAATACTGAAGATGTTCGCCGGAAAAGATGGCGTGAATAGAGTGGTAGACGTTGCAATGGCCGGAGATACGTTGCGCCGGCCGCTCAAAAAACTTGTTACAGTTAGTACATAGGTCCGTTTGGAGGCTTTGCTAGCGTCCAACTGTTGGTGCACTGCTGCACGAAAGGCAGGATGTTGCGAACTCTTTGCCAAACTCGTATTGTAGAAGATTATATCAAACAAATTTGAATAAATAGTGTTTCTTCTACATTTTTTCTATTCGATGTCATTCTTAGTTCATTCTTGGTCGCTGTCATACTGAATCGTTTAGTCTCATCACTACATAGTATAAAACAAAGTCACTTCCCGCTGTCTGTCTGTCTGTCTGTCTGTCCCTATGTATGCTTAGATCTTTAAAACTACGCAACGGATTTTGATGCGGTTTAACAATAATAGAGTGATTCAAGAGGAAGGTTTATATGTATAAAACATGCAGGTATTAATTGTATTATACTTATAAACCTTTGCGAAGCCGGGGCGGGTCGCTAGTTTATAATAAAACTAATAACTAAGGGTAAAATATACTTTCATTTCATTACGAAGGATAATATCAGCCCACTCTCCCATCTTTTTCAGACATTGACATATTCAATTCGAAAAGTGTTGGCATATTTTAGCTCCCTAGATACTGCATAATAATATTTTATATTGGTTTTAATATTCATGTTTTTAATTCCTTTTAATTTTTCTTCGTGTATAAAATAAAAACTCAAATAAAATCTTTATTTTAACTGCAAGTTATAGGTAGGAAAGCATTGGAGTAAGTTGTGGTTACCTATAATTAGATATGCATCAGCCTCGAATGTAAATTAGGTGTAAGTGTATGTATGATGTAGGCATTATCTGTTGGTAATCTCCACTTATAATAAATCTCTAAATTAAAAAAAGAATCAGCCAGTTTGAAACTAAGCTTTGCGCGGTTCGAATGTTCTCAGCATCCCATGAACGGAAAAATATGAAACATTTTATATAGGTACATTATTATTCTAGCTGCAACTTAGGATAGTTTTTATCCGACTGCGACAGTTAATTAATTTTCCGAAATATACGACTTCATTTAATTTTTCATTTATTTTTATTGAAATCAAACGCTGCTCCAACTGTCAGCTATAAGAACCGTCAAATTTTCGTCAAAATGGCGGAATTGCTTTGCCTTTCACTTATTAATAATTTAAATCCCGTCTACGATAGACCTTTACGAGACAAATGCTAAAATATAAACCATAAAAAAATATTCGATTCTGATATGCGAACTTATATGCGCAAATGTCGTTTTATGTCGTAATTTCAATAAATGAAATCAATAAATTTGAACAATATAATTAACACGAATTTGTTTTTTTTGAATGACAATGGCACGCGCTCGGCGCATTCAGCCAAAGTACCTGCGGCGCTACCACGAAAACCGATACTCAATGTTCATATATTTGCATCCCTGTCACTCGAGTATGGTTAGTGCAATAGAGATAGAGATACCCGAATATTTTCGAATTCCGAAGTTCGTGGTTATAGCTCAGGAATCGAAAATATGGTAAATAATCATAATGTATTTTCTCGAAAAAGAATTTAAAATAAATATAGTCAAATGGAGAAAAAAACAAAGCAAGAGGTTATATAGGTAATGATTAAGTTATAAGAGTCCAAAGTTTTAAGAGGGGGTATGTTCTGTCCCTTTTCCGCAAAACGCACCTTCATATGAAACGATTGTTTTTTACTATGACGCTCGAGTATATTGACGTCACAGTCCCTCATCATTTTCTCACTCTAACAAGCGACATTAAAACGGATGTAGCTTCATAATTTTTTGAGATATTTGAATGGGAGTTTCATTATCTTCTATCTATTTATCTCCACTTATAATAAATCTCTAAATTAAAAAAAGAATCAGCCAGTTTGAAACTAAGCTTTGCGCGGTTCGAATGTTCTCAGCATCCCATGAACGGAAAAATATGAAACATTTTATAAAGGTACATTATTATTCTAGCTGCAACTTAGGATAGTTTTTATCCGACTGCGACAATTAATTAATTTTCCGAAATATACGACTTCATTTAATTTTTAATTTATTTTTATTGAAATCAAACGTTGCTCCAACTGTCAGCTATAAGAAACGTCAAATTTTCGTCAAAATGGCGGAATTGCTTTGCCTTTCACTTATTAATAATTTAAATCCAGTCTACGATAGACCTTTACGATACACATGCCAAAAGTTAAACCATAAAAAATATTCGATTGTGATATGAGAACTTATATGCGCAAATGTCGCATTATGGCGTATTTTCAAAAAATGTATTAACAAATTTGAACAATATAATTAACACGAATTTGTTTTTTTTGAATGGCAATGGCACGCGTTCTTTGCGCATTCTGCCAAAGTGCCTACGGCGCTACCACGAAAACCGAAACTCGAAGTTCGTATAACTGCATCCCTGTCACTCGAGTGTTGTTAGTGCGATAGAGATAGAGATACCCGAATATTTTTGAATTCCGAAGTTCGTGGTTTCCGTTCGTGACGTCCGCTGCGCCATGTTTTCGTGGTTTTGAAACGTCAAACATGTTTTGCCAATAAAAACAAAACCCTATTTGTTTGCCGAACCTGACTGAAAACATGTTAGATGTTTAAAAACATGGAAAACATTGGTGCAGCGGACCCGGCTGTAGGTAGACACTAAATAAAATAATCATGATGTATTTTCTCGAAAAAAGGATAATAGAGAAAAAATCAACGCAAGAGGTTAGGTACGAGGGTCAAACTGAAAGTTCTTAGAAAATCAAAAACTGAGCAATCAAGCAACTTATTACTTTTATTATATCTTTTCAAAATAGCCTCCCTTCACATCAATACATCGCTGCATTCGATAGAACCACTGAGAAAAGCACTTTGCCCACTCGTCCTTAGGGGTCTCTTCGACGGCCTTTTGAAACGCAGCCACTGCTTCGTCGGCGTCCATAAAACGTTTTCCTCGAAGTTTTTCTTTAATTTTTGGGAATAAATAAAAATCACAAGGTGCAAGGTCGGGGCTATAAGGTGGGTGACCCAGTAATTCCACGTTTGCCGTCGCCAAATAGTCGATCGTTTGCTTGGCGGTGTGCGATGAGGCGTTGTCGTGGTGAAGCAGGATCCTACTGCGAGGCCGTTTTTCTCGAACTTTTTCCAAGACAAGTGGTAAACAATTGTTAGTGTACCACTTCGCAGTAACTGTTTTTTGATCCTCTAAAATAATTGTTGCGTAATGACCAGTCCTTCCGAAGAACGAGGCCACCATCTTTTTTCCCACACTTCGACCTCTCTTCACTTTAGTAGGCAACTCCTCGGAAGGAAACACCCACTCAGCAGACTGTCTTTTAGTTTCAGGATCATAACAGTAAATCCAGCTTTCGTCACCCGTAACTACGTCGAACACAGCATTTGAGTCACCTCCGTTGAATCTTTGACCCATTTCACGGCACCAATCAACACGACGGACTTTTTGGGCTTCTGTCAAATTATGAGGTATCCACCGGGCACAAAGCTTCCTCACCGCTAAATGTTCATGGAGGATTTTGTGGACTTGACTCATACCAATGGCTAAGCTTGTACGAATCTGCTGATAGGTTACTCTTTTGTCAGTCTCTATCATACGCCGCACAACACTGATGTTATCTTCAGTAGTCGCCGTAGAAGGCCGGCCCTCACGCAGATCATCAGTGAGATCAGTGCGGCCACGTTTAAATTCATTAAACCAGTTGTAAATAGTAGCACGAGATGGGGCTTCATCGTGAAAGGCCAATCGAAGTCTATCATAACTTTCTTGTTGACTTAAATTACATCGAAAGTCGTAAAAAATCATTGCTCGAAAATTTTCTCGCGTTAAATTCATGCTCACGTAGTACACACAATTTTCAATTTGCCGCCAAATCGTAAAACAAATGACAATCGAGTGGAATTCGTACACAAAAATATTAAGAAAGAGTTCCATTTTCAAATTTTGAACTTATTTTTTTATTATATTTATTACAAGTGGCCAGTTCTAAAGACTTTCAGTGTCGCCCTCGTATATAAATAGGTAATCACTAAGTTCCAAAGTTTTATGTTCTGTCCCTTTTTTACAAAACGCACCTTCAAATGAAACGATTGTTTTTTTACTATGACGCTCGAGGATCTTGACGTCACAGTCCCCGATCGTTTTCTCACTCTAACAAGCGACATTAAAACGGTTATGAGATATTTGAATGGGATTTTCGTCATCTTCTATCTATCTTTACCTACATATAAATGCCCTGACTGACTCACCCACTCACTCATCAACGCACAGCCGAAACTACTGGGGCTAGAGAGTTGAAATTCACACCAGAACTACCTTATACAACGTAGGCAACGGATAAGAATAGATTTTTGGAAATTCTACCCCTAAAGGGGTCAAATAGGGGTGCAAAGTTTGTATGGGGGAAACTTAATTTTTTATAGCTAGAAACTTAAAATTTTGTATAAATATTACTTATTAGAATACGAATAAAATGCTTTCAACGTTTAGGAAAATTCTGCCCCTAAGGGGGTAAACAAGGGGTGCAAATTTTGTATGGGGGAAACTTTATTATTTTAGCAAGAGACTCAATACGTTGTAGAAAGCTTACTTATTAGAATACAAATAAAGTACTGCCAGCGTTTTGGAAAATTCAGCCTCTTAGGGGGTTAAAAAGGGTTGCAAAGTTTGTATGAGCGAAACTTCTTTTTGAGATAGAAGCTTAAAAGTTTGTAGAAAGACTACTACTTATTACAATACAAATAAAAAAAACAGCATTTTGAAAAATTCCACCCCTAAGGGCATGAAAAAGGGGTACAATGTTGGTAAAGGGGATTTTTTTGAGCTAGAATCTCAAACCTTTTTAAAAAGATCGCAAGCGACAAATCTTTGCTGAAAGATTACTTATTACAATACAAATAAAGAACTTTCAGCGTTTTGGAAAATTCCACCCCTAAGGGTGATTAAAACAGGTGAAAATTTGTATGGAGGAAACTTTTTTTTTGAGCTTGAGACTTGAAATTGTGTAGAAAGATTATTTATTAGAATACAAATATATAAGTATATTACTTTCAGTGGTTTGAAAATTTCCACCCGCTAAGAGGGGGATAAAGAGGTGCAATGTTTGTGTAAGAAAAATTTTTTTTAGGTAGAAACTTAAAATTCTGTTGAAAGATTAAGTATCTACTTATAATAATACAAAAAAATACCTACTGCCAGCGTTTTGGAAAATTTCACCCCTTAAGGGGTTAAAAAGGGGTGCAAGGTTCGTATGGGAAACACTTTTTTTTAGCTAGAGACTAGATAGTTTGTAGAAAAAATACTTACCTATTACAATAAAAAAACCGAGTGTTTTATTTTTAATTTTTTCCTGAAAAGCGTTCAAAGTTTGTATGGAGAGCAAGAAAATTTTAAAGTATGATATTTGTAACTGCGATCTTAGCCTGTTTAGACTACAAAACTTATTTCAGCGTTTTTTTAATTCATCGCCTAAGAAGGTTAAAAGGGGGTTCGAACTTTGTATAGAGAGCAAGACATTTTTAAAGTAAGAAATTTGTAACTACGGTTTCAGACTGTTTACTATGAGGGTTCAGAGAGGGTTCTTAGTTTGTATAGAGAGCTAGAGCTTTTGAAAGTAAGAGATTTGTAACTTCGGTTTTAGATTGTTTTCTAAAAGTCTAGGTAGAAAATGAATTTCAATGTTTTTTTTTTAACTCATTCCTTTAACAAACATTTAGACGATAACATGTTATACGCGGACGAAGTCGCGGGCAACAGCTAGTCCTAAATAAATTAATATATAATGTACATTTCTACCGCGTGCATATCTAGCGGTCGCAGGAGTCCGCTGGATGTGGGAGAGGACCGGTCCCTTTGGCACTCTTTGGGGGAGGACTATGTCCAGCAGTGGACGACTTTTGGCTGATATGATGATATATGATTCATATCTACTTACTGTGTCTTGGTCGTTGGGCATTACTGGGCATTTTTATCTAAGGAAAACGTTTGGAGCGGCAACATTTTCCTGAGAATTACACAGAGTGTTATTTTTTATGTGTATAGAATCGACCCATTGGTACTTACATGTTTCAGCCCAATACCATGGGCTCCTCTTTGTCTTCTTTGAAAACTTCTTCGGCTTCCTCGTAGTCGTAGTTGGGAAGGGAGTGGTCGATTCAAACTTATAACCTGTTTGCACTTCCGTATCTGTAATTAATATTTGTTTTGTAGTTCGATAATATTAATATTATTATTATTGGGGTATTTGATCTAAAAACATATTATTTGGTCGTATATTAATAATAGTTGTGCAGCTCCTAAAATTGATGAAATTCCGGCTAAGTGTAATGAAAAAATAACATGGATTCATTTTAGGTAATTCAAAAAAAATACATTTGCTTTTAAAGTTTTTTTTTATTATTTTTTAAGATTAATATTTTTTTTATTTATAACTTATTTTATTTATAATAATTTAGTTATTTTTTTAGAGTTTTTGACTAGGTTTGAGTAATGACCATTCACGATCGCTCCAACCAGCTGAATAAAGTAGCGTCGCGCCAAAATCGGTCTGATCCAAACTGTAGCGGTCGAAGATTATTGGAGAGGCCGCCCCAGCGCGCCTTCCGAATGGAGCCGTGAATGTCAAAGTTCAACCTTGGAACTATATTACTTCAATATATTCGTACTCGTCGTGTAGCTGTTACTACCAATCCATAATATAATATCAATCGGAAGTTCCGACTTTTCAGAAGCGGAACTGAAGTTCTGTAACACCATTTGTTTGAAGACGACTACTGAAAACGGCTACTATCATGATTAGTGCATTAAATAAATAAACGAACAAAATATTGTGAACTTTATTCAGCAAGTAGGCCGAAACAGTGAACAATTGTTTGGTTTGTATGTAAGCATGGATGTTAGTTAGTTGTCCTTTAGATTTTGTAAACAATTTTTCAGCCAGTTAAGCTGGAATTTGGCATACTCTACATGAGCGTGGTGAATTCGATATTATGGCACCACGGAACGTGGCGATAGCCGTTCATAAATTACACAAGATAAATCCATCATGTTTAGGTACATTGGAAGGCTCGAAACGAGTAAGTTGATGACTGAGCAAAAGAAATACACATGGCAATAACACCTTGTACCAATGATTTGTCTACGAGAGGTATTTACCACTTGTTGGTACAGTCATCGCAAAAATATTACAAAGGAATAAAGTGCTAAAGCGTAATCAAACCATAGATTCCATCCATTTGCTTCTCATGACCATCATCATATCGGCCAAAACGCGTCCGCTGCTGGACATAGGCCTCCCCCAAAGAGTGCCAAAGAGTGTACACGCTACATACCGTTAGCCTCCTGTGAGTATTTTTCCGTAGTCGTCCTTTGCATAATAAACGGCGTGGTCGACCACTGATCGTAGTCGGGGACCCAGATGGCCTCGTCCAACGGCTCGAAGCCAAACAGCGTCCAAGGCTCTGGCCCGCGGTACTCTTGCGGTGTCAATCTGTATTTCAAATTTAAATATTTATTACTAGCTTGGAACACGTCTATCTCGTAGCTCCATACAAACTGTCACCCCGTATTTCACCCCCTTTGGGGATGACTTCCGGAATAAAACTATCCTATGTCCTTCCCCATTACTCAAACTATCTCTTTGCCAAATTTCATCTAAATGGGCTCCATACAAATTTTCACCCCCCCCCCCCAATTTTCTCCCCTGAAAGGACGTCCTTTCTCGGGACTCAACTATATTCATACCAAATTTCATCTAAATCGGTTAGTGGTTTGAGTAGTTCTATACAAATTTTCACCCCCTAAGAGGATGTTTTACGGGATAAAAACTATTTTATGTCCTTTGCCAGGAGTCAAACTATCTTTATACCAAAATTCATCTAAATAGGTTAAGCCGTCTTCACGTTATGCGCGGTCAAATAAACAGACAAGCAGATAAACAGACAAAAACTGTTGGAACGTGTTCTGTTATCGATTATAAGTATCCCCAGCCAACTTTTTTTCGAATATCTTTCATGTTCAGACTTTTGGCCCTCTTCAGTTTTATTACGAGTGACAAACTCAAAGGCCAAAATAATGTATGCCATACGATTAAATAAATATGTATGTATAGTTTCAATTACGTAGGATTAACCTTTCGTATGCATTGTTCCGTATCTTTTGAGAACTGTTCGAAAGATGATACGTCTTGAACTTCATGATCATGGTTTTGTTATAATTGATCGGCGTCCCAAGGGTAAAAAGCTCCTCTTACACCTTAGATGCGGTAAGTGACGCAAATGCATGTGATAATGCTAGGAAAAGTTCTGCCTAAACTATGGAATCAGAATTCATGGATATCAGATAACATAGAGGTTCCTAAGTGATTCAGGATGGGGTCTACTAAGCAAGAAAAATCGTGGTCAGAAGTAATCCTGACGGTGGCAAACTACTGCCATACTCTAATTAGCACGTCTCCAGTAGAAATAGCTCTTGTAGTAACAATGATAACAGACACATACCTGAAGTCCTCATAATATGTGCCTTCCTCCCACTTCCAAATTTCTGTATCCAGCAGTGTCATGTTGATGTGCAAGCCATACGCGCGGATGTGTAGCGCACACCTGGTGGTGAAGAATACTTCCACAGATATGTCGAAACGGGTGCCTATAAATCCAAAATTTTAAATAATATTTGTCCTCATCACACAAATTACAGGTATTTGAACCCAATACCGCCGGCGTGGCGTAAGCTGAGTCACTACCCATTAGGCTAAACAAGTTGAAAATAATAACAATAGAACTACGAATAGAATGCCTAAGCTGTGCAACAAAAATGAGCACATTCCTTAACTTTTTGAACGCCAGTCTTCACGTACTAAACTACACACCAACCTTTTGTCCATAAGAGAGTTACTATGAGCCTTATATGAGAGACAGAAGGTTGTTTTGACAGCGGACGTCATAACACTTAACACGTTCGCTGCGATATATGGTCTAAACACCCAATGCATGTGCTCCCACTCTGTGCGGAGGCGAGAAACGGTGAATTTCCTCTGGTGCGGTGGCCGTACTATGAGTATTTCTACATGTACGAAGGAGACAAATATGGGTTTGAGCTTAGGATCTTAAGGGCTACTAAGGTTTTCCGGCCCGATAACGCACTGGTGGATATATTTTTCGATTCCTTGCGGCCGTTACCCGCAAGGAATCGAAAGGCTCGTCATAGATTGCAAGGTCGTTATATGAAAGTCTTGAATTATATACGATAGTGCATAATTCAAGACTTTCGAGTGTCTGTATGCATTTTTTTGGTGGTTTCAAACTGTTAATAATGCCTCGGCCAAATAAACGCTGTCGCAAAATGCTAGAATTATCGTTTCAGCAAGATAAAAATAGTGAAAATCAAAATGAAAAATCAGCGTGGAGAAAAGTTTTTATGAAAAGCGATATAATAAAACTGGACAAGTGCGAGTCGGACTCGCGCAGGAAGGGTTCCGTACCATCTATAAATATTTATTTAATTCTGTTTTTTAGTATTTGTTGTTATAGCGGCAAAATAAATACATCATCTGTGAAAATTTCGACTGTCTAACTATCACGGTTCATGAGATACAGCCTGTTGACAGACGGATAGACAGACAGACAGACAGATGGACAGCGGAGTCTTAGTAATAGGGCCCCGTTTACTCTTTGAGTAGGAACCCTAAAAATAATGACTCGCAGCAAAATCGCTCTGATATTTATGTCACTAATCCTGGATTAAGTGAGGAGCCGAAAGCCGTCCCAGAGCTAAAACCAAATCACGTAAGTAGGGTTTTATAGAAAAACGCATGTGTTTTGAGCTAATACGCCACGAGGTCACACTGGCACTTACTATTGTTAGACGTCGTTTTACAAAGCTTATTACTCCAGGTAGGTAAGTAGACGCATATGCGAATTTATAATAGTTTAGTCTTTTAAGATAACGTGCAATTTGCGGCGGTTTTCTTTGACGTTTTGTTTGCATATACTAAAAACGGTCGGGGGTTCAAAGCTTTATTAGTTTGAATTAATAAAATAGGCTATTTGTGAAATTGCTTTATATTTTCTGTCAGAACACAAACGTCCTTCCTAAATGATGATATCACCAGATGTTCGACAAACCATAATCCTAATAAAAGTTAGAACATTTCCGTTTTGCCCTCATTCTAAAGAAGAGGAAGTTACTGCAAAAAAATTTAGCTCAGCATTCAACTTGTTAACATAACGTTGTTTGTATTTTTGACGACCGTTTAGCCTAGTCGTTTTGGTAGTGGCTCTGTCTACGAATTTGCGAATTCCGGGTTCGAATCCCGGTAAGTGCATATATATTATGTGTGTTATAAGCACATAAAATATTTGTTAATGAGTTATGAATGTTTTTTATTGTGAATTCCAACTGCTAATTATCAGTACAAAATGAAATGCACGGGGTAGAGGTCGACCAAGGATAAGCTTTGTACAGCAACTAAAAGCAAAAGCAAATGTCTTGTCTTACCGGGACCTAAAGAAATTAGCCGTGAACCGGGCGCATACTCCACCGACAAGAGCCAAGCTCTTAAATATTGATGATGATGATGATGAAGCACATAAAATATTTGTTAATGAGTTATGAATGTTTTTTATTGTGAATTCCAACTGCTAATTATCAGTACAAAATGAAATGCACAAAATAACAAAATATTTTATATCAATATAATGTTAAATGCCATTATTTTTCAGATAAGCTTTGAAGCGGATACTGACATTCTATAAAAATATCACTAACTATTTATCTATTTTTACAAGTTTGTGGATATATCATCATTAGTTTGTAGAAGATTGTTCGATAATAATATTTATTCCTAGATTAATTTAATTCTAGGACATACAAGATTTTAACTTTCAATAAATGATATAATAAACAATGTGTCGATAACTTACTTCCCATCACTAGTAATTCCTCAATTAAACCTATTATTCAGTGCGGTTTCGGGTAATAAGACCTTATACTTACTTTTACACATACCTCTTAAGTTATTAGCAGGAACCCGAGGCGAGGCAAACACTATGACAACCAACTCGTCTACTAGCGATATTGATAGGTAGGTATCCAAAAGTGAACGTTTTCGCATAGTTACAGTTATTTATATCCGTCACTACCTTACTAGGCCTATGAGCCCGATAACGCAGAGTTGGAGATTCTAAGTAACAGGCCTATCGGCCTTATAACGCACCATACAAAAAAACGCCATTTTCGGTCCCGCAGCAAACGTGTTAAAGGCGTTCTTGGCGTTTCGGGCACGACAATACACGACGCCTTTAGGCGTTCTTAGCGTTCAAAGGGTTAAAGTAATGCTATTTACAGCGCTAAGCCACCACTTTCCACTACCATTCACATCCCACCTCAATACGTCAATAACGCGATTATTTGAACTCTACACGATTGACAGGGGTGGGGGCCTACCATGCCCTACAAGGTGGACTGATGACCTGGTAAAGGTCGCGGGAGTCCGATGGATGCGGGTGGCGCAGGACCGGTCACTTTGGTACTCTTTGGGGGAGGCCTATGTCCAGCAGTGGACGTCTTTCGGCTGATATGATGATGATGATGACACGATTGACGAGCATTAGTATATTTTTTACAACAGAACATAAGGTATTATGGAAAATTCAGCTTCTAGAATATATTAATTGTGAAATTGTGATACATGTCAGTTCTGGTAGATAGAAACAACCAATCAACAATCAAACAATCACTACACTCATTCATTAAACCTTAGGTCTCTGGAAGAGAGACAAATAAATACCTACAATGATATTTGCTGCATAAGCCAAGTCAGTTTGATATAAATAGCTGGCCAATGACGGCACAGCTGAAGGCCTGAGGTCTCGGGGCTGACCAGTGAACACCTGCAAGATGGAGCGCCCAAACCGCTGCACCCTTGCAGCTAAATCTTCACAGAGTCATGCCTATGGAAGAGGTTGGTCAGCAAGTAGAGTATTACGTCACGAAACGACTGGTTGGCAAAACTAACCTTTGTAGGCGTAGCAGGCTGGCCCACCGGTATTGCGCGGACAGAAATGTTGCACGCGCAAGTCAGCCGTCGCGGACGCTTCCAACAGCTCGAACACCACGCATGTGTACCGCACACTGTCGTATATCGTCATCTGCGGACAGTCTGCTTCTTAAAGCGAATGTTTGGAGTACTCCTGAACCGGATATTTTCTTGACTACATCGAAATAGTTATTTATATATGATACAAGTGCGGAAAGTAGGTAATTCCCAACGAGTGGTGATGAATAAAAACACGACCACCAGGGAGTGTTTTTGATCGACACGAGTTGGGAGTTACCTACCCGCACCGAACGTGTATCATGCAACATTTTACAATGCATCATGCGCGGAAATAAAAAAAATATGCATAAAAGGTGAATTTTTAATTGTCATGAAATCTCAATCTCGCACGTGTGTGGGAATATTAGCCTGAAATCTATTCCCGCATGAGATGGCTCCACCCGGCACCGCCGTGGGGCCATATACGGCTTTCCCTGTTTATATAAAGGCGGACTTTCAGAGCAAGTGCATTGTAAACATAATTGTTGCCTAGCTTCTAAAAAAAACATTCTGGCTACAGGGATGAGTTCATTTGTTTTCTACATTTGAAACCACGCACGCTTAACAGCTATAGTCCCCCGTGGCTATGGAATCAATCCTGAGACATGCCTCTATGTAGGGTTGAATATAAACGTTGGGTGACAAGCAAAACTCACTAAGTAACAAATACCTAATACTTAAATCAAATGTCGTATCTCGATATGGACAATGTATCGAGATACGAGGTTTTGAAGAGCAGTGACAGTTTTGGTAGTGACTTTTGCTTGTCACCCGACTATGTAATTTCTTCCAATGGTTGACATTGTTATTATTCAGAAACTTCATAGTTGCGCAATGTCTCAGGATTAACTTCATAGGCGCGGGGGACTGTAGGTGTCAGTTGAATACTGACTTAGATCATCTGTGGTGGATTCTCGCACTAACACAGCATACTTATAAGAATAATAATGATATTATATTTAATACCGCTAAAGGGTTAAGAATCATACACTAAAGTTAAATATCAAGGCTGTTGGTTTTACAAATACATCGGTAATGCTGAAACTTACATTGTATTTGATGATCTTGACGTTATTATTATCAGTGGTCAATTTGATGTGGTCGCGGTAGATGAGATTCTGTTTCTCGTAGTCCTCGCATTCGCCGAATCGCATCAGTGATCCGAGCGCCGCGCCACCTGCGACGGAATGGGGAATGGATGAAAATTTTAGAAGTGCCTGATATTTTTTTGGTGTTAGGAATAACCTTCCTTAACATCAGAAAAAAATTGCAGACTTTTCAGGTGCGTCAATTATTTTTGAAAAATATAAACAGTTTCTCACTTACGTTTTGGGTTTAGGACGGCGAATGAGACATTTTCCTTGATTCATCTCAAATTACAAAAAATATCTTAAATATCCGTGGTAAACTGACACTGGCAATGATATTGACAGGTGCAGCAGCTATATTTGTCATTGCCAGGGTCAGATATTCAAAATATTTTTTTGTAATATGAGACGAATCAAGGAAAGTTTCTCATTCGCCGTCCTAAACCCAAAACGTAAGAGAGGAAACTGTTTATATTTTTCAAAAATAATTGACGCACCTGAAAAGTCTGCATTTTTTTCTGATTTTTAAGGAAGGTTTTTCCTAACACCAAAACAAAATCAGGCACTTCTAAAATTTTCATCCATTCCCCATTAACACATACTGCGATTACCAGAAATCGTAAAATTTTGTAGCATTTTTGGTGCAGCGTAGTGCTGTTATCGGAATTGGCATGGACAATATCAACTACAATTGTTAATTAGGGTAAATATTGACATTATTAACGCAAATTAAGCATAACGATTGAAATTGTTCATACCAGTTCTGTTAACAACACTACGTTGCACCAAAAATGCTAAAAAATTACGGTGTCTGGCGATTACAAGCCTGTATCTCATGAGCAGTGAAATCGGGTAGTGTGTAATTGTTTTTTTTTATATAACGTCGGTGGTAAGCAGTCATACGACTTGCCTGTTGGTAAGCGGTGATCGAAGCATATGAACGCTTCTTACTCCAGAAGACGTGCTAGAAGTGCGTTTTCAAGCTTTCTTGAAGAGCCCCATAATAGTGTAGTCTCCCGGGAGAAAGGCGGTAGGGATCATTCCTCAGCCGGAGAGTTTGCAGCAGGAAAAAAAGGCGTGGTGTAAGCTTAAGAAACCCTTTCACCTCCCTTGTGCCCTAGGACTACAACAATAATCACACGACTATCACGATAACAAGTCACGACATGTTTTAATATTTTCAGTACAGTCGCCATCACATACATAAGTACACTATAGGTGTGCAAAAATATCGGCACATGCACCCTAATGCCTTGAAAATAGAGGTGTGTTCCGATGTTTGTCACGTGCTTGTTTGCTCCGATGTATGTGATGGCGACTGTACATCTCTAAAAAACATGTTTTATCACAGGTCCCCGACTTCTGGGTACAAGGTTCGCAAGTTTTGTCTGCAAAGAAAGCAGATACGTGATGTACATACTGCGCAGCACATATTTGTGCTTATGGATCTGGGAGATGGTGATACGCTGGAACTTGTCCAGGGTGTCCTCGATCCACGGGAAATAGCGCAGCATGTCCAGGAATCGCGCCGGTGCCCCGCAGCCCGGCCCGTACACGCTCAACCCCAGCTGCACAAAGCACAAGCATAATTAACTGACCATTTTGTACACCTTGGAATATTGGATGACCTGAGGTTTCAACATAAAAGAAAGACATCCACTGCTGGATATAGGAGCTAACAAACCGACCTAATAAAATTACACACTTATGATTGCCTCCATAGTAAGTATCAAATCCACAGTCACTCGTGCTACCTTCGTCGTTACTGTAACAATATTGTTTTACTATTCCGCTAAACAATGTCTATTTGCAATAATGCGATGTACCTACTTGCGTTTTTTGCATGCAGTAAATCCGCAAAGTACCTAACGCCTGATTCAATCAATTACATTTTCTTTACCACGTAGATTTACTGAGGCTTGCTTCGCTAAACTTTGAATAAAGCAGTTACGCTGCTAACGAAATTTATAAAATACGTTCGTACGTACGTTTATTTGAGACGTTGGTGCCGTTAAGAAGCCTAAGTCTTCTAGGTAGATGTCGCCACACACGCCTCCCTAAGGCGTTGTAAGAAGGAACTGATTGAAAAATTAAGTGGCCGAGACAGATTGTTCCGATATCTCAGTTGGTAAGTAGCGACGGGCCAGTTATACCAGCCTCGGCAGCCTAAACTTTTAAATTTTTCCTTTAATTTGAAATTTAGAATCAAATTAGCCCGTAGTAATATTTTTTTCAAGATAAGCGGATCCGTTCTATATTTACAACGAAGTCTATATGAAACAATTTAAATAAACTATCTTATAATAATCATTAGCGAAACAAACAGTCCAGACATCGCTCTTTGCTCATCTGATGAAAAGAGATGACCTAGGTATCACTGTGACCAAAGTGTGGAGGCGGATCTGCGTTGGGATCAATCAGACAATTGGCAAGAAGTGGCAGCCATTAGGGATATGTGACGTGCAGAGAGCAGGATAAGTGAAGTCTCGGAAGCCAAGAACCTTTTGACAAGCTTTTATTTACTTTCACCTGTCCCGTTGTCTGTATCTTGCAAGTTAAAGACCCACTTCCCGGTTTCCGATTGAGCTGAAATTTTGCATGAATACGTATAGTGGATCTACACCATGATGGTGAGACCCATAATACTGTACGGTAGCCTGGTATGGTGGCCAAGGACTTTAATGAGCACATGCAGAGAGGCCCTGAGAAAGGTGCAGAGAACGGCATGCATGGCTATAACAGGGGCGTTTCGTACCACGCCTACAGCGGCGCTAGAAGTCCTACTGGACCTACCGCCACTTCACATGGTGATTAAGTCAGAGGCGCGCAAATCGCTCTACAGATTAAGAACTCTTGGACTGTGGAGCGATAGCAAGCCGAAGACTAAGTACACACACATGGAGACTGATGGTTTCTTAGACAGAATAACAAACATGGGAAGCGACAAAATGCTACCCAAGTATGTATTCCACAGGAACTACACAACAAAAGTTCCAACCAGGGCTGAGTGGGCCGAAGGTCTAGAACCACCAAACTCTGGTATCGAAGACAGTATATGGTACACGGACGGATCAAAAATGGGATCCGGTACGGGAGCAGGCATTTATGCAAATGACTATAGTAGTAGTGTAAGCATGGGTAGTTTGGCAACTGTCTTCCAAGCGGAGACATACGCCATAATTGCTTGTGTACAGGAGAATATAGACAGGCAAACCAAAGGGCGGACTATTTATATACTCAGTGACAGTCAAGCGGCCCTTAAAGCGCTTACGGCGCCGAAAGTGAACTCTAGACTAATTTATAATGGCGTCCAAGCACTAAACAGACTTGGAAAGCACAATGAGGTGCAACTAGTTTGGATACCAGGGCACAAGGGCTTCATCGGCAACGAAAGAGCAGATGAGCTTGCAAGAGGGGGCTTTACAAATCACTTTGTAGGTCCAGAACCATTTGTGGGACTCTCGCAGGGGACCATAATATCGGCCTTTAAAGCCTACGCCAAAACCAAACACCAACACGAGTGAAGGAATGAGGCTGGCTTAAGGCACTCTAAGCTCTTCATAGAAGGAGTGGACTCGGGCTCGACCAGAAAACTCTGGAAATCCAGTAGGAAGCAACTCAGAATTATATCTGGGGTGTTCACAGGTCACTTCGGGGTCAAGGATCTCTTGGCCAAGATGGGACTATCTGATAGTTTAGACTGTAGAATGTGTGGCGAGGAGGATGAGACTATGGACCACTTATTGTGTGAATGTCATGCCCTTGCCAGACAAAGAATGAACTACTTTGGTAACGGTTACCCGCAACCAAAGGAATTCAAGGTGCTCCCGGTGAACTGCATCATCCGCTTTGTGGAAATGATGGAGCAAGCCTGGGAGCAGGTATAAAGGAGAGGGCAAATGCACAAAAGATCCCACTGGGTCGAAGTGCATCCGAAAGGGCCCTCACCTAGATAAGATAAGATAAGATGCATACGTATATCGCATGAGAATGCAATATTGTGATGACATAGAGCTGATCTGATGCTGGAGCTGGAAGGTGGCCATAGGAACTCCGCAATAAAACGACACAACCCCATCGAGTGTGGGCTCGTTAGAATTATCTCAATGAGTATGATGACGGTATACAGAAAAGTACAGTCAGCAATAAAAGCTTGAACCAAAAATAAAATTTTTGACAGAAACTTATTGAACTAAACCAAAATAGTCCAGTTAACTGATTATAACCGTACCAGTTGCCAGCGGCCCCACACATCGCGCGCTGCTAACGCTGCACCCGCGTTCCATACACAAGGTGAGCGGTCGGCCAGTGACACGGTGCATTTCACGAAAGATGGCCGCCGCCTAGCTTCGTACAACTGAAACACACTCGTAACAGAGAGAAAAGTGACGTAATCGTAATTGAATACTCTCTGGGTGGTGATTGAGAAAAATTAGGGTTAAACTTATAATGGCGAGTTAACATTTAAATTAAAAGATTCCTTCCTTTCTTTCACATCCTAAACACACACACATGAATATGCATACAATGAAGTTAATTGCAAAATAAAAGCTGGAACTATTAAGTCCTTTGAATTCATATCATGTTCATGACACCTGCGATATTTCGCGTTCTATCTCATTGATACCTCATACATATTCGTATCAAGAACATGAGGTTTTTCTTAGTTGAAAAGACTTTCGTATTAATTATTTAAAAGCTTATAGGTAAACGTGCCAGCGCCCGACACTGGCCTAATACATGACACTTTCAATCAGGCGTCGAGCATTAGGACTTGGATTTATGGATTACCTTCTTTGAAGCAGAAAATACTCACGCTTCTGTTAATGTAGAAGTCACGACACAGGTCGGAATGCACGTCGACAACGGGTAACACTTGCTTCCGCAAGTCCTCTAGCTCTACCAACAATAACCGTTAATTTATTCATTCCGTAGACAACAACGGCACACATCTTTGATTCTTGTGCTGCTTGGAGTAATCGCCTGCAGAAATTTAGCTTTAGGGTGATTTTCGACTAGTGAGAGTAGCAAAACTTCGTTGCGATGCGATGAGAGACGAGACAATCTACGCTCCTCTCTCTAATTTGCTCAATGTGAGTGAGACAGGAGTCACTGGGTCGCACGCAACGACAACGTGCGAGGTGTTGTGGTAGACGTACAGAACTGTGCGAGGTAGCGGGGCGTTGTGCGAGGAAAAATCCACCAATATCAATGGTTGATTCCCTCATATATATATATTTATATCGCACAGCTCTGGCAAAAACTCACCATTATAGTCTAGCCAATAAAACATAAACATGTTGCTGAGGTGAGGATACATACATATTTTAATTGAGCGTAACAGCTGTAAACATCCTCACCTTATTGTTCGTTGGCAGCAAGCGAGTTACTAGAAATAAATTAGAAATTGCTTTTTGGTACTTTACGAAGATAATCGAATTTTGAGACATGGCTAAGAATGGGGAATGGATGAAAATTTTAGAAGTGCCTGATTTTTTTTTGGTGTTAGGAATAACCTTCCTTAACACCAGAAAAAAATTGCAGACTTTTCAGGTGCGTCAATTATTTTTGAAAAATATAAACAGTTTCCTCACTTACGTTTTGGGTTTAGAACGGCGAATGAGACATTTTCCTTGATCTGTCTTAAATTACAAAAAATATCTTTAAAATCCGTGGTAAACTGACACTGGCAATGATATTGACAGCTGCAGCAGCTATATTTGTCATTGCCAGGGTCAGATATTCAAAATATTTTTTGTAATATGAGACGAATCAAGGAAAGTTTCTCATTCGCCGTCCTAAACCCAAAACGTAAGTGAGGAAACTGTTTATATTTTTCAAAAATAATTGACGCACCTGAAAAGTCTGCAATTTTTTTCTGGTGTTAAGGAAGGTTATTCCTAACACCAAAAAAAAATCAGGCACTTCTAAAATTTTCATCGATTCCCCATTGTTTTAGTATACAGACCACATTGTACACTTAATGCCACCTGACCTTCACCGACACGGAGATGCTCACAATGTTTATGAAAATACAACTTACTGTCTTCAAACTTCACCACCCAGAACTTGGGGTACCGGATCCGCTCAGGGGGTGGGCAAATTGGTACTATTCTATCTGAAAATACAAAATTAACTTCGGAGACCATAGGATGGCCGTTCAAAAGTTGACGAGACAGACTTGGCACATTATAAAAAAGAATGTCGATGTTAATCAGGTCACAACTCTCATGAATCTGTTATTCTTGACGATCATATGTATTTGCGTATAAGTTTGATTTAAGGCAAATATATATCATGTCTCAGCATAATGGATAACGACTCATGAAATAAGGAGCTTTAATAATGATAAACTATAGTCTGATCATATAATATATATTATATATGCATCGAATTGTACCAGAGCAACAGCATTACATTCAGCCCTTTTGGGGTAAAGATTGCACAACCCGAAAGAAAAAAAACATGTTCATTGATTTATAAAATTGGCCAAGGGAGTGTCTGGCCACGCGCAGTGTAGGGTTCCTTAGTTACCTGTCTGTCTTTGTTGCGTCGACATGCGTGCACCAACTAAGCGTTGCGGTTGCGTCGGCCGAGTTTATACGAAAGTTGACCATTCCAAGTACATATTTAAGTTCGTCGACTATTACTCGTTAACTAAGTAGTTACCAGTATGCCTACTTAAATGCGATAGTTTTCCTTTTAAATGAATTATATTTACTACTGCCATGAGTTACCAGTAGTACAAACTTGACTCTTACAAAAATAAGGGCTTCAAAGCCCAATTTCAGGCAATAGGATCCCTAAATTGAAAAATATTTTTTTAAAACCCTATAATATTTTTCACAGAAAAATTTACATCCTCATCATTTCATCATCCTCACTTAAGGATGACTCACGCTAGAACGGGCCGTGTCCGGCCCGGGCCGTTTTCTAATAAAAACGACGGCATTTTTGCGCGGCTGAGCCATGCCTTAGCCCGGTTCAGCCACGGCCGAGGCTCGGTGTCGGCACGGCTTGGCCGGGCTTGGGTATATGGCACTTTATTTTCCACAATATTATGGCTATAAACTTACCGGTGATCACCGGCTGCCTTAAATGTACAATGGCGACGCTGTTGATTGTCTCCCCGTACTCAGGGTGCACAATGTAGTTGCGCACACGCCGCCCGCCGCGCTCCCAGCCCTCACCCAGCAGGACGCGCGCCTTGTCCCTGCCAGAAGAAAACTCTTTGAATGGAGAATTTTTTTTTTAATACTACGACGGTGGCAAACAAGCTTACGGCCTGCCTGATGTTAAGCTGGTACCGTCGCCTATGGACACTTGTGACTCCAGAAGAATCACAAGCGCGTTGCCGACCCTTTATTCACTTGAGGATTCGCTGTGTTGGCAGATAGAGACATGCAGGTCCCTCGCTCCCAACACAGTGCATCCTAAGGAGCTCTGGCGACCTTACTCACCACACAACACCACTTGCGTCATAGCATGCAATAATATAGCAACACTACAAAGCAATGGTGCTATAAGGCTGCGATCTTCCGCAGGTGTAAGGTGGAGGTACTTCCCCAGTTGGACTGCTTCACATACGAGTGAGATGACATTCCGCTATGCCCTACCTCTCTTAAGAGACCCTCTTTGTGTGCAAAGTGCTTGCACTGCCAATACTTTGCCGTGGTTGTGCGAAACATTTAGGAATGTCAAATGTTTAGACAATTCTTGTAGATATAGGTCGGCTTTTTTTTTCTAACTGTGTATCCATACAGTTAGAAAAACAAAAGCCGTCATTCCTGTGGCCAATAGCTAAGGGCTATTTAGCATATTTTTATCGAAGAGGAGACGCCATTTATGTGGATAGAGAGTCCAATCAAAAATTCACTTCACCTATCCACAGGAGATACGCGAACCTTAATCTCTGTATGATCCAGGTAGACTTGTTAATGGGAGGTAATGACTGTTGCCTAGTCAGTTTTTGTTATGGTTATATCCTATACTATTCAACGAGCAATATTTGTATATATGTATGTATGTATATATAGGTACATATATATTTTGCAATCACGTTCTCGGAAACGGCTCTACCGATTTCGATAAAATTTGAAATGTAGGTGGTTAAGGAGGCGAGAAATCGATTTAGGTAGGTCTCATGTCCGGGAAAATTCGTTATCTCCGTATTTCTTCCATTTTCATCCGAGCGGAGCTCGGTCGCCCAGGGACTTATATGTAAATGAAAATTATAAATCTTTATTTGGTAACTGTAATGTGTGCTTAGGGTTGGAATCTTCTAATAAATATAATGTATGTACATAAACTTGTGGCAGAAGATCCCGCTCTTCCTATAATAGCAACAAAGTAACCATTGGTACATGTTGAAATAATACAATAATAGTAATTTAAATGAAAATTAATTTATACTTTTATTAACTCAAATCAATTAATCGAATGTGTGTGTGTATGTGTGTGTGCGTGCGTTTGTGTGTAAGTGTGCGTGCGTGCGTGCGTGTGTGTGTAATTACATGCATGCAATATGATATAGGTAGGTACATGGGTAGGTATATTTATTTTATTGTATGATATTTTATTATAATGCCGTGCATATATATTTACGTCATACCTGGCCATAAAGTAGGAATTACCGCACGCTTAGCCAGGCCAGGGCCAGATAGAGACGTAAAATTTTGTACTTACCACGGGCGGTAATAAAGAAAGCCTCAGAGCGCATATTTATCGCCCTTGCCTTCGGCTCGGGCGTCAAATACCTGCGATCTGAGACATTCTTTGTTTAACCGCCCTAGGTTAGTAATGTACTATTACCTACCTGAATGCCCGCTTGGGCATGGGCCCGATGTCGGCGGAGTTGGCGATCACAAACTCCTTGTGTATTAGCACCACCGTCGTCACCGACCGCGTCTCGCCTAGTCCGCTGTCTGCAATGGGCGTGACAACTAATAAGTCCTGGACACAGGTCCTCTTAAAATACATGTACAGTCGCCATCACATACATAGGTACACTATAGGTGTTCAAAAATGTGCCGGCACATGCACCCTACTGCCTTGAAAATAGAGGTGTGTTCCGATGTTTGTGACGTGCTTGTTTGCTCCGATGTATGTGATTGGCGACTGTACAAGCTTTGCCAGACGGTGGTTGGTGGTTGAGGATAGTGTCCACTGCCTGGCAATAATTAATATGTTGATGGGGGAGTAGACAGTGTGAGTGTGGACTTCACCCCGGAGGGGTTTATGGCAGTCCACACTCAGAGAGAGACTCTGAAGTACTGTCAACACAATAGTAGTTATTTATTCATTAACTCACACGGTATATATACGAGTAGCTACATATATCATCATTCGCACATCTCGCACGTACTTAATCTACGGCACGTATTATACAATATCTAATCGCTAATTTAGAATGTGCCTTATCGGCACACAAGCATATATCAGTTCTTGGTCTAGATTCAGCACCACTCTCGATACTAAGCTTAATGCATGCATATCGCCGATAAGAAAAAATGGCTAGAAGAACACAACCTCGAAATAAATATAAAAAAAAACCAAGATTATACAATTTAAACCCAGACAGAAAAAACCCTTAGAGTTAAACTTATACATAAATAGCATCCAAATAGAGGAAGTCACAGAATTTAAATTACTAGGAGTGATCATTGATTCCGGAATAAACTGGAGAGCCCACATACAATACACAAAGACAAAATTAACGAAGTTTATCTACGCGCTTAACCTGATAAAGTTAAATGCAGATTTTGAGGCTGCACTATCCGTCTACTACGCGCACATATATTCCAGTCTCCGATATGGTGTGGTCTTATGGGGAACCAGCACTGATGCACATGATCTTTTTGTATTACAAAAAAAATGCATAAGAATTCTCGCCAATATACGGATTCCAAATAGCTGCCGACCCTTTTTCAAACAGTTTGAGTTACTTACACTCCCGGCAATATATGTAATGGAGGCCGTTATTTTTTATAGGAAAAACCCCGATCTATTTGAAGTCAAACCAGATACGTATAAAACCAGGAACCAGTATAGAAACAAGTTAAAAATACCAAACTCTAAACTAGCTATCCATAGAAACGGGCCTCATTTTGTATGTATTCGAGTTGTAAACAAAATACCCGACGAGATCAAATTCGAACCAAGTGATAAAAAGTTTCACAAAAAATTGAAAACATTTCTCATTCATAAATGCTATTACTCAGTGGAGGAGTTCTTAAATGATGAAACCCTGACGCATCATAAAAGTAGGTAACTTAGTAATAAATAGTAGGAAGTAAATTGTAATTGAACCAATTGAGTAAATTGTATAACTTAGATTTAACTTGACATCTATTTATATTTTTGACATTTACATTACTTTTCATAAAAAAAACATGACCTGAAATATAGAATTAAGTTACTTATAAGACCATTTGTGTGCCCTAACAGGGTGTCATGGAAGCCTTTCTGTATAATCTTAAGATCTCATGTACATGACTTTACAAATAAACATCTATTCTATTCTATTCTATTCTATTAAGACACAGACTTGGCGGAACATCATTAGAGAGAGGATAATGCCAGCAGGGGGTCACGACTCTCATAAACTTACTCTCAGCATTAAGGATAACAGTATAAGCCTATAAGGCATGGAGGATGGAAGTACAGGGTACTTACAAGTAACTCACTTGGCAAAATTGCGTTTTTCCATGCAGCATTGACTTGTCTTACACAGTTACAAAAATAGTCACAAATCTTCATTATTAAGACAGTCTTGTGAACCCACGCTTATGTAAAATGCCTCAACTTATTAATACCCTGAGAACTTTACGGTTTCGCTCTATGAAAACACAACAATATATCGATATCAGCTATATTTTTACACCAAAAAATAGGTTGGGTAATTTGACTAAATATTCATTAATAATCCACCTTTAATTAATACCGATACTGTAAAAAATAATGAAAAGTAATCTTCATAAATTCCGTAAAAATCAGGCGAAAATGATATAAACTTTCTTTATTTCATAATTGACTACGTCTATATACGTTCTTTGGGATACGCGCATAATCCAATTATTTTTGTTAATGAATAAACCATACGATAGGCCAGATGAAATTCAATATTATCTCAAGTTCGTAAATATTTAATTAAAAAGCCGTTATTTCCTGGTGCATATATTTTTGGATTCAGGTAGTAAGTCTCCAAATGTGTGTACTCAAACATGTTTTCATTATAAAAATACTGATAGCATTTTTGCTTGCGGGTTAATTTTTTTTCCTAACTTCCGGTCCATAGAATTATTCATTTCAATAGTAAAAGTTGTTTAAAATAATATATAAAAGCCGTGAACAAATAATTAGCCTGATATTGAATTATTTCCAAAAAAAACCGTAATTTTCTCAGGGTATATAAACATAGCAGCAAAATTACAATATTATATGTAAAGTCGCCATCACATACATAGGTACACTATAGGTGTTCAAAAATATCGGCACTTGCACCCTAATGCCTTGAAAATAGAGGTGTGTTCCGATGTTTGTGACGTGCTGGTTTTCTCCGATGTATGTGATGGCGACTGTATCTAAGTGTGGTTTGCGGGTTTCGTGCATTGATGATGAGGTAACGAAACCTGTTTGTTTCACTTAAATTTCGAGTGGTTGGCTCACTTACTGTTAGTCTATTTCAAAAGTCTCAAATTTACAATAAGGCTGAGACCCTATACTAGATTTTATAACAGGGCACGTGTCTATTGCCTAGGTAGTTAAAGGATTAAGGTAACCTTAGAGATGCAAACAATTATCCCGTACTTATCAGGAGTTCCGTACACTTTACACCATCGTATGATAACAAGAGCAGTGTCAGGTTCGTATTATACTCACACAGTGAGTAGAACAGCACGCCAACCCAGGGGTACTGGTGATTCAACACTTCTCCTTCCACCGTGTCCGCGTTGTCCATACCGCAATTGGCCATGTCCAACTTCACTGGCTCCACTCTGCACACTGGAACATGTATAAGTATTCTGGACGTCCATCATGAACAATATTATGAAGGAAGCCTAAGTTGACGTCGCAATAAGACCGTACTTGTAACAGATACGCTATGAAATTAAGAATAGGTACACATTATATTAAATTGATTTTGTTTTCATCTAGTTATTGATACGTCGCAAAGTCTAGAAGATTTGCGCCTTAGGCATCAAGCACTTGGGTTCAAAACATTAAAATCAGATTAGACCATCCGTTGTGAAGGCATGCCATGCCATCCACCACCACACTAGCTACTCCTACAGAAATTCTTCAGCACAAAAAATACAGAGCAACGAGCAAGTCTTCTTGAAAATTGCTACTAATTTAACACATTCAGTGCCGCGAATCGCTACGGGCTACGCTCGTGGCCGGTCCCGCGGTGTCCCTCGTATGTAGCGGAAAGCGCCTACGACGTAGGCACACGATAGCCGTGTTCCCGGCAATGAATGTGATAAGAATTTTTAACCTATATCAAAAAACACACCTACAGTATATGCTTAATAGATACAAACAGACAATGACTTCTAAGCTAGTATCTTCTGTTGGCTTACCATTTATATAAAAAACGAAGGCATACAGCTTAGCACACATCATTATTCTTATTTTTTACACTTTACAACATAATATTTTCATGTACTTATTAACACAAAATCTAGTATTCTAATGATAGAGTTCGTTTACTTATCTAAAGTGGAAGTCGTAGGTTACTATTATTGGTAAATATTGCTGTTTTTGGATATAAGATACTAATGTTTAGTAAACTGTAGACATTGGAATGCTTGGAATGGAAATTTGGAGGGTGTTAGTGTTAAACGGGATAGTTATTACGAGTAGTTAGTACGGATTTTTAAGCTATAACTATTATATTACTAAGATTATTTGGTTTGCCCAACTAACCAACCAGGAGAAAGCCTGGAATTCAGAAATTTGGTTTATAAGGTAAACGTCCTTGTCCTCAACTAGTGCATGACCTGGGCACTTAATGTCAAAGCAATATGGGTTAAATTCGAACTAACGGGATTTTTCTTCATTCGAATTTAGGCCATGTCACTTTGACTTTGTCACACAATGTCAAGGACAAGGCCCCGTAGGTCAATCACGTAACGCATTGTACGCGCGTCTGACAGTAAAATCACAATCTAACTGTCATTTTTCCATATAAAATTGACATTTAGACCTTACAGACGCGCGTAAGAAAAGTTACGTGATCGACCCACCGGAGCATGGATGGCGTTATCACGCGATAAGTGACAGGATAAGCGCGTCGTCTCGTTCTATCGAACAGTGTCAGCCAGGGACGGATGGTCTATCTTGTCACTTATCGCGTGATAAGGCCATCCATGCTACGGGGCCAGTACGTTTACCTTACGTTCGATCGACATAAGATCATCCAAAATGAGAATTTACTTTAAAAACAAAGTTTTAACCGACTTCAATTCAGTTGCCAAATTGCTTCAAGTTTGTCTATAAAATTTGAAGAGTTCCCTCGATTTCTCCAGGATTCCATTATCAGAACTGGGTTTTAGTGACAACGGGACCAATCTAGAAGTATATGCTTTAAAACAAAGAAAGCATTTTTCAAATCGGTTCGTAAATTACTGAGTTATCGTAGCGTAACAAACACAAAAAAAAGCAGTCTTATTGAGAACCGCCTTCTTCTTTTTAAATCGGTTAAAATTAAAATGTACTAGTGAAGGGTGTGCGCGAGGAGAGAAGGGGGTAAACTAACTGGTGACTTTTTTAATGTTACGCGTGTTGTATTTAACGGCCTCCGTAGCCCAGTGGGTAGTGACTCTGGGTTCGAATCCCGGTCAGGGCATTTATTTGTGTGTTTATCACGAATATTTGTTCTTGAGTTATGGATGTTATTATATATGTATATAAGTATCTATATGTATTTATCTATTATATATATCATCGCCTAGTACCCACAACACAAGCCTTACTGAGCTTACCGTGGGCCTAGGTTGATTTGTGTAAGATTGTCCCATAATATTTATAAATTTATTTATTTATTTATATTTCTAGAAACCAATGAGCCGGTACTGCTTTTATACACGTTATGGGTTATTATATTAGCCCTATGGATTTTTCTAATCTCTTCTTTCTTTTTCTCCTTTCTCAGACTAACCGGACTCGCCACGCAAATAAGAATAACAAAACATAGCGAGATTTTTTTTTTTTTTACAAGCTTTTATTTAACTTGGATGGGTGACCGCCTGTTTGAGTGGTTACTATAAATGAGCGCTTCCGTGCTTTGGAAGGCACGCTAAGCAGTTGATCCCGGATGCTGTCTATGACAGTAGTCGTTAAGCCGAGTTAGAGGCCTTTGGGCGGCTTAAGATCCTCTAACAGTCGAGTTGCCCACTCACTTGACAATGGCGGGACAACTGTCACTTGCGTCCGCAGGAGCTACCTACCACAATTACCCTGCACGTGTCCCCTTGGTGGTACTAAAAAGTGACAAACTCAAAGGCCAAAATAATGTATGCCATACGATTAAATAAACTTGCACTGGTTCGTATGTATGTAAATAAATATGTAAGTAAGTTGTCCGTCAAAATTTGCAATCCTTTTTTCAGTCACTTGCCGTTACCCGATTGAGCTGAAATTTTGGGTACTAGTATAGTTTGAATGACAATTCAATATTATGGTACCATCGAGCTGATCTGATGGTGGAGACAGAAGGTAGCCATGGGAATTCAGTATTTGACATACGTAAGCCCGGTGAGTTTGGGCTCGTTAGGTTAGGATCGTCTCAAAGAGTAGTTGATGATGGTATGCAGAAAAATACAGTCGGCAATAAAAGCTTGTACCATAAATAATGTTTTTGACAGAAACTTTATGTGCCACATAAATAATGTTTTTGACAGAGCCACGAGACAAACACGATTGGTATTCTAGGGATATCCATTCTGTCGATTAAGATTTATGCAATCATGGCCCAGAGCTTGCTGCACATACGACGAAAATTAGCGAGTATCATCCAACAAATCATTACAACTGATGTCGAAAACGTTCACGCCCGACGCCATATTTACGCCACTGTGTTATTGGCGTGAAATAGAATATTTATGACATCGACAGGCGATTGGAAATTAGCTCAACCAAATATGATTGCGGTTGCATTAGCATGAAGCGTTATTTCCAATGATACATGATATGGATGAGTGGTTTTTGGCTTTAGGCATCTGATTTGCTATCAGGGATATTCGATATGTAGTACTGTACCTATTTATAGCTTTAACTGCTGAGTTAGGTAAGACTTTTAAACAAAGGTTTTTTTTTTTAATAATGGGTTAGAATCCCAGATTGTACCAATGAGCTTTTAGAAAGTTATTTATGGAATAATATTTTGATATGTCGATATCAATAACTTTTTTGGTGGTGGTGAAGATTCCGGTTGATCAATTTAGGATTCCATTGCCAAAAGGTAAAAAAAAGCGGCCAAGTGCGAGTCGGACTCACACATGAAGGGTTCCGTAAAATAAATTGCAGTTTACGATTTATGCATGACGTATTAAAAAAAACTACTTACTAGATCTCGTTCAAACCAATTTTCGGTGGAAGTTTGCATGGTAATGTATATCACATATTTTTTTTAGTTTTATAATTTTCTTATTTTAGAAGTTACAGGGGGGGGACACATTTTACCACTTTGGAAGTGTCTCTCGCGCAAACTATTCAGTTTAGAAAAAAAACATATTAGAAACTTCAATATCATTTTTGAAGACCTATCCATAGATGGGTATGATGAAAATTTTTTTTTTGAGTTTCAGTTCCGAGTATTACCCCTAAAACTTAATGTTTTTTTTTCGATTTTTGTGTGAAAATCTTAATGCGGTTCACAGAATACATCTACTTACCAAGTTTCAACAGTATAGCTCTTATAGTTTCGGAAAAAAGTGGCTGTGACATACGGACGGACAGACAGACAGACGGACATGACGAATCTATAAGGGTTCCGTTTTTTGCCATTTGGCTACGGAACCCTAAAAAGTACCACAATCAACCTACTCGTATCATGACATAGTACGAGGAAAGCCCCTGTACACGTATCTACTAATATACCGCAGAACTAACATAACAGCATGCATTTCGATACGCACCGCGCGTTCCAAGCACGGAATGTTCTAGATTAGACCGCATGCGCTAATTATGCCTCTAATTTTGTTGGTTATAGTTGCCACATATACGGTGAATGCCAGACAGGAGCTAGTCTCTAAACAATAGAGTGCGTTGAGTGAAGGACTGGATAGGAAGATGAGGTTGTGCACTGTTGAAACTTTTGTGGTTCATATGGAAAATTCGCTGGGTGAAGATAAATCTAACAATAACGGCAACTTATGTCCGTACATAGAAATTGTATTTTAGAACGTTACAACTTTATGGCTGTAACGAAAAGTTATAGTCATAAAGTTGTTACGTTGTAATATCTATGAAATATCTAAGAATTAATAGAACTGTATTGTAAGCAATGATGGGTTAACGACAGATTGAGAATAAAAGCGAATCAAATTGGTAATTAGGTACTAATAATAATAATAAAGACAGGAGATAGTTAAAATGAAATAAGGAAATTATAAAAAGAAACCGCTTCTAGGAGATTGGACTGCGGCATCGACCCCATAGAATAGGGGAAAAACAATTTTTTTGTCCCATTAGTTAGTTGCCAACGTGGTATTAAATATAGGTATTGATCATAGTAAATATAATACTTACCTAGGATAATATTGACTATACTAAAACAATTAAATTATAATGGGATTAGAGTTTTTCGCTTACGCTTTTTCTGAGACGTTAAGCTAAAGAGAACGTAAAAATTAGTGCGCAAAATTACAAATTTAATGGATTAAGTCGACTAAAGCTGAGTGGGTGTCGGATCGAGAGGCATTTAAACGGTTTTCAATTGTTTATGGATTCTCGCTTCGAGGAAATATAAATGGTTAACTACCGGAAACTGAATAATTCTCGGCGTAATTAAGGTTGAAAACATCTCGGGAGAGTTTGGTTACATTTTAACGAGCGTTTGAAATTTTGCTGGATGCGTAATTGTTTCATATAAAAATATATTTATTGGCATAATGTGTTTTGTGTTGGTAATACAATGTTTGATAATATTTTTGCATTTTATCGTTTTTTTTTCTTACTAACCCCCGACGCAAAAAGAGGGGTGTTATAATATAAGTTTGACGTGTCTGTGTGTGTATGTGTCTGTCTGTGGCATCGTAGCTCCTAAACGAATGAACCGATTTAATACCGGTGTTTATATTCGAAAGCTGATGTGATCGTGATGGTTCTTAGCTACGTTTCAACAAAATCGGTTAAGCCATTTTTGAGATATAGAACTTTGAAATGAAAATGTCGGAGGTTTTTCAACTTTTCTAAGTAATATTCATAATTAATTCCAATGTACAAGTAAACATTGAAAATTAAATCTAAATAAATAAAATGAAGCTAGCCTAAAATAGTAGTGAGTAAAAAATTAACTACACACATAATACTTACACAAAAGTAAAATAAAATAAAACAAATAAAGATAACATCACAAATAGAAAACTTGGCCCAGATCGGCGCCAGGCGGCAGGGTGCAATACATACCTAACCTATCCCAATCTATGCCACAGGAAGTGTAGACAAATCTGCCGTGCAGAACCTAAAGTGCAGTAACTCGAAAAGTCCATTTCGAGATAAACGCAAAAAACACTTTAAAAGTAGTTTATTTCCGTTCGTTCAATCGGTATATACTTATAATTTATTGTCATGGAAAGCGCTCAACACATAGAATACGATGACGTTAAACACAATGGTTTCAGTGTACACTGAAATTAATTATGAGGCTTTTTCAAAATTTCAAGCTCGTACTGCGTGCTTTGAGACAGGCAAAAACAAAAGAAATACCGCTTAAAACACAGTAAAAAGTCGAGTTACTGTCCATGTTTTGCATTCACTTACACAGACAACTGATGAATTACCGTTTAAACCACAGTACGCGGAGCTATACTACTGCGTTTTAAACGGTATTTTGCTTGATTTTTAGTGCTACGAACATCCGTTACTGCATTTAAAACAGGTTTTTGTAAAAAAAAAAGTATGACTGAAGCCTTTTTGCCAATAAAATGATTTCATATTTAATTGTCTTCAAAACTACATATGCTCAGTAAATGTCAAGTCAATCAGGCTTCTTTAAGTGGAAGAAAAACGACTAGCAAGATTTAAATAAACTTATTTGTGATTTATTATTGGAGATCCTAAATAAAACACATATTTCGTGAAAATGTAAGCAAACAATGTTTATTACACATAATTATGTAACCCTACTAATAAAAAAAGACGACTACTTCAGTATAATGCTACTATTTATTCTTATGTACTGTTAAAATAGCACTTTAATCTTATTGTTATTGTCCGTTCAGTTACTTTGTCAGATATTGAACTATAACTAATAAGATCGTAATTACTAATAAAATGGACGGCACACATATATAACCATTCATTAGGCTATTAGTAACAATAAAAAAATCAACAATATACAAAAATTACTACAACTAGAGCTTTTTCCAGTTAGAACAATGTGACTTCTAAACATAATTACATTAGAATACTTTGGTAACCCCTGGGAATAAAGATATATATTTATTATACTGTGTATACCCTTATAAAACAAAGTAAAATTTTAGCTGGGATTAGCTATATTAATTTATTATAGTAATAAGGTATACGAATATTTTTTTTTTAATAACTTACTTCTAAACTGTTTTGTAAAATATTTCACCAAAACTTTTAAATATAAAACGAATTAAAATTGGTCAAGGCTTGGAAAACTTAACTGTGTCAGTTCAGGCAAACAAGAAAAAACTAAAAACAGGTATTTAAATTTAAATATGGTGATCATTCTTCTTTTGCCTGGCTCCTTCCCATTTACTTGGGGTCGGCCCTTCTAATCATGCGTCGCCAGGCCGGTCGGTCCTGGGTCGTCTCTGGTCTTAAATTTCCCTCTTCCATGTCTTTTCTCACTACTGCCATCCAGGTTAACCGGGGTCTACCTCGCCCCTGGGGTGCAACAGTCTAGGACTTTTCTGGTCATGTGCTCTGGTGGTCGTCGCATCACATGACCGTACCACCTCAATCGGCTTTCTGCTAGTTTATCTTGGATAGGCTTTATTTTGAAACTGCCTTTTATATGGTTGTTCCTTACACGATCCAGCCTCGAAACGCCACCGGCCCATCTAAGCATTTTCATTTCAGCGCAGTGTACCTTGTTTTCTTGCTGCTTTTTAAGAGGCCAGCATTCAGCTCCATGCGTCATTGCTGGGCGTACCGCTGTTCTGTATACTTTTCCCTTGATGCGAATTGGCATTTTACTGTCACAAAGCACGCCCGTGAGTTCTCTCCATTTCATCCACCCTGTGTTTATACGATGGGTAACATCCATGTCTATTGCTCCATCGTTACAGATGATAGAACCAAGGTATTTGAAATTGCTTACTTTTTTCAACTGGTGGTTTCGCAGGAGAATGTTGGCATTTTCGTTGGTGTTGGTGTTACTAAAATTGCAATGCATATACTCAGTCTTCTCTCCGCTCACTCGTAATCCGGCTCTTTCTAGTGCTTCTCTCCACTGCTCCACTATGCGCTGTAAGATGCTGGGGTCTTCACTTGTGAGTACTATGTCATCAGCATAGAGAATGTCCCATGGTGGAGGTCGTTGTATCTGTACCGTTAGATGGTTAATTACGAGATTGAACAGGAGTGGACTGAGTGCCGAGCCCTGGTGAACACCGACTTTGACTTCGAACTCTTCGCTTATACCAGCTGGGCTTCGCACTTTCGTTGTGACATGTTGTGAAATATGGTGATCATTATTATTAGGAAATACCCCACGTACTGCCGTTGTCAGAGGGGTAATCACGTTACGTTCCAAACGCGCGTTAGTACAATCGAACTGTCATTTTTCCATATAAAATATGACATTTAGATCTACCTGACGTGCGTACAATGTGTTACGTGGTCAACCTGCTGGTGCAGAATTGCAGATGAGACAGGTAATTGCCTACAAAACACAAGCCAGTTTTTGAGCATCAAGGTTTTGCTTCCTTAAGTAACTGATACCAAGCAAAAGATCAAGAGGTGCAGTTTTTCTGACCTATATTTAGTGATTTTCATGTTTAAGACGACCAGCCTACATAATAAATAGTGATAATCTCAAATGCTCCAGTAAAACTTGGCTCCAGTTCCGTAAGGAAGCAATGCCGTCTTAAGAAACTGCAGGGTTCACTTCTTCTTTGTCCTCGCCTTTTCCCGTTACACGGGGTCGGCTTTCTTTATCATGCGGCGCCATGTAGTCCGCTGGATGGTATCCTCTTCTTTAAGCCCGAGGTTATTCATGTCTCTGTGGACATTCGTCAACCAGGTCATTTGAGGTCTTCCCCTTCCCCTTTTTTTGGTAGCCATAGAAAGGCATTTCTTCACAACATAATTTTCGGGTCTTCACATCACGTGACCGTACCATCTGAGCCTTGCTTCACATATTTTGTCACTTATGGGTGCAACCTTAAAGCTTCCTCTTATGTGTTCGTTACGTATTCTATCCTTAAGTGTCACTCCACCTGCCCATCTCAGCATACGCATTTCAGTGGTGTGCAGCTTCTGCTCGTGTGTCTTTTTAGCTGCCCAGACTTCGCTGCCGTACAATAGAGCTGGTTTTACTGCCGTTTTGTACACCTTGCCTTTAGTTCTTATGTGCATTTTTGCGTCACACAGCACCCCTGTGAGCGTACGCCACTTCACCCATCCTGATGTTGTTCTCTGAATTACATCTGCGTCTATAGAGCCTTCTTCAGACAGAACTGAACCTAGGTACTTAAAGGTTTTAGCTCTCGGGAGGGCGGTGCCGCTTAGCGTAATGCCTGGATTAGCTTGCGCATTGGATTTGAAGTTGCAAAACATGTATTCGGTCTTTTTCCTACTGATACGCAAACCATTTTGCTCTAACGACCTTCTCCATTCTTCTAGGTCTTCCTGTAACACTTGTACGTTGTCGGATATAAGTACTACGTCGTCAGCGTACAAGAGATTCCATAAGAATAAGAATAAGAATAAGAATATTTTTATTTGTAGAAAATGGGTGTACATAAAAGATCTTAAAACTTGTTTTGGCGTCTCCATCTTCAGCCTGGGGTTGGTTTTTGAATTTTTGCGGTCAAATAGTCCATGACAACATTAAAGAGCAGAGGGTTCAATGCGCTACCTTGATGTACACCCACTTTTATATCGAAGCTGTCAGATAGACCAGCTGGACTTCTGACAGATGTGTGGACATTGCTGTATAGGTCCTTTATAATGCGGATGTAGCATTCCGGCACGCTGTGAGATCTGAGTGCCTGCCATATCACGGTCCTAGGTACACGATCAAAAGCTTTCTCGAGGTCAATAAACGCCATCCACAGGTTTTGACCGTTTTCTTTAGCTTTTTCCATTACCAGTCTTACGGCATGAATAGCATCCATGGTTCCCTTCTTTGCTGTAAAACCAAACTGGTTTTCTGTAAGTGAAATTATAGATGTAAGCCTTCTACAGATCACGCGCTCCCAGATCTTGAGGGTATGTGAGGTAAGTTTTATGCCCCGAAAGTTCCCACACTCTCTCACGTCACCCTTGTTTTTGTAAAATGGGATGAGTGTACTTTTTCTCCAGGCATCTGGCTTTTTTTCGCTACTTAGGATGTTATTAAATAGATTTGTTAGCCAAACTTCCCCATCCTCTTTAAGAGATTTCCATAGTAAAACAGCTTAGAAGTAAGTTTTCCAAAAATAATTTGATTCTTGTACCTCGCTAATACATATTATTAATTAATAAAATTATCCCAGCTAAAATTTTAAGTTGTTTTATAAGGTATATCTTTATTCCCTGAGGTTACCCAAGTATTCTAATGACATTATGTTTAGAAGTCACATTGTTCTAACTGGGAAAAGCTCTATTTGCAGTAAATTTTGTATATTGTTGAAGGTTGTATTGTTACAAATAGCCCATTGAATGGTAATATATGTGTGCCGTCCATTTTATTCGTAATTACGATCTCATTAGTGACAGTTTAAAAACGTGTCTTGTTTGTCCGTTACAATAAGATAAAAGTGCCATTTAGCTACATAAGACTTAATAATGTATTATACTGAAGTAGTAGGTAGTCTTTCTTATTACTGTCATAAATAATTATGTTTAATAAACATTGATTACTTACGATTTCAACAACTAGGTATGTGATTAATTTACTATCTCCAAAAATAAATACCAAACAAGTATATTCCAATCTTGCTAGACGATTTTCGGCCACTTAATGTGGTGTGATTGACTCGACTTTTACTGAGCAAATGTAGGTTCGATGACGATTAAATAATTTGATCAATTGGCAAACAGGCCCCAGTAATTTTTTTTACAAAAACCTATTTTAAATACAGTAATTGGACAAAAAATCGAGCAAAATGCCATTTAAAACGCAGTAGTTAAGCTCCAGACACTGTGGTTTAGGCTGTAAAAACACACTGTCTGTCCACGAGTACAGTGACAAAAAACAAATGCATTGAAAATACCATCTAAAGTGCAGTACCTCGGCTTGCTACTGCACTTTAGATGGCAATAAGAGTAATATTTAAATAGGGAGGGTACCGACTAAAGTAAGGTAACATACTTTTCACTGCGTTTTAGTTAGTAATTATGTCTAAAAATCAAAGATATTCGAAACACAGTACGAAGAATTTGGAACAAAACTTTGATACTGCAGTTTAGTTAGTTTTTCACGAATAACTTGTTGAGTTGATACAGGCTAAAACATCTGATAAATTACGATTCTACTGCGTTTTAGTTGGTAATGGTCCAATATTCGTAGCCGTAGACGTTTTAACTGCGGTTTAAGTAGTATTTTGTGTTCTACGCTAGTCCATTACTGTACTTTAGGAGATTTTTTTTACATGTTCCAGTTGTCCAAATGAAATACCGATTAGATACACATGTGCATCTTGAAATACTGATCACAGATCATCAAAAAACAAAATATCCCAAATTAGCCCGATACTGCACTTTAGGTTCTGCACGGCAGAAATGTTATTTACGGTTGCGGAATATATCAAACATAAACAATACCTTATAAAGAATTAAGTTTAGAGAGGTAAAAGCTCTCTGCGGTAAAAAGAGTGAACGCAAATAACGAGATGTCGGGCCTAAGGCCGCGTTTACACAAAGGCATAACGGCGATAGAATAAGTCCGCATGCCGCCGTGGTTTTAAAAGGAGCGCAGGGTGTAGTAAGGTCTTAAGCGACGCTAGACCGCTTTAGCTAATTAAATAGATTTGCCGTGACGCCCGCGTGACTATGGCCGGCAGCGACCGGGAAACGCCATTGTCGCCTGACAGCGCGACACCGCGCGACATAAGAAAGAAAGAAAGAAAACATTACGCCAGTGCGTACGCTTTCGACATGGCTTGACGTGATGGTTCATAACGAAGTAAACCGACATCGGATATGCGAGTGCGACACGCGTGGGCGGCGGGATGAATCCAGCGTGAGTGCAACCTAACTACCAACGGACTCTGAAACGCAGCGGGCTCTATACAGTGGGAAAAAATTTGTGTAACATGTCATGATTACGCGTTGGCTTTGGGTATCATTTTCGTGCTATATGTTTGGGCGTTGCGTAGCAGGAAGTAAGAAACGTATTAGGTATACACGGTACACTTACGAATTAAACCACGTTATAAATATTTTTAAATCATGGAATTAAATAATTTCGCATTAATTTCGTTTCTAGGTACATTATGACAATTTTAAACCACTATCATAATCGAATAACTTTTTGACGACCTATGTAGCTTAGTTGGTAGTGACCCTGCCTACGAAGCCGGAGGTCCCGGGTTCGAATCCCGGTAAGGGCATTTATTTGTGTGATGAGCACTAATATATTTTGTTCCTGAGTCACGGATGTTTTTTATGTATTTATTTATCTATGTACATCTATAAGTAAGTTAATCGTCGTCTAGCACCCATAGTACAAGCTTTGCTTAGTTTGGGACTAGGTCGATTTGTGTAAGATTGTCCCCAATTTTGACATATATATTTTTTTAAATGTTGCATGCAATTTCATGTTGTATTCGTATTGACAGTTTATTAGAAGCACTTCAATACAGTATTAATCGTGGCTGCTTGTATTATTATTTCTTACCAATTAAGTTTATTTCTAACAAAGGCAACTTGCATAATACGTTATTTTAGTTCACCCAGACAGGAACACTGATTTGTATTAAATTTTTGAGATGACCCTGATCGTTATTATTTGCTTTAGCAGGCTAAATTCGTAACATTACGAACGAGCCCTAGGACACAATCAGCTGCCATTTTCCTTACAAAAAAAATTGTCATTATGACTGGCCCGCTGAACCACGAAATGTATGTACAGGGTTGCAAGGATCTATTTTCGGTTATTGGTAGAAAAGTTCCATCGGATAATGATCACAACTGGAGATCACGGAAAAAACTTCAAACAAATTACTAAGGTAATCGGACAAACAGGAAAAATACGGTTTTCCTTGTTACGGAAAGCGGGTAGGTATTTGTGATTAAATATATTGGATTGATATCAAATGTATGTTTACGCACTAAGCTTTGCGGGTCGGACACGACTTTGAGCGGCGGTGGCAAGGGTGAACCATACGTGGAAGTAAGGAGAGTGTTTGTGTAGCGTGAGTGACCGCCTTGAAGTGTTGTGAACATGGCTATCGCCTATCAGAAATCTTTCTTTTAGACAATTGGGAATGGATGAAAATGTCAGAAGTGCCTGATATCGGAATAACCTTCCTTAGCACCAGAAAAAAATTGCAAACTTTTCAGCTGCGTCAATAATTTTTGAAAAACATAAACAGTTTCCTCACTTACGTTTTGGGTTTAGAACGGCGAATAAAACAATTTCCTTAATCCGTCTCATATTGCAAAAAATATTTTAAATACTGCACAACAACACAAATATACCTACTCGTAGCTGCTGCAGCTGTCAATATCATTGCGAGTGTCAGTTTAAGATATTTTATTGTAATATGAGACGGATCAAGGAAAGTGTCTGTTTCGCCATCCTAAACCCAAAACGTAAGTGAGGAAACTGCTTATATTTTTCTGGTGCTAAGGAAGGTTATTTCTATCACCGAAAAAATTATCAGGCAGTTCTAAAATTTTCATCCATTCCCCATTAGCAATTATAATAATTCTGGACGAGGACAAAACTATAGTCTGGACGTTTAACAAAAAAACACCACGTGACTTGGTCTTTCAGCCAATAAGATAGCCATAGATACAAAACGTTGCTATGATTGGTTCAATGACCAAGTCACGTGGGTTTTTTTGTTTACATTTTTAGGGTTCCGTAATCAAAGAGTAAAACGGGACCCTATTACTTAGACTCCGCTGTCCGTCCGTCTGTCTGTCACCAGGCTGTATCTCACTAATACCGTGATAATTCCAGATGAAATTTTCACAGATGATGTATTTCTTTTGCCGCTATAAACACAGAATAAAATAGTTTTTTATAGATAATTACGGAACCCTTCGTGCATTAGTCCGACTCGCACTTGGCCGGTTTTTTTATTTATTTTAAATACCTAAACGTCTAGAGTATATTAGAGGGGTAATCACGTAACGTTCCGCAGGTCGATCACGTAACGCATTGTACGAACGTCGGGTAGGTCTGAATGTCACTTTATATATGGAAAATTGACAGTTAAATTGTACCGACGCGCGTTCGGAACGTTACGTGATTACCCCTCCGAAAGCGCGTCGGTACAATTTAATTGTCAATTTTCCATATAAAAAGTGACATTTAGACCTACCCGACGTTCGTACATTACGTTACGTGATCGACCTGCAGCTGTTGGACGACGCTATGTACCCGTTAGTGCCGATACCGATTAGAATAACAAGTTCTTCATGCCTCGCGTCTTATGCGCCTAATTCTACATATACACCTATATAGGGTATAATTATATATTTGAAATCACGTTCTAAGACCGGCTTTAACGATTTTGATAAAATTTGCAGTATAAGGAGCCGAAAAACTTCTCATATCTATGAAAAATAGTTTTCTCTAAAAAACAGGATTGAACACCGACCCAAGCACGCTCGCCCAGGTTCTCTATACAAATAATTATAAAGAGGAGGTTGTAAGTTTATACGCAGGTGGTAATCTCCAGAACTACTCGTCTGATTTAAAAAATTCTTACACCTGTATACAGAAATGGATCTCCAGGTTGATCAAGCTATAATTTACCCTTCGGCTCCATCTAGGTTCTTTACAATACGCGAGTGGAGCTGCGCGGGCCGCTAGTATTATGCGGGCTTTCCACTAAAAATAAGTTTCTGTCAAAAATGTAATTTTTGGTACAAGCTTTTATTGCCGACTGTACTTTTCTGCATACCATCAGCAACTACTCATTGAGACGATTCTAACGAGCCCAAACTCGATGGGATTGTGTCGTTTTATTGCGGAGTTCCTATGGCCACCTTCCAGCTCCAGCAACAGATCAGCTCCAAGTCATCATAATATTGTATTGTCATGCGATATACATATGTTTGCAAAATTTCAGCTCAATTGGATAGCGGAAAGTGACTGAAAAATGGATTGCAAATTTTGACGGACAACTTACATACTTATGTACCTACATACATACGAACAGTGCAAGTTAACCCTTAATAGACACAGAGCATTTTTTTTTTGGAAATAAAAATTTGAGTTTGATTTATGGGTAATTTGGGTATCTTGATCCAGAAAAAATACGTTAAAAGTAGGGGGGGTAAGTGAAAGGGGGTGATTTCTGGTGGGAAATTATTTCCCCTTGTTCGATGATCGTATTGAAAAAATCGGTCCAACCGTTGATGTAACCTTTATTATTTTCTTCATTTTATGACTTTTTATGAGTTTTCTTTGTTTCTTGTTATTTTCTAATACAATCTTAAAAATTAAACAGGGAAATTCATAAAAAAACAAACTTTTAATCATATAAATATATAAAAAACGTAAAATTTCGTAACGTCATCTTATAATTGGAAAAGTACGTACAAAGCCTCATTTTTATTTGTGTTTATCACAAAATTACTTAAAAAAACTAATATTATACATCAGTTTAATATTAATACACCATTTTACAAGTCAAGCACCTGTTTCACACAAATAATTTACTTTAAAAACAAAGTTTTAACCGACGAAAAATCAATCATCCCCTATTTGCCTACCCTTAAGGTTAGTTTTTTTTTCCAAATGTATATGGGGCCAACTTCGGAGTATACCCTTTCCAATAAAAAAAGAATTATCAAAATCGAACTACTCTGTAAAAAGTTATGCGTGGTCATACATAAAAAAATAAAAGATATATACGCGTCGACTTGAGAACCTCCTCCATTTTTTTCGTTGGTTGAAAATAAGTTAAAAAGTAGTGCTTGTGTACTAATCTCAAACAACATATCAAATACAACATAACAAACATAATATCAAATACTATTTATTATATAGAAACGGGCTTCAAAACTCGTCATTACGTTGTATATCTTACTATATATAGTATATATATTTATAAGAAGTTTACGGCGTGATTTTTTTAAGTTCGTGAGCGAACAAAGGGAATTATTTTCCCACTTGGACCCTCCAACTTCAAAGGACATTACGCCGGACAAAACAATGGTTTCAGACAGTAATTTATATGCTAAATAACAAATAATACAGTTAATTGTACGTAACTGCCATCAAAACCCTCTTACCTAATTTTTTTTTATGGATCTGGACACTCATCGGCGAACAACACTGTTGTTTACGATTTTTTCACAACTTTTGACTTTGAAATTGACGTGTGTTGACAGATGAAGTCTGAGTGAAAAGTGTTGCCAGTATTATAAGTATAATACTTACTAAGAAGTGTAAAACTGTATGGTAGGTTTCATTAAGAGTTGCCGTATACAAAATACATAAAATTTTATACCAACAGACGAAGTGGGAAATAATATCCCCTTGTACTAATAAGGGTTAATATAAAGCTTGTAAAAAGCTTGTAAAAGGGGTAATGAGCGGAAACGGAGCTAGCGAACTGAGCGGACCGGAGGAAATTAGCTGTCCACCTACACTAAAAAAGCCAGCGGATTTTGCGGAGCGAGCGACGCTGGAAATGAGGCTGGGTCAGATGAGCGAGTTTGTGAGCTTCCATTAGAAGCGGACGTTGCGGAGTAACCTGGATGAAGGACGTGAAGGGGTAGGAGTGGTTGAAGGGGGCGGGGGTCTGAGTGGAGTCCGTTCAGAACTAGCACGCGATGCCATGACGCCGCGTACCCATTTTAACTCGCTCAGTCCACTCCGCTTATTCGCACGCGATGGATGTACTCGTACTTGTATGAAAATGAGTGTTGCGAGTCGAGCAGAGTCCGCTTGGAATCCACTCGACTCTGCGACCACTTTTGTGACTCTTTGAACTCGTTTAGTCCGCTCCGCTATTCAGTGGAAGCACTTACAGTACGCGGCACAAAAGTATGCGCGTCTGATGTTAGCTACATGTAGCGCCGCAAAGGTGTCAGAGGGGTCGGACGGGTATGCGGGAGGCGACTCGAGGCTAACTTCAGACACGAAAACTTTTGTGCCGCGTACTGTAGGTATATGCAATTCGCCATTGCGAGTTAAACGGACTCCGTACGGAGCTCGTTCCGCTCACAATAGCAAGTGGGCATAAGTGTATAAAATACTCTCGTCACAATATCAATGCTTTGAAGCTTTGTTGTACCAATTTGACCTCTATTAGCACGGCTCGATAAATGGCACAAATGCCTCAACCCAACTGAAACATTGGTTGTCAACCGGCCCGTCGACTTGATTACCTAAATTACGGACGGGTCGGTGTAGTAAATCAACCAATCGAACGGTCTTGTTCCGTAATTGAACTGATGTTCAAAGTTAAAGTTCAAAAATAATTTATTCAAGTAGGCTTAATAATAAATTAATAAGCACTTTTGACATGTCATACAGAACGCAAAAAAAAGTATGAGTAAACATACACTCAATAATTAATACAAAATAATAATAATAATGAAAACAAAACAATTGGTAACAATTAACAACAATTAAAAAAGACAATGTCAAACATACATAAAAGTCAACAGTAATAAGAGTCAGCACAATGAAATATAAATATTAGAATTTCATACGTTAGGCATAGGTCAACTCAGTCCCAAGCATTTTTGTCATTAATATAATCCTTGATACCATAATAAGCTTTACCAATTAATCTACTTTTAATATGTTTCTTGAATCTATTCAATGGGAGTGCAGTTACACTACTTGGCAGTTTATTGTAGAACCGTACACAGTTACCCTTAAAAGAATTTTTGATCTTTTGCAGTCGCGTGAATGGCACTGCTAGTTTGTCCTTGTTTCTGGTATTAATATTATGTATATAATGTGTTGTTCTGGACACGAACGAAGAAATAAAAACTGAATTGTGTTGCTCTGTAAAGAGAAAACTTTTTTATTAATAACGAGTTTACAGCTACAATTTATCTAATTCTATGCTTATAGGATAAGTACAATTCTTACCTGTAAAGAGAAACAACATTTGAAGCTATTATTTCTCCAATTCCTTAATATTCATAATCTTATTTAATTTTTAGATGCACTTTCGTGACATTGCAATTTCCATCCAACTGATCTGTCACCTGTCAATGTTCGCCACAGTTCAGAGCGGACCAAACGGCATCCTTAAAACTATTGCGCAGCAAATTTAAATGAAGTGTGTAGAGACTAACTTCATTTTACATCTCCCCCCCCACAATTTTTTTTTTTTTTTTTTTTTTTTTTTAATACTTACATGTGCTTATGAAATATTTTCTTTTGTTTATATTTCTTTCAGTACCGGAATTATTTTGGTTATGTGAAACAAATTAGATTCCGACTTTTTATGTCCGGTATCTATCTTATAAATTGAATCAGATATTTTTTCTATCACTTTATATGGTCCTATCTTTAATTCGTCTAATTTTTTTCTGTTTAATCGATTTCCATTCTCAACAAATACTGTATCTCCTACTGTTATTTGGCAATGTTTTCTGTTTTTATCAAATAGTTTTTTATTATTATTATGTGATTTTACTGTGTTTACCAATGCTATTTTTCTATCTTGCGATAAATCATTAAACGATCTTTTTTTTTTATTTCCTCTGGTAGAATATTATCACTTATACCCTCTAACAAATATTTTGGTGAAAATCTTGTTACAGTATGTTCTGTCTCATTATATCTTTTGGTACATTCATGTGCAACAGTTGTCCAAGCTATTTTTTCTTTCCTTTCATTTATCTTACACCTAATTTTGTTTACTAAAGTTTGGTTTAATCTTTCATTCAAACCGTTTGAAAATGGTGCATTTACTGCAGTAAAGATTATTGGTATCTTTTCTCTATTTAAAAAGTTTTTAAATTCTTTTGAATTTATACCTGGATATTGATCAGACAAGATCATACCAATTTTACTTCCTTGTGGTACTTTTTGTATAAGCTTTATAAAATCATTAGATGTTTGAGTTTTGGAAGTTAAAATGAAAGCATATCGTGTAAAGTGATCCACCAGCAAGTGTAAGTATGTTTTTGTGGAGCGTGAGCCACCAAACCCACCAATAGTATCAATGGATACTATTTCAAAAGGGTAAGTAGCAGGGCCCAAGTGGGACATTAATCCAAATTCAAATTTCCTTCTAGATTTATTCTTTATGCATATTTCACAGTTCTGACAAATTTTCCTGATATTATTAGTTAAGTTTTTAGCTATATAAAATGGTTTTAACTTATTCTCCATTTGTTGTATTCCTATATGGCAATAATAATAGTGTATTTTCTCTATAAGCTTTTTACTAAAGTCTTCTGTTAGTATTATTTTTTCTCTTTTTCCTACTTTTTTATAGTATATTTTGCCTTTTAATGTTAGTTTATTTTCATTTTGTTTTATATGTTCATTTTTTTCTTGGTCATCCTGAATGTCTTTTAGTTGTATGAAGTTAACAATTTTTAAGTTTTGATCATGATTATCAGTATCTTCACCTGGTTCTAACACAGGATTTCTACTTAAACAGTCCGCCTCTAAGTTGTATTTCCCTGGGGAATATATTACCTCAAAATCAAACTGAGATAGGTAATATGCGAGATCTCCTAGTTCCTCGTCTGTCCTTGCTTTAATATTCATTTTTTCTAGAGGTTTATGGTCAGAGAAAACCGTGAATTGTTTTCCTACTAGCCAATGCTGCCAGTATTTTACTGCTTCCTTTATTGCTAAGCACTCTAAGTAAACAGCTTTTTTTTTCTTCTGCGAGTCATTCAATTTTCTAGAAAAATAAGCGCAAGGCTTTTCCTCTCCATTGTGTTGTGTTTGTTTTAAGATCGCGCCTATGCCTTGTATACTAGCGTCAGTATAAATACGTATTGGTAAATCTGGGTCAAAGATTGCCAAAATTGGTTTTAAACAAAGCAATTTTTTTATTGTTTCAAAGGACTTCTGACATTTTTCCGACCAACTGAATGGTTGACCTTTTCTTAGTAGATTATGCAATGGATCCAATATAATTGATATGTTAGGCACATATTTTCCATAAAAGTTAATTTTGCCTAAAAATTGTCGTACATTTTTTTGTGTTTGTGGTGCTGGAAAATCTTTTATGGCTATTAGATTATCTTTTAACGGTGTAATTGTATTGTCTTTTATAATGTGGCCCAAGTACTTCACGGAACCTTGAGCGAAATTACATTTAGAGAATTTCAACCTAAAACCTTCCTTTGAAATTGCTTCCAGTAACAATGATAAGTGTCTAATGTGCTCTGCAAAAGTTTCAGAAAATATTAGTATGTCATCTATGTAATTCACAGTAAAATCAGACAACCCATGTTTTCTTATTATACTACTCAATATTCTCTGAAATATTGCAGGCGAAGTTTTTAAACCATATGGGAGACAAGTCCATTGGAAGTGGCCTTCCTGAGTTACAAAGGCAGCTTTTTTTCGGTCTTCAATTTTTAAAGGAATCGACCAGAAAGCTGAGCTAATGTCAAGAGTTGAGTAGAATTTACAGTTTCTCGTCTTTACCATCAAATCTTCAATCAGGGGAAAGGGCTGTGATTGAGGCACAACAATTTTGTTCAGATCACGAAAATCTACACATAGTCTCGATTTCTTACCTTCTTCTTTTTTGTACGCCAATGTTACTGGAGCAGCAAAAGGACTGTAAGACTCTTCAATTAAATTCCTTTGTAAAAGCTTTGATACCTGCTGCTCTATTTCCTTCCTATCTTCTATAGTGCATCTATATGGCCTTTTACTACAATATTTATCCATTATCAAATCTATGTGTGCTTCGTAGTCCTTTACCGTCCCCACATCATATTTATCTTTCGCAAATAGCGATTTATATTTGGAAATTAATTTATTTATCCCTGCCTGTTGCTGATGATTTAGATGGTTTACTGAAATATCAAAATTTTCCACTTCTATATTCTCATTAAAGTTTATTTTATATTCATTTTTCTCTGGGGTCTTAGTCTTATCAACAACGCCCAGGTTTTTATCTTTACTACACAAAATGTGTGCTTCGTCGTTATTATTAGGATCAGAAATTATTTCTTCATTTTTTTTCTCTGTGAGCTTTTCAATGTGATGTTTTTTTTCCTCAATATTTTGTGAAATTTCTAATCTATCATTTTGAACAAGATGAAATTGTTCTATACAATCCAATCCGATTAAAAATTCGTAGTCGAAATTTTCTTTGTCTATTACAAAGACATTGACTTCTCTTTCAATATTTAAAATTTTCAATTTTAAAGTTACCATTCCTAAAGTTGATTTAACGCCATTAATTGTTTTTAACCCTGTTGTTTTAATATTAGGATTTATTGGATTATTTCTCAAGGACAAGAATCTTGAACTTATCAAGGAAACATTCGATCCTGAATCGTAAATCCCTGAAACCTGTAATGTATCATTTATTAATAAGTTTAGTTTAATTAATGGCGGGATCACTAGTTTTTTGGGTCTAAGTTGTTTAACTCGGTTTCTAACTGAGAATTATTAACCGTCCTTATTTGATCCCGTCTTTGCCTATCCGTACTTTTGTTTTTGAACCAACATAAAGATTCGGGATGATAGCGGTTGCCCTTATTTTCTTTTTCACATATTCTGCATGGCCGGTCTCCTCCATTCTTTTCCTTAGTCTTGTTATCAAATACGAGCGTTCTCTTTTCCCATATTTTCTTTTCCACCATATGTTCTAAACCTCTAATACTGTTAAATAAATCCTCCGTCTCCTTTAGGGCATTCCGGTCAATTCTATCGGCTACAAAATTTGGCAACCCCGTAGCAATAAGATCAATCAAAGTAGACTTATCCATGCACTTATTTATCTCCAACAGAAGTCTCTCCTTCTTAATAGCATATTCCAGTAACGAGCCTTGCTTATATTTGAATAAAAAAGCATACCTGACCGGTGACCACCCTTTGTCTGCATAGGTTTCACAGAAGATCCTTTTCCACATTGACCACTCTGAGTTTACGGTATGTTTTATCAACATGGAGCTGTACCAGTCACAACATGAATCTTCCAGGAATAACTTCAGAACTTCGATACGCCTCATATCGTCTTCTATACCAAAACGAGTACATTCCATTTCAAAAGTGGTCATCCATTGTGCTGCATTTGAAGTTTTCCTAGTGAATTTTTCGATCACAAACTTTTCAGTTAAATTTCCCAAATTCTTAGGCACATCCTTCTGCTTCTCAGCAAAACTTTCCAAGATTCTTGTCAGTGCTTCTTCTGAAATTCCAGCAGCTGCAGGCTGTTCCTGTTTTTTTGGTGCTATCTCTTCCAGTAAAAATCCCTTAAACTGAATATTTCCGTCCTCATCTACATACATTTTATTTATCTCGGGAGTTATTGAGATCCAAACCTTCCTTCTGTCATGCCTCTTTTGTAATGTAACTTTAACTTTTTGAAAAGCCTGTGTTTTTACAATTGTCTCGTGCAATTGCACTGGTTGGAGATGTTCGGGGAACACGAAGATACTGTTATCTGCGTCCGTAATTGAAGTCACACAGATTATATTCGATTTTGGATCCTCAGCCGGTTTTACTACAAATTCAAATCGTAATATTTCCATCTTCCTTATAACAGCTGAATAATGTTGTTTTATAATGTGTTGTTCTGGACACGAACGAAGAAATAAAAACTGAATTGTGTTGCTCTGTAAAGAGAAAACTTTTTTATTAATAACGAGTTTACAGCTACAATTTATCTAATTCTATGCTTATAGGATAAGTACAATTCTTACCTGTAAAGAGAAACAACATTTGAAGCTATTATTTCTCCAATTCCTTAATATTCATAATCTTATTTAATTTTTAGATGCACTTTCGTGACATTGCAATTTCCATCCAACTGATCTGTCACCTGTCAATGTTCGCCACAGTTCAGAGCGGACCAAACGGCATCCTTAAAACTATTGCGCAGCAAATTTAAATGAAGTGTGTAGTGACTAACTTCATTTTACATGTATGTCACAATTTCTTTGAAAGGTATCTATGTGTGCATGGACATATGCAATATTTTCATAAATGTATTGGGAGTATACAGTCAATATATTAATCTCCTTGAACTTATTTCTAAGCGAATCTTTAGCACGCATTTTATAAATAGAACGTATGGCGCGCTTTTGCAGTACAAAAACGGCATTGACATCAGCAGCACTACCCCAAAGCAAGATGCCGTATGCCATGATGCTATGAAAGTAGGCAAAGTATACCAATCTAGCTGTCATTTCATCTGTTAGGTGACGTATTTTCCATACTGCAAACGCTGCAGAACTGAGCTTGTTTGTGAGAATCTTTATGTGGGAACCCCATTGCAGCTTGGCATCCAATGTTAAACCTAGGAACACTGTACTGCTGGTTGGTTCTAATTCCTCATCTTTGATGGTGACAGTAGTCTGTGTAGTTTTGACATTGGTAGTTACGAACCTTATATATTTAGTTTTCTTCCCATTTAACAACAGGTTATTGACGTATGTATGATGTATTGTTATATGTCATAGTTTAACGGGAATTCGGCTGATTTTAAGACTCTCTCGACGGATGCAGTTGCTTACCATAAATCTAATATCATAAACATTTAAGTAGATAAATTTTATGCCATACGATAAATAAATAGTTTGTATGTATGGATGTTTGTTACTGAATGACGCAAAAGGGTCATTGTCAGATTTAGGTTCGCGTCTCTTCCGTGGACATTGCCAAAGTTAAGGGCTATAAAGCCTAATTTTTGGTTGTACTCTGAATCCGCATAAACGGCGTTGCCCCTTCTATAATTATACGTGATAAAAACATATTATATGTAAACGTAAGCCCTTAATTATTGACCACCGGAAAGATGATTTTTATTTTTGTGACTGACAATGACCCAAAAGCTACGTAAAATTGGATACATCATTATTAAATTAAATGTGATTCATAACGGAGACGTTGGCAAACTTACAGATATGTCTAAGTTTAGTTACTATTAAAATGTATAGAATTAGTACTTAATTATACTTTTCTCATAATTATAGGTACGCTAACTTGGTTGAATTTTGAAATTTATTCAGTACCTACTTACTAACATATTCACGGCACGAGGTTGTTTAAGTATGTAAATATTTCAAATAGTTAATTTTCTTCCAGATTTATAAACAATAATTATTATTTGTTGACTGATTTCCCTACAGGTCTTGCAGAGGCAGACGCAAAACGTGAGCGGCATCTAAACATGCCTGTCAAAGTTCAGGACACCTCAAACTACAAGACTTGAATTTTAGCCATTTTCGAATTTGCATTGTAGATAAGATTCATTAAGTTTGAGATACTTAGTTTTGCAATTATTTGCTAAGTTTACACTTTAATTACGGAGTTGAAGAATAAATTATGCTCAGTGAACTCAGTTTTCAGTTTGCAAAGGTAATACTCAAAACTAGCGAAAGTGTTCATAGGGTCTCGGACTCGGACATACTCCGCCGATACACCGACCTACACGTCCTAAAAAAATAAAATAAAATAAATTCATGTGGCTATAATTTTACTAATATAGTTATATAGTTGTATAAGTATTTTGTGTTTTTGTTTTGTGTTTTGTAATGCTATGGATCTAAGAAATCTGAAAATAAACAATATTTTTTATTTTTTTTTATTTATTTATTATAGGCGTTCATTTCCAAAATATCTACCGTATTTTTCTAAGTAGGTACCTACAGCGAAGGGACGATCACGTAACATTTCGGACATAGGACAATTTAACTGTAATTTTTCCATACAAAAGTGACATTTAGATCTACCTGACCGAGCAGATTCATAATATATTTCTGAACCGAAATCGCCATAATATTTAGGTTTCTGAACAATCTTTGGTTAATAAATAACACGAATATGCATTTACGTAAAGATTGACAAGCTAGTCAATCCAGGAAAGTAATTACTTAAGTATTTTGAAAGTAATTTAATATCGAGAACAAAATGCAAAATTGCTATTTTTTTATCATGGTATGATAATCTTTATGTACTATGTGTGACAAGAGGCTGACAAGACCTAACTAGTTGAAAGTTGAAATTGATATTATTTAAGCAGTTTTTTAAGAAAAACTATTGGTTCTAGCATATCAAAATAAACATAGAAAGAAAGAAAGAAAAGAAAAAAAGAAAATACGTTTATTTAAGTATCATAACACATAAGTAACTGTATGCATGGTTTAGGTTAGGTTAAACATGTGTCTAACCTAAACCTATTTATAAATTAGTACCTAATTAATTAATTATTAACTCTGTATTATTATGTTTATAATCACACAGACAAACTGTTCCGACAGTTTTGTGAGACCCAGTTAATGTACCCATGTTTATATACTCTGTTTATTAAATAAATGTAATAATAATAATAATTTGTAGGGTAAAAGACAAAAAAATACAGGCATAATGATTAAATGCTAAATATGAGTTGATCATCATATTTCCAAGACCGTACCTAGACGGACTCGAAATATAATTGGACGAAATTGGCTCGATAGAAACGGTTATAAGTACTTATTTTTTTGGTGTATGGGTCTGCAATTAAAAACATGAAGTCCACATATTCATACATAAACCGCCAACGAGCCATATTTTTCACAAATATATAATAATCCACACTTTTTTTATTTTAATATTTATTCATTATTTTCTTCTAAAACCTGGCCGCCCAAGTAACACTCGCTCTCGTTTACTCCGATACAAATAGACAGTGTGCGCGTTTTTGGTGTTGACAGCGCCTTAATGTAAAAAAACTCCACTATTTTGTACCTTATATAATGAACACATGACAAAATTCGTTTGTCGGTGTAAAGCAATAAGATAATAAGTGGGTTTTAATTAAAGTCTTACTTTACTAGGTGTAAAATATTATCATTGTGTTTATCTATATATATAAAAGAAGACTTCCTGACAGATCATCAACGCACAGCCGAAACTACTGGAACTAGAAACTTGAAATTTACACCCATACTACTTTTTATAACGTAGGCGACGGATAAGAAGGGATTTTTGGAAATTCCACCCCTAAAGGGGTTAAATAGGGGTGCAAAGTTTGTATGGAGGAAACATTATTTTTTGAGCTGGGGTCTTCAAACTTTGTGGAAAGATTACTTTATAGAATACAAATAAAGTACTTTCAGCGTTTTGGAAAATTCCACCCCTAAAGGGGGCTAAAAAGGGTTGCAAAATTTGTATGAGGGAAACTCTTTTTTGAGATAGAAGCTTAAAAGTTTGTAGAAAGATTACTTATTAAAATACAAAAAAACTACTTTCAGCGTTTTAGAAAATTCCACCCCTAAGGGGGTTAAAAGGGGGTGCAACATTTGTATAGAGGAAACATTTTTTTTTTAGCTAGAGAATTTAAACATTGCAGACAGCTTACTTATTGGAATAAAAATAAAGTACTTTCGGCGATTCCGAAAATTCCACCCCTAAGGGGTTAAATAAGGGTGCAAAGTTTGTATGGAGGAAACTTTATTTTTTGAGCTAGAGTCTTAAAACTTTGTGGAAAGATTACTTATTAGAATACAAATAAAGTACTTTCAGCGTTTTGGAAAATTCCACCCCTAAGGGGGCTAAAAAGGGTTGCAGTTTTGTATGAGGAAAACTCTTTTTTGAGATAGAAGATTAAAAGTTTGTAGAAATATTACTCATTGAAATACAAAAAAACCACTTTCAGCGTTTTTGAAAATTCTACCCCTAAGGGGGTTAAAAGGGGGTGCAACATTTGTATAGAGGAAACATTTTTTTTTAGCTAGAGAATTTAAACATTGTAGAAAGCTTACTTATTAGAATAAAAATAAAGTACATTCGGCGTTTTGGAAAATTCCACCCCTAAGGGGTTAAATAAGGGTGCGAAGTTTGTATGGAGGAAACTTTATTTTTTGAGCTAGAGTCTTAAAACTTTGTGGAAAGATTACTTATTAGAATAAAAATAAAGTACTTTCAGCGTTTTGGAAAATTCTACCCCTAAGGGGGCTAAAAAGGGTTGCAGTTTTGTATGAGGGAAACTCTTTTTTGAGATAGAAGCTTAAAAGTTTGTAGAAAGATTACTTATTGAAATACAAAAAAAATAACATTCAGCGTTTTAGAAAATTCCACCCCTAAGGGGGTTAAAAGGGGATGCAACATTTGTATTGAGGAAACATGTTTGTTTTAGCTAGAGACTTAAACCTTTTTTAGAAAGCTTACTTATTAGAATAAAAATAAAGTACTTCCAGCGTTTTGGAAAATTCCACCCCTAAGGGGTGAAATAGGGTTGCAAAGTTTGTATGAGGGAAACTCTTTTTTGAGATAGAAGCTTAAGAGTTTGTAGAAAAATTACTTTTTGAAATACAAAAAAAGAAACTTCAGCGTTTTGAAAAAAATCCACTCCTAAGGAGGTTAAAAAAAGTTTCCAAGTTTGTACCAGGGAAACTTTTTTTGAGATAGAAGCTTAAAAGTTTGTAGAAAGATGACTTATTGAAATAACTCATCTTGCGCTGCAAGCGTTTAAGAAAATTCCACCCCTAAGGGGGTTAAAAGGGGGTGCAACATTTGTATGGAGGCAACGTTTTTTTTTTAGCAAGAGACTTAAAACTTTGTAAATAGCTTACTTATTAGAATATTATTTAAGTACTTTCAGCGTTTTGAAAAATTCAATTTTAGAAAGCTCTACTCCTAAGGGGGTTAAAAGGGGGTGCAACATTTGTATGGAGGAAACATGTTTTTAGCTAGAGACTTAAACCTTTGTGGAAAGCTTACTAACTAGAATAAAAATAAAGTACTTTCAGCGTTTTGGAAAATTCTACCCCTAAGGGGATAAAAATGGTTGCAAAGTTTGTATGAGGGAAACTCTTTTTTGAGATAGAAGCTTAAAAGTTGTAGAAAGATTACTTATTGAAATAAAAAAAAACACTTTCAGCGTTTTGAAAAAAATCCACCCCTAAGGGGGTTAAAAAAAGTTTCTAAGTTTGTACCAGGGAAACTTTTTTTTGAGATAGAAGCTTAAAAGTTTGTAGAAAGTAGACTTATTAAAATAAAATAAAATACTTTCAGCGGTTTAGAAAATTCCGCCCCTAAGGGGGTTAAAAGGGGGTGCAACATTTGTATGGAGGTAACATGTTTTTTTAGCTACAGACTTAAAACTTTGTAGAAAGCTTACTTATTAGAATAAAAATAAAGTACTTCCAGCGTTTTGGAAAATTCCACCCCTAAGGGGTTAAATAGGGTTGCAAAGTTTTAATGAGGGAAATTATTTTTTGAGATACAAGGTTAAACGTTTGGAGAAAGATTACCTACTAATTGAAATACAAAAAAGAACTTTCAGCGTTTTAGAAAATTCCACCCCTAAGGGGGTTAAAAGGGAGTGCAACATTTGTATGGAGGCAACGTTCTTTTTTTAGCAAGAGACTTTAAACTTTGTAGATAGCTTACTTATTAGAATATAAATAAAGTACTTTCAGCGTGTTGATAAATTCCACCCCTGAGGGGGTTACTAAGGGTTGCAAAGTTTGTATGAGGGAAACTCTTTTTTGCGATAGAAGCTTATAACTTTGTAGAAAGCTTACAAATAACGTATTTTCAGCGTTTTGGAAAATTCCACCCCTAAGGGGTTAAAAATGGTTGCAAAGTTTGTAAGAGGGAAACTCTTTTTTGAGATAAAAGCTTGAAAGTTGTAGATAGATTACTTATTGATAAAAATAAGCACTTTCTTTTTAAAACTTTGTAGAAAGCTTACAAATAAATTACTTTCAGCGTTTTGGAAAATTCCACCCCTTAAGAGGTTAAAAAGGGTGCAAGATTCGTACGGGAAACACTTTTATTGAGCTTAGCTACTTGATAGTTTGTAGAAAAAATGCTTATTACAACAAAAAAAACTATTTTTCTTAATTTTTCCTTGAAAAGCGTTAATAGGGGGTTCAAAGTTGGTATAGAGAGTCAGAAAAAATTTGACTATGAGATTTGTAACTTCGATCCTAGCCTGTTTGTTAAAAGACTACAAAACTTATTTCAGCGTTTTTAGGGTTTCGTACTCAAAGAGTAAAACGGGACCCTATTACTAAGACTCCGCTGTCCGTCCGTCCGTCCGTCTGTCTGTCACCAGGCTGTATCTCACTGATACCGTGATAGTTCCAGCTGAAATTTTCACAGATGATGTATTTCTGTTGCCGCTATAACAACAAATACTAAAAACATAGAATTAAATAGTTTTTATAGATAATGGTACGGAACCCTTCGTGCGCGAGTCCGACTCGCAGCTGGCCGGTTTTTTTTTAATTCAACCTCTAAAGGGGATTCCAAGTTTGTATGGCGAGCAAGTAATTTTTAATGTAAGGGATTTGTAACTTCAGTTGTAGATTGTTTGCTGAAAGACTACGAAACTTATTTCAGCGTTTTTTTTTATTTATTGCCTAAGAAGGTTAAAAGGGGGTTCGAAGTTTATGTAGAGAGCAAGACATTTTTAAAGTAAAAAATTTTAAATAACGGTTTTAGACTTATACTATGAGGGTTCAAAGAGGGTTCTAAGTTTGTATAGAGAGCAAGACATTTTGAAGGTAAGAGATTTGTAACTTCGGTTTTAGACTGTTTACTAAAAGACTACAAAACTAATTTCAATGTTTTTTTTTTAAATTCATTCCTTAAACAAACATTTAGACGATAACATGTTCTACGCGGACGAAGTCGCGGGCAACAGCTAGTCTTATATAATATACCTAAATAAGTACTTAGGGGGCGTCCACAAATTACGTAACGCAAAATTCTTAAATTTTTGACCCCCCCCTCCACTCATGTAACAGCACCGTCACGCTTAGCTGGGACCCCCCCCCCCCCTTCAATTCCGTTACGTAACAAGTCTTCAGGGTATTATTCAGAAAAGAAAGATAAGTGGTATTTTAGATACTTTTTAATCATAAATCTGCATTTTTTTAATGAAACATTAGTGTAACAAGTGTGTAACAAATTACATTGAAATTTTGCTGTGCAGTGGCTGTTGAAATACTGGAGTGACATTATTTGTATGCCTTAAAGGCCTTTTGATAAATTTCACCTATTTTCGATGTCATCACCTTCAAATATATTAATTTACTTATAATTTAGCGTAACACACGGCACACATCACAAACGACTGCGTCACTTGCAGTACGGCACTTTGCACTTGTATTTTGTTTTCGTTTGGAGGGTAGACCTTTGTATCTGTCTGTCATTGTCGCGTCGCGCGCTCGGTGTTGCCAATATTTTCTTAGACAAATACCGCAAACTAGGGATGTGAAAAACTAAACTTTTTTTTTTAAGTATACTATTATAAAAAATCGTGCGTGACGTTACGCAAACCTTGACACCCCCCTCCCCCAACGTAACAGGACCGTAACGCTTGGCCGGACCCCCCCCCTCCCTCCAATTTGCGTTACATAATTTGTGGACGCCCCCTTATTATAGACAGAAAAATTACTACCTATCGCCCTTAACGGTTGAACGCTTTCCAGTTAACTTGTGTAAATAAGAAAGATAATTTACAACAGCATAGAATAGAAAACAACAACAAAGTGTCTCCGAACAGTAAAATGGAAGTAAAGTTCGTAAACCTAAAAGCGGGGCAATAAAAAAAAACACTGGTCACAGGGTCGGGTCACCTGGCTATGTATTCACAAAGTTACTCATTCCTGAGCGTGTCTCTAGTACAATTTGACCCTTGGATAACTTTGATAACGATGCGTTATGCTTATAATATGTCTCTTATACTGGTTAGCCTTCGTGGTATCGATCGGGTGTGTTTTGTGAATTGATCCTCTGTTTTGCCATCTTGGCGAAAATGTGTGAATCTGATGCTGTCTTCTTGTTAAATTAAATATTGAAATAAAGAAAAGATTACGGGGCAGTTAAAATGGACTCTGTCTAAAGGTCAGTTAGATGTTACGTCTGATCAACTATTAGCGAATAAGTATTTTTTGAGATTACTTCTAGGTCTAATGGATATTTCTAAAAGCGTGCTTAATTGAGATTAATGTCTTTGATATTGAATTGATATCTCCTAGCTTTGGTTACTGCGATTGTAGTCACTAAATCTTGCAGCTGAATATTTTATTTATACTTAGGCAATGGCGAAATAAATAAATGGGCCTCTTTTTTATACTACGTAATACATATACATATATAACCTACACCAGCTACCTACTTCACCCGACCCTCGTCTTGTAGCATATTATATAGTATTCCATGATACTTGTCGATGGAACGCAATACAAGACAAGATAAAAAAAACTACATATTTTAATGTACAGACCAGTTTAAAAATAAGACAGAAAGAAAGAAATAAATATATTTATTTGGTGTCACAAAGAAATTACAGATGAGTTTAAATACAACTCAAATACACCAAAATGGATAACTCTCAACATATGCCAGCAGCAATATACCTATGCGCTGGTTTTCAGGGCACCCAGAGAAAGATAGAGATCTCAAAATATAACTTATACGTAACAAAACCTAATTATTGAGAAGGACAGGTCGCTGAGCAATTAATTAATTCAGAGCTCAGTAAGTTAACAAATCAGGTCTAAGCCTTAGACCTGATTTGTAAACTTACTCCAAGGTAAGTATGGTGTAGGTGTGATTTCACTTACAGGTATTGAAATTCAAGAGCTATGTGGATTGTCCGCTTATGCATTAGATATTTGTAGGTTGATAAGATACATTTTAAATTTGTTTTTAAAGGATGCAATGGATATACAGTTTTTGATAGGTGGTGGAAGATCATTCCAACACTTCGTGGCAGTAGGTACCTTTATTATACAGGGTGACTGGTAATTCGACCTATTTTTTGAAAGGTGTTATACTAGAGCTAATTTGCAACAATTTATGTCCAGTCAACCAGGGGTCGAAACTCGCTGGTTTCCGAGATATTCGAGTTTTTAGTTTGTAATTCAGGGATTGTAACCGGTTACAAATTTACCGGTTACAGAACCGGTTAATTGATTAGGTTCCGTTCGAACTATTTGATTTGGGAGCCTTATTTCGGAGCGCTCTCTAACCGTTCACTCCGTGTTGCGAAACGGGATCAATGACCGCCGCCGCCGCTTCGTTGCGGGGCGCTGCGTAGGTACCTAGCTACAGTGTAGCTACCCACTCTGTTTATTCGATGAATTCGTTCGTGTTCCGCCGATGCTGACGCCCTAGTTTTCTGCTCGCCGCTCCTACTTTCGACGATAAAAATATTGAAATAAAATTTTCACACCTCTCATTCAGAAAAGTAAGTTTTGGTCCCCGAAGCAAAATGCTACTTTTCTGTTCAAGCTACTTTTTTAATTTATTCATTGGCTTGTAGCATTTACTCGTACGCGATGTGCCAAAAGATTCTTAATAAAATAATCGACTTAATAAGTAATTTTTTGTTTGTTTTTTTTTGTTCTTTTTGTTTGTTTTTTCTTGTTTTGTTTTGTTCTTTTTTTTAGTTTTGTTTGTTTCGTTTGTTTTTTTGTTTCGTTTTTCTTGTTTTTTTGTTATTTTTTGTATTTTTGTTGTTTTTTTTGTTTCGTTTGTTCGCTGTTTTTAGGGTTTTTGTTTTTTTTTTGTTTTTTGGGGTGTTTTGTTGTTTTTTTTTATTTTTGTTGGTTTTTTTTTGTTTTTTTTTAGTTATGGTTCATTTTTAGTTTTTTTTTGTTTGTTTTTTTATTTCGTTTGTTTGTTTGTTTTTTAGTTTGTTTTTTTGTTCGTATTTTTTGTTTTTTTTTTGGATTTTTGTTGTTTTTTTTTGTTTCGTTGGTTGTTTTTGTTCGCTTTTTTTAGGATGTTTTTTTTTGTTTTTTTTTGTTTTTTTAGTTTGTTATGGTTCATTTTAAGTTTTTTTGTTTCGTTGGATTTTTTGTTAGTTTTTTTTTTGTATTTTTTCGTTTTTGTTGCTTTGTTCTGTTTTTGCTTTGTTTTTGTTTTCTTTTTGTTTTTATTTAGTTTTTTTTGTTTTTTGATGTTTTTTTGTTTTGTTCGTTATTTAGTTTAGTTTGTTAGTTTTTTTTGTATTTACTGTTGGTTTTTTTTGTTTTTTGGTGTTTTTATTGTTTTATTTTTGTTCTATTTTTTTGGTTAATTTTTTTTTGTTGTTCGTTTTTTTGTTTTTTTTCGTTCCTTGTTTCATTATTTTTTTCGTGTTTGTTGTTTTTTTGTTCTTTTTTGTTTTGCTTTTCTTTTGTTTGTTATTTTTTTGCTGTTTTTGTTTTGTTTTTGTTTTTTTTGCAAAGTATTTCCTCATAGTCGGTGTGAAAAGTTACATGTGTCACTCAGGAGCAAAATTATTTTCGTCTTGGGTGTTAACACTTGAATCCCTCAACACGCTCAGGATTCAATACACCGCCCTCGCAGTAAATATACTATTTCGCTCCCTTGTGACACAAATAACTATTGTACAGTGTACAGCGTAAACACCTACTCAAAATGGGCAGAAAAAAAGGAACTACATCTACCAATTTTATGATTATGATAGAAATTAGCACACATCAAAATGCCTAGTTGAAGGTTGTTGAACCAAAATAAAGGTAGGCAGGTAACTAACTTATACTTTTTTACAAAGTGATTTCAAAGGTTTAGGTAAGTGCCTATAGATAAAAACAAACGAAATGCCCCTTTTGTATGTTGTATGTAATGTATGTATCTAAGTATAACCTAGTTGAGACTGTTCGCAACCATCGGTATTCGATATTTGAATATTTTTCCATACATTACCTACATGTAATGAGCGTTATGTAGGTATATGATTTTGATTAGTAATAGTAAGTGACTATATTATAGTTATTTGTACACAAGTGAGCTAAATAGTATATTTACGGCGAGGGCGGTGTATTGAATCCTGAGCGTAGTGAGGGATTCAAGTGTTAACGCCCAAGACGAAAATAATTTTGCTCCTGAGTAACACGTAACTTTTCACAACGACTATGAGGAAACATTTGCAAAAAATACAAAAAAAAAACAACAAAAAAAGAACAAAATAAAAGAAAAAATAACAAAAACAAAAAAACTAAAAAAAACAAACCAAAAGAAACAAAACAAAAAAAAAGACAAAAAACGACAAAAAAAATTAAAAACAACAAAAAAACAAAAAAAGAACAAAAAACGAAACAAAAAAAGAAAAAAAAAATACAAAAAAAAAGAAAAAAATACAACGCATACAAAAAAACAGAAACACAAAAACGAACAAAAATACAAAAAAGTAAAAAAACAGCAAAAAAACCAAAACAAAAACAACAAAAACAAAAAACAACAAAAACAATAAATAACAAAAAAAACGAAACTAAAAAGCGAAACAAAAAACCAAAAAAAAATAAAAAAACTAAAAGAAAAACAAAAAAACAACAAAAACTAAAACAAAAAACAAATAAAAACAAAAACAAGAAAAAAAAAAAAAAAAAAGAACCAAAAAAGAAAAAAACAAAAAAAATATCCTTTATATATATATATACGTACATTGCACGTAGAATCGATGGCCGTTGGGCGGAAAGGTTCTCGAGTGGCGACCACGTACCGGAAGGCGCGGCGTGGGTAGGGAGTCCGCTGGATGCGGGTGGCGCAGGACCGTTCATTTTGGCACTCTTTGGGGGAGGCCTATGTCCAGCAGTGGACGTCTTTCGGCTGATATGATGATGATGATATATATATACGTTTGTCGATTACGATGACATTACAATCGATTATTTTATCAAGATTCTATTGGCACATTGCGTAAATGCTACAAGCCAATGAATAAATTAAAAAAGTAGCTTGAACAGAAAAGTAGCATTTTGCTCCCTCTCGTCGGGGACCAAAACTTACTTTTCTGAATGAGAGGTGTGAAAAAATATTTATAAATCATTATATTTTTTTGGTCCCTACTTACGTCACAGGTAGCTAATGGCTCACTAATTCTTTGGATAAGTACCTACCTACCTACTACCTATGCACGTTAGGTTTGCGATAGGGCATTTTACCATTTTGTCGAACAAATTGGTGTAAAGTCCCTGCTAGACGGTCGCCAACACGCCCCTCCGACCGGGTGACCTTGGTCCGCACCGACCGTGTAGACAGTTGTTTGGAGCTAAATTTCTTAAGCCCCTGATAGACGGTCGCCAACACGCCCCTCCGACCGGGCGACCTTGGTCCGCACCGACCGTGTAGACAGTTGTTTGGAGCTAAATTTCTTAAGCCCCTGATAGATGGTCGCCAACATGCCCCTCCAACCGGGCGACCTTGGTCCGCACCGACCGTGTAGACAGTTGTTTGGAGCTAAATTTCTTAAGCCCCTGATAGATGGTCGCCAACATGCCCCTCCGACCGGGCGACCTTGGTCCGCACCGACCGTGTAGACAGTTGTTTGGAGCTAAATTTCTTAAGCCCCTGATAGATGGTCGCCAACACGCCCCTCCGACCGGACGACCTTGGTCCGCACCGACCGTGTAGACAGTTGTTTGGAGCTAAATTTCTTAAGCCCCTGATAGATGGTCGCCAACATGCCCCTCCGACCGGGCGACCTTGGTCCGCACCGACCGTGTAGACAGTTGTTTGGAGCTAAATTTCTTAAGCCCCTGATAGACGGTCACCAACACGCCCCTCCGACCGGGCGGCCTTGTTCCGCACCAACCGTGTAGACAGTTGTTTGGAGCTAAATTTCATACTACAGCGGTCGGTGCCGACCAAGGTCGCTCGGTCGGAGTGGCGTGTTGGCGACCGTCTAGCAGGGGCTTAAGTACTTATACAATGTTTCGCAAATCATACTTGATGTTTTATGTAAGTCCTTACCTACCGTGTAAGTGTAGTGGCGGCGCGTGAACATTTCCGATGGGCAACCCGGAACAAAATAAGTTATGAATGAGTTAAGAGTTTTTAACTATAGGCTTGCCTAAAAATAAATTTTAGGAAGGCCGGTGGGAATCGGCTTGGACGGGCGCTCCGCCACTATTACTTACTACAGTACAATGTCAATATATGAACAGTATAAATACTTAGGTAAATTTGGGTACTTATTTAGTAAAATCGAATCTAATACTAATAATAATAATTTAAATGCCTGCACCAAATGTTTATATTAGCCCAATGGTTGAATGGTAGAGAATGCCTTATGGCATTAAGTCCGCCATTTACTTTTTTATATTGGGCAATAAAGTATAAATAAATAGTAATAATACTCAAGCGTCTATATATATAGCCAACTAATCCTGTATAAGCTTGCGACTCTAGCGAGCCAGCGAGCGGTCGTTCACCCGTACACGGAGAGAGCGCTCTCTAACCGGTAAATGATACTTCGTTCCCTGTTTGCGCTCCGACATACGCTCCGGGGAGAGCGGTGTTCTTGCGAGCGTAACCTTTATTATGGGTTAGGCTCTCAAAATCTGGCTCTAACCGCTACGGCAAAATTAACCGGGTTACAATCCCTGGTTTGTATGAAAAAAAATCTCCTTGCAGCCTTAAGCTGGTGATTGTGACAAAAGTACTTCCATTTGGATGGTAAAAAAACATTTTTGTCACAATCAGCACTTTAAGGCTGCAAGGCGATTTTTTTTCAAACAAACTAAAAACTCGAAAAATTAAATAAAATCGTGTTTTGACCCATGGTTGACTGGACATAAATTGTTGCAAATTAGCTCTAGTATAACCCCTTTCAAGGAATAGGTCGAATTACCAGTCACCCTGTATGGGTGCATACAATTTACTCATAAATATGTCCGATCGCTCTTATATCAGCGGGTTAACGTTTCGGGACATATTTATGAGAGTAAATCAATACAGTATATTTTTATACTTGACTGTACCGCGAGAGTATCACCTCCACATTATTTTCACCGATGATAATGGACGATGGAATTGATTTTTTTTAATTCAAAATTATTATTTAGGCAACCTAGTTTTTAGGGTTCCGGACCAAAAAGGTAAAAACGGAACCCTTATCATATGGTGCGACTTCGTCCGTCTGTCTGTCTGTCTGTCTGTCACAAAGTTAAATATCTCATGCTATCAATTTGAAATTTGGAATAGGGGTAAAAAAAGCTAATCCAGGTGTATAGAAAGTGAAAAATGTAAAGATATATCTTTAATTTCTATAAAAAAGGACGGATAAGAAAGGGGCAAAAATTAAAAGTCTAGTTAGTAGGCCAAGTGGGGTATCATATGAAAGGGCTTGAATTGCACATTCGAAAACAGTTTATTTTTTCCTATAGTGGTAAAATTTTTGATTTACAAAGGAAAATGTAGAGAAAAATACCATTCCCCCCTTATCTGCGAAGTTTACCGAGCGCAAAATTTGAATATATATAATTAATATTCACGTAAATATCACCGGAAAAGTTACCGATACTTATATATTTATATATATTAGAAATATCTATTCCTCTACCTAGCGTATTTTTTTTTATTATTCAAAAATCATTTAATACTCAAGTTTGTTATTTAATACAAAAAGTGTTGTTTTTTTTTCCTTCAAATTTGTATTGAAGTATTTTGAAGGTATATTCTAGCAAATATTTATTTTTTATCGAAATTGGTTCTCTTGATAAATAGTTATCTCTGAAAAACCAACATAGGTTTTTTCTTAATAAAGCGTGATGAAAGTTTGTACCCTCGGTGCGCGAGACAGACTCGCACTTGACCGGGTTTTTTTATTAAAATATCGCAAGTAGGACCGTGCGCGAGCGAAGAGCACATCATATCGATTGATTATAGTCGAGCGAGCGAGACGAAATATATGGACTACATTCGCCTTAACGTTTTTTGATTCAAAGTGTTCAAGCGTGCGGTATTTTGCCCCAACTTTCCATGTTCCAATCCTTCTCACATTAAATCAGTCCCTACTATCTTGTGTAACCGCGACCTGCCCCTGCAAGGGCACGATGTGTAACCGCGACCTGCCCCTGCAAGGGCACGATGTGTAACCGCGACCTGCCCCTGCAAGGGCACGATGTGTAACCGCGACCTGCCCCTGCAAGGGCACGATGTGTAACCGCGACCTGCCCCTGCAAGGGCACGATGTGTAACCGCGACCTGCCCCTGCAAGGGCACGATGTGTAACCTTCATTACTTCAATAAAATACTCTGTTGACCTTTATTTTGATTCGTTCATTTAGAATTGGCGAACTATTTGAGCGTGAAAATGATTCAGATTTATTTGTAATCGGATGTTCGTGCCGATAGACATTAGATTGAATTCGTAGAAGTTGACGAAGAAACTTGTCTAATTTTGTTATTTTAAAATGCTAATTAAAATTTATTATAAGGAAAAATTGAAGGTGTGGAGCGTGGAATCGTGATGGCGAGGATTTCACTAAGAGTTTATTCAAGAAAGAAGTGTAGATAATACATTATCGATCGACGACGCACATGAGTCACCCCTTAAACTTTAATGTTATTAAAACCCATTTTTTAGGGTTCCGTAGCCAAATGGCAAAAAACGGAACCCTTATAGATTCGTCATGTCCGTCCGTCTGTCTGTCTGTCCGTCCGTATGTCACAGCCACTTTTTTCCGAAACTATAAGAGCTATACTGTTGAAACTTGGTAAGTAGATGTATTCTGTAAACTGCATTAAGATTTTCACACAAAAATCGAAAAAAAACATTAAGTTTTAGGGGTCCCCATACTCAGAACTTAAACTCAAAAAAAAATTTTTCATCAAACCCATACGTGTGCTATGGATAGGTCTTCAAAAATGATATTGAGGTTACGAATATCATTTTTTTCTAAACTGAATAGTTTGCGCGAGAGACTCTCCCAAAGTGGTAAAATGTGTGTCCCCCCCCTGTAACTTCTAAAATAAGAGAATGATAAAACTAAAAAAAATATATGATGTACATTACCATGTAAACTTCCACCGAAAATTGGTTTGAACGAGATCTAATAAGTAGTTTTTTTTAATACGTCATAAATCGTAAACCGCAATTTATTTCACGGAACCCTTCATGTGCGAGTCCGACTCGCACTTGGCCGCTTTTTTTCAGTTGCTGGTCTACCTGCAGGTCGATCACGTAACGCATTGCACGAACGTCTGGTAGGTCTAAATGTCACTTTTTATATGGAAAATTGACAGTTAAATTGTACCGTCGCGCGTTCGGAACGTTACGTGATTGGAGTTGCAAAGCGTCCGCTTCTTTGCCACCGAATTGGTATAAAAAAAATTTGGGCGCATACTGCCGAAACTCGTGGTGGAAACAGGCTGGCAGAAAAGCACCTTTTATAAGAGTTTTTCTATGATGAAAAATTAACAACCATTTCTAAGTGTTTCACTTTGTAAAGTGAAAATACATAAAATAAATTAATGTTTCTTTAGCGATGTTATTTATTAGTATTACATTTTGTACAAAATTGAAGGTAGTCGTCGATTTGTGTATTTATCTATACTACATAGGTACCTACCTACTAATAAAATAATGAGGAAAAGTCTGTGAGATTGTAGCATTGTAAGTTTGTATGTTTTGGGTAATCTCCGGAACCGCTTATCCGATTTCAATTTTTTTTTTCACCTGCGAGGTGAATGAACTTTCTGGATGGTTAAAGGCTACATGTTGTACGGCGTGTTTGCCTGCGTTCTGTGCAATACGCGGGCGAAGCCGCGCGGGCAGCTAGTATTTAAATATTTTAAGGAGATTCACTGTACCGAGTACCGTTTCGAGCCCGTGACGTTGGAACTCAAAACCGGACTAAGTAAAGTGAACGTTAGCCACATAATTGGCCGCTTGATAAAATTATAGTCGTTGTGTTTCCTAATATGTTTGCCGGCCGGCGCATGGGCGACTGTATTCATTATTATTATATATTAGTAAGAAAGTTTTAAATAAATAAAATATACTTACATTAGTAGAAGTAGAAGTAGAAGTAGAAAAGCTTTATTCAACATCACATTACACGAAATTATAATTAAACATTAATACATGTGAACCTTAAGATTAGAATTAAAATATAAATTTAAAATTAATGTTACAATTATGATGTGTGTGTGTGTGTGTGATGTAAAAAAGGAGCTTGCCTCAGCATAATGTTACAGCGAGGTCACTGCAACGCTGGTTTTCAGGCAGACCCTGGTAACTATGTACATCCATTTTGAATTGCTCGCTGTTTGTCGGGAACGAAATGTCTCAGTTATTGTATGTGTGTGTGTATGTATATGTGTGCGTGTGTTTGGCTTTACTTGGAATACGAAGTGTGTGATGATTGTAAGTAGGTATGTTTGGATGTTCATAAATAATAAACATATTTGGCCAATGGCATAATTTAAAGCAAATAATTTAATGTACAAGGTACTCTGATGGTAGCTCATCACACATTAAAGTATTGACAACTCCGAAGCTCAAAATACATGGCGTTTAGTTAAGCAGTGACGCATTTCATGCGATTCGATTTTTGCGCTATCGATCAAATTAAGTTGCATCAAACGCTACATATCATAGGTATTAGAGACTTGGGTATCCAAAACCATTGAATGACAAAAACATTAATTGAAATGTAAATCCCATTAAGCCAAAATGTAAACACAAAATTCCGCACCCAAATAAATCGCTAAAAGCACATTCTTCTTGCAATTGTAATAATTTTAATTCTATCAATTTGAATTAAAAGCCGCGATAAAATCGGTATGTAGCCGGTCGACAATTCGGACTATCGCACGGAAGAATTTATTGTAATGGCCGGGATGGGGCGAGAACAAGGAATAAGAGAACATTGCAAAAACATGTACTAAAATAACATTTTTACGCCCGCTGTTCAGAAAAGAGTTTTATTTGTCCACAACTGAGGGATCAAAGTTGTACTTTTCTCCCCTGATCCTGCTAGCCAGAAAAAGAGTAATTGCTGCCGTTAAATGAGGAATTTAAATGTACCTCATAGTATTTCACAGATTCAGTGCCGCGAATTGCTACGCGCTATGCTCGTAGTCGATCCCGTGGTTCCTCGTATGTAGCGGAAAGCGCCTACGGCGTAGGGACTCGATATCGGGTTCCCGGAACTTAATGTGTTAATCAAAAATCAAAATCAAATATTTATTCTGCAAATAGGCCACAAGGGCACGTTTACATGTCAAATGCTATTTTACAATATAATATTAATAATCTTACACAATAATCACTTAAAAATTGCAGGTTTTAACCAATAAGTACCTAAACGGTAAACATACTATTTAAATGTCACTAAATGAAAACAAAAGAATCCAAAATTGTAAAATATTATCCATATCATTCGATATATTATAAGGTCTGTATCAGAATTAACAATAAGTTTATGATATTAATTTAGTACCCCAGAGATGTATCTCTGAGCGTCCAAATACAATTAATAATTATTCTAATGTTCTTAGAGATGTATACTGTCTCTAAGCGTTAAAACAAACAAAAAAGGATCATTAATGTAATATTGTCAGAGATGTAATAACAATAAAACGTCTCAAGAATAGAATGATAATATATCTCTCGTCAAAATAATGATAATAACACTAGTATTTAGGTAGTTACTTACTAAGCCCTTGCAAGCATAAACAGACGGGACTCCACAAACAGCACCCGATCACGAGTATGACGCATATCTCAGCCATCGCCTATGTTAGGGAAGGTGGCGACCCGATCAACGACGCCACCGTAAGCAAAGCACTTTAAGCGAGCATGACATATTCAAGCCACTGTACATTGATAATAGCAAAGATTAAAGCGACTTGTTTGGCGAGAAAAAGCATTACGTGCTCTCATGTTACATAAAACGGAACAGCTATTTCCGGTACTTATAATCATACTCGAAGGTATATTAATTCTAATAGAATTTGACTACTACTGGCTTAAGGCATTTTTGTTTGGTAAGCAAATAATTTTTAATATGAGACTTAAATTTACTGAAAGGCAAATGAACAATTTCGGTAGGTATTTTATTGTAAAAACGTATACAGATCCCCACGAACGACGTGCTAACCCTGCGAAGTCGACCGCCCTGCACTGAAATCTTGTGTTTACTTCTGGTGTTGTAGTCGTGGATATCACTGTTGAGTTTGAAGTCCTGAAGGATTTTCCGCACATACTTACATAATATTCTCAAGAATGTATTGGCATGCTACAGTAAGAATATATGCCTCCTTAAATTTGTCCCATAGAGAATTTCGGGCTTTTAGTTCGTAGATGGAGCGTACAGCTCGTTTCTGTAGCACGAAGGTGGTCTGGACGTCAGCCGCTTTTCCCCACAACAGGAATCCGTAGGACATAATACTGTGGAAGTAACTGTAGTACACCAGCCTGGCCGTCTCAACGTTTATTAACTGTCTTATACGCCTTACTGCATAGGCTAATTAGCATAGCTAATGTGTTAGTAAACGTACCTACCTACTAATTTTGTCCTGAGACACAATAAACTATACAGGGTGAAATAATAATGACCGTTAAAAATTTTCCTAGGTCTCGATAAAAGAAGACATTTGTGAAAAATAATCATCGGTAAAATTTTCACAATAAAATGTGCTGTCCGAATAAATAATCAGTAACGTAAGGATAATCGCGAGCTGAGTGAATCTTGGAGTTAGCGGTGCGGGGAAGGGGCGCGCTTGCCGCCTCCCGCACAGCGCGCTGCCGCGGTATCCACGAACGCGTGGGTTTTAAGGATAATCTTTAAACTGCTGTGTCTCAATATTATAGTACTGAAAGATACCTGAAAGAAAACACGTATTTTTATTTTTTTGCTAAGGAATCCACAGTGATGAACGGTCATTATTATTTCACGCTATATAATGTTAATATTTTGACGATCGGTTTAGCTTTCTGGGAAGTGACTGGCGACCCTACCTACGAAGAGGACGGTCCTTAGTTCCAATCCCAATTGCACAGCATTGACATTTGTTTCTGAGTCTTGGAACGACATTTGTTTCTGAGTCTTGGACGGTTTTTATGATCTAAATAATCATTTATTCCTATTTAGTAAACACATATAACACAGGCCTTATTTACTTTTGCATAGGTCTCGTTCAATTTGTGAAGATTGTCCTTTAAATAATATATTTTTGTGAAGATGATTCCTGATTAGGTATTGTATTAACGCTCGTTTTGCGACATTTACTTTCTCTAATTCCACGTTCTAAAGTAGGTACCCGAGGGAACCCGCACCGAATTACGTCTGGGTTTCGCCCTAACATCAGTTATGTTAGGATTTGCACCCTTGAAACGTTGTTTTATTATCATTTATATGGCCTATTATATTGTACGATCATTCACTCCTAACATGGAGCAATAATTAATGTTACAGACTGATAATCTGCCTCTTTGACTGTAAAATACATGTACAGCTGACTATGTTTATATCTGCATTGCTGTCATAATATCTGGAGCACGTTTTGGTACCCTAAATGAAACGTCTTAAAAAGTTTAAACTTTTGTATTGCATTGGAATTAATCTTACCTACTTTAGTATACTTCAGAATAAAATGGGTGAAGGGTTCCTTCACAAAAAGGGGTATCTTCATCATGCACCTTTTTTGTTTGAAGAGGTTAGGTCTTTGACTGTAATTGAAAAACTTCTTGACCAAAATAATTAGTCAAAATAATATTCAATCAAATTATTTATCAAGCTCTGTTTTCTAAATCATTCGATTCTTTTGCGACTTTCAGACTGATTATCTCCCAAAATACTTAAATAATAATTGTCTTTTAGACTCCTATTGGCGAAACATACGTTTATTGGCAAAATAGACAGGAATAATAACACCTAGACACTACAAACACAGCCAAACATTGTATTGATTTGTACACATTTGTACCACTTGCGTACATATCAAACAACTCTGAGAACTGTTTCGTCCCCGAAATTATAATTTCTCGCTTGAACGGAACGAATCGGTCCTTATCTCAGCAAATACTAAGCGTCAAGGGTGACAGTTTCAGATTCGTCTCGGAGACAAATTAAAGCGAATTTTAATTCGGAAAACAGAGAATATGAAAACAAATTAGAGAACAAGAGATAATGGAGTTGGATTTTAATTGAGCGACCTATTTCTGGAAGTTTGTCTTTATTGCGAAATTATTAAATGCATAATATCTACTATTGCGTTCAAGGACCGATTTTACAAAGGTTTGTAACTGTAATACAAGCAGTAGCCATTATTTTTGTTTTTAGTAAGAGACATGCACTTGTATAAGAAGTTACAAGTCTTTTGTAAATTACCCCCCGAGCGTTTCCGAATTGTATTACTAGGTATGCTCTCGCTTGCTCTAGTGAAAAGCAGAATATGTAAGACCGTGACGCATTGATGTCAAGATTAAATTTGAATGTACCTTGGAATTAACTGGCTGTGTATCAAATATTAAAAGTATAATACAACGTGTTAGAATGCTTTACAATCAAATATCACAATACCTAAGTAAGTATCTGACTGACCTCCAAAGGTTGTAATAGGCCTGAAGATATCACTGACCTCCCCTTGCATAAACTTGACTTTTTACGTCCTTCGATAAACATTAGGCTATTACCATAAATTATTTTCATGTAAGGATAATTTATCAACGTATAAATTTACAATTGAAACGATGCCTACACAAAGGATATGTTCGACATAATTATATTCACCAAGTTGTCAGACTCGCACAAGTTTACACGTGAAATGATACTATCATTTACTTTCTTGTCAGTGGGACGAGAAGTTTGGAAAGTATCCACACACCATTCTCACATAATACGAGGCGCGTGTAGAGTAATATTGGCTGCAACCTACTACGTAATTTCGGTGAAAACTCGAAGTCAAACTTTTAGATTGAAGTGAGGACATGTTCATGTAAACTCCAGTATACAATAATTATTATTATAAATGCGAAATAATCTATTCGTTGAATTTAAACCATCATGATTCACATTTTAATTGTTATGGTCTCGCTACGGGCGACACGAATCGAATCCTATAGTTCTTCTTCAGGGTGAGTGAACTAATAATGTCCGCTCCGCCTTCTTCGCGCCAAGAACATTAGGTTTTTGCCTTTATATTTGTTTCCAACTATACCTACACTGATTGGTATAAATACAGTTTGGAATCCGGGCTCCTATAGGGGCATAACCGGGAATAACGATAGGACGATGATAAATGCAATCCGAGTCCCAGAAAAAACTTTTAATCTCAAAAATTTACCTTCAAATTGGAGCGGGGTGGAAGTTGGAATGGAAAAGCGATGCCGGGCCACATAACGAAGAACAAACTTGAATAAATATTAATATTTAGGTAGTGGTTTGTCAGGATCGTAGCAAATGGAGATCCGTGATCTCTGCCTACCCCTCTGGGAAAGAGGCGTGATTATATGTATGTATGTATGTGTATTTAGGTAACCATTATTTGAACGCAAATATCCGTTAAAAGCACTGAACGTCTGAAATAATTCACGCGGATGACTGCACAGGCTAAATCTAGTAAGTATATGTATACCGGATTAAAATAGAATCCTGCCGGGTTAGATAAATTATATAATACTAACATATCTGACACGGCAATTTCAATACTTATGTAAGGTTGGCCTTTGATTCTCGCATTTATAGCGAATTTTGCGTGGTGAAGAATAGAAGAGAATAGAAGTCTTTCGTCATTTTTGACACATTCAGAAAATGATAAATAATTATCTTTCGTTTAAGTGAAATCCAACCTTATATACAACATTCTAGTTTTATACTTAATCATCAGTAGGTACTAGGTATTCACTGTATAAGCAAAATTGTTGGTTACCACAGGGTAACTGTATTTTATATATATTAGTATGTATGTATTCGTCTGGCATCTTTATTAAATAGGTACCTCCCCATCTCATTTGAACTTAGTTGGGAACTAGGTCAATCTGTGTAAGTCCTCAGTAATTTATTTGTTAAGGAAATTTTGTTGGGAAGAGGCAATTTAGGATAGTGTCCTCAAAAGGATGATAATTATAATGTATCATAGGACTGTCTGCCTGCTAGTACAGTCGACGTTAATAATAATAAGCAGTACCCAAGAGTTAACTTGAGACCTCGTCCGTATGATGTTAGTTCGCGCTTAAGTCTCAAGTTATCTCATGCGTTCATTATAAATTGTCACATTAGCAGAAAGAAATAAGATGTAAAAGCTTATACAGGATGACTGGTAATTCGACCTATTCCTTGAAAGGGGTTATACTAGAGCTAATTTGCAACAATTTATGTCCAGTCAACCTGGGGTCGAAACTCGCTGGTTTCCGAGATATTCGAGTTTTTAGTTTGTATGAAAAACATTCTCCTTGCAGCCTTAAGCTGGTGATTGTGACAAAAGTACTTCCATTTGGATGGTAATAAAACATTTCTGTCATAATCAGCACTTTAAGGCTGCAAGACGATTTTTTTTTCAAACAAACTAAAAACTCGAAATATTAAAAAAAATCGTGTTTTGACCCCTGGTTGACTGGACATAAATTGTTGCAAATTAGCTCTAGTATAACCCCTTTCAAGGAATAGGTTGAATTACCAGTCACCCTGTATAGTACTTTTAATTTAACGCAGTTTATTTATTCCCCCCGTGACGAAAACAAGGGGTGTTATAAGTTATTAGTTTAATATGTGTGTGTGTATCTGTGTATCTGTGTGTCTGTCTGTGTCATCATAGCTCCCAAATGGATGAATGGATGAAACAATTTAAGTGCCGTTATTTTAAAGCCCTCACGCTCGCTAGGCCAGTGCAGGACTTCACTTTATATTATGCTATGTATCATCATCATCATATCAGCCGAAAGACGTCCACTACTGGACATAGGCCGCCCCCAAAAAGTGCCACAATGACCGGCCCTGCGCCCTGCGCCACCCGCATCGAGCGGACTCCTTCTTTTTTATGCTATAAAAAATATTTAAATATGTGTTGTGACTAGTACTTCAACAGCAGATAACAATGAACGGTAAAAATCGGAAACAAAATCTTGTTTTTAAGTCTCCCCCGGCCATTAAAAAGTAACTGCCGCCCACTAGTCTAGCAGTGAGCTCCACCTCTTGGCCAAGATTAAACGTAAAATTATATATACACAATGGGCGGTAATATAGAAAGCACCCGTTCGCATCGCATAATTATCGGCCTTGTCTTATGAGAGCTCGTTCCCACTAGTCGTCTGTCGGAACGATTTTTAATCGGGTGTCGGCGCCTCATACAAATTGGTGTCCGACAAGTGTGAACAGCTTCGTATAAAGGGTTCTGTCATTACGACACCCGATAAAAAATCGTCCAGACAAACGACATAGAGTGGGAACCGGGTATGATCTGGCGGTAACTACAAAATGCTGGCACGGTTATCACAAAACGGCCCGCGAGCTGTGTCGCGATAGGATAAAACGGATAGACTATCGGTTTCTTTCTAAATAGAAAACATAGAACGAGATGGATAGCCTATCTCGCCGCGGTAGGTACATCTCGCGCAACCCGTGTAGACTCGGGCAAGAATAGGTCTACGGTCTCCCCCGCCTGTCGTAAAAGGCGACTTAAGGGGGTCAACGGGGTCGCCAGTGATTTTTTGTGGCGGGGGCCACAGCACTCGGCCACCCCAGAGAAGGCGGCGAAGATGCCCAGAACGAGCCAGCAGGGGCAAAGCGCGAGGAGGGCTCTAACTAGTGCGTTCAACCTGAGATCCTAGAGTCCTCCGAATTACTTAGCGCAGATGGCGGTTGACGTGGAGTTTTTAGTGGGTAGAAGTACCACATAACCCAGACCTCCCCCGAGAGCTGGGTACCTGGTTCGCAGGTTTTCCCCACGAAAAAAAAAAAAAATAAGGTACATGTGTCTTGTGACAACTTCGCTGTGGTTTGAGACATTATTTGTAGTACCACCCTAAATATTTAATCGTAGATAAACCTTGGCTAATCGGTGATAGTTAGGTTATTTGAGTTTTTTTTAAGTTTATTTGTTCTTAATTTTGACGGATGCGTTCGGATACGTGCTGCACGTAAGTAAGTTGAATGACAGTGACGCCACCTACTGCAAATTATTACAAGCCGTAAAGATATCGAGTAACTCCGCTATTATACCTTAAAGTAGCTATCACCGAATAACTTCATATCACAGATTAGCCAAGGTTTGCCCTACCTACATTTGGTAGCTACGCATTTCTACGCGATCAATCCTATACAAAAAAAACACTCACGGAATATTACTCAAGATCGCTATCATAGAAGCTTAGGGTCAGCAAAAGTAAATGATTGACTTTCCTTTATTCTTAGTATTTTTTCAAACGGATTGTGTAGAGCAGAAATCGTGCCAGAAAAGTAAGGGGTGAGATAAGATACGATTGTTATTTATTCGAGCCATATGAAAGCGTTTGTGTTTTTATTACGATTTATTAACTGGATCACACTCCGTAGATTATATTGAATGCCTTTGATTTTTTAAATCCTAACTTAATTAATGGTCATAACGCATTAATTAAGTTAGGATTTAAAAAATCAACGTGCGTTATGACCAACGGCGACGCTAAACCGATAACGATAGGATCTGAAAATATCGAACATGTTTATGAATACCTATACCTTGGTCAAAACATATCTTTTCAAGATCGCTTTCCTGTTCAAGAAGTTGAAAGACCAATTAAAAAAGCATGGAGAGCATACTGGTCCTTAAAACATATATTTAAGTCAACAATGAATATCAAATTAAAGAAAAAAGCAATGGATACCGTGATAACACCGACCTTGTTGTATGGATGCCAAACATGGCCTTTAACTAAAGAAGTCCTGACTAAAATCAAAGTATTCCAGAGATCAGCTGAAAGAAGCATGCTAGGATTAAAACTAATGGATAAAGTGCGAAATACCGAAATCCGTCGTCGTACAAAAATCGTCGACGCAGCAGAGATGGCATGCCGCCTAAAATGGCGATGGGCCGGTCACACGGCTCGCACCACAGACGGACGATGGAGCGAGAGAATGCTACATTGGTACCCACGAGAATGTGCGCGACCGCGAGGCCGGCCGCGCCGACGCTGGCGAGACGACATCGTAGCGGAGGCTGGTATCACATGGACGCGGGTAGCTACAGATAGGAACGAGTGGAATAGGAGGGAGGAGGCCTATGTCCAAAAATGGACAGCCCAATAGATGTAGGAATAAAATATACAATTGATGAATTATAAATGTTAATGTTATTATAAATTATGAACTTAATCGCAATGCATGAATATATCTATTGGAAATAAAAGGCTTAATTATTATTATTATTATGTATGTCTTTCCCGCTCACGGGACAATGATTTCCCGGACCTTTGGGAGGCGTGCGTGGGGCTAGGTACAAAGTACCAACTGAGCCAACACGTAGAGGCCCTTTTGACAATTTAATGAAATGCAAGGAGTACACTGAGCGGATGCTGTCCCTGCCCATGTCATGGGACGCACACAGAACAGAGACAGCACCCGCTGGGGTGTATAGGGGTTGATGGAATCTAAAGAAAACGGGTTATTGGGTGAAAATTATGGACTAGTGGCTGGGCTATTGGGTGATTATATTATATTATATTATTATTATTATGTATGTCTTTCCCGCTCACGGGACAATGATGTCCCGGACCTTTGGGAGGCGTGCGTGGGGCTAGGTACCTACAAAGTACCAACTGAGCCAACACGTTCAACATTATTATTATTAACTTAATTAATGATTATATTAGGAAAACGGATGTGCGTTCCAAAACTGGCATTGTAGATGTGGGTGCGAAGACCTCAAAGTTAAAGTGGGACTGGGCTGGACATATCTGCTCCGAATTAGCCACCGAATGGGACCGCACAAGATGGCTTGGTACTTTTTGTATGGATTGGCGAAAACTAGCACAGGAACGAGACAAGTGGCGAATAAAAGGGGAGACCCTAGCCCAGGAGACAGAGTGTGTGAAGGGGGATATGAAAGTAACGGCATCATGATGCACTTCTCACTGTACACGTACGAGGTGTTGATGTTCGTGAGAAATAATTTGCCAATTTTCGAGCGTGTTGAGGTCACGGGCAAACAACTTCGATCAATAGAGAGACTCAGAACGGTCGGTCCCGCGTCGCATGGCACTTTCATGTAGGAACCCTCGAGTGATAGGCCAACCCGCCGAATTGCGAACGGAGTCATCTGACGAAACATACGAACGCAAACCGAGAATTTTTGATTGAAAAACCCATTATAGTCAGTAAAGGAATATATGGACATTGTTTTTGAAATTGTATGCGTATTGGCACCTACCCTGTTTGGTATATTTTTCTCGTTACTGCTGAAAACTGCTTTCGGTGACGACCAACAGGGTATCCATCTGCATACAAGGGCTGACGGAAGACTTTATAACATCTCACTTCTTAAGTCAAAGCGCAATCGAGACGACCTATTCGTGGATAATTTGCTATTTGCTGACGACGCTGCCTTTATTGCCACGTCGCAGCGCGAGCTCCAAGCTATTATAGACAAGTTTTCTCGCGCTTGTTCCCTATTCTCTATGTCCATAAATGCCAAAAAAACTGTTGTGATGGCGCAAGGGTGTGCGGAAATACCAAAAATCGTGTTTGATGGCACCCCGCTAGAACTAGTCGACAAATTCTGCTACCTCGGGTCGACCGTAACAAGCCATCTCTCACCGGATGCAGAGATCGATGTTCGTATAGGCAAATCGGCGACAATGTTTGGGAAGTTCAGCACAAGAGTATGGCAAAACAAACATCTTACCAAAAGGACCAAAATAATCGTGTATTAGACGTGTATCCTGAGCAGCATACTCTTGTACGGAGCTGAGACCTGGACTTCGTACGCCAAACACGAGCGCCGGCTCAACTCCTTCCACATGCGCTGCGTCCGAAATATCCTGGGTATTCATTGGAAGGATAGAGTAACAAACGAACGAGTACTGGAAATTGCACAGCTGCCCAGTCTCTTTGCGCTGCTGAAGCAGAGACGGCTACGATGGCTTGGACATGTGCATCGCATGCAGCCATCGCGTTTGCCGCGTCGTGTAATGCTTGGCGCTATAGCGGACGCCAAAAGAAGCATCAGTCGGCCGATGTTGCGTTATAAAGACTGTGCCAAGCGAAACATGCACGCGTTTAACATCCAGGCCCGTAACTGGGAGGAGCTTGCTGGTGACAGGGACAAATGGCGTAAATTGACGTTGGAAGGGCGTACAACTCATGACGAAGCCTGGTTTAGAATTCTCGCGAATAAGCAATCCAAGAGGCACCAGCATAGCACCTGTTCCCCGCGAGCAAGTTTCATTTGCATGACTTGCGGTCGTGCGTGCCGCTCCCGTATCGTCTTATATAGCCATAAGAGACGTTGTCTCTCCCCTTAACACTGTTTTTATAGTCTGTAATAGACTGAAAGGCCTATGATGATGATGAAAGTAAAAATGTGATCACGTTTGAAACGTTTCAAAATAAACGCAAGTAGCCTCGTTTTCGTCGTCTTCTGAAAAATTCCTCATCCCTGATATTCGGAGAGAATCTCCGCAGCAAGTAAATCGATTTTGTGTGGCATGCACCTAAATTGCAGGCAAACTTCGATTCGTCCCAAGTCGGATCTGCATTCCGCGATGAGAGGTGCCTTTCGGGGTTCCGTGTCAGAAGTACGAACGGAACTTATTTTGAGCCAGCATTAATATTTAGCAGCAACGGATTTTGTTTGTTTTTAAGGCTGCAGTCTGGGCGCCAGTGCGCAGCGGAACGACAAGCAACAGTTCTCAATCATTCCCGAATATTAAATGGTTTAAGTATTGCTGTAAAATGTGATTCATAATTTTTTATAAAAGCACTGTTTAATTTTTTTTAAATCGGCCGCTTTAATATTTCGAAATAAAAGTATTTATTTACGATTGCCCATTTGTTATACATTATTTACTACAATAATAATAAATCATCATCTATTGTGTGTAACATGTTTTATAAATTCTTAGTATTATTTATGTATATAAACAGTTCGAATTCGGTCCGGGTCCGGATTAAGTTTGGTTCAGATGGCAAGTGCAAACAAATAAAAATAAAAAAAAAACCATAAACAAGAAGTGTCACATTTCCGATTTTCCATCAAAATATATACATTTCAAAATGAAAAAATGAAATATGATAAACTATTAGTCCTAGACTATTAAGATTTTATTCGTGTTTGTGAAGACAAAAGTGTACGTTCCTTTTAAAATGGTCGAATAAATTAATAACTGCACTCCTGAAGAAATTGCGTGAGTAGCAAAAGTACGAATAGAAAACTTGCTGCCTGAAAAGGCTAACTATTTTGTAGTCTGCTATTTATTTAAAATTTGTCGTAGAAAAAGTATTGTATGCAACGGTGTATAACTGGTCTAAAAACGCTCGTGGCGTCTTTAATTGCGATGCTCGCCAAGGCTCGCATCGCAACCCACGCTACTCGCGTTTTAAGACCCTTCTTTTAGAACAGTTGCATAAAATACTAATTTGGGGATGATTTATGGGAAGAAAATGTTTTTTTTGTATTTTATTAGCTACGACCAACGACTTCGTTCGCGTAAAACCCCGTTTCCATTTGGGAATGATTTTTGGGATAAAAAGTAGGTAGTTTTAGTTTTAATTCAGGTTCAGGTTCTATTTGTGTTCCAACATCAAAAAATCAATAGTAGATTGAACAACAAGCGCATACAACAAGCCATCTAACCTGAGATGTTTATATCCACCCTAGCCACCGGCGAGGGTGGATAGTTAAGTCAAGGGGTCAAATGGCTTATTTATGCCCGAGTTATGCACACTACTTTTCACTTCAATTGCGAGAAAATAACAAAAAATTGCAAAATTAAATTAAACAATAGCTCATTCCCGTCACTTAACTTTTTAAAGTTATTATGTTTCATTTTCGACACGTGATATTAGACTTGGGTACTTCATACTGCCAAGTTATTTAATGGTTCAATACGTTTTAAAATTATAATTGTCTCCTATTTTATCTGGTTTTATTAATTTAGTAATGGAAAACATGGATGTGAAATATATTACAGCTAATCAAATCAAATGACAAGTTTATTCTACGAAGTTTTATTGTGTGTGGCTGTCAGGCCCGATTATCTTAGTCTTTAAAACAATTTTAGTTTGTGCTCTAGAGCATAAAAGTGGCATTTTGTGCAGCATACATCCAGCACAAAGGCGAACTTTGCGAGCATGAGAAGTGAAAAATAAATTATTTATTCTGCAAATAGGCCACAAGGGCACTTTTACATGTCAAATGGTATTTTACAATATAATATTAATAATCTTACACAATAATCATTTTAAAATTGGAGATTTTACCCAATAATTACCTAAACGGTTAACAAACTAAATGTCACTAAATGAAAACAAAAAAATCCAAAATTGTTAAATTTTATCCATTACATTCGATATAAGGTCTGTATCAGAATTAACAATAAGTTCATGATATTAATTTATTCCAAATCTCATGTAAGTCGGATCAGCAGTTTTTACGTAATTGAGTTACCTACAAACATTCAAAGTTTCACATATGCCTTTGATTTTTTTACAGAATTATCACTTCGTACATAAACATACATGTACTGAAAGTGGTGTGTGTCGAAAGTAGGTACCTGCAAATCTCCCTTAACCAACTACCGAAGAAACCTTCGATGCTGGATTCCAACTCGAACTTGGCAGAAATATTCTGCATGCCCAAAGCGTAAACTTTAAAACATTCTCTCTTTAAATAAAAGTGTAAGTTCTCGATGAGATTATTTGAAAAGAAGAAATCTTTTGATTTGCTGGCATTTATTGGCAAATTGGCTAGTCAGTCGAAAGTTCAGCAGTTTAGCGGTTTATCTGGAGTGTTATTTACTTAGTTTCTGTAGGTACCGTACTTAAAGAATTTAACTGAATTACACTCCACTTTTTATAATCAAGACCACTTTATTAGCCTAGTTAATAGTACGTGTGTGGGTTGCTTCTGGGTCTTGTATGTTTATAATGTATAAAAAAATTACGTAAGTATGTATTTAAGGATAAGAATAAGAATAATTTATTATTAGACAAGCACATGATTACAAATTATACAGACATTATCCGTTGGGCTCCAAAGTACTCCAAACTAGGCTGAGCCTGTATCTTGGGACCCACTGAGTTGGGATTTATATAGTAATGTTTATTTTATTGTCGTCTAGTACCCCGTAAATATAGTACAAGCTTTGTTCAGTTTGAGACAAGGGCTGTTTTGTAAAAAGATTGTACTGAAATTATTTATTTTATTTATTCGTTATTTTTTGTCTGATGTCGCGCTGCATTGACATGAACAAGATGAGTATATTTTTTATAATCTCATCCGAAAAAGATAATTCGGCCCAATTTCGTAAATTGACGTAAATACATTATGTACATAATAAAGTGGCGCCGAGCTGAGCTCATGAATATTGTATTTTCGTCATTATAATAAGAATCGAGAGTCACGACGCGTAAAGTTAGTAAAAATGTCGTTTTTAATTCCCGACGGACTTGTGGTTTGGTAGCAAAGGATGGACCTACACTCGATGTCAATTATACATATCATTTATGGATTGAATTGTTTCAAAACTAGGAAAGGACTAAGGATGATATTGGATGCGGTACGATATCAGTGAGCTCTGTGAGTTGAGTCGGTATCGATTATTAACTGCGCATAACATTTAAATGAGTCCTTCCTGACTGGCGCGGGATAACGGAAGGAGCGGCCTGGGCCCCCCCACAAGTCCACTGGATGCGGGTGGCGCAGGACCGGTCACTTTAGCACTATTTGGGGGAGGCCTATGTCCAGCAGTGGACGTCTTTCGGTTGATGTGATGATGATATAATTATATAAATATGACGTGTTCAAATGAAATGAAAGAGTCAAAGAGCTTACAGACTTAGGCTACGGTAATCATTATATAAAGGAAAGCGGATCCTGGCATATGCCGGGAGAACGCTATTGCTATTGAGGCAATGAGTTAATCCAGTAACAAGATATTTGGAACACGGGGCTGGTATTCATAATGCTTACTGAAAACTCATCTCAGGCGAACCAATGTAAGTCTACCTTCGAATAGGTACCTATGCAAAATTAGGAATAAGCCTCCTGACTTCGGGGGCGGAATCGATGTGCGGTATTTTGTACTTTACCGAGAGCTTACTGATGTGTAACTGATGTTGCCCGGATTTCCTTAGTTGTCGGGATATTGTCAGTATTAAATTTGCGCTTATGCATGCAGTATCGCATTCGCATCGCCCCGCATTCGTTCGTCCCGCGCAGGCACTCATTTAAATATAAATGCGCATTAAGGGGATCCCATACGCCAATGACCTTCGATCTGAATTCCTTAGTTTTCTAATGTTATTCGTAGCTTATCATATTAACAACAACATGTTTAAGCAATATGGTATCTCATTTATACTTCAAACATCACTGTCTTCGAGATATTTGGCATCAAAGTTGAACAATTTTAGACAAAAAAACAGGTTTTCTGGCCATAACTTTTGTGTTAATTAATTTAAAATCAAAACCCTACACACGTTTATAGAGACATCAGAGACGAACCCAAATATGTAGATTTCGTATATGTTAGATTTTTCACAGAAATCTTATAACAAAAAAGGTGTTTTTTAGACAATATTCTAAAAAATCATACAAAAATAACTGTTCATTTCTTTCAAAATATGGTACACAAAAATGGAGATTAATAATTGAAGAATCGATAGCCGTTTGCCCTATAATTCTATCTGTAGTGCAAAATAATTTTTATCGATTCAAAACTAGTCAAAAATCGATGAAAATCGACCTATACTGACTTTTTTTTATCACCGGTGTATAAAAGCACCTTATTTACCCGAGTCTCACAAAACTGTAAATTTACTGATACCGCCCCGAGCCCGCCCCGACGACCGAAGTGCTGATTTATTATAAAACTGAATAGATTGCACTCCGCGGCGGTCGGTTATGGCACGGGCGTGGACCGCGGTTTAAGCCGTTAGGCGTGAGGTGAGGAGCATTAGCGCATTCCGGATAACAGCCCTGAGGCGCACGGAATGTTGAAAACGCCGTAACTTGTCCCTATAGAGACGATTGCTGAGATGATTCAACACAAATCGTGAATCGCAGACTGAGACCGTAATTATTTTACAAACCGAAGCTAACTTCTCAAATTGAATCGAAACGGGCGTCAAATCTGTCCTAAATAAGTGGGTAAGGACGTGGGCGCCCTTGTCAGGAACCGATATCCTGCTGGGTGCGCAATTCGGCGGGATAGTCCTAAAATATATCTTTACGGTTGAATGATTTGTACAACGTAGTTTCATAAACAAAGCAAACCATGATCGTATAATTATGTTGCGTTTAACGTTATTTAATAACAAGTCCATGGACAGGACAGATACCTACATGCTGGAAAATGGGGTTTTGGTCAATCCACAAGGATATGCTCGATTTCTTCTAATTGCGTAGGTACTGGCTGAGTATTACAAATATTGCAAGCAAAGCCGGAGAATTAAGCATTTGACCATTTTATAAAAAAGTACAAAAGAAATCGGTGAATAATAGTTCCGGGGATTATCCCCTATAATACAGGACTGTCAAATAACTAGGTTTACTTAATCGATACTCAAAATATTTTTTTTGAAAATTTACTGAGGTAATTTAAAATGTTTGCTTGTAAATTGTGTAAAACGACATGCTGATTCTTAATTACGCAAAACCGGCTTTGTTGTATACCTACGCTCATATGTCAGTTTTGAAGCAAGGAGGTTTTAAATCAAAGATATCGGTAAATTGGCTGTTCTAAATTACTGTATAGCCTTTTGGTGTGGTTCCAGAAACCCTTGAAGTTTTTAGTCGTATGTCGAGACGCCAAAATATCAATTTTTATTTGGTCTTCGTGGTCCTGCACTTTAACAAAGAGTTTTCTAGATTCGATCATTGAATTATATACATGACCTTTCACCCATAACTGAAAGCCGAGTCACGCCTGCCCATGAACCTCCTTTACATGCCTAATTCCATCCTATTATTTGTTTCCGTGCATGACGACATTTCCTGGCAACATAGCTGATCTCGGCTGACCGCCGAATAATAATAGAATAATATAGTCTATCAATAACTAACCTGTGCTCAATGTTGTCACACATAATATCTGCACATTGCGAACACTCAGATGGAAAATCAATGACTCCGAGGGTCCTTGCTATACACACTCAAGTCTGTAAAGCATCTCTTTCGCCCCACCGTACTTTGTTAATTATTTTATCATATATCGTTGTGAAGCCCTTTTCATCACACTTGCTGAAATGTGATGAAAATAAACGTAGGACATAGCCTTAACCTAATCAAATAAGGCCCCGTGACCCTCTCCTTAATTCGGCGCCTCACTTTCTTCATAAAGGGCTGAAGGCTAAGGCTAGGAATCTCCTATTAAGTTAATTTAGTATTTTTAATACTTACATATTTTATGATAACCAGAAGATATAAACGGCATCATAGAAAAGAAAAAATTGGACACGGATGCGGCACATTGCAAGAATGGACAAGGGTTGCTGGACACGACGAGATCAAACGGATTGCATTTTCATTTCAATTTGTACTCGTAGCACTGTGCAGTTAGTAAGTTGGTTGCAGTTCCGATACAAGTTTCAGTGACGATGCAGTTCAGTACCTTTAAGTTTAATTAAAAGTAGGCTCACTTTTTATGCGAATAAGTTGAACATCAGAATTTGTAAAGGAAGCCCAGCTTTCTTGTAATAAACAAACCATTCAATGATTTCAACAGAGTTTGCAACCGCAGTACACTGACGTAGAACAGTTTGAATAAAGCATCGGATGTAAAAAAAACTGTTGGAGTAGCTACATACATATTGTAAAATTTTAAAGTATTAATCAATCCTCTTTTTTTGTTAGAGGGAGATGCACCTAATGAACCAAATGATATCACTAGGTCCATATCCTAGTTCCATGTCCTATGTGCTAAAACAATTTGGTATTTGTAAATCTCCGTTTAGAAACGTATTTGGCGCACGATTTATATTATATTTTCTGTACTTTCAGCGTAAACATCCTCACAGATTATTTATTTACTTTTGACCTTACCTCAGTATTGGTCATCCATCCAAATAATTGCCTTTCAAAAAATATTTTCATTTTGTGTTGGTAAAGTTCAACATGCATCAATATCCCTGTTGATTAATATTACATTTTTGCCGAGGCGCGGAAAGTCAGGCGTTGCCTGACGAGGTGATTGGCAGGGCGAGGCTTAGGCACATCGCGCGTTTGTTTTTCAAACAAAATGCGTCTCTTTCCGAGCATGTTTGAGAAAAGTGGCATTATTGTAAGCCCACGTACTTACTGTACTTGGCCACCATTTCATGTACCTACACTTTTACGTATGTGTTATCCTTTCACCACCATCGGTGGCCCGATTGTCTACAGTTACACCTAGGTACAATAAAGTTGAATATATCTACTGCAGCGGTATCGTTCCAGAGTGCACTCCATATAATTCCCCGGGAACTTCCGTACTTTTAGCAAGACTTATCTTTGGGCTAATGACTTGTTTTAAATTAGCCGTCGGTATCGGAGCTCCCAAGTTGGAATACTATTGAAAACGGTCCGTTGCAGTTTCTCCGGAGTTTCGGGTAGTGGAGGTGGAAATTAGAACCCATTTGGCAATCAGGGAGCCAATTTTTCTTAGACTTTTTGCTATAAATTCACCACACACCGTTAACTTGGGTTTTGGTAAAGTTAGGTGACCGAGTATTGAAAAAGATTGAATCGTCAGGAAGTGCGAAATAACTCGACAATTATTTATCTTTATTTCTGACCTTGCGACACGGGTTGTGGTCTCAGATGAATGATGGTCTGAACACAGTTTGTACAGAATCAAGAGTAAATGTGATTAGTGATTTGATTGCACTATTTTTCAATGTGTATTTGTTTTTTTTTTCATCTAAAAATGTCACACATTTTTAATTTATTTGAGGACGTTACCTGAGGTTGTAAATTTTTGAACTCGTAGTGTTATCTATGTATCTTTACTAATATTATAAAGAAGTAAAGTCTATGAGGCTGTAGCTTGCTTTACTTTGTAAGTTTTTACTTAAGTAGGATGTAAACTCCCGAACACGTAATGGAAGGCGCAGCGTGGGTAGGCCCCCCACAAGGTGGACTGATGACCTGGTAAAGGTCGCGAGAGTCCGCTGGATGCGGGTGGTGCAGGACCGGTCATTGTGGCACTCTTTGAGGGAGGCATATGTCCAGCAGTGGACGTTTTTCGGCTGATACGATGATGATGATGATAATAAAACTCCAATAACTACTCATCCGATGTCAATCATTTTTTCATAATATAATATATTCAAAGCCCGGGAACAAATACTCGTGATTAACAAACAAATATTTTCCCTTATCGGGACTTGAACTCAGTACCGTCAGCTTTGTAGGCAAACAACAACTACGAAAATATGAATGACCAAATCCCTTATATAATAATCTTATCATAGGAAAATAACTAAGGGAAGGATACACAAATTCCTGGAAGTAATCTCATAAATAAGCGAAATGGGGTGAAGGGGGAAGGATTTGCAAGAATATTAATAAACGAGAATAATTAGATTATTACTTCCCGGTAAAACTAAGCTTCCTTGATCGCAGTAGTTTATAACAAAAATAAAATAATTCTCCAATGAAAAATAAAATAAAAGTAAATATTTCCTGACTTCGCCTCGGCCAGAGCTTGTAAATAAAGGTGTTTAGCGAGCACCGATAAAGTGGAGCATCGCTAACTCTATCAAACTCCTATCACAAACTATGATCTTCAACAATGAACCTTATCATCGATTAAATTAAGTGCACATTTAATGTGACAGCAAGCGGAGCGAGGTTTACAAGGGGATCATTAGAAATGCTAATGATTTTTTCACTTTTGTTATTACGTTTGCAAAACAGTGAATTTCTATCTAATTTGACATTTGTTATGCTAAACGAAGCCTGACAACTTAGTATTTTATGAACACCTTTTCCCCATTAGTATTTATATTTTATTTTAAGGTTGCAGCTAGCAGGATGATAGCTGAGCACAGTAAACCAGGGTTAGAGTGAATACAAATAGCCGTTGAGGAGTTCCACTACCCACTTCCTGACTCCATCATCAGGCCATCGCCACCAGGTATAATTTATAGAACTCGTCAAAACAAACCAAATGAACCCTAACTCGAGGGGTATACAAGTAGCGGATCCATTGAGGAGTTCCACTATCCACCTCCTGACTCCATCATCAGACCATCGTCACCAAGTATTATGTAATAGGACTCGTCAAAATAAACCAAAAGAGCCCAAACTAGAATATATAATAAAATTATAATATAGACTGTAAATAAAACAAGAATCTAGAGCCTACCAGTGCCTCTATACCGATACCAAATGCGCTGGGTTTACCCCCGAGGACCCCGAGTATCCGAATCCGAACCGAACTACATTCGTATTCATGGAATATTATAAAAAAAAAAAAAATTAAAATAAATAAAAAGGATTTGTTTTATTTGAATAAGAATAAGTGTACAAAAAAGTCACGTCCAAAGTAGCCGGGGCAGCGGCGGATGCCCGAGAGCGATCCAAGGTCGGGAAATATAGCTGTCTCGGCGCCCAGTACGACTTTGTCGCATTTGGCGTCGAGACACTCGGCCCTTGGGGAAAAAGCGCGCGTGGGCTCCACAAGGAGATCAGCAAGCGGTTGAGGGATGCAACGGGTGACCCTCGCGCAGGCAGCTTTCTCGCTCAAAGAATAGCGATTGCTATTCAACGCGGGAATGCTAGGCAGCATTCCCGCGTTGAATAGCTATCGCGCGAAGTGTGTGATGGGCACCCTGCCTAAAGGGCAAAGTTTTGATACGTCTCTGTAATTTTATTTTATTTTTAAGTCGTTTGCAAATAATAAATGTACATAAGTATATTAGTAAATGATGAATAAAGTCATTTGGAACTAAAAAAAAAAAGAATAAGTTATCTTCATTCAGTTTTCATTCACAAGAATTATTCCCGACGAAATTTATTTGGAATAACTTTGACGGGACTAAAATCAACGTGATTTTATTCACGCGTTATTCTTATTCTATTCATGATTTTATTCTTGAATGCCCAACTCTGCAGTACCAGGGATGTGCAAACCAGCGTGTTTTAAGTATTACATTTAATAACTACTCTTTGCACATTTCTGGTGGGTAATTTACACTTTATTTAGGAGTATTTATAAAACTTAAAATGCTTTTGATAAATAAAATGTGTTTTGTCCCTTTCTTACTAGTCTGGCCAGGGAAAGATGAGCCTTTTTAGGGTTACGGACCAAAAAGGTAAAAACGGAACCCTTATGGTGCGACTCCGTCCGTCCGTCTGTCTGTCACAAAAGTAAAATATCTCAGGAACTACTTTATGCTATCAATTTGAAATTTGGAATAATTTTAAACAAAACGAATCCACGTATATGGAAAAAAAAAAAAAAATGATATATTTTTAATTTCTATAAAAAAGGGTGGATAAGTGGGGGGGCAAAAATTTTAAGTCTAGTTAGTAAGCCGAATGGGGTATAATATGAAAGAACTTGATTAGTACATTCTAAAACATTATTTTTTCTACAATGGTAAAATTTTGATTAATAAAGGAAAACGTTGAAAAAAATGCCACCCCCCCTTATCTCCGAAGTTTACCAACGGAAAAATTTGAAATTAATATATATCATTAAAATTAACGTGAATATTACTGGAAAAGTATAAATAATAAAACCTCTATCAAGTGTTTTTTTTTTAATTTTTAAAAAACATTTCTTAACGAAGTTTATAATTGAATACTTCCATGTTTTTTTTTCTTCAAATTCGTATGAAAATATTCTGAAAGTACATTCAATCAAATACAAAAAGAAATATCGAAATTGGTTCACGTGATAAAGAATTATCTCTGAAAAACCAACATTCCAATTTGCCTGTTATTAGTAATGTAAATGTCGCGTCACATACGTGTTTACGCAATTACACGCTAGATGTAAGGTAGATCGCGCTAACGTTTGTCCGACGTAGAAAGTGTAGAATTTATAAGAAGGATAGTGTCCTTCCACAATCATCGCGTCTTCAATTTGTATTGCGAGACTCTCGGGGAAGGGTTAGCCTTAACTATGGAACCTGCGAATATTCGTGTTTCGGATGATCAATGCTTTTTGCGTCTTTGAGACGACTCGGACTGTACAAATAAGATTTTTTTCAAAATAAAGCGGGGTCGTGACCTGTACAGTTTCTGATAGTTTGTACGGAACCCTCGGTGCGCGAGACAGACTCGCACTTGACCGGTTTTTTTTTAATGGCAACAGTAATATCATTGTCAAATGTATCAAACGTATTTAATTAGTATGATGTCCTAATTTTGATACTTGAGAAATTGGCGCCTTAAAGCTACGACGTAAGTCGGCAAAAACATGAAACATTTTCTCAATTGGAATAAAATAATGATATGGAACGCAAAAAGTCATAATAATTACATGTATATTTAGCTTAATTAACGTATAAAATATACCATTTTGTTTGTCAGAGGGCAAATTACAAAAAATAAAGCAAGTCTGGCAATCTCAGTCTTAGGTAAACCATTCATATTCATATTCATATTCATATTCATATATTTTATTACATTACGGGGGGAAAAACCGCTCATTAACGAACAGCCGGTTTAATAAGCCCGTAGTGTTGTCCCGGTGGCCAATTTTGGGTATCGGTTTTTGTAGGCCAATTTCGGAACTCATCACCATAATATATTTAAGAGCCTAGCTCTTGTCGGTGGAGTATTCTCCATTCTGTTCGCTTCTCGACAAATAGTGGCTGTGTGAGCTGAGGAACTCGCAAGCTTGTCTTTAAAAAAAAAAAACCTGCCAAGTGCGAGTCAGACTCGCGCACGAAGGTTTCCGTACCATTATGTATAAAAACGGCAAAAAAATCACATTTGTTGTATGGGAGCTGTGGCGAACGTGATTTAAAATAATTCAGCGAATCTTGGTGCGTCCGCTTGGTAGTAAAATGCAACAATATGCGTGTGCAAGCAATACCCTTATAAGTAAATATTTTTTTAGGGTTCCGTACCTCAAAAGGAAAATACGGAACCGTTAAACGATCACTTTGTTGTCCGCCTGACTGTCTGTCAAGACCCTTTATCTCGGAGATGCGTGGAGGTACCGAGTTGAAATTAAAACCACATATCTACTCAAGCCTACAGTCCCTTGAAGCTGTGAAAAAAATCAAACTTCTAAGTTAACGTAAAAATAAGATTCGGCCGTTTATGCCGCAATAAACGTATATTTAGACACTCTGAAGGGAATCAAAATTTATAGGGTATTTACTTTTGTTTGACCTAGAATTCGGCAAGAAATATCGTCTTGTACTATTACAGGGACAAATCTGAAAAGGTTTATTTTAGCATAATGGCATCCCAATAAAAGTATAAAATAGCTGTCACTGGTAGTACTTAAATTCGTACATTTAAATGTATGTAGGTACATCATACATACAATGGGCAAATACATATAGTGAACGCATATCGGTAAATGTCAAAATTACAAAACTTTACTTTTATTAATAGTTAAATGTATTCAAGTAGGAATGTATCGAAAATCCGAGCCAAAATGTAAAAGTTGCTTAAAAATGTTAAAATCAGTAACGTAAAATAGGTTTATCAAAATGTATTAATAAGGCTCTGTCTATAAAATAATTAGTCCCGAGGGTCAGGTGCTGCTTAAAGTCGATGTTAAAAACGCATTTAACTCCGTGGACCAAAACGCCATGTTGACAGCAATCCAAAAAGAAACTCCTGGCATATATCCCTACCTCTGGCAATGCTACAGCGCACCAGCCAACCTACTTTACAAAAAAAACAAAATCCCTTCGGCGGTTGACTGTCAACAAGGCGATCCTCTCGGGCCGGACGTTTTCAGTCTAGCAATCCAACCCATTATTTCGGAATTAAATTCCAAATTCAATGTGTGGTATCTGGATGATGGCAGTCTGGGGGGTGACGCGACTTCAGTCCTCAGTGTTTAATTAACTATTGTGGACAAATTCATATCAATAGGACTCGAATTAAACACTAACAAATGTGAACTCTACATTAACCCGGATATTTCTAATAAATCACAAATTTTGCAACATTTCAAGAACGCCTGCCCTGGCATCAAATTCTATCCAAGAAGTCGCTTCACCTCCTAGGAGCACCAGTCTTAGAAGAAGCAATCCCGGAATTTGTACAATCCAAAATTGGCCGTTTTTCTGAGTTCTCGAACCGTCTACTGGAAATCAACTCTCACATGGCTACCCATATCCTACGATTTTGCCTCCTGGTCCCTAAATTTACTTACTTCACACGCTGCAGCCCATTTTGGAAATTCACAAATATTTGTGAAACAATAGACAAAGTATTACACTCACAATTAGAGAAAATTATAAAAGTCAAAATTAACGACCGGCAATTTTTACACGCCATCCTTTCCCATCAGATTCGGTGGACTCGGCATACGCCAAATTTCCAGTGTTGCCCTCCCAGCATTTCTGTCCTCGGCACACAGTACGCTTTCCCTCGTCGGCAAAATCCTAGAGCCATCACTCCGTGATTTCGAGGTGGCGTACCTGTCGGAGGCAGAAATCGCCTGGAAAACGGTCTGCCCGAGCGAAAACATCCCGGTCAACAAATCCCTGCAGATAATTTTGGACAATCCAATATGCAAACAAGTGCATGCCCACCTCCTAGAGTCTTGCTCCTCGAGGCAGGAAAAAGCCCGCCTACTAGCCGTTACGGAAAGTGAGTCTGGAGCTTGGTTACATGCTCTCCCTTCCTCCCACCTTTCCACACTACTAGACTGCAACATATTTAGGCTGGCTGTCGGCCTGCGACTCGGCGCTGATATAGTGATGCCCAATCGATGCCCCTGCGGAGTCCATGTGGACCATCTGGGCCACCACGGTCTCTCGTGCCTGCCGGTCTGCCTGTCTCGCCATGCCTGTCTCAACGACATCATCCGCCGGGCCCTTGTCAGCGTTAACATGCCGGCCATGTTGGAGCCAGCCATTTGGACGCCCACTAATCTGGGACGCAACTTGCGTGGATACCCTCGCGCCGTCACATCTTGCCGCAACCTCGCTGAGAGCAGGCGGGGCGGCTACAGCGGCTGACGGCAGCAAAGTGCCGTAAATACATGGGTCTCACAGACCAGCATGTGTTTGCTGCCTTTGCAGTCGAGACTCTCGGGCCGTGGAGTCCAGATGCCCACGAACTGGTCAGGACGCTGAGTCGTAAGCTCGTCCAGACCAATGGAGACCACAGAGCTGGCACGTTCCTCACTCAACGGATCAGCATAGCGATCCAGATGGGGAACGCATCCTGCCTAATAGGGACCCTGCCGCAACGGCCCAATCTGGGAGACGTAATTTAGTTTTAGTTTAGTTTAATCTTATTACTATTTGTTATTTAATTGTAAAAATCCAACTAAATGTTTAATTATAAAGAGTACCTACCTTCTTTGTTTGTGAAAGTCCAAATCAATGAAAAATAATCATGTCGTCGTATGTTAGACGTAAAAACTATTTTTTGTATAAACATATTACATATTTTTTACGATACTTAATGAGCAGTCTTGTGAGACCTGCTAAAAATGCGGTAATTTATATTCGAGCGATGAAATAACGCTTTCATCACGATCGCGGCTAAAAATACATGCCGCGTTGACACAATCGAAATCACCAATTACTCACAGCCACAAGTGCGATATTTAATTAAGGTTTTTAATTGCTTAGTTACATGAACTGTTTCTAAGAAATATTAACCGGATGTTAACCCTTTCTCAACAGGTTTTCTCAACGTTACGCATTGTACGTACGCCAAGTAGATCTAAATGTCTTTTTTTGTATGGGAAAAGGACATTTGAGTCGTCTTAACGTGCTTTCGAAAAGTAACGTGATCACCCTGCATGTGGGCAGTTAAAAGTGCCTTATTATTATATATATATTAAAAACACTTTTAGGGTTCCGTAGCCAAATGGCAAAAAACGGAACCCTTATAGATTCGTCATGTCTGTCTGTCTGTCTGTCTGTCCGTCCGTATGTCACAGCCACTTTTTTCCGAAACTATAAGAGCTATACTGTTGAAACTTGGTAAGGAGATGTATTCTGTAAACCGCATTAAGATTTTTACACAAAAATGGAAAAAAAAAACAATAAATTTTGGGGTTCCCCATACTAAGAACTGAAACTCAAAAAATTTTTTTTCATCAAACCCATACGTGTGGGGTATTTATGGATAGGTCTTCAAAAATGATATTGAGGTTTCTAACATAATTTTTTTCTAAACTGAATAGTTTGCGCGAGAGACACTTCCAAAGTGGTAAAATGTGTGTCCCCCCCCTGTAACTTCTAAAATAAGAGAATGATAAATCTAAAAAAAAATATGATGTACATTACCATGCAAACTTTCAACGAAAATTGGTTTGAACGAGATCTAGTAAGTTGTTTTTTTTTAATACGTCATAAATCGTAAAAAGCAATTTATTTCACGGAACCCTTCATCTGCGAGTCCGAATCGCACTTGGCCGCTTTTTTAAGTTTCGTCGTAAACAACGACAGGCTTCGGGCAGCAACTATTTCTGCTGGCAGATAATTTGCTGTTATTTGTTGTCAACTTGTCACAAATAAATATTTTCTTTCTTTCTTTTTCTTGTTATGTTGCGCGGACGCGGCGGGTACGTGTGTGGGCGCATTCGCACCGTCCCGCTTCCGTGCATCCTTCGCCAATCAGAAAAGTTACGTGATCACGTAACTTTTAACAGCTTCACGTTACGACAACTCAACCGTCATCGTCCCATACAAAAAGTGACATTCAGCAGGGCGATCACGTCACTCATTGTGCGCGCGTCAGGTAGATCTAAATGTAATATTTGTATGGGAAAATGAAAGTCGAGTTGTCCTAATGTGTACGTACGTACAATGCGTTACCTACGTGTTCGACGTGTAGAGGGGTAATCACGTAACGTTCCGAACGCGCGTTAGGACAATTTAAATGTCACTTTTCCATATAAAAATTGACATTTGGATCTACCTAACGTTCGTAAAATGCGTTAAGTGATCGACCTACTAAGGGGTAGTCACGTAACGTTCCGAACGCGCGTCGGTACAATTTAACTGTCAATTAAATTGTACCGACGCGCGTTCGGAACGTTACGTGATTACCCCTCATAGCCCGCATTGAAAATGACAAGCGTTGAAGTGGCCTTTGTCGGATTTTGAACAGCCCAAAATTGGCTTCACAAAAAAACTATATAATTAACGAAATTGCTCACAAAATTTCACGAGAAACGGTTGAGACATGCGATTTGTCGAGGAGAACAGCGGGACAGCGGGAGACCAAACAAACGAATTTCGGCCCAAGTTCTTCGTTCGCTTCGCTCGCTCGTTCGATAATATTCTTTTCTCAAACATGCAATGAAATTTCGTTATTCCGTGCGTCATTCAAAGTATCACGTTTCAGGCGGAAGAAGAAGAGAGCGAACTGTAAAGGAATTTCATAGGAAATTTAAGGCCTAGGCCGGAAAGTAATTTTTTTTTATTTTCATTCCACAATTTGTGGCAATGGTCACGGAGTTCAGCTATGAAAATGTGTTTATTTCTTGAAGTTTTTTTTATTTATTTCATTGCATGTTTGAGAAAAGCACTATACATGCCTAGCCGTGAAAAGGGATTGCCGGGTGAGTAGGATAGTGATACGAAGCCTTTTTTCCCGGCGTCTGCAGTAATGTACTATTACAATGCACTTGCTCTGAATGTGCCCCTTTAAGTATATGGTTCAACATTTCCACGGGAAGTGGCCCATCCCAGCATGCTGCAGCACGGCGTCGCGAGAGGTGACCAGCCCGTTCGGAAATGGATTTCAGTACAATATTCCCGCATACTATGCGGGAATGAGATTTCGTGACCATTCAAATTTCGCCTTTTATACATATGTTTTTATTTCCTCGCATGATGCATTGTAAAATGTTGTATGACACACGTGCGGATAGGTAATTCCCAACTCGTGTCGATCAAAAACAATCCCTGACGGTCGTGTTTTTGGTCATCGCCACTCGTTGGGAATTACCTACTTTCCGCACTTGTATCATAAATAACTATTATTTTACAACAACAAACATGCTACAAACACACAAAAGACCATTACATTTGTATGTTATCAAATACAAACAAATTAAATTGAAGAGTGAAGGCAGATATACAGAACTTAAAGAATAAGATTGTATTATGATTTTATGAAAGTATACAGAATCCGCCATATTGTAAACTGAAAGACACTTGTTAAAAATAACTAGTTATTCAGTGAAACTTCACAAGAAACTCATAGTGCAGTTATATTGGGAAAAAAGAAGGATATTTGAAAGAAAATAGAGAAAAGAGAAAATCTTTTCAGAAAATCGCTATCTCTCTATACACGTGTATTTGGAAATCCTTTCGGTGTATACAGAGTTACAAGCGAAAACACAAAATGTAGAAAGAGATTTTTACAGACTTACCGTATGCATGGTGATACCAAACACATTCAGATTATTCACTTCGTTTCTCTTCAATCATCACATTGCAGTCAAAGCTATTCCGGTATCGGAACGGGTATCGTAATAGCAACGGGATGATTGATCAAAGGACGAGGACAAAAACCGACGGTATCTCTGTGTTTTTGCACAAACTGCTACTTAGCTCTTTTGTTGGTGCGAGATAAAACCTGGCAAGAAAAATAGCCGCATTTTTGGGGTTGCGCAAATTTGCACGTCACTACATATAAAAAAGGTAGGCTAAAGAAATTCTCAGAAGTAATTCTTTAAATTGATATAAGAATATTATTATCTTATTGACGACCTCTTTAGCCTAGTTGGTAGTGACCCTGCCTACGAAGCAAGAGGTCCTGGGTTCGAATGGGTAAGGGCATTTATTTGTGAGATGAGCACGAATATTTGTTCCTTGAGTCATGGATGTTTTCTATGTATTTAAGTATTTATTTCTCTATATAAGTATCTATATCGTCGTCTAGTACCCATAGTAAGTACAAGCTTTGCTTAGTTTGGGACTAGGTTGATTTGTGTAAGATTGTCCGCAAATATTTATTTATTTATTTAATATGGGTAAACACAAGTGGTGCTATTTTTTATACGCTTCTCTTAATATCTTATTGAATTGTGATTACTTTTCGAAAGCTTTTGACTGCTCATGTTATTTTAATGTTACCTAACACGGGACACTATTTTTTTTAAACAAAATATACATTCAATGTTGCAGAAAGCTTCAGTCTGTTTTCCTCTAAATTGTCATTTTGCGTTAAAATCCAAGCAAACAATTTATGTGAGGACCTGTGTTCGGAATTAAAATTTGATTCAGAAATGATAACAAGACGTTTTGTATCACTTTTTAAATAATTCAATTTATTTTTGTAGTTTACCTATGTTTATATATGTATAGGTACCTACTTAATAAAAAGTAAGCCTAACTAAGGCCAGTTTTTTTTAATGTATAAATCTACTTAAAACAAATGATGTCAGGTCCTGATAACCTTAATTAATATTCTTATCTTGCTGTTTCAATATAATATAAACTTCAATGAACCAAACGGAGAGCACATACATACATACAATCACGCCTTTATCCCTAAAAAGGGTAGGCAGAGCTCATGAAACTTGTGTTCCAGTGCTACTTTTAGGATAAATGTGAGTATAAAAGATCGACAAAATGTTATGTCGCAGTGATAGGTTGCTAGCCCATCGCCCACAACACACTTCAACCCTGTTCCCTTAGTCGACTCTTACGACACCCACGGGAAGAAAGGGGGTGGTGCTATTCTAACCCGACACCACACGGAGAGCACAGTTAACAAAATGTTCAAACTATTCATTATTATCACTGGAGTTTGTGCGGTGTCGAATAATGCGTGCTCCCCCCTGTCGTAACAATTGGATGGCAGGGCCCTACCAGAACTGCCATAACGACAACGGGGCTGTGGGATCAAAGCAGCGTCGTGGTTGACGCCATGCGATGAGTCCAGAGCCCCGACTGAATACCATCTCAACAGTGATGAAGAGTGCGTGGACCGTTGCCCGGGGTACTGCTCCAGCATTAAGCTGGAACCCCACTGCTGCGCACGGTTGAGCTACGCACGTGGGTACAAAAACGCTTCGTATCAAAATGTAGGTAGATACCTCTACATCAGTTTACGAGCACGCTACGAACGAAATGATGCTACTGATACAATGGACCCATGTGGATGACGTGTATAGCGTGTGCGTGCATAGCGTGCGCAGCAGTGGGGTTTTGGCCTAATGAACTGCAACGCAACGTGCCTGGTGGGCACACGCTGCGTTTCTGCTGTGTCGCAATATTGTTTTATGAATTGGGACAAGACGAATACCGACGGCAGCTACGTGTTCGACGATCGTTATGACTTTACTGACGGGATTCCTTAGCAAAATTTTGGGCTTTGTAAGGTATGGGCATATTAAGAAAGTAAAAGCAAATGGAACGAATGAAATGTCATACAGCTGCGAGTTTGCTGCTTAGGTATGCAATGTCAGAACGAGAGTGCTTGTGTTGTTGACACATGACTATGACATTTTGAAAGTGTTGTCTTTTCAAAACGATATTGAACATTTTTATGTCATCGCCTAATCTGCGCCCGTTATTTATGTAAAAGTCTGCACTTGTAAAAAGTGTTTCAAATAAATATACTTATTTATGAAGAGCTTTTTAATTGTGTCCTCTTAGGCCAGAACCTTTTCGAAGGATGAGGAAGATTTTTTTTCTACTTAGGTCGGTATATATAAGTATGCTTTCACCCCCGTTTAGATTGTTTGAATCAGTATGGGACCGAGTGCTTATGACAATGTTTTGCATTTCTTGAAAGCCGCTGTAAGGTAAACTTCCTAGTCATAGTGAGGCTTAAATTAGAATGAAGAAAATTCCTCGTAGTTCAAATTCAACCCATATTGCTTTGACAGAAACTAGTGGAACGTCGAGGATAAGGATGTTTAGCTTATAATGTCACAAGTTCAAACAAAACTACTTAAGTACGTACTTACTTTTATTATTTTTAGTTGATATTTTTCACAAATATTTAAAACAAAATCGTCGCTATGATTGCAAATGCAAAGTAATGCTTAAATATTAAATACCAGGAATATAATCCCGGTTGATAATTTACATCTCATACTAGTTTGCTTAGATGGTTTTAACATGTTAATATCTTTGTATTTAAACAAAACTTGTTAAAAAATTAACTGCACTATATAATAGTTTTTAGTATTAATTTAGGTAATAATAATAATATGAGATGGATCATTGCGTTAGGACCTTATAACGCATCGCAAATTCTACGTCAGGGGAAATACGGCTGCTGGCGGGAAAAAGGAAATGAACTTCCAAGAACAATTGGGGCTAAGACTCCTCTTAAAACTCCTAAACTCGTCAGAAAAATAATATTTTCGGACTAGGCTACTCCAAACAAAACGAAAATTTGGCGTGAGCGCAAGTCAAGATACGATAAAACCCTGCCAATTCTACGACAAGTCGAATAAAACTGAACCCAATTATTTATTCAGTGTGTCCAGAGGGATGCGGCGAATCAGGGGCACGAATGTCAGCAGAGATTCCCTCGCAAAGGCCCTCTTGAATTTTTTACTGTGCGCTATTGTGTCTGGATGATTCACGGAGACAATGCAGCAATGTGCCGTTTGACTTCCCTGCAATAGTGGTTTCGTAAGTTGAATGAGGGATGCAGTTATAATAGACTTCATTATAAAGGTGAAATTTTGGATGTTTTAATCTTTTTTGTTGTGTGCTAATCACGCAATAATAGAAATCTAAATGATTTGGTAGGTACAATAGTTATTTGTGTCACAAGGGAGCAAAATAGTATATTTACGGCGAGGGCGGTGTATTGAATCATGAACGTAGCGAGGGATCCTACAATAGAATCCTGAGCGTATTCAAGTGTTAACGCCCAATCAAATCAAAAAATCAAATCAAAATAATTTATTTCAGTAACTTATAAATACGTATACAAGTATCTGTGCTGGTGCCTCTTTTTAAGTATATAATATACTTGTGCTAAGAAGATCACCGCTCTTCCACATGTTGTGACTTAGGTGTAGGCATAACTTAAAATATAATGTATATAATAAGTAAACATTTTATATTATACTATGTGGTAAGTGTGTGCGCGTGTGTGTGTGTGTGTGTGTGTGTGTGTGTGTGTGTGTGTGTGTGTGTGTGTGTGTGTGTGTGTGTGTGTGTGTGTGTGTGTGTGTGTGTGTGTGTGTGTGTATCACATTTAATATACAGGTCTCTGAAGTAAATTTTCAATATCAAAATAGCTTTTGGTTTTTAACCATACTGTTAACTTAGATTTACACTCATGCGTGGTGGAGGAATACATATCTATGTGCTTATTTATAAGATTATACAGGTTGGCAGATTGTGCTGCTTGTTGTCTCCTTGCAAATGCAGATTTCACTGTGGGAGTGTGGATAACTTTAGTTCTTTTCCTACGTGTACTTGTTGTTTCCGGTGTATATGTGGTTGTCTTGTGTGTCTTTATGATAAGGCTAAATATATATAATTTTCTTACAGATAATAAGTCACAGAGTGTATAAAGTTTGTTTGTGGAAAATCTGTACGGTTTGAAAAACATCACTTTTAGAAGTGCCCTTTGAGCTCTCTCAAGCTCAAGAAATTTGGTCTTAGTTGCACCACCCCATATAGGGATACAATACGCAAGGACTGACTGGGCCAGTGATATGTAAACTTGATTTAGTACGGTCTTCGTTACTACGTGCCTAAGATTTTTAAAGACCCAGATAAGTTTACGAATTCTGCCCATAATACTCTCAGTGTGCAAGTGCCAGGTGAGTCGTTGGTCGACCATAACCCCCAGGTATCTAGTGGATTCTACCTTCTCGATGGCTGGGCAGGCACAGATGGTTTGCGTGTTGTGGCAAGTATGGATCCTGATTGAGAAGTCTGTGTCTGGTTGCGTACGATTATAGTTTGTGAAGCAAACGTAGTTAGTTTTAGTTGTGTTTAGGGTAAGAAGATTTGTTTGTAGCCATCCGGCAATTTTTGTGAGGCCACTTTCTGCGGATAGGCGCACTTCCTCCCATGTATCCCCTGAGAATACCACAGCAGTGTCGTCAGCATATGTGAAAACGGTTCCCGCCTCAATACGCATGTTACATAGCTGATTAATGTAAATAAGGAAGAGTGTAGGGCCTAGAACACTACCCTGTGGTACTCCGTAGGATATAGCGCGTTCATCACTGATATGATTTCCCAATTTGACCTTTTGGGTCCTATTTCGAAGATAGCTACTAAACAGACACAAAGAAGCACCCCTTATACCAATCTTCTCCAGGGTGTTGACAAGGATGGGGACAGAAACGGTGTCGAATGCTTTTTTGAGATCCAGAAACACAGATAAACATTTTTTATTACCGTCCACTTTACTAGTTATTAGTGAGGTAAGAGCAGTAACAGCATCTTCTGTCGAGATACCCTTTCTAAACCCGTACTGTGCCTTCGATAACAGATTAAATTTATTTAAGTAATTGACCAGCCTTGTGTTTATCAGTTTCTCTAGAATCTTAGAAATGGAGGGTAGCACCGATATAGGTCTATAATTAGACACGTCATCTCTGCTCCCACCCTTGTACACCGGAGTAATCACGGCTTGTTTTAGAACATCAGGAAAAACCCCTTGATGGAAACACAAATTTGCTAGGTGCGATATTATTGGGACTACAATATTACTGGCTACTTTTAAGAATTGAGTCGGGATATTATCCCAGCCAGGAGCGCTACTAGACTTTAGTTTAGATAGGACTGAAAGGACTTCGTTTGGGTCTGTCTCAAAAATAACAAATGAGTTCATCACAGGGCCATCCAAGGTCGGTGTATCGCGTGCAGTATACGTTGTTGAATTACTACCTACCGGAATAACTTCAGCGAGAGATTTGCCAATGTTGGAGAAGTACTGGTTTACCAATACAAAAATAATTTTGCTCCTGAGTGACACATGTAACTTTTGACACCGACTATGAGGAAAACATTTGCAAAAAAACAAAACAAAACCAAAACAAACAAAAACAAAAAAAAAAACTAAACAAAAAAAGAAAGAAACAAAAAAACTTAAAAAAAAACAAAAAAAAAAGAATACAAAAAAATACAGAATATAAAAAAAAATCTAATAAAAATACAAAAAAAGAAAAAACAAAAAAAAAACAAAAAAAATAACAAAAAAAAACTAAAAAAACGAAACAAAAAACCAACGAAACTAAAAAACGAAACAAATTAACAAAAAAACAACAAAAACTGAAACAAACAAAAAAACAAACAAACAAGAAATTAAACAAAAAACAAAGAAAAAACACAAACAAACAAAACAACAACAACAAAAAAAAACAAACCAAACAAAAAAAAAAAAAAACAAACAAAACAAAAAAAAAATATCCTCATATATATATATATATATATATATATTCGTACATTGCACGTAGAACCGATGGCCGTTGGGGCGGAAAGGTTCTCGAGTGGCGACCACGTTCCGGTAGGCACGGCGTGGGTAGGCCCCCCATAAGGTGGACTGATGACCTGGTAAAGGTCGCGGGAGTCCGCTGGATGCGGGTGGCGCAGGACCGGTCATTTTGGCACTCTTTGGGGGAGGACTATGTCCAGCAGTGGACGTCTTTCGGCTGATATGATGATGATGATGATGATATATATACGTTTGTCGATTACGATGAAATTACAATCGATTATTTTATCAAGATTCTATTGGCACATTGCGTAAATGCTACAAGCCAATGAATAAATTAAAAACGTAGCTTGAACAGAAAAGTATCATTTTGCTCCCTCTCGTCGGGGACCAAAACTTACTTTTCTGAATGAGAGGTGTGAAAATATAATTAAATGAATATTATAACCTAGATCAGCGACAGGCTACTTATTATGCCAGAAATAAATCCCCAAAGACATTGCCACGTTTTTCAACCGTATCCTTTTTTTCTGCGTTACTTTGTTTTATTATGATATGATTTTACTTGTTTCCTGCAGCTGAGTAGCCAGGACATTATTTGAAAAAAAAAACCTTAAACACATTAGGAAAACTACCTGGCGATCGGTCTAGTTAAACTTGTACTCCTCAAACAACCCTCTACTCTAAAATACCCATTCACAGTCAAATAAACGTATGAGGTCCCCCATGAATGTAGATAGTAATATTATCGTTACCGCCCGTCCCGTCGATGGTTTAATGTCGTCATTACGGTAACGTGCCTCGCACGTTTATTGTTTACGTCGACATGAAAATGATAAGTGACGTCATAATTCCATGCCGTTTTGTGACGACGCCTCGCATAATATGGCGTGATATCGTTTTCGCTGGCTGTACAAATATTTGCAGCGAGTTAATATCATTTCGCTGACTTCTGAAATGTTTTTTATGTTTAACTGTCGTCGAGTCAGTTACGTTTTGACATAACGTTCAGTACCTATTGATTGCCCCCAGTAGTAATGTTTAGATAATATTTGCGCAATAAGTGACTGTTATTGGACGTTTGCAAATATTTCCTTTTTCAATATGTCGACATTACCGTTTATAAATTTTTATTGATAGGAGGTAAATAATATATTTATATTATCCAGGTTTTCTGAACGAAGGTCATGCGGGATAATCGTGTAACTTTCACCGAGCGCTAGGCCACTTTAACTGTCATTTTCGCCTTCAAATAATAACACTTATTTTGCTTCACGAGTTTTAAAAATGCCTTTTTCGCTTTGTAGTATTTAACACGTTTTCTTTATAATAAGACATTCCAATAAAGGGTTTCTTCTGTGGATTCGTCTCTTTTTAATGAACATTCAAACCAGATGACCTGCAGAACCTCAAGCCGTAAATAGCGTCGCCCTTTGCGCCCTGCAACTTTTTGTCGACCCACCTGAACTCTGGAATGGGCCGCTAAATCAAACTTCTTGCCGCTTTAGAGTGGAAAAAATAAATTATGGTCCACGTTCTGAAAAGTTCCAATTGGTAAGTTTTTGACATAAATGACATGGCTGGTTTCCATTAAAATAAACGTTACTGGAGTATCGATGTGCTAATGATCGTTAAAATATATTTGTTTTAACGAAGACTTCTGAAGTCATCAGTCAATGTGATATTATCAGTATGGCCCTATAATGCTGATGATAACACATTCATATTGACGATTCGACGATCGACTTTCATTCAAAACGTCTTTTGACATTCGCAGGCTAACAGCGTGATATATTAAGAAACGTTCATACTAAATTAGCTTTCCATTTCCGCGAAATTCCCCCTTCCCTAGAATAAACTTGCATCTATCTATCTATCTATTCAGTCCGTATCCACCCACTGTTGAGTATAGGCCTCTTCTTTATTACGCCACTCTCCCTGATCCTGCGCTAATCTCATCCACTGTTTCCTTCCTTTTTTTGCATACCTACACTAGAATAATTTGAGAAATTAGTTTGGGACGTGATACATTGGCATTATATTTTTTCAAATTATTGAAATAATGATTAGAAGTTTGTTCCTAAAATATCATGCAGTTAGCCTGCAAATGCCAAAGGACGCTTTGTATGGAAATCGAACCACCTCAAACCGTAACATGAATACGTAAGATTACACCACCTCTTGTGATTATGTAAGCCATCCGTAGTCGAAATTCGCGTCCACATTGGCACACGAATTGACTGTATCATCGGCAAAATCTTGACGCTAATGGCAATGTGGCATATTATTGTGTCAAAGAACATTGCTGTTAATACGTTGCAGGTGTAGGTAAAAGATGAATTGATTGAACGTCTTTTGATTCTAAGACTTGTTCAGTCCGTGACCATTTAAAACAACACGTTGCTCTTACATGCGAGTTTACCAAAACCTCCAGAAGATAGGTACTTTTTTTGTTCATTTTTCGAACTAAACATAAGGTATATTTTTGTTTCTCAAAATAGTTCTCTCACTCTCAGACTGCACGTTCAAATGTTACTTTAAGCGGCATTTTTGCTACCACGCGGCTACTTTGTGAACTGTATTTTCGTGTATTTAACACGTAATCTTGAATCATCATCCTCCTAGCGTTATTCCCGGTTGTGTTCTAAAGGAGCCCGGGGTCCGCTTTGACACCTAATCCCAAGATTTGGCAAAGACTAGTTTTACGAAAGCGACTGCCATCTGACATTCCAACCCAGAGGGAAAACTGGACCTTAATGGGATTAGAACAGTTTCGTCACGATGTTTTCGTTCACCGAAAAGCTAACGGTAATTCGGAATAAGTTCTGAAAAACTCATTGGTACCTACGAGCCGGGATTCGAACCCACGACCGCCGCTTGACAGCCGCATGCCTGAACCACTAGGCTACCGTAGCTAACACGTAATCTTGAATATTTACCCGATATCACTAAACGCAAAATCTACAATAAAATATATTGATATTGGTTGATTAATGTATTCAACACGCCATTAGTTTATTGATACGGTAATTGATGGATGGCGGAGTCGTCCCGCAGGGATGGTGTCTAGGCCCCAAATTATTCATGCTTCAATTTATGATTTAACACCAGGGGCTCAATTCGGAGGGTGTCATTGATGTGTTAGATTTGTGTTGTTGCAGTTGCGTTTGGCACATATTGGCTTTTTTTTGAGAGAGAGCACTAAACTATTCAAATTTCAATACTTAAAGATAATTTATTTTATTAATTTGATTACTTACTTACATATTAAGTGTACCTTACATAAAATATACAAAATATATAAACTGATTTTTAATATTAATACCAACATCAGTTTCACGTTCAGTATTGAAATCCTGAAGCTCAGTTTGACTCCACATTTCGCTTTCCAATATGATATTTTTGTATTTAAGCAACGTATAGTACGCCTTTTATACATTTTATTGTAAATGAGCTATACTAATAATAAAGAAAAAAAATATTTATTCTGTAAATAGGCCACAAGGACACTTTTACATGTCTAATGGTATTTTACAATATAATAATAATAATCTCACACAATAATCAATTTAAAAATTGCAGATTTTAACCAATAAGCAAACGGTTGACAAACTTAATGTCACTAAATGAAAAAAAAAACAAAATTGCTAAATATTATCCATTACATTCGATATAAGGTCTGTATCAGAATAAACATTAAGTTTATGATATTAATTTAGTACCCCAGAGATCTCTGAGCGTCCAAATACAATTAGTCATTATTATATTGTAATGTTCTTAGAGATGTATACTGTCTCTAAGCGTTAAAGAGGTAATTGTCGAATTTAGTCATCCAATTTATAGCAATACGTTCACCCGTAGAATGGACCTTCGGGAAATACTAAGGGTTTATTTTTACCAGTAGTGGCACCTTCTGGGTTTTTTTGCTAAGGAATGGATCTAAGGAATCTGAAAATAACAATTTTTTTTTTGCACAGTCGCCATTACATACCTACATCGGAGCAAACAAGCAATTCACAAAAATCTGAACATAACTCTATTTTTAAGGCATTAGGGTGCATGTTCAGTTATTTTTGAGCAGCCTGTAGTGTACAGATGTATGTGATGGCGACTGTAATATGCGGGTGGAGCCAACAGACAGCTAGTTTATTATTTACTAGCTTAATCTTTCTAGACCAATCAAATTAGCTTACCCTGGACATAATTCGTAAACTCGTTGTTTTTATTGTTTTATCGGATTTTACTATTCAGTATCAAATATTAATGAAATATATTAAGTAAAAAATCCGCGATCGTAACCGTAGTTAAAAAAAACACGAGTTAACGTACACTACCTAACTTTTTCCTAAAAGTAAAAAAGGTAACCAAGTACCTTGTTAGTATAACTTTGAGGTGCATTCAAATTCGATCACTTAATAGCAAAATTAAACTGAAATCAAATTCGCATATACGTTTTTTTTCACAGTTTTCCTCTGATCTCATTATCTAGACAAGCCAAAATGGTAACTATGATGTTTTTATCTGTTTAAGCTATATTGCTTCTTTTTAGACATTTAAGACAATATTTAAACATTTATTTGTAACGTTTTAATAATAATGTATTTCTCAGTAATTATAAATAGTAACTATGATTTTTTTGTTTACTAATAGCCTTTTGTGAACGATAATCATGATTTCATCAAAATCAAGCATGTTAATTTCACGCTTAAGAAATTGAAAATTTAATTGAAAATACTCGCGACCTTGTCGTGGAGCCAGATGCATGCGGTGGGTGCGAGGCGGGGAGAGAGTGGGGCGCCAGCGGGCGAGCGCACGGCGAACCCGTCTTAACGAGTTTATTTCAATTACGTGTTTTGCACCGACCGCGCCGTGTACAAATAAAACAAATATAACGGAATATCCTAATTGTAAAATTTTTAGCTCTAATGAAAAAATCACAGTTTGTCCCTTACGCCCTTTGAAAACTCTGGTCCAAAGGGCGTAAGGAACGATTGATTTGCTTTTATCATCGAAAACATAAGTAAACTCTTAACTGTTAAGTAAATGAAAGAGATGATGTCATGATCGTGGTTAGCATAAAAAAAACCGGTCAAGTGTTCCGGACCACCCCGTACAATAGAAACAGGTCCACTATAAACTGACACTCACTAAGTATGTATTTACATACTTAGTGCGTGTCAGTTTATACTGGACATCAAATTTTCAGTGATGTAACTAAAAATTTACGGTTTTCGCAATTTATCCTTTATTTGTGCTATAAATACTTCGTACCAAATTTCAAGATTGAGAGTTCACGGGATATGGGCATGGGCATTTCGTCCCTTACGCCCTTTGAGCCTACGGTAGTCGATATCCTTATTGGCAAAATTGAGCCGACAGGCCAGAACGCCAAAAAAAAGAGAAGATATGCTTATTGTCACCCACCCAGAGATGGGATAAATTTATTCGAATACGAATAACGTTTAAGAATAAATAGGATTATTTGCGAATGACGAATAAATATTTCGAATAATTATTCGCCAATATTTATTCGCGAATAACTTCTTCATTCGCATAATCATTCGTAATGCTTTTCGGGAATAATATTTTGAACGAATATTGTAGGAATGCTTTTTAATGGAATATATCTCAAAAACGTAATAATTTCCTACAGACAGAACAGAGATACCAAGTTTCTAAATTTGTTAGAAAAAGGTTACCGCTTCATCAAGGGTACCGATTAACATCGCCGTGCATGGTGAAACGGATATTAATTGTAATTATTTCACCGTAGTGAAAAAAAACCGGTCAAGTGCGAGTCAGACTCGCGCACCGAGGGTTCCGGACCACCCCGTACAATAAAACCAAGTCCACTATAAACTGACACTCACTAAGTATGTATTCACATACTTAGTACGTGTCAGTATATACTGGACATACAATTTTCAGTGATGTAACTAAAAATTTACGGTTTTTGCTATTTTTCCTTTATATGTGCTATAGGGCGTTGCTTCGCACCAAATTTCAAGTTTCTGAGTGCACGGGAAGTAGGTTTTGATTCCCTTGCGGGTTTCGAAAACTTGCGGAAATTTGCGGCATAAACGGCTGTATCTTTTGATTGCGTTGGCTTAGAAGTTTGTTTTTTTCACAGCTCCAAAAGACAGTAAACCTGAGTATTTGATATAAATTTCAGCTTAATTCATTTATTTGTTGCAGTATGGGTCTTACAAGATGTTACATATAAATACAGTTCCAGCATAACCCTGTTAGGGCATAGCAACATTAATATAAAAAATATTAATTCTAAAATAATGTATGCACACACTATGCACAGGAATTCAAACTTTTAATGATTGATACCTCCACGCGTTCCTGAGAAAAAGGGTATTGACAGACGGACGGACGGACAACAAAGTGATCCTATAAGGGTTCCGTTTTTCTATTTCGAGGCACGGAACCCTAAAAACACACAGATCAGAATATAACATGATTAAGTACATACAATGTACAATTACAGGTATATAGTTGAACAATCTTACATGCGTAATCGCCTCTAATAACATAACATTGATCCAATTACAGACAGTGGCTGTCCATAAATTACGTCATTTAAAAACAGGGGGGGGGGGGGTCTATTGGATGACGGTAGTCATTTTATGAGGCGGGTAGTGTCCATTTAGGAATTAACAGGATGATGATAGGAGGGGGGGTCAAGAATTGACAAAAAACAACCGGCCAAGTCCTGAGTCATGGATGTTTTCTGTGTATTTAGGTATTTATTTATCTATATAAGTATGTTTATCGTTCGTCTAGTACCCATAATACAAGCTTTGCTTAGTTTGGGACTAAGCCAATTTGTGTGAGATTATAAAAGAAAAAAAAAACTGGTTTTTAGTATTTGTTGTTATAGCGGCAACAGAAATACATCATCTGTGAAAATTTCAGCTGTCAAACTATCACTGTTGTTGAGACACAGCCTGGTGACAGACGGACAGACAGACAGACTGACAGGCTGACAGACAGACAGACAGACGGACAGCGGATCTTAGTAATAGTGTCCTGTTTTACTCCTTGAGTACGGAACCCTAACAAAACAATGGTTCAGTTTCAATTGTTTTTTCGAGTTGTTGAGTTGCCGCTGAAGATGGAATTGTCCCGTAAAAAATTATTACGACTTTCAAAGTGGATGAACACAAAAACAATGTGGAGACCGGATGATTGCTGCTTTTAGTAATGAAACACCTTCAAAGACGACAATATACAGGTGGTATTCAGAATTTCAACGTGGCCGAGTATCCCTCACGGACGACGCGCGTGAATGTCGACCAAAATCGGCAGTTACGCAAGAAAACGTCCACATTGTGAGTCAGCTGATAAAAGAAGACAGGTATGTGACATATCGGGAAATTCAGGAGTCTTTGGGGATTGGAATGAGTCAGATACAAGTTATTTTACAGGAAGAACTAGGCGTGCGAAAGTTGTTTTCCCGTTGGATCCCGCACTTATTGTCTGACGAGCAGAAAACGACTCGTGTCAATTGGTGCCGCAAAACATTGAATAAATTCAACGGAGGAAGCTCAAATGCAGTTTTTAGGGTCGTATCAGGTGACGAGTCGTGGATATACGCATATGAGCCTGAAACTAAAAACCAATCTCGAGTATGGGGTAACGAAGACGAGCTTCAAGCCAACAAAAGTTATTCGCTCTCGCAGCAAGGCCAAGAAGATGGTGGCTATGTTTGTCTCCAAATCGGGTCACGTGGCTACTATTCCACTTGAAGATCGTAGAACGGTCAAAGCCGATTGGTATACAAGTATTGGTTTGCCGAGTGTCTTTGCTGAACTTAGGAAAAAAGGCCTAGTCGCCGCATCATCCTTCACCACGACAATGCCAGCCCTCACACCGCTCGTAAAACAAATGAGTACCTGGAAGATGAAAAAGTCGAACTACTGGACCATCCTCCATACAGCCCTGACCTAAGTCCCAACGACTTTTTCACATTCCCCAAAATCAAGGATAAGTTGCGTGGTGGGCGCGGTGTTTCAGACACCGGCAGAAGCAGTGGAGGCTTTTAAAATGGCCATTTTGTCGACTCTTTTTCAGCGTTCAATAAGTGTTTTAACGACTGGTTTGAATGCATGGAAAAGTGCATAATATATAAAAGAGAATACTTTGAAAAACAATAAGAATACTTAAATCAATGTTACTGCATATTTTTTTTTATTCCCGAAACTTTCAGTTTGACCCTCATAGTGACCCTGCCTGCGTAGCCGGAGGTCCCGGGTTCGAATCCCGGTAAGGGCATTTATTTGTGTGATGAGCACAAATATGTGCTCCTGAGTCATGGATGTTTTCTATGTATTTATGTATTTATTTATCTATATAAGTATGTTTATCGTCGTCTAGTACCCATAGTAGTTTGCTTAGTTTGGGACTAGATCGATTTGTGTAAGATTGTATAAGAAAAAAAAAGAAAATAAAAAATCTGTTTTTTAGTATTTGTTGTTATAGCCGCAACAGAAATACATCACCTGTGAAAATTTCAACTGTCTAGCTATCACGGTTCGTGAGTGGTGTCTGGTGACAGACGGACAGACAGACAGACAGACAGACGGACAGCGGAATCTTAGTAATAGGGTCCCGTTTTACTCTTTGAGTACGGAACCCTAAAAACGACGACGTAATATATGGACAAGCCCACACACATGACATATTGAAACAAACCTGTTAAATGCCCCATGACGTGACTCATTTAACTCACAAAAATATTGTTAATTAGTAGAAAAGGGTATTAATACTTGAAAATAGGTACACTTGTAGTGATCGTGTTAAATTCGTGTACGTGTTACAACGAGCAACCGCATCCTTAAATATTATTCGTGGATTTATTGGAATGAAATGAGAATAAATCATTCGTCATTCGAAAGTGTAGACGAATAAATTATTCGCGAATAAATGTTTATTCGAATAAGAATCATTCCAATAATGCCCCTTTCTGCACCCACATAAGTAACATATTTTATTTAAATAATTCTATACAGAAGACTGAGTGCTTATAAATAGGTAATCGACATTCCACGACAATTATGTCTCATGCTGAACAACTTAGTTATTATCGATCTAATGAACACAATATTTCAATAAATCTCCACCCTAGCCGAACCGTGGTAAACGCCACGTTCGTGTTTATAAATGTTTGACAATCATTGACCTATCCATAATAAATGAAGGCCGAAACGCATTGACAGCGGTGGCGAAGCGGCGGCGCGGCGCAGTGTGGGGTGGTACCGGCTGTAATGTTCGATCTAATACGAATGGGTCCGCACAGAATACCGGCCGGGAAAAAAGCGTTCGGATCCTTTCATATTAGCTCGAACATTACAAGTACCGCCTCCGCGCCACCCCGCGCCGCTTCGCCACCGCTGTCAGTGCGTTTCGGCCTTGAATGCCTGCGACTCGCGACAGCACGGTCGGTAGTTGAGGCGCAAAGCAATGACGGCCTTATTCTGCAAGAGATAAGGTTCATATTAAAACTTAAGTACGAAAAAATATGAATTAATTAATAATCGTGGATATTTTTTGTTTAATTTGTTTCTTATAGTACTAATAATATGTTGACCGCATAAATCAAACACTTTCCAAGTAGTTATGTATTTTGGTTTTCCAAAAACTACCAATATTTGTGATTTTAGAAATCCGCAAAGAGAATCTGTTTAATTTTTAATAATTTATCAACACACATAATATACTATTCAGAATAATTTGTTAAATTGCAGTTATCTATAATTTCTGGTAAGATAAGCCAGAAAATGTGTAATTTACTGAACTTTCTTTATTATTGATAGTCCTGGTTGATTAATTAGATTAATTTTGATTTCTTTAACTGGAATGCAAGCGTTATATCATAATAGAGGCACTTTTACAAAGTTACATATTATGCTGCACTTATGAAATCAGAATTTGTTAAAAATTTAGATTTTTGGTTTTTTTACAATGACGCGGAACCCTAAAATGTTTAATTATTTTTATTTTAACTATAACTAACAATACTTTACATCATAGAAAAAGAAAATTACAGTTATCGAATTATGTCCGGGTTTAGCTAATTTGATTGGTCTATTCCTCGTTACTGAGCTGTAATAAAATCCTCAAATAACGAATTGGGTCATTCTACTCAAGAAATGCATATTTTGTACGACACAAGATATAATTATATTAAAATTAATATCAAAGTGTATACTATTAATATAATATTATAATTGAAACAATATTAAATTTATAATATTATTTAAAGTATTTTTTTTAATGATGTTTTTAACGTGGGGACAATATTTATGCATTGTTAAGTAGAATTACCCAATTAAGGTTTTTTTTTTGTTTCTTGTTTTTTTATTAATAAACATATTTATTTTCTAAAGCTTTATTATTATTTGTAGGATTACCTACCTGAAACAATCCTTCCGCAATGCACAATGAAAACTCATTTAGAACAACTTATTTGAATCGCAATACAAATTCAAATTCCAACAAACCAAAATTAATGAATGAAAATCCATACAAATGGAACTAAATACATAATGCGTTAACCCCGCCGAGAGCCCCTGAAAAAACCGGCTTAACCTGAAATTATAATTTAAATTCCATAAAATAACCTTATTCTATTCCGGGTTTGTCCTGAAATATTACAATAAAGGAATTATCAGTGATTTATGCAAATTAACTCGTTACGTCCTGTACCTGATATAAAATTTAAATTACAAATGGCGTTCAATTAATCAGACCCTTTTATTTTCACCCGTTTCGTATATCAAGTAATTATCAACGGGCAGTGACACAGTTTAGCAGAGAGGACTGATAACGCGGGGGTTTTTCGTCAACTCTTTGTGGAGTTTGTCATGAATCGTTTAAAATTACTAAATAATAATAAAGTAAAGTCGGATCAGCTGGATAATCGCACAAGTAATGGATAGCGTAACGTATTGAACTAAAAGTAAAAAAAGCGGCCAAGTGCGAGTCGGACTCGCACATGAAGGGTCCGTGAAATAAATTGCGGTTTACGATTTATGACGTATTAAAAAAAAAACCTATTAGATCTCGTTCAAACCAATTTTCGGTGGAAGTTTACATGGTAATGTACATCATATACTTTTTTTAGATTTATCATTCTCTTATTTTAGAAGTTACAGGGGGGGGGGGACACATTTTACCACTTTGGAAGTGTCTCTCGCGCAAACTATTCAGTTTAGAAAAAAAATATGTTAGAAACCTTAATATCATTTTTGAAGACCTATCCATAGGTACCCACATTTATGGGTTTGATGAAAAAATTTTTTTTAAGTTTCAGTTCTGAGTATGGGGACCCCTAAAACTTAATGTTTTTTTTCGATTTTTGAGTGAAAATCTTAATGCGGTTCACAGTATACATCTACATACTAAGTTTCAACAGTATAGATCTTATAGTTTCGGAAAAAAGTGGCTGTGACATACGGACGGACAGACAGACAGACAGACGGACGGACATGACGAATCTATAAGGGTTCCGTTTTTTGCCATTTGGCTACGGAAACCTAAAACACTGCTTCTAGTCGAAACGGCCCGGCCACGACATTACGCGAATTGCAGCGTGGCAAGCGTATTATCGGTTCATTGCGCGGTTGAGACGCGCAACGCAGTTAGTTAGGATCACACGCAATAAATGAAAAAAACCGCTGCCGCTGCCGCCGCCGCGCAATGTCGTGGCCGGGCCCTTACGCTTACGCGGTGTCTTACGTTTTTTTTTTATACTACGACGGTGGCAAACAAGCTTACGGCCTGCCTGATGTTAAGCTGGTACCGTCGCTTTTGGACACTTGTGACTCCAGAAGAACCACAAGCGCGTTGTTGACCCTTTATTCACTTGAGGATTCGCTGTGTTGGCAGATAGAGACATGCAGGTCCCTCACACGCACAAGGCACCGCGCACCCTAGGGAGCTCTGGCGACCTTACTCACCACCAGGAACACAACACCACATAGGTACTTCGTAGCATGCAATAATATAGCAACACTACAAAGCAGTGGTGCTATTATGGCTGCGGTCTTCTGTAAGGGCTGCTCCACAGACGAGCGAGATGACATTCCGCTGTGCCCTACCTCACATAAAAACGAAGTACGTATTGGTATTAAGTGGGCGAAATCCTCGCAAACGCGAAGTGGAGTGGCGCGGCGCGACGCGGCGTGGAAGGAACACACAGTCGACAGCAATTGAAGTATTCTACGTGACCAATACAGGCGCCAAATGAGGGCGGCGCGGCGCGAAGCGAAGCGGACGCGATCAGTTGGTTTGATTTTTTCGCGCGAATGAGACGCGGCGGCGCGGCGGCGGTGCAATAGTCGTACAGCGCGGCCCGGCTGCGTCGCACCGCATCGCATCGCATTCGCGCGTCGCCGCATCTGATCGCTTCGCAATTCTGTTTGCTTTGATTAGCCTACGTAGGACACAAGCCTTAGAGAGGTTATAGGCGACTTTTTGCAGCGATACAAATTCAGGAACGTATGACTGTTGCGCGTCACTTGCCCTATCACCTGTATCGCAACTGTATCGCACTGTGTGGAGACCTTTAATGTATACCGTAAAATGGGGTGAGTAGGGTTCGTGGGGAGAGTTGGGTTATGAATGTGAAGAGTTGAAAGGGGGGTGAGATGGGATTTTAAGGCTACTGCTACTAAAATAATGTATTCCAATTTAAAATGGAGCTTAAATTCATAATAAAAAAAAACAATCCAACAATCTTCCAAAATCACCTTTGTATGAAAACCCATCTCACCCCAAATACGAGGGACTACGAGTTGAGGTGGGTTTTCCTGTTTATCATCAAAGTTATGAAGTGGAACTGCCTAAAATAAAATAAAAACTAAAATACAAACGGCCGGAACACTTATTATATACACCATTCAGTTTGCATACTTATGTGAAAATAACATGTAATCGAGGTTTGAATTTCAGTGTTGACCCTATTTTTTACTGTAGGTACTACTTACTAGATATGTAGGTACTACCTATGGCGATAAAGTGTAAGGCGCGTGTTATCAAATGTTGACGTATCTTTCAACCATCGGCTGCGGCATCGCCGAGCTGAACGAACAAATACCATTAACAATTTTTTTTTTACGTTTTGGCATAAACCTGCGCTGGTTCACTATTTAACGACGAAATCAATACCAGTTAGCCAGTATAAGTCTGATCTCTAGTCACGTATGATAATTATGAACCTAAGGGTGGAGCTAAACTGGTTTTGCTCGCAATCTTGTGCAACATGTTTGCGAAGTCACAAGCCCGTGTAGTATCACTCAATATAAACGTGTAGACAAAACAAACGAAATTATTGGACGAGCGAGCAGTTGGAGCAGCTTGGGCCAAAACTCTTTTGAATGTCTGGCTGTTTGCTGTCCGGCTGTACTAAACCGATGCTCGTGAAATGTTGTGAGCAGGCCCCGTAGCATGGTTGGCCTTATCACGCGATAAGTGACAAAAAAAGAGCGTCCGTCGTCTCGTTCTATCGAACGGTGTCAGCCAGTGACGGATGCTCTAATCTTGTCACTTATCGCGTGATAAGCATCGGAATAGGTAGAGTATAAATACCTAAAATTAGTAGAACAAAGTCATGAAGTGGAGACTTCCTTGCGATACATTTTTTTTCCGGGACTTCCCGAATTAAAATGTATAGTTACATAAAAGTAAATCCCATAATTAAATCCCGGAAGTATCAATTATTCAGTAGGAACAGCAACACTACATTAGCTTTTTCAATTTCAATTTCAATCATTTAATGCGTTTAATTACATGGCACATATACAGGGTGGAGAGTTAAAACGGGGCAGTAAGGGCAGCTACTAGATCCCTTGCCGCCACGCAAACATGGCATTAGGATTTTATCATTTTAGGTGAAGACAATTCTACATTCATAGATTTTTGAAAAAAAGTACAGTCAGCGAGAAAATCATCAATTTTGACGATTGTTTTAATACTATTCGATCCCAGTCCTATTCGGGATCAAAATACTCTTTGGGACCGACTAAGGTTTGACTACTAGAACGCCCAGAAATCAAAGAAAACTTGTTTCTTACAGTTAGTATGGGAATCCCAAAGTGCAAGTAGTCCTTTAGTTAGACGATGATCAAATTGTATGGAGACGGAGATAACTTAATTTAGATTAGAAATGACAGATTCATTCCCTTGTTAAAAAAAAACTAACGTATTTACATCCGTATTTTATAAATGTTACTATGTGGACAGTACTCACGAGCGGACAGGTGCTGTAAAACCCATACCTTGGTAAATTTTAAATTTCGAACAGTATTTCTGAATACAGATGTTAGTATTCTTTTTACAAACTTTTTACAGAATAAAGCTGGCCGTCATTAAATAAAACCAGAATTAAAAAACGTAGGTATTGAATTTAAATTTGGAATTAGAACGGTGACTAAGGTAAGGGTATTAAATAAGGTACGCACAATAACATGCAAATACAATTAATACAATTATAGGTACAATCAATAATACAATGAATAGTTACAATAATACATATTAAAATTAATTACTTATTCTAGGTATACATTAATAAAAGGACATATTACTATTACATTGGATTTTATTGCTTACATTATTTAATAAATGTCAATTGTGATGTCAAGTGCATTACCAAAAAAAATTGTGTAAAATGGTCTATTAATTAAATATTATTTTATCTCTCTGTCAATAGTTCTCATGTCTGTACATTGTTAGATATCTTGACTTATTTTACTAAGTAAAAAAAAAAATATGGCAATATTGTAAAAGCTGTTATTGAAATGGACACAGTTAGGTTTAGTTTAGAGACAGTTTACTATATTACTGAAACAAAGATCAACACAATGAAAAAATATCGTGTCCTACCCACATCTGATCTTCGGTAAGCCGAGGCAGATTGCTTTTCCAATTAGGCCATAGGTCCAGTTACCAATTCGATGAAATCTTGTCTTTGCACTGATTTATTTTTGTAAACGGTGCATTCCTTCGGTAACGCCCTCTAAGTAAGCAACTTACGAAGTTGGGGTGTAGCCAGATTTTTTTACATTCAGAAATAGAAAACACATTTCGTTGGACAGAAAGGTGTCATTAGATGTTAGGTTTGTATCGACACCGCATTCGTGGAAAATTATTAGTACACCAACAACCTGGCAACCGTACCGTCTTTTCGAAGATCTCACGATTCTAATACAATGATTCGCCATACGATAAATAAATAGTACACCAAATACAAATTACTTCGATACACAAAAATAGCTGCTATCGTAGGGGGTAAGGTTATGAACGTGCCACACTTATGAAATAAATAAAAATATGCCAGCGAGCTATGGAATGCAGCATATTAGGTGTAAAACTAATGGAATGCAATAGAAGATGAAGCTCGGAAAGCGGCCAAGTTAAAGTGGGACTGGGCTGGTCACGTCTACCGCATGCCGAATAAGCTGTGGGCCCAGTGGGACCATGGAGTGGAAGCCCTAAAACTCAAAGCGGAAACGCGGTAGAAGTCGTCGGCGATGCAGGATAGCTTGGACTCCTTCTTAAAAAACTGGCCAGATATTGCTCAAGACCGCGGTGAATGGAAAAAGAGTGGGGGACGCCGTCGCTCAGCAGGCTCGATATAATAATAATAAAATAAAATAAAACATAAATATAAAAACCGTGATAGTAAAACATAAGAATTTCATAAATTAAAAAATCAATACCCCATAGAAAGTAGGCATTAAAACGTTTTGAATACCAGACGACTCTTGAAGCCCGTGGTTAAAAATACTGTTTTGCTCCCTCCCGGGACGCGTTCAAGCTAATGAGCCACAAATATTTGTATTCTTGGGAGCAATGAGGCGCCGTGTTTACGCGGTAAATAAGGAATGAATGCAGGAATACTAAGCTACTATACTAAGTTTAAATATCTGGGTCATATAGTAACCGAGAATATGAATGATGACCTGGATATCGAAAGGGAGAGAAGAGCCTTAGCAATCAGGGGCAACATGCTCATCCGTAGATTTGCACGGTGTACAAGGGAAGTCAAGCTGACACTCTTTAAAGCCTATTGTACGTCTTTTTACACGTGCGAGCCTACAATGCGTTACGTGTGCAATTCAACAATATCTTCAGGATGCTGTTCAAGCTGCCTCGTCACTGCAGTGCGTCAGGCATGTTTGCCGAAGCGCACACTGATGGCTTCCATGCCATCATACGCAAGAGGGTCGCCTCGCTGCTGAGACGAGTGCGAGGAAGTGAGAACAGCATTCTGAGGATATTGGAAGGACGTTGGGATTGCCCTATGTTAGGGCACTGGGTTGGCATTGTGACGGGGAGGGTAAAATAACTCTGAGTTTTGCCCTAAACGACACAGTGCCTCTCAGCGTACAAATTATACTTTTCTTTTCTTTTCTGTTTTGCCTACTAACATTTAGTTTTAAAATTATTTTATGTACTAACAAACTTATGGATTCTATAAGTCTGAAATAAATGATTTTTTTTTTTAAGCAATGAGGTTAACTGATTCACTGCTAAGCTACGTATGCAAGGCCGTAGGCCATAGGCCGTTTAACATTTATTTACAGGGTGCGCCATAATTTTTTGCAAATGGCAACACTGAATATCTTGTATAATAATAAATTACTTGGATAATAATAATAAATAAATCAATTGTGTGGAGGAAAATTTGACATAACTTTATGCATTTTTATTTGCAATAACGCGTTTTACTGATCAACAATGAGCTTTTTGTGTAAAACAGTTTTATAAAAGCAACAATTTGTGTGTAACCGTTCGCCGCCTATTTAGGAGTAGGTAAGCCCGGATCTCACTCCCACCCAATAAAAAACAATATCCAAACTCAAGCAAAACATCCGCGATGAGATGACATAGCCGAGATCCCTCGCAGCATGTGTCAGCGAGCTTCCCAAAATCTGCTTAGTCGTTTGCAGGAGTGCCAGCTACAAAATGGGGGTCATCTCAAAGATATTATTTTCAAAAAAAAGATTGCATTAGATGTTAGTCACAAAAAATAAATGATCAGGAAATTAACTTTCATGGTTTTATTTTCATCAAAGTTTCAAAAGTGCAAGATTTTTTGGCCCATCCTGTATTTACTTTTATAATATATTAAAAAGCCTTACTTAAGACCATATAAATAAAGGTGATACTTAATAATAATAAATCAGCCTATATATATTAATATAATATGTACATCCCACTGGGCACTGGCCTCCTCTCATGAATCATCATCTCTGTCTTTGTGAATGTACTATCGACAAAATTGAATCCTGACCCAGCATGGAACCTTGTTACAATAAACTGACGTATTAATATTAAAGTCATATGATCGTGCGTATGTTCGTTATTTGGAACAAGGTTCTATGGTGGGTCATGATTTAGTTTGTTTGATTGTACCATAATCTTGCAATAAACCCAATTTTCATTTTTATGGATGGCAGTGGTCTACGCTGGCAAAGTGCGGGTTAGGGACTTCACATACACCTTTAAATTTCTTCGCAGATGTACGCAGGTTTCCTCACGGGAAATATCAAATGACATTTATTTATTTTGTAATAGTTTATTTTAGATTTTGATCAGAACTGAGGGTATGTCCTATTTGGATGTTATTGTTTATTTCTAGAGAATGACAAAATTCAATGAAATTTTGTAACTCGGTTGACAAATTATGTTTTTAGAATGTTCGGAGTACCTATACACATTTCTTTCATATTTTTAAAATTTTAGGAATTAAGTAATACCTACGCCACTCGAGAAGAAGCTTATCCTCAACAGTGGATAATTACAGGCAGACAAAATGATGATCATAATGATGATGATATACCTTTACTCTATAGCTGGGCATTTTTAATCAAAGAGTTAACTTCGTTAATCCGTTAAATAAAAAGTTAACTTCGTTAAACGTTAAAACCTTACTTTTCAAAAGTTTTAACGGAAGTTAAAGTTAATGGTTAACTCGAAATCGTAAATATACGCAATAGGAAATAAAACTAGTAGAAAAAATCATACATTTAGATTTTTAATAAAGACTAATCTACTTATTAACATGGTTATCATTAAGTACTAATCAATAATAGCATAGCCAATAAAAATATCATTCGCTAGCATCTACCATAAGGTGCATGTTCCCCTTCATGAACATGAACATATTAAAATTGTCGTCTGATAGCGACGCCCGTTTTGGAGAAAGAATATCTTTTCCCGCCGAAAACTGGCGTTCCACAGCAGCACTCGAAGGTATACTAGTGTTATATTTGAGGAATAATCTTATTAAAATTGGTTCCCTAAGAAAGCACCATCATCGAATGTTGCACTGCATACAAACCTAACGCAAACTAGTCGGAACATGATCGGCGCGGCGCGGCGGCGCGCGGCCTTGGTGTGGTACTTAGGTATTAACGATTAACGGACCTAAAGAAAGTTAACGGAAGTTAACAACTCCGTTACGGGTCTTTAAAGTTAATCCGTTACTCGAAAAGTTAACTTCGTTAATTAACGATTAACGGATGAACGGACTTCTGCCCAGCTATGGCAATAGTTACTGATTACTATACCTATAAGGCCGATACGCTTGCGACCACCATATAATTATAATAATATGGCAGAATATTCTAGTAATTGTTTGTACGATAAGGTACCTACTCGTATTGCTGGAACGCAAGCAATAAAATATAATTGTGTTTCCCAGTCCTCTAGAGAGTGAAATGTTGAATTCCGAATAAGCTTGAATCACAAACAAGTCTTGCAAAGTTACAAACTCGGGAACTTCCTAACAATGACAAGAATTTGCCGTATACATAAGCAGTTGTCTAGAAAACACGCTCCAAATTTATAAGAAAGCAAATCAAATTCAGTCTGTAATAATAATTCACTTCCTGTAGTCATGAAAAGAAAAACAACACCGCAGAGAAAATAATAACTTTGGAGTTTCGGAGTTTTATCTGTATTTCTTCATAAATGTTCATACTTGTCATTATTCAGAGTATAAGAATGTAAGTCCTATACTATAAAACGAGCAATATTTGTATATATATATATATTTGCAATCACGTTCTCGGAAACGGCTCTAACGATTTCGATGAAATTTGGAACGGGGGTGAGAAATTGATCTCGGTCGCCCAGGGACTAAGTATTTAAATGAACATACGGCTGTATTCCCAGAAGGACAGGCAGGGCATAAAATTAAATATTCGTTGTCGAAGTGGAACTCGCAACTCAATACCTACGTCATTTAACTTCATAATCAAGTTAAATAAATTATGTTATTTACCACATCTTAACTCTCATGGAAGCAAACCTGCAACCTTCTATCACGGGACTTAGGATGCTGATATCCTTATGCGAGCGTTATGCTGCACTGCACGGACTTAAGTATAATGTGAAAAAGACCGAGATAATGGTATTTAAGTACGGCAAAGGGCAAAGGATCTGATGTCGTGCCGCCCGTTAGATTGAATGGGACTGAATTAAAAAATGTTAATAGTTTTAAGTATCTCTGACATATACTGACAAACAAACTTAAAGACGACGACGATTTCGAGAGACAACGACGGGCCATTGCTATGCGAAGCAATATGTTGGCACGTCGGTTCGCTCACTGCTCTGACCTAGTCAAAATTAATCTGTTTGGGGCCTATTGCCAGGCGTTCTGCACTAGTCACTTGTGGTACCATTACACGAAGCGGTCGTTCAACAGACTTAGAGCAGTACAAGTACAACAACGCGTTTCGTGTGATGTTACGGCTGCTGTGGCGGTGTAGCGCGTCTGGTATGTTCGCCGTGAACAGAGTGGACGACTTCTACGCTATTATGCGTAAGATGCACTGGTCCTTTGTCAGGAGAGTGAGCAAATCGACAAACAGTATTGTTAAGGTAGTGTGCACGACATGCTACCTAGCGAGTAAGGTGTCAACGACACTCTTTTTGTAATTTATATTGTAAATTCATTTTAATTTTTTATTTATTTTATTTTAATTGATTTCTAATTTTTATATTCATATGTAATGTAATGGGTTAATACCTAAATAAAGAACAAATTTATTTATTTATTAAACCAGAACAAAATTTTACAAAATGTATACATTTTACAAAGCTATTCTATTACATTTATTATTTTTGTAGCTATTCTCGAAGTTTTGCATCTCGTTTTCATTACATATATATAAATATATAGAGGCATCCCTTTAGAATCATCGCCTACTTAATATTAAATAATCTACCTTTCGTTTAAATATACGAAACCATACCATGGGTATGTTATGGAAAGTATGTGGGACGCATAACTAAATCGGGCGGGTAGGTCGGTTAAATAAGTTACCAACTCGAAAATCTCATATTTCACGCATGGAAGATAAATCGATAGCCAAGTCGAGCCCGCGGTGACCTCGAGCGTATGGACAAACGTATAGCTGACCGGCCATTTGGATACTTATATCAGGGTGGGCCATAAATGTTTGTAAATGGCAACACTGAATACCTTGAAAAATAATAAATTAAATCGTTTCAGTGGTGGGAAATGTAAGATTACTTTATGCAGTTTTATTTGCAATGGAGCTTTTTACTGGTCAACGACGTCGCTTTTTGTATTAAACAGTTTTATAAAAACAATAATTTGCACGTAACAGTTGGCCGCCTATTTAGGAAGAAGCCCGGATCTCAAACCCGCCGTTTTCATGTGGGGATATTTATAAAGTCGAGTTCTAAGTTAAAAAAAAACCGACGACAATATCCGAACTCAAGCAAACATCCGCGATGAGATAGCCGAGATCCCTCGCAGCATGTGTCAGCGAGTTTTCCAAAATTTGCGTAATCGTTTGCAGGAGTAACGGTGACGAGATCATCTCAAAGATGTAATTTTCAGAAAAAAAAAATTGTTGTATTATTTTCATCAAAGTTTCAAAAGTGCAATTTTTTTTGACCCACCTTGTTATTAGACTAGCTGCCCGCGCTGCTTTGCCCGCGCATTTCAAAGAATGCAGGCAAACCCGTGAGATAAAATATAGCCTGTAACCATTCTAAAAGTCCATTCTACACGCCGGAGACTGAAGTTTTGAAATCGGATAAGCGGTTCCGAAGATTACCCTAAACATGCAAACTTATCCGCACATATGATCCCGGGTACAAAAAAAATACCCAATTTGAAAATGCACCGGTGGGGTGTTTTGAGAAATTTTGGATTAATGGCGGCCAGGTGCAGTGTGCTTTTCATCCATAAAACAAACCATGAAGACATGATTTTAGGTACCTATTACTAATGTTAAGCCATTTTGTATGTAAATAACATAATCAACTTTATCACTAGAGGGCGGAGTACCGGTGGCAAATTTCACACTAAATGTATGGAGTCGCCTAAGTATTCTTATGATTAAATAAATAACGAATAAATGATTAATTTTGCAAATTTTTAGGAACTTATAGAAATTATCTTACGAGCATACAAATATAATGTATTATATATCTATAATACATAATAATATGTTTTCTTATCTAAACATTATCATTACTATTCCTGAAATCGATTTATGAAAATAAATGTTAAGTACTTACTTCCAATTTACGAGTAGGTACCATACTAAGTACATTAGGTAAATGAATAATTTTATTATTCAAGCCTAAAATAATAATTATAAAAAAACGACTCCATACCTTTTGTGTGAAATTTGCCACCGGTACTCCGCCCTCTATTTATCACGGTACTTAATTATTTCAAAAATGATTAAGTGGTTTTTTGTAACGCTTCGTCTAGTACCCTTAGTAGGTACCTACAAGCCTTAATGATCTTACTATGGGACTAGTTCGATCTTTTATAAGATTATCTATAATATTTATTTATTTATTTTTAATCATACATCGTCTTTACATCTTGGTGTATGTGGCTACAGCACCATTCCTTCATCTGTGTCATGTATGGTATTCTCGGCCTTCCTCTCCCTCTCGTTCCATCTATTTTGCCTTCCAGGATAATAACGTTCAACCCTTCATGTCTCAGTATGTGGCCGATGCATTTATCTCTGCGTTTTTCTATAGCGGATATGATCTGTCTTCTTTCTTTTGCCTTTTCCAACACTTCTTCATTGGTACGCCTAGCCACACATACCAAGAAGTAAAGACGAGAGCCCAAGATAGATTCGAATGGAGAACGCTACAACGACAGAGGACCGCCATATTGATGATGAATCATGCATCGACTCCACGGCGCGGCGGCAACCAACCGCGCTGTCGTGTGGAGGATCTCATACTGACCACACCGGATCCCCCATTGCGCCTTGCTTCCTCTGGCTCGTTCTAGGTCACCTTTTCTGGACTTTTAAAGCCCCTGCTAGACGGTCGCCAACACGCCCCTCCAACCGGGCGACCTTGGTCCGCACCGACCGTGTAGACAGTTGTTTGGAGCTAAATTTCATACTACAGCGGTCGGTGCCAACCAAGGTCACTCGGTTGGAGGCGCGTGTTGGCGACCGTCATTTTGTTTTTTTTTTATTTGGAATCAAAATGAAAACACAATTTTATTAACTTAACCTAAAGTTTCGCCAAACTGCTAAGCAGTTTGTTGGCGATGCGCTCACTTAAATAACAAATAAAAATATACTAACAAGTCTAGCAGGGGCTTTAGGCACGTACCGCGTTCTCTGCCACATGAAACACTCGTGAGCCCTTTAGGTGCCTTTTACGACATCCAGTTGCATAAGCCACTTAGTCAATAACTGTTTGCTTGGAGGCCTTTTTTTGAGGTGACATTTGCAGAATAATCTCATAACTCATTTATTCATTTATTCACAATAATACAATGCAAGCTTACAGTTTACACCAAATCGCTTACACGCTAAAATAAACAAAAAAGATAAACATGCACAAGTAAAAATGTCAAAAATCATAATTATAATGTCATTCCATTAATTAAGTGCCAATTCAAAAATATCCTAGCAATGTGGCACAAGTATGTCAAACGATCAGCGAACATGTCAGCGTCTTCGTGCTGAGTGAGCATTAGATGCAGCCATATCAAAGCACGTGCGGTAGGGCTCATAACCGATTCATTGAAATTCTGACGACTTGTTTACGTTATATATTCTAGTTTTTCCATTGTGTCTAAAATTATTGCACATTGACTACTTTGGTCTACTCGTATAACATACCGCGTCATTCGGTCACAGTAACATGACGCTATTGGATTCGGAATGACCGCCCAATTACGAAGTTTGTTTTTTATTCATTGGTCCTACTGAAACAGCTGCTACGACACTGTAAATTTCATCGTACAAAAACTTATGTGAAAAATGAGCCAAGTTTGACATACTTAATACAAAACTTTCAACTCCGTTGAGATATGAAATAAGATATAAATTAATTACTTCATTATCCTCCTAGCTTTTTTCTCGGTGGTGCCCTAAATAAGCCCGGTGTCCGCTTTGGCACCAAATTCAAAGACTTGGCGTAGGCACTAGTTTTACTTAATATAAACTTTGCTATATGGGAACGTTCTTACTAAAGAAATAAAGAAAATAATGAAAATTAGTTTATTCATGACGTTTTAAATATAAGGCTAATACCGAGAAGTAAAAGGTAGTGAACATTTTGAATAGTCATTGGAATGGTCTCCAATTAGCTTTATGTCAAGTACATTGTGAGTACTTTGACGCTGGTCTTCCGTGGATACCATTTCAAGGATAACGAACTTTCTACTAAGTAAAAACATTTTAGGACGTTGCAAAATACCTTCCCCTAAAATTTGTAACGTTTATGCAAAATTTTAATTCTGTAGGTTGCCTACAAAGCCAGAAAACCAGTTTCTGTTTCGTGTTAATTAGTGAACGAATGATTGAGTACTTAAGTGAATTTTGTGTTAGAAACAATGACTTTCATGAGCTCTTGAACGGAAAGAGTCGAATGTAAATTTGGATTTGAACGAATACTAAAATCTTAATCTAATCTGAATATTTATATTGTATATTCGATTTTGTACGGTAGGGACTAGGGCTAAAAGTATTTCAAAAGAAAGGTAAAATAACACAAGGCAGAGTGTAGCCCGTTTTCCGAACTTGGCTTAACATACTACTCTGTGTCAATGTAACTAAATGCTGTAGCTACTGCGTCAATTACTGCCCCGTATGAAGGTATGAAATATTGGTGTTCGATACGTTCGATTTGCAAAATGCTGATTTTCGACTGCGGTTTACTTTTTTAAAATTGGATTTTCACAGGAAGAATAAATCGAATGTATGAATGAGGTCATATCTACGCATACCCTTTTTTAATGTAGGCTCAGTACGACTATAAAAAAAAATGTTTATTAACCATCTGTATCCATATCTAAACTAAGATTGTAGTATGGGGTAATCTCCAAAACAAGTAATCCAATGTATTTTTTTATGTATTAGGTACACTTTACAGAAAGCATACATTATGAGATTTATGAGATACAATGGTGATTGAATAATATATCAGCAGATTAAAGAACGTTCGTTCGGGATGGACGACAGGATATATTTTATCCTTTGGATCTTTGTAAGTATGTGTAGAAACAGATTTAACGTAAACTGGCTTTAAACAAAATAAAAGCATTAAAGAAAAATATTACAAAATAGGAAGCAAAAGTCTAAAATTGAGTTTCAACCGCAATATGAAAGCTTGTTTCAACTTTGTGGTCAGGCACAAAGCGAGCATAGTCTTAGTAGGTATTATTGGCAACAAAGAAATTTTCGAAGGCGACCTTTAGTAGCCAATCAGACTAAACGTACTGGATTGAAATCAAATCTACATTTGTTGCGCGCACTCGTTCTAAGTTCTAACGCGTCATATGGGCAAATCGGGTTGTCTGATTCAAATAACTCGAATGAGAGTGTTAACGAGTTTATTAGAATCAAGTTCCTTCCCAACACGAATCAACTCGACGTCTCCACTGCCGGTTCGACTAGCATAACTTAACTCTAAAATTAATACAGATCGGATAAGCGGATAACAAATGCGAATGCGAGTCGAGTCAACTCGAGTTTCAATTCGAGTTAGCGGTCGAACCTCCGAGCCGAGTTATCCGAGTTTGAAAAAAACGACTCATAACAATGCTAGCGAAAATATGACCAATGTACATTTGATTTCAGTCCATGAAATTTAAGCTCATAGAGCCTAGATGTCGCTTTCGAGAACAATCCACAAAGGCTGCGTGGGGCTAAAATACAGGCTTCCCTACAGCAAATAGAGACAGTGCTCAGACATAAAATAATTGATAATACGTAAGCTGTAAGCTATGTCAGATTTGAAGTAGGTAAGTATTATGAATGGATGGCAGTGATAACATCCATTACGAACAATCTATCGCAAAACAAATAAATAGACTTTCTACTGTAGCAATGTCATTTTTTAATACTGTGATACTGAAACGATATTGTTCGGTTTTGAAAAAAATATACCTCTCCTAGTTTTTACGCCGGTTCTTCTCGAGGCAGAGTTTTTTTCTTCGAACCTTTATCGACATTCAGGTGTAATATGAATAAATTGAAGAACAAATAAATTTGATTTTGGATATCTTTTAGAGTACCTAAGTTAAAAGTGCCTAGGTTAGGGTAGGTTAGCTACCCCCCCCGAGGGTGCTCGCCTTGTCGGGGCGGGGGGGCTTAGTAACCGTGGACTGGTCACCCACGGCGAAGCTAAGAGGCACCCAGGGCCGGCCTGTTTGGGCTGCCGGCTGGCCCGAGGAGGGCGCTCCTAGCGGGCTTGCCTATTAAGCCCGCTTAGGATGCGTTGGGGAGGGACCGCATAAGAAGTTCTCACGCGCTATCTTCTGCGGCCGAGGTGGGATCGCAGGGGGAGAGGCGTGTTGGTATAACGGTGCGCCACTCTCCCTACCCCCTGCGAACTTGGCGGGGCCGTTCCGCTGAAGCGGCATTGGTGGGACCGCAGAGGAAGAGGAATGCCGGTATTACGGTGCGCCGCTTTCCCTATCCTCTGCGGCCGAGTCGTGGTAGGTGGCGGAACCACTCGGGTCACCCCCTGCACCCGGGTGATATGCGTAACGCATTTTCCCCCCCTAAGCAAAAAAAAAAAAAAAGGGTAGGTTAGCTATGTTAGAAGTAAACACAGTGACGTAACCTAATGTTCATCATAATTATTCTTCCTTGACTTGCATCTCATCTCTTTATTTATATATTCATAGTACCCTTTGGTGATATAAGAACTCCATGTATTGTTTTTAACCCAATTGAGTTTAGTTTAGCTTCGTTTTTTGAGCTTGGCAAGGTATTCGACTACAGTGAAAATTTGTTATTTTCGAATTATTTACCAAAAAATTAAGAAAATACTCGTAAAATAGCAATTTTAAAGATTTGTAAATACCTACATGAAAAGATCTTCACTTTATGTACCTACCTAAAGTTTTTTATTTTATTCTACCATTTTGTAGGCGTGATTGAATTATATTCCCATGCCGAATTACAGCTTTATAGTACCTATTGTTGGGGCTGAGCTACAGGCTACCAACGGGGTCACAGGTGACGGATAGTGAACGGCCATCAGATATGGTGGTTAGCTGCGAATATAACGAATAAGCAGTCCCCGATCAAGCAGCGACAGGGTTAACAGGGCGTAGTGGGTTGGACGGTGGGACGGACTTCTCAATAAAAGCTACATAGGCCTTAAGACGACCTTGCGACATGGCGAGTAAATGCCGCCATCAAATAAGCATTCCCCTGGTACAGAGCAGCAGCTGCATCAGTATTGGCAGAAGGCCGAGGAAGTGGGTTCCGGTAGGACTTTTAACCAAATAGGAGTGGGCGTATACAACCGGCCATTACACTGCGATGTGGAAGGCAAGTGGGGAAACCACCACATTAATATTCCCTATTATGGAGTAATGATAATGACACAAGAAAGAAATAACGTCCTTGACAACGGGCTTCCACGACGTAACATTCCGTGGCGGTCTGAGTCCGGCAGGGTCAGGAGTAAGGCTGACTCGGTCGTCATCATGCGAAATCCTTGCAAAATCGGAACATGGAATGTTAGAACGATGCTTACGCCGGGAAAGCTAGAGGAGTTAAAGGCAGAGATGAATAGACTAAACATAGATATATTAGGATTATGCGAAGTGAGATGGGAGGGAAGTGGTGATTATTGGAGCGATGATTATAGAGTAATTTACACAGGAGACCAACAAGGAGTTAATGGAACAGCAATAGTTTTAAACAGAACTGGGGCAACCAAGTGGAAAACACAATTCATTATAGCGATAGAATAACAGCAATAAAACTTACAGGAAGTCCTAATAACATTATAATAATCCAAGTTTATATGCCCACCAGTAGTTACACAGATGATGATATAGAGGAAATGTATAATCACATTGACACAATTTTGGATTCAGTTAAAGAAAAAGATATTTTAATTGTAATGGAAGATTTTAATGCAGTTGTAGGTGAAGGATCTCAGGGAAATATAGTCGGTAAATTTGGACTTGGAAAGCGGAACAGTAGAGGCGAAAGACTGGTGCAGTTTTGTGAAGAAAACAATCTGATAATAACGAACACATTATTTGCGCAACCTAAAAGACGCCTATACACATGGAAAATGCCTGGAGATATAGGAAGATATCAATTAGATTTTATCATAACAAAACAACAGCATCGGCAGCAAATCAAAACATGTAAAACAATGCCCGGTGCAGATATCAATACCGACCACAATCTTCTAGTCAGCATGTTCAACTTTGAAAATAAGAGGCCTAAAAGAAAGAACAGACCAAAGAGTATCGATCTCAATAAGCTTAAAGAAATAGATAGTAATTATAGAGTGCAATATAGCAATAAGGTAGGATATAAACTAGAACAGTACAATAAAGATATATTAGACAACATAGAAATAGAAAGCCGTTGGAATAACATTAGAGATATAATTAGGACTAGTGCGGAAGAAACATTGGGTAAAGAAAAGATCACACCACGAAAGAAATGGTTAACCACAGATATTATAGATATGATGATTGAAAGAAGAAGCGTAAGGAATAGAGTGGATGAAGATAGCATAGAGAAATACAGGTACCTCTCAAATAAAATAACATTAAAGTGCAGAGAAGCAAAGGCTCAAGACATATCTGAGGCATGTAATCATATAGAAAACTTTATTAAACAAGGGAAATTAGACAAAGCCTATAGTATAGTCAGACACCTAGGAAGACATCACAAGACAAAAAGTGCTGCAATTTTGGACGAGCATGGCAAAATTTTACTAAATAATGAAGATATATTACAACGCTGGATACGATACATAGAACAATTATACAACGGAAATGGTTTAACAGATAATGACATAGAGAGAGAAATGGAAGTAGATGAAAATAAACTAGGTCCTGGTATCATTAGAGAAGAGTTTGACAGAGCATTAAATAGTATTCAAAATGGTAAAGCAGCAGGTGATGATCAAATATACATTGAACTCATAAACAAATTAGAATGTGATTTTATGAAAGATGAAATATTTGCAATAGTGAAAGAGATCTACATCACAGGAGTGATTCCAAAAGATTTTCAAACTAGTTAAGTGTTACCATTGCCAAAGAAACTAAATACACTGAAGTGCGAAGAGCACAGAACGCTGAGCCTTATATCACAAGCATCTAAAATTCTCATTAAGAAGAAGTGCAAAACAGAATAAGACCAATAACGGAGAGCTATCTGGGACCTGACCAATATGGGTTCAGGCAACAAAGAGGCACAAGAGAAGCTATTCTTGCTCTTCGACTCATCGTAGATAGGAAAATGGAACTAGGCCTGAACACTCATAATTATAGCCTTCATAGATTTAGAGAAAGCCTTTGATAAAATAGACTGGATAAAGATGATGAACATTCTGCGTACAATAGGAATAGATTATAGAGACAGGCGAATTATACATACACTATATAAAGATTAAGAAACCATAGTAGAAATAGGACAGGAGAAGGGAAAAGCCAAAATAAAACAGGGTTTAAGGCAGGGTTGTCCACTCTCGCCTTTGATTTTTAATATTTTCATTGAAACCGCCATTCGAGAAATTTTGGGATTAGAAAAAGGCGGTGTTAAAATTAATGGAGAAAAGTTTCACTTTATAAGATTTGCTGATGACATCGCAGCGGTAGCCGAAAATTCTGCACAGCTTGAACAGCTCGTAACAGAAATGGACCTCATTTTCACAGAATTTGGACTAAAACTAAATATAAATAAGACCAAAACATTAATTGCATCTAAGACAAACCAAATCATAGATCCCATAAAAATTAGAGGTTCAGCCATTGAACAAGTCAAAAGCTTTAAATACTTAGGCAGCATTATAACCTGTGACTCCAGATGCACTTCGGATATCATCGCACGCATAGCCATGGCCAAAAAAGCTTTCAATGCCAAAAAGCAAATATTAAAGGCGAAAATATCTCGAAAGATCAGAAAACGTTTTATTAAGACCTACATCTGGAGCATAGCGTTGTACGGAAGTGAGACGTGGACTCTAACCCAGCGTGACAGAGAGAGACTGAACGCATTTGAAATGTGGGCATGGAGAAGGATGGAAGGTATTAGTTGGACAGAAAGAAGAACAAACGAAGAGGTTCTAAATTTGATAGGAGAACAAAGATGTCTACTAAAAACTATTGAAAACAGAAGGGGAAATATGTTGGGGCACCTGATACGACATGACAATTACATAAAAACTATAATTGAAGGAAAAATTGAAGGAAGGAGAGGCAGAGGAAGGCCAAGACGTGCGTTTATGGACCAAGCTAAAGAGAAAGTTAATGTAATGTCGTATCAGGAGCTCAAAACAGTGGCAGAAAGAAGAACAGAATGGCGATTACTCCACCGACAAGAGCCTGGCTCTTAAATTTATGATGATGAGTACCTATTTAGTAAGAGTCACTCGGCTAAGCAGCAGACGGACTGACGGCCTGACCGACAGACGAACAAACGGACAGACGGACAGGCGAACTGACGGACAGACGGACAGACGGACAGATGGATAGACGGACCGACGGACAGACGGGCAGACGGTCAGACAGACAGACGGACACGGTGAAACTATAAGGGTTCGTTGTTGAACACGGAACCCTATTAAAAACCAAAAAAAAGGACGCTGCTTGAGCATAGAAATCAATGACGTCACTGGTCTTTATTTCTATATATGTATAATTTAATAGGTGGCGGAAACCCTAGCACTAATGCCCAGACCTCCGAAAGAGTGCGTTGCATGCGATAGAAAGGGATGGCCACGTTTGAGCTCGTTCGGCTTGCCTAAACCTTCTGTACGCAGTACTATTATTTATTCTTGTGTTCAGCGTATTTAGGACAACAGTATGACCGGTCCTTAAACTCAGCTGTAATCAGTTCCTTTGAAGTATCCAAATATCCTCATGACAAGGTTTTTTGACAGTCCTGTCACGTGAGCAAACAATATAACGAACTTAAGGTTCGCGAGATAGACACGTAAAGGCATGTAGACTAACTTGCGGTAATTCCGTTAGACAACTTCGGGGCCGTCACAGTACAGACATTGATATTGTCTTAGCAATTGTCTAACTGTCGGTACATGGCTTCGACAGCAATGTAAAAATTGCGGTTTAAAAAAATATTTTTTGTGATGCTTTTTTTTTGGTAAAAATGCTTTAAAATACGCCGAAATGTAGTCGCAATTTTTAACCCAAACCACACGATTCAAACAAAAGAAACGGTGCTCGTTTTACATACATGTTATACTATCAAAGAATATTGTGTACAGGGTGTCCGGTAATGAATGGTCAACCTTCTAACCACGAATAGGGCACCTTAGCCTGGTCCAGAAAAGAGAGACTTTAAAAGATCCGTCGTTTTCGAGATAATCGACCTTTTCGAAGAGCGAATTTTACCAAAACAAGGTGTTTAAAAGTGAACATTAATAGTAAATAACATCTTTATTTGTAAAGATGTAAATAAATGGCATGTGTTGTACAATTTTAGAATCAGTATTATTATTATTATTATTCTGGTAGTGGCTTTCGGGCTGTCGAAGCCCTTATATCACTGCGACCATCGCTGATCTATTGTGATCGCCACTTACTACAATTCTTGGTCAAGTCCTGCAAACTCGAAGAATTGCAGGATATTGTTGAATAAGGTATTTTTCAGAAAACTGGCCACTCTGGTCTTCAATTTCTTTTTATTTTTCCTGATACACAGGGTTGTAACCTAGCTCAGGCACGTGTTATTTTCCTCTATAGTAAGCTCCTAGCTCATAGTTTTTAGCGATGTGTTTTATCAATAAATGAAATAAAATTATTGAAATCGGAAATCAGAAATCAGAAATTTTATTTGTGAAACAACATAGGTAAATTTAAGCTGGTATCATCATCATCATATCAGCCGAAAGACGTCCACTGCTGGACATAGGCCTCCCCCAAAGAGTGCCACAATGGCCGCTCCTGCGCCACCCGCATCCAGCGGACTCCCGCTACCTTTACCAGGTCATCAGTCCATTTTGTGCGGGGCCTACCCACGCCGCACCTTCCGGTACGTGGTCGCCACTCGAGAACCTTTCCGCCCCAACGGCCATCGGTTCTACGTGCAATGTGCCCCGCCCACTGCCACTTAAGTTTAGCGATTCGGAGGGCTATATCGGTTACCTTGGTTCTGCTGCGGATAGCCTCATTTCTGATGCGATCGCGCAGAGAAACTGGTAAGCTGGTATATTATATAACAAATCGTTCTATATCGTATAGTGGGTCGCATATTCGCAAAAACAATACAGCGCCATTCGTGTACAATACAACAATGCCTTCAGGGCGCTGATGGGTCTTCCACGCTACTGTAGCGCGTCAGGAATGTTTGCTGAAGCCAGGGTAGACTGTTTCTACACTACCATGCGCAAGCGATGCACATCCCTGACGCGCAGGGTGCGAGACAGCCCCAACGGCATCCTGAGGGCATTTGCAGCTAGGTTTGACTGTCAGTACTTGAACCATTGCCACATGATTCATCTACTGACAGGCAAACCAATTTACTGTATGTAGTGTACTCGTAGTCTTTGTTTTGTATGTCCCTTTTTTAGACTTAGGATGATTATTTGTAATTATTTTGTATTTTATTTTGTATTTAAAATGAATAATTGTAGAAATTTATATAGGTATCTACTTCGAGATCCGTTTAATTCGTTATATATATGTGATCCAGTACATAGTAAACAACCAAATTTCTTTATAAAAACAAGACAACAACATCATAAATAAAAATAAACTTACAAGCAAAAAATTATAAACTAATTAAAAACTAAATTAACTTAACTTGCCCAGTCAAAGGAAGAAAACCCCGTCCAGCAGTTCCGTCTGCGGCATAGAGCCCATAACGCTGGCGGCGTTACCTCTCTGTATTGCTAAAGAAATACGTTGCGAGAGGTAAGCGCCAGCCCTATGGTCCCCTGAAGCGTCGACGAGTCGTTTAGTCATTGCCCTCATAAATGATTTCATGTCAGCTGACCAGGGACCCAATGTTTCTACTGCAAGCGCCGCAAACTCGTAGTCTTTAATTAAAGACGAGTATTTGCGGCGCTTCAACACCTGGGCCTGGTCAGCTGCAGCGCCGGGTTGAGTGCGAGTCCCCTGGATGTGGGACTGAGCAAACGTATCCACGCACGTTGCGTCCCACACCAAGGCTCTGCCCAACTTCCACGGCACCAATGTGGCACCATCAGGTCGCTTGCCATCGTCTCTTGCTAAACCTGTGGGTTCGAGAATAGCAGGCATAGACACGGTGGCAAGCGAACGACGGACTAAATCGTTTATAGTGCCGGGGCGGTATAAGCGGCCGGCGCTTTTTATACATGAGAGGCCATGCCTACCCGACTCATCGACGCTTTTGCCACAGACGCATGTATGTGAAACACATATTCTGGCCCCAAGCCTCAAGCAACAAGCAATTCTTTATGTGCTTTGGTCCAGAACGGTGCCTATCTGTCGTGAAGGAAGCGCGTAGAGCCAGTGTCCCGACTCGGGGGCGGAAACCGCCAGGAGGCGGGCGCGTTCAAAATCGTCCGGGCTACTTTCTACGAGGGATGCTTGCACCTTATTAAGACGAGGGGTGTCCCAAACCCGCTGAAAATGTCTGACCGCCGGGATGTCCGTTCCAGGGCACGAGTCACACCATGCATCCCTGGCCTCCTTCAAACTCGCTATCTCATCGTCGACTATCTGGGGAAGGTTAAGAATGATACCGACGAGAGACAGCGAGCCATAAGCAGAGGACAGGAATGCAGGTAGGGCTACGCTGGCCGAGGCTCGAACGCCCAGCCCCCCAAGCCTTATTGGGAGAACCGCTTGAGTCCAAGATCTGGTGCTGGAGTCTAAATTAATGTTGAGAATTTTGGAAAGTGTTGTCTGAAGGGACACATCAATAGATGACAAAATGGTAGGGAATTTCCAAATGGGACAACTGCGCAACAAATACATAAATTTCGGGGTGAATAAGCAAAAACGAATAATGAACAGGGCCATATGAGGATTGATGTGAAAAAGTAGGTCGGATGTATTTTTGAACAAGTTTAATTTACAATTAATGACAGGGTTGATTGAGTCTTCGAAAATTGGCGAGCCTAAAAGGGTGAGAGATGAATTGGAATGAACGGAGAGATTAGGCAAAACTGCATTAAAATTGGTTAGTATGTCAATTTTATTTTCAAGTGGAAGGCGATCGGGGATGAAAATTTCGCACTTTGTGAAGTTCAAAGAAAGGCCAATTTCCGAAAATTTATCAATGATTGTCTGTAAGTCCTGCAGAACAATTGAAGCATCTCCACCCAGAGAACCATCGTCCAAGTACCATAAATTGAATTTAGAATTTAGCGATGAGATGATGGGGTGAATTACTAAACTAAAAATGGCGGGTCCAAGCGGATCTCCTTGTTGACATCCCACACATGAAGGTATAGTTTGGTCCTGATAAATTAAATTTGACGGTGCTCCGTAGCATTGCCACAAGTAGTTGTATAACTCTGGGAGCACTTTCTTGGATTCAGCTAACAAAGCGCCGCGGTCTACCGAATTGAATGCATTTTTAACATCTAATTTGACAAATACCTCATAGCCCGGACGACTTAAAAAGGTACGTGCAGCATGCACCGCCGCCTCGCAACCGCCCTTAAGGTGAAGCATCTTCAGAAAAGTACCACAAGGGGGTAGAATAAGGCTTGGAAATTCCTACTTAATTACGCGAAAACTACATAAAATGTAACGGTTTCTTATTTAAATGTTATTTGAAGATATTTTCTACAATTTTATAATGCCCAAAACACGATTTGATTAATTTGCCTCGATGGATTAGGCTCGCAAAGTTAGCTCTGATCGCGCGTTTTTCGGTTGGTCGAGTTGACTAAAAACCAGAACCATTTTTTTGCTAGTCAATGTTCAGTATTTATTGTTGTATCCTTTTATTCCTTATTATATATGTGACAACGTAGTAGGCTCATTTTATTTTTAATTAACGTAAATTAGTAACATTAAGCACATAAATATAAAATCTCGCTCAAAACGGACGCGCGTAAGTCATTCGTTTGAATTTTAGTAGGCAGATGGCCAAGCGGCCTCGGGCTGGACGGACGTCTGTCGCGATTTTTTGCATTTTGACAACTGTAAAATTCGCTAGTTTAATACCAGCTGTTAGAAAATAATACGTTTTCAGGGAGAATTAATAGGGTGTCATGTGGGTGGATAAACGTTTAAAATAGATTTTCGGTCATTTTTACAATTTGTTCTAATTTAAAACACAAAAGTTCGTTCACAAACCCTACCATTACAACCCGATTTTTCATATTTCTTATCTTAAGAGCCCGTTATTAATGAAAGAAGTTCGAATACGTTTCTTTAGTATGTGGAATATTTTTTTATCACACAGGTCACATTGTCTAGTACGGTGTATGTCGTAACATCTCGCTGCCCCAATATTATAGGGTCCTATGTTACATTGTCGGGGTACTTCAATTTAGACCTAGTGTTACTCTGACAAACTTCAAATTTCAAGTTGATAAAAGTGCAACATAGAACCCTATAATATTGGGGCAGCGATATGTCATATAGGAACATTTGACATTTGGCATTTACGCTGTCTTAAGGACTTAGATATATCGTTTTCAATAAAATCATAATATATTAAATACAATGAAAATCTTATAGTGTACGAACTATAACGATTATGATAGTATATTGTGATCCGCTGTAATAATGACGCCATCCAGTTAACTCCCCTGCAGTTCGAACCAATTGAATGTGGAAAGACATTGTCAGAATATTTATAATATCTACTCGGAATCTGCAAGCATGATGTAATTTGTGTTTATTGTGGTCAAATCAAGACGGATTATTGTCACCCAATTGGATACAGTTCTTCAAGATACCTCCTAACTACACTTCAACTCCAAGTTTTTAACACATTCACTGCCCAGAATCTCTACGCAGTACGCTCCTTGCCGACGATGCCTACGGCGTATATAGGCGCCCGGCCCGCTAAGCGGGTTCATGGCAGACCTGAAGGAGAGTTTGAAAGTCAAGTGAAGAAGAAGAAGTATTAAATAATTGTAATAATTAATATACCTAAACAGTAAAGTATTCCATTGCATATATACACACTTTTTATTCTTGTGGTAGAAAACATATTCCTATGAAGAATTTGTTTCATTTTCTTTACCTACTCTGAGGCTAAGGAATTCACTAAAACAGACATTATTTAGATTAAGTATGCTGATTTTGTAATCTGCTTGCGTCTTGGTCAAGTGCGAGTCGGACTTCTGCACGAGGGTTCCGTACCATACTTTCAAGCTAATTACTCGTAGCATGTCTAGTTTAACGTAGATGGGTCACACGGAGCGTAATTATGAATCGATTGACAAATAAATGTACTAATAATAATTATTCGTTGACTACACGCTGCAGTGTACCTAAACTAAGACATACTTACCTACCTAACCTGCTGTAATATAATATAAGACATACTTTTTCACCTTAATGTGATAGTATTATGTATAATGTTATTTAACATCTATAAATTGACTTGTAAAACTACGTTTTATAAAGGAATAAATGAAATGAAATGAAATTGACACCTTATTAATCGGTTCCGTATCTTAAACGCTATGGTGGAATTGGGATGCCTATCCGGAATAGCACGTTGCCGCCGCCGCCGCCGCTCGCTTCTTAGCCTTAAGCTTTAAATGGAAGGATATAATGATGTGACGGAACTTGCCAATGAGAATACAATTAGGTAGCTAAAATCGACTTCCGAGCTATGTTTACAATTTGGCACCTTATTCCTTTGTGATAAGGCGAAAAAAAGAAAAACTATATATCATCATCATTATCATATCAGCCGAAAGACGTCCACTGCTGGACATATGCCTCCCCCAAAGAGTGCCAAAATGACCGATCTTGCGCCACCCATTCTATATATAGTAGTATAGAATATATAATTTTTTCGCCTTACCAGCTAAGTCTCATATCAGGGAAATTCTTTTTCTCTATTTTCACCCAAGCAGAGCTCGGCCACTCAGGTATATATGTATGTATGTATGTGATACATACATTTATAGTATAAAATGGCATATAATTTGTAATCCTATGCGTATAAAAGAAATATGAGTAAATAAAATTCATTACTTACAAGCAGGACTCGCAATCGAGGGGCCATCCAGGAAGCACGGCAGTCAGTACAATTACCATAGAATTATTATTAGTACCATTTTTTTATATCATGTATTTTGCAAACAAACACACGGTTTGCGAGATATCGAAGCCTATGGACGCTTGCTACTAAAGAGGATTCACCACCGTGCATTGCCAACTCTTTATTGATTTGAAGATTTGGAGAATGCTTAGGGTTCATTTGAATTAACTCACAGATATTCACGAGTTTACGATATAATATTGCTTACCTAAACTCGTGTTATTCTTTGTAGATTAGGTAAGTAGAAATCGACACAAAATAGGCTTAAATCGCAAGGCATGGGTTTTCGGTATATTGAACCGATATATAGTTAGGATAGTGTGAACACGAAGTTTTGGTTTAAAAGTCATAAACTATGCTACTTTGACCATCAAGATGTAGTACACTTTAAAAGATAAATAAATTTACCACAATTTGAGTTAAGCGACATGTCTATAAACTCAAGCGATGGCCCTTCAAAGATGGTCTATTTTCCCGAAAATTGTCAATTTTAAGTCATGGTCCCGTCCGGATCAAAATATTGGCAAAATCCCTCGTCCAATGATAAAAATTGTTGGATATAAAGTTTTGTTGATATGTAATTTTCTTTCATACAAACCCTCTATAAATTCTGTAACACTACACGCACAATCTTGAAAATACGAAAAAAAGGTAAAAATGGCTTTTTTGAAGAATTGAGTGCAAAAGGCCTTTGAGTAGGTACCTACCTTTAGTTTGTGTGAAAGTAGCCAAGTACCAATGGAAAAGGCAATAAATAATCATCATCATAATCAGCCGAAAGACGTCAACTGCTGTACACAGGCCTCCCTCAAAGGTTGCCACAATGGCCGGTTCTGCGCCACCCGCATCCAGCGGACTCCCGCGACCTTCACCAGGTGATCAGTCCGGTCCCCACTCGAGAACCTTTCTGCCCCAACGGCCATCGGTTCTACGTGATTTAGGTTTAGATTTATTTATTTCGAGATAAAAATTACAATATAGGTCTTCATCACGATCGTCAATAATAAGTATTAAAAATAAAATAATATTCATAATTTTAATACACAAAGTGGAAATTGTATCTCCAATTAAGGATTGTTATTTAACAACTAATAGACACTTACTATTAAACAGAAATAAACAATGTCAATTTATGCATTAGGTACCTAAATTTAAAAGTTAAATATACAATATAAATGTTACACAAGAAATAATATCAAATGTGCAATGTGCCCCGCCCTATGCCACTTAAAAGCAATACTATCAATCATGTAAAAACGATAATAAATTATTTTGGTTTGGTTCAGCTAGAAGCTTTTCTTCAGGTTCTTCCACGCTTTCTTCCTCAGGTTCTTCAGTTTTTTGAGTTCGTGTTGTGCCTGGGTTTTCTCAAGATCGTTTTCATCATCGCCTATCGAAATCAAAGCGGTGATTTCGAATAATTTTCCTGAGCAAATTAAGCATAGAACTGAGCATTTGAGCTTAGCTCTCTGGTGGTTGGTGGCAAATGTGCATACAAAGCCCTTTGAATACCTATACATTTGTCAGTATAGTAACACCAAATGTCTCATTATTTGATAATCAATTTTTACCTATTTTAGTGTTTTCGAGATTGTGATTGAATAATTAGTCTCACAGACCTATCTGTGCTTTAATGAAAGCAAATTAAATTGAGTATAACTTTATTACTAATATTTTTTCTAATAGCGCGAGGGATTTATGATATGTTTTGGTCCAGACGGGAGAATTTAAAATCGACGAAGTTCGGAAAAAATATATTATTTTCGAAAGGCAATAGCTTCGTCCCTTTAGAGCTTACAGATTTGCAGTTTAATTCAAATTGTAGGAATAGGGAACTTGCATCTTTTTTTTTTATTGCGAAAATCAAATGTCTAATTTAGCATTAAAACAACTGTAGCACTAATACTTTCTTATGATTTATTTTTCCGATGTTATATGCATTTGAAATCTGCACGCACCGGCACCCCCCGAAAACGCTCTATATTAAACTGGCTTATGCTATGACGTCACAACATATATTCTCGGCGCGTTTACTATGGAGTAAGTCATTAATTTGCAATTATCTCCACAACATTTGCGTTTAAGTCTATACTTGATATACAAGATATCATTTTCTGTGCCAATTCAATATTCTGTGTAACTGTTATGTTATTTTATCGAAACAATAATAATTTTTTTTCGTCATTTTAACGTGAGATAAAACTAATACAATCGTTTTTTTTTCTTCTGTATGATATTTCTATTGATATCGATTGAGTGCAATTTATTCAAAATTGAAGTCCCATGCAAGTTCCCCATTTTAACCAACTTTAGAATTCAGGCGTAAATGTAAAAAAAGTCCTAAAATTTCGCAGTTTTACGCGTGTCGCGCAACTGGCACAAGCTTTTCGGAGTTGCAAATTTGTGTCTACACTACCCTAACTGATCCATAAAACAAAACCAAATAAGTAACTGCCAAAATTTTCATTTTTGGTACAAGCTTTTATTGCTTACTGTACTTTTCTGTGTATTGTATTGAGACGATTCTAAGGAGCTTAAACTCAACGTGGTTACGTCGGTTAAATACTGAATTCCCATGGCCACCTTCTGTCTCCATCATCAGATCAGCTCGATGGTACCATAATATTGAATTGTTATCCAAACTATACTAATACCCAAAATTTCAGCTCAATCTGATAACGGCAAGTGACTGAAAAATGGATTGCAAATTTTAACGGACAACTTACATAGATACTTACATACCTACATACAACCAGGTCAAGTTAATATAAAGCTTGTAAAAACCAGAACTACATCGTGCTTTGCGTTTTTAATGTCGAATTCTACAGTCCTAACAACGCGTCGCTTTGAACCAGGTTCATTGGATGTGGTACTGGGGAGCACCGAAGAGTTTTTATGATCTTCATGAATATATAAATGACTTCCACTTAGCACTAACAAATTACTATAATTATGTGATTAGTATCTACCCTTTGATGTAGGTATCACCATCACCTGCGAATACATTACTCACTTTCGGTTTGCTGACGACACTACTTACCGTACATCACAATCATAGAGGCATCAGGGGGTGTCAGTGACAGTGATTAAAGAGTACTTAATACGTATTAATATATGTAGGTACGAGTTTATTAGGTCTATTTAGTATAATTATATTCTGGCCTGATATTGGTTTACGGGTATACCTAATACATTGGTGTTACACTTTCATAATAACACTTACAACAGCAGCAGAAACCGAATGTATAATTATGTTTTAGGACGGTATTTTATAATTAGTATCTGCATATTATTTGTAGTACCTACTTTTTTGCATTCCCACACTATAAAACTAAGGAGCAAAATAAGGATTACCTAATATATATACCCAGTAACGTACAAATAGGTACGTATCAACAAGGCTCGATCATTCTGACTGACGTGATCGCTTAATGGCCCCTCTATTGTGATGAGTTGAGACTTGAGAATTAAATTGAATTTTCAAATTTAATTGTCCATCCAGGCTCAAGCCCCCCAAAAAGCCAGCTCGATCTGAGTCCTTAACATAACGTAACCCCTTTTGTCAAGCAATGATCATAAATTTTCGCTTGCTTATTTTCATGAAATTTTGCACGTTAGCGAAGACCGAATAGAGTTGCTATGACATTGCCAATATAAAGACTGATCTATTGACTTATCAGTTATCAATAGTATATATAAGTCGCTTAACTTCAAACTCGGGTAAATCCATTCGACCCTGTCAGCAAATATCTACCTTATCACCTTTGCTTAATAGCAAAATCGCATGATTTGACAGATGGATTAACCCGGGTTTGAAATTAAGCGACTCATATTTCATATACCAAAATGTACCTAAGAAACATACGCAGAATCATCGCAGAATAAGAAAATGTCAACAAGTCTGACATTTTTCAATAAGATGTTTTGACAATTTCACTTTCTGTAATGAGGTTGGTGACTGATTTAAATTTATAATATCACGAAAGAAAAAAAATACCGAGGTCAGTGACCTGTCACAGTAAAGTGAGATAGTGTGCGTGAAATGTAGCGGTGTGTGTTTCTGGGGAGAATTACGATAATGTTGCGCCGCCTAGTAGGTTTTTCGTGTCGCGTATGTAGCTTCACCCGAGATGCCTCACCTTAATGCCGAATCCCAGCTGCCGGGGCTTGAAAACTTTTGTCAGCCTCTCGCTAAATTTTCGGCAGCAGAGCTTTGAAGCCAGGCGCCTGAAAGTAAAGCCAACGGCAATCGGCCGAATACCACCATCCTTCTTTGCTAAAGCAATCAAATTGGCGCCGTATAAGACTGGAACTATCTCGGCATTCACTTGTCCTGACAGCATCAAATTTATCAGTGCCGTGAGTTGCTTTAGCAAAGAAGCTCTCGTGTCACCCAATGAAAGAGTGGTCAGGTCCTTGAGATGTTGAGGTGAGAGACTATCAAGCCCACCGGCGGACCCGTTAGAAATTAATTGTATATGGACTTAGTCTGAATTAAACGATTTGATTGATTGATATATGTTTTACCCACTAGTGTAGGTGTACAAATATTTATAGCATTGCAGTATGACGTTAAACATTTAAAATACGAGCGCACCTGGCAATTACGAAATAATTAAATTTAAACATTATTATTACGGAATTACAATTTTGATAATTAATTAATAATATAACTAAAATTAATAAATAACAAATTTAGGTGACACCCCTCTTATCATTATGAAAATCTTTTACACAATAATAAAAAAAAAATGATTAAAAATCTATTTTTTTTTTCTTGAATAATTTAGAATTTAATTGTAATGGGCACCCTACCAAGTGGTAATGACTTAGGGGATATATGTAAATATAGTGTAGGCCCCATAGGTTAAGTTAGTTTTAGTTATGTACATATTTGTTAAAATTGAATGTCAATAAATTTACTGATTGTAATATGTCATTAGGTAATTTATTATAAATAAGAGGTGCCATATTTATTACTATTGAGTAGGTACTAGCGTCTGCCCGCGACTCCGTCCGTCCGCGTGGACTCGTTTATATCGTAGCTCCATACAAACTTTCACCACCCAATTCACCTCCTTAGATAATTATTTCCGGAATTAAAACTATCTTATGTCCTTCATCGGCACTCAAACTATATATATACTTGATGACCAGTTAGCCTAGTGGCCCTGCCTACGAAGCTGAAGGTCCTGGGTTCAAATCCCGGTAAGGACAAATACTTTTGTGTGATGAGCACGAATATTTGTTTCTGTGCCTTGGATGTTTTCTATGTACCTATTTAAGTATTTATATCCATTAAATATATCGTCGTCTAGTATCCATAAGCATAACACAAGCCTTATTGAGCTTACTATGGAGCTAGTTTGATTTGTGTAAAAAATGTCCCATAATATTTATATTTATATATACTCTCTACTCCGGATTTCCAAAGATAACCCTTAGGGCACGGCGACTCGATTTGTTGGCGGTGCCGACAGCGAGCACTGTGTCACGCAGGAACTCGCCGCTGATCCGTGCTCTCTTACAAGTCTTACAACTCAATGCGCTCTTGGCATCAGCACCGGAGTGTGACTTACTTGCGTGGCGATGGATGTATGTGTGCGGTGAATGTTTGAGCTTCTGTGAGGAGATAGATGACAGGCAATCAACTGTACCAATGTATATGTATTTTTTTGTTTTGTTGTATTGTTTAGTATCGTTTTCGTGACGCATTGGTTTTAGGACTGTAATGTTGTGTTAACATGTTTTTAATAATAAATAAATAAATATATCAAATTTTATCTAAATCGGTTCAGAGGTTTAAGCTTGAAGAGGAGGTAACAGACAGACATACAGACACCCATTCAGCGTGTGCACATGGTTATACTTGTCATTTGTGTTTTACTACTTACCATCTTTATAATTTTCTGCTCCTTCCTTGTATTTTTTTTTCAGTTTAATGACTGTTTCATCTACAAACTGCGCCCGCACACGGGTGCCATGCCGAATTAGGATGGAAGGAGACCCTTGTAACATAATACATTTTACTTATCGATTTCGCAGAAATTGCACTGCACAGTACATTGAAATAACACTACAATTTGATTTAAGGCTTCATGGTCTTCTCTCCCTCTCACTGGGCATACGCGTGAGCGAGATGGAAGTGCGTGTGCGAAAGCGTGGATATCACGTTTTTCGGAATATTTCAGAAAACGAGAAGAAATTTATGTAAGTAAGAAAATAATCCATTATTTTATGAAGAAGATTATAAACTTTCATCTTTTTCTGTAAAAAAATGGAGCAGTATACTGGTTACATGTGAAATGTGGGTTCACTTAAGATCTTTTTTTCTCTACTCTTTTTTGTTAAAATGGATTTCTACGAAAACTATTTTACTTCTACTACTATCTTGCAGATTATGATATATTTTTTACGATACTAAATTGTTACGTCATAATGTACAAAGTGGTTACTAAACAAGTCATTTTTACGAAAATTTGAAAGGTCGAGCCTTAAATGCGCTTCGCTTATTCTGACACTTCGATCGGCACATTTAATTTTTTAATAATACCTACAACGTATGCGTATGACTAGCCTGATGGTAGGCACAGACCGCAGCCTATGGACACAGCGTATATGCATTATAGGAAAAAGAGTGTCGAAACACGCAACCAAACCAACAGATCACGCAGGAGTGAAATGGCTGCGATCATTAATCGCTGGACAATATTTTATTTTATATTCTATTTTTGACTGCGTTAATTGTCCCTTCTCATGTTTAACTAAACTTTTATTATTGTTTTATTTTTTTTTGTTTGTTATCCTGGTTATCCACCGTGCAATCACTGGATGTTTCTATCGGAAGATCAGCGCTGGCAGCAATGACAGCATAATGCTGAATTAGAACCGTTTCGTGACAAACGCTGTCTGGCACTCTTTTTTTTGTTTTATTGTTTGTTGTTTGTCTCGAATAAATGTTTCTTTCTTTCTTTATATGGGTATCAAAAAGTATACATCAATAGGTATAAACACGCAGCTAGAACATGTCGCGTGATATTCATCCATACAGGCAATATCATAGGTGCTTGCTTTGCTGGAGTTTCAATTCAATCGCCTTACACGGTTGAAAGACATATCGAATGCGCAGCCAATCGTCCAATCGCATGACAAGTCGCGAGATATTATAGAATTGAGAATTCTTTGATGTATAGCTGCGTATTCCAACGTATCTTCCGCTATTGTTTTTGAACTATAGACTGGCTGTATACTATTGATATCTAATTATGTGTTTAGGTTGGTAGGTTTTATAAATAATAAATCAGTCCTAACCTAGCGCGCCTTTCATTCATAACATGGTGACAGCGGTGGGATTTATATTTTATTCCGCGGGTTTGCCTGCGTTCTTTGGAATACGCGGGCGATGCCGCGCGGACAGCTAGTATCAGTAGCTCTAGTATAAGTTTTATCGACACAATACGTTTTCGAACGCGTTTGCGTTTAGTTTCAATTCGTATGACAACGCGTAGTCCCTATAATAGTGTCCCATTTATTTGTGTGATGAGCACGAATATTTGTTCCTTCTTGGATGTTTTCTATGTATTTAAGTATGTATTTCTCTATATAAGTATCTATATCGTCGTCTTGTACCCATAGTTAAGTACAAGCTTTGCTTAGTTTGGGACTAGGTTGATTTGTGTAAGATTGTCCGCAAAATATTTATTTAATTATTTATTTAGTTTACCCGTGAGTATCCAACAATATTTTGACTTTTTTAATGTAAGCGTGGGGAGACTATTTAAAGATGTGAAAATGTTTATGTTACATTTAATAATTATATAATGAATATCAAAATAAACGAAAAATTCAAAAAATTAGGTTCCGTGCCGGATTCGATCCGGCCATGGGTCATGTAAAGTCAGCATCAAAAGTAGCTACGTAAACGAACACGTCAAAAGTCTTTGTTAAAATAAAAGGGAATAAGAGCTTTTGACGTCTTCGATGGCGTAGTTTTTTTTATGCTGACTGTATGCCTGTGGCCCCCATATATTTAATTAGCAGCGTTACTGCTTCATACAAAATTAATTATAAATATAATGCTTTGATTTTGATGAAATGTAAACAAACCTGTATTGAAAATGAGTATAAAGTCCAAATGACTTCATTAAATTTACAATCTTCCTTGCGGTGATAAAGTGAAAAGCTGTGTGTTTCGCTCGCCAGCAAACTTGTTTTGCGTCTCGTGCCTTGAAAGCCTCGCTATGCTCAGGGTTGTACTTTTGAAATTAAATCTTACAATCCTTCGCTAGCTGGGCTTTCAGTACAAGCACTTGCGCCAAACAACACCTTTGCAGCCTTGCATATTAAATAACTATTCTTAACAAAACTCGTTGTAAGTAAATAAACACCTCTATTTAAATGACTGTTTATTGCAACGCGGAACTTACTAAATTGAATTCAGCGGACTGAGTCTTGCAGGTACCGTTGATTTGCAATTTCCTCCAGCAAACGAAGGAAAAAGTGTGTTTTCTTGCCGGAAATCCATCAAAGGTTGTTTTTTTACTAAGAACTGGAAATAGACAGACTTGAGATAGCATTTAAAACGGTATTCCTTCGTTTGCCCGAATTTAATTTGCGATCATATTCACAGGCCGTAATTTTGTTTACCATAATTTCATGTGCCATAACTGTTATTTAGCATAATATTCGTAAGACCAAATTGTTATTTTCAACACAAGGCAGATTAACGACCTCCATCGAATACACCCTAAACTAATCCTAAACTATTGATTTGGAATTATATTTTTGCACTTTACTAAAACACACGAAAGGAAGTACACTCTGTTTGATTGTCTGCAACCTGGCCACCGCACCCCGGGCACAATCCTTCTGTAATTTGTTATTTCACATGTAGTATGGCTTATGAAAGGTATGGCAAATGATTATATTGCTTAAATGAATATTATGGATTATAAAGTTTCTGGCAAATTATATTATGATGACATATGATATTATTGGCACTCTTTGAGGGAGGCCTATGTCCAGCTGTAGACATCTTTCGGCTGATATGATGTCATGAAAATAACAATTCTGTCTTATGAATATTATGGTAAATAACAGGTATGGCACATGAAATTATCGTCAACAAAATTATAGCCTGTGTATATGATGGCAAATTAAATTTGGACAAACGAATGGTATACCGATGAATACTACAGATGACCTATGGAACTCCTCATTGACGTATTTAAAACTATAAAAGTACTTCACAGATTCTGATATGATTCCGTTGAAATAGAAATAAAATAATGAAGTGCCGAAGGTGATTCTGTGATCTTTGAGGAATCGACGGAACTCCTCAAATATCATCTGCCAACATACAGCGATTTGGTTTTTTCTGTAATAATCAACGCATTTGCCCTCGGAAAGTAGTGCGGTAAAGTGGTAAGGAAGGAAAACAAATGTAACCAACAAAAAACAAATGTATGTGGCTGGGCGGAGTACTGAATTGAAGTCGGCTTAAACATTGTTATCAAAGTAAATTATTTATGTGAGTATCAGACTCTCTATCTATGACTAAAAGTCAAACAACATATTCTAGTATTGCTCAGTCTTTCAGGCAATCATATTTGTTCGACCTGTTTTTAAATACAACCTTTTTTTTTCAAAGCTAATTCCCCTCCCTGTTAGCAACTCTTTGATGTGTTTGACCTTAGACACTTTTGTGTCAGAAAATAGATTCTGCAAAGAACTTCTACCTTTTTAATGATCGCTCTTAAATACCGTGCCTTCAAAGGTTTTAGTGTAAGAATACGCTATACCTACGCCTTATCTACTACATCTTGTGGTGTTGCTTTGCTCAACATGCTGCAGACAGTGAATCTCCGACAAAAGCGATTTATGAAATGTGTGAGAGACAACTTTGACACAATGTTCTGAATCACGGAAACAAGGAACAATACAAATGAATAATTATAAAACAATGAATAAATGGAGTGTATGTGTAAGCTTGCCTTTGTTTTAGTTTAGTTATTGAAGCAAACCCTTCGGTAGGTACGCACTTCTGCAAACATTTCCGTAGCATCTCAAATCCTAATCATCATCATTATTCTAGAGTTTAGCTCTTGTCGGTACCCATTGGAAGCTTCTTAAAGTGTAGTTGATGATTTTGCAAAAACGTACAGTCTGCAAGCTAGTTTTAAAAAAAAAACTTATTCTCATTAAAAAACCAAACAGTGTAAATCTTGGATTTAGTTGCTGACGCACCTTTAAAGCCAGAAGTGATCTCCAAAGTATCTGTAACTTTTTTATCTGGTAAACAATTCAAAGTCTTTCTGCGCATAAAACGTTATCTCGTTTCTCTCAAAATTCTATTCCCAAATTGCCGTACGACAAATCCTGTCTAAACCTGTAAGCGTCACTAACATTTAATCACCCTTTACTATGCAAATGTGCGGCTTTTCCAACATGGCGTATCGTTATCCAGCGTTCCTGAGACTTCGGATTTTTCTCCGCAGACAAAGGAGATGTAATATCAAAAGGAAATGGTTAAGGGCTTTTTGCAACGGCTTTGGGAACACTGCTCTGTTTAAACTATTTTTAAGTCAAACGTCGGCGTAGCTTGGCTGTGGGTCCTAGGGGCTATTGTGCTACATTTCGGACGGGTGTTAGGACAAATGAACTGTAATTTTCCCTTACAAAAAAATATATTTCAATTTCCCTAACTTAATTACCCCGCTGGTTACATGAGGCTGGCGTTTTGGGCAAAGTCGTCAATGAGTACCCTCATCACTGTTGAAACGATAGGTTCGTAAATACTGTAATCCAAAACCTTCAAGTACCTATTTGTGTAAGGTTTAAATTCGGATCTGACATTATTCACGTAATGGTGGAGATAATGTGTTATATTACAGTGGTATGTTACTAGCCGACAACACACTTCCACCCTATTCCCGGAGTCGACTCTTACGACACCACTAGTATAATCTGGATATTGTACTCATTACCACATAGGAATCCTTTATAGGTACTGTTACATTGACATGGGCACAATTGGTAAACTTACACATTGCTAATTAAAGGTACCTGGATCAAAGGCGATGCCAAAGTGCATGGCACCTTTGAATACTAGCTTTTACCGGGGTATTTTGGAGCACATACCGAGTTTGGACAGCAAATGGTGATTATAAACTAGTGTCTGAATAGTGGTTCAACGAGAGGCCGACTTTGCCGGCCACTGGCGACGGAGAGGAGAAATCGAACTGTTCAATATTGAGTGCTAATGAAAGGGAATGGTTTATTTTGCATACCACTTTGCAGAACGTGTTGCAAACGCGTCGTTGTACTTTATTTTGCCGCCCTTCTTGTCTAAATATATTCTTTGTCCATCGCGAAGATTCGATTTATGTACTGGGGAATGATTTTAGGGTTCCGTACCAAAACGGTTATAAAGGAACTCTTATGCCGACTCTGTCCGTCTGTCCATCTATCACAACACAACGCCCCTGCTAGACGGTCGCCAACACGCCCCTCCAACCGGGCGACCTTGGTCCGCCCCGACCGTGTAGACAGTTGTTTGCAGCAACATTTCATACTACAGCGGTCGGTGCCGACCAAGGTCGCCCGGTTGGAGTGGCGTGTTGGCGACCGTCTAGCAGGGGCTTAAGTATCTCAGGGATTTTTTTCTTCTTAGGTATCAACTTGAAATTTGGAACGACCTGTTATGGTGGCTGTTTACACGAGTATGGAAAAAATAATAATATACAATTTATTTTCTGTGTAAATGACGAATACGAGGGGGGTTTAAAATTCAAAGTCTAGTTAAGAGTGCTCTTCAAAAAAGCGCTCGCTCAGAATTCGGTATTTTGACACGCGTAGTGCGTTTGTGTGTGTAAATACTACTACCACCCACACAAACGTACCTAACCCCCCCCCCACATGCACAGCGAGATCGCACCAGCCGCGGGTGCCGTCCCTTTCTAGCTATATGTAAGTGCGATCGGGATAGAACTAACCGCGGAGCTTGCCGATGCAAATAGCTGTATAGCGCACCGTTGGAATTCACTCCGTGACCGATATTGATACTTGCACTAAAAAGTGGTAAGATTACTTCGCTAACATGATGTTCTAGAACATTATGTTAGCGAAGTTAGATAACTTGAATAAAGTAAGTATTTGATTTTTGAGCACAAGTTTTCTATTTGTATTAAAATACTATGATATGACAAAGTATATTTAGTTTCGTTTTTTTAGTATAAAAAATAAAATAAAATAAAATATACTAACGAGTTTTAAAGTTGTCAGTAATAAGAATAATAATTTGTTTTACGGATATTAATAGTTTGCATGTTATCTGAGTCTTATTTATATATAGTAATGTAATGAAATTATACCAGTCGACCCACTACTAGGAAATTACTGGGTACTGACGTATTCATTTCTTGAAGAATTTTTTTTGTTATGGACAGTAAAAAAAAACTGCCCTTCATAGAAATTGCTATGTCCGTTTCTTACCAAAGGAACTGAAAATTATAAATTATACAAACACAGCTTTTTATCTAGAATACAATTAATTAATGCGTGATTTTATTCAAAAGCCTAAAACCTCAGATGATAAAAAGGAATAGATATGAAACGGGGGCTTGGCGCGTGTCGGTGCGACATGGCCAAATGGGCATGTCACTGCCCACCGCATGTTAGTCGCAATTTGCCGTGAATCTGAAATGTTTTTCCACGTTTACTCAAAATGCCGAATTGTAGCGTGGTTACATGCAAAAATAGGAATGAAACTAAAACCTACATAAATGGTGGAGTCACGCACCACATGTGAGTATTAGTATTTTCACTTAAGTCAGTAAAAAGTAATATTTTAATAAATAAACGCAACGCCGCATCATTTCTCGGGATCGAACTAACATATCGAACGAAAAAGCATATTTTGGTTCTATGCGTTGTACATTGAACGTTCAATACAGTAAACCACGGCGCAATGTATTACACCACTATGGATATGGACGATGCTTGAATTTTTTTGTGGTACGGCCGCTGCTTGGCGTCGCAAACTAGAGCGGTGCCAAAGTGCAGTTACAATTTACGCGTAATCGATAAAATAGAAGTACGATATCATACTAGTTATTTTATTTCGACTACTTTCGCTGTTTTATTTTATTTAATTACTTGTTTTGGTTGGGTGCCTATCTTAAAGGTAACTAATAACATACTAATAAGATTAAAAGGCACAAAATGTTTACGGTACCTACTAATAAGATTTTCACTAAGTTGCAGTATGAACGGTAAATAGACATATTAAAATTGTGTATACAAGTATATAATTTAGTTGCAAATGGCTTCAGAACAACTTAAAATGTGATATTATTACCAATAATTTATTTTAAATGAGTATTTTTTACTTTCATTTGAAATGTGATAATTGAAGAAGAAATCTGGGTTTCTTATTACAGTTTTCCAAAGAATCCGAGTAGGTACTAAAAAATGGATAGATGCTACTGGCAGAGGTCCTAACTGGTTTCCTGTACAGAGAAGAGTTAATGTGTTCGTAACATTTTCAAGAAAAATGTTTCCAACCACTTAATAAGAGCCGTACATTTTTCGAATATTTGACACCTCGCTTGCTTGAAACCTAGGTGTAAAATGTATGGTAACACATCTCCGCACATCTTTGGTGGATACTCGCCCTTAGCCTTAAATCTCGTAATATGAGTAATGGACATATTATTTCGCGCCAAAATGCGATACGGATCGGCCTGGTACAAAATCATATATTAAAGGTCAAAAATATCGATGTGACCAGAGTTTTAAATGTATGTGAACACGAACTTATAAAAAGCCGTTTATATTACTCTGTAGGTATTCGTCAATATTTTTTACTTTTGCGATTTATGGTAAGTTAACAACCCGTGTTATTTAAACTTGTAGCTAAAAGTTTAAATACCACCACATAAACTTACCATGTTGTTGAAGTTGTTACCTATCAATATCATAAAATAATATTAATTTTAATATCAATGTCGATAAAACATAATTTTAACGTTTGTCGCCCCCCTAGTGTAGTGCGTTTAAGCCAATCACAGCCCTTGTTTGCATGTTGCCGTAGACTCACTGGCAACGCCCGAGTCTTTGTTTTTACACGGTTCAATGTGTGTGCCTATTATGGGCGCTGCGGTGGGAGAAAACTGGGGACATCGGTTTTGGTTGGAATTAAGCAATACGGCACTTCTCCCTTTTTTTATGTTCTGAGCCTAAAACCTATGTCACTTATTAGGATTCCGTACTTACTAAGACTCCGCTGTCCGTCTGTCTGTCTGAATGCCTGTCTGTCCTTCTGTCACCAGGCTGTATCTCATGAACCGTGATAGATAGAGATTTTCACAGATGATGTATTTCTGTTGTCGCTATTTATAACAAAAAATACTAAAAAACAGAATACATCTTTTTATTTTTATTTTAGTTTTTATTTGTTTCTTTTTCTTTTACAATCTTACACAAATCGACTTTGCCCCAAGCTAAGCTTGTACTATGGGTACTAGACGACGATAAACATACTTATATAGATAAATAAATACTTAAATACATAGAAAACATCCATGACTCAGGAACAAATATTTGTGGTCATCACACAAATAAATGCCCTTACCGGGATTCGAACCCGGGACCTCCAGCTTCGTAGGCAGAGTCACTACCAAGTTACTAACTAGGCTACAGGGGGCTCCTATACAACAAACGTGATCTTAGATATAGATATTTTGCCGTTTTTAGATATAGGTAATGGTACGGAACCCTTCGTGCGCGAGTCCGACTCGCACTTGGCCGGTTTTTTTTAACATTTATTTCGAAATAAAGAGTGATACTCGGAAATGTCGAAGGGAAGGTCAATCGTCGAATCCGACTCGGCTGGGCAGCATTCGGGAAGCTACGGCACATCTTTTCGTCCAATATGCCGCAGTGTCTCAAGACGAGAGTCTTTGACCAGTGTGTGTTGCCAGTGATGACATATGGCACGGAAACGTGGTCGTTTACTATAGGCCTCATAAGAAGGCTCAAAGTCACTCAAAGGGCAATGGAGAGGGCTATGCTGGGAGTTTCTCTGCGCGATCGCATCAGAAATGAGGCTATCCGCAGCAGAACCAAGGGAACCGATATATCCCTCCGAATTGCTAAACTTAAGTGGCAGTGGGCGGGGCACATTGCACGTAGAACCGATGGCCGTTGGGGCGGAAAGGTTCTGGAGTGGCAACCACGTACCGGAAGGCGCAGCGTGGGTAGGCCCCCCGCAAGGTGGACTGATGACCTGGTAAAGGTCGCGGGAGTCCGCTGGATGCGGGTGGCGCAGGAACGGCCATTGTGGCACTCTTTGGGGGATGCCTATGTCCAGCAGTGGACGTCTTTCGGCTGATATGATGATGATGATGATGATGACTCGGAAATGTAATAAAACCACGTAAAAATCTCCCTTTCCAGTGTAAACCCCCGGTGTGTGTTATTATTATATATAAACGAAAATAATAACTAAATGCAAGGTAGGATCGTGCTGTACTTAACAAACGCCATATAAGCTTGTTTTTTAAAAAGTTTTTTATTCATCTTGTTATTTTCAATAACCCTGCATATTATGTCGCTGGTTCGTGGGTACTTGTACAGACAAATCACACAAACCCAAACAAGATAGGTCTATCTATTTTAGTTTAGGAGTTCCCATGACCAACTTCCATCATCAGATCCTGGAAATCATCCATCACCAAAGTGTTTACCAAGACAAAACAGATGAGCCCAAACTAGATGGGTTTATCTAGTTTAGTTTAGGAGTTCCATGACCACCTTCCAGCTCCATTATCAGACTCTGGAAATCATCCAGCACCAAAGTCTTGCCGTGCCATGACCAAATAAATGAGCCCAAATTCGATGGCTTTATCTTGTTGAGTTTAGGAGTTGCTATGGCCACCTTCCGACTCCATCATCAGACCAGCTCTATGATATTATGGCATTGTCACCGAATATACGCAATTGTACCTAATTTGAAGATTTTGCCCAAACTAACATACATACATACATACTAACTAATCATAATGGCCGTTGGGGCGGGGAGGTTCTCGAGAGGCGACTACGTACCGGAAACTGCAGCGGACCCTCCACAAGGTGGACTGATAGTAACAAGTAAATAAATTAAATCTATCAAGTATCACGATCACTCGTACAATAATAATTGACTATAGAACGCGTAGTTTAGACAAAAGGATCCAACCCACAAGATATCACCATTGAAATGTATGACTTTTGTTTTAGGTAGAAGGTTCAATTTTAAATGTTACATATCCTGTGGGTTTGAGCCTTTTCGCTACACTACGTCATATCTGATAGCTATGCAATTCATAACTTGTCTCGATTTGCCTCACGAATGTATCCCCAGTATAGTTTGACCCCGAGGTTGGTAATAACTATGCCTAGTCGGAGATCAAAATAATATTATTTTATCTGAAGAGTGGACGGTTAGCTTCGTGAATAGCCACAAATAAACAGAGTACACGTCTGTCTCGGAGGGCTATTCAGCCGGTACTGAGATATATTCCCGCGCGACGGTAAATTTATACTAGTTTTGAATAATTATTTATAAATATAAATTTTGACTAAAGTTATATTTTTTGGACTGGATCTTGTTGGAACAAGCATGAACTTTAATGTTGTGTAAGATTCAATACACAAATAATTCAACAATAATGAGAAAATCCTTGAGTTTTCAGTAAGATTTTGTTGACAAATATGGTGTAATTGAGAACAGTTTACATATATATACGTGCAGAATAAGGAAAATTCGAGGCGGCTAGGCGCAATGGCAACATATTACGCTAGTGAAAATAGAATAAAACAAGTAGGTTCTCATATAACATCATGGAGTATTAGGGGCTCAAACTTATGACTCTGCGCTCTCTTCAGAAAACTACTGTCGGTAATCGGGTATTTTCGGTTAAAGTATTCAGTTCTTCGTAAATTGGAGGCGGCTAGGACCAATATGAGGAGTTTACCTATGCAAATAAGTAATCAGGATCTAGAAAAAGCTCTCCGTTTCTTAGAATTACAACGTCAAAAATCCGTCATTCTCGCTTATTCCTGACCAAAAAACGAGCGCCCTCTTAATAGATCAAGTGGGGTATCATATGAAAGAGCTTGAGTTGCGCTTTCTAAAACAGTTTCTTTTCTACAGTGGTAAACGGTAACTTTTACTATGAGCTGTTAAGATTGTTCAAGAATGAATGGGATCGTGATGTGACGGCTCAGATTATATAATAGGTGACAGGTATGGTGTATGAACGTTTGTACGGAACTCTGTGCGCGAGTCAGACTCGCTCTTGACCGGTTTTTTTAATCAGGTAAGTTAGTTTCGAAGATTACCTAGATAAAAACTTACAAAGATACGAACTGATATTACACATACATTAACTACCTGTGTATTATTTTGAGACACGGATAGTAACGTCCACTTATTTATTTAATAACCCTCAAAAATATTCTACATGCAAGATTATCGTCTAGGGTAAATTTGAGGTATTGTGTATTGACGACCAAGTTGTAAGTATAAAGGTCGAAACGCACTGAAAGCGGTGGCGGTGCGGCGCGGTGCGTGGCGGAGGCGGTACCGCGGTTGTAATGTTCGAGCTAATATGAAAGGGTTCGCACAGAATATCGCGGCGGGACGCGGCGCGGCGCGGTATTCTGTGCGGACCCTTTCATATTAGCTCGAACATTACAACCGCGGTACCGCCTCGCCTCCGCCACGCACCGCGCCGCACCGCCACCGCTTTCAGTGCGTTTCGGCCTTAATAGTTATTTTTATAAAAGAGGCGGTCTGGTCTTCCTGGTTTGTTTAGTATTTATATTTAGTTCTATTATTAAATAAGACATGCGTATAACGCAAACGGTCTTCTTTTTTTACCATCTAAAGTCATCTAGAATAGGACAATAAAAAAAGTGAGTCAAGCCTTGCTAACGGAAGGGTACCTAAGTGTTTATTGTCACTTGCGTCTTTGTGAGGAGAATGATTTTTGAATAGACGTTTGTTTTGTTGAGAGTTACCTATTAGTGGCATTCTAGTATGTCTTATCTTATCTTATCTAGGTGAGGGCTCTTTCGGATGCACTTCGACCCAGTGGGTGTGTCTTTTGTGCATAGAGGAGACTCTATGCCTGCTCCCAGCAGGCTTGCTCCATCATTTACACAAAACGGATGATGCAGTTGCGGGAAACCGTTACCAAAGTAATTCATTCTTTGTCTGGCAAGGTCATGACATTCACACAATAAGTGTTTCATAGTCTCATCCTCCTCGCCACACATTCTACAGTCTAAACTATCCGATAGTTAGTCGAATTTGATTCCTAATAGGCCATCACAAAACCTTGCCGATGTAAATGCTATGTCAATACGGGTTACTAGGATTTTTGCTTCACTATGTAGCAGTTAAAATGTGTAACGTTACACGTACATATTTACTTAAATAAATCTTAATTCTAGCTACTTACTTAATTAAAAATAACATATACAACTTATTACTACACTACACACCAAAACACATGTTTAAACTATCCTAAATATAAGTTATAAGCTCATCAACACGCTAAACTGTTTGAATATGTCGCGGCACCGATTGACGTTCAATAATTCCTAGCTTCATTCGCACATGAACGAATGCATGTGAGACGCACGTGATCTGCGCGGGCACTCGTCATCGCGCGAGGCCGCTCATTCATTAGCCAAAAGACATTGAGTTGAACGCACGTCACCTAGACTCGATCTCTGCTACGGTCCACTGCACGGAACCGTAATCGATGTCCTAAGGTGTCGTCCCTACGTGTTCCTCGTCAAAATAGCAATCACTGTGGTGTTTAAAGTGTTTAAAAGTGTACCCCAAATTGGGGTCCAAGGTCCAGAGTGACATTTTATCGTCTGAATGTTTCCCGATATAAATAAACTTAAAGGAGTCAGAACGCTCAAGACGGGACAAATGACAGGTTTCTGCGGTGGCCTAGGAATCAAATTGGTTGACCGTATCTATCCGACAGACAGCACGCAATGGTAACACTAACTATTTGTTGTCCTCATCTCGCATTATGTGCGGTATGGTATAAATTATTCAAATTCATATATTTATTCGTGACACACGATTTACACATACGAAAGAAGTAATATAAGACACATTTTGTCACAAAATGGACCCTGCTCAGCATGTTGCTAGCTTTGCAGCCAGCGCTGGTCTTCCGCAGCGTCCATTCGGTGAGAGCTTTGGGAGAGTTATGGTATACTAATTTCCACCCGCGACTACGTCTGCGTAAACCCGGGATAAAAGCTATTCTATATTTTAATCCAGGCTATAAAAAATCTTCGTATGCAAAATTTCATCCAAATCGGTTCAGCCGTTTAAGCGTGATTGAGTAACAAACATCCAGACATCCAAACATCCAAACTTTCACATTTATAATACTACTACTAGTATAGGGATATGATCTCCCTCATGGCCCACTGTGTAGTAGAACCACTTAAAACTAGGCTACGCGTGAGCTAAATTATTGAGCGCCATCGAGTTAATAGAAATTTAATTCGTTTTCAGCCCTACACGTTTGTTGGAGATGTAACACGTTTAACTTCAAAAACCACCTTTTCCGTTCTTAAGCTAGGCCTAATTCAGTCTTACAAGAATGTAAAGTGTTCTGAAATCTCCCCAAACCTTTCGAAACTGAACAAAGGATTCCTCTTAATTAAATTCAGCCCAATCAGGATCTCTTTTATTAAACTCCAGCCTTATTTTCAGCCCTACACGTTTGTTGGAGATGTGACACGTTTAACATCAAACACCACGTTTTCCGTTCTTAAGCTAGGCCTAATTCAGTCTTACAAGAATGTAAAGTGTTCTGAAATCTCCCCAAACATTCCGAAACTGAACAAAGGATTCCTCTAAATTAAATTCAGCCCAATCTGGATCTCTTTTATTAAACTCCAGCCTTATTAATACCTGTAATAAGGATTTGTTATTAAAATGTCATTAAATTTAGATGGAGTTATTGTTCGTTCCGCTCGTTTCCATTAATACCCTACGAAAACAATTTCGACTGAATGTCAAAATTTAAACTCTCGTGAAAATTTTATGGCGAGATTTGATTGCTTATGCAAATATTGTTGGCTGGCTAATGCGAGAATGACTGCGATGCCGGTTGGTTTACATTGTGCGTTTGTGGCCATAGAAACCGACCAGTATACCTATTACTATATTATATCCCGCAAGGCAAGAGTTAATTTGAGACCTCCCTCGTATGACGTTAGTGTTAGTACGCGCTCGCGTCTCAAGTTAACTCTTGCGGGATATACTGTTTGTGTCTGTGAATTAGAGCGCTATCTGAGACATGCTTATTCAACTAGTTTGCTCTATGACGTTACGAATTTCTACTTCTCTACGAGATCTAAGGATCAAGGTGCACTTGTAAAATTGTGGTAGCGCACAACCTGTACCTAGTCAAAACTGTAAAATAGTGTTAATATTAAGACTTGATCTGAATGTGATTGATTAAAATATTGGGTACGATTTATTTATTCCTTAGGCTAACAAGTCTTGCTACGCGTGTTAACAAAACATGCATTTATTTAATACATATTTAGGTACAACAATGGTAAATATATAAGAAACAATACAAATTAATAAAAATAAAAGTATGCTAGATAAACGATGCCACTGCCGCTGAATTAACCTGGTTAAATTATGCCGGTTTAATTAAATTTTTGTACAAGTACATTGTCTACACATAAATAACGTCTCATAGCGCTTGTTATACATAGGTTAGTATAAAGGACTTCTGATGGACTGTATAGCTGGAGTGATTATTTATAGGAAATATATTAAAACCAAGCCGACTCAATCTGTTTTCGACAGCAATATATTGACAACTGATAAAACAAAATAAAACATTCCAAAAGTATAAAAATAATAGACAAAAAAAGGTACAAAATAGGTTGCATCCGCAACATCCCACCCCCTAGTGTGCGAAAGCACACGAAGCTAGCCGGGCCAGCCAATAAGGAGCCCTACGCGTCTAGCCTGACCAACTTTTTGGAGGGCCGACGAAGAAGGCCTCCCTGTGTGGCTACGTCCACCACCCTGACTACGCCATCTCGGCCAGGGAAGGTTGCAGTGATGCGGCCTCTTGGCCAAGTTCCTCTTGGAAGATTTTCGTCCACGATGAGTACCAGGTCACCGATGTTTAAGTCGCGTTCCCTGTTTTCGCCTGTCTGTCGTGGTTGCATTGTAGGTAGAATCTCTTTCACCCAACGGTTCCAAAAATGGTCGGCTAACCTCAAGGCCTTCCTCCAGTCTGCTCTACGAAGAAGGTCTCGGTCGTCAAGGGTTGCAGGTAGGACTTGATTCGAGGATGTGCCAATTAGAAAGTGGAAAGGTGTCAGCGTCTCCTGGTCATCTTGACTCACAGAAACGTGACTTAGGGGCCGGGAGTTGACAATGGCCTCAGCTTCCATCAGGAGGGTCACGAGTACTTCTGCGTTAGGTGCCCTTTCGCGTAGGGTGGCGTTCAGTGCAACTTTGACGGTGCGAACTAGCCGTTCCCAGCATCCACCAAAGAAAGGAGCAGCGGGAGGAATAAAGCTCCAATTGATTCCTCGGCTGGCAGCAAAATCGTTGACATCTGTCTGATAAAACTCCCGTAATATTCGGTCACCACCAACAAAACAAGTTCCGTTGTCAGAGAATATTGTTTCGGGAGCACCTCTCCTTGCAATAAATCGACGTAAACTCATTATCGCTGAATCAGCCGTCAGGGAGTGCACAAGTTCCAAATGGACGGCTCTGGAAGTCAAGCAGGTAAATAGGGCTACGTATCGTTTTTCCTGTTTGCGTCCGATTGTGGAGTTAATCGGGCCAAAATAATCAAGTCCAGTGAAATTAAATGGGCGGCGATGGTGGGCAAGCCGCTGCGGAGGAAGGTTTCCAGTCATTGGATTCATCGGTTTTGACTTCCTGATCCGACAATACAAACATTTGCTGGCGACGCTTCGTATGGTGCTGCGCAAGGGAAGAAGCCAGTATCTCTGTCTCAGCTCATTGACGACCATCTCATTATTCGCATGTCCAGCCTTGCGATGGTAAAAGAGAACCAAAAGGCGCACGACTGGGTGATGACCATCTAACAGTATGGGCGATTTGACTTCGGTACCGACGTCTTCTACAGCCTCAATTCTGCCGACCAAACGTAGCAAATTGTCCGTTCCCATCTTGGGTGATAACTTTGCTAAGCGACTGCTCTTGGGCAATAACTCTCCTCGTTCAATCCGCAGAATTTCTTCTCCAAATGTCTCGGACTGTACTTTCTGCAGGACGTGCCTTTCTGCGGCTTGCATCAATTCCGCTGTCAGGGGTAATAGAGCGGTGGACGTAGGCGCGTTTGTACGTTGACGAACCCTAAAATCGGTGCTAGGATCAGTGTGATCAATGTGTCTAACGCGGTCCAAAAGTGAGCGAAATTTAGAAGCCGCCTGCAAAACGCGAGCAGTGGCGCGCAGTAAGCGCAACCAGTCACTAAAACGACTGAAATCCGCGGTGATAACCAGATGCCCAACCACAAGTGTAGGAGTATGCTTAAACTCTTCATAAACTGGAGGCTGGCCAGCTGGTTCCACAGGCCAATTTTCCGGAGAAGCCAGAAGAAATGAGGGGCCGGTGAACCATCGGTGGTTAGGGTTGATATGGAGAGGTTTGATTCGCGTGGCATCGTCCGCGACGTTCAAGTCAGTTGGGACCCATCTCCAGTCTTGAACGCATGAATTTTCAGTTATTTCGCCGATCCGATGGGCCACAAAGGGCTTGAACGTTCGTGCGTCACTTCTTAGCCAGCTAAGGACAGTTCTCGAATCTGTCCAAAAAAACGTCCGAATAGGCTTTTTCTTGTGAAATTCCTTGATGGTCATAGCAAGGCGTGAAGCTATTAAAGCACCCTGCAATTCTAGGCGTGGAATTGAAGTGGGCTTCAATGGCGATACTCTTGCTTTACTGGATATGAGAGCAAGCTTGACTGTACCGTCTGCGTACAAAAAACGCCAATAAGCGACAGTCGCATAGGCAAGCTCGCTCGCATCCGCAAAAACGTGTAGCTCCCTGTGCAGAGGCTCGCCGTTTACCTTAGCGTACCAACGTGGAACTCTAATATTAGATATATCTGACAGTTCTTTAAACCATTCGTTCCACCTTAATACCTGTGAAGGTGGAAAAACTGTGTCCCAGTCAATGTTGGATCTCCATGCCTCCTGAAGGAGTATACGGCCCTTGACCACTATAGGGCCAAGCAATCCTAGTGGGTCGTACACTTTCATGAGGTGGGACAAAACTTTGTAACCTCTTTTTTATGGGGTCACCACCGGCCGCCACAGTCGGTTGGCATAAGACTCTAATTTAAATTAAATAAAACCTCAGGGCGCCTTGCTACTGGTTACTATTCAAAGGAAACACACATTAGGCAATATAACAAATCATTTATTACACTTCACATGGGAAAGTTAAATGTTCACTCAAAGAGATAAGTACATAAGTTTTAGGTAGGTACACTAACCTTGTCCAACAGTTTTACACAAAACACTATACCACCGTTTCTTCAGCTGCAGCAAGGAAGCCGATGTACTCGTGGAAGCATCAGTCAGACATCAAGAAGCTTCACCTCAAACCACCCATGCCACGTATGCTCTGGATGTGGGCAACTTGCTTTTCTCCACCGAAGACCAGGAATATAGTGTATGCGCCGGAAGTAACGTAAATTAAGGACCCCTAATAACAAAATTACGGCCAGATTAGACGTGGTTCTGAGATTAGGTCTCACCAGACTGCTAAGTACGAACAAAAGCGATACTCACATTATCGGGATTTTCTTTAATTCATTTTATGTTGTTATACTGCCATTTTTATTTATAGTGATTTAAAATTAATTCGGCATGTGCGCCTTACTGCGACTTATTTAATTATATTAAATATGGCCGACTTCGCCATCTTTCCTGCAGCTTCTCGGAGCTTGTTAAATTAAAAATGGATGCGCCTGTATGCTTTGGGAGCCACGGAAGAAAAGACACCTCAGCGCACTTGATATCGCCTCGGTGGTGTCCAAATTCCGAACTAATGTGAAATACGTGACGTATATCGTGCTTGATGAGCGAGTTTTATTAACTATCGGAGTAGCTTATAATGAGGCAACGAGTTGCGCGAGACAAATGTTAGATGGCGTTAGTATGTACTTATTGATTTATAATTATAATCACGCAGGATATTCAAAATACAAAAAAAAGTTGTTACAACTTTACGCTTAGTAAAAACACCATGTAACTTGAGCCCTTCTAAACCAGTCCTAAAACCAATGGTATCCGATATAGGATCCCAAGAGACACCTAAGGCTCTGACGTTAGTTGATTCACTACCAAGAGACACTTCAGTAGGCTGTGCAGCGTGCAATTCAGTTGGAACAAGACGCAACGCTTCCTGGCTGTTAGAAATCCAACTACACATTTCAAAACAGGCGTTACGGTGGATAGTCACCACATCGGATGCCAGCTGCGCAGCTTCAGTTACCTCATCAAGACTGTCCAAAAAATCATCCATATAGGAACTGTGAATGCTTGCATTGGCTGCGTTGGGATACAAATCCTGATGTGACATTGCATTTTTATTTTTGATATACAGCGCAGTAAATGGACTGGATGACGCCCCGAAAACAACAGCTGTCATTCGATACTCTTTTATGGGAGTTGTGTTCTTTGACCTAACGTCGCGCCATAAAAAACGTAATGCGTCCCTATCTTGATCACGGATCCGTATTTGGGGAAACATCTCCTTAATATCCGCTGTCATTGCGACAGCGCCCTCTCTAAAACGCCAAAGTATGCCTAATAAGTTTTCTAAGAGATCTGGTCCTTGAAGAAGCAACGAATTTAAGGAAACGCCTTGATTCATTGCGGCTGCATCATGGACGACACGGAGTTTACGCTTTTGTGGGTGATACACCCCAAAATGAGGCAAATACCACCTTATTTCGGTATTGGTTTCACTTTGAGTTGTATCAGAAGATTCAGAAGTCGTTTTTAAGTTTATTTTATCCATGTCTGTGGTTGACATGTAGTCATGACATTTTGGTTGCACTTTATTCGGACTGACTGTACCATATTGAATGTAACCTGACGAAGTGTTATTTTTATTTGGACATTCCACTAAATTGTGTTTACTGTTGATAACATTGGTACCGTTCCTATTACTGACAGAATGACCATAATAAGTGACAGGATCACATTCTTCAGCATAACCTTTGGCAATCATATTGTCAATAAACCTTTTGTACGCTTCAGCAAAATCGGACTCTCGAAACATACGTCTTTCTAAACTTAAGAAGCGAGATAGGGCTTGCGGATAACTGTCGGGAACGCACTGAATATTATCCCGCCATGGAAGTCCTACCTCATACCTACCAGTTGGCAAACGTGTGGTAGTATTGTGTAAGATCTCAACAGCTCGAGCATCCAGTTTACTATGAAGTTTCTCATGTTTGGTAATACCCAGTGAGTCCAATTTGTACTGCTCCTTTATTAGCAGTTCTAAACGTTCATGTTCAGTAAGCTCAATACGGTCTAGGTGACAGTGGTTGACAAACTCAACCGGTTTCGTTTTACTAGAAGCCACTCCATACAATGTCCAACCAAGCCAGGTGTGACAAGCTACCGGCTCATTACGACTACCAGCGCGGATATCACGAGATATTGACAGATGCCAGTGCTCGGCACCAATCAGCACGGTTGGCATAGCGTCAGTGTACGTCAAATAATCGGTTAAATCACTCAAATAATCGTAAGACTGTGCGGTGTGTTTGGACCATGTTTGCGTGCTCAAGCTGAGTAAGGGCATGGCCCTGGCACGATTGACTAAAAACCTGTCAGATTCGTGTTTACCCTGTATGTAAAAGTCCACATAAGAAATCTTAGTAGTTTTGTGTAAGCCACCTACAGCATTGACAGTAATAACCTCCTCTGGCCCTGACACCCCGATACGGGCAGCCACTTTAGAATCAATTAACGACGCTGTACTGCCATCGTCTAGGAGTGCGAAGGTTTCGTAACTGCCAGCTGGTCCAGACACAATAACTGGTACCACTTTTAATAATGCGCTGTGTGGTTGTGTTTTGGTTGTCGTTCCAACATGTTGACTTAAAATACCTGTATTAGAAACCATGACGTTTTCTTTTGACAACTCCTGTGTAGTCTTGGAACAGCACGGCGTGTGTTTGGCATCCCTTTCAGACAAATTCGCATACCCAATATTATTGAACGCAGTACACTCAGTTTTGTTTAGCGGTGCCGTACACCCCGTATTGTTCATATTGTTTAGTTCTGTTTCACACTCATGGTTGAGCGCAGCTGTACACACTGTATTATGGAACGCCTGTGTATGGTGTGTTTGCGGTGATGTAAATGTATCCTGCCTGCCGTGTAAAAGTGGATGGTGTCGGAAAGTACAACCGTCGACACCACAAGGGTTCACTTTACATAACTTCCACTGATGTGATTTACTCTTTAGACATTTGTAGCATATTTTGTGTTCACGCAACCAACACCACCTGTTTTCAACTGATAACCTTGTGAATTCGGAACAGTTTTTTATATCATGGCACTTTTTACAATAAATGCATTCGGTTTTGTCACCTGTTTTAATATTGTCATGTGTCACAGCGTGAATATTTTCACGTTTGAATTGTTTATTGACAGGCACAATGATGTTTTGTTGTGTAGCAATAAAACCTATTTCAGGAGATAATGCGAATTTAATATAACGCTCGTGTTCACGAGTTAGAAAATCAGATAAAAGTTCTAACTTTGACATGAGAGGGTTTGACATTTCTGACGCATAGTCAGACCACCTCATCTTCATTAAAGGGTTAAATTTGCCCAAAATACTATGAAATAGCTCAGGTGAATGTAAATATTCTCGTAGACCGAGTAATTTCATAGTAGAAAGGCTGTTTCGTACCTTGTTGGCAAAAATACCAATCTCCTTAAGCTCGGCGCCAAGCCGCGGCAGCGTTTTCAACACTTGTACCTCACCAAAGACGACCATTTCCGGGCACGCAAATGTTCGCTCGAGTGCGTGCATGATCTCCTCGGGGGCAGCTGCCGTGTGGAGCAGCGAAGCGACCGCCTCACGCGCGGGTCCGCGAAGCGCGTTCTGTAAACGCGCAACGTTCTCTGCGGGGGAATGAGAAGACTCAGTACTACTAAATTGACGTTTAAATTGTAGCCATTGGGAACCATTCCCGAAGAATGTAGGGAGTTCTATGTTGGCTCTACGACCTGAAGCCAAAGCTTTTGCTGCAGCTGCAGTGTCAGCAATCGCTTTGAGTATAATTCCATCGTTTCCTGTATTGCGATGCAATTCGACAGTTGGCTCATTCGTCATGCGTAGGCAGCTACCCTGGTTTATATCGCGAACCCAAGATGCCGTCCGGGAATGAACATTACTGGCCGACTTTGCGGAACGTTCTTCGGCTTCTTGAGCGGCCAGAGCAGCTTCCATTTCTAATTGTTCTACTTGTTTTACCTGCTCAAGTAGTTTTCTTTGTCGAGCAATCTCAATTTCTTGCTCACGAATCATCAATTCTTGCTCTCGCTCCATACTTCTGCGGGCCAACTCGGCCTCCGCAGAAAGCCTCCGTGCTTTTATAGTAGCTGATGACCGCGAAGACCCTGATACGTGCAACCTGCAACTAGGAGAAACGTCAAAATGTTCGGCTGCAACAGCGGAGCCGCAGCCGCCGGTGGTGGTAGTTGCGGGACACGCGCGAACAATATCGAGAGCTGCGGGTGTTTCTGTGGCATCAGTCTTCGTGAGGCCCTGACTTTTGGACCGACCGACCCCACCCACAGCGGGTGCACCTGGTTCTGAACGTGTCGCCTTACGACTTTTAGCCGGCGTTGCCAGCTGCTTGGTTCTACTTCGCATATTCATTATAAGACGGGAGAAGGATCAAATATAAAGGACTTCTGATGGACTGTATAGCTGGAGTGATTATTTATAGGAAATATATTAAAACCAAGCCGACTCAATCTGTTTTCGACAGCAATATATTGACAACTGATAAAACAAAATAAAACATTCCAAAAGTATAAAAATAATAGACAAAAAAAGGTACAAAATAGGTTGCATCCGCAACAGTTAGATTATTTATTTCATGATATAAAATAACATTAAAAATAGGCATAGGTAGGGAAAATAGGGAGACTTGACCAGGTTACGAGACTCGAACCATCTCAAATATTTCTATTCAAATTTCGCGCTTTTGGCGCCACTGCCAGGTCCAAGGACACGCGCACAAAAGCGGCGGCTGAAACGTCGTCGGCATATTAGCCACCTACCAGTAGCACGGTACGGCGTTGAGCGTGGTAAAAATGTTTTCGCATATTAAAAGTAGAAAAAAAACCCGATTCCGATTGTTCCTATCTTGACAGCTTTCAAGGTAAGAACTGTGTCCTTATCACATTGCATTGATAATTTAATGTTATTTTATTGGGTGTAAATGATTTATTTTTCCGATACAACCATTCAAAGAATTTTATCGCCTTTATAAGGCAAGGGGGGTAGCGGAAGATTTGACCAGTGGTCCAAATGTCCCGCCGTGGTCTTTATTATATAATAGTTTTATTCATAACCTGTTTTGTTTTGGCTCTAGCAATCCATGTCATTTGTATAAATACGAAGCGATGGTGGGCCTCTGGAAATGCCATACATAAAGTTAAAAAAAGAGCATCTTCACAGAGCACAGCAATTAAATACCCATAATATCAACAGGACCTCACTTCGCTGTTATAAATAAAGCAGTTTAATTTTAATTTACATAACACTCCCTGATTTGTACAGTTTCAGAAAAGAAACTGTTAGTAAGTTTTACTTATAAAATGGCACACAAAACCTAATGTATTTTTTTCTTTTAATGGTTAATATTGCATAGGTACTCTTATTTCTTTGCTAGAATAACTTTTTATTTTGAATATTTATTGACTGTAAAGCCGCCAGTTATGTTATAAATGGGTTAAACATTTATTTAAAGTAATACAAGTGATCACGAATGAGTCATTAATAATGTAAAATGGCAATACAATCTTAAAATAGAGAATAGAAAACACTTTATTGAAGTTGAAAATCAGCCTAACAATGTTCAGTTTTGATTACATTTGTAAAACATAATGTTTTACCAGTATGTCTTTGTTTTAAATTATGTATTAACCATAAAACAACAGCTTTTTTACCTTTTTCTACGAGAGAGATATATGGTCAAGACTCTCCCATGCACTGATCATATCTTCCGTAGGGGTGGGAGATTTGAATATTTTTTCTGTTATAGAAAATAAAAACATTAACTTAGCTAGCAATCTAAAGATACCAAATGATACCTAATTAGACACATTACGGCGCAAAATCAAGTTGCTGTGACTAACACCTACATTCTAAGCGGCCTTAAATAAAATGGACTTCCTCTACATGTCATTAAAAACTAGAATTTTTATGACGATCATCAAAAACAAGGAAATATAAAGATATAAAATTAAGACAATGTCAACAACTGTAAGTGCATATATAAAAGGTATCTAAGTACAAGTCTCTGGGACTCTTCCTATCTGTCGATAGTCAGGGCGCGAGTCATGCTCGTTAAATGTACTGTTTATTTATACTGATGCACGTCCTCTCGTGGGTTTACGGAGCCTTCCAGCACTACTTCTGAATACCTAATGGCTGTACGGAATGCTGCAGCTATTGTAAAGGTGTTTTTTTCATCATATTTGGTTGTAAACTGGTTATTTTCATAATATTATGCGGAAATTTTATCAAAAAAGCTATATATATGTCACCGTTACATTGTGAAAACCGTCAGTTTATAATCTTACCCGTTATATTGTAAACTGACGGAATATTGTGAACTGCCAAAATCAAATTTGCTTGATTCGGAACGCAACCTGTGCGCTGTTTGGTTGAGCGAATTATTCCACTGGCATCAGTTTCCACTTACGTCAGAACATGATTGTTTTTTTTTGTTATTCAGACATTTTATTCCATTTATTTCGGCATCCAGCAGTGTCGACGGAGCCCCGCTGCGCGGGACTCCTATTACTGGGCGCTTTGCCCTGCGGGCAACTGAAGAAATCTAACTAACCTAACCTACCTAGTTGTACACGCATATAGGGGTGTACTTTGAAGGAGTAGATCTTGGGGTTCGTGATGCGGTGAGAAATGACACTCGTAGTCCAAGACATGCACGTATAATCAGTATTAATAGGGTGATACAAAGGTGTTAGATCACATATTATTCGTATTTGGGCACGAGCAGCCCGTTAAACGTTCGTTTTGCTACTGCCGGCTGCGCCCCCACTTCCCCGCGCCCCGCGCACCATGCACTGCGCCGGCGACGGAAGCCGATGATACCCGAACCAGAACGAGGCGTAGACATACTCCGCGGCGTTGAAAGCGTTGCTTTCAAGACATCAGTTGCTGAAGATTCGTTATTGGGAATTGCCTTGATCATCCCTTGGTTTATTGGCTTCGTCATTTGGTTCAGGATCAGTAATTGGTAGAAGACACATCTTGTTTACGGCCCTTTTGATGGGCCCCTTTTCAGTCATAATATCGGCGACACGACACACGTCGTCTGGACCTGGATAGAGACGAATGACGCGTCCCCTGCGCCATTGTAGCGGCATTAGATTGTCTTCTTTTAGTAAGACGAGGTCTCCAACTTGAATCCCTCTCTGGTTGTTCTTCCACTTCACGCGCTGTTGTAACTCCGCCATGAACTCGCGGCGCCATCTGTCCCAAAATTGCTGCCGGATTTGCTCGATTCGCTTGTATCTGGTCGTTGGATTGCCAGTGACGGGCAATGAAGGCACCGATGACGTAAGTGGCCGAGTAATCAGAAAATGCCCTGGAGTGAGTGGACACATATCGTTGGGATCTGATGAAAGGGGTGTAATTGGACGAGAGTTAAGGATTGCCTCTATTTGTACAAAAAGTGTGGCCAACTCCTCAAACGTCAGATTAGCGTTTCCAGCAATGCGTTTTAAATGAAACTTAGCTGCCCGGACGCCAGCCTCCCATATCCCCCCGAAGTTTGGTGCGTACGCCGGTATGAATTTAAAATGAATCGCCTCGTTAGACGCATAATCCGAAACTGGATAACGGCTGGACCGTAAGACCCTGCCCAGCTCATTGTGCGCACCCACAAAGTTCTTTCCGTTATCGCAATAAATTACTTCCGGTTTGCCACGACGCGATACGAACCTGCGTAGACAAAGTATGAAAGCCTCTGTGGTCAAATCGCTGACCACCTCGAGGTGAATAGCCTTGGTAGTTAGGCAGACGAATACACACAGGTAGGCCTTAGTGTTCCGACTACCACGCCCCTTTTTACTAGCGATCATAAAAGGCCCGGCAAAGTCGACCCCAGTAAAATGAAAGGGGGTGCTAGTTGCAACTCTTACGTTTGGTAAATCTCCCATTATAGGCTGAACTGTTTTACCTTTCAAACGAACACAGTTCACGCATTTTTTTGAAATATGCCGAGCCACATTCCTCCCACCTACTGGCCAGAACTCTTCACGAAGAGAAGACAATATTAGTTGAGCGCCTGCGTGATACAAACGCAAGTGCTCGTAAGTCATTAATAGTTTTGTGAAATGATGCTTAGCATCCAACAATATAGGATGTTTTTTATTATAGTGATAGTTTGAATTACCGATTCTCCCTCCTACTCGCAAAACGCCACAGGGATCTACGAAAGGGTTCAGAGATAAAAGTCTACTTCGGTGATGAAGTGGCCTATCCTCACTTAAATTTTGTATGTCCTTGTTGAACGACTGCGATTGACATTTTTTTACTAAAAAAGCCAATGAGTCTTTAAGCTCTTGAGCAAGCAAAGGTCCTGTTAGTTTTGCGTTTGGTTCCCTACTGTTATGTATGAACCGGAAGACGTAAGCATAAATCCTTTTTAATCGTATGTAACTAGAATGTCGATCAAATGATACGATGGGATCACAAATGCTTGAAGCGTCGTCTGTAGTAGTTAGGAGAACCTTTACTTCAGGTAAATTTGAAAGTGAAGTATGTGGTTGCACGGGCCATTCAATTGGATCCTTCTTTAGGAAAGAAGGACCTTCCCACCAGGCAGATAAAGACTGCAGATGCTGCGGTTCAACACCCCGCGATGCAAAATCTGCTGGATTTAAATTAGTTGGTACATGATACCATTCATAACCTGGTGTTAACTCATTAATTTTATTTACTCGATTGCGCACAAAAGTTTGCAAAGTTTTGGTTTGTGTTTTGAGCCAACCAAGTACTACGGTAGAATCTGTCCATATTACATATTTCAAAATATTCGTTTTTATTGACTGAGTCACCTTTGTGCACAATTGAGCGCCCAGTAAACTTGCACTCAATTCTAAGCGAGGAATTGTCAACATTTTAATTGGTGCTACTCTGGCCTTGGCACATAGCAATCGCACTGTGATGTCATTATTATGGTCTACTGATCGCAAATAAACACATGCTCCATAGGCCTCTTGAGAAGCATCGACGAAACAATGCAGTTCCGTGCGTTCAACATTAGGCGCATCACAAAGAACGTGTCTATCCAAATGTATGTGGGACAAGTGATCCAGATTGTTGATGAACTTCAACCATCTTTTTTCATAGACTGGGGGAACTGGATCATCCCAACCTAATTTAGCAGACCATAGATTTTGGAGAAGAATTTTAGCTTTAACAATACAACAACATAGAAGCCCCAATGGATCAAACAACTTACAAGTTGTAGAAATAATGATTCGCTTTGTTATTTGGTTTGAAGGTTCGAAGTCAATCGGAAAGTGCAATTTGTCCGACTGAGGAGACCATTTTAACCCCAAAACACTAGCCTCCTTATTAAGGTCAAGACCATTTGTAGACTCTGACTGACCTTCTAGAATTTGCGGACAATTAGTGCGAAACTTACGCAGAGGAAAGCATGCTGAATCTAGAACTTTAACCACATTTGTATAAATATGCTTCAACTCTTCGACTGTTGAGGATCCGGTAATAAGATCGTCAATATAGAAGTCTTTTTCGATTACATTAGACGTGATTTCATCATGACATTCCAGAGCTAACTGCTTGAGACACCTTGTGCTGAGAAAAGGAGCCGAAGCCGTTCCATACGAAAGGGTATTGAGCTGAAAGATCTTGATAGGTTTATCGACCTGATCTCTCCATAAAATGAGATGTAAATGGCGCTGTTGCTCGTTAAGAGCAATTTGCCTATACATCTTCTCGATGTCAGCAGTAAGAACGTACCTATTAGCTCTGAAACGCAACAATATTGACAGCAAATCACTTTGTAGAACTGGCCCAATAGCCTGAATATCATTCAGAGACTTGCCTGAACTTGTTTGGGCAGAACAGTCGAACACAACCCTAAGCTTTGTTGTTTCTTTTTGTTCGCGTACAACGCAATGATGTGGCAAATAACACCCTGACACCGGCCGCACCACTTCAGTCATATGTCCCAACTCAGCATACTCTTCCAAGAAATTACGATACTGATCCTTCAAATTGGGACTTTTATCCAATTTTTTCTCCAAACTAAGAAAACGTCTCATAGCTATGGGATATGAGTTGCCGAGAGACTCCTCGGGCTGTTCCTTGAATGGCATCATTACAGAGAATCGACCATTAGGTAAACGACTAGTATTTTCGACGTAGTGAGATTCACAGAACTCCTCGTCAACAGAAAAAGACTTACAATCGGAAGGCAATTCTTCCACCTCCCAAAAGCGTTTTAGAGAGTCATCGACATCTTGTAGTGACGTCCTATGCCTTGTAGTGGCTAAATGACAATTGACATTATATTGGTAGTAGCTGTCTCCTGTGAGTCCAGCTACTATCCATCCCAGCTTGCTATCTTGTAGGATTGGCTTGTCTTTGCCTAATTTTATTTGTCTTGAATTAATAATTTCGAAGAACTTGTCAGCACCTAACAAGATATCAATCTGTGATGGTTTGTAGAATTGGGGATCAGCCAGCTCGACGTCGCGCGGCATTTCCAATTTTTGAGTATCAATTTCAACATTGGGTAAGTTGCCTGTGATTGTCGGGATGACCAAACAATCAGCATTGAGTGAGAATGAATTAACGCGAGATTTTACCTTTATTTGAACACGTTCAGTTATTTCTGTCTCTTTATTATTGATCCCAGATATTTTAAATGAATTTATTTTATTGGAGGGTAGGCCTAACCTTTTTCTCAAATTTTGTGTCACGAATGACGACTGGCTTCCTGTATCCAGCAAAGCACGAGCAAGGTAAGTAGTATCACTATTGGGACAACAAACTTCGACCTGAGCTGTACATAAAAGTACTTGACCAGACGTGCCAGTCGACAAATTACTTGATGTATTTATTTTGTCCGCCATATCTGTAGTAACGACATTATTACTACTCACCTTGTCGCAATGTAAGAGCGAGTTGTGTTTCTTTCTACAACTGCGACAGGAACCCTTCAGAGTGCATTGAGAACCATTATGCCCAGTACGCAGGCAATTATTACACAATTTATTATTTGAAACTTCAACAAGCCTGTCTTCGAGACTCATTTCCTTGAACTTATGGCACTGATAAACATGATGGCTCTGTCCGCACACCAAACACGGCTTGATTCGTGGCCCCTCCACAGAAGTGACAAATGATTTGGGATATTTATTTTCTTTATGGACATTTTTATTTTCGTAAGAACGACTACAATACATTGTCTCTAAAACATTTGCCCTATTACGCAAAAAATTCTTAAAATGATCCAAAGTGGGTACCTCCGACGAAAATTCTGTATTTTCTTTAGTTGAGGGGAGACATGAAAAGCTGCCCTTGTACTCCTCCCACTTTGCATTTGTTTTGGGATCTAACTTTGCCGAGACCAAAAATATAACTAGAGGGTCCCAACCCTTGGTAGAAATACCCAACGCGTCCAATGAACTTAAGTTTTTCGTAACAGTATCTATTAGATACCTCAAAGCCTTGAAAGACTCCTTTTGTATAGGATTAACACTAACAATCGCGTTTAAATGATTATTTATTAAGATATTTTTGTTATCATATCTTTCACACAATGTTTTCCACGCAAGTTCGTATCCACTGGCAGAAAAATCAATTGACCTTATAACTAAACTCGCGCTTCCTTGTAGTGAATTTCTTAAATAGTGAAACTTATTCACCGGTGCAATCGAATCATTACTATTGATCAATGACTCAAACAAATCTTTAAATTCCAACCAACGCGTATAATTACCATCGTAGGTTGGCAAGTTTATGGTTGGCAACCGAATTGCACTGTATTTTTCATGGCAAGTACCCGATTTAAATGATTCACTGTCCCCACTGTCTTTTGCTGAAAACGTATCAATTATATCCTGAGCTAATGCGATTTGCTTGTAGAAAATACTTTCAGTCTGAGTTCTTTCTAATATTTGTACCTCTGGCTCAGGTGAAATATCTTCGAGTTCGATCTGAATTGTATCATAATCAACCATTAATTTCCGTAATCCTTCCAATCGCAAATTTAACTCCTTAATCCGCAATGACGTGAGCTCAGACTTTTGTACATCTTTGACGAAGTCTTTAAAAACGGTTAATTGACTTTTAATACCACCGCGCCTTCTATTAAGTTTTCTAATGCAATCGGCAAGAACAGCGGGGTCTGGTTTGTCTACCATTTTAAAATAACAATGAGCTAGGCAAATAAATAGGTGCAATCAAACCAGTAACACGATCCAGCCGTCTAGTCCAGCACCGCTGCCGCCGAGCCCGCCAACAGCACCTGCCGCGCCAGGCGAACCCAGTTCACAACAGTACCCGTTCCCGCGATCCACTTGGAAACCGCGTAGCAGGTTCCCGGCGAGAACGAACGGCGTTGGTTACACTGGAACGTACCAAATGGACTTTAAACCTTACGCGTAATCACCAGCGAAATACCTACGAGATATTACACTAAAGTGCACTTTTAGATTGTTAATTATAATCATAGCCTTTTAACATTTACTTGCAAAAAAGGTAAAACGAAGTTATTGCAACGAAATAGCAAGCATAACAAAGAATTTGAGTAACGGTACTCTAACGGTACATTTATGGACCTACAACGATAAAAACATATTAGTCCAATTTTAAAATACTTATTACTAGTGCACTGTTATTGTGTTCAACTTCCAATAATATTACGTAAACTTTAAACTTGTAATTACTTATTGCTTAGTTGATTTGTATAGAAATCGTTTATTGCAAAGCGATAAGAATGAACAAAGGATGCAAAAAATAAGCCAGCATGCTATAGGCTAATTACTGAGCTTGTAAACAACTGCACATCGTTAAAATTGCATTGATTTATATAGAAATCTAGCGAGATAACTCTTAGTGCTCAAATAACTGCAATTGGCTGGTACGCATAAAGCTAGATACACAGCCCGACGTTTGCAAGTAGCCAGGCACTTATTATACAAATTGAAGTTATTTAATTAGGGATAAGGCATAACAAAAGGAACGGGCTTACTTCGATCGGCATAGACTTTCGATTATTACGTCTCGTAGTTGTATCCAAAGCGCCACGGCAGCATTCCGTTTCTTTGTTCTTGCATATTTACGATTTTCCCACGGTCGCCATATGTACACGCATATAGGGGTGTACTTTGAAGGAGTAGATCTTGGGGTTCGTGATGCGGTGAGAAATGACACTCGTAGTCCAAGACATGCACGTATAATCAGTATTAATAGGGTGATACAAAGGTGTTAGATCACATATTATTCGTATTTGGGCACGAGCAGCCCGTTAAACGTTCGTTTTGCTACTGCCGGCTGCGCCCCCACTTCCCCGCGCCCCGCGCACCATGCACTGCGCCGGCGACGGAAGCCGATGATACCCGAACCAGAACGAGGCGTAGACACTAGTCTTTGTGTACGTTCCGTAGCAAGCCGATTTGATCTCAGTTGACAATTTGACGATTCGACATTGATAGTTTATAAACTAACGAAAAATAATGCGTTAAATTGTGAACGGTTTTGACAGTTCACAATTTTTCGTCAGTTTATAATATCGCGAGTTAGATTATAAACTGACGGTGTTCGCAATCTAACGGTGACATATACACACAATTACTTAATATTCAAAAAGTCATAAAACTGTAAGAGAGGGATATATTCTGTCCCATTCCGCAAAACGCAGCTTCATATGAAAATATTGTAATTTACCATATGACGCTTGAGATCCGTAACGTTTCGGGCCTCGAGCGCTTTCTCTCTCTATCAACTTAACAATCAACATTAAAACAATTGTATTATAGTTTATTTATTTTATTAGATGTTTGAATGGGATCGATTAGTGTAAGATTGTCCCCTTATATTTATTTATTATTTATTTATCTTCGTCATGGTTCTATTTTTTTGAAGCAAAACCAAACCCAAACCACGGAAAGCCGGTTAGTAGGTACTCGATGGCAACACATATACAAAAAAATATACGTAGTACACATATACATAAAACTTAAATATACGTAGAAGACTTGCAACATTTGGGAACAACATAATTGTGCTAGTCACAAAGTTCCAAACGAATCCATTCCACCACCCACAAGGCGGATTGATCACAATGATGACCTGGCACATTACATGTAGAACCGATAGCCGTTGGAGCGGAAAGGCTCTCGAGTGGCTTAGGCAGACACAAAGTGGTCTGATGACCTGGTAAAGGTCGCGGAAGTCCGCTGGATGCGGGTGGCGCAGGACTGGTTATGTCACTATTTGGGGAAGGCATAATTATGTCTAGCAGTCGACCTCTTTCGGGTGATACGATGATGATGATGATGATAATGACCAATCCTTTCTAGGATTCGAAATCAGGGCCACCAGTCCCACAAGCAGAGGCAAACTTAATACCTTCAAGAAGTCTCAGTTAAAGATAGAGTCAATGATAACTGAATGAGATTGTTTACTGAGGTACAGTCACGAGCTTTAATTTGGGACCCGCCTAAGGTGGAATATCGTATAGCAAACTGAAGACATTTAGAGCTATTGTATTTTATGCAACTGTTGTATAAGAAAGGTCTTAAAAGGCGAGTGGCGTGGGTCGCAATTAAAGACGCCACGAGCGTTTTGCATACAATACTTTTTCTACGACAAATTTTAAATAAATAGCAGACTACAGAATAGTTAAACTTTTCAAGCAGCAAGTTTTCTATTCGCACTTTTGCTACTCACGCAATTTCTTCAAGAGTGCAGTTATTAATTTCTTCGACCTTTTTAAAAGGAACGTACACTTTTGTCTTCACAAACACGAATATAATCTTAATAGTTTAGGACTAATAGTTTATCATCTTTCATCATTTCATTTTGAACTGTATTTTGGTGGGAAATCGGAAATGTGACAGCTCTTGCTTATGGTTTGTTTTGTTTTTAATTTGTTTGCACTTGCCATCCGAACCAAACCGAATCCGGACCCGGACTGAATTCGAACTGTTTATTTTTATAAATAATACCAAGAATTTATAAAACATGTAATTTAACACACAATAGATGATGATTTATTATTATTGTAGTAAATAATTTATAATATACAAATGTTAAATTGTAAATAAATACTTTTATTTCGAAATAATTGTTTATGAAGTTGGCACCACTGCAATATAGCAGCCGATTTAAAAAAAAGTTAAACAGTGCTTTTATGAAATATGTATGAACCAAAAAAGTACGCTAAACAGTTCGTTTTTGGGCCATAGAGCATAGAGTTCTTCGACGTCTTATTAGTGGTGTCATTATATTTGAGCTACAGCCTATATAAATGACAGATAACGGTACAGGAGTAGAAAAATATTTTTATGTAGTGTCATAAAGTTTACCATAGACAACTTACGTTTACACGTGTCTAAGGGCAACCGGGCGCAACGAGTCAACACGATCGTTTCCGATTTTTTCCGAGTAATTGTCACTCGTCTTTTTGGCCCTGTCCTCTCCGGCCATATTTGTTATTTGCAAATATATTCCGTCAAAATGTCCGCTTTCTCAATTTTCTTGTCTGACACTGACGCATGTTCTTAATTAAAAAACCGTAATGATATAGGTAAGCTTTTTGCAAAGAGGTTATCAATTCAAGGACCCATTCGATAAGAAATTTAATTGTCTTATCTTGACACTTCACCGCTATTATTGAACTGAAATTTTCGACCCTATTGCATTGTATATGTTCTAACAACATTTGAAGGAAATGGGTCCTAAATTAAAGCTCGTGACTGTACCTACAACTTGAGATCGACATTTCAGAAAATTCTCCAGATTAAAGTATCTAGTCATAGGGTCTATTTGACTTGTCAATCGAGGGAAGTGAGCGAGGTCTTATTTAAAGACGGCAAAACCAGGAGGCACTTATGCTTACATGTTTAAATGTTTGTATAGCTGTATCTCAAGTATCTTTAATACGATCTTGATGAAATGTGGTAGCCAGGTAAGATACTCTTAAGGTTAATTTTATTTTTGTGCCGTATTAACTGTTTTGGAGTGGGACAGCAGTGGGACACCCAAACAGGCTAAGAAAAAAAAAATTAGATGTTACAAACATAAAATTATATAGGTACTCGAGAAGGATATAAAAATAAAAGGACTTGATTTACAGATAACGGAAGTGCATTAAATATAAATTTCAAATTAAAGGAAAAATTTAGGCACCGAGCTGGATTCAAACCGGCGACCACAGGCATACACGGCCTATCGCTACTGACCAACTGAGCTATCGGAAAAATCTGTCTCGGCCACAAATCTTTCAGTCAGTTCCTTCTTACAACGCCTTAGGGAGGCGTGTGGCGACATCTACCTAGAAGACTTGGGCTTCTTAATGGCACCAACGTCTTAAATTATATTGAGAAATAGTCGATAACGATGCGCCACCTCATACTGAATTAATTCTGTATACCTAAAGCAATAAAGCTGCAAACGAATTTTTTTAATGTTTCCTTTAATTTGAAATGTATTAATTTCGTTAGCAGCGTTACTGCTTAATACAAAACTAATGCACTTAATATGTTTTAATTTAATCGTTAATTTTGACTTTAAAGAAATAAATAAATAAAAAATATTAGTTTTTATGACATAGCATATTTTATTTTGTTTCATTTTCTGTATTTTACTTACATAAATATTATATGGAGCCATGCTCTGAAATAATTTATTTTTTATTTTTTGTTCAGCAAACTGAAAATGCAAGAAAAAATAAAATAAAACATTAAGTCTACTGATAGTCTCACGAAAACTTTCCGCATGGAAACGCAAACGATAAATACAGATTTCATCTCAATTCGATATGTGAAGTCAAATACAATCCAGTTCACTTTGTTTTACGTCCATGGGGAGTGCATTGCTATGTTGAGTCGCTCTCAGATTGTTAAGAGGAGTACTCAAGTAGAATTGAAATGCAGACGATAACACTGAGAGTCTATTTGACTTAACCTACATTTTGCTTTTAAAACAACACCCGAGTGGTTGAATGTTTTAATGCAGGTTATAAACTGTTTATGAGTGATTGAGTAAAAACATCGAATTCTAGGTAGTAGCACAAACTTTCACTTTCATCGTTGTCAGCAGCTTATTATACCTACCTACTTCCCCCACGCTACAGGCCCAGTGCGGGTAGTAGACTTCCTACCTTTTTTTTTCACAATGTTCACCAAAAACTTCAAATAATCTCCGAAAACTCATTTGTAATGTAAAGAATATAAATTGTTTATAAGTGGTATACTTTACATATAAGTGATTTTTTAAATATACTTTCCACTCGATACAATTTTTTTTTACGAAATTTCCCGTACACTGACTGTGTAGGGTCTAAAAATCACTACGTGTACGTCACAAGGTTATGTCACTACCATCCTTATATATCTACGAAAAAGCAGTTTTCGTGCATTGCAATCAAAAGTATTAAAAAAATATTGTGACGTGATAACGTACAAGAACCGCATGTCTAGACAGAGGGACTTAATATTTGTACCTAATGCTCGAGTTACACACACAACTCTCAGCCCCTACTTTAATGTTAATTCTCTTTAAGGCTTATATTTAGCTAACTTTACATACAATTAATCTGCCACATCACAACTAACTTCCCAGAGACATAAAGGAACTTCCCACTAAAAAAAATAAAAGAAACTCTATGCCTGGCTCTGTGAACTGTGTGTAATCTGTGTATACTCCATAAAAGAGTTTCTCAACACGAAAACCAATAATAGATAAACTTTATGTAAATAGTTGATTTTTTATTTTTGCATGTTTACCCAAGCCGAATTTGGCGCCATGTAAATAATACATATACCACCGTGTATGTAGGTACCCATTTTCTGCAATATATATTATCTTATATTATCTTACACTCACTGTAAAAACATCGAGTGAGCCGCGACAAGCCAAACAGAACACACCCGAGTCAGGCTTATTTCTTAATCCATGAAGATCTTAAGACGGACAGCCTCCGAGTGCTCGCATAAGTGCTCCGTTGGACCAACTTTGGTACGGAACACTAAAAACTGATGTTTTCTCCCTGATTTACAACGAAATGGCCAAATTATGACGAAGGGTGGCAATTCTATTTGGTTTTCTTCAGGAACTCGTCATCTGATGAATTTAGCCACGTTCTTGTCGTTTGTCCACGTCCTAATTCACTTAGGCTGTATTCATCCAAACTGTTCTAAAGAGTTTAGCTGAATTTAATTATGAAAATTGTATCGTAATTTTAGATCACGTACTCTATTCTTAATTAACATTTATGTAAGTAGATTAAAATCAACTAAACTGGGGGAATAAGGACAGTCTGAAGTCAGATCTGTACCTTAGGACAAAAATATTACAATATTTTTTGTTCGTTTTTGGTCAAATGGTCAATCAAAATGCGATTTTGACGTTTAATCTGAGGTTAAGTTCTTATTACAGTTTAGTCAAATAGGTTCTTACTTTAAGGCCGTATGCGCCTTTTAATGACATTTTATTTCTTAAGTAGTTTCGACGGGTGTCACCGAGTGCCGGCCGGGCTCGGAACGGGTGCGAAACTGTGCATCATCATTTTTGGACCCTTATTAAATGATTTATTCATGAAAAAGTTTTGTTATCATATCTTATTGATTGATCGGCATAAAATAGTTTTTTCCACATCCGATGCGAGACGTATTGTGTCCCATTCTATCTAAACTAGCACGTCTGTGTCTGATTTATTCTGTCTCGGGCCGCTCCTATTCCGAGAGGTAGCCCGTTCGATTTGTCAAGAGTGGCCAAAGGCATAGGCTGAAGCAGGCAGACATCTGCCAAATAAACCGTTGGTTCCCGACCCCAAACATTACGTAATGTTTGGGGTCGGGAACGCGTTTGTGATAACCCTGGACATGCAACTTCTTTAAGTGCCATCTCTATCTCGGAGGTCGGCGACCATTTGCCCATATATCGACCTATTAGTGTAGTCATGCGAATTCGTTTTTCCTTGTTTACAGCCTCTTACATTCTTCGTCCAAGAATATTTTTCTTCTTGCATGACCCCCTTTTTCCTTCTGTTTTCCCTTCAATGATTAATCGTATCAACTCGTATTTGTTATTCCAATATATATGTCCAAAATATAAAGCTTTCCTTTTTGGCAAGTAATAAAAGGACCAACTATTCGCAACACAACATATTTTTAAAATCCCCTACACAAGTATCGATCGATCGAAAACATCCTTCGCGCAGCACCATCTCCCTTCCCCAGTGTATCAACCTTCACGCTTCACTCCGCTTGAACTCAAGGCGCGTTCAAATACAACGCTGCGCTTACACGAGCGTCCATAGACTACAGGCACTGTAGCCTATAGTCTTACCGAGAGCCATATAGATACGTTCAAATGTAGAGGCGTGAACACCAGCTATCCACTGCGCAGCAATAAACATAAAAATAGACTGGTCGCGGAGCCGCACAGACTCGCTAAGTCAGAGCGTTCATTGTATTATCTGGGCCCATCGGTTTACAATCGCCTACCCGATGCAGTTAGAGACGCAGCCACTCCCGCCTGATTTAGAGGTAGACTGAAGAAATATCTGATGACAGAACTGTTCTACAGCTATGAAGAGTTCTTCGACCTACCTACTACCTTACCTTATTAATTAATATACTTACCTAATTTAAGAAAAATGAGATTTATACCTACAGAAAAAAATGTACTCATAATAGCCTACATAACAACATACATGTTAGTTAGATAGGTATCCAATTTCTGTATGACATATAACAATTGTTACGAATAAATATTTGTATTTGCATACGCTTGTTTGGCACCCACATACTCGTAATATTAAACGTGAGCACCACAGCACTCCATCATCTATTGCAGTCAAAATAGCGCACCTTCATGTATAGGTACTCAATATTAGAGGAGTGGTCCTGTCACTTTTCGAACCCACGTTACGGTAACTCAAATGAATTTTTCCCATACGACGAACATTTGGATCTACCTGTGGGTCGATCACGTAACTTTTCTTACGCGCGTCTGTAAGGTCTAAATGTCAATTTTATATGGAAAAATGACAGTTAGATTGTGATTTTACTGTCAGACGCGCGTACAATGCGTTACGTGATTGACCTACTGACCTACGTACGGTAAGCTGCAGAGAAAATAGACCCCCCAGCATACAAATTTTGTATATGTACAATGCGTTACGTCATCAACCTACTGGATTGCATACTAATAAATCGTTGTATTCTGTTAAGGTATACATCGAACAAACATTATAAATTGTATTTGTATTTAATGATACGTTTTAGTTTTAAAGTGACATCTTCTTCTTCTTCTTCGTGTCAATGTTCCTCAAATAAGAGATGCCCAATGGGCAGCGGTGTGGACAGCCCTGGCAGTCGCGTCTCTCAGGTCGTGTTCCGAGCAGGAGTGTGGGCATGTAGGGCACGCCATCAGGTGCACCATGGTTTGCGGTGCTGTCTAGTTATTATGAATATTTGTACATTATATTTTTTGACTTTTGACAATTTACTCGTATATCGAGGATGAGCTTTTATTAAAAAAATTACTTTTAATAGTAGTTTATGTGACTGTACATAATGAAGGGCATTAAACACGAGTGTGGGTTTATGAAACCAGCCGAAGGCTAGTTTCATAATAACATTACACGAGTATTTTAATGCCTAATTATATACAGTTACATACACTGCTTTATCTATCCACATATCATAAGCCTCCATGATGCATTCAAGAGCCGCATATTAAGACCGGCATGGCGGCGTTGTTTTCTGGCAGCAGTCATAGCTTTTTTTTTAATTCAGAGACAAACTAGGGTCAGCTCTTACTATCATATCGTTCGATATCTTACTTACGTGCGAAATTTGTCAAATTTGTATGCAACTTGACAATTCATTTCGAACTAAACGTCATTTCGACTGACATTAGAATAGAGGTCAAATCAAATTTCTTTGTTTTTCAGAGATGTTCGAAATTTAAATAAAATAATATTATCGAAATCGATGTTATCATTTAGCAATAATAACATTTTCACAGATAAGAAATTTGTTTTAACAAAACAGTCCGTTTTTATGGTGGTCATAATGTGCGGTTCTTGATCGCATCATGGAGGGTTTATGATATTTGGATAGATAAACACATTTACTTCCTTGACATTGTACCATTTTAATATTATTTCAATAGATTTAGATTGATTTATTACACATTACAGACTGCATTATAAATTACATTCATCATTATTATCATTCAATTGTTTCTTATTATTGTTTTGTGTTAATTTGGACTGCATTTTACTTTAACTATTTATATTATTGTCATTATTATACACTCTGACGATCTTTTTGTTAATTTATGGTATTTTGATTCATAAAAATTACATGTAGATAAGTTTACAAAATGAAATAAATGAATCTAATCAAATCAAATCTAATCTACTGAATGAGCCTACACAGATGAAGTTACACGGTAACCTTTTTGATCTATAGAAACACTTTTCTCTTTGTGCCTGTCAATTGCCAGATATCACAAAATTTCTCCTCCGATCCATAACTGAAAGGCTTTTTAATCTACAGAAAACGTATCACATTAGTGGCTCAGTGATTTCCAGACTCTGAATCGACAATTTTTTTTTAATTAGTTATTGAACCTGCTCCCAAAAATTCACGAGAATCGCCTGAGAAATGCGAACTGTAGAGGAAAACAGCCGGATAGCGGGACAGCGAGACATCCAGGCATACAAAATAATGTTGGCCAATTTGAAACGGAGAACATTGCTCGCTTCACTCGCTCGTTCAATGAATGTCTTCCTTTTGCGCACACGCTCAAACTATACGTACTGTTGAGTTTTAAGTTTTGGTTAAACCGAGATTATTGCATGTTTTCTATTGGAGTACGTGGTATTACATTTTTTTAAATCTATAACAGTCGTGCGCAGCCAGTAGCCCCAAAATATGGCTTAATAATCTCCTCCTGTCAGTCAAGAACAAAAAAAGAACAGCAGAGAGCGAAAACTAGAAGATTCACATCGTGCTAACTGAACCTCAGGTTTAAGGGGCAGAAAAACTCTGTGCCGCATCCGTGGGGAAAATGCATAGATACAAAACATTAACCAGTTTGCGAACGAACCGTACGTGATGTTTTTGCTGTCTTAACCGTTAATAAAAACTACCTAACAAGCTTCTTTTTCCTAGTTACGTTCCTCTTTTTACAAACTCGGATATCAAAATAAGATAACATCAAACGAATTAATTACATTGTGAAATATGATGTAAGTTTGGTAAAAGAACAGAAAATAAGTAATTAAATTAATAAATAGAAAATAATTGTGTATAAAATAAGTTAACATTGTAAGTTAGTAATTGTGAACCAAACACACATACACACACACACGCACACACACACACACACACACACACACACACACACACACACACACACACACACACACACACATACACACACACACACACACACACACACACACACACACACACACACACACACACACACACACACACACACACACACACACACACACACACACACACACACACACGCACACATACCTACATTATATAATTAAGTTGCTTATATTAGTAGTATTTAAACTTAATTTATTTGGTTTTTGTTACTATCTCCGAGTGATGGAAGAGCGGGATCTTCCGATACAAGCATACGACATGCTTAATGGAAGGTTCCAACCTTGTTTGTTTTTATACCGTGTTAAAAAGTCAAATAAACTATTTTTGTATTTTGTATTTTTTGTAAACGTTTCTCAATAAGGGCAATAATATATAATCTTCAGCGGTGAAGTTAATTTCCCAACCGAGGGCGCAAAGTTTATTGGTAGAGAAACCAGAGAATAGCCGTACAGAGAGCTGCAGAACAAAAAAAAACGTTTTTTCAATTCGCTAGATGACGCGACTGGTCAAGTGCCAAACTCAAATACTGGGACACTATTCTATGTATCTTAAAAGACAGAAGGGGATATCCCTAAGATATTGCTTTTGTTTCATGTCTCTCTCATTCTGATTTCAAAGACAGGGACTTAATGCTATGACACGCCGGAAACATGACATGATATTGGACCCCTGAAAGCATCCACTAGATAAATAAAACACTTGCACATTAATCTGAATGGCAGAAACACTTGTGATCATAACCATCATCAATTGAATTTGTCAAATGTGGTTTTAGTAACTACTTCTCACGTTGACAAAGGAATTAATATTATAAAAGCAGCCTCAAAGACGTCAATCAAGTCATCGAAGATCCTTATCAATCAATCATTTTACTCGAGCAGCCTGTGGGTGAGATATACGAAGCGAGCATATAATGCATTGAGAGTGCAGTATAACAACATATTTAGAATGCTGTTGGGCTTGCCCAGCAGGTGCAGTGCGTCTGGCATGTTTTGCGAAGCTCGGACGGACGGTTTCCCAGCAATCATGCGCAAAAAGATCGTGTCCCTGCTGGGGCGAGTTAGACGGAGCGCCAACAGCATTCTAAGTGTGTTTGCCAACAGGTTTGACAGCGCAATCCTCAAGCATTGGGTTGGACTTATTAAAGGGGTAGCCCTAAACCCCGACTGAAAAGTATTTTAATTTGTATTTGTATTTAATTTAATTAAGTAACCTTGTATTGTACTTAAACTAACATAGTTTTATATAATTTGAATGTTTTTTTTATGTAACTAACAACTATGGAGTCTTTTGTATTCCGAAATAAAGATTTTATTATTATTATTATGTATGTCTTTCCCGCTCACGGGACAATGATGTCCCGGACCTTTGGGAGGCGTGCGTGGGGCTAGGTACCTACAAAGTACCAACTGAGCCAACACGTAGAGGCCCTTTTGACAATTTAATGAAATGCAAGGAGTACACCGAGCGGATGCTGTCCCTGCCCGTGTCATGGGACGCATACAGAGACAGCACCCGCTGGGGTGTATAGGGACTATTGCTGTTGATGGAATCTAAAGAAAATTTGGTTATTGGGTGAAAATGATGGACTAGTGGCTGGGCTATTGGGTGAAACATCGGACGCCTGCCTCATAAACTGTCTCATTTTTTATCTCTGGCAGACGGTGACTCGCCAACTGCTAGATGGGTCCCTATTAATAGCGACATTAAAAAATGGCCTAAGGGCAACACCAGTCAGAGAGGCTGGGGGGGGGGGGGGGGTAGAGAGGCGGCACTGGACTTTAAACATATAGCCAACTCGCCACTTAGGTGTCCACATCTACCCTCGAGCAACAGCTCTTGCGACTCCACTCTGGACAGCCAGTTAAGGCAAGCCAGAGGTGGGGGGCCTGTCCAACCAACCACCCGATCGGCTCAGCCTGACCACAGGACACCCCCAGGAGCACTCAGGTACGTAGGGTCGCTACTCCCTAACAGCCCGCCACAAGCTGCTTTACGTTTATTATTATTATATCATCCAGGACCATTATGGTATGTTAGCGAGTAATGATTCACTTTAGGCCAGACCTACGAGTATTACTAGATATCAACCGTCCATGTGTCAGTCTGCCCATCGAAATTTTAAAGCATCCTTTTGTACGGTATGTAATAGATGATGGAGGTTCAGTTTATTATTTTCTTTACAATATAGTACAGTGTACAAGATCTTTCAACTAAAAGTCACTCGCATCAAAAAAAGGTTATCGTAATCAACGGCGACCATTCTGAAAAGATCAATGTCAAAATGGAAACTATAAATTCCAATACTTCCGTTACTGGACGCCTCCGCCTCTCACCCACGCTCACTTGATGCGTGACCCTTTTTATTGTTGTTGATAGCCTATCACATCGACGGCATACATCAAGAGGTCAATTTGGCTTGACACATTGCATTTATAAAATATGTGATATCAATGTGTTGCGCGCTAAGCTACGGTAGCCTTGCGGCTGTCAAGCGGCGGTCATGGGTTCGAATCCCGGCTAGTGACAATGAGTTTTTCGGAACTTATGTACGGAATATTTACCGTTAGCTTTTCGGTGTTAGAAGGTCAGATTTCAGTCGCTTTCGTCAAACTAGTGGCTATGCCAAATCTTGAGATCAAAGCGGACCCCGGACCCCTTCGGGGCACAACCGGGAACGCTAGGAGGATGATGATCAATGTGTTGCGCGCACTTGCTTCCACGCGCACCGAGCTCATGTCAGAACGATTAAACATGTCAGTTATGCTATGTGTCGAGGCAGATTGATCCTTGTCAAGTTGTATCTAGCAGTTAGGTAGTACGGAATAACTAAAAGCGATTTGATAACGGCCTGAAGCGCTCAACCTTTATGATTTAACACCACTATTGTTTTATTTACTGGCTAGGTTTGAAGTGATATGGACTAGATAGATGCTCTCGTCCCGCTTGCAGGATGTAGTTTAGTTAGACTTCAGTAGTCTAGCGGGTTGTAAGTAGTCTGTGAGATTGTAGCTTTGAAAAATTTAAGTTTGTATCATCATCAATATTAAGAGGGCCTGGTTCTCTGTCGTTGCAGCATTCCATTCGAGTCTATCTTGGGCTCTCGTCTTTACTTCTTGATATGTGTTAATAAGCACCATTCCTTCATCTGTGTCATGTATGGTATTCTGGGCCTTCCTCTCCCTCTCGTTCCATCTATTTTGCCTTCCAGAATAATATAAGTTTGTATGTAATTCGTAATCTCCGGAACCGCCTATCCCATTTCAAAAATCACCTGCGAGTAGAATGTACTTTCTGAATGGTTATAGGCTATATTTATCCCGCGGGTTTGCCTGCGTTCTTTCCAATAAGCGGGTGAAGCCGCACGGGCAGTATACGGGACGGTATTTTCATAAAAAAATACGCTATTAATGACACGCAGCGTAATTCACACGTTTCCTGCTCTCTAGAAAAGCACTGTTACTCACTACCCGGCTGCGTTCCATTTTACGGTTATTCCCTAGGACATTAATTTTATTTCACAACTACGTCGCAGCTACTGTTTTAGTATAATTGGAATGCGGTGCTGTTTTATTTGAAAGTGCTGGTATATTTTTGGTCCGTGAGTTAACAAAAGGGAATATGCAGAATTTGAATCTTCAATATTGTAATGGTACGGTCAACGACAAATATTTTTTATGCTTTTGCACATTATTTAGTAATAGTCTTAATTTTGACGTTGACTATAACATACTCTGCCTAGTTGTGTTATTACTAGTTGTGTACTCTGATGTTATTCTATACTAGTTCCCAACCGCGACTTCGTCTGCGTAAACCCGGAAAAAAAACTATTCTATATTTTAATCCAGGCTAATATTAAACTATCTTCGTGCAAAATTTCATCCAAATCGGTTCAGTAACTAAAATCCAGACATCGACCCAAAAACGGAGCATTAGAAAAATGTTCACTCGATTTGTTTTAACCCTTATTAGGACAGAGCATCAATTTTATGGAAATTAGAAACTAGGGTCGATTTATAGGTAAGATTAGTGTCTAGATACACAAAAAATATGTAAAAATGGAATGGGGGTAAGTGGAAGGGGGTAATTTCTGGTGGGAAATTATTTCCCTTTGTTCTATGATTACATCTAAAAAATAGCTCCCTTTACATAAGTAGGTATGCTTAATTTCAACTCAATCAGATATTACTTATTTACTTAAATATTTATTTGTATGTATTTACAGAAAACCCTATGACAATGATGACTTAGGTATTTAAACATCAAACATAAACTTCTATTTAATTTACATTCGAGGCTGATACTAATGTTAGGTAACCACAACTTACTTAAGTACCTAAATACAAAGAGTTCAGGTTAAAATAAACCTTGTAAAACCCATTATATTTTCCAGCATCATCTAGCTGTCTTTGACAGCTGCAGCTGCAGCGATCGTGGCACGCTTCCAGCGCTGTATTGATGCCGTCATGCATTCAGCGACGCCATTATTTCTACCATTACTACCATTTACTACCATTTAAATCGCGTGCATAACCGTTCAGCCGGGCTGTTGAATAAAACAGTCGGGTGAGCTGGTGAGTAAACGTTCGATTGCAGTAGGATTTCATAACATTTCTGTGTAGGTGCGACGTCAAATATATGTTTCATTAAAAATAATAATTATGTACCTATTATATTAAACCAATATTTATTAAATGATAATTGTTGATGACAAGTAAGGTAGGTATATTATATCCGTGTTTCGTGCCTTACCATTAAAGAACTGGTAACTGTAGATACGAAATATTTTACCTCGTAAGGCGTATCGGCCTAATTTAAAGACAAAAGACTTCAATTAGTTAGCTTTTTTGAATACAAGCTGAACGTTCGTTATGTATGACTTATGACATATCAGGACACTGGACCGTTATTACATTAGTCCTAAAAATAGGCTTTACGAAGTTAAATGTGTGTGATTTGTGCAAAGTTCACATTTAAATTTTATAATACTTTATTATATCATGAAAGCTTTTTTTTAAATTTCTAGCCAATTTGTTGTCAAAATTTTACATTCGTAAATGGTAACACTCCTTATTCCTTTGTAGTGAGGAATAGTACATTGTGATACAGTGAGCTATGTTGATTATTACATCAGAGGCGAAATTGTCACGCGAGCCGCAGGTAAGCGTAATAAGAGAGCCAAGGTCACATCAACACATTTGTGAGGGAAAATCCTTTTCATAAAATGAAAATGTTACATGCTTCTAAGTTATAATATATCCTTTAGTTATTGATCATGAAACATCAGGTTAATTTTTACTTACATATTGTAAGTACATCTCCAAGAATTTCCAGTGGCGTCAATTCTATTTATCACTTCTATTCACCACAAGTCAACATTTTAAATAATAACCAAACACGCATCAACAATGTTTACAAATATTTGTAAAATTACCTACCTATAATGGCGCATAACTGTTTTTTTTTCGTGAAGTTCGCGCAGCGCAACTGTTAAAGCGAGGCTTAGATGAAATCTCTAAACAGCCAACCCAAAACATAATAAATATTTTCGCATTTAATATAAATTCATGTAAAATTTTATCAAAAGTAAATAGTTTTACTAAATGAAACGTTTCTATATCATATTCAAGAAGAAATAATCAATTAATTCACAAGAAGGATCTAATTTGTTTCGTCGAGTAAGAATCCATTTCCATTAAAATTTAAGAATGCGCCGTGTCCATACATACACCTTGCTGCAAGGTGCCAACGTGTCATAATCGGGATATAACTATAAAACACGAGTGCCGTAGTTTTATAAAACACGCGTGTTTAATACCCAGGATTATGAGCCTAAAAGCGGCACGTTAAGAGCAAATGTGTTGAAATAGTATTTTATGCAACTGTTGTATAAGAAGGGTATTAAAACGCGAGTGGCGTGGGTTGCGATGCGAGCCTTGGCGAGCATCACAATAGGGAACTTGCATGTTTTTATTTTATTACGAAAATCAAAAGTATAATCCAGCATTAAAACAACTGTAGGTAGCATTAAAACTTTCTTATGATTTATTTTTCTGATGTTATATGCATTTGAAATCTGCACGCGCCGGCACCCCCCGAAAACGCTCTATACTAAACGGGCTTATGCTATGGCGTCACTGCATATATTCTCGGCGCGTTTACTATGGAGTAAGTCATTATCATTAATTTGCAATTATCTCCACAAAATGTGCGTTTAAGTCTAAACTTGTAATACAATATATCATTTCTAATTCAATATTCTGTGTAACTGTTATGTTATTTTATCGAAAAAATTATAATTATTTTTTCGTCATTTTAACGTGAGATAAAACTAATACAATAGTTTTTTTTTAAATTTTATTTTATTTTGTATGATATCTCTACGTATATCCGCATCGATTGAGTGCAATTTATTCGAAATTTAAGTTCCATGCAAGTTCCCCATTGAAGGCGCCACGAGCGTTTTTAGACCACTTATACACCGTTGCATACAATACTTTTTCTACGACAAATTTTAAATAAATAGCAGACTACAGAATAGTTAAACTTTTCAGGCAGCAAGTTTTCTATTCGTACTTTTGCTACTCACGCAATTTCTTCAGGAGTGCAGTTATTAATTTCTTCGACCATTTTAAAAGGAACGTACCTACACTTTTGTCTTCACAAACACGAATAAAATCTTAATATTTTATCAACTTTCGTATTTTCATTTTGAACAATTTGAACTGTATTTTGGTAGGAAATCGGAAACGTGACACCTCTTGCTTACTTATGGTTTGTTTTGTTTTTAATTTGTTTGCACTTGCCATCCGAACCAAACCGAATCCGGACCCGGACCGAATTTGAACTGTTTATTTTTATAAATAATACCAAGGATTTATAAAACATGTAATTGAACACACAATAGATTATGATTTATTATTATTGTGGTAAATAATTTATAATATACAAATGTTAAATCGTAAATAAATACTTTTATTTTGAAATATTTGTTTATGAAGTTGGCACCACTGCAATATAGCGACCGCTTAAAAAAAAAGTTAAACAGTGTTTTTATGAAAAATGTAAGAACCAAAAAAGTACGCTAAACAATGCGTTTTTAGGCCATAGAGCATAGAGTTTTTGACGATTTACTAGTGGTGTCATTGTATTTGAGCTACAGTCTATATAAATGACAGATAACGGTACAGGAATAGAAAAAAATATTTACACATCTTAGACATTACATATATATCAATGATTATTATATCAGTCGGCGTTTAGATAGGCCTTGTTTAAATTTTTTTCTCCTCATTCTCTTGTAAACAAGCGTCTCTTTGACGTCATGTCTTTACTAAACAAAGGTGTAGTGAGATCTGATCAGATACTTTCATTTGTCAATTATCGTGCATTACGTATATTATATCGATCCACAGGTGATGTGTTATTCTCGACACGGAATATTTTATTTTCAATCATAATTATTTTTGCATAGTAAGTAGATACGTCCTTGCAATGGTGAACATGAATTCGTTCGGTTGTACCTATCTATCAACAAAACATTTTATAATCCACTGTAATAATTAATAGGTATTAGGGGTAATGATGATAATAATTGTGTTGTGGAATTGCTACATAGTAAAAATCGATAATGAAAGTATGGTTAAAGTATGATGTGGGCCATGGAGTAGCAAAATATCATGGCACTATCATATTTCTCCACAAGTAAACATGAGGCGCTGAAAATTTAAATGCGAAATGTATGTCTTTGATCGACCTCTTGTTATCCCCACCTTAGCCAAATGACACTGACTACAATCCAGCGTTGCAGACAAGATAATCTTATCATGCGTCAGTTGTGACCTGGGAGTCTAATTTTGGCTAAGCGCATTGAATTCGAATCTGCTTTTGTATCTCACATTTTTTTTGTATTTCTTGGTCATGTTAGTCGTGTTGGACACAGGGACTTAAGCCACTTCATTTGGAGACCAAACATATGAAAAACCTATCAACTGGTCGATTGCGTAACGTTTCGTATGTAGGTACGTTAGGTAGATTTACATGTTATTTTATGTATAGCAATTACCTCTCAGTACACGCCTCTGACAAAAGAGTGCAATGTTATGATAAGTTTAATTTGTCAAGATATTTTCAACGGTAGGTACTTAAAATCCATCAATTACCTCTGATTGTATACTTCGACCTGCGACCACCAAAGACAGAAGGGTGAATCGCTGTAATAAAATTAGATCCAAAAAAGACGTTTTAAGGAATTAATTCCCATAAAGCTGGAATTAATTTTTCTTGGCCTATAAGAGATGCCCGGGCTATAAATGCTCAATCGATGTAAATTTAACACTTTTTAATAGGTCCCCAGGTTGCCAATCCTGACGAGTAAAGCCCCAAAACACGATTAGGGCCGGCCCAAAGCGGATCGATTCCATTAAGTGCGTTCAATTAGACAATACTATAATATAAATAGCTATCATTACCCCTACTATAATAGTAGGGGTATATTCACCCCTAAATCTACAGATAATGTATTCGTTACAAAACAGCAGAGCTACATATCATCTATAGGTAGATAATACTGAATACTATGCGACATTTTACTTCTGCTCTGAATGCCGGGATCGGAGCAGTGGACCCCAGAATCGCAATTCTAACTTGTTTTAACCTCACTTTACCAATATTAAAAGAAAAATCTTAACGCCGCTATTCGTAGTAACCACGCGTAAGTAGAGGTCTTGTTTCGTTGTGCGTGACGGGTGGGGTGGGGCGCATAAGCGCCTAAAGAATAACAGCCCAGGGGTGAGCAATCAGTCTTAATAAAAGCGGCCAAGTACGAGTCGGACTCGCACATGAAGGGTTCCGTAAAATAAATTGCGGTTTACGATTTATGACGTATTAAAAAAAAACTACTTACTAGATCTCCTTCAAACCAATTTTTTGGTGGAAGTTTGCATGGTTACATGATATTTTTTTTTAGTTTTATCATTCTCTTATTTAAGAAGTTACAGGGGGGGGGGGGCACACATTTTACCACTTTGGAAGTGTCTCTCGCGTAAACTATTCAGTGTAGAAAAAAATGATATTTGAAACTTTAATATCATTTTTGAAGACCTATCCATTAATACCCCACACGTATGGGTTTGATGATTTTTTTTTTGAGTTTCAGTTCTGAGTATAGGGAACCCCCAAAATTTAATGATTTTTTTAGATTTTAGAGTGAAAATCTTAATGCGGTTCACAGAATCTACTTACCAAGTTTCAACCGTATAGCTCTAATAGTTTCGGAGAAAAGTGGCTGTGACATACGAACGGACAGACAGACAGACATGACGAATCTATAAGGGTTCCGTTTTTTGCCATTTGGCTACGGAACCCTAAAAAGGGGGGCAACGTCCAAGTGTACAAAAGGACCAGGGAATTTACAACGCCTTCGGACAAGTGCATAAGCAAACCAGTATAAGCGGAGCTGCTCTGGTCTGGTTAAACATTGGTACTTATTTGCAATTAAAGGCCAAATTACAATTGTAATTTTTTATGGAACATTTGGTGGTGCAAGGGAAAGTCCAGGACAAAAGTTATCGTGGGCGCTCTCCACCACGATGGACAGACCTCATCAAAGCGGTCACAGAAGACACAATCAATGATTGCTCTCACAACAAAACAAAGCCACATGGCTAAGCATTGCATGAGTTGCAGTGTTGCAAAACAAAGCCACATGGCGACGCATTGCATGAGTTGCAGTGTTGCAAAACAAAGCCACATGGCGACGCATTGCATGAGTTACAGTGATGCAAAACAGAGCCACATGGCGACGCATTGCATGAGTTGCAGTGATGCAAAACAGAGCCACATGGCGATGCATTGCATGAGTTTCAGTGATGCAAAACAGAGCCACATGAAGACGTATTGCATGATTTGCAGTGATGCAAAACAGAGCTACATGGCGAAGCATTGCATGAGTTGCAGTGATGCAAAACAGAGCCACATGGCGACGCATTGCAAGAGTTGCAGTGATGCAAAACAGAGCCACATGGCGACGCATTGCATAAGTTGCAGTGATGCAAAACAGAGCCACATGGCAACGCATTGCATGAGTGGCAGTGATGCAAAACAGAGCCACATGGCGACGCATTGCATGAGTTGCAGTGATGCAAAACAGAGCCACATGGCGACGCATGGCATGAGTTGCAGTGATGCAAAACAGAGCCACATTGCGACGCATTGCATGAGTTGCAGTGATGCAAAAAAGAGCCACATGGTGACGCATTGCATGAGTTGCAGTGATGCAAAACAGAGCCACATGGCGACGTATTGCATGAGTTGCAGTGATGCAAAACAGAGCCAAATGGCGACGCATTGCATGAGTGGCAGTGATGCAAAACAGAGCCACATGGCGACGCATTGCACGAGTTGCAGTGATGCAAAACAGAGCCACATACCGACGCATTGCATGAGTTGCAGTGATGCAAAACAGAGCCACATGGCGACGCATTGCACGAGTTGCAGTGATGCAAAACAGAGCCACATAGCGACGCATTGCATGAGTTGCAGTGATGCAAAACAGAGCCACATGGCGACGCATTGCATGAGTTGCAGTGATGCAAAACAGAGCCACATAGCGACGCATTGCATGAGTTGCAGTGATGCAAAACAGAGCCACATGGCGACGCATTGCATGAGTTGCAGTGATGCAAAACAGAGCCACATGGCGACGCATTGCATGAGTAGCAGTAATGCAAAACAGAGCCACATGGCAACGCATTGCATGAGTTGCAGTGATGCAAAACAGAGCCACATGGCAACGCATTGCATGAGTTGCAGTGATGCAAAACAGAGCCACATGGCGACGCATTGCATGAGTGGCAGTGATGCAAAACAGAGCCACATGGCGACGCATTGCATGAGTGGCAGTGATGCAAAACAGAGTTACATGGTGACGCATTGCATGAGTTGCAGTGATGCAAAACAGAGCCACATGGCGACGCATTGCATGAGTTGCAGTGGTGCAAAACAGAGCCACATGGCGACGCATTGCACGAGTTGCAGTGATGCAAAATAGAGCCACATGGCGACGCATTGCATGAATTGCAGTAATTCAAAACAGAGCCACATGGCTATGCATTGCATGAGTGGCAGTGATGCAAAACAGAGCCACATGGCGACGCATTGCATGAGTTGCAGTGATGCAAAACAGAGCCACATGGCGGCGCTTTGCATGAGTTGCAGTGATGCAAAACAGAGCCACATTGCGACGCATTGCATGAGTTGCAGTGATGCAAAACAGAGCCACATGGTGACGCATTGCATGAGTTGCAGTGATGCAAAACAGAGCCACATGGCGACGCATTGCATGAGTTGCAGTGATGCAAAACAGAGCCACATGGCGACGCATTGCATGAGTTGCAGTGATGCAAAACAGAGCCACATGGCGACGCTTTGCATGAGTTGCAGTGATGCAAAACAGAGCCACATTGCGACGCATTGCATGAGTTGCAGTGATGCAAAACAGAGCCACATGGCGACGCATTGCATGAGTTGCAGTGATGCAAAACAGAGCCACATGGCGACGCATTGCATGAGTTGCAGTGATGCAAAACTACATCACCACGACCACTCTGTCAAGAGTGCACGACTAAGAAGAAGAGAGATAATACAATAGAACCTAATTTATTGCAAACCAAAATAACGCGACATTATAATTTCGTACATCCTTACACTTGAACAACAGACGAAAAACAATATGTTGCCAGTGGTCTGGCAGTCAATAATGCCACAAGCGCTGGTCTTCGTTTGAGTCCAGAGCTGTAAAATTGTTCAGCTGGTCGATTTCGTAACGCTTCCTCTGTACGTTAGTTATATAACTAAATTTTATTTTTCGTATGGGAAACCAACAGTTGAGTTATCCTAACCCTCATTCGAAAGCCAAAAGTGGCGACATATTTGATATAATTTGTAATGTTTTTTTTTAAATGAATATACATTTTTATATTAATTTAAATATTTTTTTGCTAAAGCTTGCCTCATGATAGTTCTTGCACAAAGGCGAGACGGAAATTATAAATCCATCGGTGATACAATAGCCATTGTAATGATTACCTTGATTTGTCAATTAGATAGAATTGTTGACGGAATACATTGAGTTATGAAATTCGACATTTCCCCATGAAACATATGACAATATGACATAATAGTCTTTATTAAAAACGACGATTTCCCGTTTATGCCAAACAACAGTAAACCCTGTTTGTATGTCGGGGCCAACCTAAGGTTAAGTGGTGAGGTCAGCTCAGCTGCTGCGGCCAACATAGCTTCTATTCACAACCTGTCTCGTCTCAACTCACCACTCACCTATTACAATTTGACCACGCGATCCGTAACAACTATGCGTAGCTGAAGATCAGACCAATTGGTTTTACAGATGCAAATGGTCGGCAAGCGTCGTGAATGCCAGCCCAAATGCGGCGTTGGCTCCATAATCGCATTACGTACCGATTCACTGAACTCAAACCGCGATGAATTAAGAGTCAGTATGTGATTACTAAAATGCGAATGTGGTGAAAAGCCGCGTGAGCGTTAACGACTCTTAATTTGGAGAAAATTGGATGCTTTGTACCCGAAACACTAAGTCAGAAAATATGGCAGCGTGCCTAAAAAGGAATACTAGTAAGTAGGTAATGAAAGAATTCTGGCTGAACCGTGTCCTATTTCGGGTGGTTTTAAGGCCGGTTATGCACGTGACTCTCTGGCGCAGCGCAGCTACTGCGAGGTAAGTGTACTTTAGTTATTTTCATAGCGTCATGTGTAACGGTATTTTGTTATGGAGCAGAGCTACCGTCAAAACTTTTTTTATTATACAAATCGTGTAATCCGCGCGATATATAGCTTGAAAAGCCGTGACTCTCTAAGATAATAATTTAACACGATTGGGATTATGAAGACGGGATTTTTGTGTAGTTATGTGGCGACTCCCTGGGGACTCTTCTTGCATCTCAAAAATGCGTCGCCGCAGATCTTTCTTAGCAATAATTTTTTTAAAAAGCAAGTGTAAAGAACTCATGCAAATAATTTAAATGGAGTGAATAGGGAACATTACGCAAAACTCTTCGTAGGTGGCGACACTAGCAGCGTTGACATTGTATCTCGTTCCCACTTGCGGTATTGTCTATGCAAGCATCCTTGTCACTCATTTGACAATCAATTGTGCATGTGTGTGTGAATCCCTATATTCCTATACTGGTTTACTATTAGTGGCAGTGCTGCCTCTGGCGGCAGAACATTGCAGTAATGTTTCCTATTGTGAGAGTCTGTTATAAAAATATGTTAATAACTCTAATACTTTTTGCATATCTAAACATCCGTAGTAACCTAAGATAGTTGTTTCTAGTCAAAGTAAGTGCTAACCTAACCCTTTTAACGCTTCTTGTTCAGTGGGACCAGTAATCGGGTTAGGTATTGATTTACACGCCTTGCCGCGTGACCGCGCGTTGAGTGGGTTACTTAATCCAGTTTGTCCTAGGTTACTGAAGTCTTCTTAGACTAGGTTTGTTCAAGTTGAACAAATATTTTGTAGTGATTTTTACGCAGCCAGATTCTATGATTAAATGTTTTTGATAATTTAACTTTTTTCTTGTAAATATAGCACGTAACATACAAATGAATGCTTTAACTATTCGTGACTAAGTTTCGGTTGTTTTTAACCTTAAATTACGTAAGTCACGTCTTTAAATTAAAGTTTTCTAAATATTTACAGTTGATCGTTCAACTTAAGTGGCAGTGGGCGGGGCACATTGCACGTAGAACCGATCTCCGTTGGGGCGGAAAGGTTCTCGAGTGGCGACCACGTACCGCAAGGCGTAGCGTGGGTAGGCCCCCCACAAGGTGGACTGATGACCTGGTAATGGTCGCGGGAGTCCGCTGGATGCGGCTGGCGCAGGACCGGTCATTGTCGGAGAGGGCGCGCGAAGACAGTGCGGACGCGCTCCCGCTCCGGCGCAGACGGCAGGGTAGAAGACGCGCGCGGTTTGCGGCCGCTGGTCGCGTCCTCCCCCAGTAGAGCCAGTGGGTAGGGGACCCACACTGCACGGCTCTACATTGTGGAGTGGGAGGGTCAAGCGTCCTGGCCCTCCCCTTTCTTTTGCGCGGGTGTCCTGGTTAGCCAGGGCCGCCGGGGGGCGCCGTGGTGAAATGTTCGCGATCCCATGGCGCCCCCTTAACGGGAATGCGGGTGACGCCGGTGTGTTTTTAGTGGGTATGTTCCTCCAGTCACCATCAGTCGGATGGCGGCGGGAGGAGAGAGTCCCACATAACCCCCAAATAACCTTCCCCTGGGCCGGGGGTATGCGTAAAGCATTTTCACACCGTCAAAAAAAAAAAAAAAAAAAAAAAAGGACCGGTCATTACTTTTTGTGGGATGCCTATGTCCAGCAGGGGACGTCTTTCGGCTGATATGATGATTTACAGTTGCTGGCGTCGTATTTATATGTTACACTTTTGAAATTTTTCGCAGATATCTGCAGCAGCTTTCATCACGATGTTTTCGTTCCCCGAAAAGCTAACGGTAAATATCAAATGACATTTTGTACATGGGTCAGTCTGAACATGGATGTTTTCTTGTTAATTTGATTTGAATTTACGCTGTGTGTTTGAGGGATGTGTCTAACACGCTTAGTTCTGACACGTCTGCTCGGCGCGATCTCTCATTAAACAAGCGAGCGAAGCAAGCGAAGTTCTTCGTTTCAGGTTGGACCAAAATTCGTACGTATGTCCGGATGGCTGGATGTAAGTACGCCTGGTCTCCTCTACAGATCGCATTTCTTAATCGGTTTTTATAAATTCCTATAAAAAAAATTTGTCGATTTTGTTTTTTGAAATAAAAAAAGGTTTTTTGAAATTCGAATTCTACCGCTCACAGAGCCACTTAGTACCTATTATCTTTATAAATGTGGCATAACCCCCTCCTTCGTTTAAAATCAGATCAGAAACGGAGTAAATGACAGAACACGATATTATTTTATATATGCAATTCAATTAAAATCTGGGGGCACAGCAGTGCCCCCGCCAAGTCGAGCAAAACAAAGAGGCACGGCCGTACCATCCTTTTCTCGAAGACATTCAAGCCATTTTCAACATCCTGTAATTATGTACTGGCTAAAGCTAGAACCCTGAATTTTCAGGAGCATGTAGGGCATAATATGGCTAACATATTATATCAATAACATACGATTTGAACTTTTAGTTTAAGAACTATTGTCCGTCACAGTTCGTCAGTTTTGACATACTCACTGATAATGATCACGCTAATTCTAAGGTACTTCCAGCAGGCCCACAAGCTCCAAATTTCTAACGTATTTAGTTTTAGCCTAATATTTCATAAAAAACACCTAAAAATATTGCAATTTCAGTCACGTTTCAGAGATATACAAACTGCATAAGTAAGTTTGTCATCCTATACAAATACATGCGATTACAAAGTTACTTTTGCAGTTCTTTCCTGCAAAACTATACAAACCTTATTTGCGGTTGGTAAAATAACATTCCCATACAAAGTCTACAAAAAGAAATGAGATCCCATAAAAAATATTCTATGTAAAAAAATAAGCCAAGTCTCGAAACTCGTTCACAGTAAAAAGTGGTAAGATATTTCGTAGAACCAAGTCAGGCATTTTTATTAATCTTTATTTGCTTGCTAAATAAAATTTTGTGACTTGGCAATCACACTTACATAGTTTTAGGTACCTACCTATGCAAAAATTAGTAAATCAAGTAGTGTGATTCCCAAGTAGCAGAATTTTATTTAGCAAGCAAATAAAGATTAATAAGAAAGCCTGACTTGGCTCTACGAAATATCTCACCACTTTTTACTGTGAAAGAGTTTCGAGACTTGGCCTATTTTTTATATGGAATGTTTTTTATGGGATTAATTATTACAGACCATGACCATAGTACAAAAAATACATAAAACCGGCCAAGTGCGAGTCAGACTCGCGCACGAAGGGTTCCGTACCATTATCTATAAAAATGTGTTTTTAATATTTGTTGTTATAGCGGCAACAGAAATACATCATCTGTCAAAATTTCAGCTGAAACTATCTCGGTATCAGTGAGATACAGCCTGGTGACAGACAGACGGACAGACGGACGGACGGACGGACAGCGGAGTCTTAGTAATAGGGTCCCGTTTTACTCTTTGAGTACGGAACCCTAAAAATGGAGTACAAAAAATGCTGCCCGTGCCTAGTTTGAACCGACTTCAAAAAAGGAGGAGTTTATTCTCAATTCGTTGGAATCTTTTATTTTTATGTAAGTTCTCCAACTTCTCGACTCGAAGACGCCTGATCCAATATGGAAAATTCGTTCTTATTTGAAGGAATATTCTTTCCAGTTTGAGTTGATATTCTGTCCAGTGATTACCACGGAAAACATTGATATTTTGACAGCTATTAGCTTTTTGGCGCAACAAAAACTTTTGTTAATATTCCAATCCAAATGTATCTGCCTCACAGCAACAATCATACAGCTGTGGTAAGCCAGAAGCCTTAACACCTTTATCATAATGACTATAACCGTTTGACCCGACTCACGACTAAGTTTGCGCGTCGGTATCGACAGTGGGACAGAGAGAATTCCCGAATTATCTCTCTCTTAACTCTCATTACTATAGGTTTTTATTGTAAATTACACCTTATGAGCACGCAATAAAGTTGTTTATGCGGTACACGAGTAGTTGAGAGTTTTAGGAAGTGACCAGTCAATTAGCAATTCAAAAGTTTGAGCTGGAAGCTGCAGTTGTTTCGGATTGCAACCGAGCTGTACATTGTGTGGAGGCACATTGGGTCCAATTAAAAAAATTTTTTTTTTTAAATATTGTAGAAATGTCTGCAACGAATGCTACGCTCGTCCTTTGCTTGCAACGTATTACGCGGGTATAAGCGGTGTCCACTATTTATGTCCCACTGTTGGACAAAAGTAAAGTCACAAATGAAAATATCGGGGGTTTTACCACTTTTTGAGTTTTACACAAGTTACTAATTATTGGTGTTTTGTTTATATTTGTTAGTAAGGGATCCAAGTTGCCAAGCCTAGGTGAATCTTATTTATTTTAATTTTATTGCACACAACAAATAAATACAAGAAGCGGAATTAATGCCTCACGGATTAGTTAAGGGTCGGCAATGAGCATGTGATTTTATTTATTTAAACTTTATTCCACAACACTCAAAAAATGTACATATTCCGAGCTTAATGCCAAATGGCATTCTCTAGCAGCTAACCATATTTATAAAAGTAGCAAAGAAAAAAGTATGATAAAAAATATGTTAAGAGAACATGAAGAACAAAATACTAAATTATTATACACTATATTTTATGTAAGTACCTATATAAAAAAATACTTGATGTATACAGTAGAATACATTATTAATTGATTAAAACTTTATTCAATTCCCACAACATACTACATGGCATTATTAAAAAACAAAATTTAAAGGTAACAGAAAAAAATATATCTAAAGGAAGCATGCAAAAAGAACATCGTTAAGAAGCCACGCATTGGAGGTCGTCGTTGTTCTACGTCCGTAGGAATAACCCTAGAAACCCTACACGTGACCTCCGGGTGGTGCTAAAAGAACAACAAACTCGGCAGCTGCACTGTTCCTTCTGAACCTCGCAGCGCACACTGGAACCCTATCAGCGACATCAATACAATACAACACAAAACAATTCGATAAGAATACATCTAAGTAACCACCATACTATAATTATAAATAAATTATATAATTATAAGGATGGATTTTCCTGTTCAAGCAGGTGCTTAAGCAGCATCCGCTTGAAAGCGAATTTGCTCGGGGCTTGTCCGATGTTGAGAGGAAGTGAATTCCAGAGACGGCTTGCCTGTACGGTGAAAGAATGAGTTATGAAACTAGTGTGGTATTGATAATTTGAGAACGTGGAAGTACCGTAGCTCACAACCTGGGCGAGAAGTATCAAAAATAAATTTACTCTTGAGATATCCTGGAGCAAAAGGCTCGAACAGAATCTTCTGCAGACGCATTCATGTTTCCCGCCACCATGGTATCAAAAAAGATATAACCATCAATAAATGCGTTAAATTGGGTTCATAGAACCAGTTTATTAAAATTTTGCATTAAAATGTACTCAAACTGTACTCGTTCTGCTACGGGGTATCCTACAAACGCGCTTCTAATCGCCCAAGGAAACGGACAGAGCCGTAAACAGGGGGTGTTTTGTTACAATTACCTCGGGTTAAGGTCGGACCTTTTGAACTAAATAATTAGAATAATTATAAAACAACAGAGACGGCGGATCACAAAGGTCCTATGGTGCAACTAAAAATTAAATTTCACTTGATTCCGATACCATACCAAATAAAAGTGCGTCTCGTTCACATCGGTCATGCGGTCACGCAAGAGAAAGCGTATATGCTTTCAATTCGCTTCCTGCGTCAGAAATGTGTTTAGGAATAGGGCCATTAGAAAGGACCGCAGTTTCGAGGTGACGATTGGGTTCCGGAACTAATAATTAGACCTGGGAGTCGATCAGAGACTTATGTTTCGCATTTCAATTTGATATCAATATTTTACACGTGCTCACTTCCAAACGATCCGAAATTTAATGATATCATTTGTTGGAAAGTCTTTGTTGACTTATGTAGCTTTCTTTTATTTGAAATTTATCTTTCAATTCAATCTACGTAAATAAATTATCCTCTGATGATAAGATGCATTTAAACTGTCTAAAGTAAAAGAAAAGACATTAGAAACATAAAATACGTGCCTTCAAAAAGTTAAAACAGGATTAAGCAATCAAACTTGCAACGAACTCGTTTAGATTAAAACTTTAGAATAAAAATAATGTGTTTATTGTCACGTATATAATCATGTACGTGTCCCACACATAGCATAATTATATACGTGACATATATAATTCGAAACTTAGGTGAACTATATACTCATAGTGAAATATAATTTACTTTATTGTGCTTTGAGGTCCGTTTACCCCCAGCGCAGTTCAAATAAACGTCAACAAAAAATGACGATTTTGAAACTAGACCAAAATTAATACTAAAAAAATTGCTTCTTGTTATAAATGAACCAACACCAAGTGGAATTTTGTCCGATTTGTAATGTATACGAATAGAATTTGGTCTTATTTGAAAAAATATCATAAAATTTATAATAAGTATATAACAATTTCCGATTCGTCTTAAGAGTTCTGTTCGAACAGCCGTTGCGAGCGGACGTCGTTCTTTGAGCATTACCCGACCTCTCGTTACACCATAAAATTACACAATAAGTCCCCCAAAACAATAGCGAACAGCACAGATGTGCGAGCGCCGCGCCCCGTAGTCCGAGCTATTCACCCCGTCTGAGCTCGCGAAGTGCCGGTTTAGCCATATTCATATATGTTTATTGCATATTCCATCGTTTCATAAGTGCCGGTTTATAGAAACGTGCAGTGTGTTCACATATCATAAGGTCCTAATAGTGAGTGCAATCAGTGTCGGGCAATCCGAAACCCCGCCAACCGCGGTTACGACCACACCTTACGCGTGGCGGCAACCGCCCGCAGCCCGCAACCGTCGTCAAGGCGAAGCCGGTGAAATTATTCCATTTTTATTGTGGGGGCTCAAGTTGTAATTCTCTAGGCCCTTACTATAAGGGCTACAAATACGAGACCTATATCTTACCCTTAACCCACATTATACCCAATCAAACAACAAGTACTACAACTAGCCTCACAGTCTCGGGAATCCCCCAGCCCGTCTAGACCATCCACTCTTATCTCTTACGCCGACTTAACCATACTAGGCCAGCTAGCTTTGTCCACCTTCCCCAAATATTCTGCACCTGTAGGACAAGGCCTGATCCTCAAGTGACACAACACCTCTGGGAACTGTGATATGTGACCACTGCACGCGCACACGTCCTGTACGTAGTTCCTCGCTAAATAATCGACTCATATTTATTTATGTCCTACCAACTTTAATATATATATAATTCTATCCGGCTACCACCATAATTAGTGATAAGCCCTCATAAGCAAAAAGAGCGAGGTTCAAGCTCCGTCGCGATACTGTTTCCCCTAATACAAACGCCTCATCAAGGAAATCACCAAAATATTGCTATATAACGGCCCTATCCCTAGGTTAGGTATTGACCGAAGTAACGAACAAAACCTCAAAATTACCAAGCCCCTAAAACTCTGAAATCAAGAGCGCGATACCTCCCCAATCTACGGCTCTCACAAAACAGGTATAAACAAACTGTTAACCAAAAGCCGTCATCATACAGAAAAACCCCAAATCAAATTCATCTCATAGAACATATCACGAGCAACCAAAACGATTGCATTACTTTAGCTCCTAAACTAAGTAACAATCAAACAACCTAAATCAATTCCGGGCAGATAAAAAATAACTTCTCGGAAACTCCTTACCTCGAACGAGTCACGCGTCAGCCATATGGTACCTACCCAAAGCTTTCAGGTTTCTCCGGAATAGACACCATAAAACAAAATAAAGGCATTGTCCTTGGTTTAAAAAAATCAAATGGCGTCAAAACCCCCATCATAAAATCTTGTGTTTTAAATTCGACAAACCAACTAAAATAAATCTCACACAATACGTAAGAGTTCCAGTGGCCCAACATCTGGCTGGCCATTACCCACCCTCACAACGCAATTTAGAAACCCCGCATAGTTAGCCACGGCCTACCTACAATAGATCATGCCGTAACAATAGTGCCGCACGCATATCCTTACCTCAAAACTTAGGCTTACTTAGCTTAGACTTAAAAATAAGGCCCTTCTGGCCTGGCACAGCCAAGTGCTGCAGGGCTCGTGTATGCCCACAATAATTCCGTTGTCCCGCATTGCCAGCGAACGATTGTGAACACAGAAGCCTTAGCCTAGTTCAACTGATTATTAGGGTCCCGGGGGCCTACCACATTAATGTTATAAGGCACCACTAATTAATTACCGCTCAAGAGTCTAACACCGCCTCCTCTAGCGACAGTCGGCCTGAAAGAGTTGTAGCCCAAACTATTCATACCCAATTTAAGGCGTTTTCACTTTTATCTAGACCACCCTTGCTAAGCGATAAAGTACATTGCTAGCGCAACGTCTTAGTCGGCCCCCGACAACAATCATTATAGTTGGACGAGGGCTCCCACGGCAGGACGTCACCACGCATAGTTACTTACATTTAGTCAGAGCCGACAACTGTAGTTACTTTAGAATTTAGTTAAATATCAAACGCCGAAAACGACATAACCTAGCATACACCATTGTCAGAAACGATTGAGCCAAGTCAAGTCGGTCCCCACGCGTCCCTAATACAGCTTGGTCAACGAGTTAATTACTATCTCATCAACACCCAATCGCCCCGTATCGGACCAATCGTCTACTAAGGCCAATTACAGGCCAACATAGATTAGTCGCTAATATAACAATAGATTGTAAGCCCTTTCCACAGCCCACCACCAATACTCAACAAAGGACTAAACATGGATAGCGACAACCCTATCGTCAATATACCAGGAGATGGAAACTGTCTATACCGCGCGATAGCGTATCAAATTAACGACTTATATGATCTTACGTTTGACCACCATGCAATCCGTCGGGACCTTGCCCGTTACGTTGACGAAAACCAAAACGACAAGAATATGCGCCTTGCTATTAAAAGTAACCTTGACGTGATAGCCCAAGACAGCGAAATCCAAAATTACATACAATCACAATACCATGACGGTACATGGGGCGGCACCGACATTCTGATAGCGGCGGCGGAATATTACGGCATTAATGTAAAAGTATTCCAAAGAGCCCCTTTACGAGAAACAGCATGTTTTACCCCTATGGTACCCAGCGACGCGGTGGGCTGTATAGGCCTCATTTTCAGCATTAACCACTACGATTGTTTCGAAACCCATTTGGGAACACTCACGACAAATGCCACCCAAGACGAAACGAACATGAGTGCAGGCAGCCCAGAAGAGCTACCAGACGATACGGGATATAGACTAACCATACCAAGGCCACATCTCACTGAACAAAACCTCATCAATAATATCAATATTGCCACATGGAACATAAGAGGCGCCGCCACACAGGGGAAAAAAAACGACATTGATTTATATCTAGAATCGAAATCAATACACATTGCATGTTTACAAGAAACTCACTTAAAAACCGGAACGTACGAATCCAAACACTACACATGGAATCTAAGTGGAAATAACAGCAGAAGAGGTCTAGCCATCCTTATAAGAAAAAACAGCGGACTCACGCTAAACTGGACAAAGGCAAACACAAATAATATGGCAGCCTCTATTGAAATAGGCGAGAAAATAGACATATTCGTTATCACAACTCACTGGTCCAACACTGCGTCAGCAGCAACAAACGACGTAACGCGCCTGCTACAACTATTAAAAGAGAAGCCAAAGAAGTCCGCTACAATAATTTTAGGAGATTTCAATGCGCACATTGGCTACAAAGAATCGGGCAAGAGCCATCAGAAAAACCAAATAGGTAACAATCTTTTCCACCCAAAAACCAACTATAATGGAGAAATCGTATTAGATCTGATTTCAAGAGAAAAACTCCGATTAGAAACGTCGCACGGCCGAAGAAGTTGCAAAGTCACCTGGAGAGCTGGCAATAAAACCTCCCAGATTGACCACTTTATGACACAGGCTAATGGCAAACCACTATTCAATTACATCAAAGGCGAACACTCAAACCTGTCAGATCACAAACTCGTATGGGGCAAACTAAAACCCCTAGGAACCATATCTAATAAGACGGTCCCCACTCGATCACTTAAAAATAAAAACAAAACAACACACTCATTTAACTACAAAACTCTAAACTACGAACAACTGCAAAACACCACCACAGTAAAAGAATACCGAAAGTCTTTAAGTGAACTGATCAGAGAGAACAGAAAACCAGAGAACGAAAAAATGCCATTGCCATGGGAAACGATAATAGGCATTATGAAAAATGCGGCCCACAAAGTGCTCAAGTATCAGCCGAATTACTCCAAGGAACGGAGAATTGCATTAGCGAACCTGCAAAAAGCAAAATTCCAACAGAAACGCCGACCGCTAGACCAATCTACCAAAAACAAGTTAAAGGAATGCAGACGCCTTTTACACAACCTCGAATCAGCGGAGGACCAACAAGAATGCCGCGCCTTTTTTAGAGGCCTAGCAAAAACCCATCCGTCAATGAGAATGAAGATTACCTACGACTTTTACAGAAGACACAGGCAAAAGGAAAGGCGACGGATCAAAAACACCTTTATCCCCATGTCTAAATGGGAAGAAGAATTGGACAAAACAGAAGGGCCTTGGGTCGATATATTAAGTGATGAGGACCCGAGCAAGCTGGGACAGCCTCCTTCAATGGACGACATCGAGAAAATCACGAGTCAAATGCGCAACGGCACGGCGCCTGGAATAGATCAAGTCGTCACGGAGCTTCACAAAGCCAACACGCAAGAATTAAAAGCCGAAATTCTTGAACATATGAGAAAAGCCTGGACAAAAAATATTTTACCGCCCAACTGGACACAATCAATCCAAGTACCTCTGCCAAAAACGGCTAATCCGAAGGGTGTCAACGATTACAGACGCATCTCTATATGCAGCACAGCTTACCGAATATATGCCAACTTCCTCCTCCTTAGGCTGGACGAAATGACCGAAGAATTAGGAAACTACCAGGCAGCATTCCTACAAAACCAGTCGACGGATGACCATATGTTTACCCTGCGACGAATTCTTGACGAGCAATGGAGAGCGGGCGAGAAAACATATGTCCTAGCAGTGGACTTAGAAAAAGCCTTTGACACGGTGGACCTAAATGCCCTGAGAGATATAATACTATCGAGAACTAACAGAGCTATGACGAATCGGATAGTCAAAGCCACAATGAACGAATCTACCTGTATTAAATGGTGGGGGCAACAAACAAAATGGATTAAAAAAGGCAAAGGAGTCAAACAGGGCTGCCCACTTTCACCACGACTGTTCACCATACTGATGGACGATGTTTTTCAAACCCTCGAGGATGAACTTCCTTTTGTTAAACTAAAGCAGGATGACCAAATACAACTACCACTAATTTTGACCTTTGCGGACGACGTAATTATAGTGTCCAACTGCCTTCAACAGATGAACGCAATTTACTCAAAGGCCAACGCCTTATTCGCCACTGTAGGACTAAAAGTTAATGAAACGAAGACTAAAGTATTAGTTCGCGACCCAATACATAAGAGTCATAGGAACTTCATTACACTCGATGGCACAACGGTTATCCCTACCACTGAAATCAAATACTTAGGAACGTATATTACCTCCTCACTAAGCAGAACAGACACCGTAAATTCGCGTTGCAAACAGGGTGTTAAAAATGCAAAATCTCTTACGAACTTTATTAAAGAATCACGTATGCAGTGGCAAATCACAAGGTTACTATACAAAATGGTCATAGAACCAACCATGACGTACGGGCTTAAATGCGCAGCCCTCACCAAGGTCAACAGACGAAAACTGAGGAGGTACGAGCGAATAATACTGAGAGACATGATCAACAACTCAGGCACATCACCCAGCCCTGGCAAAATACACGACATATTGGACGGAAAAACGATAACTAAGAGGATAAAATGCCTTCGAATGTGCTATTTTGGACACATCCTCAGACGCCCTAATGCACACCTCTTAAATGCAGCATACAGATACAAGGCAAAGAAACTAAAGGTAGGTCGACCCATATTTACATGGGAAGATTCCCTGACACAGGACATGATGTACTACCCCATTAGCCCCAACGAATGGCCTAACATGGCATCGGACAAGGATACAATCAATAAAGCTGCCCGCGGTATTTACGAGATGCAAGAGACTGATAGCGAATCAGAAGAGGAGGAGGAATCATTCCGAAATAACGAGTCTGACGTAACAGCCTCCTAGAAAAGCCACCTCCAACACAAGAAGAAGGAGCTTACAGCAACGTACACCAACGCTCATCTTTTAACAACATCTCCAGCCTCTCCTCATTTCCAATATTGGCTACAGGTTGAATGATCTCGAAATAGCGAGCTGGACCTGATCCCCAAGGACACCTTCAACATGAGAAGACTTTATACGAAGCAACGTGCATCATTTCACCAACGCTCATCCCCCGACGAAGTATCCTTTCTCTCCTCTTTTCCAATATTGGCTAAAGGCTGCATAGCCGGTTGATTGTGGCCGACTGGTTGCGGCTGGTCGGTCTTCCCCTCCCATCCCAGAGCGTGTCACTCCTAATAAACTTGTGCCCCCTGGTATATCCGGCTCGTCCGGGTCAGGCTTGCTTCCTGGCTGGGTGCGGTACCTATGTTCATGTTCATGTTCATGTTCAACAATTTCCGATTCGTCATAATTTAAGGTTACGCACGGTAAGATCTATGAAAATATCAAACTGTCGGTCCCGTTTAATTAGTAAATAAGGTTAAAATAGTGTTAACTTGCACCAAAGATAGGGTACGTTAGCCACTTGAGTGCACCAAAGAGTCGTAGAATAAACACTCTAGTAATTAAAATTGTTAATACGAAATCCAGAACAGAATACACAGTCGCTGTGGTCAAAGACGGTCAGGACAACGTCATCCATCATCATCAAGGTTAATGACGAAGCCTGCAGAATGTTTTGTTGTTGTTTGTTGTGCATTTGTATGTGAGAATGATTGTTGCTGACTTAAATTTGTCAATTTGGTACTTTACCTTATTTATGTTTTAAATAAATACAATTTTCTCAAACATGCTCGGAAGTGTTTCAGTGTGTGTGTGCATGTTTAAAAAATAAAAAAGGCGGCAAATTTCACAATTGTTTTACTTAATTGACTACCTTGTATGTATTTTAATTTTAATATTTCGTCACATCGTTTGAGAAAAGCACTATGCAATCCTCATCCGAAACAGGGATTGCTCGACGAGTTTGGGGTGGACGGCCGAGTCGTAGACGAGGAATCCCTTACTTCACTGGCTCTGCAGTAATGTACTATTCTTCATCAATGGCAACAAAAAAAAATATAAAACCCTGTAAAAACATACGAGCTCTTACGACCCGAAGTTCATTGCACTTCCTTATACAAACTAACTCATCTCGCGTAGACCGTCCTGCCGCAGGATTACGCTTTTGTCCGATGAAAAGGCCCACTCTGACACATAAAAGCAGATGGCTCCTCGCTGCAACACAAAAACGCTCACGTGTGGAATATTCAACGGAGCCGAGATTGAAAAAACGTCTTAGGCGTTTGAGCCTGAGGTAGAAATTGGTATTTTAAGGAGTAATAACTACGCGGATTTAGGTTTGGCTTTGTAAGTTTCTGAACGTAAATGCCTTTGTCACAGGACAAAGAACGTTCCGTTAGAAACTGGGGAAAATATACGGTGGCGTGATCCAACATGTGTAATCTTATTCTAAAATTTACTTATACCTAGGTGGTAAAATATACTGAGTTCATTTTCTGTTGGGGACTATAGCTTTTGGTTTGGTATGTATATTATTATTAACATATTTGTGTAGTTTATGCATAACATATTTGTGCAATACTCCATATACTTATTTGAAATTCTATTATTTTTTAAACGTTACCTATCCATGTTTGATCGTGTTGAGGTTGCGGGCATGGCTCTCCGTTCCACAGGCCGACTAAGAACAGTCCCACGTCGCATGGCACTTGCAGAAAAAAACCCGCGCGTTATAGGTCCGACATACTATGAACGTTTGCCCGCTGAAATACGAACAGAAACATGTGATATAACATTTAAACGTCGGTTCAGAAACTTTTTGTTGGATAAACCATTATATTCTGTAAGTGAATTTTTGATTTAATTGCATAATGTACCTAACCTGTGACATTGTATTGGATTTCGTAGTTTTGACATTCTAAGTATTTTTAATATTATAGCTGATCTCGTGTTGTCGACATTGTATTTGAGATATTATTAAATTACTTTTAAATACCTAACCTTAATATGACGACGATCCTTTTCGGTGACATTTTTGACATGCTATTTTAATGTATTTTTATATTTTGCCGTATTTGTCTTGTTTTTATAATTCTGTTGTATTTTATTTATCAAATGTATAGACGACCACAACAGGGATTCTTTTAAATTGACATGAATGTGATTTATAATGAAGTCTGTATTGTGTAATAAATAAATCTAAAATCTAATCTAATCTAATATTTGTACCTATAGGTTGATGCGTAAATGAAGGTGAATAGGTTGATAATAGCGTGAAATCGTGCTAGAGATCGTGCTGATCCGTCCCCATCATGGGTCCAACAAAAATGTGGGAGAAATGAGGTTGTTTACTATCCTGTCATGGGTACACCCAAAATGTGAACTAATTGGTGGGGTTGATAATTGAGATGGTGGGCTTCCCGTCCCCTGGGTCACCACATGTGCGTTGATTGCCTAGGCACGGTTCCGTCCTGGACACCTTACCTTCAGCTGCCGCCGCCGAGAGCTCCGCCATGGAACCGCCCCCGCCATCAGCCTCCTCCCCAGCCGTCCTGGATTGGGTATATGAAGTTTGGGCCACCACCTAATGAACACGCTGCCTCCCAGCACCCGTGTCACTCGGAATAAAGTTTTGAAATGAAACCATATTGACCGTTTACACTTGTATTATTCACACCACTGATTTTACATAATTATACGATGACTTGACCCTAGTCTTAATTAAAGAGGCTTTGCCTAACCTCAAACCATGCGATAACATCTCGTGACCGGATCGTAACGAACGAGTCATCTTGAAACTCTAAACTTACAGTTCTCTCTGCCGGGCGGGGCGGCGCTAGTGTCGCACTTTGACAGCAGAGTGATCTTGATTTATGATTATTTGATACTGAATTCTAGATTTTACCAAAACCTGTCCGATTTGCTTGAACATAGGTATTTCTGTTACTTCTATCTTGTATATCGGGGGGTAATCACGTAACGTTCCGAACGCGCGTCGGTACAATTTAACTATAAATTTTCCATATAAAAAGTGACATTTAGACCTACCTGACGTTCGTACAATGCGTTACGTGATCGACCTGCAGAGGGGTAATTACGTAACGTTCCGAACGCTAGTTAGGACCATTTAACTGTCATTTTACCAAATAAAAGGTGACATCGAGCACGTAACGCATTGTACGCGCGTCAGGTAGATTTAAATGTCACTTTTTATATGGAAAAATTACAGTTAATTCAAAACGATACGTGATTACCCCTAGATCTACCTGTCGCGCGTACAATGCGTTACATGATTGACCTGCAGATGTTTTGTTTGTGACTTTGAGTCTAAACTGCAAGTTTCTGTTTGGCTCTATGGTTGGCTGGTAGAGAATTCGGTCAGCCTTTTGTATTGTGCAATATAGTTTAAATATCACATTATCATTGATTACGACAGAAACATTGTTACACCTATGTAAGTATTATGTTGGTGCCGCGCATGACACGATACAGAACAATATAAAAATGTCGCGTTAAATGTACGCATAATATGTCGCAAATAAATGAATTACTCTGTCACATTATTCAATTGTACTAACACTGGTTTGTTTTAAGCCGACGGTAAAAAGTCGCGATACCTACACTTTCCGGGAAACTCGTGTTGAATTCGGTTGTTATCCGTTATATTCATTTCACGGACGCTTTTATAGAACGAAGCCTAATATTTGAAGCGTAATTTCACAGCAATTTGTGTTTCCAGGTACCGATCCAAAATGCGAGGCATTTTAAATGTTATTTGTTGATTGGTTTGACTGGCATGCAATATGCGTTCTCGTTTGGTCTTATTTAACAATGGGAATCGAACCATTGTGTGTTTCAAGCCATTTAACGGCCCGGTCGTTAGGTGCCAGTTAAAGGAGATGGGCGGAATATATTTATGCATTTTTTTAAATGTAAATATATGTAAAACAATAAATTGTACATGGAACAGGAACACAACCACAATACAAGAACAGGTAAAATACGGACAAACGCGAGCTTAACTCTATAAGGGACCTTCCAGCTAACCTTTGAGCAATTGAGTGGAGATAAAGGTTTATATTATAGGCAAACCAAGAAACATGTACAAAACGATTAAAAAGAAATTGATAATTGACCAAGAGACAATACTACTCAATCTTTAAATATATAAAAGAAGAAACTGACTGACTGACTGACTGACTGATTAACAACGCACAGCTCAAACCGCTGGTTCTAAAGATTTCAAATTTGGCACGTAGGTTCCTTATAGGGTCTTGAGGTGCACTAAGAAAGGATTTTTCAAAATTCATCCTCTAAGAGGGTGAAATGGGGGTCCAAAGTTTGTATGGGGAAACAAGATTAGTCCGACTATTTTATTCAAAACTTCACACGAGTATCCCTAACAATAAATGAGTAAATACATGTTTCAGGATTTTTGAGAATTCAACCCCTAAAAGGGGTAAATAAATAAAATAAATATTACGGGACAATCTTATACAAATCAACCTAGGCCCACGGTAAGCTCAGTAAGGCTTGTGATGTGGGTACTAGGCGATGATATATATAATAGATACATACATATAGATACTTATATACATATACATCTATAACTCAGGAACAAATATTCGTGATAAATACACAAATAAATGCCCTGACCGGGATTCGAACCCGGGACCTCCAGCTTCGTAGGCAGAGTTCCTACCCACTGGGCTACGGAGGCCGTTAAATGTGTGTGTGGTGGCCGGTAAATGTGGTGACAAAGTCTGAAAATCAACATGGGTATTTGTTTCTATGGTTTTTCGGGTCGCTGATTACGAAACAAACAACGATTTTAAAATCCAACGTGGCGGACGTGAAATACCATCTCCCTGTTGGGGTGCGATGGGGTTGAAATGTCTAAATATCAATATTAGTGTCGTTTTTATGGTTTTTTGTGATGTTAATTTCGAAAATGGCATCGATTTTGAAATTTAATGTTGTGGACATGAAAATTCTTGAAAATATTTAGTGTGTAGGTATATGTAGAGTCGACATGTAGAGTCTATATGTATAGTGTGAACCAATTTCAGGGTTTTTTTTAAATCATTCTTTAAACAAACATTTACATTCTACGCGGACGAACTCGCGAGCAAACACACATACATACCCATAGGATAAGAGGGGGTGGTGGTGTGGTGTGGGGGAAACTACCTGCATCCGTAATTAATTAGTACATTCAAGGTGCTGCACGAAGGTGGTTGTCTGCTTGCTTTCGATAAGTTTAGGTTTGCATTCTAAGTGAAATGCAGAAAATCGTAAGTACCTACATACATATATCTACCAACTTACGTTTCTCAATTATTCATTTGATAACATGTAATATAATTGACAAATATTAACCACACAATATTCTGTGTATGCATTAATGAACGTTACAAAATCTTCTTTTGCATCCAGAAAACACATTTCTAATAAAGGGGTTAAATAGGGGTGCAACGTTTGTATGGAGAAAACGTTATTTTCTAAGCAAGAGACTTCAAACTTTGTGGAAAGATTATTTATTAGAATACAAAAAAAGCACTTTCAGCGTTTTGGAAAATTCTGCCCCTATGAAGGGGTAAAAAGGGATGCAAATTTTGTATAACAGAAAACTTTTTTTTTTAGCAAAGTGACTTAAAACTTTGTAGAAATATTACTTATTAGAATACAAATAAAGTTCTTCCAGCGTTTTGAAAAATTCCACCCCTAGGGGATTAAAAAGGGTTGCAAAGTTTGTATGAGTGAAACTCTTTTTTTAGATAGAAGCTTAAAAGTTTGTAGAAAGATTACTTATTGAAAAACAAAAAGTAATTTCAGCGTTTTAGAAAAGTCCACCCCTAAGGGGGTTAAAAGGGATTGCAACATTTGTATCGACGCAACGTTTTTTTTTTTAACAAGAGACCTAAAACTTTGTAGTTTGTGTGTACTTATTAGAATACAAATAAAGTACTTTCAGCGTATTGAAAAAAATCTACTCCTAAGGGGGTTAAAAAGTATTTCTAAGTTTGTACGAGGGAAATTCTTTTTTGAGATAGAAGGTTAAACGTTTGTAGATCTTGATTACTTATTGAAATGCAAAAAAGTACTTTCAGTGTTTAAGAAAATTCCACCTTTAAGGGGGTTAAAAGGGAGTGCAACATTTGTATGGAGACAGCTTTTTTTTAGCAAGAGACTTAAAACTTTGTAGATAGCTTACTTATTAGGATATTATTAAATTACTTTCAGCGTTTTGCAAAATTCCACAAAGGTTAAAAAGGGTTAAAAAGTTTGTATAAGATAAACTCTTTTTTGAGATAGAAACTTAAAAGTTTGTAGAAACAATTTTAGAAAATGTCACCTCTAAGGGGGTTAATGAAATGAAATGAAATGAAAGCATTTATTTCGGACACACATCCATATTATGTTAGTAAAAAACTTATACTACTTTTCTTATCATTACTAATGTTAGTGGAAAGTATAATTATAGTTGGCATACACATGCATGGACATCCAGTGAACTAGAATAGGGCTGTCCATCCTCCCGGCGGAGGCTCAGGAGAGCGTTGGCGCTGCCCCGTACGCGCTCGGCCAAGGATGCTTGCCGCTTGCGCAGCACGGCTTGGAAACCGTCGGTGGTTAAAAGGGGGTGCAACATTTGTATGGAGGAAACATATTTTTTTAGCTAGAGACTTGAAACTTTGCAGAAAACTTACTTATTAGAATAAAAATATAGAACTTTCAGCGTTTTGATAAATTCCACCCCTAAGGGGGTAAAAAAGGGTTGCAAAGTTTGTATGAGGGAAACTCTTTTTTGAGATAGAAGCTTAATACTTTGTAGAAAGCTTACTTATTAGAATACAAATAAAGTACTTTCAGCGTTTTGGAAAATTCCACCACTTAAGGGGTTAAAAAGGGGTGCAAGGTTCGTTTACATGTAAGTTTGGGAAACATTTTTTTTAGCTTCGAGACTTGATAGTTTGTAGAAAACATGCTTATTACAACAAAAAAAACTTCTCCTTAATTTTTCTCTGAAAAGCGTTAATAGGGGGTTCAAAGTTGGTATGGAGAGTCAGAAAATTTTAAAGTATCAGATTTGTAACTTCGATCTTAGCCTGTTTGCTAAAAGACTACAAAATTTCGGTTGTAGACTTTTTGCTGAAAGACTACAAAACTTATTTCAGCGTTTTTTTTTAATTCATTGCCTAAGAAGATTAAAGGGAGTTTGAAGTTTGTATAGAGAGCAAGACATTTTTAAAGTAAGACATTTCTAACTACGGTTTCAGACTTATACTATGAGGGTTCAAAGAGGTTCTAAGTTAGTATAGAGAGCAAGACATTTTGAAGGTAAGAGATTTGTAACTTATACTAAAAGACTACAAAACTATTTTTTTTTTTAACCGACTTAAAATATGGAAGAGGTTATAAATATGTGCCATTGTATGTTTTTTTTATGTAGTTTCGCCGATTTCTCCGTCAATTGTAGACCGATTTCCAAAATTATTTTTTTATTCGAAAAAGTATACTTCCGAGGTGGTCCCATTGTCACGCAATCAGGATCTGATGATATGATCCCAGGGTAATTGAGGGCAACCCTCATATTTTATAGGCACGCATGTAGTGATTTCGGTATTTTCTATTATAATTCGTGTATTTACCGTCGGAAATTGCGATTTTGGTGAAGTGGAACTGATGATGAAGACCACAGATGACTTATGGAACTCCTCAAAGATGTAAAGTACATCAAAGATTCCGTTGAAGTAGCAACTCTTGAAGTGTTAATTCTGAGATCCTTTAGGAATCGACGAAACTCCTCAAATATTATCAGCCCACAGATAGCGAATTGGGTTTTTTCTGTAATAATCAACGCATTTGCTCTCGAAAAGCAATGCATGTGGTAAATTGGAAAGGAAACGTTCATGTACCTATGTGGCATGGCGAAGTACTGAATGGAAGTCGGTTTAAACTTTGTTTTTAACGTAATTATTTTAATTCATTTCTTTAAGTCCTTAAACAAACATTTAGACGATAACATGTTCTACGCGGACGAAGTCGCGTGGTAACAGCTAGTAAGTAATATTGAGCAAATAAACTGTTTTAAAGGTAATAATCTATTTCGTGTATAAGTAGTTATTTATTTTGAAAAGATGTTTTTATACCTGCTACTTATTTATTCAGAACAGAGTCATTGTTTTCCTCAAATTAGGGATCAAAGTTTTACTTTTCTTCCCTGATCCTGCTAATCAGAAAACAGTCATATTGTTACCCTCAAATGAAGGATTTAAATTGTCCTCATAGAAGGTGTAAAAAGCAGTACGAGTATGTGTCACTCAGTAGCAAAGTTATTTCCGTTTCAGTAGATCAATCACGTAACGCATTGTACGCGCGTCTGACAGTAAAATCACAATCTAACTGTCATTTTTCCATATATAATTGACATTTAGACCTTACAGACGCGCGTAAGAAAAGTTACGTGATCGACCCACTGGAGTAAACACTTGAATTCCTCACGCTCAGGATTCTATTGTAGAATCTTTCGCTTCACCCAGGATAAAACATACAGCCCGCGCCGTACATAATTATTCACACACAACACAACATCACAATCTCCTGGCAGTCCCATTAACTCGTACTGTAGAACACGGAAACTCTCCTGCTAGTCGGGCACTTACTTATTTATTTATCGTATAGCGGTTACACACTGGTACATAAGTGTATTCGTATCGATGTCGCTGATATAGTTCCAGTGTGCGCTGCGAGGTTCAGAAGGAACAGTGTGTGCAGCTGCCGAGTTTGTTGTTCTTTTAGCACCATCCGGAGGTCACGTGTACGTTTCTAGGGTTATTCCTACGGACGTAGAACAACAACGACCTCCGTTCGGGCACTAAAACTGCTGCTTTGCTAGTCGATGATCGAATGTATGTAATATTTGTCTGAGGTACTTCGAGACGATGGATGTTTAGTTAAGTTGTTATGTTTTGTCATTTTGTTTCGGTTTTTACATGTTAAGAAATTTCAATTGTTCAGTGCCATGGTTCCTTATCGTGAAACTGTATAAATTTTGTATTATTAAATAAATAAATAAATATGTATGATTTTGCTCCGTTGAGACCCATTTTAGTATTTTTATTCAAATTTCGCAAGTTGATCCATGGGCATTGTCTAGGTAGCATCAGCGAGCGAGGCGAAATTAAAACGGCTTCCAATCGCTTTTAAGTATATACTTACCGTGAGTTGGGCACGAGCACTGTTCCTGGACATCCTGGTCGTGAGAATCGCTATACACCCCAAGGATGCACTGTATTGATATTGTGACTGTGAGACCTACATTGTATCTTGCTATCATATCAGCTAATTTTCAAATCAATGAAGAGTTGACAACGAGCTTGTAACCTACTCTGGAGTAAACCCACAGTTAACCCATATGCTGTACCCACATCCACTAACCATTAGACAGGTTAGCGTACAACCTTCCATAGACGTCTACAGTCAGCATCAAAAGTATCTACGCAATCGAATACCTCAAAAGTTCTTTTTCTCTTTTAATTTAATACAGACTTTTGACGTCTTATACCTACCAAGCCAGTTTCATATTTACAAAACAAAAAAACAATACCCTTCCGATCCTTCTGAGGCCGATGGGTAAACATACATACCTATGTACATAAAAACGACTTTTATAACGATTTTAAGTTTCGAAGTCAAAATTTTTGTAAGGCGCCTTAGGTTCAGCGAAGTTAAGCGAACAGAGTTTTTGAAACAATATAATGCGTCTGCTCGGGCGTATCGGAAGGCGCGGCGTGGGTAGGCCCCCCACAAGGTGGACTGATGACCTGGTAAAGGTCGCGGGAGTCCGCTGGATACGGGTGGCGCAGGACCGGTCACTTTGGCACTCTTTGGGGGAGGCCTATGTCCAGCAGTGGACGTCTTTCGGCAGATATGATGATGATGATGATGGGGGAGATCGGTGATTCGTAACATGACTAGGCAACTTACGGTCGATAGAAAAAAATCACGAACATAGGTCTAACAGCATACACTTAAAACATTCATAACAAATTTTGCACAAAAGCTGAACATATTAAAATTGGTTCTAAAAATCGGCAATATCATGTTTGAGGGAACTTAGTGATTACTTAATTTATTTATTTAAACGCACAAAAAATTAAAATAAAAAAACATGATATCCGCGCTTCCGAACACGCACTTCCACCTCGCTCACGCTTATGCTCAGTGAGAGGGAGAGAAGACCATGAACCCACGTTATTTGCGAGACGCTAGTATCTAGTGTCTTGCGCCCCGGATCTGTCCGTGAGAGCCTTCAGCGATGGAGGTAATTAATGTCATTCGTTATTGTGCTGACCCTCATTAAAGTCCCAATTACTAGGCCTCTGTGGAAGTTTCCTCAGAATGATCACAACGTATATATCCTGGGCCTGCAAAATCAACGAGAAAGAGTACTTTGTATAGACTTGCACCGTAACCTATTTAAAATGCTAATTTAAGGCATTTTTTTTTTTTTATATTCCTTTATAAAACGTAGTTTTACATGTCAATTTATAGATGTTAAATAACATTATACATAATACTATCACATTAAGGTGAAAAAGTATGTCTTATATTATATTACAGCAGGTTAGGTAGGTAAGTATGTCTTAGTTTAGGTACACTGCAGCGTGTAGTCAACGAATAATTATTATTAGTACATTTATTTGTCAAGTTACTAGTAAGTACACATCCTTAAAATGTCCTTAAATATTACATAACCATTGATTGGGCAGCGAGCCAGTTGAAAAGTCGTTCGGTTTTCAGCCATTATTGAGAAATTCGTCAATGGAATAGCATGCATCGGATGCTAGTTTAATTTTAAGTCTGTTCACAAAACACCTCATACTCGGCGCGCTTTTGACTTCTTGGGGCAACTTGTTGTATATCTTGGGCCCTATCGAGTGGAGACATTTTTGGGCCTTCGCAAGACGTGTGGCGGGAGCGCGCAGATCGCCGCGCCGCCTGAAGTTAAAATTGTGTGAGTCACCACGCGTCGGGAACTGTTCAAGGTTACCTCTCACGTACTTGGCTACTTCTAGGACGTACAAGCTAGGAAGGGTGAGAATTTTGGTTTCCTTGAACAGCTCACGAGCAGGATGATCGCAGGAGACACCACATATGCAACGAATGGCTCGTTTTTGAAGTCTGAATGGTCTCTCACGATTAGCTGCGCTTGCCCATAAATCGATTCCATATGTTAGGAGAGAATGAAAATACCCAAAGTAGGCTTTTCTTACATTCAGATTCAGATTCAGATTCAGAACTTTATTGATAAAATGTCATATTTTACAGGTCAATATCATGCATGTCAAATACATTTTAAAATTTCTTATTGTCTTAGATGTTATATACCTATCGTTATTGAACAATTTTGAAAGTGTTGTTGATTTATGAGTGGGTCAATGATATATTGGTCATAAAGTCGTCTATGCTGTAGCAAGCCATTTTTATGAGGAGCTGTTTGAGCTTGTTTTTGAATGCTGCATCAGTTACGGCGTTTATAACGTCAGGCGGTAGGACGTTATAGATTTTAGGGCCTAGCACGCTGAGTGATTTCCGAGTCTTGGCTAGCCTTTGGTGCGGCACGAGCAGCAGGTGCTGGGCGCGCGTGGACATCATGCCGGGCGCGTGGCCTTGCGCGCGCGTCATGAACGAGCCCATATTACGTCTCACAAATGTGCAAGCCTCTAGAACGTACACACTTGGTAAGGTTAGTATTTTAAGTTCCCTAAAAAGATTCTGCGCAGGGTGATCGTAGGGCTTGTTTGCAATAATACGAACTGCCCACTTTTGGATTTTTAAAATTTTGTCTCGATCTGCAGCGGTTGCCCACAGGTCAACACCGTAAATTAAGATGGAATGGAAGTATCCGTAGGAAGCCTTTTTTATGTTTTCTATCGATAGTGTAGGAGCTAGCCTTGATAGTGCATAACAAGCCGAGCTTAGCTTGTTACAGGCTGCCTCTATGTGATATGACCATGTGAGACCCGCATCAATCTTGAATCCTAGATAGTTTACCATGTCGACCTGCGGTATTATTACGTTGTTGGTTCTTATGTCCAATTTATTGTCTGTAGTTTTACGTAGCTGGAAATGGATTAAATTTGTTTTATCAACATTAAGTAGCATACCGTTTGCCGCAAACCATGACGAAATGCTTTCAATAGTTTGATTTAGGTTACGTTTTAAGTCCAATATATTATCTGCATTGACTATTACACAAGTGTCGTCTGCGAACATGACATACTCTGGCCCAGAAAGAGCCGCAGTGATGTCATTTACGAGAATTAAAAATAGGTAATTCCCCATTGTTGATCCCTGGGGAACCGCACAACCCGTTAGAAATTCGAGACTGGACTTGGAATTATGGACGTAGGTACACTGTTTCCTGCTTTTTAGAAATGATGCCACTGTTTTAAGGAAATTGCCATCAAATCCATAACGTTCCATTTTTTCTAATAGAAGCGAGTGGTCGACCATTTCACTTGAGTGATCGGATAAATGCATATTTGTACATAATATGTTCTTTATCTCTGATTTAGATAGATTGGTGTATATATGATCAATACATGTTTTAGTTAGTAGAGTTGTTCTAGTCGGCATATCAATTATTTGGTTAAAACCAAATTGTTTTAGAATATTTGTCAGGGTTTTGGAATTGCTGTCTTTAATGAGGAAATCTATGTTTATGTCGCCGACAACTATAACTTTATAATTTTTTAAAGCATGCAAATTATATAATTCATTTAATTTTGTGAAAAACAGAGGGAAATCTCCACTCGGAGGTCTGTAAATACATACGACAATGAGGTCCAAGCCAATACATTCTATTCCACAAACTTCGAATTGGGTTTCTACAGCTAGGTCGGTGATCTCCTGTCGTTCGATGGTAATGATGTCCCGTTTCACATAAATACAGGCGCCTCCACCTCGGCGCGCGGATCTCGAAAAGTGTGCGCGTAGACTGTAATCCAGGATATTGATGCATGCAATCTGAGTTGACTGAAGCCAGTGTTCAGTTAGGCAAAGTATGTTAACTGGATTCTGCAGTAGCTGTAGTTCATATTCGAGTTTGTATGTTTTGTTTTCAAGTCTGTTGATATTTTGGTGCAAGACAGTTATTTGAGTGTTTTCAGATGTGTCTTCAGGAACGTTCATGGCCGGGAGAATTGGTCTCCCTGGGTCGGAGAAAGGGTTGCCATTGTGATATGCTTGTGTTCAGTGGCCACGCAGACGTTGATAGGAAGTCTTCGTGCACGGTGCTCGGTATACCAATCTTATATGAGTTATATGTGTCCCTTTTCGATGGTATTTGTTCTACTGTGTAGTTGTAGCCATCCTTTATGCTTTTCAGATGGCTGACTATACCCTGAGGTGTCGTGTCCTTCTTGAAGAAACATCCATGCAAGTATTTCAAGGTTTCTACTCCACCTATGTTCGTATTAGTTGCCGATCCTTTTATCACTGTGGATTTTACGGTGCGACGTCGGTTGCCACGAGATTTCGGGAATTGCCAATCGTTATCAGTCGATGGATCTCCCTGCGTCAGGCTTTTTAACGAGTCGGTGTTCATTTCACATTCTGGAGTCGCTATTAATTCATGCTCATTATTAATCAGAGTATGTGTGCTTATTTCTGAATCGTTAGATATTGGGTCATTCGTTTTGGTATCATTATTATCATTAATGACGGTTGAACGTGGCGAGGGCTCTTGCTTCGCTGGCGGTTTGGTCGGCTCGGTTCGCCGGGCTTACTTCGTGTGGGCCGCTAGCTTCTCTTTCGCTCGCACAGCGGTTTCCCGCAGAGCACGAGGTGGTTCATGAGTGAGAGCGGGACGGCTAGTCGGAGTCAACGTATTGTTGAATGCTTTTTGATTGGACGGTGCGCTAGTTGTGTTTGCGTTTAGGTTGACCACCTTCGTTGAGCTCTCGATCTTTGCTGGAGAAACGACGGCTTTTATTTCACGCAATTCACTACTTAAATCATTTATTTTCTTGAATATTTCACTTATCTTTTATTCAATTGGTTGTAATGCACTTTTTAATAGGGTTTTTAGGTGTTCACTGTCAATTCGCGACATTTTGTGGTAATTATTTCGCAAGCTACCGTAGGTTACGTTCGACCGACCGACACGAACTATAGCAACCAAACAACATTATTGTGATCTAGACTGGGACGCAGCCTAGTGAGTGCAAAACACGCGGACGACAAACGATTGCATAGTGAGTCAATATGGGGACCCCACGTTAAACCAGAATCTATGACAAGACCCAAGTATTTTACCTCGTCAACCTGAGGAACGAGTCGATCGTTGCAGTATATATTTAGATTGTGTTCTTTTTTTCCGCGGAGTGAAAAGTGCATGATATTGGTTTTTTCAATGTTTAATAACATACCGTTTGCCGAGAACCAAGAGGCAACGTCCCTCATTACTTTATTAAGTTTGCTTATTAGGTCCTGCTGATTGTAAGCTGAGACAATGACACAACCGTCATCGGCGAACATCACGAATTCTGCATCGTCGGTGGCGGTTGTGAAATCGTTCATTAGAATTAAAAACAAATTATTGCCGATTACAGAACCTTGAGGTACGGCACAGTCACCTAGTTCCAACAAGTCAGATCTCACGCCGCGGACAGACGTTAATTGTTTACGGCTTTCCAGAAACGAAGCCATTAAGTTTTTGAAGTTGCCAGTAACACCATAGTGGTCCAACTTAGATAAAATGAGAGGATGGGCCACCAGCTCGAAGGCGCGCGACAGGTCGCAGAATATGGCGGCTACCTGTCGCCCAGCGTCGAGGTGGCCGGTCACCCTCGTCACGACGTCACGCGCCGCATCGATCGTGGATCTGCCAGGTTGGTAGGCGTATTGTTGCCTATTTAACAGATTATTTAAGTTAAAATGAGACATCAATTTATCGCTTAAAAGACGCTCAATTGCTTGGAAAATAACGGTATTAATGATATCGGTCTATAGTTTTTCAACACACATTTTATCATCATTATCATTATCATATCAGTCAAAAGACGTCCATTGCTAGACATAGGCCTCCCCAAAGAGTGCCACAATGACCGGTTCCGCGCCACCCGCATCCAGCGGACTCCCGCAACCTTTACCATGTCATCAGTCCACCTTGTGGGGGTCTACCCACGATGCGCCTTCCGGTACGTGGTCGCCACTGGAGAACCTTTCCACCCCATCTGCCATCGGTTCTACGTGCAATGTGCCCCGCCCACTGCCACTTAAGAATGATAGCCCTCTATTACGCCATTCAGTAGGGGTTCAAAGCAGGCCAGCTCTTCGATCACCAGTTATGGATGATACTAATGCTGAGATAGCTCTCGAGAAAAAACTATAGGTAAATTCAAAATAGAAAAGCAGAAGCTTAAAAACCAGAACTATGAAATAGTTTACAAAGTTGAGGAAAACCTCGTTTTTGACTATGGTTTTCTACTAAGTATGTCGCTGAACTGAATCGGTGTGTCGTGGTACACATTAGACGCATAATTTTATGTAATTTAATTTCTTAGTGAGTTTCTCGCTAGGATGCACTGTATAGAAGCTACGAGCGAGAAACCAAAAATGTCCCAAAATTTCGAAGATTTGCAGCTGCCAAAAGTTGTCCCGAGATATATCGTGTAACCAATTTTGATATTTGCTCGGTTGTATCGATGTTAACAATATACACATTAAAAGGGATAATTTTCATAGAGAAGCGGTAGTATTCGAATTTTTATTTTAAAAAAAACCGACAAATCTAAAGAAAACAATTTTTTTTACTGAATTTGACTTGGGTTCACATAACATTTTTTACTCCTAATGACAGGCAGGCAGGAATGCGTGGTTAAAATCTCTCGCAATGCTCACGGGCACCGTGTATATAAAAAATCTTCTACACCACCTTTTGCAACAAAGAATTACTCTACTGACCAGCGTAATGTTCATGATGCCATTTATACCGGTTTTTAGATCTCGTAGTGAAGAATCACTATCTTGTCTAATTCCGTGTGAAGAATCTTTCCAAAAAATCATTGATCATTGAAAATAGGATGAATCGGTTTCGTGGGATTAAAGTATGCTTTATTGCTGTTGTACAGAATTGTGTCTGTGCAGAATTTCATTAATTTTTTTTTGCTTAGCCTATGTTGTGTCCCACTGCTGGGCAAAGGCCTCCCCCCTAGATTTCCAACCATCCCGATTTAAAGCCAATTCTGGCCAGTCGCTTTGAAAGACGTCCAGTCCATCCCGCCATCTCCTCTTCGGCCGACCACGGCGCCGTTGCCCATCGTGTGGCACTTTGCATTGCATTATCTATGCAAAAAAATATTTGCCTACGCGTCTAACGATTAGATAAAAGTACTTATAACTTATAAGGCAGCACAGCAACGATGCGTATTCAATTTTGATATCCATGTAACCATATTAACTTCGTCTGCGTCAGTTTCCGTCTCGATAAGATGTTGTGTACCGAACTTTACTTATCCGTCGTTATCGTTAACAACTTAGCGTTCTCATAACTTTCTTGTTTCTCTTATTACCTAAATATAAGTATGGTATTATGAATTGGTTATTGTAAGACGAAAGAAAATAATTTACACAAGACACACGTGCAAAAATAAAAGAGCATAATAAAATACGTCCATAAGGCCAAAGCAGTTAAGTAACTAATCTGTAACCCGGAACAAAAAATATGAAAGAGTTTAGAGTATATAATTATAGGCTTTCCTGAAAATTAATTCTAGGCAAGTGGGTGGGAACGGGCTTCGTATGAGAACTCCGCTACTCAATCAACCCAGCAACTTTTTATGAAACGTCAAAAACGCTGTGTAAGCTAAGCTAGCATGAAGTATCTAGGGAAATATAAACTAGTGACGCTGACGTCATCGTTTTCTGTAGTCAAACAGCGTCTGTTTGGTCTTTTTCTGTTTAAAAATCTTTCAAATTGCAAAAAAGACTTCATCACCATCATCGAGCGCATCCAGCGGACTCCCGCAACCTTTACCAGGTCATCAGTCAGTTAGGTCAGTTCAATAAATACTTAAAGCGCGATACTTTCCTATGGGTTTCGTAAGTTTTGTTTGTTGGTTACGTCAAAATAATTAATTTTAATTGAATCCGTATTCGTGCGTGTTGATAGGGGATTCCGTCGAACAAATACTTCACATTCGGATACCGGTGCCATATTTTGACATGTCCCGTGGATTACAAAACTGCCGGGAGACAATCTATAAGGAGTATGTCTCTCCTGTCTATGCATGATAGTAGGTATAAGGTACTTATTTAGTCATCATCATTTCCTTGCCCTTATCCCATTTACTTGGGGTCGGCGCAGCATGTCTTTTTCTTCCATACTTCTCTGTCAGCCGTCATATCATCATTCACTTCTTTTCTCTTCATATCGTCTCTCACACAGTCCATCCACCGTTTCCTTGGCCTACCTCGTCTTTTACATCCATCCACATGCATACCTAATACTCTTTTGGTCACATGACTTTCATCCCTCCGCATTACGTGCCCATAATAGCCATTTGTTGCAGCATCTGGTAGCGCGACAAACGACCGGAGGGTACGTCCCGGAGGGGGTGCTCCGGCAACGCTGCAAGTGGCTGACCAATCAAGAAATGGCCTGGAGAGAGCGCTTCCAGGTCATTTGGGTCGGAGCTGAGCGGACACAACGGACGGGAATTGAGGACGGCCTCAATTCTACAAAACAACGTCGCGAGCTCCTCAAAAGTCAATACAGTTTGACCTACTACCCGATACATATGGGCTTTTGCTTGCTTCACGCAAGCCTCCCAGATTCCACCCCAGTGGGGGCAGCCTGGCGGATCAAACGTCCAGGTGATACCCCGACGGGAGAGGTCTGTTCCAATATCAATCTTATTTTCAAATAAAAATTTTACAACATCTTGTAAATAACGGTCGGCACCCTTGTAATTGGTTCCACAATCTGACCGGATCAGAGATGGGAGTCCCCTACGGGATACAAATCTATCCAAGGCCGCAATAAAAGCCTCCGTCGTAAGAGCACCTACGAGTTCAAGATGAGCAGCCTTAGTCGACAGGCATACGAAAACGCACAAATACGCTTTTACAACCTTCGCATTTCGAAGTCGCGACGTTTTCACTAAAAAAGGTCCGGCAAAATCGGTCCAAACCCTAGAGAAGGTCCTAGCCTCGTTGACCCGATCAGGAGGAAGGTCCCCCATCTGGGGCTGCATCGTGGCTGCCTTGAGCCGAAAGCAAGGCAAGCACCGAAACACGATGCTCCGAATAACCCGTCGGCTGTTCAATATCCAAAAGTCTCGCTGCAAAATGCCCAAGAGTGCATTGCAGCTGGCATGCGAGTTCTTTATGTGGCGGTCAATCACCAACAATTCCACCAGAAGCCCCTTCTTAGGCAGCAAAATGGGGTGGCGCACCGAGTACGGCAAGCTAGCGTTGCGGAGCCGTCCTCCAACCCGGAGTGTGCCCGACTCGTCAATGAACGGGTTGAGGCGTGCTATCGCCTTCGGTAGCTTAGGACGTCCCTGCCGCAGGGGCTTCAATACGTCCCCAAAGTGTTCTTCCTGCACAACCCTAATCCAATGATGTAGGGCGGCATTCCGCTCTTCAGTGGCGAGAACACTAACGCGTGACCGGTTGTCAGGGTGGCGACAATTGTGTATAAATCGCTTGACCCAGGCGGTCACTCCAACAAGCTTGTCGAGAGAGCTATACCGTTCTAGCAACCAAGCAGTGTCTGACACTGGAGCGGTCTCGACAAGGTGGACACTCAAGCCAGAGGATGGGGTCCCAATCACAACACTGGCAGGCCAGAGTGTCTCCGGTTCCAACAACCAATCTGGTCTCCACCACAGTGAGTGGGCAACAAGCTCAGGTGCCGTGCAACCCCTGGACGCCACGTCCGCTGGGTTCAGTTCACCTGGCACGTGTCTCCAAACCAAAGCAGTCTCAGAGTTCTGGATCTGCGAGACCCGGTTGGCCACAAAGACCTCCAAAGTATGGACTGACGACTTCAGCCAACACAATACAATTTGGCTATCAGTCCATGCGTAGACACTCTCCTCAAGGTTCACGGTGTCCTTCAAGGTAGAGGCCACGTGGTTCAGTAGGCGTACAAGAAGAGCCGCTCCTGATAATTCCGATTTTGGGATGGTCAAACGCGTGCGAAGGGGAGCCACCTTGCTCTTCGCCATTACCAAGTGCAAATCGACCGATCCGGCGGAGCTGACCGTCCTCAAGTAGACGGCAGCTGCATACCCTCGCTCGGAGGCGTCGCAAAACCCGTGTAGGGTTACTCGGCATTTCCCTGCCGGCAACAGCTTACGCGGCAGTTCGACCTGATTTATCTCCGGGAGCGTGGAGAAGAAAACCTCCCAATCGCTTAACAAATTTCCGGATAGCGGATCATCCCAACCTAGTTGGACCATCCACAGGCGCTGCATAAATGCCTTCGCCGTGAAGATGACCGGCGCGATCCATCCATTCGGATCGTACGTCCTGGCCACCGTGGACAGCACAAGCCGCTTCGTCCAGACCCTCGGGGAATCCAGTTCCACCCGATAGGTGAACACATCTTGGACTGGTCGATACTGCACGCCTAGGACTGATAACATGTGCGGGCTCTCGACATTTTCGAAGAGGTGCGGATCCTGCTGGTGATCCTCGGGGAGGCCGGCCACCACGGCCGGTGAGTTAGACATCCATTTGCGCAACTCATATCCACCCGTCCGCAAGAGCTCAACCAGCTCATCCCGCAAAACCAAAGCCTCTTCGACACTGTTTGCCCCGGTGCACACGTCATCGACAAACAAGTCCCGTTCCAAAATGGCGGACGCTCGAGGGAACCTCAGTCTCTCTCGAGTCGCCAATTCCAACAAAGTTCAAATTGAAATGTACGGGCTGCTCTTCAAGCCGTATGTATTCGTATTCAACTCGTACACCAACATCGGTTCATCAGGGCTCTCGCGCCACAAGATCAGCTGATACCGACGATCATCAGGATGGATCACTGTCTGCCGAAACATCATCCGGATGTCGGCGACGAACACCACCTGATGTTTCCTAAAATTTGTGAGGATATCCGTGATATCCTTGTGCAGCTTAGGACCTGCATGCAAACACTGGTTCAATGACACCCCAGTCGAGGTGGCCGCGGACCCATCAAAGACCACGCGAATCTTGGACTCCGGGGATTTTAGGACCGCGTGATGCGGCAGGAAGCAGTGCTCCACTGTTCTCCAATCCATCCGAGCCACCGACATGTGTCCCAAACCCTCGTACTCCCTCATGAAGTCCACATACTTCTGCCGGAAGAGCGCATCTCTTCTCATTCGGCGTTCCATCGAAACCAGCCGCTTCTCAGCCATCTCACGTGACGCTCCGAGAGGAGGTCGGTGGATGAGCAGAGGAAGTCGTGTTATGAACCGACCAGAGCAGAGGCGCCCAGTATTATGCTGGTAAAACCGTTCGCACTCTTCCTGCTCGGGGCTCATACGCGACGCGGTAGGTGGTTCCTCAATCTCCCAGAACCGTTGCACGGCTTCTGAAAGAGCAGTTCCAACCAGACAGCCCTCCTCAGTAGGAGGCGGTGGAGCCGCTAACACCAAACCCATTACAGTATGGCCAAACACCGTTTCCAGTGTAACCAGTCCGCCAGGCTGTAAGGTACGGTTGCCGCTCAACAGCACCCGCCCAAGAACGTCTGCACCCAGCAACACGTCAATCGGACCAGGTCTGTCAAATCCAACATCCGCCAGAACTAATCCAGCTGTCAAACTCCGAACCTCTGGAGGCAGCTTCACCTGGGGGAGTCTCCCCACCACTTCATCCAATACTAACGCGGGAGCAGTAATCCTCGCGCGTGAAGTGGGATCCGGTCCAAAGGTGAGTAAGGTCTGCCCTACCAGGTTTGACACTGTCACATTGCCTACCCCACGTATACTTTCCGGGTGGGGTTTCACAACCAATCCCAGCTGTCGCACCAACCTGCTGGATACCATGCAGCCTTGCGCTCCCGTGTCAAGAAGAGAGCGCACGCAGGCTGATCCTCCGCCAGGGCCCCAAACACAAACCGAAGCCGTGGGCAATAACACGGTCTCCGAGGGCGTGGCGGTTGCTGGTGCGTGGGCGGCGTATCCCTAGCAGGGATAACGCGTTGCGTCCTGTTCCGCATGGGAGGGCCGCTCGTACCGCTCGAGCGGGTCCCACTCCGGCTGGTACTGCCGTCGCGCCATGCGTGCCGCCTGCGGCCCCTGGTATGTCCTACTCCGGCCGTACACCGGAGGTCCCGACGCCAAGCGGGGTCGCTCCACAAGCGGCGGCGACATCCGTGGCGCCTGTCGGGGTGGCGGCGTTTGCGGGCACCCGCCCGTAAGGGCCCCCCGTTGGGGCACGGGTGCGTGCGAAGTAGTCGCGTAGTTTTGGAGGGGAGGGGAAGAGGGTGTTACCCGACGTCCCCACTCCTCCTCAGCCATGGGCCCCTGGTCAGCCCGCTGCTGACTCCGAACAGGGGAGCATGACCCCTGCGCAGGGAGGGGTGTACCCCCACTGCGGTTCATGCACAAAATGGGGTGGTGCTTCCCACCACAGGACCTGCACGCCTGCGGGTGGGCACAATCTCTCACAAAATGTGGGCCCAAGCAAACAAAGCACCATTGCCGCTGCTTAGCAATGTTGCGGCGTCCCACAACCCGCTGCGCAAGAAACTTCGGACACGCTGGCACCCGATGGCCAGGGTTCTTGCAGCATAGGCAGACTTCAGGGTCCAATGCACTTATATTATATTGGTGAGGACCCGCTGGTTGTGGGGCCGATTTGCCCCACCCTCCCCTTTGAGGTGCAACTCTCCCCTGGGCCCGCTGGGCCCCAGGAGGCCTCGGGGGTGGAGGTAAATCCGAGGTGTCGGCCCGTCGACACTCAAGTTCCAATTGGTCGATAAGATTGGTGAAGGTCGGCAGATGCTGAGCACTTTCACCACCATACCGGTGCTCAAACCTGGCCCTTACATCAGCCGGCAGCCGGTTCAACAAAAAATTCAACAATATGTAGGACCACTGGTCCACCGGCAAACCAAGGTTCTCTAAACCCTTGGTCGCTGTCAAAACAGGATTCAGCATTTTCAGCCGGATGTCTGAAGCCTGAGCGATCCGAGGGATATTCCAGATCTTAGTCATAAGAGTATCCGCAAGTCGCCGCACGTTCTGGTATCGGTCCTTCAGCAACGTGCGCGCGATTTCATAATTGTCGTCGGTGACCGACAAATGCGCGATCAAGTCGCGCGGCTCCCCAACGAGAGCAGACATCAGCTGCGCCAACTTCAATGCCGCTGGCAGGTCCATCCGGGCATGCACCAAACTATCAAAGAGGTCGATGAAGCTGGTCCACTCGTCCAGGTCTCCTCGGAAGACCGGCATCTGTATGGCTGGCAAGCGCGCTGCCAACCCCGGGTTATTGATAACTGCGTGTTTCACATCATCCTGGGCCGCACCATTCCGAACCCGCAGTATCTCAGAAGCCCTCTCGACAATCCTGTCGCCAAAATCCATACATTGCTCGAAGTCCCGCTCCACCTGCTCGGCCTCCGGGCTCGTCCGGCTGGGCTCCGCTAGGTAGAGTTCAACCTGGAACTCCACATCCTTGAGACGGTCCGGTACCTCCTCCTACCGGGCCAACAAAGCCTCTTTCCGGTCATTTCTGTCAACCAAAGCTGCTGCAGATGAAAACCAACGCAGTGCAGACCGGATCTTAGACATAGGTGTAGATCCCATTTTAAATTATTTTCCAAACAATACCAAAGAAAATTAAAATTAATTTAATTGATGTGGAAATGCCAATCTCTTGGTCACCCTAGTGAATCAAAACCAAATATCAACTCAATTACAGAAATGCCTTACAATAACAACCAATATAGATTCTCAAAACGCAGTGGAAGCTCAAATCTATTATTATACTATAATCTTTAATTGGCTAGTTACATAATTCTTACAACAATCAAGCCCACAAATACATATTCAGCAAAACGCTGCTTATAGCAGCTTGAACAAAACAAATGCCTTATTACCAAACAACAAACTATGAATGGCCTTTCCAATGACAATCAATCAGATATGTGGCTTAGATTAGCCTTCAATTACATTTCAAATTGAATTGTACCAAACATTAAGAAAACTCCTTCCCGGAGGCTGTAATCTTTATAATTTTCACTACAAGGACAATAACTTCTCGAGATATACTCGTACTGTACAAAACGCTTGCAATGCCACCAAATAGCGGTTTTCAATAATTGTAAGCTAGTTACTGATTTGAACAAATGTAACTTCAAAATACCCTTTTTACCAAAAAAAAAAAACGATCAAAATTCGCGTTTTTTTTTATTTTCTTTTGTGGTAAACCACGCTCTGCGTACCAAAAATTGTTCCACTCCGCTCCTAGTGTGAGCGAGCCAAACCGCCACGCGATACGCGGGTCATATGGTATCCACTTACATGACCACCGGCGACACGATATGGTAGAGTCTGTCTAGTTAGCCGTCAAAGGTCATCATGTCAAGTTACAAGTCTGTTGTGGTCGCTGATGGGGCTCCGCGGGCTGTTGCCAACAAGGCGCGGCTCCAATCCCAGGCGCCAAATCCCCCGGCACCTTTCTTCACCAAATGTTCTTTTTCCACTTAAACGACTCGGGCCTTCAGGCCACCAACACGAGTCTCGAAACACTTCACCAAATATCCCAACAAAACACTCGGACCTTGTCCACAAAACGAGCGATTACACCCAAAAAACAAAGCACGTTGTTCCACCGAACTCTGACGTGTTACGTGTGAAAATGTATGACAAGTCAAGTGTCACTGTCAAAAGCAAAGAGGCGCGTTCACGGAGCCGCTTACAGAATAAACGGTCGGGTAATCGCGCGGCCCGAACACCTGTAAAACTGGAGAGACCGCCGAAATCACAAAACATATGCTCTGTTTTGGACCTACTGATCCTCAGGCCAACATTCTCCAGTTTTTGTCGCCACTTCTCCAATCTGCTCTGTACCTCGGATGCGTCTTCACCGACAAGAACAATATCATCCGCGAAGAGCATACACCAGGGTGCTTCTTCCTGTATGTACGACGACAGAGCGTCCATAATCAGTACAAAGAGGTATGGACTTAAAGCTGATCCCTGGTGCAAGCCTACCGTTACACTGAACCTGTCTGTGGTGCCAGCCGCTGACCGGACGCGTGTACAACATCTGTCATACATAGACCGAATTAGCTCCACATACTTCCCAGGCACACTTTGCTCTTTCAAGGCCCACCACAAAACCTCACGAGGTACTCGATCGTATGCCTTTTCGAGGTCAACAAACACCATATGCAGGTTTTTCTGTGCATTTCTGTATTTTTTTTTGCACAATTGGCGAAGTGAGAAAATGGCGTCTGCTGTACCCCGACCCGGCATAAAACCGAATTGGTTTTGCGTTATAACACTCTCATCTCTCATTCGTCTCTCTATCACTTTCTCCCATACCTTCATACTATGTGACATGAGCTTTATTCCTCTACAATTGTTGCAATCCTGTATATCTCCTTTATTTTAAAAAATGGGCACTAATAAACTGTCGCACCATTCGTCAGGGATAGTCTCTTCACGCAACATTTTATTGAAGAATAAAGTCAGCCACTTACATCCATCCTCACTCAAAACCTTCCAAACTTCTGCTGGTATATCATCCGGTCCTACAGCCTTGCTCCCTTTCATACTTCTCACAGCTTTTCTAACTTCATCCATACCTATTTCTCTTATTACACCTATATTAACCGGCTGGTTTTGCAGCACTTTGCTCCAAGGATTCTCTTCATTCATTAACCTTTCAAAGTAGGCTTTCCAACGTTCTTTTATGACATCATCTTTCACCAACACCTTTCCTGCCTCATCTTTCACGCATTTTATATGAGAAATATCTCTTGCATTCCTTTCTTTCATTCTTGCTAAGCGATACAGCTGTTTCTCGCCTTTTGGACTATCTAGCGAATCGTACAAGATAAGGTACTTATTTAGTATTAAGCTCAAAGTTTTTGTACGCCTATTGGCAAAACATAGTGAGACTGTAAAAAAAAAGACAACCACTGTAATTACCTATGTTTACAAATAAAACACTTACTTACTTACTTACTCCTGTAATGAAGTCATCAAAAGCGCCGCGGCCGCGCTTGGTAAAGTTTAAATTACACCTAACTAATTTTGCCGCAAAGTCTGAAAGTCCTTAGATTTTTTCTTGATTTTTTTATACTTTGGCTAATAGTACTTAAACTACATTGAAATTTATTGTATGAATGAACTATTGAAAAATTTAACTATAATTTGGTACCCCACATGTACGTTGCATGGTTTGGGTGTAATTTATACTTTTCCAAGCGCGGCCGCGGCGTTTTTGATGACGTCTTTACAGAGGGCCTACCGCGAAAGGCATTCGAAGTGTCCCCTCTCTGTCATACTTACGAGTTCGTACGTAAGTGCAACAGAGAGGGAAAACTTCGAATGCCTTCGCGGTAGGCCCTCAGGAAAAATCGACTCCTTAGAGATTATCTCCCGGCAGTTTTGGAATTCAGTGGATATGCCTAACAACATACTAAAATAAAATATTGCGCCGGTATCCGAAAGTGAAGTACTCGTATCTTACATGCCAGTAACAATTGCTTGTCATTTAGCTACGATAAGACGACGAGAGAGTTACGAGTAAGTAAATGGTTGATTTTAATTAGGTTCGTGATTTAAATATTCCCCTAGTATTTCACTTGGTTATAAATGGTTTAATTCGATGTATATTTAATCCTTAATTAAAATGTAGGGTAACAGCAATATATGGATCACAAGACCTAATTTATCTTTTAGAAATTGTATAGGTACTTGGCTGGGTATCACTGTTTTTTGGAAAATTTATTAATATAATCCAAATGATGCTTATGAATGGATAAATGTGTTTTGTTATTGACGAAATAGACTACACCATTTTATTTCAGTGAAAAAAGTGTGCGTAAGTATGTGCGTGTGTGCGTGGGTGTGCACGCAGAGTGTTCCGTCTTTAATTGTTATTGGTAGGATATCCTGTATATGGGTAAGGGGAGTAAGTTCCACGAACGGAGCGTTTGCGGGAGGAAATTTCATTTATCCTTTTTAACTTGGCTAAGGCAGGGACGTGATCATTTATTAGTTCTGTGACACCATGTTCTATGAGCATTTCCTACGCATCTTTGTTAATTAAATACTTAACACAATAAGTCTCTGGAAAAAACCTTGACGTACTGCTCTACCCGTTATTGTATCATCAAGCTTCTCAATTCGAAAAAAACAATATACCCAATTTAGCGTCGGACCGTAAAATTCTGAAGAGGCTCGCCGAAATCATGTCGTATCTTCTATCTGCCTTTGTTTTACGACTATTGCAGTTTGTTCCATAATTTATTTATTTTTTTCTTTTCAGCCGGGGTGAGATAAAAGATAATCTTAATCGTGTTTTGTTTCTCTCGAGAGAAAAGTTAATTAAAGTCTGGCCAGCAAATCGAGTCAGTAGCAATGTATTAAAGCGAATATTATATTTTACCAAAAGACTGGGTGTCTTGGAAATTACATTTTTTTTTTGTGTTAAACATAAAAAGAAAGGTATTGCGTCTTTTTAATATTGATTCATAGGTTTGGTCATTATTTTAATTGCGATTACTCAGAGGTTTTTTTTTCACAGCCCAAGGGATGGCAGGACCTGAGTTTTTGATATTTCAAAGCGTGCTCGAGAAAAAGTGTTTAGATATACAGACGGGCATCGAAGCGATCCTATTAGGATATCGTTTTCCCTTTTGAAGTAAGGTACCCTGATAATTACATATATTATACAGTGATACACACACACATAGAACTAAACCCAATTATTATATCTTTCTGAATAAGTAGAGCGTAGCTGAGAGGTATCAAGAGTGCTAATCCAATATTAAATGCGTATAAATATATATTTCTTCATATGTGTTAATTAGACCCTAAATTATTCCTAGACCAGTTGCTTTCATAATATTAAATGTCCTTAATTCTGACATACCTCAATGTGAATTTTCAGACAGATTACGCCCTTTGACGTAGAGAACACACTTACAATATTATAGTAGTTCAAAGTTAATAAGCCTTTAAACTAGGCCAAACAGTATTCCAACTAACCAAGTTAAGTAGTTAAAATTATAATTCGAATCTTAAAAAAACCACTGTGTCTCATTTGTTTCTGAAGGCGAGTAGATATACAAAAAATTCATTTGAGAGCATTCTCGTCTTTCAAATGAGCCGGCATAAAATCTGCAATATTATTTATCTTAATGTTTGATATTTTAGTAGGATGCGAAATAATTCTTGAAAACCTGTTTATTGTTCTTTAGATGAATTTCAACTAAAGGTAATATAAGCGACATAAGCGTACCGTTCGTTTAGACGACAAACTCGAGTTTTTCACGGGAGTATTCCTGGACCGACGTAGCGTGTGCAAAACTTTAATTTTTCTCCCTTCTTTGCGCACCCTGCATACTCAGCTTTGCATTTGGTTGTTATCAAGATTGAGCATTTCAGTTTCTCATTTTCTTTAGTACAGAGTTTGTGCCCGTTGAGTAGCGAAAGGTGCAAGCAGTTTTGATGCAAGTCAAAATAAGGTCAGGAGTTGCTGATATACAAAACCAAAAACTAGGACACAGTATAGTAATTTGCTTTTTTTATACCACGTCAGTGGCAAACAAGCTTACCTGATGGTATCTTTATTCTGTTTAGACGTTTTTGTAATCAGCATGTGTTGTTGTTGTGCAAATTTTGACTCAGCGAAGTTTTTCTAAATTGCTGGAAATGAAAAACTTGTAACACACACTTATTTTCAGTTCAACTAAAATAGAGTCCCTAGATGATAGTGGTACAATAAACGAACGTGGTACCTCCAACCTCTGGTAAAAGGTAGTATCGGGTTATGCAGAGATGCCTCATGCACTTAGGTTTACCCAAAGTTAGGCAACAACTCTGTATTCTGGAACATCAACAATGCTCCGTATCCCAAATTAGCTAAAATGTTGATCTAGGTTTCTAGGCCAAACCGCAAACTCTAATGGAACCAGTTTATTTTCTCAACTGTTCGAAACATGCATTCAGTTTTAGCCAGTTCACAAAGCATTATCGGTTTGCTTATAACGGTTAAATTATTTTCCAACCAAATCTGCTCAGTCCAGTGATCCGCGGTCGTGGCCCGGGATTAGGTAACTAATTGCGACTTTGGGTCTTAATCCGATAGACGAGGACATAAATTGGAATAACAGCGTAGGACACGAATAATTCCACCTTACTAGTTCTGTGTTTCAGAAGCGAACAGTCTGATGTTCCGTATTTGTATATGGAAGCTTGTTCGAAGCAGTTCTGCGCCGCTTCAGATGTCTGGAGGAGCGACGTGCAATTATGTGGGTTTGCGTTGTATATTTTGGTGATCAAAGGCGTTGCAGATCTGGCAAGATATATAAGATTAGTGGTATACAATGACGTATAATAATGTAATATTCATATCTAATGAAATAAGCACTGTAACAGCCTAAAACGATTGTGACTTTAATTATAAAGTCACAAGAATTATCAGTCATCTAAAAATTAATGTGGTTACAATGGTATTCTATCGCAATCACTAAATGTCATCTCCCAACTGTATCATTTGTAGAAATTTTCATTGCGGCAAGAAGCCAGTTTTCTCGAACCGCAAAGTTTTTGATTCTTTTAAAACACTCATAGTGTAGGTAGAACCCATTAGGTTAGGTAAGGTTTATTTTAATACTAATCCTGTCATAGTTTCTGAGAAAAACGGTTTTTTTTCCGAAAATTAAATTCAGACTAACGATACAGTAGTTGGGAAGTAAAACTTAGTGAGTATTCATAATCATTCATTTATTTGCTATAAAACACATTTCTAAATGCATGCAAATATAGTTATAATACAGGGTGTGGCCTGTAATAGGAGCAAATATTCAAAAGGACGCTTCCTTAGAGCATTTGCAGTAACTCCTTGTGTTTTTATTTTTTTTTGGATTCGGAGATATTTTGATGTAAAGTTATGACCTCCATGTAATGTATCTTGGCACCACGACATCATAGCACAGCCAGCAAGCAGTCAATGCGGATCCCGAGGTAGCATCAAGTAACGAGTCATAATAGTTTTTGCATTTTTGTTTTCAAAAGATATTTTTGTAATTTTTTATTTTTTTTCTTTTGTTTAAGTTTCTTAAAAATAAAAAGTTAAGTACTTATAGCACTCCAGAAGAGTTTTTTTTTTCACATATATAACCATGTGGGAATAATTGTTCACAAGCTTAATAATCTACCGTTTAATTTTTTGCTCCTATTACAGGACACAGCCTGTATAACATACAAATAAGACTAACAAGTTTGTACAAGATTCAATTATTAAACGTATTCATAACTTACATTAAATGTCGCAAAAGTCGAATAAATACTTTATAATTTAAATAATTATAATAATAGTCAGGAGGTTCCTGTCTCTGTCGCCCTGACCACCGGTAGCTTAGGCCCCGCCTCGCTGCCGGCGGCACCCTAGGTTAGGTTTTTATAATGATTTTATGTTTTGTATGTATAGTTTTATATTTTACTTTTTATATGATTATTATACAAACCTAACTTAAGATGAAATATAAATATATAGATAATATTAATTCAATTGAGAGGTAAAATTGATGGAATATCAATGTCACGAAATGTCGAATATTCTTGCATAATATTCTTTGATTGAATAAAATGGACGGGTCAAAAAATATTCCTTGTCTCTTTTGTCAAATAATTGACTGGATTTAATTGCATAGCAAGCACCTGTTATTTTCTTATTAACCTTATCAATCTGGTCATTCCAGCTCAAGTATGGATGGGTCAAGATCTACGTAAGTACACCCAGAAATGATGTAGATTTAGCTTTACATATTGGTATATTACAGTCAAAGTCAGGAATAGATGTACTTCTGCGAAACATCATGTTAAAGCTTTTGCTACAATTCATGTTTAGCATATATTTTACATAAGACTAAAGAAGACGGTCCACTTAAAATAATACTACGATTGCGATAGGTAACAGTCTTCACTTTATGTGTATCAGTCACTTTATGTCGTTTTGAATGGCGTTCAGCAATCTAAAATAATACCGAAAACTGTAACATGATATTTAAGATACCGAAGTAATATGCGATAAATATAAAAAGTGTCACACCTACTTAGAAATTAAACGAACTTACCTGTAAGTGAAGTTCTATTCTAATTATGTGAGCTGCTCGGTCTCGAAATGATAACTAATTGTAGTACGTCTCCCGTGCGACTATTAACCACATTTCAGAGCTCAAGGATCCCAAAACGCGAAAAACACCGGTTTCCGAACGGACCCTGGGGCCCCCCGCACCCCGCGCTCAACTGTCAATCATTTAGTTTAGAGTAGCAAATAAAAGCACACCTTCACAAAAAAACCTGTCCCGTATGACCATGACCTGATACCAGCAAAGTCAGGTCCAGATCTGGGGGCACTTCGTGCCCAGGCCAAAACGAGCCAAGCGAAGCGCATAAGAATTGTCTAAAAGAAACTTTGATACACTTCCCTACACAGTCTCGTGTAATCGTGACTTGTATCCATACAAAATGGGTATGAGGCGGGTGGGATTATCATTTCGAGACCGAGCAGCTCACATAATTAGAATAGAACTTCACTTACAGGTAAGTTCGTTTAATTTCTAATTATGCTTCGCTGCTCGGTCTCTCATGATAACTAATTGTAGATGTTCAGAGTATATTATCAAAGTTTATATCTGGCTTTTGTAAACAATCAAAACATAGTTGTTACTTAGTTTTTATATTTTAGCCAAATATCATTTGCCAATAATCTAACCTAGCCGTGATAGCCAGGTCGAACACAAAATGAAATATCGTTCCTGTTATAACAGAAACAATTACGAATGTTACAATTAAACTTCAGTAATTTACTAGTAAAGTAGTAAACCAGCGAGATCACCAGATGGCGCTAATACTAGCCGCGCGCGCCTAGTGCTAGGTCTACTTGCACCTATTCTTGTAAAATGTGTCAACATCTATAAAAATTTATCTCCAAACATCCATAAGCCTTGAATCTTAGTAACTACCTATAAATCAAATAGACCAAAAGATGGCGCTAGCTATCTGATATAAAATATCTCAACTACATAATGATTTTATCTATTCTTCATAGATGGCGCTAGCTATCTGATATAAAATATCTCAACAACATTATGATTTTATCTATTCTAATCATTAACTTATATGATGGGGTTGTTAATGAATCAGCAAAATCAGTGGACAGCGCAAGCGTCCTATTGTAAGATTAATCAGTCACTTTAGAATTTAGAAGAGCAACCAGCGCAGTTTCGTTTCAGCTCTTATTTATTTACCAGTATGTTTGGTGCCCATTATACTTCTACATAGAAATGCCCATACTGAGTCATAGTCAAATATTTCCGCTATTCATTCATTCTCAAGATAAGAGAAAAAACATATAGGTAGTTTACATCAGTATACACTCTTCTACATTTAGTTACATAAGAAGAAAGATGTGTCACTGAAAACAAACGCGTGAAAAGATAAGATAGCGTTAAGTAGGTATAAAATGTCAGATACAGTCTAACACAGATAGAGTGCAATAACCTGCTAATCATTTGGGAGGTAAACGGCTTGTGAGATCCCATAAGCTATAATTAAGTTCAGTCTTTCCTTTTAATTTGAGATAACAAAAATCAGTACAAACTGAGGGTCAAAATATTCCAAAATTATCCTGCTAAATATGCACCCTGTTAACTACTTCAATACTCTCTCAAAGAGATAAGTTGTCCACCATACAATCAACATAACACTTGATGCAGAGTTAAACTCTATGTCCAAGCAATAAGGTTGCTATCGCACTGTACTTCTTGAAATATTAATCAGTCATTGGTGTTGCACCAGAGGTGGCAATCTATTGAAAAAATGAAGGAGGGAGTAACCCTTCAACGGCATAAAGTCACCCGGTTTTCTATATATTTGATTTCTATTACATAGAAATAAAGTTCATTCATGTTGGGAATATATTTCTAAAATTTAAGGATTAACACACTTTTCATAAGGCAATTTATTCTCTCATCAATTGAGATATTGAAGGGCCTAATAGTAATTAGATGCTGATTCACAGCTAGTAACACTCATGACTAGCACCCTTGTTCAATATATATTTTCCTTTAAAAAATATTTAAGTAGTATACAAAACAGGAACCGATGCCCGCAAAAAGTCAGCGTCAAGGATAGCAGCGGCGTAAGCGACTCCAGCCTTATGCCAGCCGCAGCTAATAAGTGATAGAACACTTTTCAGTGAAAAACCTTTCAGGATAACACCACAGCAACTAGGGAAAGACATTCTTAAACTGTTGAATACCGAAATAAACTTTAAATTAGTTTTATCGGAACCAGAGTTACCTCATGAGATCGGAAGATTTTCACCTGCCACATTCATAATGGGGAGATAAACAGTGCCTTCCAGTTTCTCCAAAATAATATTCTACCTTTGAAATTAGTACAAACAGAGAGAAAGCATGTATAATATAAGGTGTCCATAAAAACGTGACAGTTTATATCTGAAAAACACCATGGCCACCTTTCATGTGCAGATATCATGCACATTATCAAAATTTGTTGTAATCCAAAAATATTTTAAAACCATTTAATTCATAGTCAACTTCTGAACGAGCCTACCTAGGCTCTCTATCAGCATCCATATTATGTTTAGATTTAACATTATGTGTATGCGATAGCTGTAGAAAATAATCTATCAGATTAAAAGAATTAAAGGTAAGAAGCAACCATTAATTCAAGAAAATATTTATTATCCATCTTTTCCATTGAATTGTCACTTTAAATTTGTTTTCAAAATTTACTACATTCTGATTCACATACAGCTCAATCACAGTGAGCTAATTCTTACCTAGCTTATTGCAATCATAATTTATAAGATACCATACATTGCTTTTTTCAACCATATTCAGTGTCCGGGCAAATGGGTACAAGTAATCCGGATGAATGAAAATCTTTAATTCCACACATTAGCAATTTAAAGACAATATAAAGTCTTATTTACTTTCTTATCAGACCAGAAAAGCTAATGACTGTATTATTCTTGAATCTAATAGATTCAGTGACCTTTGAGTGATCTTTTTAGGTATCAAGAAGCTTATTTCATTTTATTATGATAATTCATAATATTAACTGTTGCTTTTATTTGCAATAACCAATATTAAGTCATTTATGTGATTAAATATTATATGACCGCTAGATCTATAAGAATTCTTTGCATATACATATGGCAAAGCATTAAGCTCAAGCTTAATGGTAGGAAAATAAAAATTAAAATTGGAAAAGCTCAATATTTCAGTGTTCCCATAAGTCATAGGTAATTCTTATAATTAGTGCAATTAGATATTGGAGGGTGGATCGACAAATTTTTGTCACTAGTTGCCTTGGTTACGTCCCCTGGGTCACTTTTTACAACTGCGATTTTATGGGTTTCACCAAATGTAGGGTTTTCTTATCACGTTCAACCCCTCTTTTGTATGGCCTACTTTTAAGCAAGGTTAAAGTCCATACTGTAAAGATTTTTCTAAAAAACTGTCAAATCGTCTCCTGACAAACGGGACAGAATAACAATAAGAAATAGTTGTTAACATAATCTTTGACACTATTAAACTCCAAATTGTAGCTGGACACATTGGTCCCATGACAGTTACATAAATAATACCTATGTTAGGCACTAATTGGAATTAGCATTTACATGGCATATATTTAATAATTGCAGCCTTGCAACATGGTACAACAACAACATTTAGCTTTCATGGGCAACATGGTGCCACTGTTATAGAAAGATGACCACAGCAATGACGGCCACAATGTCACTAAGTGTGACATAGTTTCAAAAAAGTTACCTCGTTTCCTGTGACATGTTTTTGACCGGCCATTGTTTAATTTTACTGGTCAGTATTAACCCTAAACTTGGCAAAATAAAACAAAAACGTGCGTTCAAGTCTCGTTTGCGCTGTATAGAGCGCAAAAAATTGTTCTAGAAAAAAAAAAAAAAAAAAAAAAAAAAAAAAAAAAAAAAAAAATGGAAAAAGATGACCAAAAAATGTGTGCATTATTAGATACAATGTCAACTTTAGGGTTAAACCAGATCCATCCTTAGGTCCTTGGATCTCATGGTCATGCTTAGGGGCAATGGTGCATTTCATTTAGGCATTTCAAGTTTCCCTGCTGTCAAGCCTGGATATTATAATGTCTCTCTCAATTGAGATTCCCGCTGAGTCACACAATTGACAAGCAGATTCTCTTAGCATTAACATATCTTCATTTCCAGAAAAAAATACATAGTCGGCTCCTGGCTAGACCTATAAGTGCAAAAAACACAATAAAATGAACTTTATCTTTTTTCAAGGAAGATCTCATCGGTATATTATCTCTCTCATCCTTCTTGTCACTCCTCCTTTTAAGGTTCTGCACCAAAACAAGGATAATGGAACATGATTCCAGAAAGAACTAGAATAGTTCAGTGACCTCTGCTGGTACTTCACCAAGCGAATTCTTCACCCACTGCAATTAGACAAACACATATAAACACCTTCCAAAGGGAAACAAGATAAGAAAGAACAGGCCTTGTAATGATCATACCACTTTGATCATTTGAGAGTTATGAATGGCCCTGGGTAGCCACACCCCAAAAAACTCAATGCATCCAGCATAATTTGCTGGTGACTTATACCAGTAAATCTGGTCATACCCCTTTGGTCCGGATTCAATGAGTATTCATACATGGGCCATAGAACACTGCTGTAATTTTAGATAACTTGTTAGAGCAGTACACTGCCAAGGGTACAAGGTAGGAGAGCAAGCCAACATATGCAATATGCAACGGTTTCCGAATCCTGCAATAATTAAATGGACCCAGCGTAGTGCCTCATACTTACCAGGCGCAGTGGGCAATGATATGTCTAGCAGCTGCCTCATCCAATGCTGTTGGTAAACGAGCATATCCATTGTAATATGCCACAGTTACCACAGGCTGCGACAAAGAGTGCACCCACAAAATAGTACACCACAATTTTGTCATAAGCAGCCGGCAAAGAGAATGTCCATGATAACATTCCACAGTGCCTAGCACGGATTATTCAATCAGGTAACCATAATCTTAGTAGCAGTAGCATCCCTTAGTGCTGTTGGTTAACGAGCGTATCCATTTCAATACACCACAGTAACCGAATGCCGCGACAAAGATAACAACAATTTGTCAATGCAGCGCGGCTTTCGACTTTCGTCTGACACAATAGCCTTATTTCGATCGTTCATGCCCCGCGGAATCCATAATAGTCTTGGTAACTAAAAAATATCATTATGCAGTCCTCAAATGCGTCCTTTTGCCAGCTAACATGCCTGTTCATGAACGTGATAGCAATGGCGTCGCCGGCGTCTCTCAACTCTATTAGACGAAAGTGAACTTTTGAGTTTCCATTTAAATCTTCATATTCTTTCTTCCAACCGTTCAACAGAACGACACCGCCTACTTTCTTGATTTCTATTTTACATTCAATCTAATTTTAACTCCAAAATAATGTTTTACGATGTGGTCTTCTTCGCACAAAAAAGACTAATGGTTGACAGTTGAGCGCGGGGTGCGGGGGGCCCCAGGGTCCGTTCGGAAACCGGTGTTTTTCGCGTTTTGGGATCCTTGAGCTCTGAAATGTGGTTAATAGTCGCACGGGAGACGTACTACAATTAGTTATCATGAGAGACCGAGCAGCGAAGCATAATTCAGCTAAACGGGAAACCTATTGATACCTTGCAAAGGATTATCGACCCTTTCACCAGATTAAATATGGCGGTGCCACTTAATAATTAATGGCTAATTCTACTTGGACAAGTTTAGGTCCCAGCACCGAACTCGCGTCCTCGGCCATTGACGAATTAGTGGCTTACGAACTTTGTTGTTAATTGACGCACCACGCCCACCTCTTATAAAAAATGAATTATTACATTTAGACAAAAGTTTTGGGCAAAACCAGAAAAGGTCAGTTCCGGTCGAGATCTGCTTAGTAGGTATTCAATAAAAAAAATATGACAGGCTACTTTTTCTACCTACATAAATCATCATCATCTTCATCATCATGGTATGATACCAGGACATAGGGCATGACCCAGTGCCAAAGTAACCGGTCCTGCACCACTCGCATCCAGCGGACTCCCACAAACTTTTCCAGGTCATCAGTCCAACTTGCAATGTGGGGGGGGTCTACCCACCCTGCGTCTTCCGGTAGGTACGTGGTTGACATCTACTGTAATAACACTTATATCTAACAAGTTCTATAGATTTCCTCTGAATAACAGCAACTGTTCTGACCAGAGGCATTTGTGTAACTTTTTGAACTGTCATTTTTCACCTAAAACATTTACTGTCACCTCACGTTCGCGACACCATTTGGCGGAATTTGGATTTTAAATGTAAAAAGGGTTTTCGAAATCAGTCCAGAAGATACGAAAACAGAAGAAGGACCTAAAACATTTAAAAGACTCAATTAAGAAAGTTATTAAAAAAAACCGTTAAATTTTTGTTTACTTGCCTTTTGACGTGAAGTTACAGAAAAGGCCTAAATTACCATTATTCAGACTATTTTCTCAATTTTGTTTATGATCTTAATGTTTCCTTGTATGTGGTATAAAATTAAATTCTTAATGGTTTACAGTCAAGGGCATAAATATATGTACGTTCCCAGAGCTTCAAATATATCTGTACTATCGATTAGTCATAAATATCCATGCGACGATTCGATCAGAAATATGCATACATGTATCGAGTCATTAATATGTGTACGCTGATACGTTCATAAATATCTGTACAATGAAAGACAATGATATGTAGACAAACACGAAGCCATAAATATATGTGCGCATGTTTGTCATATACTTGTGAACAAAGCAATGGTCGACATTATATACACACTTAAATATCATGTACATGTGAAAAAATCAGAAGTCAAAAATATCTATAGACGGTCAAGGGTGAACAAATAATACAGTCACCAGCATAAATATATGATTAAGAGCAGCGCTGCAAAAATATCTGATCATCAATTGAAGTCGTACTTATATATGACGAAACATCGCCGGTAAATGTATGTGATGATTTACAGCTCGCATAATAATCATTTGCCTGTAACAGCATAAATATCGGATCAGACCGAATATAAATATCCGATACTTTACAAAATGTCAGACTATAAAAGCATAACTATCGAATCACATATGGATTGCAAAAACATCTGATACGAATTGTCAGTAAAAATATCTCAACATTCTGCAAAAATAAACTTTATTAGGTCTGACATATACGGTCGTAATTTGAATAAAACTATTTGACGTTTCTTGAAAAGAGTAGTAACCTGTCATTGGATAGCGCCGTCTCACATTATCTAATGAGAATTTGACACATTTAATAATAAGTCGAAATTGCCAGATGGGCCTAATATTGCGTTTCCAAGAATTACTCGTCATTAGAATAATATGTTACGTTGACTATAACAGAGCGACATGTTCACCTGTGTGACAAGCTCCTTAAATAAAGAGAAAAAAAAAAAAAAAAGCCCTATTCATAAGGCGCCATTGAATTGATTGACAGCTAGTCCCTAATGTAATTTGGTCCCTAGAATTGTAGCACATATTATATGGGTATTCGGTGTTGCAATTTATACTGGACTTTATATAAATGCAGCTATAAAGTCTAAGAGCTTTGTGGATTCCTCCTCAGTAGTAAAAATTACAAAATGGTTTGACTCGCCGTCTTTGATTATGACTTGAACCTGAAATTCGTAAAATTAAACGATACGATTTTTTTTATAAAGTTAATTGTTTAATTAATTGCTGATCGAGAATTTCTAGCAATAAATAAAATAAGATTGATGGCCAAAAAAACCACCTTGAACTTGGTTAGATAAGCTGTGTTTACACGAGTTTTTTTTTCCAGGCATCAAAATAGATACATTTTGGAATTTAAAGTCGCTATTATGGATAACGATATACTTACACCAGCCAAAGTAGGTGGATGTAGATTTATTTATTTCAAGAAAAAATCGATATTTTTAAACGTAAAAGTCCTGACTGACTGACTCACTTAAATCAACGGCCAGCCGAAACCGTTGAACCTAGAAAGCTGATTTTTTCACAATAGGTAGTTTTATATAACAAAAGTAACCAATAAGAAGGGATTTTTGGAGATTACACCCCTTAGGGGTTAAATAGGGGTGCAAATAGGGGTGTTGTCGTTTCCGATTCGCAAGCGCCTCTGGGCTATACACGCTGTCTGTTGGTAAGCGGTTACCGGTAGCCTGTAAACGCTTGCGACTCTACAATGGGCTTGTGACCTTAAATTTGTTTACGATGCCATTCGAACCAGTTGTTGTAGATGAACAAATGTTTTCATGGAAGCAACTAAATTTAAAGGACATTAATACCCAAAAAATCGAGTTAAAGACTATACTGATTGGCTTTAAAGTATGACGTCATACCGTGCAATTTGTACTAACCGTTGCATGGAAAATGAAGTAAATTGCTGTTTCGGTCGCGAAATACTGCGTTTAGGTCCATAGTTGTCGTACAAATTTGTTTTTAAAAAGCGTAAGGATTCTATTCGTACTTTTAAATTTACTCTTGGACAATAAATATAAAAAACTTTTTTTTCTAAACTTTCAAGGTTCATATCTTTTTATGATTTAAATTATATATTGTAATTTATACTTTATTACAATCAATTGATGGTTAACTATCCATTTAGCAACACGACGTTATCAATTTTAACACCACGCAACAAGCCTATTAACAATTTATTGATTCAAATCGTTTCGTTGTGTTGACAGCTACAGACAAATAGAGGGTTTCGAACGCACGTTAAGACAACTCAACTGTAATTTTCCCTTACAAAAAAGTGACATTTAGATCTACCTGACGCACGTACAATGCGTTACGTGATAGACTCGCTACCCACATACTTTCGCCTTTAAAATATTATTGGACAGTCTGGCAAGTTGGACCCACTATTAGATTCAATTATGCGGCAACAATCAACGTCCGGGAGTCCGCTGGGTGCGGGTGGCGCAGGACCGGTCACGTTGGCACTCTTTGGGGGAGGCCTATGTCCAGCAGTGGACGTCTTTCGGCTGACATGATGATGATGATGATGACTCAACATCATAATATTATGCATACATTTTGACTAACAGAGTTGCCGCGTAATTAAATCTACTCGGTTGCCAAACTCTAATACGGAAAACTTATATTCCATTTACAACACAAATCTGCTGAAGTACAAACTGTGGGGTACTAGCGTGTTATTTTATCTCAGCGAGGAAATATATTCGGCGCTTAGCGAGCCCAGCTGTCGCCAACGGATTTGCATAAGCGAAATTTTGACAAATCACTTTTCAAATCCCACTCGAGGACGAGGGAATTCCTTTCGGAGTTTTTCGGAGCATCTGAACGGTTTCGAGAGTATCTGTAAGAATATGGGTAGGTACCGTAAAACCATACAACTATAGTGTACTAACCCAACTATGGTCCAAAAGTAAACTTATTCGTTTCCATCAATACCGATTTCGTAATAGTGATTTTATACGTTTTTAGGGTTCCGTAGCCAAATGGTAAAAAACGGAACCCTTATAGATTCGTCATGTCCGTCCGTCTGTCTGTCTGTCCGTCCGTATGTCACAGCCACTTTTTTCCGAAACTATAAGAGCTATACTGTTGAAACTTGGTAAGTAGATGTATTCTGTGAACCGCATTAAGATTTTTACACAAAAATCGAAAAAAAATATTAAGTTTTAGGGGTCCCCATACTCAGAACTGAAACTCAAAAAATTTTTTTTCATCAAACCCATACGTGTGGGGTCTATGGATAGGTCTTCAAAAATGATATTGAGGTTTTTAACATTATTTTTTTCTAAACTGAATAGTTTGCGCGAGAGACACTTTCAAAGTGGTAAAATGTGTGTTCCCCCCCCCCCCCCCCCTCCTGTAACTTCTAAAATAAGAGAATGATAAAACTAAAAAAAATATATGATGTACATTACCATGTAAACTTTCACCGAAAATTGGTTTGAACGAGATCTAATAAGTCGTTTTTTTTGAATACGTCATAAATCGTAAACCGCAATTTATTTCATGGAACCCTTCATGTGTGAGTCCGACTCGCACTTGGCCGCTTTTTTAAATTTGTGTTATTATATTGCCTGTCTTTAAGTTCAACCACGAAAATAGTCACACGTGAGCAAGTAATATGATAATTGATTTGGACCATAGTTAACCTGGACTATAGTTGAGTGATTTTACGGTATATATAAAAAACCGGCGAAGTGCGAGTCAGACACGCGCACGAAGGGTTTCGTACCATTATCAATAAAAATATTTATTTTACTGTTTTTAGTATTTGTAGTTATAGCGGCAACAGAAATACATCATCAGTGAAAATTTCAACTGGAACTATCACGGTGTCAGTGAGATACAGCCTGGTGACAGACAGACGGACGGACGGACAGCGGAGTCTTAGTAATAGGGTCCCGTTTTACTCTTTGAGTACGGAACCCTAAAAAAATGTACTTGACTAATGCAATGAAACACGGAAAGAAACTGTATGCTTTTATAAATGATACTATGACTACTTTAAATCTTTGCCTGATTCTGTTATTGCGGAATCAGGCAAAGATTTAAAGACATTACTAGAAACAATGGATACAGTATTTAAATAATTAAGCGCTTAAGATTAATGTCAATAAAACCAAAATTGTAATAGCATCTAAAACAGACAGTCCATCGTTCACACCAATCTCATTAAACGGATCCACAGTCGAAAAAGTAAACTCATTCAGATATTTAGGAAGCCTTATCACCGCAGACTCTAGATGCACACCAGATAAAAAGTCCAGAATAGCAATGGCAAAACTAGCTTTCCACAACAAAAAACATATATTAACTTCAATAATATCGAAAGAAACGAAAATAAAATTTATTAAATCATACACATTATGGAGCATAGCATTGTACGGAAGTGAAACTTGGACCTTGACCCAGAAAGATGCGGAGATATTAGAAGCGTTTGAGATGTGGTGTTGGAGGAGAATGGAGAAAATTAGCTGGAGAGATAGAGTAACCAATGAAGAAGTGCTGAATAGAGTGGGGCAAACCAGGCAGTTAGTTAGGAACTTAGAAAATAGAAGAGGGAAGATGATAGGGCACCTCTTACGACATGACAACTTCGTACTTAACATAATTGAAGGAAATATAGAGGGGAGGCGAGGAAGTGGAAGACCTAGAATAGACTACATGGAGCAACTCAAAAAGAGAGCTGATGTTGGGTCATATCGTGAGGTCAAATAGATTGCGTGGGATCGGAGTAGATTGAGGGCCTACTTTGAGCTACACCGACAAGAGCCTAGCTCTTAAGTAAGAGAAGAAGAAAAAGAAGACTATGACTACTTGAAGAGATGTTCTAATATTCTTTATTGCATGAATAAAGAATGAAACTTAAGACTTTATTTTTCCATGAATCAAGGAGAGATATTATAGTTTTAAGCGGGACATTCAGCCGCGTTTGTTACCCCTGGGCATGTATTATCAGGATGACGTGAACGGCTGTCTCTTCAGTCTCCACGCAAGCTCTGCAGAGATCTCCAGGTGTTACAATAGCGTGAAAAGGTGTTTGTTTAGTAGTGTATGACCAATTATCAATCAATCAATCAATATCAATAATTTTATTTCGGAATAAATCCATATTTGGTTAATTACAATAAATAACTTAAATGTAATGTTAGTACACTTTACAAATTTATCCACTTATATTAAACATTAATACATATATGACAAACTAAAAGGCATGCTTGGCTACAAGGATATCACATGCAATTTATTCCAGTGATACAGAAATGAGCCATCGTTCCTTTCTGCCACTGTCTCCAGGAGGCTGTTGGGGCTAAGGCCGATACGTCTCTGCAGAGATGCAACACGTTTTCGCAATATTGCGTGAAATCCATCCGTGCGCGCCTCCGCGAACATTCCTGACGCGCTGCAATGTTTCGGCAGCTTCAACAGCATCCTGAAAGCGTTGTTATACTGGACGCGCAGGGCGCTGTAAGCTTTTTGAGTATAATTGATCCATAGGCTGCAGGTGTAAAATGACTGGCAATAGGCCTTAAACAGAGTGATTTTTACGTTTTTAGTACACCGAGCAAACCTACGGATCAACATATTACTTCTAACCGCCAGCGCCCTACGCTCCCTCTCGATATCCTTGTTGTCGCTCAGTGACGCGGTAACCCAATGGCCCAGGTATTTAAACTCGTCAACTACCTTCAGAGGAGTGCCATCAAGCTTGACTTGGGGAAGATGTGGATAACACTTTGCACCTGCCTTGAATACCAGTAACTCACTCTTCGAGGTATTGTACCTTAGGCCATGAGTCCTCGCGTACCGCTCACATATTTTAATTAGATCCTGTATAGCACCGATTGACGGGCCCAGCAACACCACGTCGTCTGCATAGCTTATATTATTTATAAATTTACCGCCCACTGAGCATCCGACCATAGCATTGCTGAGCTCACCAATCAGACGGTCAACATACAAGCTGAAGAGCTTGGGTGACGTGAGCCCCCCCTGTCTCACCCCGCACTCCAACCTGTATGCTTCTGATACAGAATCAGCCCATCTCACAACATTGTCTTGATGGCCGTACCAAAATCTAAACATTTCTATCAACTCAGTGGGTAGTGTCGTGTCCTCATACAGTTTTTGCCATAGTATATTATATGACACCAAATCAAAGGCCTTAGACAGGTCAAGAAAACACGCATATACAGGTGTTTTCCTGTCCGTGTAATATCGGACAGTATGCTTGAGAGAAAGCACTGCCGCCTCGGTGGAGAGCCCGGCTCTAAAACCAAATTGGGCGTCATTGAGACTTAGATGCTTGTTCAGTTGTTTGTCAAGCATACTGTCCAACACTTTTGCTACAATAGTGGCCAATGAGATGGGTCTATAGTTGTTGAGTTCAGAGGCGTCTCCTGTCCGGTTCTTAATAATAGGGACCACTATAGTCTTTATCATTTCTTCCGGCATATAGGAGTGGCTAACACACAGAGAAAAGAGCATGGCGAGCACTCTCGACATGTGCACTCCTGCATGTTGCAGATGTTCTATACTCAAGGAGTCATGACCAGGTGACTTCCCACGCGTCATGCCCTTCACCACTGCTGCCACCTCCTTCGCTGTAAACACAACAGGGGACACGTCTGACGACTCCCTTATGAGATCCCTTAAGAGATTATAAATGATTCATAAATCATAAATCATACATTTTTGCAAAACATACACAGTTGGTTCAATAGTCATGTCAGAGGTACATTTACAAAGCTGGTAGGCAAAATAATTAAACTAACCTCAAGTTTTAGAATATATCATAATTACAAAACAAATTATTCAGTATAGTTATCATCACACAAACCTATCACATTATAATTTCACAACATTTACATTTAATTACACTATGGATGTATATAAAAATATTAAATAGCAATAAAATCAATCAAACATTTTTTCAAAATATTCCATTAACGTGCAAGTAAAATGGTCTGGTTATTAAAATTTTAATAAGATTTAAATTTATCTGCGAATTCATTAATTACATCCATTCTTTGACGTCATTGTTTAGAGAATTAAATTTCTTTATTCCATTATACTCCAGACTTCTTCTAAATTGCATATAGTAATTTCATTACATTCAGGTAAGACAATCTCTTTATTATTTCGTAAAACTCGTAACCTGTTTTTGCCCTTACACGAATACTTGGACCTATTTTTATAAATAAACTAGCTGTTGCCCGCGACTTCGTCCGCGTAGAACATGTTATCTTCTAAATGTTTGTTTAAAGAATGAATTAAAAAAAAAAAACATTGAAATTAGTTTTGTAGTCTTTTAGTAAACAGTCTAAATCCGAAGTTACAAATCTCTTACCTTCAAAATGTCTTGCTCTCTATACAAACTTAGAACCTCTTTGAACCCTCATAGTATAAGTCTGAAACCGTAGTTACAAATTTCTTACTTTAAAAATGTCTTGCTTTCTACATAAACTTCGAACCCCCTTTTAACCTTCTAAGGCGATAAATAAAAAAAAAACGCTGAAATAAGTTTTGTAGTCTTTCAGCAAACAGTCTATAACCGAATTTACAAATCCCTTACATTAAAAATTACTTGCTCGCCATACAAACTTGGAATCCCCTTTAGAGGTTCAATTTAAAAAAAAACCAGTCAAGTGCGAGTCGGACTCACGCACGAAGGGTTCCGTACCATTATCTATAAAAAAACTATTTTACTATATGTTTTTAGTATTTGTTGTTATAGCGGCAACAGAAATACATCATCTGTGAAAATTTCAGCTGGAACTATCACGGTATAAGTGAGATACAGCCTGGTGACAGACAGACGGACGGACGGACGGACAGTGGAGTCTTAGTAATAGGGTCCCGTTTTACTCTTTGAGTACGAAACCCTAAAAACGCTGAAATAAGTTTTGTAGTCTTTTAACAAACAGGCTAGGATCGAAGTTACAAATCTCATACTTTAAAATTTTCTGACTCTCTATACCAACTTAGGGGATTAACGCTTTTCGAGGAAAAATTAAGAAGAAGAGTTTTTTTTGTTGTAATAAGCATTTTTTCTACAAACTATCAAGTATCTAAGCTCAATAAAAGTGTTTCCCATACGAATCTTGCACCCTTTTTAACCCCTTAAGGGGTGGAATTTTCCAAAACGCTGAAAGTACTTTATTTGTAAGCTTTCTACAAAGTTTTAAGCGTATATCTCAAAAAAGAGTTTCCCTCATACAAACTTTGCAACCCTTAGTAACCCCCTCAGGGGTGGAATTTATCAACACGCTGAAAGTACTTTATTTATATTCTAATAAGTAAGCTATCTACAAAGTTTAAAGTCTCTTGCTAAAAAAAGAACGTTGCCTCCATACAAATGTTGCACTCCCTTTTAACCCCTTTTAGGGTGGAATTTTCCAAAACACTGAAATTTCTTTTTAGGGTTCCGTACTCAAAGAGTAAAATGGGAACCTATTACTAAGACTCCGCTGTCCGTCCGCCCGTCCGTCCGTCCGTCTGTCTGTCATCAGGCTGTATCTCACTGATACCGTGATAGTTCCAGTTGAAATTTTCACAGAAGATGTATTACTGTTGCCGCTATAACAACAAATGCTAAAAACAAAATAAAATAAGTATTTTTATTGACACGGAACCCTTCGTGCGCGAGTCCAACTCGCACCTGGCCGGTTTTTTTGTATTTCAATAAGTAGGTAATATTTCTCCAAACGTTTAACCTTGTATCTCAAAAAATAATTTCCCTCATACAAACTTTGCAACGATTTTAACAACCCTTAGGGGTGGAATTTTCCAAAACGCTAAAAGTGCTTTGTTTTTATGCTAATAAGTAAGCTTTTTTCAAAGTTTTAAGTCTCTAGCTAAAAAAACATGTTACCTCCATACAAATGTTGCACCCCCTTTTAAATATCCCCCTTTAAAATTCCGCCCCTAAGAATTTACTAAACCGTTCAGCGGTATTTTTTTTATTTCAATAAGTCATCTTTCTACAAACTTTTAAGCTTCTATCTCAAAAAAAGTTTCCATAGTACAAACTTAGAAACCTTTTTTAACCCCCTTAGGGGTGGATTTTTTTCAAAACGCTGAAAGTGCTTTTTTTTTATTTCAAAAGTTATTATTTATATATAATTTCCCTCATACAAACTTTGCAACCATTTTTAACCCCTTATGGGTGGAATTCTTCAAAACGCTGAAAGTACTTTATTTTTATTCTAGTTAGGAAGCTTTCCACAAAGGTTTAAGTCTCTAGCTAAAAAAACTTGTTTCCTCCATACAAATGTTGCACCCCCTTTTAACCCCCTTAAGGGTGGAATTTTCTAAAATTGAATTTTTCAAAACGCTGAAAGTACTTTAATAATATTCTAATAATGCTATTTACAAAGTTTTAAATCTCTTGCTAAAAAAAACGTTGCCTCCATACAAATGTTGCACTCCCTTTTAATCCCCTTAGGGGTGGAGTTTTCTAAAACACTGAAAGTTCTTTTTTGTATTTCAATAAGTAATCTTTCTACAAACGTTTAACCTTGTATCTCAAAAAAAAATTTTCCTCATACAAACTTTGTAATGATTTTGAACCCCCTTAGGGATGGAATTTTCCAAAACGCTGGAAGTACTTTATTTTGATTCTAATAAGTAAGCTTTCTACAAAGGTTTAGGTCTCTAGCTAAAAAAACATGTTTCCTCCATACAAATGTTGCACCCCCTTTTTACCCTCTTAGGGGTGGAATTTTCTAAAACGCTGAAAGTAGTTTTTTTGTATTTCAATAAGTAATCTTTCTACAAACTTTTAAGCTTCTATCTCAAAAAAGCGTTTCCTCATACAAACTTTGCAACCCTATTTAACCCCTTAGGGGTGGAATTTTTCAAAACACTGAAAGTACTTTATTTTTATTCTAATGAGTAAGCTTTCTACAAACATGTTTCCTCCATACAAATGTTGCACCCCCTTTTAACCCCCTTAGGGGTGGAATTTTCGAAAACGCTGAAAGTGGTTTTATTGTATTTTAATAAGTAATCTTTCTACAAACTTTTTAGCTTCTATCTCAAAAAAGAGTTTCCCTCATACAAACCTTGCAACCCTTTTTAGCCCCCTTAGGGGTAGAATTTTCCAAAACGCTGAAAATACTTCATTTGTATTTTAATAAGTAATCTTTCTACAAAGTATGAAGACTCCAGCTCAAAAAATAAAGTTTCCCCCATACAAACTTTGCAATGATTTTCAACCCCCTTAGGGGTGGAATTTTCCAAAACACCGAAAGTACTTTATTTTTATTCCAATAAGTAAGCTTTCTACAATGTTTGAATTCTCTAGCTAAAAAAACATGTTTCCTCCATGCAAATGAACACCCCCTTTGAACCCCCCTTAGGGGTGGAATTTTCGAAAACGCTGAAAGTGGTTTTATTGTATTTTAATAAGTAATCTTTCTACAAACTTTTTAGCTTCTATCTCAAAAAAGAGTTTCCCTCATACAAACCTTGCAACCCTTTTTAGCCCCCTTAGGGGTCGAATTTTCCAAAACGCTGAAAATACTTCATTTGTATTTTAATAAATAATCTTTCTACAAAGTTTAAAGACTCTAGCTCAAAAAATAAAGTTTCCTCCATACAAACTTTGCAATGATTTTCAACCCCCTTAGGGGTGGAATTTTCCAAAACGCCGAAAGTACTTTATTTTTATTCCAATAAGTAAGCTTTCTACAATGTTTGAATTCTCTAGCTAAAAAAAAATGTTTCCTTCATACAAATGTTGCACCCCCTTTTAACCCCCTTAGGGGTGGATATATCAAAAACGCTGAAAGTTGTTTTTTTGTATTTCAATAGGTAATCTTTCGACAAACTTTTAAGCTTCTATCTCAAAAAAGAGTTTCCCCCATACAAATTTTACAACCCTTTTTAGCCCCCTTAGGGGTAGAATTTTCCAAAACGCTGAAAGTACTTTAATTGTATTCTATAAAGTAATCTTTCTACAAAGTATGAAGACTCCAGCTCAAAAAATAAAGTTTCCCCCATACAAACTTTGCACCCCTATTTAACCCCTTTAGGGGTGGAATTTCCAAAAATCCCTTCTTATCCGTCGCCTACGTTATAAAAGGTTGTATAGGTGTAAATTTCAAGTTTCTAGTTCCAGTAGTTTCGGCTGTGCGTTGATGATCTGTCAGGAAGTCTTCTTTTATATATATAGATTCACTTATTTACTACATAAATAAAAAGTGAATCTACCGTCAGTAGGTATCTTATGTTTTACAAACAGTGGTCGACAGCAGTTTGGCTCTAGCTTTTCTTATGGCTTCAATGTGGTTTGACTAAGAATTTAGTTCCTTCCTAGATTCCTAAGGAAGACAGAGTGCAGGCCTGGACGCAACGGAGTGGTTGTAATATTTTGACTACATTCACGGGCGTGTCACGTCAGCTGTCACTTGGTCATGGCCGTGTGTTTAGTTTCAACATTCACTAGCGCGCCAATAAGGGTGTAGAACCAAAAAAAATATCACTCCAAAAGAAAGAAGGCAAAAAATATGCCTAGTGACGAAAATCCCATTCAGATATCTCAAAGAATTACGAAGCTACAACGGTTTTAATATTGCTTGTTAGAGAGAGAAAACGCTAGGGGATCGTGACGTCACGAACGTTATAGTAAATGACAATCGTTACATATGAAGGTGCGTTTTGCGGAAAAGGGACAGATTGTACCTCTTAAAACTTTGGACACTTATAACTTTGTGATTATTACCCCTGCTTTGCTTTTTTCTCCATTTGACAATATTTTTTATCCTTTATCGAGAAATTGTACCATTATTGGTTATTTTATTTGGTGTCTACACCCCTATTGTCTCTACGACCAAAAAGATGGTTGTTGAAAGTTTTGTTTTGACGGCCGCTTTAGCCTAGTTGGTAGTGACCCTGTCTACGAAGTTGGAGGTCCTGGGCTCGAGCTCGGTAAGGGCATTTATTTGGTGATGGAGCACGAATATTTGTTCACGAGTCATGGATGTTTACTATTCATATAAGTATATATTTATCTATATATATGTTCACTTTAGTTAGTTAGTTAGTTAGTTATACTGGGCGTTTTCCGCAAGTCGACATCCATTGTGCCTATTTTGCGTGAAACGGCGGTGTGGCGCTACTCTAACCACCCCAGCTCGTCTAAAAAGTTGGTGAGTGCCTTGGTGTTGCTGACTGCGTCCCGTAGTGTGTTTGGAGAACCTAGGTGCTTAATTCTGTATACTTCTACCTCCTTGCAGTCCAGTAGTATATGTTTAGTCGTTTCTTCTGCCTCCATGCACGCTCTGCACATGGGGCTGTCTGTGATACCTAAGTTATACAGGTGTTTGTTCAAGGTGTTGTGTCCTGTTATTATACCCACTATCTTGCGCAGTTGGTTTCTATGTGTCCTTAGTAGTGTGGTTGTGAGTTTTTGGTCGCGTTTCGACAGAATCTCTTTGGTCTGTCTGCATGTGTCTATCTCCTCCCAGTATCTTTGGTGTAGGTCTTTGGTGTGTTGGTCCAGTTGATGGTATATGTAGCTTTGTGGCAGGGGCAAGATTGGCTCCGGTCCGTATGCCGTTGTTTCTGAGCCTTTCCTGGCCATATGTTCACTTATATAGTTAAATAAATACTTATATGAATGATCGATTTGTGTAAGATTGTCCAGCAAATATTTATTTATTGCTTACCATCCGTTGGGATATCCAACGCGCAGCGCCAACTTTCTTTAAACGCTAAAATGTTGCCATTCACGGACCGATTTTCGCGGGGCCCTGAACCATTTGGCTTATTCGAGTAGTCGTGAATAAAATATAAAATATGGTGGTGAAGTTCTGATGAAATGGGATCCAAGAGCTAACTTCAACGTGCTTTAATAACAGCTCGAGGCGCGGTAACCATACGGACTTTTTGTGAAATTTTCATAGCCGGTATAGAAGTATATTTTTTAAGTTAATATTCATCAAAATTTGATTAAATACTAATCCTTAGATTATTAGTCTTTAAATTCGAATGGGATTCAATGTTAGAATTATCGCCATCATATTTACCCTAAGTTACAAAATGTTGAAATTAACATCACCATTGCCAATATAGTGAATTGTTATGTAATAAGCATGTCAATATAAATGTATTATCACTAAAACAAATCCATGCATAATAAATAAATACTTCCATCGGGAAGACTTTTAAATAAGACAGATTTAAATATATTTCTTCTCAGTGATGCCATTGCACTCAGACATTCTAATTTCGTCGAAACTCAAATAAAACTTGGCGACAACAGAAGTACAAAGACGGGAGTTAAATTTAATAAAAACCGAAGAAACAGCCAATGGTGCCGAAGTTGTTTGTGCAACGTTGCATTATGCAAATGCAGATTACAGGGGAACTTTGTCTTTGCAGACTTTTGTTTGGGAATTTTAAGTATATCCTCCAATATTAAAGCTTTGCTATTTATAAGTTGCTGAATTTATATTTTTTGTACACGCTTTTATTGCCGTCTGTGCTTTATGTGAACAAACATCAAACATCATCAGTTTTGTATTAAGCAGTAACTTCTGCTAACGAAATTAATTCTGAAAAAAAAAAAACTAAAAATGGTATGAGTCTTCTAGGCAGATGTCGTTTTATTTTTTTCTCTCTAACAACGCAGGCTCTTAAGGCGTTGTGTAGGTACTCTCTCTATTTGAAAGAAAGAAAGAAAGAAAACATTTATTCGTGGACAAAACAATGGGTGTAAGAAACAAAACACAGAACGTAAAAATAGCAGGGTCCACGAAAAGGCCCCGACTCAGCATGGTGCTAACCAAGAAGGCTAGCGCTGGTCTTCCGTCGGAACCTTTACATGAGTTACCCCCTGGAAGGCAACACAAAACAAATACCTACGCTAATATATCTTTAAATTATTCCAAATCCGACGCCAGAGTGGCACGGCAGATTGCATCGTGTGAACGCGTCGCCAAACTGTGTATCAGTGTCACTGTCAACTTGACAGACCGAACGCAACTTTTATTTCAGATAGTGAATATATGGTGAATATACGTAAATACAGAAACTGAATACTAAGTTAAAAGTACATTTGTGATACAGGAAGAAAACTAAGAACGAATACAGTTTGGTGCAAAATAAATATTGAACGTCACAAGCATACATATGCAAGCAAGCATACATACATACATAAAACGACTGCTTTCTGTACCAGGTCATGACTCGGGTGACGAACGGCAGTGCCAAGAATTCACACAATCACACAATTTGATGATTGTCTATTTGGTGATTGTTCCGATAGCTCCGTTGGTTAGTAGCGACGGGCCATGTATGCCTGTGGGCGCCGGTCCAACCCAGCTCATAGATTTTTTTTTAATTTTCCTATAATTTGTAATTTATAAATTTCAATTATTTGCTGAGAGGGTTCCAATGAGCACAAATATGACGCGTTTAGTTTAGGGTTTGTGATAGGCCTTGCCAGTATGTCTCCATCGTCAGATCAGACCGAAGGTGCCATATTGCGTTATTGTCACCGAATTTTACACATTAGAATGCCAATTTGCAGTTGAATCGGATACCTCTGAACCTCGCAGCGCACACTGGAACTCTATCAGCAACATCGATACGAATACATATATGTACCAGTGTGTAACCGCCATACGATAAATAAATAAATAAATCGGATACCGACAAGTGGTTAAAAAATGGTCTGCATAATTTACAGGAAAACTACATACTCTTACACGAAAAGTGCAAGTTTAATAAAACCTTTAATAATGTAAATGTATAACAGGAAAAGTATTTGCTAAACTAAAACGTTGACGAACTAAAAACTTAAATCAACAACGCTTCCATTTGCAAAAAAAACAAATACTGTTTGGTTGGATCACAAACAAGACTGGAAATTACAAACAATTGACATTCAAGTGGAGCGGCCATTGCCCAGCCCAGTACTAATACGCCGATTTAGACTAGGAAAAAATAATTAAAAGTATTATTGTCGTAATCGTGTTAACGTTTCTATAAGACATATCATATTAACGATCTGATTATGTGGTACGAATTAATCCCGCCCTCACCATTTCGCTATCTTGGAACTAGGCGTGGTGTGGTCGTGGGTTCCACCCAGGGACCGGAACCGGTTACTCTTATTGGGGTTTTCCATAGGGTAATTTTAGAAGTTGTTTTTAAAACCCTATCCATAATGGTAACCTTATGATAAGGTAACCTTACTGATAGGGTAACCCTATTGTTATGGTTAGCATATCGGATGTGGTAACCATAAGGTAACCTTGATAAAACGCCGACAAAACCCTTTCTCGATAGGGTTTTGTTTACGGTTACCTTATGGTTACCACATCCGATATGCTTACATACAACAAAAGGGTTACCCTACCAATAGATTACCTTATCATAAGGTTATCAAATTGATAGGGCTACCAAATTGATAGGCTTAAGCCTGAAAAGGGGTTTTCCGGTCCTTGGTTCCACCCTTATGTTGTTGATTTACCACTGATTCGCACGAAGCGCTTTGCTTCCAGTTTTCCCGCGAGGACAACTAAAGAGTGGAATTCACTTCCGGCAAACCTTTTCTCAGCTACTTATAACTTGGATCTTCTCAAGACGAGGTTGAATAGACACTATCTAGGTATGCATGTCACACCATCGACCTGATCATCACTTACCATCAGGTAAGATAGTGGTCAAATGTATATACGTAATAAAAATAAGATTACAAAAATGGTTCAAGTAATTCAAAAGTATTGTAAAATATGTGTAACATGTACAAAGCTGAATATGCAGACTAATTGAAATCAAACCGTATTAATTCCTCTTTACCCCGTTAAAACCTTTCGCCAGCTTTAAATTACCACTCCTCTTTTGAGCATTAAAGCCCACAAGAGCAAATTAATTCTGCAGTATGCACACACATTTACGGGATGCATTTCCTAATGTATTTCCAACAAAAATTCTAAGCTAAAAAGCGCTGGATAAGCCTCAAAGTCTTTGAAAACAGGACGGTAAAGCGAACTTTATTTATACGTGTTGACTCAAGAAACGCCAACAATAAAGGCCTAGCAAAATGGGCCGCAAAAAAGTCTAATTTACTAGGTTAGGTAACCGTCAGACTTAGATAATGTTTCAAAGACCGTTATTTCGCCTTTATAGGAAAAGGATTGGTATTATGTCCATTGAATTTACATTATAGCGCAAACTGCTGACACAAAACAAATAAAATAGTTGTGCAAACTCAAATATGGCTGAAGGAGGCAACCCTATTTCAATTTCAGCTGACCCGCGCCCCACCTCACGCGGCACTTTATTATCCCCGTGCCAACCCTACGTGGCACAAGTCGAGTAAACAAATGTTATGATTGACTGTACTTTTATTTTGATTTAAGTAAATTTAAGAGCGGATTTAGTCTTTCGAGTACGAATAGCGGCAGTTTTACCGCAGAGTTCTGCAAGCTTCCCCTAAGCAAATCCTGTCAAAGTTAAGTACTGAAACTTGGTTTGTAAGGCTGATTTAGCAGCCCCGCTAGAAATTGGCAATTAAAATTCTCCTTAGCAGTCCGAGCATCGAAGAATTTACGAAAGTTGTACTAGGAAATTTGCTTCTTGATATCACGAGCTTCACTCGTGTGATTTAGAGATGGAAATAAAAGTAACGTAAGATCTCGCGGCGTTCGAAAAAAGTTTGCGTGCCCATGTCGAACAGCAATCTCCATGGTGGTGATGAAATGTTTTACACACGCCAGCTGCTCTGAACTGTCTTGTCCGCCAATGAAATCTTACTTTCGTACCTCACACATAAGGTCAAAAATGCCACACAGTTTTGTGAAAGTCGAGAGACGGCACACTCCGATCTCTTGCTTCCACGTTTGGCGCACCGATATAGCTGCCGCCACCGCTCAAAGTCGTGGCCGATTCGTTACGTTGTTTTCTCAGGCTCACTTTCCCTATAAGGAACCTGTCTAACGGGTGATTACGCCGTAGTCGCTTTCCCCTACATGGCAACCCACAGGATTGGCTACGAGCGTAGTGAAAGATTATTTATGGACCAATGGGGAATGGATGAAAATTTTAGAAGTGCCTGATTATGTTTTTCAAAAATAATTGACGCAGCTGAAAAGTCTGCAACTTTTTTCTGGTGCTAAGGAAGGTTATTCATATTACCAAAAAAATTATAAGGCACTTCTAAAATGTTCATCTATTCCCAGTTGTAATGATGTCTGATATTGAAATAAGTAATAATAATAAAACAATTCTTGGCGGTAAATGTGATGATATAGAAAATGTTTCGTTAGAAAATCGACAAAATCTGAACCGCTATACACTTTCATCTTCCACCAGGCATCCAAGTGTGAAATAAGAATTTATTATTGGGCCGCTCAGCTGCGCCCTATTGGTTTACTGGCGGTGGACGGACGGCTACGTTGATACATGGAACCCTTTTCACTTTTAAACCCATAGTCATATATTTTTATAACAGCTTCATTAATCTTTCTTTCTGTTCTCATTTGAATGAAAGAACGATTGTCGAGAGATTTGAGGCACGCTCGGTGGAAGGTCATCTCGCTCAAATGTGGTTCCAACTAGGGAAGTGTTCTAAGTGTTACGCAACATAAGAAGTCACGTATTATAGTGCTTTGATCTGTCAAAAAGAATAGATTTGTAATCGTTAAGTTCATTTTGGAAAACTCTATTATTGTAAAACTAAGTTCTAATTCCAGTTTTGTTAGTTTAGAAATTACTTGAGTCTACTGTAGAAGTTTAGAACTCCATATGCATTGTTTTTGATTCAGGTTCCGCTATAAAATGTGTCAAATCTACTTAACGGCATCAAAATAACCTTTTTTAAATGATAATTTAACAAGCATCTTCGTACCGTACAGCACGCATGTTTCCATTCAAACGTCTGAAAATTTAAATCAATTTCCACCCCTTTCAGTTTCCCAAATGGAATTTGACGCAAAGCTGTAACATTGTGGCTGATATCGGCACCGATACGGCGGCGTGCCACAATAGACGTCTCATTGAGCGTGGCAGATAGTCGTATTACTGATCGACGAACAATACAGGAGGCATTAGCTTCGCGGGGCGTTAACCGGCCTACGTGTTGGCTTAGGCGCAAGATAGGATAGGCCGCGTTGAATACTAGGCGAGGGTAGAACTTATTTGATTATTTTATGGTGTATTTGTACTACTGTATAAATAAAAATAACCGCTATTTCTGCGTTTTTATTTGACTATTGCTTTAATTGGAGGAACAAATTTGCGATGGTTTTCATTGAAATATGTCCGTAATTATGTGATTTTTTATATAAATATAGCACTTAGGTTCTTTCTAAATGCTTATTAATTACATATTTTTATGACTGGAAAGTATAGAAATAAAACCAGTGGACCGATTTCGGCAACGGAATTACAGTTTACCTACAAAATATTGGATATCCATATCCACAATATTATTAATCAAGTTTGAATAAAAATTATGAAGGAAAGATTCGTTTCTGATTCCGATGAACGTTTTGCCATATTTAAAGCACAGTGAAACACGTTGGTTCATGCGCTTTTTCTTCTCCTATTTCATAGGCAATTAGTGTGCATGAACGCTATGCACTGATATTAATTAATTTAAATTGAATGTTAACCCATTCAGCACCATCCACAACTCACATCAGCATCACGCTACTCACTCTCACTCAGTGTTGAGTGGCTACTATGCGCTGAAGGCTCTTTTAGCTACCTATTGAGTTAACCCATTCAGCGCCAATAACGACACACATGCGTCAGAGCGCTACATACGGAGTTTAAGCTGCTACGGACTACGGCGTAGCGCTACGAGCGTAGCGTGGCCGTGAATGGCTTAAAGTTGCTTGCAGCTACGAACTACGGGCGGCGTAGCACTATTTCGCTACATACTGAGTGTAAGTAAGCCTGGTAGCTGCTAAGGCACATGTGTTTAAAATTCGCCGTAAAACTAGAGACCATAGCCCATATATATATATATAATTATAGTCATTTATTTCAGATTCTCATCCATATTTTACACTTTTAAATAATAATAGGTATTAATGAAAATATAATCAATAAAAATAACAACATATCAATTTTGAATTTAGAATATACGTGTTAGTAACATTATTTTACATCTAGTGTCTACTTAAACATGATATGGAATAACTTTCCCTTTAAAGAGGTAGAGTTTGACAATAGGAATGATGACTAAGATTTTATTACGATGCCATTCGTACCAGTTTTTGGAAAGGAACAAATGTTTGTATGGGAGCAACTACCATTAAAGAACATAAATACCCAAAATTTTGAGACCAAGATTGACCTCGCTGGTGGCAGGGGCAGCCATAAACGCTTCATACTAATTGACACACAGGTATGACCTTACACCTATTATTTGTACAGTCGCCATCACATACATCGGAGCAAACAAGCACGTCACAAACATCGGAACACACCTCTATTTTCAAGGCATTAGGGTGCATGTGCCGATATTATTGAACACCTATAGTGTACCTATGTATGTGATGGCGACTGTACTAACCGTTGTATGGAAAATAAATTGCTGTTTCACTCGCGAAATACTGCGGTTAGTTGTCGAAAAATGTTGTTCCTATAGAAGCGTAAGGATTCTATTGGTAGATTTAAATTTACTCTAGGACAATAAAAAAAAAAATCATTTTTTTCTAAACTTGCTCCACATCTATGTATGATTTTAATTATAACATATTTTATAATTTATACTTTTTTACAATAATTTGATGGTTGACTATCCATTTAGCAACACAACGTTATCAATTTTAACATGCGGCATCATGCATATTGGCACTTTCAATACGAATGAAATGAAGTTCAAACGACGAATTGAAAACAACTAACAACGTTATGGGGACTAGAGTCATCCTGATATTTAATAACCAAGAGAATCTCTTGTTTCAAGAACACACATAGCCTTTTAACTGACTTTTAATTGACGTTTTTGATACTGAGCGAAACCGGTAGCCAACGACCTTCAAGGCCTACCGGTCCTATAAAGTCAACTCCATATTATACAAATGCAAATACTCATTGTTTCCCGTACCTTAACCCTTAACTTTGAAATGGGGAGAAACCAAACATTCTATTGATTTATGCTTCAACGCCTTAGTTCCGAGGTTGACACGTAAATATATAATATATTACACACGCTTATGTTAATAATTCATATGTGTCACGTTCAAACGCTTGGAGTTTGGGAATTCTTGTTTTCAGTTCGTTTGTTATTTGACATTGAGCTTGTTCTTTTGAGTTGTATGGTGTTCGTGAATTAATCTTATTACAACTCATAATAAATAAATCTTATTATGACAAAGTATTTTTAAACGGTAATTTTACTTTAAACTATTTTAAACTACTCGCCTTTCTCTGCAGTCTGGCCAGGGAAAGATGAGCCTTTTTTCATGTGGCAATTTGTTATTGGGTAATAGTAATATTATGACAATTTTGTTTATGTCATTCAGAGATTTATTCTTTGGAAATTCTGATATTCATAATTTTAATACTCAAAGTAAAAATAAAATAGCAACTAAAAAGTTGGTATTTTTCGGGACAATGTATCCATATTTATAATAAATTACCTAATGGAAGTTTGAATCTACTCTCTCCAGCTCTTAAAAATTACCCGGAAACATAATGATGTCAAAGGATTATTACAGGGTTGAGGACTATATAACTGACTGAAATGCATGGCCTAATCAAACCAGATCTCAAAATAGCTTAATCATTCATAATTTAAATGTCATTGTATCACGCCTAGGAAACTAGATGACACAGTTCCTACAAGTAAGCATTCCCAACGATTGTGTTAATAGTCGTATTATGTTTTTTTTTTCCTAATTGTGTTTCAGGTTTCCTTATTTTAAGTAGGTTAAATACTTTCATTGTAATAAGCTTCTTTTTGGCAAAACATAACTGACTGTTGAATCTTCTTTTTCAGAAACGCTAGTAGAATTTTGACATGTGAAAGTGCCATTATGACCTACTTGCGGAATAAAATTAATTTATTTCATTTTAAATATGTCAAACGTATTAAATTAGTATGATGTCAGTAGAAAGTAACTATTCCATAATAATTTGGACTGTTTTGGCTTTTTAAGGGAATTAAAGGGTGGCTAACTGCTAATATTATTCACATTTAATAAAACCATAAAAA